>CM062917.1:128348293-129598293 GCA_031878705.1 Tapirus indicus | reverse complement strand
AAGAAATCAAGCTCGAGAAATGTCAAGCCTAATTTTTCATCCAACAGTGACTGTCAGACAATGCCAACATCTTGGTGTCTTTGCATTCCGTTGAAGGAGATGGGAGGCATTTGTATTCAGTAATGTAATGTTGAGTGAGTCAAAATTCTGTCCTGTGATCTTGTGATTTATTGCTAATATTGCCCAAGATGCAGAGGGTTTTTTCTGCCTTCATTCAGCATCCATTTCTCAGTTGCAGTTAATCTTTATTACATTCCATAGCTCACCTCTGGTTTGGAATGTTAAAAAGATGCCTCAGGAGAGAGTCTGTAATCAGTCTCTTCTCCTTGAAGACTGGACTCAAGGCTCACCCTCTTGATGAAGCTTACCCTGCCTGCCCATTGCATCTTACATGCCCTTTCATCACAGAAAGTAATACTTGTAAAAAATGCAAACACAGACACATAGATCAATGAAACAGAGTAGAGAGCCCAGAAATAAGCACACATATATGGTCAATTAATTTATGACAAAGGACCCAAGAGTATACAATGGGGAAAGGGCAGTATCTTCAATAAATGGTGTTAAGAAAACTGGACAGCCACATGCAAAGGAATGAAAGTGGACCTCTATCTTGCACCATACACAAAAATTAACTCAAAATGGATTGAAGACTTGAACATAAGACCTGAAACCTTAAAATTCCTGGAAAAAAAGAGGCAGTAAACTCCTTGACATCGGTCTAGGTGACGATTTTTTGAATCTGACCTCAAAAGCAAAAGCAACAAAAGCAAAAATAAGTAAGTGGGACTACATCAAACTAGAAAGCTTCTGCACTGCAAAAGAAACCATCAACAAAATGAAAAGGAAACCTACCGAATGGGAGAAAATACTTGCAAATTGTATATCTGTTAAGGGGCTAATATCCAAAATATATAAAGAACTTAAACTCAATGGCAAAAAACCAAACAATCCAATCAAAAAATGGGCAGAAGATCTGAATAGACATTTTTCCAAAGAAGACGTACAGATGGCCAACAGGTACATGAAAAGATGCTCAACATCACTAATCATCAGGGAAATGCAAATCAAAACCACAATGAGATAATCACCTTACAACCGTTAGAATGGCTATTATCAATAAGACAAGAAACAACAAGTGTTGGTGAAGATGTAAAGAAAATGCACTTATGCACTGTTCGTGGAATTGTAAATTGGTGCAGCCACTATGGAAAACAGTATAGAGGTTCTTAAAAAAATTAAAAATAGAACTACCATATAATCAAGCCATTCCACTTCTGGGTATCTATTCAAAGAAAATGAAAACACTAACTCAAACAGATATATGCACCCCCATGTCTATTGAAACGTTATTTGTAATAGCCAAGGTATAGAAACAACCTAAGTGTCCATCAATGGATGAATGGATAAAGAAACGGTGGTGTATATATACAATGGAATGTTATTCAGTCATAAAAAAAGAATAAAAGCGACAGTATGGATAGACCTCGAGGGCATTATGCTAAGTGAAGCAAGTCAGACAGAGAAAGACAAATCCTATATGATCTAACTTATATGTGGAATCTAAAAAGAAAAACAAACAAACAAAAAAACCCAAGCTCATAAATATAAAGAATAGATTTGCGGTTGCCAGAGATGGGGGGTAGTGGTGGGAGAAATGAGTGAAGGGGGTCAAAAAAATGTGAACAATATAGAAGTACATAAAAGAGGTATATAGCAAGTGACTGTCTGTCCACACTACAAATCCTATCCCCTGTGTCTTCCAAATAAATTGCAAGCCCCCAAAGATGGTATTTTGTTTGTGTATGTATTTTTAGTATCTAGCAAGTTACTTAGCAATAGTAAATGCTTAAAGAAATACTTGTTGAATGAACTAATCAGTCAAAGATGTGGAGGAGAGTGGGGCTAGAATTCAGATGATAGATTTGGGAAAATATAATACTTTGCTTTTCAAAATGTGGTCCATGGACCAGTAACATCAGCATCCCCTGGGAGCTTGTTAGAAATGCAGGAACTCAGGCTGACCCCATTCTTCTGGATTTGCATTTTAACAAGATGCTCAGGTGATCTGTGAGTGCTTTAAGGTTTGAGAAGACCTGGGGTAGTATATATCTGCAAAATAATTATACACATGAGCTTTCACAAGCAAATGCAATGAAGGTTATGTGATTTGCATTTAAGCACTCTGCAGTGGAGCCTTTCTCCATCAGTGGATACTGAGGGGCTTTGTAAGGGCTCCATGCTTCACTCCCCTCCTGGACCCAGTGTGGCTATCCTTGGGCATCCTGTAGGACTGTCATCCTGGGCCATTTCTGAACTATCACTTCTAGTGCCATATCTGGTCAGTCCTAAACCCTGGCTTGGAAATGGAAACATTCACCCAAGAAACAGTTCAAACAACAATGTAGAAATTGTGTAGAAGCCTTGCTTGTGGACTCGGGATGCCAGTGCATCACATTTTAACTGCTAGGCAATTGGCACGTTACTCAAGCTCCAAGGTGTGGTTTCCTCATCTGTAACATGTAGTCCTGCTTTGATGGCTTGTGAGGACCAAAGAAGTTAAACACTTGAAAATTTGCACATGGTAGTCAGTCCATATGTATTCACTCTTTTTTTAATTGGGGTGAAATTCATATAATACAAAATTAACCATTTCAAAGTGAACTATTCAGCAATATTTAGTACATTCACAATGTTGTGCAAACCAATTCTATCTAGTTCCAAGACATTAATTATCATCACCCTAAAGGGAAGCCCTTTACCCATTATTCAGTTGCTCCCTATTCCCCTTCCCCCCACCCCAGCCCCTGGCAACTATTAATTTGCACTCTCTCCCTATGGATTTTAACTCATTAATGATATTTTTTATTAGTCACAGAAAAAGAACAAGCCAAAACCAACCAGATTTATTTCTTCTTCCATCTACTCTCATTGCTTTCCACATCTTTAAAAACAGGCGATTCGCTAATGATGGAAACTGGGAGTGTGAACGTGGCATAACTTTAAATCAGTGATTTGTAAAGTGTGATTCCAAACTAGCAGCCTCCACATTACCTGGGAATTTGTTGGAAATGCAGAGTATTGGGTCTACCCCAGAACAACTGAATCATAACTGGGGGTGGGGCCCAGCAATCTTTGTTTTAATAAGCTTCCGGATGACTCTAATGCAAGCTCAAGTTAGAGCACCACTGCTTTAAATAACCAAGATGTTACCTCTCCAAACCTCTAGTGTTGCGTACAGGTGCCTGCTACACCTGTACCATCCTTAGGCCCTGGAACACATGAACTGACCCAAGAGAGGAAGTCTCTTAGTCCAGTTTCTTTGCTGCAGGAGTCAGCTGGGGAATCACTCCTGCTATCCTCTAGCCTTAAGAACAGTCAACAGAGCTGATGCCTCGGCTTCCCTCAGTGACGTCGGAGTCACTGTACAGGCACAGATACAAGCCATCCCTGCTGTTATTTCATCCTTGCTCCTCCTTTTGCTATCCAACTTCACACTCAAAGGGAGGACTTTCAGCAGAGCATGGTGTGATTGCTTGGTGTTTCGCACATCCTGCTTTTCTTGCACTATATCAAAGTGCAGGCATCGTTTCTTTTTGGTTGATTAATGTTCAATTCCAGGTCTATTATGAACCTTCAGGTTTTAATTACTACACCATTACCCAGTCAATTCCTTGCCATTTTATATTTATGACCTTTATTATGCCTCTGTATGTGCGATTGCCTAATTTTATTCTGGAAAGACTTCACCTCATTAGCTGGATTTTATACCATTCTTCTCATCTGTCCAGATTGTTATTTATCTTGGTTCTCTGTGTGCACTTTCTACTTGGTTTTTTCAACAGTTTGACCCCTCATACATTCTTTTTCTCCTTTTCCTGAGATGCATTGTTCTTTTGCCCTTGGAACAGCTCTGTAAGTTTTTGTACACTCTGCTCTGGGGGTGCTTTTCCCTGGTCACACTCTTAACTCAGTAGTTCCATCTCCACTGCTCGGTGACATTGGCCTTGTCAAAAGGCCCTGAGGCCTGGCCCTTCAGCCCTGGACATACCATGGACAGCTGCCTCTCTCTAAATGGCCAATTAAGGATCACGGAAGGTACAAGGATGGAGCTTTCTTCTTTCTTTTTGAGTATGCTGCTAAAAATAATTTTTAAATGTTCTCTGAAATGCTTTGCTAACACTGCCTCCCACAATCCCCCCAGTGCCTCAGAAGAATTTTGAGTTTGGTTTACTTGTTTGTATATTTTCTTAAGTTCCCCCCCAGACCTGCTGAATCAAACTCTGGGGGAGGAGCCCAACAGTCTATGTGTAACAAGCCCTCCAGATGATTCTGATGCCCGCTTGAGTTTGAGAACCACTGTTCTAAAGAGATGCTGAAAGAACCTCAGGAAATCCATCTTAGTCAGAAGTACTATTTATTCCACCCGAGTCCTTATTTTGCCAAAGAGCAAGATTCATAATCTCTAAAGCAGTTATGTTTTGCTTTCTGTCGTGTGTCTTTTTTTCAACAGGTTTACCCTAGAGTTATCAGACTATTTCAGTCAGGGTGGCCCGGTGTTGTAGTGGTTAAGTTCGTGTGTGCGGCTTCGGCGGCCCGGGGTTCGCCAGTTTGGATCCTGGGTGAGGACCTACTCACCGCTTATCAAGCCATGCTGAGGCAGCATCCCACATAGAAGAGCTAGAAGGACCTACAACTAGGATATCCAACTATGTACTGGGGCTTTGGGGAGAAAAGAGAAAAAGAGGAAAAGAGGAAGAATAGCAACAGATGTTAGCTCAGGGCCAATCTTCCTCAAAAAAAAAAAAGAAAGAAAGAATATTTCAGTAAAGCAATGGTAACGCCCTAGAACAAGAGCTCTTCTAATTATTACAGCAATAGTAGGTCAATCGTCTCCATCACTGAGTGTTTGAGATGTCTCAGGCATTAAGAGATCTTTACTTCTGTTTTTTTTTTATTATTATTTAATCTTTGCAATTGTTTGTGGGTAAATATTCCTGTTCCCATTTTTATAGGAGAAAACTAAGGTTAAGGAATGTGCATAAAGTCACCAAGTCTGATAGCAGTAGATCCAGGAAACTCATTTCTGTCCAGAGCCACAATGCTATCTACTCATCTGTTACTATGTTAAGGACTTTCTTGATCAGAGCTTTATTATTATTTCACCCTCTGCTTTTTCAGTAGGAATGAGTATAATGTGTTTCAGTAGCAATCTGTAACCAAGAATGTATGCTCTGGGGTCAGGCTACCAAAGTTCCTGTGCTGGCTCTATTTATTTCTGTGTTTGTGACCGTGGGCAAATTATAAAACAGCTCTTTGCCTCAGTTTCTGCATCTGTAAACTGGATGGTGCAGTATTTCTGTCATGTGGTAGTACACGTGTCTTCAATGAGGCAGTCGGTGCAAGCACTTAGAACGAGGCCTGGGAAATAAATGCTCTCAGTAGATACTAGCTGCTATTCATCTTTCTCTGCCCTCTTGTCTGCACCTTTCTCTTTTAGGTTTATTGACTTTGGGGATTCACTTCCCTTATCTGTAAAATGGGGTGGTGGATCAGGTGGACTAGCAGCCGGGGATTCTAATTTGTTCTAGTTTGTTTTCCTGCTTGGCATACTTTCTGTAACTGCAATGTTCTTTGTTCTCTGCCCATTTAAAATTATCGTGTTAGGGCTTTGGCATATTTGTTCGATTTTACGGACTTGTTCAAAACTCATGATCACAATTAAGCTTGTGCAGCCCCCTTGAAACAGCTCAGTTTTCTTTCTAATGCCTCCCCCTGGCTTTCTGGGACAATCACCATTAGCATTGGTACCAAGGGGGAACGTACGAGAAGTGGCTCCCTCGTGGCCCCCAAGTCTCTATGAGAGGACCCCAAGCTGGGCATACATTTTGATCTTAGAAGAGGTCTTGGTCTTGGTGATGTGATCTAAGGGCTAACGCATCATTCTGGCGTGTTCTGTGATTCTGTTGCTAATGTAAAACTACTCCTGTGGTTTTTTTTTGGGGGGGGAGGTGCTCATTGATACAAATAGGCTTTTTGTTTGTTTATTTGTGGGTTTAACATGGGAGAAGGTGGGCATTTCCTCTAGTGGGTCAGGAGATGGGTTTTACAGAGCATGTAAGGTTGCTGAGACTGAGGACAGGTGTCCTATGGTGGCTGTAACTGTTGAGTATTGGGATATTATTGCCCAAACCGTCAGACCGTGACTTATTCTGTGGGTTCCTTGCTCATTCTCTGCACTCATCCCACCCTGTATTCCCGCGGAAGATTCCCACTTGAATACGAGCACGTGGAGCTTCCTATCTTGCATTTCTGGGGGAGGTAGGTGATGACACTATTTTATTTTTATCTTTTCATGCTAAAACGATGGGAGAGCCTCTAGCTTACTTTCATGTCCCCGGAGGCCTGTCATCAGAGAGCCAGTCTCACTGCTGTCATGATTTAGTTTAGTTGCTGGTAAAAGTGTTGTGTCATATGTTGGCCAAGGGCCACATGGGAATAGGAAGAGGGAAGGCATTAAAGAGATGATAAACACTAACTCGGTCAGGTCGGTTTTAGGCACTTTGCCTTTGTTTTATGACTTAATATGCACAACAGTCCTATGGTGTGGGTTTTACGGAACTTCTGTACATCTCACAAAGAGAAGGAATGTTTTGCGCAAGCTTACACTAGTTTTGCCCAGGCTTTCTACATTATCTTTGCTTCCCATAGCAACTTTGTATCAGAACTGGGGCAAAGTAAACAATCCCTTCTTTGTGGAGAGAACACAGTACATGTTCACAAACTGTCCTTGGTGGCCTGTGAGGAGTGGCCTGTGACCACTATGTTTCATCTGACCCTCAGAGTTGAAGCAGCATAAAAAAAGAAGGCTCCATAAATAAGAGGTGATGGATGAAGCCCTCAAGGCTCACTCCAGGGCTGGCTACAGGGAAAGCAGAATGGATTGGACTCCTCCCAGATGAGAAGAGCTCAACAGAAAGTGGAGGGAAGTGTATCAGAGTAACCAGCTGAATATGTCAGCAATGTGATGCTGAGGCTAACAGGGCAAGGTGGTCCCAGGAGCCAGAGAAGGAGTGGGTACTAGACCATGGCTGACTTTGTACTCGGCACTTAATGGTCACACCCATGCCAAATAGGTTTGTGATCTACACCACTGGAAAAGAAGGAGAAGAAACATAGAACATTCAGAGGGAACTCAAAATTTACAGAAATGAAGCCCATGGAGATATTCCACAGCAGCTTTGGTGACTCTGAATGATTGTTACTCATCTTTAGGGATAAATGAGATAAGAGAAATCTTATACCTTTGTCTAGGAGGGGCGAGGATTTATAGACCCACTTCAATGAGATAGAGGAAATTGATCAAAGTCTCCCTAGCCTCTTTAGATATGAAATTCATCAAGTTTCATGGCAATATGTATGTGAAGGCACTTTGTGAACTATAATGAGGCAGGAAGAGATTGGGGAATTGAAGACGTTAAAAATTGAATTCCAGGATTGACCTAGGCTAGCTCTATGATCTAAGCAAGTCACATCTTCCTCTTGTTTCAACATTCTTAAGAGAATAATAAACCTGCCTCATCAATCTTACGGACTTGTCTGGGATCAGTTGATAGAAAATGTGCAGATATACTCTGTAAACTTAAAGTATTTTATAAAATGTTTTATAATTAATATTGCACAAATATCCAGTGTTCTATAAAACATGCAGACAGTTACATCTTCTTTTGGTGTCTGAAGTGTTCTAAGATGAGTGATAATGGCAGGTTTTAGTCCTCCATCCATTGTGGCTTCTGTTCCGGTATGTTTGCTCTTAAAACTGAAGAGTGAGGAAAAAATAAAGATGAAAAATATGACTTGATATTTCTAAATGGAACGTTTCACAATGTCTCAGGTGAACATGGTTAATACCAGAATGCTGAAACTGAATATAGATATATCAGTGTGTTAAGTTAAAAAAAGAAAACGACTGTCAAGTTTAAGAATTATCTCTCACTCTAGTAATATCTTATTACTAACATTCATAATCATAGTCTTTTCTAAATATTTCTGTAAGAATGTTGACTTTAAAGCCCACACGGGTAAATTTAAAGATTTGAATCTGCCTTGTCTGAAGACATCAGTGAGGAAGGAGGGGTTATTTTTCTTTAGGTAGATAAATGTGATGAGATGGATGGTATATTCAAGAATAAAGAGAAGGGCTGATTTACATATTGATTACTTAAATTACTCCTTAATTTAGTGCCTGCTAATAAACTGTGCCTTGGAAATGTTTCCGGAACATTTATTGGCTGCGGTAATTCTACCTACAGTGTATGCAGATCACATCCCCATTAAATATTGATGTGCTCATGAAATGTTAATAGAATGTTAATGTGACACGCAGGGGAATGTCCTCGCTGGGAGCTGGAAGCTGGCTGAAAACTACCTGTCTCCTGTCTTTTCTTTATGTTCTGTCTTCTTGCTTTTTCCCTTCATTTTCCCATCATCAGGAGATTCAGATTTGCTCCATGATATGGCTGTCTCAGGTACAGAACTTTTAAAAGAGAAATAAAGATTCATTGATCGATGGGAATTGAACTGTTTTCCCCTCCTGCTTTCCTGAACTGGAATTCCTGGTTAGAACCAGAAAGTATTCTCCTAAAAGAGAGGGATTCAGGCTCAGTCCAATGAGACTCTCCTGCTAAGGCAAATTGCCCAGAGGAGACCGTGAAGAGGGAAGGAGACTTTCAAGGACTCCAGTGGTGGTCCTTCCCTGCTTGGCAGGAGAAGGGATTTAGTTAGAGTTTACTTTCAGCTTTCTCAGAGAAAAAACAACTGACCCAGAACATGTGTTCCCCAAAGAGACTGTAAGGAAGAATTTTTATCATAAATTCCAAGAACAGTAACAGCTATGTTCATGATGATATTCCATGGATAATTATTTATGTGAGCATATGTTGCAAATGGTTGAAAAGTCCCATAAAGTAAGATGGTTCATCTACTTCTTGGAGAATCCTGATGATGATAAAGTGATGATGAAGGTTATGAAAACTGCCCATGATGCACCAAGTGGAAGAGGAGATTGAATATGCAAACTGTTCACCTGTGGTAACAGTTAGGTGTAAGTGCAGCGCTGGAGGAACATCCCCGATGTAAGCAGTTGATTTGTTACTGGGGTTCTATCAGTGCATATGATAATGTATGTACGTGTGTGTTAGTGTTATGGTGTTTGTGCAGAAAATAGTTGAAGCACATTTTTATTAAAATCCTACTCCTTTGGTTGTAAACAATTAGCCCTATATGGAGCTCCCTCACATCACTTCACTGTTTGGAACGCTGTCTGTTTCAGTAAAACAGCACTTTCATTTACTTTTCCTTCTTCCTCTTTTTCTTCTCTCTTTTTCTTTCCTTCTCTCCTTCCGAATAGTCTTCCTTTTATCTCTCTTTCCTAAAAGCCTTCCCCCCCTTGTCCTCTTCATTCTTTGTTTGCCTCTCTTTGCCTTTTTTGATCTCCTACCTTATGCTGAGTGTGCTGCGCAGGTCCAGTTGAGCCACCCTGGTCTCTGCCAGGGACACAGCCCAGGCCTCCAGAAGGACTGTGCTCTCTCTCTTCTTCCCTACTATCCATTCTCCATATTTGTAGATCTTTTCAAAACAAAACAGGTCGTGTCACTGGCCTGTCTACACCTCATGGTTAGCATCTCAGGGTCTTAGAATGACACCCAATACAGCCTTGGGACAGCGGTTGGCCCACCTCTATGCTCCCCTGGCTCGCTCTGCCCCTCTCAGGCTCCTGGAAACCAAACTGCTGCCCTGCACAACTCCAGACGCCTCCACATTGTAGACTAAGCCACGTGCTGGCCTGCCTGAAACACATGCTACTCAACTCATGGGCTCTGTCCTTTCACTTTACCTGGAATGTTTTGCTCACACACCTCGACAGGCAAGCTCTTTCTCATCCTTTGATTCGCAGTAGTCACCTGGTTATCCAAACTCCCCTCTTCAGGCCTTCTCCGTTACTCTTTACCACCTCGACCAGGGAATTTTTTTTCATAGCACTTGTGATAAACTGTAATTACTTATTTTGTTTTATCTGTCTCCCTCAATGAAGATGAATGTGCTGTGTGGTCAGAGCCCTGGTCTGTCTTGTTCTCAACTTTGTGGGGCCGAGGCATCTTCCTGGAAGATAATAAGTGCTCAGTTACTATTACTGATTAAGTGAATAAAACACTATTCCTGCCGCTGAATTGTTCATACTCGAGCAGGAAAAACAGCATGAGTCAGTGCTAATGGGAGACTCTGACTCGGGGTGGTGCAGCTCTTGAGGAGGCAGCAGACAACTCCACTGGGGAGCCAGAGGCAGCTTCAGAGATGGATGAGCTAGTTCTTTCGTGAGACAAGCAGCCTCCTTAGGAATCATTCCTTTGCTGACATACGAATGTGAAATTTAGTAACTTTAAAATAGAGTTTTGTTGTGTTGTTTTACTTTTGTTTAATCCATGTGTGGAATGGCTCCCTTAGTTGTGGTAGGAACATCTCAAATGAGCTTAAGGAAGAAAGAGAATTTATTAGACAGACTAGGGAGTTTTCAGAGGAAGGGTTGAACAGGAAAACTATTAGGATAGGGAAGTAGCTTTGCTACAGGAACAGGTAGGACCAGCCACTTAAATGCTCCCAGAGCTCCCACTGCCTCTCGTCTTTGTTTTCCTTTGCATTTTGGCTTGCTTTTCTTTCTTTTTTTATTTTTATGTTGTAGGCTCATGTTCAGGTAGCTCCTGAACTCAGACCCTTCAGGTGCCGTCAGTATCATTGGGCCAGTTTTCCCCTTTTTCTTTGATAAGTCTCGGGGAGAACTCTGATTGTGTCATTTTGTGTCACATGTCCCTTTGGTGTGGGCCAGTCAACTAATGCCAAAGGTGAGATCTTGTAAGAACATGGAAACTTCTGTGGGAAATATGTGATGAAAATGTAGGAGTAGAAGTCACAGAAGAAGAGTTGCTATTCCCAGGAAAGGGAAGATGTGACCAGAAGGACAAGAAAGTGGTTTTCTCGCTTAAGTAAAAATCTTCATTGTACTGTTTTGAAAAACTCTCCATGGGCACCTGTGTGCAAGTGGAAACCAACAAGTAAAATATCCTCTTACAGTACTGAAAAAGACTTTGGGAGATTTGGAAACCATGAGAGTTCTAGGTCCTATATACTGAAAATATACTTAGAGTACAATTTTGTTCTGGCCCCAAGAGCCTTAGCTTGGTGATCTGGAGTGGATCCAGTTCCTTATTACAATGGAGCCAACATTTTTGACATTTTCTGCAAACTGACTTCCCTTTCTGACCTGTTTCCTTTTTCACTTGCAGATTGTGCTTGAGAACAGTAGCCGAGAAGATAAGCATGAATGTCCCTTTGGCCGCAGTAGTATAGAGCTGACCAAGATGCTGTGCGAGATCTTGAAAGTGGGCGAGCTGCGTAAGTACATTGATTTCCCACGTGGGTATGAAGCTTGGCAGAGACCCAGCTGCCAGGGTTGTGCCCTGACCTACGTGAAGAATTCCCAAGGTTCTGACAGCTATGCACGGGCATCACTGTGGACCGAACGCTCTTTGGCTCAGGTTTCCAATGTATGTATTTCTGTATGTCTGCTCTGGGAATAAAGGTTATTAAAATCTACAAGAATGGAAAAATTTGCAGGTATTGTGACTGATTTTCAAATATTATAAAAATAAGTATATATTAAAACAGGCTTGCATTTAATACTCTTTAGGAAAAAAGATCTATGGGTTTCCTTTTTAAAATTCCAGTTTTTAACCTACCAGTAGACCATTTTCATTTCTTTCTTTTGAAACAATTTTTCTCTATAGAGAAAAATTGGATACTTTAATGAAATCCTCTTGCTCCAAGTATCTAACTTGTTCAGAATACTTTCTCTAAGAAAGAAGGAATTATTGAAGAAAATAGGGAGCTGATCAAGAAAAATGTGGTCCGAGATATGCTTATTGTTCTTTTTCTTACTTATATTACAAAATTTAGGAGAGGACACCAGAAAAAGAGGGCGTGGTAATTTTCTTGCTTTTTGTCCATTGGCGTAATTTGGCTTTAACCTGTTAAGATGAGTCTGATTTAATCTGGTCCGCAATCACGTCAACAATGATTCTTAAAGCAGCTGCCTTCCGTTCCTTCCAACATCTATAGAGCGGACACACATATAAATCTTTCCTTGTAGGCTTAATAACGTGGGCACCAGAGAAGACTGTTTATACCAGAGAAATGTGAGATGTTTGGTATTACTGTGAAAGCATAAATATTCAGTCACCTGCTTTAGAGCTTAAAATAATGGTCTAAAATGATTAATGGGAAGAAGTCCAATGATTAAATTGGAAATGGGGATATGTTTTATTTGCAGTGTAGAACTGACTACAGGCACTGCTAAGATAAACAAGAAAAATTGGAACTTAGTAAGGAAAAAACGAAGCATTTGAGCCTGTTTGACTAAGCACAATAGATGTTATCATCCCCCAGAGTGGATGGGTGTGGGAAAAAAAGTGGAAGTTGGCATGGAACCGCCATGAAATTTCATTACTTATGAGCCCACATTACGGCTTTTTTCCATTAGTAGAGTCGCAGCCTGACCTGAAAGAGTTCTGTTTCAGTCTACTCGGGGTCACTGATCTCTAGTGTTAACATTTCAGTTTACCTGGATCCTGGATGTGAGTTGTCCTTCGTACTCCTCCTTAGACTAACTTGTTGAGATTTATGTCTGCTGTATAGCTTACTGCTTATTCAGCTGAAGGATTAAAGTCCTGACTCAAACAAATCCTACTGAATTCCTTAGTCTGATAACTGTGACTGTTTCCTGTTTATCTCAATTTTATGGGGGAAACTGTAGAAAGTCACTTGCTAAAAAGCATTGCAAGACCATCTAAGATTTTCAGAAACTGGAGAACAGTCATGCTCTCTTGGCTGGTACTTTGTGTCCAGTTTATTGCTCCACCTGGCCCTTTTCTTGCCTCTCTGCCATTTTCATCTTCCCCAGTGTCCTTCTTTGGCTGTCAGCTCTCATCTGGATGGCAGAAGAAGGTACACTCTTTCGTGCTTAGACTGCCATACCCAGCTTCCTGCTCTTCTCCTTTGCCCAATGGACATGTGTCTATCACGCTAAAAGTTAACACAGAACAGAGATATGGCAGAGTAGAAGGAGAATGTTGGGAATAAAGGGGAGCTGGGCTCTATCTCTGCCACTTATGACCTTCATGTCTGTGGGGAATGTACTCACAAACTTCACTGTGCTCTTACATACCCACGTTTTCCCCAGAAATAGATTGGTGGTATTTTGGGTGATGATTTGAGTAGTTGTGTTCATTTTGGCTTGATCACAGGTAACCTCAGTGGCTGAAATTGCAGTGGTAGGAGTGAGAGGAGTATCCCAGGAACAGATAATATCCAACCTGGCGGGGGTATAACTTGGAAAAGATGGCCAAATTCCAGGCCGTGTGTAAGCAAGGTAAATGTGCATCTGATTTGGACTCTCTTCCATGTCAGTGGGGTCCCATCTCGTGGGCGGAGACAAACTGTGGTGGCAGAAGCCTGAGCAGACAGTGCTGCTCAGGTGAATGTCAGCTCTGTGTTTTGGGGTAGACGGGGGCATACAGAATAGGGGTTGACCTTTGGCTGGTGCAGAGCAACTCTCTGAGACTGTTGAGGACCTGGTAGTCAAGCCAGGAACGAGGACAGAAGTCCATTCCTATGGGCTGAGATAACAGAGTGGGGATGAAGGCATATACCTTGGGGATCCCTCGGTGTGCCCCAGATGCTGTTCCTGCACTGTATATTGTTCCATATCTCTCCTTCTGCTGCAGAGAAGGCTTCTGGCATTCTGCCACAACTCACTTAGCACCTGGTCAGATCTTGTCTCTTCAGTGAGGTTGGGCTTGAACAGCTGGGGCCTGACATACTCATGACAGGTTCCCTTCATCTAAGATAACAAATGCATTTATTCATTTGTTTAATAAAAGTCTATTGACTGCTTATAATTTGCCAGGGACTATGATGGGCGTTGCAGGTACAGATATGGTCCCTGTCCCCCAGAAGCTTCTACTTGAGAAAGTGTAAGAATGAGTTGGGACTGATACTTTTTTCCCATTAGTTATAAGTCATTATATATATTTTTAAATGCCCATTATCTGTTCTAAAGCGTAATTTTTCCAATGTTTTCATAGATTAAGTTTTCAGGTTGACCTGTTGCTTGCCACCCACTACAAAGGCCATTGTGGACATTTTGCAAGGCTTACAAAAGAGTCCCACATTTCTGAAGTCTACGTTCCCAAATGAGTTGTTTTCTGCTCATAAAATATTAAAGGATTGCTACATTCTGATTGAGTGCTAGACATCAAATGATGAAACATCCTGTGGTAAGAGGAAAATTGCTTTTTAATGGATTGCCTTTTGCCCATTGCCATATTAAGTAAGTTACAATATGAAAAACAAATCTGAGTGCACCCTTATGTTGAAGAAGATATCTATTTTTCTTCCGAGGAAAATTAGTTTCACATAAAAATCCATCTTCCTTTGGTTTGTATGTATCTGCTTTTCTCCATTCCCAAGTTCATGGTTCTTCTCATATTTGTGTTAGTAATTGACCTGGAAAATCATGGGTCACATTAGATCTATAAGCAAGTACCAATATCAAAGAAGTACTCAATTAAAAATCTAACTATAGATTTTCTAAAGTAGAAAGATTCAATTTTCTAGAAATGCTTTGTCTTTTGAGAAAACTCATTTCTGAAATACCAACTATATTTTGATATCTAAAGCAAACATATTAATGTTCAATTAAATGACTGATGCCAAATATTTATACACAGTGTTTTTTTAGATTACTTTTTTAAAAGTGCTGTTTCTCTGTTTCCCAATTACTGACACTGCAAGAGGCAAATGTTTTAATAGTGTGGTCTAAAACACAATGCCTATTTATATTCTCAGAGCACTTTATCAAGGTTATTTAATTGAAGCCTGTAACACCCCCAGGAGTTAATCAAGATCAATAGCATCTCTTTATTAATGAAAAGAAGACTTGTACTTACTGCATGTCGTCTAGAGTCACTGAGCTCAGACTGGTGTTGAGGATGCTCAATGAACAGTGTAGAAAGAGATAGGAAAGCTGAGTAGTTGCATTTTGGCATCTGAAGGGCCCATCTTTGAATCACAGCTCGGCCATTAATTGGATGCCCTGGGTATGCTTCTTCTCTGTTCTTAGTTTCTGGTTCCTCGTCTATAAAATAAATATCTGCTGCACATAGTTGTTGGGAGAATTAAATGAGGAAATGGATGTTGCTTTAGTTGGAAAATGGATAGTTTTTTTTTGCAAGTGATAGGATCTCACCTTCCATAAGCAAACTGCAGGTTAAGCAAGGGAGGGAGAGTGATCTGGCTTAAGTGACAGCTGGAACCAGGACCTGGAACAATATCCCTTGTTTCTTCGTGTTCTACATTCTGACTAAAATTATTCTTTTTGCTGTTTTCCCTTAGTTTCAATTTTCAAAATCAGAAAGAATACTTACGGACCTGGATGTGGTCACACATCCCTGTGGCCTGGGTTGTATAATTGGCACCCCAGTTAGAAGAACAAGGTTGAAGTAGAGGGAGCAAGTTTTCAAAAGAAGGGATATTTTTGTGTGCACAGGGTGGGTGAGGGTGGAGGGAAGCAGGAGGTGGTGCCCTTACAGAAGAAGAGGCACAGCACACACAAATCCATAGATCCTCGTGACAGATGTGAAATACTTATGAAGATACTCAGCTCCTAACAGGGGCTAAAAAATGGTAACTGTTGTTTTTATTATTACAGTACTGTCCCCAAAGCAATAATAAGTTGTTGAGGGATGCAAGGGAAACTTGATTTCTGATACAATTATGTTAATTACTTATCTTTTGGATATGTAGTCCCTCACCCTGTTGTATTCCAATGTCAGGTAAAGCTAGGATATTTCTTTTTGTCTCTCATTCATTCATTCATTCATTCAATAACTATAGGGCTCCTTCTCTATGAGTCAGGATCTAATCCCTGATGGCATGGACTTAGAACACACACTCCATCCTCAAGCAGCTCACATGCTGACTGGAGAGTCCTTCACATAAGCAAGCGATTATAAAACATTTTGCCATTTGTGACATTACATTTAAGTTATATTAACATCACTAGGAGGCAGTGGTTGGTTCTTTCTGTTCATGGGGAATTGGGTAGGCTAAGGAAGGAGAGTCTTGGAGGATGTGACACAGAAGAGGAGATACTTGAGTGTGTGGAATCACAAAGATGAGAAGAATAACCAGGCAGGCACACGTGTGTGTATGGTGAGCAGCAGCTGTTGAAAATTCCAGGCAGTGAGATGTAGCTGGAAAGATCTGGAAGTTCAGAGAATTCTGGTTTCATGTGGCTAAAGCAGAGGACTTGAGGGAGCAAGCAAATGAGGAGATGCTGGCAAAAGACACAAGAGTCAGATCATAAGGATTTGTTGTGCAGAGGAGTTTGGAATTCACCTTACAGCCAGTCGAAACCAATAGAAAGATTTTTAATAAGAAGAAGAAATGTCCCAGTCCTGGCCTTAAAATCCTAGAATTGGATTATGTTTTCTGGGAGTGACAGGAACTTGTCAGCATGATAATATACAGGGCCAGGACCAGGGACAAGCCTCCCTCACTCTAGCTCCAGCCCAGATAGTACATCAGTTGGGAAGCTTTTGGCTGCAAGTAATAGAAATCCCAACTCATAATGGCCACTGTAAGAACATTTATTGAATGTTGTAATTTCAGAGTTGAGTAGGTCCTAGTGTTGGTTAACTGTTCAGTGATGTCATCAAGGACCCAAGTTCTTTCCATCTTTTGGTTCTGCCATCCTTGGTGTACCAAATTTGCCCTGAGGCTGGTAGCAAACCGGTGGCTACCATCAGAGGATTCAGAGAGCAAGAGGCTGTCCCTTCCACTGAGTCTCTTGCAGGCATGCGGAAATGTTTCCAAAAGCCCTTCAGCAAACTTTCTCTCATGTCTCATTGGCTACCACTGTGGCCTGTGCCAGTGCATAACCCAGCCATTGATAAGGGGAATGGATCCTTCTGGAAGCCAGACAAGTCATTAGCCACTCCCAAGACTGGAAGTGAAAGCAGCCTTCCCTGGATATATGGCCACAGGATGGTGGGTAGCTAACAAAAACTGGGATTCTGCTAAGATAGGGAAAATAGCTACTTGAAACCTGAATTCTGTCCCTTTGCTTTAAAAAGGCTTTCTGCATTTTCCTTTCTGCTGCAGAAAACTGTAACAAGTTAAAGTCAGATTACAGCCCTCTGTCATTTTGTCTTTTTTTGGGAACTGGGGAAATGCGCTAGTATTTTTTTTTTAATGTAGCAATATCAAAGTTTGCAGAAAAATGGAAATTGAGGTTTGATTATTATGTATTTCATTTTTCATCACTAAGATGCTAGGGCTCCACTACCTTACTTTCCTTTTGGCAAATGGATGTTTCCACTTCCTCAATTATGCCTTTGTGTGTGGGTTATTCTCGGGTGTATTTTGAAGGTCAGAATGGGCATACATTTGTGACTGAAGGCTTCATATTTCTCTGAAACAGTTCTGCTGACTTTACCTGTTTGACCATATATAATTAGATTAAAATTTAATAACTACTTCTCTGTTTAAAAAATAGAGAACAAAATCTACATCACATACTATGAAAATGTTCAGCATTTCCTTACTTTGTCTTTCAGTGGCAATATTTATTATAACACACCAGTGCTGCTGAGTGGAGCACCTTGTGTAATTCATCACCCAGACACCTCTGCTTTAGCAAGTAAAAATAACACAGATGAGCAATCTGAAGGACTCTTTGGAGTGCGGCAGCAATTAGAATAGACACTTAACTCTGGGACACTGGTATTTTTGTACTTTGAGAAGTACTATCCATCACTTTCATTCTTAGTCAGAACACTCTGGCTAAAGAAAACTCAAGAAAATTAGCTTTTAACAATTAAACCTCATAAGGACCTTTTTTTCACCTAATATTATACTCGTGCTCCATGGAAAGCTTCTCAGATCTTGACTCTGCCTTGAATGTTCATATTCTACTTCTACTTTCATATTCTACTTCAACCTTAAGTTTAACGTAAAAACAAAGAAAAGAAAATAAATGTTCTAGGTCTGAACCTGACTTTAGAAAGTTACATCCACTTTTGGCCCAAATTAAAAATGCCATAGGAGAGAGTATAAAAGTCATTCGGGAGTGGTTGTTTAAAATAATTATAAAACTGATATCAGGATTTATAATAGTATTATCACAAGACAGGAGGACTTAATATAAGATTCTTGCATTCAGAACCAGAAGCCCTGGGTAATAGGCGTAACTGATGTCAGGGCTTTGTCACGATGGTTAGCTGTCTCGCTCCTTAGTTTCTCATTTGTAACCTCGGGAAATCATCATCGTCATCATCATCATCATTCTCATGTGAGAATCAGATGAGGAAGTGTGATTAAAGTGTTTTGTTAGCTGTAAAATGCTCTGTTCATGAAAGAAATAACATTGACTTGAATCTGCATATTTAGAGACACAAAGATGTATCCCATCCCGTAGCAAAGCCAACCCTTTCTGTGCATTTAGTGGCTGTCTTAAGAATCTGCAGTTCTGTGGTGGTTTGCTGGGGTTTCAGAAGGCAGTAGTTGTAGATACTTCTAAAATCACAATGTAATGGTTATCTCCATAGAAAGTGATCGCTGAGAGAAATCAAGCTTGGCAGTTTAAAAGACCAAATCAAGTACATCTCAATTATAAATGGATGAAAATAATTTATGGTTATCCTAGGCTTTTTCAGGACTTGCTCCTTTTTACATTATTTCTGAGAGATATGTGGCTGGAAGCGATCAGCCTCCGTTTCTGTTGTCTCTTAGGTTATAACTGAGGGGGTAGCCTAGCAGATTTGCCCAACCTCATAACGGAGAGAGATACAGACATGTTGAAAGAACACAGATGCCCACTGTCTTCTCCTTCTGCCTTATAGGAGAATTGTTCCTCCAGGGTCATCTCAAACATCAAGTTTGGGTGACCGTTCTGTTTCCTCCTGTGACCCCCACTGTGCAAAGGCGTCGCACCCTACTCGGAACTCCTGCGGTACTTCCTCTGTGCCTCTTTGTTATACTTTCTACTGTTTAGTAATACTTCTTGTCCTTTAATTTCTAGTGCTGTTTCCCCTAAAAGTTGAGGTGGTTTACAGAAAAGCATAAAGATAATTTAAAAATAAATAAATGATGAAAATAAAGGCAAATAAAAGATAAAACTAAAAAAAGTGAATTATGACTGATTGCAAAGTGCATGTTATAAAGGTCTTTGTATTTACCCATTATGGACCTGGAATTTGGCTCAAAGATTTGTTTGTCCCAGGGAAGCAAGAGGAGCTTAGGAATAGAAAACAGGTCAGTGCACTTCTCACCTGAATAAACTCCACGTGAAAACCCAAATGCTGATTTCAGTTGGTGCTAAAATAGTATTTGATAACATTTAATATCATTTGTTAAAGATGATGGAATAGGACACATTCTTAGGACCACTTTTTTTGAAAAGCTACTGTACAGCAACAAGCCAACATTATATTTAAAGCAGTGATAAGAAAACGGCTTTCCCATTAAAAACTGGAACTAAAGTGCGATGCTGTAGGATGCTAATAGTCACCATTGATATGGAAGACATAAACAAATAGAGGTACAGTTAATTGATGGAAACAAAGTATTTTAAATTATAGACAATAAAACTATCTAGAAATCCCCGAAGAAGCAAAGGAAAAGCTCTTAGAGTTAATGTAATTTAGAAGAGTAGCTACACAGCAGATAAACAAAACTTAGTAGTGTTTCCATATGTCAGCAGTAATTAGTGAATTATAAAATGGATAGAAAGGATTTTTTTTAGCAATGGTAATGAAAATGCAAACTTCTTCAGAATATTCTAATGGAAAACATCTTGGACTTATGTGAAGAAAACTATAAGACTTTACTAAAATATACAACACAAGTTTCAGATCCATAAATAAGCAAATGTTTTATTCCTGGTAAGAAAACAATATTGTGATAAAGTTGTAAATTCCCCCAAATGAGGCTTATATCTCATTTCAAAATACCAATGGGAACTAGGATGGAAACTTCACAGAATGATTGTAGAGTTCATTTGGAAGAATAAGGAGGTGAAAATTGGTAAGGAAGAACTGACAAAGAAGAGCAATGAAAAATGAATGGAAATAAAAATATATATCCTTCTTTCAAACATTTTTTGCAAGAAAGTCCAAAGAACTCATTCACTCAGGGTCACCTATTGTTGTGTTCACGTTTTGCCATATTTGCTTTGTCATTTTCTCTTTTCCTCTCTCTCTCCACACACATACACACACACACATATACACATTCACACATATTGTTATAAAAATATGAAAATATGTTTTTATGACAGAAAAAAAATTTAATATAATTTGAAGAAAAAATCAAAATAGATTAAAAAATGATTTTAAATTGGATCCAGCCCCAGCATGTTGTCTCTTAGAGAGAGCAAAAGGTGCCAGGAGCCCTGCCTACCAAGAGGCTTTCCAGGAGAGCTGTGGGCTGGCTCGGGGTGCTACTGGACGAGGCGTCATCGTGGAAGCAGGGTCAGGAGCCTGGCTCAGAACATCTGCTCACCGATGGACGTCTGAGAGAGGCTCGCCGCTACCCGACATCTCCCCACTGCAGGTCGGGGGGTGTATGTTGAAAAAACTTACTTCCACCTTCCCTTCTGTTCTTCCACAGCATGGTAGGTGTGGCCTACCTGAAATCCAATGGTTAGATACATGAGGAACTATGGATTTCAGGACATGCAGCTTCTTGTATAAGTAGAAACATCATAAAAAAAAGATAAAGCATAAGAGTAACGTGAAGGAGGCCATCTGCATAGATGGCATCTTCACTCATCTGTAAAATCAATCTAGTATTAAGGTTACTAGTCTCACTCCAAAAATTTAAAGTGTAAAAATCATCTTCCCCTAGTTCTACACTGTGGGCTTGGACCCACAGGCTGTTCCTTTTCCAGAGTAGTCATCACCCTCAGCAGCATTTATTGTAAGATTGTGATGCACCAGGCCATGAGCTAAAAGGTCCTAGTATGTTGTAAAAGTAGAATATTAATTTGGAAAGGCAGCATGAAATTGAAGGGAAAGTATAAGCAGAATGCTAGAAGATTCAAATAGGTGATAAAGTAGGATAAAATAGATCACACAACAGAAATCAGGATGCCAAATTGCACTGAAATAGTGATGAAATGCTAACCCATAGGATTTTAAACCCAATATATATATGAGTAAAATAAAACCAAACAAACAAGAAAAACCCTGAAGCATACCAACAGCTTCAGTCTGTAACACACTTCTCTTAGAGGCTGTGGCTTCTCACAGTGGTGGGTTCCCCCCAGGGCATCCCCAGTGGTTGAGAGAGCAGGGAGGGCAGAAAACTCTAGCATGCCTTTTAAAACTTCTCATCCTTAGCCTGAAGACTTTGGATGGAGAGGTTTTTCTGGTTGTTGGAGTAGATTAAGAGGTAGATGTCAGTGCAGTTTCCCAACCCTGAGCACTTGAACTTCAGTCAAAAACCACTTGCTGATTTAAAGAAAAGTAGAATTTATTCAAAAACAAAAGACTACTGCCATTTATTAAATGCTTTCTATATGGCAGGCAATTCCCTGCTGTCAATACTCTGTTAAAGCATACAACGTCTTCATTAACAAATGAGGGACCTGGGACTCCGGAGATGTTCAGTAGACTGAGATCACACAGACATTAGGTGTGTTAACTGTTGCGGGATACCACTGCTCTTTACTCTTAACTGCTGTGCACTGCCATCAACCACTGCTTTCATTTTTTAAAATGTCCTGTCTTCCTTCCAGACTGTAAACTCCTTGAGGATTAGACTCAGGGTGAATTCACCTTCCATCCCAGCTTCTAGTCCAGTGCTTTACGCATAGTCTGCATTTGATAAGTGTCTATTGCATGAATAGAGTAGCTTTCTATTTGCTTCAGGATCAGCTCCAAAAATACTTTTCAGACATCAGTAGATTTTTTATCAACTTTGTGTTTTACCCTGAAACCTCTCAAAAAGCATCCTTTTTTCTTCTAAAGTCAGCGAGCATCAGGCATACAAAAGGGTTCCTCTTCATCCCTCCACCTCCCCTTCCTCCTGGGGGTAATTTGGTGAGAAGGCCTGCTGAGTCCAAATTTGAATTAGAAAATATCAACACTACAGTATGTTCCCCAAAGAGGAAAGCACGATCTATTTTCAATCTAGTGTTTCAGAATACACAGCTGTGTGACTTCCTAATTTATGATATTCCCAACTGCCTCCAGACAGCTCTCAGCTTGCTGCTTCTTTCTCACCTACTCCTCGCTACAGGAAATGGGGTGGACTCTAGCCAGTCCAATGGAGCTTGGACTCCCATGGGGACATAAAAAGGCCAGCAAACTGCTCTTTCAAAGATGCCTTCTGCTCAAGCAGGTGCTCCTAGCCACTAGGACCTGGAGGGAGCCAGTGGCTGCTAAGGCTAGGAAGTCAAGCTGTCAGCTCCTTGCAGGTCAGCACCAGCTGCCTGCTTGTCTTTCTGGAGTGTAGTCATTCCCTGCCTCCAGGGAGCAGGACACAACTTTGGATCCCAGCAAACAAGCCCAATGTGGTTTCCCTTAATTTGGCTTTCCAAGGGTTTTGGCCACAAGAACAGATTGCAGCTGTGGCCTGAGCATCTTTAGAAGTGTGAATCTTTTTATTTTTTTCCCCGAAGAAGCTATTTTGAGCTTTATAATTGCATATTTCCATGTTGTTTTTTCATAGAGTGAGTAAGGAGAATGACTTGCATTTTTTTAAATAGAAATCTGCTGGTTTCTTTGCTCTTCTGTCTTGTATAACCCAGGCCAGTGATTCCTGAATTTGGCTGTGCATCAGATTCAGCTGTGGGAGCTTCTGTGAAATATAAATTCCTGCAATGGAATCTAGAAATCAGCATGTTTAATAAACTCTCCAGTTCATTTCTAGGCAGCTAGACTGGCCTTTCCTAAGTTTGGGAATCACTGTTGCATCCCTGTCCCATCCCCCATGGTAATTCAGATCGTAGTTAAATGGACATCTTTACGGGGTGGTAAGAGCTCTAGATTGGGAATTAGAAGACCTGGATTCTAGTTGTAGCTCCACTACTGACCAGCTCTACACAAGCCTTGTCTCCTGTGTGGTCCACAGTTTCCTCTGGTGTAGTACATTGTTATTGGCCAGCTGGCTGCCAGCTTCAAAGCTGCTGTGTTAAGCAAAGTCCTTTTTATGTACCCACTATAGTGACTCTAACCACTAAATTAGTTAACTAGAGCTCTGCCATCATCACTTCTTGAAGGACATGTGTATAACCTAGATTGGTATTGGATTCCGTGCAAGAGAATTAAAGAAATGCCCAAGAAGAAATTTTATGGGGAGATGGCAATAGTCTATATGCTGATTGTGGTGGTGGTTACACAACTGTATACATTTATCAAAACTAAAGAACTGTACACCTAAAAGGGGTGAACTTTACTGTGCTAATTAAACCTTAATAAACCTGACTCAAAAGGAGGAGGGAAAAAAACAAAACAAAACAAAGCTCACTTGGCATTAAAGCAGTATGTAACAACCTGGATGACTCTCAGAAACATTATATTCAGTGAAAGAAGCCAGATAAAAGCTACATATTGTACGATTCCATTTATATGGATTGGACGTAGAAAAGAATGAATCATTCATCCCTCCCACCCACATACACACACGTACACACCTCAGACTCCTCACCACACTCCCAATCCTAGAAAAAAATTTCTATTTTTCTCAAAGCTGGTCTCACACTCTCAAGAAGAAACCAGCAAGGGATTTCATAACTATTTTTCAGTCCTGAGTAGGACTATTGTTCAAGAACGAATCAATTTTTGATGTTTTGATTCAGCTCTCCAGAGAGAATTCCAGAGAGAGCTCCTTGAGGGTGCACATCCAGTTTACTACTCCCCTCTCCAAATTGTAATTAGGTTCCAAAATTTGAATAAATTTAGCAAGTAAAAAGGACAATTAAGTTTAGTATCATCTTCCTTTATTTGACATAACTTAAAAATAAAAACTCAATCTACCGTATCTTCTCTACTAAAATTAGCCAAAAAAGTCATCTCCCAGGCCTGTCAATTACTCTGACAGATTAAAATAAATAAAATTCCCTGTTGATAAACCTGACATTGTTTGCACTCACATTTCAAGAGTTACTTAGGTCAGACATTACTCTGGAATATTATCCACCCATTAAAAATAATGAGTTCTATAATATTACGCATGCACACACCCACAATACATCAGTATATGCAATGAAAAAGGACCAGGAGAGCCTATCAACCTAGGTTACTGCTGGGAGCTGGGACTCCAGAAGGGCATTCTCTTCATTTTAAACCTCTTACATAATTTAAAGTACTTTATAGTGTTATGTGCTACTCTTTTAATAAAAGTATTAAATAGAAAAGAGTCTTAAACCTTAAAAAATTAAATACTATCCAAACCACTCTATAGGCTTTTAGCAATTCAACAGAGGGAAGAGAGTTCCGCAAACCCTCTTGGTTGAAATGCCTACAAAGGAGACTTTTTTGAAAGGGTCCCCTCTGAAAATAGGGTTTGGGTCCCCACAACTTCATCTGTTAATACTTCAGAATGCAAGTCAATGTACAGTTCCTCTATTTTAATCTTTTTAAAACAGTCTGAAATATCTGAGTAAAATCATTACCCTATGTATGTTGCACGTTAGAATCACCCATTATTTCAAAGAAACAATCTTCCTAGTCCCTATATCAAAAATATGTGCCTCCTGATAATGTTACTGTCTTCTCTTATTTATACATCATAAGGCATGTGCAATTCTCATGTAATTAGACTAGAACCAATCATTTTGATATACAAAATATAAATGGCCAGTATGTATGTCAAAAAATGTTTAACATTTCTCATAAAATAGCCAAGAATAAGACAACATTTTGAACTCTCAAGTTAACAATGAGCTTTCTTGGTTTTATTGTTCTTTTTATGACAGTACTTAATGTGGTGAACAGGTATAGTTTCTCACATTCTGTTGAGGGGGACATAAACATTCAGATAACCTTTTCAGAAAGGAGCATGGCAATAGGTATCCAAACCTTAAGGGTGCACATGAGAAGCAATTTCATTTCTAGGAATTTATTCTAAGTAAAGATTAAAGATGAATGCAAGATTTATCTACAAGGATAATCATCCCAGAGGTGTTTATAATAGTCAAAATTAGGAAAAACCTCAACATATAAAAATAGACATCTATTCCATAAATTATGATGTATCTACACAAAGAAATGATATCTAGTCATTAAGGAATATATCCTTGAAGGATATTTTAAGATATAGAAAGATGTTATAGATATGATAATTTTGAGTGAAGAGAAAAATGGGATTCTGAACTGCAGAGGCAGTATGATCTCACATTTTTTGTCTATGCATCTATATGCAAACATATTTATATATACAGATAATGTGAGGCTATAGTAGAGGGTAGAAGGAAACACACCACTATGTCTATAGCTGTCATCTCAGGGTGGCAGAATAGTGAATGGCTTTAATTTTCTTCTTTAAACATCTTTCCTGTTTTCTAAAATTTCAACAGTGGACATGCAAAGTTTTTTTAAATTTAATTTTAATGTATTGATTTCATAACCTTAAAAAATATATATACATCGGGGCCGGCCCAGTGGCGTAGCCGTTAAGTTCACGCACTCCACTTCTGGCAGCCCAGTGTTCGCAGGTTCGGATCCAGGGCGCAGACCAACGCACTGCTTGTCAGCCATGCTGTGGCGGGGTCCCATATAAAGTAGGGGAAGATGGGCATGGATGTCAGCCTAGGGCCACTCTTCCTCAGCAAAAAAGAGGAGGATTGGCAACAGATGGCAGCTCAGGGCTAGTCTTCGTCTCCCTCTCTCTCTCTCACACACACACTCTCTCTCTCTCTCTCTCTCTCTCTCTCTCTCTCTATATATATATATATATATATACACACATATACACATATATCACAGATATGATGCCAGTTTCATGTGATTTTTTTGGGTAGATAAATGGCAGAGAAAAATCAAGAGCAATTATAATGTGATCATTTATTTAAAAAAATAATACTGCTCCTCTCTAAAACATAATATAATAAAGGAATAGAAATAAAATATATGCTGTAAAATATCACTTGTCTAAACAATGATAGAAATCAAAGGATTACTGTGGGGAAGCAGCTTTATTAGTATTTTATTTAGTTTCTACAGAATTCCTTTTTGCTGAAAAGCTCAAAATGATGCATGGAGATTTTGTTATATCTCTAAATAGTTTTATTCATATGGCTGCATCAATGCTAGAATATAAGTTAGTGGGGAGCATAAAGATAATTCCACAATTGACTTTCAGATTATCTTCACCAGATCAGTAAAGTCCAACACCTAGAATAAGATGTGGGACATCGTAGATGCTCTATAGACACTTGTCTAATAGACCTGTAGGCTGGGTTCTCAGAAAGGAGAGATGATGGAGACAAGAATCATGTCTCCTTTGCCATCATATTTGAGCACTATTCTCGGAACATGGTAGGTGTTCAACAGAAGCACACGGAATACAAATTAGTCGGGAAGGTCCCTGAGGGTTTCGTGGCAATACCTGGGCCACAGAAGCCGGGTTCATAGACCAAAAGCAGCTGTGGGAGAAAGTGCCAAGGAGCCGAGGCACAAATGAGGTAGTTTGGCATGTTTAGGGAGCTGCAGACAGGCTGTATCTAAACAAAATGCAAGCTGGTTATAGTAGTTAGTTTAGGGTTTTTTCTGAGTTGTATAGAAAGTAAGGTCAGAAAAGCAGACTGAGGCCAGATTATGGAGCCCTTAATGGCCAGAAGCAATAGGGGATTTTCCACTCTCCTTGCCTTGAGTGGGAGTGAATGACTATTCAATGGGTTTTCTTATTAGTCAGGACCTCGAAATTGCTTTCTCATGCCCCACTTACTCTCATTCATGGTCCCTCAATTGTGTGTCGAGGGAGCCCAGGAGAAATGAAGGGCATTTATCATTTAACCAGACTTTTCTGCTCAGGTTTTAGATACAGGTTTTTATGTAAATGGCAGTCGATGGCTTTCCATTTGGATTTATTTAAAACAGAATATTCTCTTTCAGATACAACACTGGTAAAACACTGAAATAAATCAGAAATACAAAAGTCATTTTAAGGCTCCAGTCATTTTTGACACAAAGGACTGACACTATCCTTTCATTTAAAGATGTATCTTGTGGCTCCTTCTTATGTTCATGTAGGAAATGTCACATATACAATTCTCATTTTCTGGTCTATAAAGTAGCCCTTCTAAGAGGAACAAGGCTGAGAATTTGGGGTTATCACTAAGAGCCAGAAGCGGTACCAAGAGAAAAGATGTGAGCAGGAATCATGCCGGAGAAGTCTATGGACGATGATCAGCCTCACTTGTAACACTGTGTGGCAAGCAACTCATCCTTTAAGATAAACTCTGATGGAAAAACACATTTGAATCAAAAATGTGTAATGCATGCATTAATGTGAAAACAGACAATGCTCTATTGAGTAAGTAATTTCAAGGCAAATTGCCTTATGACAGGGCAGGGGAGGGGGGTTTTAAACTTTTTCAGCTGTGACCTTTTCTCAGCATGAAACACGTTTTGTATTGCATCCCAGTATACATGCAGATAAATGTAAAATTGATCTAATGAAATACTTGTTTTTGCTACTTGTGAAGCACTCTAAAATTATTTTATTCCATTTTTCAAAATACTATTCAAAATTCACAAAAGTGATTTTGTTACCCCTGATGAGTCACTATTCGCAATTACTTTGAGAGAGTAATCCATTCTACTGCCTCCTTCCAGATATTTTTTTCCTATTTCTTGAGATAAAATGCCTACAACCACATCTCATGAACTATTCAAAGTTAGAAATCAAATGACTCAAGGTCATGACTCAAGAGGAATATTCAAAAACAACAGAAATTATGGTATTATCTTAAGCATTAATGCAAGCAAACACATACCATAGGAACTGGTGAAATAAGAATAAAAGGTCCAAGGGTCCCCTTCTTACCATCTCACCAGCCACAATGACCAATGTTCTAAGAGAGAAGCAAAATGGATCAACAGCCAGAGGGTTAGATTTATTTTGGTTTTGTTTGCTTCTTTGTTTTAATTTGTTTCCTCATTACCTGAAACCTAATCCTCTAGCCGGTCAACATAGCTCAATAAGTGTCACTGGCTATGATTCTGACTTTCCCTCAAGGTCAGGAGCAGCACAGAAACTTGGGCTTCACATAAAGAGAACAAAGATCTTAATCCTATTGGTGACAATCTAGCAACAGCAGGACACACCTGCTGGTTTCTGACCTCCATCTGACTGACAGTGACATATGTCAGCCTGGGGCTGCCCCACCACCCAACAGGCAGACCCCAGCAGAGCAGAGAGCAAACCCTGGCAAGCCAGATTCCCAATGCTACCTCCATTGGGATGATGGTGACAAGCAATATCTGCTGAGCTCTTTCTGGTGTCAGACACTGTGGCTAAGACCCATCTCACTGCCTTCTATCATTCCATCCATGACACTGTTTGTCCTGACTGAGAGGTTTTATTGACTACTAACTGTCCAAATTATGGCCCCAGAGCCAATGGATTCAACTTTATAACAAAATTATCTTCCATCCAGTTCTATATGACACCCACTAACTGCCCCCCATGCAGCTTCTTCAAGTTTCTCATCCGTGCTGGATTACTGAACAACCTTATACAAGAATCTGGATGAAACTGACACTAATTATGAAGCAGATGGGACTGGAGGAAAAAAATGTGCAAAGACAGACAGGTAAATAAGTCACTTCCATGTAGTATGAGATGTGCCTCAATGGGGGATCAAGCCCATCCTGTGGAAAGCTGCTGTCAGGGAGTGGGGCTTCAGAGTGGGTCTGAGGTGGGAATGCAAAGGAGTGGAGGATGGATGTTATAGGATGAGGAGTCAGTGTGTGCAAAGATCCAGAGTGAAGAGGAAGCACATCTCATTGGGATCCCTGGAGCATAGGAGTGGTGAAAAGAAGTTTAGACTTACTCTGAGATAAAACAGGAGCCATCTCATTTTAATAAATCAGATTAAACAGATCTGATTTATGGCTTAGATAAAGCCGAGGTTGCAGGATGGAGCCGGGATGGATTAGAGGGGCCAAGTGAGGAGGCAGTACCACGGTGATCTGAATTAGGGTAATGGCAGTGGAGACACAGAAAAATCAGGAGACAGAAGAAATCTTTAGTGGTCAATAGGTACAGATTTCCAGTATAAGATAAAGTTCTGAGGATGTAATGTACAGCATGGTGACTATAATAATACTGTATTGTATATTTGAAAGTTGCTAAGAGAAAGGATCTTAAAGTTCTCATAACACACACACAAATTTGTAACTATGTGAGGGGATGGATGTTGACTAAACTTGTTCTAGTAATCATTTCACAATATATACATATATCAGCTTCCCTTCTCAAATCACTATGTTGTACACCTAAAACTAACACAATGTTACATGTCAATTATGTTTCAATTCAAAAATAAAAGAAAGAAGCCTTTAGATGCTGACTTGACAGGACTTGATCATTGACAGGCTGTGGATGTGAGGCTGTGACTGAGGATGACATCAGGCTTGGGCGTGGACAGTTGGGTGAAAGGTGACACCAGGAATCAGGAATAGCAGCAAGTTTGGGAGGGAAGCTCATGAGTTTTTACTTTTTCCTTACAGCAGGAAGGAAAAAGCTAGTGAGGAAATGGGATGGAACATATGAGAAAAGAGGAATGTATCTCCTTTCTTAGCAGATAAAGCAAAAGAAATCTACTTAAGGACCATGAATATTTATAAGTTTGGTCTGATATCTTTCTCTTTTTTGTCTTAAGTAATATCTATTAATTATTAAAAATATTAAAAGTACAGAGAAGCATAATCAGGTTGACCTATCCATGAGGCCTGGCAGGCACAGTTCTGGGGGCCCAGGATACTTTAGAAACCCATGAAAATGTCATCTTAATTGCATTTAAAATCAGAAGAAAAACATAAATAGGATAAGAATGAATATGTAGTAATGAATCCAGCCTGGATTATATTCATCTTTATAATAATGCAGTCTTAAAATATAAATTTTAATACTGTTTTACAGAGAAAGGGGCCCACGGAGGCTCATATTAAAGCACCAAAGGTTCATGAATGTCATAATGTGGCTGTGGTATAGATAAATGTATATCACATCTAGATCCATACATCTCTATCATGTCTATATCTATTAGGTATGTGTCTACCTATCCGAATATCTCCCTATATATAACCACCCCAAATCCCACCATCTCAATTAGCTTTCTTCTTCCACCCTCAATTTTTTCAGTAGTTCAAAAAATTGTGTTAAATCTTGTATCTAAATCTACATGACTTCTCAGTGGAGTGCAAATGCTTCAGCCTTTCTAAGGGGAAATTGTAAAAGGAATAAAAAGCTTTAAAATTTCAGACCATTTGACGTAGAACTTCTGCTTCTAAGAACTAATTCTCAGGAAATAATCAGATGGAATTACAAGGATGTTCATCACAGTGCTATTTCCACTAAAAATGGAAACATCCCTAAATATTCTAATAAGAGTCTGGTCAAATTAATTATAGCTGATCCACACAATGAAATATCAAGCAGCCATTAAATCTTTATAATTATATAATTATATATTTATTGTTGTAGGAAGATAGTCACAATATATTAAGTGGAAAGAAAAGAATATTTAAAATAGCATAGTTTAATCTCATTTTAATGGAAAAGAGATACACCAGTCTTTTCTGGTGGTAAGATAAAGGATGATTATTAGCTTTGCTTCTCCACATTTAAAATTTTTTCAACAAATGAACATACATTACATTGGTTTAAAAAAATACTAAACATTGGGGCCGGCCCTGTGGCGCAGCGGTTTATTTCGTGCTTGGCAGCCTGGGGTTCGCGAGTTTGGATCCCGGGCGCCCGCCGACACGCTGCCTGTCAGCCATGCCATGGTGGCGTCCCATATAAAGTAGAGGAAGATGGGCACAGATGTTAGCCCAGGGCCAGTCTTCCTCAGCAAAAAGAGGAAGATTAGCAATGGATGTCAGCTCAGGGCTGGTCTTCCTCACAATAAAAAAAAAAAAATACTAAACACATGTACTCTTTTATTCAGAATCCATTGGTAGACATTTCACTAAGGAAATTATTAAAGATGTGTGCAAAGACATAGCCACGAGATATAGGTCTCTTTCATCACCAGGTTTTTCTCTCTATTGACTCTTTCCCATAAGTATATAAATGTGCTATAATTTCTCCCAACATTAAAAAGAATCCCACTTGACTGTAATTTCCCCTGCAGCTTCCAACTTATTTTTCTGCTCCGCTGTAAAGCAAAAACCACTTTAAACAATCATCTATACCATTACCTCTCAAACTATGTGTGGTGAAGGACCAGTTTGTTTTTCATTTCTGATCTGTTAACTAGAAACAGACACTCATGAAAAATAAAACAAAAAGCAATCACTAGAAAAATGATCAAATGCTTGAATGCCTTGACCATGTCAAACTGCTATAGAAGTTTCTAAAAGCTGACTGTACTATCTCCTTGCAGCGATCCTCAGATCGTGCTGGATAGCACTCATCTGCACTCACTCTCCCAAACCCTCTGCCCTCACTTGCTGTTAATCCATCCAGTCAAGCTCTCTTCCCTACCACCCCACTGAAACCGCTCTTGCTCAGGTCACCCCTGACCTCCATGTTGCTAAAATCATTGTTCATTTCTCAATCTTCATTTAACTCCATGATCTGCAGCATTCCATACAGGCAATCTCTCACCTTTAACTGAACTTTCTTTTGGTTCTCTTCCTACATCCCTACAATTCTTCTCCTAGCTCCTTCTCTTCTCCCCAACCTTCAATTTTGGGGGTACTTCAGGGCTCAATCCTGGAACCTCTTCAAAGCTCTCATCCAACCTCATGGCTTTAAATATTGTCTATACACTAATGATGCCCAAAGTTAAATCTCCGGCTCAGAACCACCCCCTGCACTCCAGACGCATATATCCAACTACAAAATCTCCATTTGGAATTCTAAAAGGCATCTCAAAACTAACACACCTAAGCTGGAACTCCTGACCTTCTATGCCCTCCATCAATCTCGATGACAACTCTATGTTTCTAATCACCCATCTTTGACTCCTCTTTTTATTTCCCACCCCACATACAATCTGTCAGAAAAATCTGGTTGGCTCTACCTTTAAAATATGTCTGTAGTCCAACTACTTTTCAGTATCTCCACTGCAAACACCCCAGTTCAAGACACTCTTATCTCTCAACTTGTTCATTGTAGTGGAGTATAGTAATTTGTTCCTCCCTATAGTCTAATCTCAATAGATCAGCCAAAGAATTCTTCCAAACTGTAAGTCACATAATGTGACCTGTATGCTCAATCCATCCCATGGCTTCTCTTTTTAGTCAGAGTAAAAGCCAAATTTGTTACAATGGCCTACAAGGGCCTGCAGAATCTCTCTGCCCTCCAACCCCCCTTATCTCCTGCCACTCTCCCCCCTGGTTCTCTCTGCTCCCGCCACAGTGGCCCCCTGCTCTCCTTTTCCCATGCTGGACACTCCTGCCTCAGGGCCTTTACACCACTGTTCCCTCTTTCGGGAAAACACACTTGTCCAGATACCATCTTGGCCTACACGCTCACTTTGTTCATGTTTTTGATCAACATCATCTTCTCAGTGATGCCATGTCATGCATCCTTCCTTTTCTGTCTGATTTTTCTCCATGGCATTTTTCACCTTGTGACATGTCTTTATTTGTTTATTGCCAGTTTTTCTCCAAGGAAAATATATGCTACTTAAGGGAAGGGATGGTTTTCTGTTTTATTTTACTGCTACAGCCCCAGTGCTAAGATGTTAAGTGTATTTGCTGAGCAAATGCTCATCCTGGTGCCCCTTATAAAAACAAAAATTTGTAAACAATTTAAATATTTGTCAATAAGACACTCATACTTTCATAAATGGGATACTATTTATATTCACAATTTGGCCATATATATGAAATGGAATACTATCTAACTATTAAAAGTTTGAATAAACTGCAAATGAATAAATTTACTGAAAGGAAAGAGATCTGTAGCACATTAAGTGAAAAGAATCAGGTTACAAAGTAATATGCGTGATAGTAGCTCAGTTTTCTAATAAAATGGAATAGGAAAATTTGTTAAAATATATGCATTTAGGTGAACTGCTAATTCAAAACAAAAATTTTAAAAATGATCAAAACAGTCAGTCCCACAAGGCCTTAAATTTGAAGTTTTCTCTGATAACGTTAATGACACAGAAAAGCAACAGGATTAATTCTGACCCGGGCAAGTTGGGAAGGGAAAATAAGTCTGTGTGTTTTGGTAGGATTCCTACGGGTTCCAGTATGAAGCAATTCCTCAAACCATTAAACAGCCAATAAAGCCAAAGAACCATTAGAGCTGTGCTTCTTAGGGTGGATAGGTATGATCCTCAGAAATGTTAAGTAGCATTTGGATTCAGACTTATTTCTCCCTCCAAGTTTCAGGATTATTTAAATACTTCTGTTTCCAAGTAAAGATGCTCAAAGCAGGTGCTTCAGCCCCCACAGCCCCGCCACATCATGGTAGGGCAAGAGCCACCAAACCCAGTGGAGAGGATGTCAAGGTGGGAAAAGACAGAATGAAAGCCGCCAGGCAGCAGAGAATGAAGCCAGAGGAATGTTTTTTGCCATTCCCTTTATCTGTTCTGGCAAAATTAAGGTTTAATTCTTCTCAAAGGACTCTTTGCTGGAAATAAAGTCAATAATTCAAAGGAGGCAAAATTCAGAGTGTGCAAAACACATTAAACTAAATTTTATGTTGAAAAGGTGAGAGCAGTCATATCTGCATGGAGAAAACAGTCCTTTGGTCCATGCTGTAAGGTTGCCTGGTCACCAGGACCCCTTGATGAGAATGTCTTCCTCTGATCCCTTGTAAACCACATAGAAAGCAATGTTATAGATGGCATATGTTCCTCTCCACTGGATTACCACACTTTGCATAATTCAAAAATGGTCATTGCACAGGATGGGCACGAATCCCTCCCTGACAACAAAGCAAAACTGATGCCAATCATTCTGAAATTCATCACGTTGTCTTTAACTAAAGTCAGTAATTGCCAGGACCAAATAAGAAAGCCTAGCTCAAGGAAACAAGGGGTCATAGACAACACTATGAGGGTAAACCCACCTCGTTTGCTAATCATTGTTCCTAATTTACAGATATTATCCAAATTTGATACTTACACATAGATTCTGAATATCACACACACAGCCCCACAAAGTTCACAGATATCAATAGAAGTCAAGAAGGGGTGGGGTCTAACCAAGTTGATAAAAAGTCCTTTTTGGGATCTTAGCCCTCTGCTACAGTTGAAAAGAAATAAAGAATAAAAGAAGATCACATCCTCATCTGCATTTTTCTCAGCCTACTATATCCTCTTTAAGTCTGTTTATCAAACTCCCACAAAACACTGAAGGCTCTTGAAGCACTGCAGAATGAAGTGACTTACGCGGCATGGCCTCCTCTGCCGTCAAATGGTGCCTTGAGTGTAGGGTCTTAGGGTTTAAAATGATGCATTTGAAGCTTCTTCTCTTTCACCTCCCTTGATTGCTATCTTCTCACTCCCCAGAGGAATATCTTCCATGTCTAATCGGATGAGGTGAAGAAAAGAAAGTTGCATTTATTTTGAGCTTAAAGTTTAGCCAGATGGGAGCCAGCTTAAGTTTCGTGTGAATGTAATTTGATTTTTTCCGCATCTCACCATCCCATGTTGAGTTGCTTCTGACAACTGATAAAATTCACATTTCCAAGCAAATCTAGGATTTAGATATAAATATGCAGAGCGAGCACGCAAATTAACTCATGTTCTCAAAGTTAAAAAGGGTGAAATCAGACTAACTTCACATAAGAAAATTTTCAACTTAATGCTGGCGAGACAGAGCAAAATAGAATGTAACTCATAATTAGATTCCAAAATTCTTCCAATTCATAATTTTTAACAGAGTGAGTAGGAACATTCTAACAAAGTTGATTTCTAAGTCTGAGACCCATTTTCTCATTAACTTTTCATATAACATTGGAGATGAGTTCCATTTGAAATAATTTTCCCAAAGATTGACCTAAAAATACTTGTTATGAAAAAATTGAAAATTGGGGGAATGTTAGGAGATGTGAGACATTAGAAATTTTAGCACCTATTAGCAGTTCACATTCCTTTGCTTCACTAAGACACAATTTGAGAATTTCTCTTCTAAGAAATTTCTTAATTTCATGCTTGCAGCTTCCAGACCTTTCTGCTTTTTGTTACGCTGGTTCTGGATTTTTATCCTGTCTCATGGCTGAAGGGGCTGGGAAGCGATGGAGTGGATTTTTTTTTTTCTTTGTCAGTCTGATTGAGAATTATCTATCTAGTTCCGGTGGTTTGGATCTAGAAACCTTTTCTTTTAAATAGATCAGTCTTAGGGACAGATTTGCAGGGTATGGATAAAGCAAGTTTTAAATGTATTACCATCCTCCACAGCTAGACCCCGTGGGGAAGAAGGACAGGGACTCTGGCCAAGTCATGGAGCAAAATGTAAAAGTAGTAATTCTCACAGCTCCAGGCAGTGCAAAACTGGAGTGGAGTCCTTTCCACCACTTGGAGGCTCCCCAAGAAGCAGCAGCTGCACCAGTAGAGGTGTGATGGAGTGTCCAGGGGGAGGTCGCTGTGGGACTGTTATGGTACAGTTCTGACTCTTAATTGGAGAGACCAGGCATCTGGGGCCAAGTGACCCACCAATCATTTTAAAATGAGGTCATTAACACTTTTATATCTCGGAGGTGAAATTGTTACTTAAATTCAAACTGCTATTTTGTAATTAGTTTGTATCAGCCACCTTTATATTTAAGATCTACAGCCTTCAAATAGTTTAGGGGACCGTCTGATGACCTAAGGGGTGGAATCATTACTAAGGAATATTTGCTTGAGGGGCCCAGACCTCCTAAAGGGGATTTCTCTAGGGATCCCTCAAGATATCCATTCTTTAGTAAGCACCACCATCTCCCCATTTGTAAGCCAGCCTGAATGCTCCTGAGTTTCATTCCATCAAGTAATGTGTCAACAATACTGCCCTACCTACTCCATCTGTTCTGTAAGTTTAAATATTGCATATTATGTGGATTTCTGAGTTAGCTGTGTTGTAACTGGTTCACTCTTTTGTAAAGTTAATTTTCTTATTTACGTCTTCCCCAGACAAATGTTAAAACTTGCGTGCCTTAGTGGAGTGGGTCTTGTAGGTATACTGGCAACTGCAGTAGGAAGAACGTGTGGACATGTCCTGGGAATTAATGCTGACAACAAGTGGCATATACACTGGCTCTCACCTGTGACATTGTCACACGTTAGTGTCACAAATAATTTGTTACTAATAATGGGTAAAGTACCAAAGCTTGTGAGTGAGTGATAGAGCAAGTTCAAGAATGTCTCTTTAATGACATCACTCTTACATGCTGACACACTTTCCTGGGAAGGAGAGAATGGGATAGAATTTCACCTCCACATCTAGGAACTGCATGGCTCTGCAGCCCATCCTATGTCACCCCTGCCTTAATTTAGGGCATACCTGGGGAAGGGGTGAGGTATGTGAACTTTCTTATGTGTCGCAGTGGAATGGATGACCCCACTTCGTTCCTCTTCAGTGCAGTGGACATGGGCCTTTCTCTTAGCCCAGTATTTTATCTTGAATATTCAAACGCAAATGTTCTGGGTACCTCCATAATACTGAATTTGGGATTCTCATAACATCAGGCAGAGGCTGAACTGTTTTATTTATGAGTGACAGTAACCTGCCTAGAGTCCATATTTCAAACTCGTCCTTTTGAGATTTGTGAATGAATCCAATCCAAGGCGAGCCTACAAGAACACATTTATCAGCTACATAACCTTCATTTCCAGGAAACTTTTTAACCTTCACAGTGTTGTAGCAAAGGACAATTCTGCCTTTTAAAGAAAAGTTTTATGTGATTTTTTAAGATGTTTCCGATTAGCAGTTTCTATTTCTGGTTTGTTAATTTTCTGATTCTAAAGTTAATAGAGATAACTTAGAGAGAAGCAAAGATGTTTTAATAGTTTAACAATCAGAGCTGTTTCTAAAATTATCTCCCTTTGACATATTTTCTTTTCTTCTTTCTTTTTGGTGAGGAAGATTGTCTCTGAGCTAACATCTGTGCCAATCTTCCTCTATTTTGTACGTGGGATGCTGCCACAGCATGGCTTGATGAGCTATGTGTAAGCCCGCACCTGGGATCCAAACCTGCAAACCCCAGGCCACCAAAGGGAGCACATGAACTTAACCACTATGCCACCAGGGTGGCCCCTTGACATTTCTTCTTAAACAAAACTTTCTGCTTTTTTTCTAATGGTGAAACAGATTCCTATACATAATGGAAAATTTTTCAAAGTTAAAAATTAGAAAATGAAATATAAAAAAATATATATTACTCCAATAGCCATTGCTAATATACTTTGCATTTCTGTCTGTCTTTGGTACATATGTGTTTTGAAATCTTGTTTGTCACTGTACCCCAGCATTCAGCAAACCTTCTGAAAGTTGTAAGATGCTCTGCACATAAGTGCAGACTTGATGATCTTTTTCATGTTGATTATTCACCTTCATTTCAATTGATGGGACACCTTAGCACCTTTTGATTGAAATGTTTACTTCCAAAGCATCCTATCTGCAGATGAATGTTTGGGCTGCCTGCCACCCCTCAGTAGTAGGTGACATTCACATATTTAAGAGCTTTATCTAAAAACAAATGGATGAATTTCTGTAGAATACATGGATCCCGATTTCTATGGGATCCTCTTTAAATTCTGACAAGGTTTGCCTCATAAATACAGCTTGTGCAAAATTGTTTCTGCCCCTAAAATTACTCAGATAGAGAATTTATTCCCAAGTCCTTTTTATTGGCATCTCTGTCCAATCAGTCAAAAATCTTTTTGCAGTTTATTGTAACTGACTAGTTTTTCTTAACTGGGTAATGCAAGTGGATTTCCAAGTATCAGAGCAATTATTTTTAAAATTAATTTTGCTATACTCTAAAATTGATAAGAGCCCTTGAATCCAGTTTTCTCAGTATCAGTAGATCCTTGAGGCACTAAGGGCCACTGACCTGAAGCTACAATGCATTCTTCACAGAATGACCCCAGAAGGCTGGGGTGCTGGGTGCCAAAGGACACCCCAGTGTCTGCAGCCGGGAGCCCTGCATTTGTTCCTGAAGAGTCATTTCATGGCAAGGGAGATTCTGTTTTGCCTAGTTCTTGCCATTTCCCTCAAATTGCTGAAGACTGGATTCAGCAGAGTTGGGCCCCCCACCTAGACATAAATGTTTACCTTAATGGACATGCCACACCTGGCGGTGTCTGCAAAGCTCAGGCCCAACAGCTTTGGCTCCAACACTTCCTTCAGTGACTACGTGGTTGACTATCCCTTCTTCCCAGATAGCCTGAATGCTGTTCAAGGCAGGCGATGTTCCTATTCTTGATTTGTTCCTCCAGTCTGCTAGGATTATAGTGTTTTCACTGTCAAAATAGATACAAATTCAGGTTGGAGAACACAGAAGAAAAGCCTATGCTAGAGATAATAAATTGGGAGTCATTGCCATGTGAGTTGGTGTTAAAGTCATGGCATTAGTTAAGATCATCTTGAAAGAATTTGGAGTGGGACTAGTGGGGGTCCAGGATGCAGACTCATGGAAAACCTTCATTTAGGGGCCTCTTAGAGGAAGAGGAGGACCATGCAAAGGAGAGGCTGGAGGGGGAAGGGAAGAACCAGAAGACACAGAGGCACCAGTGGATGCTGCTAAGATTTAGTTAGAAGAGGATTGAAATGTGTCTGGAAGGTGTTGGAGACCTTAGCCAGAGCAGTTTCCATGGAGGGACAAAGATGGAAGGCAGAATGGGGTGTGCGAGGAGTTGACCAGAGATCTGGACTTAGACACTGCTGATGGAGACAGCTCCTTCCAGGATCCTAGCCACAGGGCAGTAGCAGGGAGGGTCATGGGGGGTGGATGGGGTGGTTGGAATCCTGGGAGTTTTTTGTTTTGTTTTGTTTTTGCTTGTGATGGTTTTTGGTTTTCTGTTTGTTTGTTTAAAGATGAGAGAAATTGCAGCATACATCAATGATATGCTGCAGCGAATTATTAAATTTTCAGCAAGTTTGGTAGTCAGTTGTTAAACAATTGGCAGCTTAAAATTTGCCATAGTGGGAGTATTTACATCACAGAAACTGGCAAACACAAATAAGCCCCCACTATTACCACCAAGAGCTAGTGGTTAAACACTTACCAGCATACCCCTGAGCATACCCGAATACACGTAGACAGGATCCACTAGCGTAGAAAGAGAGGAGATGCTGATGGAGCCTGCTATCTGAGGATGGAGAACGAAATGGGATCCAACTACTTATGGGGAAATTGGCTTTTAAAAGGAGGAAGGATATGGCGTCTACTTTAATAGGATGTAAAGAAGAGAGGGTGAGAGAAGAGAGAGGCAAGATTTATAAAAACAGTGGTAATTGGGGCCAGCCTAGTGGTGTAGTGGTGAAGTTCATGTGCTCTGCTTCGGCAGCCCAGGGTTCGCAAGTTTGGGTCCCAGGTGCAGACCTATGCACCACTTATCAAGGCATGCTGTGGCAGGCGTCCCACATATAAAGTAGAGGAAGATGGGCACAGTTGTTAGCCCAGGGCCAATCTTCCTCAGCAAAAAGAGGAAGATTGGCAACGGATGTTAGCTCAGGGCTAATCTTGCTTATACAAAAAAAAAAAAAGTGGTGATTATCAAAGCTAACATTCCTGAGTGCCTATTGTGTGCCAAACACTCATCCATGTGCTTTGCCTGGATTATCTCCTGTAACAGCCACACACTGAGGCAGGTATTGTCATTGTCTTCATAAATGAGGAATTGAGGCACAGAGAGGTGAAGCAGTTTGCCTAAGGCCTAACAGCAGTTAAATCGAGGAGCCAGGATTTGAACCCAATGATCTGATGCTCTGGCCCATGTACTTGGCCTCTGCACTCTGTACTGCATCCTAGAGAATGTGTAGATTCTCTGGAAGGAAGTTCGTTGCTGATGGCTTTCGTTTTCTCTCTGAAGAATGCAGCAATGTGCCCTCAGAGTGAGGGAAGCCAATGAGAAACGTTGAAGGTAGGGAATGTATGAAATGATGTGGCCTGTGGCAGATCAGGCTGACCAGAGAAACGTAAGAAGATACCTGGGCAGTGCTGAGGATCTAGTTGATGGTTGGGGCCCTAAATGTGTAGTGAGGTCCTCCAGTGGGATCATATACCTTCAGAACCTCAGCTGTTCTGTGGCACAAAGAACGTGGCCTGTAGGGCTCCTCCATGGTTAGGATTATAACAAGGGATGGGAAAGAAGATTGGAAGGACAAAGGAGTGTAGGAAATTTGGAAGACAGAGCATGATTGTGATAATGGACTGTGGACTCTGGATGGGAGGATGTGGAGGTGGGAGGGGGCTGGTTTTGATGAGGTTGAAAAACTATAGCAATTGGAGTACTTGAACTAATGAGGGAGCTAAGAGAGGAGGCTGTCTGGAGTATTGGAATTGATTGATTCTGGTGATAGCACATTTTCTCGATACTCTCAGTTCAGGGTGTGACTGTGGAAGGGGATAGCTGACAAGGAATGGGAGTGAGGGTCACTGGAGGTGAGGTCAAGGGTCATATATATGGACCTAAAAGTAGTCCAAGATTAAGGCAGAAGTTGTGATGAAGACAAAAACTGTGATCCTGGTTCTAGAATATTTATTTTTAAATATCATGTCATTTAACATCTTTGTATGAATGTCCTTTGGATATTGCTGATATTAGTTGACAATTTTGCACTTCACTTACTGTACTAATTTGTTGTATTCATCAGAGAGGGAAAGCATGTGCATGTTTTATAATTTTTTTAAACATTTGTTTAGTACTAAGTTTAGGACCTTTTATTCATATCTCTTTTAAAGATTTAGATTCCTTGTTGAACCTGAAAATGAATACTGGCATAATAAAGAAATCCTAATTGGGTTCATATTAGTCAAAGTTTAGTTATTCACCAAAAGCTGCTTATTGATTTAAAATGCAATCTCCAGCTCTCCTCAGGTAATACAATCAGACTTTGTCCAGGTGTGCCCATCATCAATTGCATTGACAATTGCATAAGACTTGAAACCCTGACCTTCACATGAGTTTCAGATTTCTGCCCCCTTTTCTCTCTTGGGCTTTCATCAAAACCTAAAGAGAATTGGCATTCATAAGTAATGGTAAGTTACAGTGTGCATATTGTGGCTGCTTTTCTTACTGGGTGGTTGATATGAAATTGCATCCCATGCCTTGGTGTGTAGGGAAAATGTATCTGCCTATTCTCTTTGATCCCCCTGGAATTCCTGGGCTCGCATGCACTGTACCGTCACCTGGTCAGGTGGTGCCAGTGGAAGGAAACGTTTCTCTTCCTGAACAATAGCCTATCGTGAGCTACTAAAGCCCATGTTGTTTCCCCTGGATCTCATCTTGGGGAGAATTGGCTACTCCGTTAACGTGAAGATCCACCTCACTGTTGTTTCCCTTGCTTAGGGGCAGTGTTTCCTCATGCTCTAAGTGGGATTGATTGTCATAACTTAATTTACCAGGTCCGGGAGGCAAGCTACAGTTGCTATGGGAACAGTAACTGAATTTCCTGACATTAGTACATTTAATGCATCAACAATGATGCTATAGTGATGTAGGTATGTCTTCCTTTTCCCACTTTCATTTCCTTTTCCCTCTGTAGGTGGATTATTGTTGGAGAAAGGAGAAGGAGGTTTGAATTTCACAGACTGGTTATCTGATTAGTGAGTCATAATATTCACCTGGCAAATTACTCTCATAGTAATTACACGTCCAAAGGATGCATGTGTCTCACCTTTACTTCCCGCCCTGGTTGGTCCTAGATTTGACATGCTTTCTGACTTCATGGAGGCCCTTGCAGAAAGAGAGAAAAATGTTTTTCATCCTTATATGCTGGGTGCCCAGCGTACTGACCCAAACTGAATAATTGTTTACTGAACTTAACATGGCTTTGTGTACTATGATAAGTTGTGCTCATTCACATTTCGTCTTGACTGCCACGAGTCATTTCTTCGCTAAAATTGAAAGGCCTTTTGGGTTAGGTATCTATATACACATAGAGTGTGATTGTCAGAGAAGTACTTGCATTGCATTTCCAGGCCACATAATCTTTAGCCTAACATTTGCATATTAATGGATAATTGTAAAACATTATGTAAATTATACATGGTGTTGAATATATTATCAGATCAAATGGCCTTTAGGGGTAATTACAGGATGCTGCTGTGTCAACTAGAACGCTGCAGGTTGAATACTGAACGTGTTCCATAGAATGAAGTATAACTTGGCCAGGGTTTATTTTGGTCCAAAGTCATGAGTTGTCTTTCAGTGTGATTTTTTTCCTTTTGCTAGATGAAGAATCTAACACTTGGGGTGATATTCATTGAAGAATATTAGGGATTAAAAAATACAATCCTGAAAGAAAAATATTGGAATGTGGAAACTTTTAAGGTTGGTAATTAATCTAAATGTTTGAGTCACAGAGAAAGTCCCATGAATATTTATGTCTTTCATTGTGCTTATTCTTACTTTCTTTTTTTATTTTAAAATAATCCATGCTCATTCTTAAATGCAGCAGACAGTGCAGCCTCCTTAAGTTTCCCCATTGCTACATGACTTCATTTATTTAATGGCTAAATACGCGAGCCCTCCTTGAAGACCACTGTCTGATTTATCACTCTATTCTCCACAAATCCATGATCTGTTCTGTATATGGCAGCAAGAAAGTAGTGTGGAAAGAAGGAAGGGAGGAAGGCAGGGAAGGACTCAGGGAGGAAGGCAGGGAGGAAAGGAGAGGAGGAATGAAGGGAGGAAGTTGGGCCAATATAAGTGCAGCCACCATGGGACTGAATTCTGGGCAGCTCTAGTCACTTCTTCCACCATTTGTTAGGCTTACTGTATTAGGAACGAAATAAGGTTTCTCTTTAGAACAGGTCTTTTTCCATAAAAGAAATCAATAAATATTGGCTCTATCTAGTGCTTTGAAGGGAGGCCATTTCTCTGTAAATATCTCCCGGTAGTAAACAGTAGGTTGGCAGACCAACTGGTCTTTATCACCATTTAAATCTGTTCCTTTCTAATGCCTTCTTCCTTAAAGTCCCTATTCTACTTGACTTCCATGCAGAATGATGCCCCCTCACTCCCGTTATTCTAACTATGTCTACTTCTCTGAGTTCTTTGTTCTGTTAGTAAGTGAAAACTGGGGGGTGAAACATTTTATCATAAAACAAACCTGATATTATGGCAGGTATCCACTTTCCAAAAACAAAATATAAATAATAACAAATTTGGAAAATCAAAACCAGTCATTGAACCCAACAATCATTCAGATGTATACTTGGAAATCTGAATTTTAGCCTGAGGAGCCTCTGAGGTCTAAACCTCCTGTGTCTGAGTCTTCTCCTCGTCCTCTTCTGTGCTTCCCTCATCCCCAGCCCATCACCAAATTAGGCTGGAACCAGGTACTTGGCACTTTAATCCACATTTTTGACAAATTAATTTATTTGTTCAGTTTAGTTATGCTGTAAATAAAATAAAGCCAAGGATCTAACATTATATAGGCTGGAAAACACAAAAGAATTGTTGACTGAAGACTTTATGTTTTGATTGAATGTTCTAGAATTTTCAGGCCCATTTCTAACCAGACAAAGGGAAAGGACATAAAGTCATTAAAGACATTTCTGTCACTTTCTCAGCACCAGGGTTAGAGTTAGGTGGTTAAATCCCCACTTTGCCTCTTGCTGATTCTGTGACCTTGGACAAGTATCTGCATAATCCCTTCTGCACCAGCCTTTAAAGATGTGGGTAATGATTCTTATCTCACAGGACTGTTGTGAAGGTCAAAAGAGATCACAGATGCGAAAGCACCTAACAAAGGGCCTAATCCATAGTAGGTGCTCAATACATGTCTTTCCTTGTACATATCTTTCCTTGTTTCTATCCTCTTCCTGCAACCGTATCACAGAAACCTCTAAAAGTGATTATTGTCAAACTAAGATGCCAACAGGTAGCGGAGGTGTAAGTCCGTGCCTGCCCTTGGGCAAGTCGCTTATTCATCATTCATTTGCCTTTTCTCCATTTCCAGCTCTGATTGGCAATTTGGAGCCACTGGGAACTAATGAGAAAATGAAAGGCATTGTTATCATTATTGCTCTGGGGCCGTGAGATCTCATGTGGGAAAATTTGAGAGAGGAAAAGATAATAAAGAGAAAAAAGAAACCTGACTAGAATTAAGCTGTGCTGTCTAGGGCTCCCTTCACATGGCTTCAAAGCCACATTTCCTTAAGTGAGAGTTAAAGTCTTAATCTCCTTGCCAGTTAGAAATAATTCCTCATGATTAACATAATAGTGAATCATTTTTTGACTGTGAGATACTATTGATGACAGTACTGAAGAGCAGTCAAACATAGAAATGGCTTCTGCCATATAATGAAAGAGGAAAATATAACAGCTAATTAATAGACCATACAATATTTTTCTGCTACTCTATTCTAAAAGTTTGACATACATACTGTTAGTTTTCAACGAAGATAAGTTGTCTTATTTTTATGGTGTTCCATATGCAAAGAGCTGATGAATTGGCCCTAACCTCACATTCCTGCCTTGAAATCATTTTAATTTACCGCTCATGACAGGCGTCGCAAAGGCTCCCTGTTTCCCAGAACATCTGTCTGTAAAAGCCCCCCACTGATGTGGTAATTGCTCTGGGCAGATCAGAATTAGCCCCCTTGGGTTCATTAAGAGAATTCATCGATAGGGAGAATACAGAGGAGGGAAGCTCAGGGAGCTGCCTCGTGGCTTCCTGGGCATTGGAGAAGGCTCCAGCGTCCAGCTCTTGTCTGAGACTCTGGCTGCAGGGAAACCTCAGTCCCCTCAGTTCACCCTGGTGAGAAACCTTAAGCCAATGGGATGCCTCATGGATATTGGTACTATGCCTGATGGCCATAGGTCCCTCCTCACAGCCCCTCTTTGTCCTTTTTGAGTACGGATGAAATCAAACCACCAACTCTAGACTTTCCAAATAGTTCGCAATCTTTAAGGACTCCTTCAACGAAGTATTCTTGAATGGGGATATTGCCCATGTGCAGTCAGGCGCTCTTGGTTCTCTAGAGGTATCTTTATACTGCACTCAATACCCAGAGGTGATCCTGGTCCCAGGGATCCACCCCAGGGTTTCCTGTATTGAGATTCTCTGAAGGAGAGGTCACATCACACTCTAATAAAAGGAGTTTACCTCTTGCTGAACCTGCAGAAGGTGTTTTTTTACCCTCATGGCATACCCCAAATCATTTCCATTAGTTCCTCTGGTCAGTCTGATGAAAGCTTGACAGGATTCCTTTCTTCACTTTCTTCCCCAGCCCCCTCTGGTTGGCCTGCCCACCTTCCCCAGTGTGGCAAGCATAGGAGTGCCCTTAAGGACAGGAGAGAAAGCAACTGCCACATGGCTCCTCACCTGTCAAGTTTTTTAAGTGAATTTTAAAATCTACAATGAAAATGTGATGAACCAGCTAAAACCTTTCCCACAAGTGTTGGAAAGTTTTTAAAATTTTGCACATCTGTAGCTGTGACTTGAGTGATATATCCTGGAGAACTTAACGTTTATATGAAACCAGCCCTCCAGAATCAAAGAAAGTGAGAATGAGTAGGGATCTTAGCATACAGGCGTCCAAGAGACTCTGTATTGAGGATCCTGCTGGCCTGGGACAGAATTTTCACTGTTCAGCAGCCAGTGACGTACAATATAATGTATAATGTGTGTTTGTGCATGCGTGTTTGTGTGTGTTTGTGTAAAGTTGCCGCCTGTCTGTTGTAGCACTGAAGGACTAACCTTCTTCTGTATCTGTGTCCTGCCAGCTTCTTTAGGGTTAAAATTGTGTTTCTATTTACTAAGTGTTGGTGGTAATGGTAAAAGACCTTTTAAATGGTTTTACTTGACACAATGGGAAGTTGATAACTTTATGTCAGTTTCCAAATTTAAAAGAGAATGTTTGCTAATCTGAAGAGGCTCAAAATAGAGATCATTAACTAGTAGAACTACCAGCACCCACTCCTCAACAAACTCAACTTTTTAGATGAAGCTCAGAAATGTGAAGTGAAATGTTCTCACTAACAGACACAGAGGTCAGCTCATTGTGAGCACGTGTGTGTGCACACGCAGGCGCTCATCTACATCAAAATCTTAAACTAGCCTCTCCTCTGCTGATGATGCTGTAAATTTGCTAGGCTGAGGGGGTGGTACTGAGCTGGGTAGAGCCTCTATATTTTGGAGACATCTGAAAGGAGGAATGATGAAGGCCTTGTAAAGAATAAAGGTCACAAAAGAATCTCTTTTGTAGACTATTTCATGAGAGCCTCATAGCTTTGGGAGAACTTGATTTCTACTTCCAAATGGTTTTACGATTTTCTTCGTGGAGTAAAGGATGGCAGGACATCTGTCCTACGAAGAGCAAGCTATGCCTGATGGAGGTCACTAAGAGAGTCAATCCTTAACACTTCATTTTCTTTACCCCTATAAATTTAGACATTTGCATAAATGGTTGTTAAAATTTAATTTTTTTTCAAAAGCATGACAGATCTGCCTCGTGATATCATTGACTTCAACTTTAAATCAGAGCTAGGATGCAAAGCCCACCAAAGAATGTATAAAAGGAATAAAGTAAAGTAAAAATTGCCATTGGTAATATCATTTCCCTCAAAATGATTATAATTCATGTCTGTCTTGTTACATGTTTGTTTCAATCCATATAAAAATCAGTTATTAAGTACCCTCATTCTTCTCTTTTCTATATTATACCTCATATACTAAGATATAATACTCGTATTTTTGAGTACTTACCACGTGCTAGATATTTTGCTAAGAATTTTTACATCTATTATCTCATTTCATACATAAGCCATCCTATGAAACAGGTACTATCTTAACCTCCATTTTACAGATGAGAGAACCTGTTCAGAGGTCCAGCAATTGGCACAGGAATGCAGGGCTAAAAAGGTCCAGATGACAAGTAGAACTCAGGACTCTGGCTCCAAGCCCCTGCCCTTTGCACTGGGGCCCACTCTCTGGCCCTGAGTGTATCATTACATTTCTCTTCCTACCCTCCCACCACCACATACACACCCACACAGACAAAAGCAGCTATTATGATGGTGGCTGACTCCATCTGCTAGTCCCAGAATGCCCCTCTAAGTGTCCAAAAGAATCCCAACCATAGTGCCTTACAACCCAGGCTAGGCTGGGTAGTCAGATCTGCTTGCTTAGAAAGAACCAGAGGCAGGGCATGTTTCTTTCATTTTCCATGTCTTCCCTTTCATACTTAAAAACTGACAGATTAAATAGACCCAATTTGCAGTATGGATATCCTGCTTTGTTTTCTAACAGGCACTGACACTCCATCTAACGGACCACGCTTCAGTCTAAGCTTGTTCATGGGAGCTGTGCTTAGCCTGATCAAGGTGGTCGCAGTAGGAATTCTGAAGGATGGCGCTCCCAGAATTAGTTATCTCGTTGTGAACCAATGCCTGAAAAGCAGACCCTGCTTGGCGCTCCTGTCAAGAAAGTCACTTGGAGGAAACTGCAACTGTTGTGGCTTTTTAATCACTGCACTTCTTTCCTCTTGGATACACTGACCTCATAAAGAACTGGCTAGGGATCTATAGTCAATAAAAATAGCTTCTGTTTATAAATCACCTTTCCTCCAAAGTGTAAGAACTACTCCACAAATTTCACTAAAATTAAAATATTCCTGAAATATTATTGAGGGAGGCAAGACTATTGTAAATTGTAAATTCTTTCCAGGAAGGACTGTGCTTTTACATGTCTCTTGTTCCTCTCAAAGCGCCAGTGTTGACCCAATATTTTGTGATTAATTGGTTTTTAATTAAGGTTAAGATCAATGCTAAATCTTAATGAATTACGTGGAACGAAACATGAAAATCTAGGGCTACTCCTCCAGCCGAGGCTATGAGTAGGTATCCTTAGATTGTGGCAGCCCACTGTGTGTGGTTGAGTGCTGCCCAACTGTAGGGTGCGCCACTCGCGTGGTCTCTGGTGATTACAGTGTCCACTAGAATAGGGCGCTGCTCAACCATATCCAGTAGTGTAATTGTGGGCACAGCAGGACCCATGACTAATAAGACAATACAGATATGGTGAGCAGGTGTGTTCCTCAGACAGTTTCTCACTCTCAGAAATCTCAGGAGACAGAACTAACGAGAGATTCTACCTGCTGGAGGGCTGGAGCTAATATTCTGTGGAACATTGACTCACAAGCTGGTTGAGGCAGCTCATGCAAATGGATGGTTAGTGATCATGCTTTGTCAGTTCTTGGGAGACTATGTGGGCAATGAGTCTGCAGGGGGAATAGGTATCTTGACTGCTGAAGCTTTGATTGTAGGCTTTCACACATACCTGAAATTCTTAGATCTGTGTAATAATGGACCCAGGAGTCTTTGTTTGGCTGCTGCTGTGGCATCAATTGCCAAAAGATGAAGAAATTGAGGCTCAGAGAGAGAGAACTCAGCTTTCCCAAATTCCCATACCTAGTAAGTTGTAGAGTTGGAGTTGACACAAATTTTTAAAGTCTATGTTCTTTGCAGTATACTCTGCTGCTTCTAGTTTGGATAAATTTTTTCTGCAAACGTTGAAGCTCTATGTTTTTTGTTATCATCTCTGTATATTTGTCCACTGGTCACAGAAGCCATGTTCTCATATTCATTTTAATGTTCAGTGTTTATGTTGAGGGATGAGTCACGACCGCTTTCTGACAAGGCTGACAGGGAGACATGGGTATCCTGGCGAAGCTAAATGATACGCTCCTAGAAATCTGTTCCCTGGGTAATGGAATACGCTCAGCTCTATTGTTTGTAAGCAGTAGCATTATTGCTAGGACAAGAAATGCAATACGTATGCTAATGTGTGCATGAATGGTTGGAAAGACGTTTGAACCAAAGAAGCTTGTCTGTTTCGCATTTACAGGCAATGGATATTGAAATTTTTTAAGCAGGTTTTCAATGAAGGTGGGAGAGGAGCCAGAAACTGGAGATTGCTACATAGTGGTGCCTTCCTCTGAATTATTATAGGCATGCATGCTATTTGCAAGGGGTTGCATAAAATTATTGCCAATCTTGAAATTCTGTGATTCTGTAAAATATTACATAATATATATTATACAAATCCCCCAGATACATTGAGCATAATCTGCATAAATGCAGATTCTTAATTTAACTTGAATTGAGATTATACAGAATGCTGGAATTTTATTTCTTTTCACATTACCTCTTAAGATTTCCTTAAAGTATTTAATAAAATATTAACACATTTTGCCTATTATTACTAACCCCAGTGTAAAAGTGATCCCTTGTAACTTTGTATATTACTTTATTATGGCACATATCACTTTCCTCCTTGCAGTGCAGTTCTTGTGCTCATAACTAACTTCCCACTCTTTCCAGATATTTGAAAATAAAGGCCATTTCTCATGCATCTTCATGGCAAGCAGTTAATCAATGTATCCTAAGGGACTGAGGGTGAATGTTATCATTTTCATGATCTTTAAAGGTGGATTCTGAAAACTATTATCACTGACAAAATTTTTAAATGGATTGCTGAAAAAGATTAGTTTTTGGTTATTACAAGAGAAAGTAAAAAATACCTGGAGCCATTTTGGGTTCCCTAAATTTAATTTCTACCAAAAATCACCTTCTTTTTTGTCATAAATATTAACATGATAAATTAGACAGGTGCCCCAAATATAGTGTATCTAGTTCGTAGTATGAGGGCATGTTTTAAGGATTTCTTAGAATCACTTTCTTGGAGGGAACATGAGTCTGTCCTTGGCTGTATCTTTTTAAGGATTTGAATCCCTAATCTGAATAAAGACATGCAAACCGTACTCATCAGACTTTTCAGAATACCCAAGTCAAGAGGAGCATTTCATAATTAAAGATTTTTAAATGTCCAATAGGCTGAAACCTTGGGACAAATATCAAGATTAATTTAACTTTGATAAAATTCTACACTTAGATTTTTAAAAATCAATTGCACAAGTTTAAAGCCAAGGAGACTTTGATTAGTAACTCTAGGTAAAGGACCTGAGCATTTTAGTTTATATCTGTCAGTCTAAGCCAGTGGTAAATGGTTGTTAAGTCAAACTAGTGCGGTCTCAGGCTGCGCTCACAGAAATAGAGTTTCAAGATCCAAGGAGGGAGTTAATAGTCCTATGATAAATATACTTGCTTCAGACCATGCCTGGAATACTAGGAATAATTCTGGGGCACATATTTTAAGGTCTTTGGCAAACAAGAGCATATATAGAAGAAAGTAATGATGTATATAAGCAACAGTTGAAGAAATGGGATATGGTTAGCCTTGAGTAGAGAAGGCTCAGAGGAGACACGTGAACTTTCTTCAAGTATTTCAAGAATTGTCAATTGAAAATATATTTGATTTGCTGCATATAACACTAGAAGGTAAGCTGGGACCAACATGTGTGGAAGTTTTAGGAAACCACACAACAGTTCTTTAAATAAATAAATAAATAAAGTGTACTTCAAAGTTGTAAGGCACTTCTCCTTATCTAACCAAAATTACATGACAGTCTTTCATGGATGTTGCTAATTAAGAAATTTTTAAAAATGGGTTTTCCCCATGTCTGGAAATGCAGATTTTTAGAGGAATAGTCCAACAAACTTCCTGCAAGGATAGAAGAACAGAGAGCTGGGTGATTTCTGCCTGACACCCACCCCACCCCAAGACATCTGTTGAACGTTCCATAAACCACACACACTGGTTCCAGGCTTTCTCTATGGAAGAGACTAGATTGCCAACATTTGGGAACCTTGATAAGCAGGGCCTTGTGCTTGGTGCTCTCCATGGTGCTGAATCCAGGCAGGGCCTTTCAGGCGTCCTCCCAGGCTAAGGTTTGCTTTTTACGTCTCTCTGGCCTGCACCAGTTCATATTGCACTTCTTGCCTGTTGATCTGCCTCCAGATTATGCCTCTCTGCCATGTAGCTCACATCCTTACATCAAGCCTTCTGATAATTTTGCCTACCTTCTTAAATCTGACTGTCACTCAGCCTGCCTTGACCCCAGTCCATTGACCTCTCAAGAAAGATGAAATTATGGAAGAGATTTGAGATTTGGGTAGAAAACTGTGGTAGGTGAAACATGACATTCATAGATCTCTCTTGACCTATTAAACAATTCCATTTCTAATATTTGCAAAGTCATCTCATGGTATAAATTCATTGATTCTTAATTTAACTTGAAGGCAAATATTGGATAAGGTGGGAATCTGGCTGAGGAAGAGGGTCTTAAGGGTTTGATGAGGCCACTGATAAACCAGATATAAAAATTGGAATTTTTTTCTTTACACTTTTGGTCTCTCACATACATACAAAACACAGTTCTTGATGGCCGCAGATATCAATTTTTTTACACTAACATAGCTTTCATGGAAATGAAAAGCTCACATGACAACTAGAAAAGCCACATTGATGGAACATCTTGACAATAGAAGCAAAGATCTGACAAACTTGGCCTGTACAGTAGACTGTCATGTTTTGCAGATGAGAGAAGGATGCTGCTGGACTAGTGAGAAAGGTGTTTTTGTCCTCTTGTGGGGATCTCACCAGGCAAGGAGAAAATGACTGGTGTGAGCATTGTTCCCTGTGGACTCAGGGAGCTAGGATTGAGCTCAAATGAGAAAATCTTGGAAACCTAAAATTAAAAGGAAGAAAAGGAACCACTAATGGAAAAGAAGAGCAGGAAGCATCATGGAAGGAAAGTTCTGAAAATCTCTGATATTTAATGATAATTAACTTATATAAAAACCTGCACAGAAGCCAAACCTTTTAAGGTTCATAAATTATATAGCCAGATTTTAATGGTAAAATTCTTTGAGGGGAGGATTCGTTCAAAGTTCACTGGTTAAAATTTATAGAACATTGCTGCACCCAATTATGCAGTTAGTAAATGCTTTCCATAATACATGTGAGTTTTGTAGAAAGAAAAAAATATCCCCTTAAAATTAAGAGAAAAATAGAAACATGGTTTCAGGAAATATAACAAATGAAACAATTAACCCTCAAGATTTATCCAGTGAGGTTTTGTGATTAAATAATATTTTATGTAAAGGACTTTGAGGGTGAAAGAATTTATACTCTTTCATAATTAGACCAGTCTTTTAACATCTGATCAAACTCAAGGTCAGATTTATTAGTCTTAGAAAAATTGTACAAATTGGGAAGAGTCACTAAAGAGGAAGCCATTTATTGAATAATTCTCTTTGAAAGTTTTTTTTTTTTCTGAATAAAATATGCTCCAGAGCTAAGGTGTCCCGGTGTTCATTTGAAAAGCTCCTATTATAAAGAGAACAGATTAGTGGTTACCAGGGGGGAAGGGGGTTGGGGGGTGAGTGAAAGAGGTAAAGGTGCACATATATATAGTGACCGATAAAAATTGGAATATTGGTGGAGAGTACGATGCAGTCTATACAGAAACTGATAAATAATACTGTACACCTGAAATTATACAATGTTATAAATCATTATGACCTCAATAAAATAATTGAAAAAAAAATCTAATTATAACAAAAAAGAAAGAAAAACTCCTATTATCATATCTAACCCAAGGTTCTCAAGAGGCCAAGTAAACAAGGCCCATTTCTCATCATCCCCCCCTCTTTCTTAAGCACTGCAGTTCTTTCAGACATTTTGGTGCCCACTCTGAAAGAAAACAATATTTGGTCAAGCACTGTGTAATAGCCAAAGGAGGAAGGAAGCTGAACACAGCAAAGAAAGAATTCCCCTGGGAAATTCCACATTTATGGCAGGGCATCCTGCCCAAAGTCCTTAGAATAAACTAGGCCCTCCATATATGCTATCTTACATGGTTAAATTGTCTCCCTGGATTGTAGTTAACCTCAGTTGGAGCAGGCTAAATATCAGCAACAGATGTTTGACTTTCTTTCACAGAAGTACAGATGAGACTGTTATAAAAACATTTCAAGTTAGTCAGCCTCTGAACTGGCTTCTACCTCTATCAAATAGAGGTCGTATTAACTCCCTCATAGAGTTGCTATAAGGCATTTGGGTCATAGTAGAAGCACAGTAACTGTTGGTTCTCTTTCCACCTTCTCTTTCAAGGCTGTGTTCAGCATGACTGAGAAAGAGAATTGAGAAGTAAGTTTTTATCCCTGCCAAACACCAAGGTATCATTTGTCCCCAAAGGTCTTACATCTCCATACTAAGTAAAGTCTCTGATGGATCCATCTCCTCCCGAGGGGAGGCTCCAGAGGGCAGCTTTCTTTGAATCCCATGATAGAATGTGGCAAACAGGCCTGCTGACCTGAGCTCTTGGTTTATCCAGTTGTCCTAGAGAAAAGGATAAGACGTACTCGCAAGAGAAAGCCACACTTGGAGAGGCAATTGTTAACTCATTGATGTAGTTCTAAATTTAAAATTTATTGACGAAAATAAAATCTTTTACAATGGCCAGAATGATAAAAGGCGGGAAAATAAGATTTAAAAACAAAAGGAGAATGGAGAGTGACTGCTAATGGGTATGAGCTTTCATTTGGTGGTGATGAAAATATTCTAAAATTATATTATGATGATGGGTGCACAACTCTCTAAGTACACCAAAGACCAATGAATTTCACATTTAAAAGAATGAACTTTACGGTATGTAACTATATCTCAATAAAGCTGTTAATATTTTTAAGGAGTGAAAAGGTGGTATTTTCCAACAACACAGGTATTGAGGATGAGAAGACTTGGGTTCATATCCCCATAACTTTACAGTTAATAATTGAGTGACCCTGGGCAAGCTATTTAATACCTCTGCACCTCAGTCTCTCCATATCTAAAATGGAAGTAAGAAGACCTCCTCCTAAGGTTGTTGTGAGAATAATTAGGATAATGTATGTAAAACATCTTTCAGAATGCTTAACTCAGAGAAAGCCCTGAGAAATGCTAGTCATTGGGAGTAGGGGAATTTGATGGCACTGATAGTGTTAGTAGAAGTAAGTCTTCAGTATGAAAGTTCAGATCCTGTAAGAAGCCCTTGTGAGATAAAGTTTGACCATTCCATTTCAGAATATGTTTCTTTCCCCAAAACCATATTAAAGGAAATCTGTTTCGTTGTGTGCCTTCAATAATCCCCTCTTTCTTCACCCTTTCCCAGGGCTGACATGGAGACAAAATCAGCTAATTCACTTATGCAAGTATGTGGTCTGAAATCAGACAAAGTTTGTAAGCTGTTCAAGGAAAGCAGGGCAGTTCTCCACCTTTAACATACCCCATGACACACACCTGGTTCCTTTAGAATGGGAAATCTGTCTTGCACAAAGAAGAAGGGTGTTGAACACATCCCATATCTTAACTAGCATAAAAGAGCCACCAGCTGAATTCTTTCTGCAGTAGAATGGTCTTTCCAGGGGGGGAAGATGCAGTCAGAGGAGAATCCTTGCCAGAAAACTCAACCAGGGGGAGAGGGCTCTGGGAGTCCCAGAGTGACACTGGCAGTACTCAGGCAGTAGGAAGTCCCCACCACCCAACTCAGATCCTGCATCTATTCCTCCAGTTCATTCAGTACGTATGTATTAAGTGCCAGCTGTGTCTGAGGTGGTACAGTAAGTGCTTAATATTTATCTGTTAAAAAGACAAATGGATGTGGTGGTCTCTTTCTTAAAAGCTGACATTCCAGTGGAAAGACAATGAAAAAAATTAAAGAGAAATTAAATAACTGCAAATTGTACCAAGTTATGAATAAATTAAAGGGCTAAAAAAGAGAATAGCAAGCAAGCACTTGCTTTCCCAGCTGGTCTGTCTGACCACATCACATCCACTAGGCTCATAGAGAATACCCTTTCCAGCCCATTTTCACATCTGTGAAAGAGAAAAAAATGCGCCCACATCAAGAAATGGATTACATTTGGATTCAAGCCCTTTCAGTGAATGCAGGATATTCTGGGTCAACTGAACTTTAATTATCCAAATAGGTTACTACTTGGGCTCTGTTTATAAAAATCTCACAGAAGACAGTGGCTACATGAGTTCAAAGTGAGCCAACGCGTGGGAAAGCACCTTGAAAATGTTAAAGGACTTAGGTAGGAATCACTCTGATAATTGTCTCATGAAATATTTTTAAACGTGTCCAGGCTAACTCTTTCCAAAACAGCTTTCAAATATAGGTACTTTTACTTATTTCTTTATTTTGTGAGCTGGATGGGGAGCTGATCCCAAAACAAAGGTTTCCACTCTATAATACCAAAGGGAAAAGAATCTTTTTCAGCATTTCAGATAACAGAATAGCCATATTATTGTGCAAATGCACAGGAGAAAATTTTGTTCATGTGCTCTCTTAGAATCAATGGAGAAATTATTTCATTTTAATAATTTAAAGAAATTTATTTGTAAGTATGTTAATATATAATAAAGTAGCTTTCTCACTAGGTTTTAATGGCTAAATCAGTGGCTCTCAACCAGGGTTGGTTTGCACCTCAGGGCACATTTGGTAACGTCTCAAGACCTTTTTGGTTGTCACACTGGTGGAGGGTGCTATGGACAGCCAAGGAGTAGAGGCTAGGGGTGCTGCTGAAAATCCTTCAGTGCACAGGACAGCCCCCTCTCAACAAAGAATTATGCAGCCCCAAATGTCAGTAGTACTAAGGTTGAGAAACCTTGGGCTAAATCAGTAAAACTTTTTGTTATAAATTTCAAGATGTGAAGATTTCATTCTATAAGGCAAAACCATTGATTTATGATCAAGTAGAATGATTTTTTCAGATAAACTGCCCTAGTAAATATTTAAGATAGTGACATGTTCTGATCAAAGAAAGTAAGGTTTTCTTATTTTAAGATACCTTTTTTAAAAAAATCACTATTTCTCTCAGTAAGAGGATAGAAAAAGAGAAAACTATGGTGTAAATTCCTTTCCTGGGGACACTTACCTAATAGCCTCAACTGAATGGAGAAAGATCAATGGAGATAGATAATTTCAAGTTTAAGCATTAAAGTTGATATCCAGTCGGCCCTCCATGTCTGTGGATGGGGTACCCGTGGATATGGAGGGCCAAGTAAGGGACTTGAGCATCCATGGATTTTGGTATCCTCAGGGGGTCCTGCACCCAATCCCCCACGGATACTGAGGGATGACGGTATGTTATTTAGGAAAGTCTCTCAAACTCATGCACAGGATACATTTATGTTTAGTTTAGGCTCAATTCAGACATGTTTGTGGTAGCAGGCATGGTTATGCTTATGGCACTTAACTGGAACAGTCCCCATGACCCGGAAGAGTTTGCAGCTATGGCACAGCCAGAATTTTCTTATTTCTTATTTCTCAATTTTCTTGAATGTTGATGCATTGATCCCATAGGGAACAAGTGACACTGGGGTAGCTGCATCCACCCACTGGGTATTTGTTCTCTTCTGTGTCCCTTGTATGCCTCAAGGGCTCATAAGCCAAAATGGGTGCAGCTTAACTGGGGCCGAGCTGGCATTCTCGTCCATTATTGAACCTGGACCCGCTTTTGTGGTCAGCCTAACTCTCTTGGTCATGTGTTTCAAAGATAGCAAGATATCTCATACAAGAAAGCAAAAATCAGATATATAGAGGGAAGGAAATTCTGTGACAGGCAGGTACACTGAATTAATAAGCTATTTCTGTATTTAACAAGCTATTTTGTTCAATTGGCCTATAAAATGAAATGCCAGGTCATTTGTATTCAACAAACATGTTTTGCAGACAAAGTGCTGGATCCTGGGGACAGAAAGGTGAGCCAGCCATGGCCCTGCCCCTCTAGACATTCATTTATATGGTTCAGTCCTTTCTCTTTCTCCTTTGCAAGTTAAAAAAACAACAGCAACTCCTGAAGATAAATTGTGCAGACTGTTTTTTTTAAGTGTAATGTTTGATTGATCCTAAGCCGTTATTTCTTTATATGGGAATCTGTGACTTGTAAACATGGAAGGAGAATTTCTCTTTCATTAGTGAATGCACAGTGAATTGTTTCCAGCATGTCCCAGTCTCTCCCACAAGCTGAAAGGATCATGAACACCCCTTTGTGCTTTGCACTGGAATTGCTTAGAGAGTTCCCAGTTTCCCTGTAAAAAATCAGCAAGTGAATTTATATCAACTGTTATTTTTCTCCAGAAATTCCCTTGATCTCTCAAAGATCCCCCCTCTCGATCTGTCAAAATCTCATGCAAGATACATATTATTGCCTTCCCCTTGATCTCCCTGGGAGTTTCAGAGTGGTGGGGTTAACTGCAGACATTTGCCACAGTCTTTGATTTGTCTCATGCTTTGATTTTTTTTGTTTTGTTTTGTCTTGTTTTCATCATTCTCATTCCCCCATCTGATTCATCAATGATTATAAATTATCAAAACATCAAACCTAGGGTCCTGCTCTAATGAGAGTAGACACACTGGGGTTTCTTTCTTCGGCGACCTGAAGCCCGGAGGGCAGCTCCGAGTGGGATGCTTACAGTGCTGTCTGTCATTCCCCAACAAGCAGAGGCTGGGCAGAGACCTGGGCCCCTTTTTTCTCACATTCCTACGTGCTAACGTCTTGGGATTCCTTGTGGGAGAAGCACAAAGAATTCTTGATGTTTCTGGCAGAGTCACCTGAGATGGTTCTGACTTCTAACGAATATTACTGTACATGTGCAGAAAACAGTTTTCTGTCTTTCAAAGGCTGACCTTGAGTTAGTCTGTTGAAATTGTGTATAATTGCTGGGCAGTGGTACATACTCTCTATAATTTTAAAAGGGGACAGGTAAAATCTATGTTACAGGAGACGGTGAAAGATCAGCTGGCTCTTGGCTTTTTTATATTCGGGAGCAGGGAAGTGGCATGTATGCAGGGTGGACACCATGGTCATAAACTGAGGATTGATTCAGAATTTGGCAAAATGCTTCTGTGGGCTTAATCTACTCAAGGCTGCCTACGGTGTGACGGTGGTGTCTCCAGGGCCAACGGGGAAGGAGAGGTCATCAGGTCTTCAGGAAGCAGAGAGCCCTGCATGGCTTGGAAGGTTTTCCTTTCCCTCTCAGAGCCTCAGTTTCCTTACTTCTAAAATAGGGATAATTCTAAACTTCACAGTAGTTGCCTAATGTGTGATAATGTGTGGGGAAATGCTTTGTTAACTCTGAAGTAATGCATAAAATATACTTTCTATCATGGAAAATACTTTTTATCATGTTTCATAATCCTAGACTATTTTAGGGAATCTAGGAAAAGGAAGACTTTCTTTAACTATTTTCCCCTTCTCTTAATTCCTTTGTGGGATGAGGCATTGCATAAATATATAAATAGCTCTTCCTCCTCCCAAGTTCAAATAAGTGGTATTTTTAAGATTTAATAGAGAATAAAGGACAGGGAAACTGCTGCAGAGCAAAAGCAGGCAGCAAGGGAAAAAAGCATTTTTAAAAAGGCTTTTGAACATTAAAAAAAATAGATGTATCATCATCAAAATGAGAAGTTTTTTATAATAAACATATCATAAGTTTGGGACAGTAAGTAGACAATGCAAAAATCTTAGCTTCTTGTACACGAAAATTTTTTAGTGAAGTTTATTTTTTAGTACAGTTTTAGATTTACAGAAAAATGCAAACATAGTACAAAGAGTTCCCATATACGCTGCACCCAGTTTTTGCTATTATTAACATCTATTATTAACATTGGTATGTTACGTTTGTTACCATTAATAATAGTAATATTAACTAAAATCCAGATTCTATTCAGATTTCCTTGGTTTTTACCTAATGTTCTTTTTCTGTTCCACAAGCCTACTACTTTATAATATATACAAAGGACACTTTATATTAAATATAAAGGATACCACTTTATATTTAGTCATTGATTTATATTCTAGGAGGTCTAGAGTTCAGTCGTACATTGTAGTTTGTCTGTGTGTCTGTGTGTTAAACTATTTACTGTTTCTAGCAGTCTCTATTGATCATCCTAGTAAAGCATTCATAGTCTCATACTAGGAGAGTAGCATTGCCTCCATCCAGAGCTCAGCTGTATAGCCACTTTATCTGAGCAAAACGTAGGCAATACCTAGCATAGAAATTTTAAAAAATAGCCTGGAACAAAATAGCTTTTAATAAAATTTTAAAAATAGCCATAGTAAATGACAGAGTGTTAACTGTATTCATGAACACAACAGTTCTAGCATTAGTTCTCTAATTCATACTTATTTATTTTTATTTTACACACATTTCTAACTACTTTGGTACCATAGAATATTTTGAAGTTTTGGCTTTCAGAATGAGTCCATGCCCATAAACAGCTGAGGGTTAGTTGAAATTCTAGGGTAAGTCTCAGTCAAAAGACCCAGAAGATAGTGTGGAGAAAAGTATTATTCTTTTAATGATTTGAGTAGCTTTTGAATTCAGCATAATGATGAGTGAAGATGCCTGTAATAATGAGAATAATAATGTATAAGTGTTCAAGGATATAGAGAATAAAGCTCAATGTCTAAATCTGGGCTCTGCTTATCTCACAGGAACTTTTCTAGGTTTCTGTAGAGTATGTAGATGAAGTATAAATCATCTTTTTAAAACTGGAGACAACTCAATAATTGTGACTTACTGTTCTACCTGAGGGGTGGTACCACCTGGGGAAGAAGGCCACAGGCACTGGAGTCAGGCAGACCCTGGGTCAAGATTGTGACCTGGTGCAGGACTTGTAACCATCCTGAACTCATCCATTTGTTCACCCAATATTCATCTAAGTGCCAGCTGGCCCATGTTGACACTAGGGGTACAAAATGAACAGATGACACAGAGGCCTGTTTCATGGAGCTTATGTTCTGTTCTCTCATGTATTGATGCAATCTTATTTACAATATGAAAGGATCACTCTGGATTCTTTGTGGAGAAGAGACTGTAGCAAAGGTGGAATAGGATGTCTGGTTAGGAGGCCACATCAGGCAGGAGGTGATGTGGCTTGAACCAGGTGATAGTGGTGACAAGTAGCCAGGTTCTGAATTTATTTTCAAAATAAAGCTGGCCAGATTTGCTGGTGGACTGGTTGTGGGGCTTGGGAGAAAAGGGAGTCAAAGATGCCTCAAGGTTTTGGCCACTTACTACAGAAGGGAAGAATAGGAAAGGGGAGGGCTCGAGGTTGGAAATCAAGAATCCAGGCATGGGTGTTTGTTTGAGTTGTCTGTGAGACATGTGAATGGTGATGATGGGCCGGTATTGGAAAATATGCATCTGGCTGCAGGGAGAGGACTCTCAGTGAGCCAAGAGACTGGATGAGATATCACCCAGGGAGTGAGTACAGGTAGAGAAGCCAAGGCGTGCAGGACTGAGCTCTAGGTTTACAGGTTAAGAATAGCAGGAGGATGGGCCAGCCCTTGTGGCCTAGTGGTTAAGTTCAGCGCTCAGATTTGGCAGCCTGGGTTTGGTTTCCCGGCACTGACCTACACTGCTCTGTTAGCGGCCGTGCTGTGCTCACAGCCCACATACTAAAAAACGGGAAGATTGGCATGGATGTTAGCTCAGGGCGAATCTTCCTCAGCAAAGTAAAGAATAGGAAGAGGAACTAGCGAAGTAGGCAATCAATTGTCAGAGGAGCCAAGAGAAGTGATGTCCTGCCCACAAGGGGAGGAGTGATCACCACGTCAATTACCAGTGATAGACAGGTGAAGTAAGATGAGGACTTGGCACACACTGTTGGATTTGGTAGTGTGGGGATGGGAGCAAAGCCGCAGTTTCCTCATTCTTAACTGAAGACAATAATAGTCCTTACCTGTAATGTTGTGAGGGTTAATACATAATGACGCGAAGTGCTTCAGCACAGTAAATGTGCAGTTCCCATTCGCTATTTTCGTGGGATACGGTTGACAGATCACTTCCATGTGGGTTGGCTGTTGAGTCTCCTGGGTGATCTGAGACAAAGGAATGGCCATTACAATCGTCATCCTTTTTGTTAGTAAGGACACACTCACCCTCAAATAGGTCAGAGGGAAGTAGTAAGGTAGCTGGGAGCTCTTCCCAATCTATGCCTCATGAGGAATTTCACATCTGCCCCAAAATAGCCTATTTGCTGTATTTTTAAAAAGGAAAAACAAAAGCAAAACAAAACAAACACCTGTTTCTCGTAATTCTTTGAAAAAGAACTGAGTGGGTTGTAGCGCTTTTCCCTTAAATAAACATCACGGGCTTTACCACTCCCCCCCCCCCCCCGAGTCTAATGCATATAAAAAAGACTACTCATTATTCCCAGCCCCTGTAGGGAAGAGACAGAAGAACGTAGTTCACAGACCTCAACAAGGAGAACCCTGAATTCTCCCTCTAGAGCTAGCAGCACAGCTGGCCTTTGGCCCCATCCCTCTGTGCTGGCATCCCTCCATATCTGATTGTCCTGCTGCCACAAGTTCTAGGCTCACATGGGTCTCAATCCTGGCTGCATGTTAGAATCACTGGGGAGATTTTAAATAATGTTCTGGCTCCTGCTCTGATTGATTTAATTCATCTGGGGTAGGCCCAGACATCAGTCTTGTTTTGTAATTAGGTTTATTGAGATAGAATTTACACACAGTAGAGTTTACCCTTTGTTCAGGTACAATTGAGTTTTGACACACACATACAGTCATGCAGCCAACATCACAATCAAAACACAGAATATTTGCATCACCCCCAAAACTCCAGCATGCCCTTATGGTAAACTTCTCCCCCCCACTCGCTGGCTCTGGAGACCACTCATCTGTTTTCTGTGGCATCAGTATTTTTTAAAAGCAGGTGATTCCAGTGTGCTACCAGGGTTGAGAACCATGGTCAGGAGAGCTGCCTAGCAGCCTTTAATAACATGCAAGGACACAGGGGGAGCGGGGCAGTGCTCTGTGAACACATTCAGGGAATCTATCAGTCTATCTCATACTTATGCTCCCTTTATGACTATTGGCTTTAAAAAGACCAGTCTATTGCTTACAGTTTGCTGTGATTGTCTCTTCGTTTTAGTAGTGGTTTGAAGAGAGAAGGGAATGGAGCGTATACAGTCCTTTCTAGGTGTTTGCACTATTCTCACACCGTGGACACAATAGTAAGCTAAATATACAATGCCCCTGCTCGAATGGGGCTTCCCTCAAGTGGGGGAGATAGGCAATGAAGAAATAAAAACCTATACAGTGAAGAAATATATGATGTAGTAGAAAATTCTATGCGCAGAACTGAGTTGGAATGCTAGGCTAGAGAAGATGAGGAGGCTACTTTAGATTGGGTGGCCCAGGAGGGCCTTTCTGAAGAGGTCACATTTAAGGTGAGACCTGAATGCCACAAGGAAAGCATCCATGTGCAGTTAAGGAATATTCCAGGCTGAGGAAACAGCCAGTGCAAAGGCCTTGCAGTTGGAAATGAGATTCATAGGTGTTAGGACAGAAGGAAGACCAGTGTGTCAGGATGTAGGGGCCAGGGGAGAGCAGTGGGGCTGAGGTGGGAGAGGTGGGCAGGGGCAGAACTCCTGGAGCTTTATAGAATTATACCTAAGTAGATTTCATTCTAAGTGTGAGAGGTATGTGCTTTGAAGCAGGAAATAACACATTCTGATATGTTTTGAAATATCACTTTGGGTGCTGTGTGGAGAATGGGTTGTAGCAGGTAGAGTGGGGCATGGATGGAATGAGGAAAGCTAGTTAAGAGGCCAGTGAGGTGAGACAATGGAAGCCTCCTTACACTGGGGATGGAGAACTGTGGACCCATTCAGGTGGCCTTTTAGAGACAGGCATTTGAGAGGCGGCTCCTCTGGCCTTGCAGTGGATTGGGTGTGGAGTGCGAGGGAAAGAGCAGAAGCAAGCATGTCTCAGATTTTGGAATTTAACCGCTGATCACTTGTGATAGATTTCTCCTGGGCTGTCCCCATTTAACTTGCATCTTTTCATAGATATCACCAGTCACTACCTGGAATTACAACTTGTTGGGCCCAAAGACATTAAGCCACAACCCTGATGTCCCTAACATGGCAACTGAGCAAATTCTGTTTGGGTGATGTGCTCCTGCAGATTCACCCAGGGAAGAAAGAAATCAGGTTGTGACTAAGAGAAATCAGTGCCTAGCAGTAGAACAGGATTAATATGGAAACTTCCGATTCATTACTACAATACTGCCCCCAACAAACCAGGTTGTACAAAAAGACCTGGCTCTGAACATGCCTTTACAATGAAAGGTAACATAAAATAGGAAACTAAAAGTCCCAGTGAACGTGTGACTCTCTTGAACACAATAGAGCTGTTGAGAGTACATGAAAGCACATATGTTATGAAATCTAAATCATGAATCTCTTTATTTTTTAAAGTGTAATCAATTAATTAATTCATCAGGAAAGAAACCAAAATCGAGAACACTTAGGACCACTTTGAGGTAACTCAGTGCACAACAGTTCAGTTCAGGACGTGTACCTGGGTGGCTGGTGGCACCACCACGTTAACTTGTGTGTTCTTGGGGGCAAGGTCACTACTGTGCATAGGTTGATGCTCATATTTTTCCTCTCCTTTCTTTGGCCAGTATTTCAGGGGTTTGATTTCATTTTTGTTAGCTGCATTTCTTTTAAATTTACTTCAAAAATTCATCCTTTTTGTCTCTTGGGTGGAATTTCTGGGAGAAATTGGAGAGTAAAAACAAATATATATATATACACATATATATATATATATATTTATTTATTCATACACACGCAAACCTTATAAATGTGTGTATCCTCTCCAGGCCTGAAATAGAAGCCCCCTCAGCCTTCCTTTGCCACACACAGACCACTGCTGTTCCAATAACTCAGGAGCCCACAGTAGATCAGCAAGGTAGGCAAAGACCTTCCTGTTTGAAATGTACCTTGTATATTTCAGAGGCCTGTAGTCTGTCCATGATGAATAAGGCCTTCATATGTTCAGGCTTATGGCTAAAAATGACAAATGGTAACATTAATCTTTGTGTTGTTCCTTTCCCCTAAAAACATCATAGGGACAGCCAAGGTCATGCAACGATGGAAGCTGAGTGTTGTTCTTCCCTATTTCCTTTCCTATACAGAATGTTGACATGACCTATTATGCATGCTACATTTTTCTCTCATCTCCCCAACTTCCTATTACCAAATAGCTTTTAGACTTATATAGAATCTTAATGATACAAGTATAAGGGAGGCACAGCATCTGTTTCTTATACCTGCCACGGTTTGGCTAATGGGGTGGGCTATATAATGTCCTAATCCTCCTTCTCTTGTAGAGAAATATACTAACCGGTGGTAACATGGTGTGAGAAACATACACTCCTTCAGGTTTGTGCCTGCTTTCTTGGTTCCAGGGCCCACTATAAGTGACGTCATATCTTGGGGAAGAGGAGGGATTTGCTGCTCTCTGAGTGTTGCGTATCACAGCAGGCAGGTACTAATAGCAGCCAGGTGCTCCAGTGTTTACATGTTTGCTATTTCTGTGTCGGTTAACATTTTCGTCATAATGATACTATAATCCTTTCCGCGTGGATTCACTTCCGTTGGTCGTGGATCGGAAGAACTAATGTGCAAGAACTACTTGTACAGTATCTCAGCTACTTTCATCTTTAACAAAGTCACCTGTTCAACTTGTGCCAAAGGGGTACTGATGAGTAAAATGACCTCAGACTCTTTCCATTTGGATTTACTTTTGTGCTTCGAGAACTATTTGGTCTGGTGGTAGGTGTCTAAGCTGAACATCCATCTTTTGAAAACTGCACTGTCCAATATGTTAGCCACTAGCCACCTGTGGCTATTTAAATTTGAATTAAGTAACAATAAATAAAATTAAAAATGTCAATTTCTTAGTCATTCTAGCCACATTCCAATTGCTCAGTGGCCACATACACACACATGCAAGCACCATGCGCGCACACACACACATTTCCATTATCATAGAAAGTTCTGCTGGACAGCACTATAATGTAACACCTTTCCTGAGTAAAATGAAAATTTTAAGTCTTTGCACTTTTTAATTATTCTAGATTGGAGCCTACATTTTACCACAAGCTGATGTTATGTTCATCATACATAGAGAGGAGATAAATGCAGATCAACAAGTAGGTAAAACCAAGAACGTTATTTATCCAAGTAAATAGTGTGGATTATTAGTGTTGATTGTTGATAGTCAGGAAGAAGAACTAAGCACAGGCTGAATTAGAATCAACTGGAATCAAGCTGAAAAGTGGAACTTTCCCATAAGGAGAACCAACAGTTTCTGCCTTCCTAGTTCTACGTTGATGATGTTAAATGATCCCCTGTGCTCATGTAGTGCTTACTTCTGATGGTGCTTCTTTAACTTGAAAAGCCAAAATTGCCCTCACAGAAAACATCCTTGTCCCTCTTTTTCCCCACGACCTATGGACAGAGTGCTGGGAGGAGATTTCTGAGAGGATGAAGGGAATGTGGCCCTTATTATGGAAAGAACATCAGCATTTTGAACAGGTCATTTTACCTCAAAGCATTCCATGTCATAATCTATACATCTTACCCCTGAATAAATATATGACATAAAGAGCCACCCATTTTGTGAGCCTGTGTGCACCCATGTGAATGTCCTTGCAAATTAAATCATATTTGTTTATAGCAGCAGTGACTCATTTCACTAAATCTCACACATAACTTTTTCAAATCCTTTGAAGAAAAAAAATGAATCTCAGAGTTTTTTGAGTTTGGAAAAGTAGTATTACAAGGAAACCCTCTAAGCAAGGAAGAAACTTGTCATACCTTTTCATTTCCAGCCTTTGTTGCTAAGAATTCAAGGTGTAGTTGATGCTTAGAACATTCAGAAAAAGCAACAATTCTAATGGTAGGAATGAAGGGAGACCAGAAAGTCCATCGCAAAATATCATGAGTATCTATTGGGTCACTGGCAAGGACTCAACTCATTGCCTTGACAAGGTTTCTATTAAAATTAGATAAATCGATCTGAGAAACCAGGGCACCATGTGGATGGAATTCCAGGAAACATGAACCTGCACAGGCAGGTCAGTGACTTAAAACATCCAAGGACATGATGGACCTGGGGCTGAGTGCACATTCTGTCCCATGACGTTAGAGCCAAGAAAGCAGGAGAAAAGGCAAGAATGTCTTAAGCATGGGAGACATTGGAGCTGATGGGAAGGACAAGTGCAGGCTTGCACATAAAGCTGAAGGGTCCAGAGCGGTTGTTGCCAAGGATCTCATGTCCTCGTGCTGGTTTTCTTTGGATTCCATTTGGGCAGTCTTTGTGTGGTTCCCCGATTGAGATGCACAGGGCCATGCTGGACAGTTAAGAAATATATCTTCTTGGGATGTGAGGGATGATGGGCAGAGTAGATGGGTTTGCTCTGTTAAATCGGGACCATCATCTCTGGAAACACTTATTGTACTCGATTGCAATCTCCAATCAGTGTCTTTCAAGTAGGTTGACTTTTCCATAATTCACATATTTCTTTTATTCAATATTAACAGTTTTGGGGTGTCAACTGCCCATAGATCCTGAATCCATAGATTAATTTATCTGTGTGCCTTTCAATATCATTCATTTAGTCAAAACAAGAGGATGTCTTGAAGCAAAAACAAAAAGCTTTTTGAAAATGACCCGTCTTGTTAGAGTTTCTTTTTTTTAATATGAAAAATACTTAGGGAAAAGTTCAGAACATAACAGGGATGGAGAGAGAGAGAGAGAGAACGAGGGAGAAATATCTACAGATATAGATTTAAAATGCTGCTCCCACCGACCCTGTGTCATCTGTCTATTTTCATGTGCTTAGAAAGCAGCCCAACTTTGACTTCTTCTAACTTCCAGAACTTGGGTTTTGGGTTGATGGGGGAGCCAGGCTAATGATCAATTTCTCTGGGACCTGTTATTTCCCTCAGCTTATTTCCCACTAGCCTCTGCCTTCTTCTCCCACTCTCTGAATTTTCTCGTCAACAAAGTTGGCCTCACTTGTCTTTGTCACCAGGTCCTTTGCCAGGGGCTGCAAACCTGTATTCAGTCTGCTCAGGCCTTCTGATGGCCCGATTCCTGGCACTGCTTGCTGAGTTCTTGCCACAGGAAATGCTTGTGTCTTCCCAGGTAGCAGCTCAATTATGTTCCAGTCTCATCAGCCGTAGTGGTTAGTGGACAGATTTGGTTGGAACCCAATGAAAGAAATGGCTGATCAGTTTTTTGGCTGAACTGGGGAAGGAAATGCAAACATAAATATGAACCTGGAGTAAAAACAAAAGCTTTTGAAGTTATTGAAAATAACAGAAAAACATGTGTGACTCTCCCACATAATTCACAAGAAATGTTGTCATCAAACATATTCCCTTGAGAAAACTCTTCATCACAGATTTTATTCTATAAAAACATTAAAGGGTATATTCCACTCTTTTTACACACGAGACTTGCCATTTTATTTGCTCTGAGATTAAATTCCACAGAAAATTCCGCAAATAAACTTTCAAGTCTTCATTTTATTATTTTATTAGAAGCTTACCTTTTATTCTGTAATAACTCCATTGGTATTTCTCACTGGCAAACCTTATTCCTCACCATTTTACCATCTCCTTTCCTCTACCTGGCCTCCCATTTAATACATTGGCCACTTTGTTCTCCTATGATTTCTGCAAACTCAGGTTCTCAAAGAGATCTTTGTTTCTTTTATCTTCTCTTCCACATTCAATTTGCTGAAATTCTGTTTTGAATATTTCCCCATCATGGAAGTTCAAATCCTGGTTTCACTTCTGGGTTACTAGATCCTTCCATAAGCTTCCCTCCAACTCCAGTGTCTTGCATCTATTTTAAAAAGCAGAAAAAATTCCACAACCGAAATGCATGGCTCTCCTTTGTGAACTTTCCCCTGATTTTTTATCATTCCCTGGAACTCAGCTCAGTTATCACCATCCCTGACATTTGTATGATACCAGAACATCTTTGAAGATACTTTTTATACATTTTTCTTTGATTCTCTCAGCTGTGTTAGGTTGTGAGAAATTAAGTAATTCACCCAGAAAACATATGTCTGTTTTGTACCAGAGAGTGGACTATTAAGCCTTCTAACAGTCTAATTTCTTTCTTCCACAGAGTGCTGCAGTCTAATTCAGAGAGTTACTCACTAACTGTTTACACCTTTCCTTTATCACCTGTTGTCTTTGTTCTGCACCACTGGATATTCTGGATCACCCACTCTTTTCTCCCTTGGGCATTGAATAGTTTTTATCTCAGTGTCCTCTGTGTGTCCTCTGCTTGGCTTTTTAAGAATCAATTCTGATTATCTTGGTCTCCAATATCCATGTCCCCTACACCTCATCATGGGATGAATTGCCTTGCAATTCCTTTTCCAGATTCTATATTCTTGTTGGAAATGCCTATCATCAAAGACACTACATTTGCCTCATTTCTTCATATATTCAGCATACCTGGAACGTTATGCCCCTGCCTCTTTGGAAGGAACATTCAGGCCTTGACTGTGGAATGCTGACTTGCTTGAAAGTTATAGTCTAATGTCTGGTTTTCCACCAAAAAACATATTCTAGACATTGTTTTTGCTTCATTTTCACCCAACATTCATGATAACAAAGCTTTGTTTTCAGAGAGCACTTTTCTCCTAAAAAATTTAAAGTGCTTTGAATGTTATCCATCCTTGCAGTGTGCCTCCGAGGTAAGTGGGTGGCAAGTATTTTTATCGCCTTCTATTAAAGTGGAGGCAGAATTGACTGCACCAGCATCCCCTGGAAAGCAGAGATCTCTGGACTTAGATAGTCTCGGCTCTGTTTCATTTATTGGGCTCTGTAAACCCACTCCTGATAGAACCATGTACAGAAGTGTCTCCTTTGCAGGCAGACTTATATGCATGCATTTAAATGGCTTCCAAGAGACATTGATTATGGAATTGGAGTCTGAGTGTAATGGAATTTAAAATGAGCCTGACTGGGAAATTGTTCTGAAAGAAAAACACATTCAGAACTATGAAGTAGATTCTACCCATCCTTAAGTCCAATTCAAATGCCAATTCCTCCAAGAAAATAAACTTGTTGTTCCTCTGGACTCTCATCACCCTTTGTGGTGGATAACTTGCTGTGCTTTATTCTACTGCTCTTCTATACAGAGTCTGTGCCAGATTCACTTGTGTGGATAGCCACTCAAAATGTTTTCTGGGATAGAATGAGAGGAATTAACTTCTATTGTTTATAACTGTCATGGAGCCTAAAAATTCTTGCATTGGCAGGTGAGTGAGTGCCCTGGATGACATATAGAAGATAGCAGTTATTTGCTTGTCCTGTCACTTTGCTTCGTGTTCATACTTGGCCACTGATTATGCCACAGAATGTCTCTCTCCTTGGCCATCATTTGTGTATCATAACTGAGAAAGAATGATCCAACCAGCCATCTTATCAGCAGCAGCTCTGGGAGACCAGCTTTAGGTGCCAACCCTGCAGAGAGGCATCGTGCAGTATATTTACCTCCATCGAGCCTTTCTGCTCCCCATCAATGACAGGGCAGAGCAACCCTGGCCAGTTACCAGCCTCCAAATAGTAATGTGAGTTTTGGATGTATTGGGCCTCCAAACTATCTGTGCTGCTCTGATGAGAGACACTTTAAGTCAAGTCCCTTGTTAAAAACAAGTAATGCCAATTCTCAAGCTGCCCCCTGCATTTTCCTTTCCCTGGTTCCCTTAGATGTTTCTAAAAGGGGCAAATGAAAACCACAAAACATTGGTAGTGAAAACAAAGGGAGAGCAAGTTCTTTTTGTCATAAGAGTGAACTGTGAGTCATATCTCCTGACTCACCGCAAACATACAAAGGAAGCCGATCAGTGGGGGTGCACGCTAATAGGATGTTTCTCTAGTGACTCATGCAGGCCTGGAATGAGGAGCAGCCTGAATCCAGCCAAACAAATGTATTTTTAAATATGGGGGGGGTGTTTCCTGGGACAATATGATGGTGAGTCCTACACACTCACATGCTTATTTTAGCCCAGGCACTGAAATGTGTGGGCCTGGTCTCCGTGAGCCTTCCCCTTCAGTCGTGTTGTGTTTTGTCAGTGGGGAGGGATGTTTAGTGATTAACTGGCACTGGCAAGAATATAATATTTCAGTGCAACATTTCTATGTGAGGAGATGAAGAATTTTTGAATGTTGCAACTTCAATAACTTTGCCCGTCAGACAAAAGACGTGTCCTGCTTCATGTCTAATCATGCATTCCACAAACATTTTTTGAGGCCCTATGTCCTGAGTAGACAAAGTACTGAGTAGACCCTTGGGACCATGTCTCGAGGATCTTAGAATTCCTCTGACAAGATACAAAAGCAGACGAAGAATTGGGAAACTGGCAGAGGGCAAGATGGAGACACTTAGAAGTGTCAGCCCTTAGATAGTGGGAATAAAAGCATTCCATAGAGGTGGTAACAACTGCACTGGATCCTGGATCAAAGATCTGTAGGGAAGGAATGAAATGAGGAAGGTGTTTAAGGCAGAGGGAAAAGCATATGTTAAAGTCTAGTTTATTGTAAACAGTTTATTTGATCTTTTTGGCCATTCTATTTTATTCTCAAACTTTTGAAATTGTTTTCACTCTCTTCCTAAAAATGCATTCCAGAAGTTTTATTTTTAAAAACTTGCCCTGAAATGGGCTTATTCAGGGTGAGGCAGGGTCCAGATTGTGAATAGTCATTAAGGAGTTTGGGCTTTATCTGAGGGATTTTAAGCAGAATGGCTTAATTATTTTCACTCTGAAAAATCACTAGTAAAATTAGGTTGAAACTCTTGTTACTGCTATATCTGTATCTTACTGTGGTTATAGTTAGATTTCAGTGAACTCCTCATAGGGGGCAGTGAGGAAAATGGATCCATCTTGAGGGTGGGAGACCATTTTGGAGCCTTTTGTCATAATCTGGGAAAGCAGTAATGAGTACCTGAACCAAGACCAGTGGCATTGGGAAAGGAAAGGAGGAAATATATTTGATATTAAGGTGACTAAGAGAGGAGTCAAGGCTAACCTGGGCAACTGAGTGGATGAGGTAGCTGAGATGGGGAACCCAGTCAGTCTGGATAGGCCATAGAGATAATGAGCTCAGTTGGGGCCATTTTGAGTTTGAGGTGACTAAGGGACCTCCAAGTGGACATGTCCTATAAGGACTTGGTTGTCTGAGTTCAGGGGAAAGATCTGAGCTTGAAATAGAGGTCTGGCAGCTGTGAGCATGGAAGCCACAGAACTAGCTGAGATATCCTAGGACTAAGAGACAGAAGAAAAGAAAGGTGAGAACAGAACCTTGGGCAGAAAAACAAAACAAAGCAAAACAAAGAACAAGTCTATGAAGGTGACAAGAAAGAGTGGTGAGACTGGGAAGAAGAACAGTTATCCAGTGTTAGTGGGCTGTTGTCATTTTTTTCCCTCTGAGGTCTTAACAACTGTCAAATAATCTTGAAGGCATTCATAAGGAATCCACATACATACATACAGGCAAGATATAATGTCTTTCCTACCAAGAAACATGGCGCCACGTTGGGTATCGTATGGCATCTCCCAGTGACCACATGAGATGTCCTGGTCACTCTTATGTGTAAGAGAATAGTAGTAATAACAGAAACGCTCTCTGTTTTTAGAGATTTGGGAAGTTTTTATGAAATGAAAGTTCCCGAATGCATTTGTCAGGGAAGAGGGAGCAAACCATTTCAAAATAATGAGAACAAAATTGAATGACCAAAAAAATAAAACAACTGTTTGCAAAGAATGGGAATGAACGTGTCTGAGAGCATTAGCTTTTATTTCATATAGAAGGAAAGTCTGAGAATTTTCATCAGAATCTCTCTCCTGAGGATAAAAGCAACTTATTTTCAGTCTCACCCTTAGTTAGGTTTTTCATTAGGATGTGTTCTTATCTAAAATGACCTCTTCTTGGTGAGGGTTTAAAAAGAAAGAGAAAAATGATGGCCAAGAAGCTGGAGGCCAAAATAACCCTTGCTGAAGTTGGTTTAGGGCACCTTCAACTGGGGGCAAAGTCTGTGATTGGATAACAACCACCTGAAGATTCAAGGGTATTATAGAAACTTCAGGGGCTGATTATCATTGTATGTCAGCAAGACCGGGGGAAAGAGTAGCAGATATTCTGTATGAGAAGAAATTAGATAACAAAGGGTTGAAATGTATCTTTACCCATCAATTGTAGACTGAATTCTTCACAAACACACATTTCTAAGGCAGAATCTATACACACATCCCTCCCAGTGACCCAGGAAGAAGATACCAACATTTCATTCGTTGGAATATGAGTTAGCCCACAATGATGTGTAGAATGAAAAAATAGTCTCATTAAAACAATAACAAGAACTTATACCTAATTTTATAAGTGCTCTTTAATAGTGAAAATAATTATCAACTGAAAGACCAGGTATACTTCTAAAATGTCTATATGTTCAAGACAATGAGATACGTTCTGGGAGCACCTAACCCTAGTGAATATGCCACATTCTACTCAGATTTATTTCCCAATATACCATCAAAACACTAACACCTGGCTTTTGGGGGGTTTTTTAGGTTGTTTCTGTGAAATAAATAGATCCAGTCCCTTCGTAAACTTTTTTTTAAAGAAATCAGAGTGCATGGAATTGTTTTTAATGAATGGAAGTAATATAATTTGGCTACTTATTGATGAGAGATTCTAAAATCTGAGACACCTATGGGTAGTCATGGATATGTGCATAATCAAAGGGGCTTGGTGGCCTTATTATTTGAACTCTGAGCAAGTTCTCATCTCTTACTGTGTAATGGTTAGGGCAGCAGAAACAGCACCTCTGTAGTTACAAAGCTACTGGGGCAAGAAGACCTCCAAGTACACTGCTTATGCACATATTTGGTGCAGAGCAGAGCCTCTGCAGGCTGAGTGCCTCCTACACTTACATGCTGGCTCTGCCTCTCTCTGGCTTTGTGACCTCAAATAAGTCACTTAGCCTCTCTATGCCTCAGTTTCCTCACCTGTGAAATGGAGATGAGAATCGAACCTGTCTCATGGGGGTCATATGAGAATTAAATCATTTAATAATTGTAAAGCACTGAGAACAGTGGCTGGTATATTTTAAGCATTGCATAATTGTTTGACAAAAAATTGATTAGTCTGATTAGCTTGATTTTCTTAAATGTTTCAAGATATTAGCCTTGCACTAAAGGAGACACATTTTCTGTCTTCTTCATTAAGACAAGGATCTAATAAGCCAATGAATAAATAAAAAGTCCCTGAAATTAAGAGTCTACAGTTGTTGAATTTCCCCCCAGTATTGAGACAATAACATTTCTATGGGAATACGTCTACCATAGATAAATTGGAAAATGCAGTGCTGTCTTACCAACTGTAAGAATTGTGTATCCCCAAATTATCTTTCTTAGCAAGATCAAGTCTTCATTAAAATAGTGGGCCAGAGAAGAAAGAAGTGAAATGAAATTTATTTTTAAATTTATTTTTAAAGCAAATAGGCATTGTAGAAAGCATTAACTTTCTGCTTTAAAAATCGTCCATGGAGGGAATTGTTGTCTGGTGAGTGACAGGATGACAGGGACTCTGAACCCAAACTGTTGGTAACCCCTGGCTTTGTGAGCCAAGCTACGTCACTCCTCCATGCCTCAGTTTTCTCATCTGTACAGTGGGGATGATCATAGCTGCACCTCCCTCATGGAATTAGTATGACGACTAAATGAAAAAGTACGTGGAAGGAGCTTAGAACAGTTCCTGGTTATGTGGTCATTGCAATCTTCTAAAGTAAATAACTCACCTTTCTAGGATCCTCACCTTCTAATTTGCTGAAGCAGAGTCCCCAAGTGTCTTGTTATTCAGATTATGTCCTTTTCAGATTTTCCAGCCAGCTGTTACTGATTTGATATTTAATGCCTTATCATTTAATTTCCTCTTTTTTTGGTAAATCTCAGTGAAGTGCTATGTGAAGCTTGACCTTTTCCTAAATTATTACCATGATGCTTGAGGATGTGCTTCTTAGGCCTGATGTTCTGTTCACACACTGAGAGGGCCCCTCTGCGCAAACCTGCCCACATGATCCTGGGTGGGTGAGAGCCCTGCTCCTTATCATGCTCTCTTGTTTGAGAGGACTGGATGGAACTATATATAGGCAAAAATATTAGGGATTTAACTCTTTTTTTTGTTCACTGATATGTATCTCCATCCTCTCACATCTCACATTGGCAAAAGCATGATTGTCAATGGATTATTCCCTTAGTATCCCCCTTGATTCCACCCCTCAGGGAGAACTCATTGGTAACCCCGTTATGCAATCATTGAGACCATGGGTTCCTTGTGACGGAGTTCAAGAAGAGTCCAGATGAGCAGTAAGCCCCACGCTCCTGGTCAAGGCGGGTGTGTGGTGCGTGAGGCTGGTGGGGATGTAAAGGGTGTTGGCAATTGATCTACAGAGGAGGGTTACATCTCTGTATTTTAGGATCATAATCAGATTTGTTTTTCTTTTCGGTTGAATTTGTATAATAAATTTACTTCCTTTATAATGTTCCTCATTTTTCTCTTAAGAGAACACCTATACTTGGGTTTCAGAAAATTAGGGGAGAGAGGGTAGAGGACTGGGTCATTTTGCAGGTTGGGCTATTTTAAGGCAGCGGGTGAAGCATGTGTAGAGCTTCCAAAGTCCCCATATCACAGCAGGAGTGCCAGATGTGTGTGGTACAGAAGTTGGGGGACATCCCTCATCTAGCCCTATAAGCAGTGCACAAAGCGGGCATAGTGAAAACCACGCAGAAGAAAAGCATGTGGCTGGAGGCACGAGGAGGCAGGACACCGCCCGAGGAAGGGAGTGCTGGCGTGTGTTTGAGGAAGGCTGGCCATGTGAGAACCATAAAGAATGCAGAATTACTAAGTCAGAGTTCCTATATTTTGTAGACGCATAATCAGGAGGGGGAATCCAAACACATGGAGAAAATTAAGGGCCTGGGGAAGCACAAAGGGAGAGGCAGTTGGGCAAGGCTTCCGAGTGAGGGATGGGCTTTGGAGGACAAGTCAATGGGCTCCATGAAGAAGGAAACCCAAGAGCTTAATGCTTGGGAATACAAGCCAAGGTGGTTTCTTTGATCAAGAGGTAGAAACTGTGACTGACTTTAGGGTTCAGTCATAGGTTGGAAGAGTGGAGTAGGTCAGACGGGGAAGTGTTGAATGCCGTGCTAAATTTCAGGTGTACATTATTATATATCAGTTTCTGTATAGACGCACCATGCCCACACCCATAATCTAGTTTTTATCTGTCACCATACGTATGTGTCCCTTTACCCCTTTCACTGAGTTTTTAAGGGGAGTCCTTTACTGAGTACTGAAGACAAGAAAGAACATGTGTGATGAGCATGCCTTGGCATGTCCTCTTTCCTTAATTTCACATTTATGGGATTCAAGATTACTTATTTTTAGCTCCTTTTGCCAGCTCCCTAATCCTGGCTAGGGAAGCTCTGAGCCCCGGGTCAAGGTGTAATCCATGGTCACTTGATGGCACGCACAGTTCTTGCTGGATCTTCTGTGAGGCACATCCCAGCTGCTCGTTAATCTGCCTCTATCCCAACGTAACCCTCAAATGCCCATCTCGCATGGTTGGACAGGCAATTATTTATATCCATGCTAAATTTGCTGTATGACAGTCTCTTAATGTGCCACTTCTCTGAATAATTTTCTTATAAAAGGAGTTTTAACAAGGACGTGCAAAACTTGCTTGTTGAATATGTTCTCCTTTGCCCTGCCTTGGATTATTTACCACCCAACTATAATGTTCCTCTTGCCTAATCTCCCACTGTACCCTCCCAATGCTCCAGCCACACCACCCCCAAAAGGTAGGTAAAATATATTTAGCAAGGTAAGTGTGCTTTGCACTTGGTTTTGCATTGCTAACTCACACAACAAACTTGATACTCCTTCCCAAAGAACTCATTTTTTTCCAGCTCTTTTTTTCTCTTTGGGCCAAGAAAGAGCCCTTTCATAGACCTGTAAATGGATCCAGAAATGATTATTTTGCCAACAGATAAGGTGTCAATGATCCAAGTTCCATTTTCCTGCACATCTTAGTTGTTTCAGCCAGAGGACAAAGGAAGAGAGCTAACGCAGAGCATATCAGCAAAACCATTTTTCAATTATAAGCAAACTTCCAGGGGTCACTTACCTTACTCTTATCAGAAATCTTAATTTACTGGAATTTCTGCACATTTTGCCTTTTGGTTAAACATCTCACAAGATGATGATGAGCATGCTGCTCTATAACTTTCCAGGGAAACTGGGTACCTTCACAAAGGGAGGGTAAAGTAAATAAGATTTCACCACAGGCTAAATCTTGTATTAAATTCAAAATTTAGGGGGAAATTTACACGCCATATTTGTATTCTGTGCAATGTTTTATGACTAACATTTATTGGGTGCTTATTATATGCCAGGCACTGTGCTAAGTGTTTTATGCGAATCCTCTCACTATATCTTTACTCAATTCTACAAGATATAGGTTACCGTTATTGTCATCACAATAAGAAAGGCTTAGAGACATGAATGGATTTGGTTGGGATCACACAGTCAAGGTGCAGAGAAGAATTCAAGCTCCAGTCCTAACTCCAGAACCGACACTCCTAACCACTTAGCACTCAAGTGTTCATCTGGTTCGCCACTCGTCCTTGGTACACTGAAATATCAAGTAAATGGATTCCAGAATAACAGGAATTCTCAAATTGCCTGAATTCTAATTCCATTAAAAAGGGACAAAAAGTAGAGTAAGAAAGGAGATGGGAAGTTGTTACTTCATCACACTCCTATTTAAACCCCTTTAATGGCTTCCCAGTGCAGGTGAAATAAAGACCACACTCCCTAACGTGGTCTGCAAAGAATTAGATGATCTGATGCCTGTCTGCTTCTTCAGCCTCATTTTTCCCTCATCTCCCCTTGCTCATGAGCTCAAGGTCATATAGATAATGAGTGGCAGAGCCAGGATCCAAGCTCAGGCAGCCCGCTCCAGGGCCATGCTCTTAAACACCTTGCTAGTTGGATGGATGGATGGGTTGCTGGATGGATGGATGGACACACAGACATGCACAGGCACAGATGGATGGATGGAAGGAAGGAAGGAAAGAAAGACTGAAGGACCTATAAATGAGTGGGTGAAGGAAGTGAGGGAGGAAGGAAGAGATCATTTAATAGAAAGTTGTGACACTTCTTAGAGATCATACACAACCAGTTAAATCTATTATAGCTTTTACGTCAGCATTTGCAGTACTCTTCAGTGAGGTCAGGATTCCCCACTCATAAAAGAAAATGCACACGTATACTCTTATCCATCCAACAGATGAAATTGAACTAAAGTCCAGGTGTGAAGAGGTACCCCTGACCAACTTTAGAAGCTGATACCAGTTATATAACTGGCCTAGGATGCCTGCCTAGACAGGTTATGCTTTTTTATCCAGCCAGTAAGCCGAGCTATGTAAAATGCCAATCCCTGATTCCAGAGGCAATGGGCAGGCAAACACTACTGCTTCTGAAAAAACCATCTAAATCATATAAAATAGTTTTATACTGTCTAAAATGTCATTGTCGCTTCTTATTGACTTGGAAAGCTCTTATTCTACTTTTAAGTTAACTTTTTATCCAAGTATAACTCAAGTGCATAGAAGTGTTCAAATCCTAATAGCACAACACAACTTAATGAATTTCCAACCACTATCTATCCATTTAGCTACTACCTAGAACTAGATAGAGAGTATTATACAACCATCAGAAACCTTCTTGGGCTGCCTTCCCCCCAATTTCTTCCCCTCTCCAATAGAACAATACCCTGTTTCCACTACCAAACATGAATTTTGCCTGCTTTGAGGTTTAGATAAATAGAATCAAATAGGATGCTCCTTTTTTGTGTAGGGCTCTTTTGGTTCAACATTATGTTTTTAATTCATTCATGTTATTATATGTAGCATAATTTGTGTGTGTGTGTGTGTGTGTGTGTGTGTGTGAGGAAGACCAGCCCTGAGCTAACATCTGTTGCTAATCCTCCTCTTTTTGCCGAGGAAGACTGGCCCTGGGCTAACATCTGTGCCCATCTTCCTCTACTTTATATGGGACGCCGCCACGGCGTGGCTGACAAGCAGTGCGTCGGCGGGCGCCCGGGATCCGAACCCGCGAACCCCAGGCTGCCTAGCGCGGACTAAACCGCTGCGCCACCGGGTGGCCCCAACATAATTGTTTTTAAAAAGTAATTTCTTTGGAGTAAGTATGCTGTTATATGAATAAAGTATAATTTATTTCTGGAATCTCTTGGATGGACATTTTAGTTGTTTCAAGTTTTGGGCTAGAACAAATAGTACTGCTATGAACATTCATGTCCATTTCTTTTGGTGCACATATGTATGCATTTCTGTTGGGTTTATATCTTTGGGTAGAATTGCTGTATCTTGGGGCATGAATATTTTAGCTTAACTAAATAATGCTAAAACTGTTTTCCAAAGTGGTTGAACCAATCTACAATCCCATCAACAATGTATGAGAATTCCATTTGTTCCACATTCTTATCCACACTTAGTATTTTCCATCTTTTCATTGTAGCCATTCTGCTGGATGTTTGAAAGTATCTCATTGTTGTTTAAATTTGCATTTCCCTGATGACTAAAAAAAGCTGAGCACCTTTTCATGTGTTTATTGACCCTATTTCTTGAAGTGCCTATTTACACTTTGCCCGTTTTTGTATTGGGTTGTCTGTCTTTTTCTTATTGATTTATAGGAATGTTTATATATCATGTATGCCAGTTATTGTCAGATAATGTTGCAAATTTTTCTCCTACTCTGAGGTTGCCATCATTATTGTGTCTTTTGATGAACAGAAGTTCTTGATTTTACCATAATCCAATCAAATTTTTCCTTAGGGTTAATGATTTTTGGGTCCTGTTTAAGAAATCTTTGCTCACCTCAAAGTCATGAATATATTCTCCATTGTTATCTAGAAGCTTCATTGTTTTTCCTTTCACATTGGGATCTGTAATCTACCTGTAGATGATTTTTGTAGATGGTGTGAAGTAGGGAGTCATAATTCATTTTTTTCCAGATGCATATACAATTGCCCCAGCACAAGTCATCGAAAATCTTTTCTGCTGTGGTGTCATTTATGACCTTTGTCATTAATCTAGTGATGATATATACAGATCTGCATCTGGACTCCTGATTCCATTTCTATTTCATTGTTCTGTTTTTTTATCCATGAACCAATATCAAATTGTTTTAATTACTGTAGTTTTGTGTCTTTCTATCTGAAAGTGTAATTCCTCCAAATTCGTCATTTTAGCTAAGTACAATAATAATTATTTTGCTATTAAAACTGGTAACAACTAGCATTTCCCAAGTGCCTATTATATCTGTTAATATATGAATCACTTATTGCTTTACATTAAATCCCAGCAGCAATCTGGTGAGATAGGAGGCATTGTCTTTTTTTTTTTTTTTTTTTTTTTTGATGTGGCAATTGAGGTTCAGAGGAAGTGTAAGTTGATTAAGGTCATGTTATGATTAAGTAGTGACACCAAGATTTGCACTGAGGCCAACCTCGCTCCAGAACCTCTGCTCATGTATTAACACGTACTGCATGCCTGGAATGTGGCCTCAGGTTTTTCTTGCTGAATTGGCTGTCTTTGGTACCGGAGTCTGACGTTCAGCCCTAACACTAGTCGGTATCTTTATCTCTCTGTGTCTTTAAAAAAGGCCCATAGAGAAGGTGAACAATTGAGCATTGGATTAGCTCCTGTGTGTCTTTTCAGTGTAGATTTCAGACTATTTTTAGGCATGATAGAGGATAGAAAAGAATATCCAGAGTTCCATTAAACCAGGCTTCAGGAGCTGGGGAGAGCTGAGCAGGTTTCAAGCCTCTGATCCCCTGTCCTGAAATAGCGGAACCCAGCAGCAGTGGGGGAGCTTCACATTCTTTACCCTCACTTTCCTCTCTTCACTTCTCCCACCTACAAAAGGTTCTGAACTTTTAAAATCTTCCCACACGGTAGCAAAACTCCAAAACCAAGCTATTAAAGAATACCAGGTCTAAAAATAGAAAACTCAAAGGCCACAGGGTAGGCTTTTCTGCAAAGGTATAAAGGTATAAATATACATTTGCATCTGAGAATTCATAAATACATTATCCAGACTGACCCTAGAGCCACAAATAGTTCTAATCTGAGTCTCCATGCTGTGAATAACTAGTAAGATTTTACAATTGCTCTGGCAGTTTTCATGTATTCAGTGCTTTTGTGTGGATACGATATATCCCCTTCTTCCTGTTGCTCATAAGTTTAAAACAAAATGCCCTTGTGTAAGGCCAGTGCTTAGCTCTCTTTTGGTAAAAATATTCAGAATTTGCTTGGTGTGTCTCCCTACTCTGTGTCCCTCTAGTCGCCTGTAAATGAGTTCACAGTCCCTCTTAGCATAACAAGGGTCATAGAAAGCATAGGACCGAGCTTTTCAGCATCTCAAAAATTATATTTGTCTTAGAAAATTCTCATGAAAGAGCAGAAATTATGTGCATTTGCCTGTGTCATCTTATCATTCTATCTTTAGTCAAGTAATTTTCTTATGTAATGGTCTGCATTAGGTGCTATTAATAGGTTAAAAGGGTGAAAAAACAACTAACAATTTTCTGTGAATACTAGCTCATCAAACATTTTCTAAGCCTATCAAATGCCATTTTGATGCCTTAACACCCTACGTGAAATGTGTAGCCATCTTGTTATTCAAGGAAATAATTTAGGAAATAAAGTTCAGTACTGGTGCAATCTCCAAGTTCTATAATTACTGATGGGCATTAGGGAGTTGAAAATACATTATCTGGTGTGTGAGTGAGTGAGTGAGTGAGTGTGTGTGTGTTTGTGTAGTCTTAGCATTTTAGACTTAGCAAGAACTTTACCAGCCCATCTCATTTACAGGGAGGAAACCTGAAGCCCAGGAAGCTGAGAGGACCTTCTCAAGGTCAGGGGGCAGCACTAGAACCCATTCTCTGTACTCCTCTCTCATTGTTTACTTGCTGAACTGCAGTAGCCCTTGTTCTGAGACTCCCATGATGGCACCTGCCTCACCTCACATTATCCAATGGAAAATGGGAACAAATCTACTTTGAAAGGCAAAGTGCTACATAAGCGTACAGCATTCTTATTTTTATTTTTAAAACATGTGCACGATTATAGCTGCTTTCAAAGCTGGCCTATTTATAAATGAATTAGATGTCAGCAAATTAATAAGAACCCATTTTATCCTCAACGCTGAACATACTGTAATATTCCAGACTTAAAAGACCATTAAGTTGATTCTTTTTATAAAATAGAATCTCATTGTGTTAAAAATAATGTGCTTAACAACAATTTTGTTTCAAAAAAAGTCTTACTATTTTTGTCTCATTGAAAGTTTCTCTCCAAATTTCATTTATAAAAATCATGGCCTGCTAATTCCAAACTTTTTTTCTCACTGTTTTTGCATTCCTTAAAAAGCAATGGTAAACCTCATCCTCTCTGTTTTTGTTTGTTTAAACCTCTGAGTTAAAGACCCTATTCTTGAGACTTAGGCCATCCTTGTACACTAATGCAAGCTCACATTTATCAGCGGGATGGCCTGGGACAGGGTCCACCTGATAAACGATGAGTGTGATAATCCTGTTGGCTCACACTTGCCTTGAACTAACTTCTTGTAGTGACTGTTCCCATTTAATCCTCACAGAAATCTGATGAAGTTTAAACTGTTGTTGCCCCCAGTTTACTGATGAAAAGACTGAGGCATGGACAGATGAAGTGACTTGCCCAGATGACTCAGTAGTAGGTGATAGAACCAGGGTTTGAACCCCAGCAGTCTGGCTCCCAGAGTCTTTGCCCCCTTTCTGCCATCATGAACTCTCGGGCGAGCCATTTTGCCTTTCTCACTGCTCTTACCTACAAAGTGAGAGAGGAAAACAAATCCGATAATCTGGATGGGTCCTTCCTGCTTGATAATTCTCAATCCTGAATATCTGCAATTTGAAGTTATTTGAGGAAAAATATATTAATACTTAATACTTTATCCATGCCTCTAATACAGGAACAACCTTAGAACGAGGAGTCCTAAATCGCAAAATACATCAAATTCTTTTCATTGCAAGGAACAAATTGTTTTTGATTTGTTGTTTGCCCCTTCCTCACTGCAAGGGGTGAGTCTTGTAAAGAAGTCTAGGATGATGGCTAGCCAGTCCCTTCATTTGGAGGTTGAAATCACTGACTCTCATTATAGAATGCTGGATTTCATTCCTGGCCCTTTCACTGAGAGTTACTCAACTTCACTATGCCTCAGTTTTCTATCGGGTAGGGATGATAATAGCAACTTTGTTGTTATTGAGGATTCAGAGAGTCAACAATAGCAGCAACAAAAATTTGTTACTATGTATGGTGATAGATGTTAACTAGACTTATTGTGATGATCATTTCCCAATATGTACAAATATTGAATCATTATCTTGTACACCTGAGACTAATAGAATGTTATGTGTCAATTATACCTCAATAATAAAAAACAAAACAAGAATGATTGGTAGGCCCCACCCCCTCCATATCAATATGACCCCAAAGGCCATTTACCAGATTTTTCTTTCCTTCTTGATATCCTAGAATTGTCAGTCTTTAAGAAGCTATATAATGAGCTGATAATGATGATAAAAATAGTACCTAATAGCCACTGTTTACTAAGCCTATACTATGTGCTAGGCACGTTACCACCCACTTGACATACATAATCTAATTTGATGCTTACAAAACTTATATGGCCATATATTTTACAGATGAGGAAACAGATTCAGGGAGTTTAATTCTCTAAGGTTACATGGCATGCTAGGGAACATCAGATTTGGTCTTTGAATGCAAGTCTACTATCCTGCCTCCTCATTCCTACTTCTTCCATGCCCATCAATAATCTTGAACATGTGTTCTCTTATGCTAATGCCTGTGTGCTTGCATGAGTTTAAGTTTCCATATCAGTAACTTCATATGTGTAAGAGTAACAGAAAACCCAAAAACAGTGACTTAAATCATATTCAAAGAATTCCTTAGGAGAGCATTTTGGGATTTGTATGGTGACTCCACAGTGTCATCAGGAGCTGTTTCTAACTCTCTACTCTAGAGTGTAACCCTCATTTTTGTGCTGACAAAATGGCTACAGGAACTCCAGTCATCACTCCTGTGTTCTGAACATAAAGAAGTTGAAGTGTGAAGGCAGAGGCAAAAGGGACACCAATGAAATCTTCCCCCCCTTTTAAAGGTCTTTCCTGGAAACTTTACTCAGCAATTTTCATTTATCTATTACTGGTTGGAATTGGGTCATAATGACCACTCACTTATAAGGGAGGCTGGGAGATGTAGTTTTTTTCAGGTAGGCACATTGTTGCAATGAACAAGATTGGGGTTCTAGTAACATGAAACTCAACCTGTTAGTTTCTTGAAATAAGCCAAATAACTTCATCCAGTGTGACTCTTCCCCAGTGACTGACTATCTGGGGGAAACTTGGCATGTGGCAGAAGCTGGGAGGAGAGAGGTGAAGAAGATAAAAGAGTTGGTTCTGTTGAAGTTCGAACCAGGTAGACTATTTCTGCGTACTCAAGAGAGTTGTCAAGAGTGCAGCTTGAGCTGACTCAGGCAAAGGAGAGGTAAGATCCAGAAGAGGAGGGTAACCCTGGTGTCTGGCCGCACGCCCAGTTGTGCGAGCAGCGCGGGATACGTTGTGGAGAGACAAAAGTAAAGCCCTGGAGATGGCCTACGAGACATAAAGGTTTATTGGGTCTTACCTAGGGGAAATGTCCAGGAGCGGCCGACTGGATGGAGTTGTGCACCTGCACCCACTACGGTGAACAAAGAGGGAGTTGCTTATATAGGCAGGGGAACAAAAGGCTACATGCTTGCCAAGAGGGACTGTCCTTGCGTGGCTAGCATTCCAAGGATCAGTAACTCACTTGGAAGGGTTCTGTGTTCCCTCAGAACGTGATGTTTTTTGAGAGAAACAGTTACAATACTGGATGGTTGGTGGCCTGCCCAGGAGGGGGCCAGAAGGACACATGGTTACGATAGGGCATGTAGGGTAGTGCCCCTACACCTGGTGATTTGAATCTAACTCCACTCGGACCATGACTAGTTGAGGAAAAGCAGAGGAATCCCAGACTCTAAATATACTCTAAGCATTAATAAAGTTGTGCCACTTACAAGACTTTACTTTATAAATATTTTCTATGGGTGGAAAAGCACTTCTTTCAGATGTGTGTTGGGGAGACAGGGTGAAGTGGAGGCAGAGTTAATTGGGAAACAGAATGAGGAAATGAGTACAACAGAACAATGATTGGCTTTGGAGCCAAGTCGACCTCTACCACTTGCAAGCCATGTGACCTTGGACAAGTCACCCAACCTTTCTAACTCTCCTATTTCTAATTTAAGAAAAAGAAATTGGTGATATCTTCTTCATGTGCTTGTTGTAATAAGTAACAATAATGTAGATCCAGTGCCTGACACAGTGGCTGGTGCTGGTGGTATGGCTGCTGTTGGTACTGCTGTCACATGGCCAGGTGTTGTCCGTCAGCAAGTTCTGGCTGTGCACTTGTTGTGAGCCCCATTGAACTGCTGGTCAAGATCCTGGTTTCTGTTGAAGGAAGAGTGCAAAGAGGTCTAGGAGAGTGAGTGGAGAAGTTAATTTTCAAAGCAGCAGTCACAAGGAAATGCCCTGAGCTCTGGATGTCAACTAAGGCAGGAACCCTGCTATTGGGTCAACTAAACTGTGGGTTTCAAATGCTCATTTGGAGCCACTTAAAAAAAGCTCATGAAATGAGGATAAGCATAATGCCTGCAGAGCTGTTCGTGCATCGTACGCACCCAACAAATATTCCCTATTATTAATGATATTGCTTCCCTCCTTCACCCAAACAAGAGCAGAGCTTGTTGGTCTCAGTTTTGTCTGGCTGTCTCAGCTCTAGTAATCCCATAAAAACTTTAACTAGGGCATAAAGTACACATATAATCACACCAGGCCCACAAAAGATAATGTGATTAATAACAAGTTCTTGGATGGCAATAGTGTTTTAAAGTGCTTCTGTAGACTTGTAAATTTCATTGGCTTCAGTGCTTTTGAAAGTGAGGCTGACAGCTCATTGCCCAGGGCAGCAAACCCACAATCCACCTGTGTTTACCTTCCAAGTTCCTTAAATAGCTTTGGGTCTCAGGTCAGAACTTCACTTTCACCATCTCCCTGCCAGTGACACAGGCTGGGGGTGGGGTGACTTATATGTTCTTGCCTCTAATTTCTGAGATGTGAACAGGCTTGACTAGGTATTGGAGGGAAATCAAAGAAGAACCCATGTTCCTGGAAACAATACGCTGGCACAACATTCATTATCATCACCACCACCTCTCTCTGTATTCGCCTCAACTTTAATCCTTTCAGATCACTTTCCCATGAATCAGGACATTTGATTGTCTCCGAAGCCTATGGAGAAGGCAGAGGAGATTTCATTTCCATTTTTTAGTTAAGAAGATCAAGGCTCAGAAGGGTGACATGACTTTCTCCTGATTGGTATGGGCTGGACTTGAACCCAAATCTTCTGCCCCCAAACCAAACGTTTTCTACATGACTGCACACTGCTGCTAGCCCATGCCCTTACTTTGTCTGGAAGAAAAGCACATTCACGTATCTTCATAGTGGGTTGCACCTTTCAGAAGGGGTGAGCTATACACACATGCACCACTTTGTGGCTTTAAATTGTTTCAGAGGTCTGGAATTCATTGTACTGATAAAGGTTGAAGGTAGAAGAGGTTGGTGTATAATAGCTGGTGGCCCTCACAGAGCAGAGTGTGTCCCCTTAGATTTGATCAGAGTTCGTTCCCCAGGGGCCTGCACCAGAGCATTCTCTCCGATGTTCAACCATATGGTGGTCCCCAGGGCTTTCCCCAAGTGCAGAAGGTCTCCACTGTAAACCCAACTACTGCCCTGCCCCCTCCTTTTCTCCTGGGCGTCCAGGCCTTAAAATTCACCATTTGGAGCCTTGAAGACAAATGGTCTTTAAAGAGATTCCAATTAAAATAGAAATTATTTCACTGTACCTAACAACTTACATGTTGGTTTTTAAAAGCCTTAGGGTACTGTTTTGGGGATCGCAAAGGCTAGTTCCTTGGGCTCCAGTGTCCTCATCTATAAGACACGAGCAGTAAAAGGCACTATAAAGATCAAATGAGATGTATGTAAAAAGTCTATAAACATGTAAGCTTAACAGGGGCCAGCCTGGTGGTGTAGTGGTTAAGTTCGCCCGCTCCGCTTCAGCAGCCGGGATTCACAGGTTCAGATCCCGGGTGTGGACCTATGCACCACTTATCAAGCCATGCCGTGGCGGCATCCCACATATAAAGTAGAGGAAGATGGGCACAGATATTAGCCCAGGGCCAATCTTTCTCAGCAAAAAGAGGAGGATTGGCAATAGATGTTAGCTCAGGGCTAACCTTCCTCACCAAAAAAAAAAAAAAAAAAAAATGTAAGCCTAACAAAAGCTAGGAAGAAGGGAGGGGCTAGGGCCATGGACTGGGAAGGAGGAGAGAGGTGGCCACACCTAGAGCTGAGAGCACTGGATCTGACCTGAGGAAGCTCTGCAATGGAGAGGCTTGAAGGCAGCCTGGCTGACTTCGTGGTTTTGTCCAGGACCAGACCAGTTTCGGCCTTCAAAGCCATTTGGGTTGCCTTGACCTCTAGCCATCTGCGTCTGGAAATGTAAAACAAATGGTTAATGGCATCAGATGGTTAATGATCACAAAAATCCCCTGCTCATTGCCTAAAGAGAGAAAAGAGTCCCCTGGAGAAATCATCAAGGATGCTGTTTTCAAATTTGCAATTAATTGCGTATTTGGGAAAGCTCATCTTCTGCCAATTATTCTTTGAGAAAGGGGAAAGTAAGGGTGATGGAGTAGCTGTGACTGAGAGGGCAGTTTGAATAGTCTTTATACAACCAAGAGGGCAGATACAGAGATCATATTCAACACCAGGGATCCTGGAAAAAAGCCATACGAGTCATGTTATGGGTGGATTGAGAGCTGACTTCCTTCGGTCAAAATATGTGCCTAAGGGTAAGGTCTGACCATCTGACCTCAAACTTCAAAGTTGCACCAGGACTATCCTTAGGTTGCTTTTTCAAAATGCCTTTTGTCCACTGTGGCTTGAGCCAGATATGCCTCCCTCATCTCTCTTGGGGATATCTACATGTGGCTGTGTCCTCTCATTTCACTTTTCAAACTTCCTTATTTCCCTTCTATTTTCTCCAGCTAGTGAGACCTGCAACGACTTCCACCCGATGTTCTTCACCCATGACAGATCCTTCGAGGAGTTTTTCTGCATCTGTATCCAGCTTCTGAACAAGACATGGAAGGAAATGAGGGCAACTTCTGAAGACTTCAACAAGGTAAAGTGAAACTGAAGCCGAGGCAGCAGCTTCCTGTGTCCCTGAAGGAGTCTCGCCTTTGCACGGTCCCTTAGCTGTGTGTGGAAGGCAGTTGGCAAATTGGGAGGATGAGGACGATTGCTCTCATGTTGCTTTGAGAATGGAGAAAGAAAGACGTATCTGTATAGTCATGCAGCTGTATGTTGGTGATACTCTCAGCTCTCTAGGGATAAGCTTGGAGCAGCTTAGTTCCTTTTGGTTTACTAAGCTGAAGTCACCAGAAGAGACCCTTTCTTGAGAAGCATTGTCTAGATGAACTTTTTTCTTTAATGGCATTAGTCTGGGATGCCCTGTTATTGCAAGATCTATTGGGGAAAATGCCTTCCCTCCACCTATACAAGTGGCTGCCATGGAGAGATTGAGATCAGGAGGACTGCTCTGTCTAGGTCACTTGGCTTCTTTGTGGATTACGGATGTGTTGAGATAATCTGCCCTTTGCTGTGTCACAAAGAGTTTTTATTAGAATGCATGGTATCTTTCACAGAGTTAAGTTTATATGGAACATTTCTGCTTTACAGAAAGCATTTGATTCTTTGAACAGAGATGTCCTTTGGGTTTCTATGAGAGTGTATTTCACATTTCTGTTTGTGAGTGAGTGTTGGGTGGAGAGAAGAGTGTTGACCAATTTAGAGGAAGCAGAAGCGCCATGTATGCTTTTCAAGATAAACAAAATCTTTATCCTTAGACAAAGGCCCTGTTAAACAATAATGACATGGCTGATAAAAACTGATGGTTGGGAAAGGTATATTTAGACCTTTAATATTTCCAGTTTGCTACTGTATATGGCTCTGGGTATGGTTGGCCCCATCACCTGTGCCCACTGACCTGGCACTAGGGGCATGACTCTTTCTAAGAGTCTAAGGGTCTGTTCTCACAGTCATCCTGTGTGGCCTTCATGGGCTTGTGCTTGGGACATAACATAATATCTGATTTTCCAACTCTACTTGATATTCTTGTTGGTCTTTGTCTCCCTGTCACCTTTTCTCTGAATTCACATCTCATCCTTTTCCACCGTATTTCTGATTTGTGGCATCTTGAACTGATATTGATTGAAAAGAAAGAAAACCAGGAAAAAGAAATGATACTCTTCCCTAAGCCTCAGTCAGGTTCTAACCTGACTGTCTCCATCAGCATAATGATCTTAACTGCAGTTATAACAGACGAACACCATTCCATCTCAATCATCCTGGGCCATCTATTTAATTCATTGAAATAAGGCCCAGTGATGCCCCTCTGTGGAGAGCACTGATCTGGGTAGTGCAGTCTAGAGCTGCCAAGGGTCTGAGCAGCTATACCCAAGGACAGGCATGATTCAGGAATGGAAGTGGAGGAAAGAAACCCTTTAATTCCCTTATGATTATAACTGCAGCCTCCTAAGTGTACTTCACTTGATTATGGGAGAGTTTGCAATTCAGGTGCAAATCTCCCTGGGAGAGAGGGCAGAAGGAGCAGGGAGACCTGTTAGTACAATCAAGCCAGAAAAAGTGGAGAGTTAAATCAATGGTCTCTGACATGGCTATGGCCACTTTGCCCCTGGATCAGTTAACTCTTCATGTACTGCAGTGTTTGTGAAAACCATCTTGTCCTCAGCTTTCATGTGCCAGGGACAGTCATTCCTCCAGGAGAAGGAGACCTCACTGGCTGTCGTGTATTCTGGCATCAGGTGTCTATCTGCTTTCTGAGAGGATTTCATTCATCCTGCTTCACCTGAATTACAGAAATGGGCATTTTTGTAAATGGCAATAATGCAAGTATTATTGTTGTTGATCTATGCACAAGTAAGGTATATGGAAAATGTTACTGCATTCCTGCAGAGGAATGACTCAAGGGGATGAGCACTTAGACACTTAAATCCTATAGAACTTACAGTTTCCCACATGAAGTCCCAAGAATACATCCTTAGCAAGAGAAACCAGAGGCCTCAGTCTGGAGGAGGTGAGCAGGGCTGGAGGAGGCAGGGGAGCAAGGCTCTCAGGTCCATGTGGTTCATCATGGTGTGTGCTCAGGTTGGTGGAGATGATATCCTGCCTGTGCTGGGTGAGGTCCTGCCAGGTAACAGGAAGCTTCCAAAGTGTCACTCTGAAACTTTTTTCATAACTAACTTATATGGCTGCAGAAACTCTCTTCAGCAAGATCTAAGAGCCAGGTTTGAGGGACAGTTTCCTATTGTGGTACTAGTGCCATCTTTTTCCATGTCTGCAAATCATCGACTTTAGTCCAGTCACAAAAATGCTGCCAAGGTAGTGATGGCAGTTTATGGCTGTGGGCAAGCAGCTGGAGGCCTGAAAGGTGGAGGGTTCCACCCCACATATGCCTATCCATCGGTCAAGAGTGGATATCAGGGGAAAATCAGGGATGGGAATGAAAAGAGATTTAAATTTTCTGCATTAAATATTTTCTCTATGTTTCTGTTTCCTTTTTCTTTTTTTTTTTTTTTTACATGCCTTACTTCTGTAACCAGAAAAGTATATACATTAAATACTTTTTTATCATCTGTGTATTAGTTTTCTATTATTGCTGCAAAAATTACTACAAACTTTGTAGTTTAAAAATATAAACTTATTATCTTGCAGTTCCATAGCTCACAAGCCAAAAATGGGGTCCACTAGGTTAAAACCAAGATGTCAGCAGAGCTGTGTTCCTTTCTGGAGGTTCTGGGGGGGTGGGATCCATTTCCTTGCCTTTTCCAGGTCCTATCACCTGCCCCCATTCCTTGCCTCATGGCCACCTTGTCCATCTTCAAAGTCAGCAACTACAGTTCCAGCCCTTCCCACATCACATCTCATCACTCTGATCCCTCTTCTCCCTCGATCTTTCACTTTTAAGGACCCCTGTGATTACATTGGACCACCTGGATAATAAAATCTTCCCTATTTTAAGGTCAGCTGATTAGCAACCTCAATTCCATCTGCAACCTAAATTCCCCTTTGCTGTATAAAATAACATATTCACAGATTCTGGGGATTAGAACATGGGCATTAATGATGGGGGCGTTATTCTGCCTACCATAATGTGTATTTAATTTGCAGGTATACTCGATTTGTAGGTGTGTGTGTCAGTTTAAATTAATGAAACATGGACAGATGATCTTGTTGTTGTTCTCTTTGCGGTAGGCCAGCATAATATCAGTTGCAGAGTTCTGCTGGTGGTTTCTCAAATACAGATATAATTATGTCCCTCTTCTTTTATCTTCCTGTTCTGCCTCCACCAGCCTTTTAAAAAGAGAAGGGCCCTGTGTGAGGGCTTCTAGTTCAGTGTGAAGAATATCTTTCTGATTTTTTTCCTGCTGCTTGTCTATCAGCCCCTGCTCTGCTTTACCAGATAAAAAATTGGAAAAGAAAGAAGAGCTGAAATTTTAATCAGTCCACTTTTCTTCTTGTTACTAACTTGGTAGCAAGAGCAATTGAATTTAGGAACAAATGTGGATTTGGTGTTACTGGTAGATTTAATGTGTTTCTTGCTGCTTGTCCAAATATGAATTCAGAAATATATTAAAAGAGCCCAACATGAGACATAATTTCTTTTGAACTTCTTTGGATATCGTCTCAGGCTCTCACCACTTTGAAAAGAAGTATGGATGGCAGATTAAATTGTCTACCTGAGACCCAAGGTTCTGTAAGAAGGGCTTAGCTATCTGCCTTCTTTAGCTCATTACTGGAGAAGCAGTATCCTTCAATACAAAATTTTGATTTTTTCTAACAAACAATACTAGATTCCAGAAGACACTGGAGTGTCTTCTACAACTCACCTTACTTTGGGCACCAGTTTGTGGATATCTAGTGCTTGGTAGTTAATGCTACTGTTAGAAGTGAGTGTTTGGAAAAGCAGCTGTCTTCCTGCTCTTCCGGACTTGGGAAGCAGCAGATGGGATGTTTTTTATTTATATAAGAGAGGTAGAATTAGAGAGTGATTAAAATATTTATGCTTTGAAAAGTCCTTTCTTTCAGTTTCTCAATATAGCAGTCTCTGCAGAATAATCCATAGATTCAGGCCATTGAGTTTGTATTCTATGTTTTTGCCTTTATGACCAATATTTTAGAGCATGCATTATTCATTTTTATGAGCATTAGAGAGGGCCGAACTGCAGCTGGATACCTCGGCACACAAGTGGCCCTATAATCATTTCATTGATGCCCTCATTTTTGAGGAAGGTAGGAAAGAGGATGCAAATGATTTGGATATTTCAGGTACGGGATCTCATTTAAAGCTTTTGTCACTGACTGCTCCACTTTAAAAATTCTGACATGGGTATACACATCAAAATCTATATTTGTGTGTGGCAGTGTTTCTCAATCTTGCCTGTACGTTAGAATCACCTGGGGTGCTTTTGAAACCCCTGTTATCCCAGTGCCCAGTTATACCACAGACCAATCTTTGGGGTGGGACCAAAGCTATCAGTGAATATTTTCATTAAGATAGATTTGATCAGTAAAGGTGAATCATGTCTGTGGAATTTCCATCAATTGTCACACATGGCACATATCACCAACTAGTATGAATTGCACTCATTGATGAAGTAGTACGTCCATTGGTCTGCAAGGCCCAGGTTCTAATCCTGGTTCTGCTGTTCAGGAGCTCTACGCCTGAAAATTTAAAAAAAAAGCTAAAAAGCGGACACTGGTATTCCGTCACCCTCTCTTATGATGATGTGATATTAAGTTGAAATAATAAATGTAGAAATGCTTTGAAGAAGTAAAATGTCGTATGCAGTTGTAAAGTGTTCTTTTTGCATGTAATATGATAAAATCTGTCTGTGAAAAATGAGTAAATTGCCCTTTTCAAAAGAAGACTTTTTTGGGCCAGTATATTAAGAAGAAAAAGAAAAGTGAAGCTGTCTCTGTACCCCAAATTAAGTTCTGAACTGAATTGAATAACTCATTTAACTTTGGCAGAAATAGGGTAAAAGCTGAAAATTTCATGGATTTCGGTGATGTGTTCCTCCAAACAACTTTATTAGGCACCTTAATTTTTCATGTGACAAGCCATAGGTAGCAGCCTAAAGATCGGCAGGTCCCACAATTCTCAGGTACTTAAAGGCTGGCAAGAGTTCAGGCCTCTCCAGCAATTACCTAGTTGCCCAGACCTCCCCGGGGATGCCTGAGTCTTCCAGATGCCATCAAAATATTTGTTCATAGCATTGATGTTACTTTAGATGCTATCAAAATCTGCGTTAAAAACCAAGATTAAATGACTTTGCCATGCTTTCAAATTACCCAACTGGAAGAAACTAATAATTTGAAAAATGTAGTCACTCTTTAGCAAAAGCACTATTTTAAAACTTTACCCAGCAGCATAATAAGCAAAGCACACGTGACAGAGGTTAGAATCTCAGGTTTGCAGATGAGAAACCATCTCTTGAAATAGGAGAGACTGTGCATAGGGAGAACCCAGGCCCCTCAAACAAAGCCACAGTTGCCCCTGGCTAGGCTACAGTCTTCATCCGAGTCAGTGGGAGAAAAATCTAAGTGTGGAGGAATTGGAGATCAGGACAGAGAAAACATCCTGGGAAGTCCCCTGGAAGATTATCCATGGAAAATAGCCACTAACTAGTCACATCTAATGGATTATGGAGTGGTATAGAAAAGGATCGTTTGAAACCTTAAAGGCAGCAATTGCATGAATAAAAAAAGGGAAATATGTTCGCTCCCCAAACTGTTTCCAGCTTACTGACTTTCTGTGCATGCTTTTCAGGAGGCAATTATATATTCCAAAGTCCCCTTCCTAGGCCAGCCCAACTTCATAGTGGTGCAGACGGCGCTCTGTTGGTTAGCCAGGCTGGCCTAGGGGATGAAAGGTGGTCTGTAACTCTTCCCATGAATAAACATGAATCTCCTCATTTGCATGAGGCAGGTGACTGTAAAATATCTTGGAGCAAGTTGTGAAAGGCAGCTTTGTGCCTCTGTGCCCAGGGGAAGCTGGGGAGGACTCAGTGTTGTTTATCTTCATTAGAATTCCATCTAGTGCTGCTGTTATTGATCTGAACTGGGCCTGGCACGACTAATAAAGTAGGTGTAAGTTTTAATTGAAACATGAATATTTAAGTCGAGAAGTCTTTTAAAGGGCCCTAATGTCATACAATGAGGTTATCCATTTTTCAGCTGTCTAGGCCATTTATAAATATTTATTCAAAAGGCTTTTCATGTTTCCCAAAGGTCTTTAGGTTTGGCATGAAGGAAATAGAACCTTCTCTAGAAGCAAATGCATTACATGAATAGATTTATTTTTTGCTTTGATGTTTCCTGTTGGATAGGTAACAAATGGTTTCGTGTGTGTGTTTAAGTGAGTGCTTTTAAGTTATTCACTTAAGGTAGTGCTACCCTTTTTCATGGAATTTGCCACTTTCGGTTGGACAATATTCAACGAATGTCTCCTACAGTCCTCATCAATATCAATTATGCTCCCTAGAGACAACGGAAAGACCAAGAAAGAGGCCGACTTTAGTAACTTATTTTTTTCTGAGATGTATCTTTTTAAATAGACTCCAGTGTGTACACTTTCTAAAAAGAAATATATTAATTATAGGTCATGTGTTCCTGACCCAGACAAGGTCACGTGGTATGGAGCTCTGTTTCTCACTCTTTTACAGTACCACTCCTGCACGAGCTTTTTTAGACAATTTCCCTATTCACCCTTCCCCCGAAATTTTAATTACACAGATATATTGTTATCTGTTTATGTAATGTATGTATATCTGTGCTTTATACATAAAAAAGATTGAGATTTTTTTGCTCTTCCAAGAACCAATTTTTGCCCCGTGGGGGCGCTATGCCCTCCCCCCTCCCTCCCTCATGCAAGGTGAAGAGGGAAGAACCAAGGCTGAGAGCCAGTGGGAGAGTCTGGTGGCATTCCCAGTGTGGCTTCTCACCAGCAATGTGACCTTGAGCATGTCCTTTAGGCACCTGTAAACTGATAGAGCAATAACAACACCAACAAAAATAAAAACAATGGTATTGAAGTCACTGTGAAGATGAGCCCATCAAAGCTTGGCTTTGTGAATTGTCCCATACAAATGGGAGGTGCTGATCTCCACAGAGGAAACCTAAACTGGCAGTAATTTGCACTTGGGTGTGCAGTATAATTGAGCTGCTTTGATGTCCCAAGGTAGTTTGTTCAGATATCTATAAAGACAGATTTTTCTCATATCTCTGTATGTATCCATTGAACTTTGGCCACAAAAGGGAATTTTGACCACAGTGGGGACAAATTCCCAGGTGAGGAGGAAGTCCTCCTGTGCAGTTTCCTGATGGTGAGGGATGCTCTTCCCTAGCCTGCCCATAGACAGACTGCAAGTGACACAGGGGCTTAGCTGAATCTCAGAGGCAGAGCACACTGGTCATTCAAGAACCCGTGTCTCCCCTGCCAGCTGGATGACTTCGTGCAAGGGATTCAGCCCTATCAGCTTCAGATTCCTCATCTGTGAGATGGGGATAGGAAAATTATCACAGCAAGGCGGGCTCTGAGCCCTGGACTGTGTCAGGCAGATAAACTACTTGGCTGAGTCCGGCCTGGAGCAAGCATCAGGTGACACAGGATTCTAAATGCCCCTGAAAAGGAAGAGGATACTCACGGCAATGTTGATGGCTTTCTCGACATCCTCTACGACTGGAGCATTTATAAAAATGCTATTTACCACGATTGAGTCTCATGAATGATTTTGGATAAGCCTGACAATAAAAGATATATCTTGGGAGTTCCTTTGTGTGCAAGGTCTAGCTTAGAGTTATTCTCATTTCCAAAGTCTTCCTAGAGTCAGTGTGTCTTTCTCTGCGTGTGTAACATGTGCTAAATTCAGACTTGCCAATTATGAGAAGAAAAGAATTGGTAGGTTCTTCTGCTGGACAGCAGTGAGATATCAGTCCCTTGGTTCAATTGCAGACCATCCCTGAACATGAGAATAACGATGACTCTTTAAGTTAAGTGCTCTACTTAACTCTGTTCAGTGACTTCTGAAACTTCTTTCCCTTTTATTAACTACACTTTGGAGCACTGTATGAATTGTTAACTGGTTCCTATGACCTGAATTCCATATTCCATTGTGGATTATATGAGGGATTTGATAATGACACAGAAACGATTTTATTAGTATATGTCCAATTAAAAGGAAATTACCTACATTTTAAGTAAGGCATAATGAGATTTAGGCATTTTAAATGAAAGGGCAGATAGGAATCAGAGCTGGATAGCTAAGAAGGGGACCATTAGATGGGAGTCTCTCATGAAGTACAAGTCCTCCTTGATTTAAAAGAAAATATTTATCTTGTAATTGCAAAGTCATTTATGTTAAATGGGAGTTGAGAATGCACTTCTACAAAGGGATGCGTTTCCTAAGGTAGAACAGAATAGAAAGGTGCTGTCATGTAGGTGCTCCTTCTTGCCTATTGAGGGTGCCAGATGTTGGGGTATGGTGGGGGATGAAAGGTAAAAAGGGCCCTAGATTAGATGAGATAAGGAGTCAGAATGAGAGAGTAGGGTCAGAAGCCATTGCTAAGACTCCAATATAAGATCTGGGAGAAGTTAGAAGATCCCAAGTGAGATTTCCAAATATTCTCTGCAAAAATACCAGATCTAGGAGGTCAGTAGTTAAAATATATATTTATTTATTTAAATGTGTATAATTCAGTTGCTAACTTACACTCCTTATGTGCTTGTGCAGGTTTTTTAAAATCGTGCTTTTATATCCGAGCAGCAGTGAATGACGGGTGAAGACTATCCACCTTCATTTGACCAAATAGGAGCTAGAACACTCACCTGCATGGTTCAACACCAGGTGCTGGCCTACCCGCTCCAGCTCCAGGCATAGATCTAAGCCACTGGGTCAAACAGGTGCAAAGCAGGAGTGAAGGCTGAGAGGCAAGAAGAGGGTAAGGCTAAATTTGACAGCAGTTTCTCCAGTCCTCTTGTGGCAATTGTTATAGGGAGAAAAATCAACAAAAACACTCTAATTTGAGAGATGAGAATTCCAAACTGCTAATTTCTTCTTCTCCTCTCCTCCCTCTTCCCCTCCTTTTGTTATTTCCATGTATTTTATATACAGTTCTGGTAAAATTAAAAATAATAGTAAGTGCTCAGTGAAAATACGTGGGAGGAAGTCCTTTAAGTGGGTGGTCAACTCAGATATCATTCCCACACCAGGCCTACACCTTCCCTAGAAAAATTCTCAAGCCTGCCACTATCACTTTTGGCAAAAACTCACTCAGACGCCCTCAAGTGGTCCCCTTGCTCTGTCCTTGTGAATACCCATTCCCTAGAAATTACCACAGTGAACTGCAATTGTCTGTTTAATTGTCAGCCTTCTTGAGAGCAGAGCCTTGCTTTTTCTGTATTCTCAGGACCTACTCAGTGCCTGGGATGTAGAAAGTACTCAGTGTTACCTCCCACAACCATCAAACACACAGCTTGGCCACATCAGTGTTCCACAACTTGGTTAATAGTGTCACTATCCAACCTACACTTTAAATGCTATCCATTCTTTCAACGAGTATTACTGTGTGTCCACAGCACAGTGGGCACTGTGTTAGGCACTGGGAATACAGAGGTGAACTGGACAGGGGTTCCTGCCCTCATGGGGCCGGCAGTCGAATGAGTTTCTATTTGGAAGTTTATAGAGTAGTCCCTCTTTGTGAAACCAATCAGTGACCAAAGTCACTACAATCACTGTAAGGTCCTTTGCCTTCTCATTTTTGCCTCGATTCAGACCTTCTTCTTCTCTCACTCCAAATCTGGGAGACGGAATGGCTGGTTGCTCTTCTTCACTGCTACATTGGAGTGGGATCTCACCACATCCTTGCTATGACCTCATGGTGAGCAAAGAGTATTTCCTCTGCCCTTAACTGTTGACTTGGCCAAATGATTTGCTCAGGCCAGTGAAATGCTCATGAATGTGAAGTGAGCAGAGGGCTGACTATTGCTTGTGTGGTTGGATTGTGCTTTTGCACTAGTGCCTTCATCGTGAGATGAAGTACATACCCTGAGTAGCCACCGCCCCTTCAATGTAGGTCCTAGAATGAAGTATATAGAGTACAGTTTCCCAGTCAGCTCACAGAATTACAGCTTCAAACAGCCATCTCAGCTGATCTCTATAGACCGTGAGTACAAGAACTTCTTAGCTGTTGGGATTATTTGTTACACAGCATCAGTGTGGCAACAGCTGACTAAGACATCAACTGTTACAGTAAGTTGTCTCCCAGCTTTGCAACCTTCCCACTTTCCAAATGTCCTCCAGTACAGATCTGACCATATCATTCTTGCCTTGAATCCATCTGTGGCTGTCCATGGCCTGCCTCATAAAGTTTCATGGCCTTAGCAAGATGTTCAGATTTCTCTTAATTAATTAACCTAACATACTTTTCCTGCTTCATCCCCATATCTTCACCCTGTAACTGCTCTAAGTTCTACATATCCTGAACTGCCCACCATTCCTTGTGTATGCCAGAATACTCTCATATCTCAGACATTTGTTCATCCTCATTCCCTCTACCAGAAGTGTCTTCCCCTGTCTGCCTGTGGAAATTCTACTTTAGGATTTTGCACAAGTGCCACTTCAGTAAGATGGTTACCATCTCCCTTTCATTCAGAATGAAATTCTGCTCCTCTGCCCCCACCTTATGGAATTTGAATTTTTTTGGGGGGGGTATCTTCTAGCTATATAGTAGTAGTTTATTTACAAATCTTTCTAAATTAAGCCAATGTATCATTAGAAGCAAGAACTATAGCTTTAAATCTTAATGTCCCCCAGATGCTTTTTAAGTAGTATCTGTCCAATTACTTTGGATTGAATGTTGAATGAATAAATGGCAAGAAATTTTAATTCACTCATTATTTAAAATGGTCCACCTGGCCAATAGTTGAATTAATTTATACCATTTTAATATGGCATGGTCACTGTTGTTCATTTCTTGGAGACTGTAGGTACTAAATATTCTGCAGTTCTACAGAATAAAGAATTTTCTTGCCCCAAATACCAATAGATCTTATCGAGAAGCACTTCTAGACCCTTCTGTCTGAATCTCTTCTTCGGCTGACAAAACTTTGAGAGTGTTACAACATGATTTTGCCATTCATTTCTTAATAAAACTGGCGGTAGTGATTATTTTTCCACATATGTAGCTTTATCTGAGATTAATGGAGAGCCTCGAAGACACTGAGCAGTCGCAAAGTAAACTGAGCGTCTCTTTTCCCCTTCTGAGGGGTGTGCTTGGAGGTCCTAGTTAAAAAAAAAACATATCCGTCTGTTTCACTTTTTGACCTTCACTCATTTCTTATATCACTCTTATACCTGCTTAACCTGCATGCCTTGGCCATTTGGGGGGTACTGTGTTTCCCCCTTAGTCTTTTTTCCGGGCCAGTGGGGAAAATAACGTCAGTAATGGCACCTATCCTTTCACAGGATGGCCACCGAGAGTCCTTCCAGTGCCGAGGACACTCGTACCTTCAGGCAGTCCATCCCATTTCGGTGACTGCTGTCTCCCCAGGCACACACGAGAAACCTGTGCCTGTGTAGCAGGCTTGTTAAGTAGTCAATGTGAGCACATCATGCAGTTCGCAAAAATTATCTTTGGTATTTTACCTTTACCTCCCAAAGTTCTCTGAAATTAGAAGAAAAATTGTATTCCCCAAGGGTGTCGTGAGAGTAGGAAGACTTGATTCTTGCCACAGTGATTGTGTGTTTTAAATGTTGGAGGCAATCAACTCCCCAGAACTCTTCTGGTCCCAATCTCCTTATTTCTCTTTCACGTATCCATTTGCGTGGTTTGGCTGGATCCGACATGTATGGCATATGGCTTTTTGCCGCTTGAGCCACCACAGAAGTAAATGTCATTGGCACATAATGCCAGATTTCCATTTTGTGAATCACAGAGCATGGGATTCTGTCTGAGAGCTCCTGAGTCGTGATGTGTTCTTAAAGCAGAAGCAGAAAAGGATAAGAACCATGCCTCAGAGATACTGTTCCTGTTAAAATGTCTCTATCAAAATAAAAAGTACACGTGAAATGGAGATGCTGTTGCCCTCAAGTGTGTTAGAAAAAGCTGCTTGACTTGTTTCATTGTGGTCAGGGCACTGGGCAACCCTGGATATTTCTCCAAAACTCAACTAAGCAGACACTGGTCAGTCAAGGATGGAGAGTTGTTTCTGAGTTTTTTAGATAAAATTCACTTGTGCACGTACCAGAAAAATAAGACTGTGACTAAAAGATATCAAAGGTTTTTCAACACAGTTTACCAGAATTTTGTATTCATTAAATTTTCAAGTTATAAAATTTGGTTTGGAAATTCACACAGAAAGAATAAATTGAATCCATAAATTCAATAAGGACCCAGGAGTGGGCTTCAAATCCTAGCTCCATCATTTCCTTGCTGAGTGTTCTTGGGTGGATTAATTACCTTGCTCTGTTTCTCAGTTTCTTCATCTGTGAAATATGGAACTTAATATAGTTGATGTGAGGGTTAAATGAGCCAATATTAGGCTGATCATATGAAATGGCCATTATTTGACCACTTCTGAATTGCAAAATTAAAAATTCTTAAGGTTTATCCTAGTATGTGTAAAGCACTGGGCCATTTCCATGAGGGAAAGGACAAGAAGGATTACAACATGCTCCAGACTAGGTGTGGGGAGGCGTGGATTCTAGTCCAGCTCTGCCTCCAGCTTATTGCATGAGCCTGGTTCTCCTACATCTGCACTAACTACCCCTCTCCTTTCTAGACAGAGGTGTCCCTGGTGGTGCCTGAGGAGAATTCCTCCTTCTGTGCTTTGCATTCTCTCCTTTTTCATCTGCTCTGGGACTTTACTCAATCAGTTATCCCTTCTAATCCTTACATCATCAATCTCATCCTCTTGGATGCCATCTTCTCACAAGCATACAAATGTACTCAAATCTCCTGCATTTTAAAAAGCAAATAAATAACTCTTTGTTTTCTTTTTTGCTGAGAAGATCCATGTTGAGCTAACATCCGCCACCAATCGTCCTCTTTTGTTGCTTAAGGAAGATTAGCCCTTAGCTAACATCTGTGCCAATCTTCCTCTATTTCATATGTGGGTCACCACCACAGCATGACTTGACAAGTGGTGTAGGTCTGCACCCGGGATCTGAAACTGTGAATCTGGGCCACCAAAGAGGAGCATACGGAACAGTAAGCACTCGGTCGTGGAGCTCCATAAATAAATCCTTCTTGATCCTCTATCTACCCCACACCAACCCAGGTTTCCTCAAATAGTTACCTCTATTTACCACCTCTTCTTTTCACTTCCCATTAACTTATTAATCCATCGCAACCTGTCTTCTGTCCTCACTAAAAATATAACTAAGCAGAAGAGAAATATGACTCTAAAAAGCACTGAATTATATTGTCAATACTTGAAAACCTCTTTAGCCTCAAAAGCCACTGATTCTGACAAAAATCAAGAATGACTTCTGATGGACATTTTTAAATCTCTATCTTATTTGCCTTTTTTGCAACATTTGACCCTGGTGGCCACTCTCTCCTATTAAAAACTATCTTTCTGTGGCTTTGGAAATGAACACACACACATGATATATACATGATACACCATATAAAGGAAGAAGTAAAATAATTATCATTGTTCCAGTTACTAGTGATATATTTAGAAAAAAATTTTAAGCAACTAAAAATATAGCTAAGCTCAAGAAGAGAAATCTGAGTCTAAAATGCACTAATATATATTTTGAATATTTGAAAACCTCTTTAGCCACAAAAGACTTGATTCTAAGGGGCAAGTGGAGATTGAGAGGAATTGTTTAGTTGTTCTAATTTAAGACTGGAAAGAAGTCACATTGAGTCTCTAGTCTGATGAAAAAGATAGACCTCAAAAAATTTATAAAAATAAATCTTTTATCCTTTACACCTTTATGCTTATTGGCATCCTCCCTCCTTCCCACTCAATTTCTTCTCTTCAGACTAAAAAGCTACCGAAATCTCTCCTCTCCTTAAAAATGTTTTTTTCACCCCTGTTCTTCTTTCAAGTTCTTATCCAATCTCTTTCCTCCCTGCACTGCCAAATTTTCCAGGAGAGAATGCCATCTCCACTTGCCCACCTCCTCCACTCGCTGTGGTCTGCCGTTCACCCACGTCCACCTACTGAAATTGCTTTATTTAGGTCAGCAGTCACCTCCTGAGTGTCAAATCTGACGGCCTGTTCCCAATGCTCATCCTGTTCCATCGCCCTGAAGCATTGGCTCCTCTTCCCACCTGTGCTTCCTGGGATGCTCTGCATTCCCTGATTCCCAAGGCACTGCCACCACCTGTCTCTGACCCCTTCAGCTTAGGCATTTTACAAGGCCTTCTTCTTGTTTTTCTCCTACCACCTCCTCCTCCCCACCCACCATCTCTTGTTTTTATCCATGCTTCACCTCGGGGAGTGGCATGACAATCCACCTTATCTCTTAGACTTGGGACCTTGAGTGATCACTGGCTTCCTCATCTCTTCTCCTAATAGGTCCCCAGATCCTATGGCTCCACTGGTGTATGCGAAGGGCTTGTCTGACTTTTATTGCTATGACCTTGCTTCCTGCCTCCATTATCTCTTGTGTAGATTGTGTTTGTCCTTTGCTTGTTCTCCCTGAATCTGGACTCGGCCCACATATAAGTTCTATTTCCCCCAGCTGCCAAAAACACCTTTCTAGAACACAGTTCTTCTAATAACACATCCATTCTCAAAAACCTTTGGCTCCCTCTTCTTACAGCATGATAACAGAAGCTCCACATTCTGTTGCAAACCACTTTTCCAAACAGAATGCCTATTGCACCCTGCAACACACCCCTACTAACCTATAATCAATCATACTGATGGTCCCCCAAGCATGCCTTTCACTTCCAAGTCTCTATCCTAACCCATGTTCCCTCAGCAAAGAAGATCCCTTATCCTTTCTGTTGAAATTCTGCCCATCCTTCCAGGTCTAGCTCATGGGCCCTGCGGAGCCCTTCCAAAGAGGCAGAATTAATTGTTTCCTCTTTTGGAGGAACTTCTTTTTCCCTCTTTTGTAGCATTTAACATGCTCGGTCACCCACTGAGTTTGAAAACTTCTTCTTTTAGTCAGTTAGCTGTCTTCAAAGAGGTCCTTGGCCACTCCCTGTCCCACCTCATGGCTGCCTTCAGGCAATGCTACAGAATCCTGGAAGGACCCATTGAAAACCATAGGTCTCCTTCCTGATTCTACTCCTGAGAACAAGGACAAATTCTTTCTCACCTTTCTACCCCAGGGTTTCTACCAAAATAAATTATATAGGTGCTCAACAAATGTTACCTGGATTGAATTTTTATCCAGCCATTAATGGAAATTGTTTCTTTCTTTTAGTAAACTGATAAAAGGAAAAAGCACACTCTAGAACAAACTTTGCAAACTGTGAAACAAATTCAGTCCATAAGGGAAGGGCATTGTGTGGCTAAGATATGGCAGGAGAAGGAGTAACTCTTTAGAGTGACAATGTCTTTTAAGAGCAGGAAAAAAATTAAGGCATTTCCAGGAGAAGGAAAAGGAATTTTTTGTATTTGTGCCTTACAAACACATTTAGATTTTGTTTTGGTGGTATTTCACTGCCTGACAAAAGCCGACTGATTGTTCGTGCTGGCAAGTGCTCCTGCACGGAGACCAGGGCTGAGATGCTCACAGACACATTCCCATTCCCAGCCAGGCTGTGGCTGAGCCCGGGAGACCTAGCCTTCTACTGCTCCTGAAGTTTATCACCTCCCCTCCACCCCCTCCCTTGTTTATATGAACGGAAGATTTGGAGCTGCAGAAGGAAAGGAAGAAGTGGGATCCACAGTGACATTGAAAGGCTCCTTGCTACAACTTTGCTGGTAGAAATCTTGACAATTCAGTAGAATTTTAAGAAATCTGTAGGGACAAAGTTCCTGTTGGGAAATTCAGCAACAATTGACGACCTCATTTATAAAGCCGCACAATACAGTGCAGCTATTTAGAATCATAGCCATTTTAGGGAGAAAAAGAAAGGTATGCACATAGATGTTCATTTCAGTGTTACTTATAGCAGCAAGAATATGGAAAATAACCCAACAATTCAGCAATGAGGATATGATAAATCGATTTATAGGCACATTTATTTATATATTTAAATTTTTCAGTCATTCAAAATGACATTTGTGTATAGGATCTAAATATAAGAAAACATTTTTTATGTTAAATATGGAGGGAGCAGGATGCAAAATTACATCTTAACTAAGTAAAAATACAAACTAAGAAGGTTTTAACCTTAAATTTGAATGATTTTAACAATGATTCCTTCTGCATGGTGTGATTAATTATAATTTTTTCTCTTTTATTATGTTTTTAATGTTACATATTTTTTCCACTGAACATGTATGTTCTCACAGTCATGTTTTTAAAAACAACTTAACATATGGGGTTACAGAACTGTCACCAAGCTCCAGATGTGGTCTGATGCTATTCCTAGTCTAGAGGAAATTCTTTGACCTCAACACCCCACGTTATAAATTCAGGCTAACTTTGTTTATACTTCCTTGAAATAAGGCATGGGTTTGAGCCAGCTGTGCTAGCTCAACCAGTGCCCTGCATCTTCAGCCTGAAGTTGATTGGTACTAAGATCAAAAGCCCTCTGTGGCTCCATTTGAAGAAGACTCATTAACTGGAAGGAAGTTCTGAACAGATGTGACATCCTTGACAAAATGAGCCAGATTGCAGACAGAGCTGGGCCCAGCACCTGGACTGCTTGTAAAATGGGTTTCCGAAGGGGAGGTTTCAAGAGTGCTTTCCAGCGCTCTCTTCTCTCTCAGGCTGGGGATTGCAAGAGTGGGAGGAGGAACTATTGGGAGAAAACATGAGATGAGTCACTGAGATGTTTTCAAAGATATCTTCATCTCATAACTTTATCCGTGATGTTGGGTAGAATGACAGAGAAGTACTAAAAGGGCTTTTGTAACTTCCCTAAATGTAAAGGTTTGCAAAAATATTTTGTATTCTTGGCTAAGATATCAGAGACATCTAGAGATGGTATTCCTCGTGTTGTGTTAATAAATCTGACTTTAAGGAGTTCCCAATATCAGGGATAGTTCCGGAAAGATAATTATGAAATAGCATAACATGCAATAGCAAAAGCCCATACATTGTATGGAAGTAATTCACAGGAGAGAATTACATAGAGGAAGGACTTTACGTAGAAGGGCTTTAATGTATGAATAGAAGCTTACCATGTGACCAGAGCAGAACTGACTGGGAAAAGACACGAAATATAATGAATACGTGAAGAGAAAACAATAAATGTAGCTTTATTACTTTTAAGCTATTAAGGCTGCACTCTTGAGTTCCTACAACATGAAAGAAACCTGAGGCAACATGTGAAAGCACAGTATACGCACTTCCTAAACATTATTTGAATGAATAGAGACCAATTCCTTACTTCCTAACTGGACTTTTTTGGTGAAATATATTTTTTTAGCATATGTGCAGAACAGCTGAGATGTCTAACACACAATAGATTCCCAAAAAATAGAAGCAAGAGCACTTATTCATGGTTGAACATATGTGATTATCTGAAATATTTGCTTCACAATTCTCATGCTTGTCACTGTGTTAAGAGAATTGTAGGCAATGCATTCTGAAAATCATGTTTCATGTTTGCCTTGGGATGACTTGGAGGGGGAGCATTTTTGCATGTAAATGGATTGGTTATTGCCCTTCGGGGCCAATTTTTATTTGTGTTATTAAATTAACTCCTTCCTGCAATTACTGGCTTAAAGATGCAGGCAAGTACTGAGCAATAAAATAAAATTATATTTTGGTCTAAATTTAATTGCTGCACAAATTAGGTTGCAAAGCTCATTCTTTGTGAGAGTTGGGAATAACCTTTTAATATCATTTGCCTAGGGGTCATGGTTCACATTTCAAAGCTTCCTTTAATTGGAAGTAGAATAGGGAACAGTTTGAAGCAATCTGGCTCTTACAGGCTGATGATATTGAAGGACTGACTTTAAGAACAAACCTGGCCTTATGGTAACAATGCTGGTTCTCCATGAGTGGGCACTCTCTGAGTTGGTTTACCTAGAGAGGCCCTGGGTTGTTGCTGATATTCACTGAAACTCTGGACACATAGTTGTGATGGTGACTGACTTCTGACAAAGCCAACTTCTTTACCAATGGATAAAGTAAAAATAACTAGATTTAAATAGGGCTCACCTTAGAATTCTATATGGTGACCCCCCTCAGTCCTATGGGTGTTTTCACATTATGGTTCCATATCTGACCCTGTATAGACCTCATGGACCCCCTTCCAAGCCGTCAAACTCCTTCTGCTTTGCCTATCCTCTTCCACATCTCAGAAAATGACCTCCCTAGACCTGACTGCCTAAATCTCTAGTACTGTCCTCTTCTCCCCTCCTTGCCTGGGTAAATTGCATCTACTTGTCTTCTTGATCTTCTTGGTTTCCCTCTTGCACAGCAAACCCTCCATTCTTCCCCCTCATCCCTTGCTTATCCTATTCTGTTGCAGTGTAATCCCTATCGTAACAGGAGAGCAGGACACGTAGATTATCTGTCAGTCTGTGAGCAGAAAGAGCAGATAAAGTAAGGGCATCAACCATTTGATAAAACATAGATTTAATCTCTACCAACTGCTGTGAAATTGGTCCTCTTATTGAGAATATCAGAAACTAATTTTTTTCTCAAAAGATGGAATTATCTACATGTGAAATTGATATGTGTTTCAGAATTGGTAGAGGTTTACTTATGCATTAGATCTGAAAACCAAGTCGAATGTGATGACAGCGCAGAAGCTTCCCTTTTCCTAATGGTGAAGAAGCTGTTTCCCATTTTACATCATCTAAAGAATATTCTACCATTGGCCCAGTAGGCTTTTGCCACCATATTGCCATGACATGTTTGGCAAGGCTGAGCTGAGGATTTTGGCATTTTTATTTTTCGTTTTGGCATGATTTTTCATCAGCCTGCAATTCTGGAATGCATTTCCATGGTATATTTAGAAAATTCGAGCTGGCAAGTTGATGAGCTTTCAGAATTTCACCACCTATCCCTTTGAAGGCGCTCAGAATTATAAGAGAAGAATTATATCAGGCCTTATTCCTCTGACTCCCTAGTTCTCAGGTCAACCATTCCATTTGGTCAAGTCCATCATGCCCCAAGGACTTCCAAACCTTGACTCTCCATGCCTCTGAAGGCAAATCATGGTCATCTGTCAGCGGTTCATGCTCTGGAGGAGAGAAGAAGAAATGTGTGGGTTGAAGATCTATTTATAGATAGGTTTGCATTTTATGGATCTGGTTTTATTTCAGTGTATGTAGGTTTTGCTTATATTTTAAGCATTTTTAAGGGAAATACAAAAATAGCAAGTCCAGGGAAATAAATTTCCCCATATTAATGCCTTACAAATATGAGTTACAAAATATAACTCAGTCCTAGGATGCTATTGGAACAATCCCATCTCCTCTAGACCCTTTGCTTATGGGAGCTCTGAGGCTGTGGTGCAGTATACTGCTTGTGATGTCCACAAACAGACACCTGAGTGTGAATCCTGAGTCTGTCACTTCCTGGATGGTGACTGCAGACATACTCCGTAAATGTCATGGGTCTTAGTTTCCCTTTTCAGAAAATGGGCATTTTTATGCTATTGGCCCATTGTAAGCACTGCATATGCATTTGATGTTACTTCTTACATCCTCCCACAGATGTTGAGACTATGTCACATAGAACTTAGCATCCTGGGGCCTAAAGATAAAGTGACAGTATAGCAGGCTTTGTAAGTTCTGCTTATGCACATCTCACCATAAAGGTGAGAAAAAGGGATGCAGCTCTCTGTGTTTGGGGATTTTTCTATGGAATATTATTATGATTATCTCCCCTTGGAGATAAAAAGATTGTCTAGTTGAGGTTTTGCATATGTTTTGGTTTTAAAATGCACCACGTAAAAAAATCAGAGATAACTACATGCTGATTAGCCCAACTGACTAGAGAAATATCTCTCCAATGTCTCTGCAGTGAAATAAATCAATTGAACTGAGCCAATAGTAATTACACTTCTGACCCATTAGGGCAGAGTCCCTACTTCTGACTTTACATCCTTGGGAGATATGATCTGGTTCGGTCTGTACTGGGCCTGTTTCTGTTAGGGGAGGAAGTGAAGGCAGTGTGTGTATATGGGTGTGTGTGTGCAGGCACATGTTCACACATCTGGTCAGAAGTGGAGGGTATCCTAAGAAGGCTAAGGTGTAGTTGGAAGTGAGCCTTCTGCACACCCTACTTGTTCAGAATTTTCTTGAGGCTCAATTTGACCCTAATGACCTCCCTCTTAAAATTGTATCAACCAAACAAAAATGGAGCTCCATGTAGCCATGTTATGAACTAAGGGAGTCATTACCATAACATTCATTGCCAGCGATGAACATGCATCTTGATGAAATGGATGCCCAAATTGTGGAAGTAATCTGTTTCAGACCAGGAGTTGGAAAATGAAAGGATTTGCTATTAGCGCCATCTCTCTATAACTCAGTAAATGGAATCCCCTTCAGCCCCCTTTTAAATGCTCAATATAAATTGTGCTCATTTTTAGTTAAGATCTGTAGGTAGACTAAGGAAAATTTAGGCAGCTAGTTTAGAAATCATTCTATAACAGTCAATATATACAACAGTCTATATTTTCTGATCCAAAAATACAGATGACCTAACAGAATTCTTTTTCAATTATTTTAAAAATATTACAAAGGAATATGAATTATATCAGATTTGGTAATAATACATTTAATGTCATATTTATAGAAAGGAATAGAATTTAATTAGATTGAATCTGCCCAAGAAAATGGAGGATAAATGGCACCAGCCGTGCCTACCCAGAGCAAAGCAGAGAGTGCAGGCTGTAACGTGGGGGTGAAATGGAAAGAGATTTTTTTTCTGATTTTTACTCAGATGCCCAGGGGTGATTTTTTGCCCCTGAATTTTCTAGGTATTTGATGCTGTGATTCCCTTCTCCTATCTGTAGACAGCAGATAATAAATCTGAATGTGTCCAGAAGTTTGATGACATGCTGCCAGTAATACATTTTGAGCCTCTGGAGTGCCAGTCCATTAGGTGTATGCTTCGTACCAGTTCTTAGGGGCTTGACAAGCAGTATTTCAAGCCAATAAAATATAGGTTTCCCTTTATTTTGAGGTTCATCAACAGCTCTCTAAGCTTGTGTATACTCTTTTCGTTGCATAGTCTAGAAAGGGAAGAATACCCAATAATGGCCAAGTTAACTAACCCAGTCTGTGATCTCAATAACAAAACTACTAGCCAAGATTCCATGGGAAAATTCTTTGGAAGTTTCTCCAAAGACTCTGTAGCTGTTTTGTATATAAGTGACCCCTCTGGAAACGTAGATAAAGCTGCTAATTTTTCAGAACTAAAACCGTGACTGGCTAGGTGAACCAAAGAGCTTGCTTGCTTGCTAGCTTTTGAATAGATGAGGTGAGTGGATCAGACTGAAGGCCAAAAAATATTCTCTACCTTGCAACTTTGTCTTAAAAATGAATTTTCTAGGAAGAATTACCCGAAGAAAATTTACATTTCATAGTGTCCACGTAAAACATGATCTACCTGTCTTATTGCTGGCAGGTCTGACAGCATCTTTAACTACAGACCAGGTGTATCTGGTCTCCAGGAACTCAGTGTTCTTTCTTCATATATCTACTCACTAGCAGAGCTACTGAGCCCCGTACTATGCTACAGTGTCCACCCTCAACTCGAGAATTTGCAGTCATTCACAGAAAGGTGACCTTGTTCTGAGGTAGATGGGTCCTTTGGGATGGCTTGGAGTAGTGAGACCCCCCTCATTCTCAAAAAAAACCAAAAAACAAAAACTCTTCTCCATTTTATACTTTAAAGATTAATTTAGAGTTAGTCTTCTTTTCCTATATGCAAACATCTCTTCACAGCGATTCTCAGACTGTGGTGTGTGTACGAATCCCTGGAGAGCTGGAGAAAAATGTTCCTAGACTCCACTCCCTAAGATTCTGCTTTAGGAGGAATGCAGGAGGACCCCAGGATTCTGCATTTTGATGAGAATGCCAAATGATTCTGATCAAGGTGGTCCCTGCAGATCACACTTAAAGAAACTGAAGCTAGAATCCCTTGGTTCAAATCCCAGCTCTGCTACTTTTTATCTTTGTAAACTTGGTCAAGTTATTTTAACTCCTTAATCCTCAGTTTCCTCATTCTGCATAATTGAGATAATAATAATACCTCACAGAGTTGTTGTGAAGGTTAAATTTGTTAATCCAGATAAAGTGCTTAGAATGCTACCTGGACTATTAACTGCTCAGCAAATGTTAGTTAGATCAGTCCAACAGGTTATAGATGCCTTGAAATAGATTGTTTCAATCAGATTGATATCCTGTTAATATATTGTTGAGATCAACCAGGGAATATACGGAGTTATGTAGGTGAGTTGGGGGGGCAGGGAGTTATTTAATTGAGTTATTTCTTCAATGGCTTGTTATTGCTCATAAGATAACAACCAAACTCCTTAATGTGGTCTCTAGGACCCTGTAGGTCACCTTCTGCTTGCTCTCCAAGCTCATCTCACACCAGCCTTTTAATCATTCTCACTGTGATCAGCAGTATTTAGCTTCTTTCAAGTTTTCAAAGATGCCACATTCCCTCCTAGGCATTGTGCATCTAGACAAACCCTTTGCATGTACTATTCCTTACATCTGAGATGCTGTTCCCTTCACTTTCAGTTCATTAACTTGCACTCTTCCTGCACATCTTAGCCCAACTATCACTTCCTCTGAGATACTTTTCCTTACCTCACTAAGTCAAGTCTTTTTATTATTTGTGTTCATAGCACATGTAGCTCACAGATCTCCTGCATACCCCATATCACAGTTATACTTTAATATTTTTCCCTCTTACACTACAGTTGTGCTGTAAGGCAAAAACCTTGTCAGTTTGTTTTGTCACTAGCACAGTGTTTGGCATATAAATACTCACTAAATATTTGAAGAAATGATTAAATTTTGGTTAGGGAGGACCTGGTTGGATTGACATCTTCTGCATAAAAACAGTGAGGATTTGGACAGTCGCAGGAGGGTCAGAGGGCAAAGAGCAGGTGTTGCTATGGCAGAGGAGAGTAAGCAGAAGAGGTTAGAAATGTTCCAGGAAGATGATAGTCAAAACCTGAGCTATCCACGGCCCTGAAGGGTGGAGGCAGTCTGGACAGAGCTGAAAAAGACTACCAGTGTTGGATCTGGGCATCTGAGAGGCAGAACTTGGGTGAGAATCCCTTCCCAAGCTCACAGTGGCACAAAGAGACAAAATGGAAAACCAGGATTCAGATTCTCGAAAGAGCAAATCCAACATCAAGACCATGGGGCCAGAGGTGAGCACTTGGAGATGGATGGAAATGGGGTTTGGACTGAGGGTCGTTTAGTGGAAAAGGAGGCCCAGGGCTACTGTTACTTATGAGACAGTGGGTGTGTGGTAAATGGATAGTTCATCTTGGCTTCCAGAGCCAGAGACATACAAAGAGCAGGCCTCAGCCCCCTCTGAAGGCTGGTCAGTGTCATTAATGGTCTGAGGGCACCAGGCTTGCAGAGACCCCTAGGAAACTAAGAAGGTTTTCCTTGAGATTCACAGCGATGGCATGAGACTAATTCCTTTCTCTCAAACTGAAGCCAGAATCATAGCCTTCTTTGACACTTACCGTTTTCAGTCAGTCTCTATAGAACTGAGAGCTTCCCACAGACCCACATGTGAGATTATCACCCTCAGATCCCCCTCCGGGTCTGACCAGGCCTTGCAGCCATTCCTTGCTCAGTGGCGGCCCCTGCTGTTAAACGGAAAGATGGCAGCACATCCAGAGTCAGTGACATTAACTGGTCATGCAACCAGGAGAATTTGGAACAAGCAGGGGAGGAGTCAGAGGGGATGTAAATGGACTGAGGGAATCCCCAGAGTTCAGGGCGCCTTGGTGAGGTGCTAATGCAGAGAAGAAGCTGAGTCTAAAGACTCTGCCTAAAAATCTGCCACAAGCTTCCTGGTTTAATCACTTCATGCAAAAGGTTTGCTAGGAATCACCACAGTGCCCTCGGAGAAATACCATTGCAAACTTTTATTTGGGGACTGTCAGAGCTGCTAGATGACAAATATTTTAAAAGGTACCCCACTAATTCTTTAGGTTAATTTACAGTAAATTTTAAGGAGGAGTGGAGGCACAAGAGGGGCTGTGTCTGTTTGTTTACATCCTGAGTAGGAATCGGAGTATGGACCCTCTGTGGGAACCCTGCCAGGATGCAGTCCTGCATGCATGCGTTTCTGGGTGTGTGAGCACCCCTGGGGCGCATGTGCTGTGTGTACAAAGTGAGGCGGTTCCACGACATTTCTGGACAAAAACTGTATGTGAAGAGGAGAGAGAAAGCAAACTCATAATCGAATAAAAGTAGGGAGAGGGGGAGAGATGAGATTGCAGTTGATTATGGGTCTGGCAGCAGATGTTCTACACGAATCCAACTCGCTGCAGCCAGTCTGTTTCCATGGCAACAGAATCGGTAATTATTGAGCCGAGGCACTCCCCCCTTCTTTCTCCCAACAAGGTGGAGGCTGATGAATATGAACTATCTCCAGCCCATCACCAGCTCTTTCTTTTCTTTCTTCTTCTTTTTTTTAGTTCTTTATAAGAAAAGTGGGGGTATTGAGGACTACCAAAAAGAGGAGCTATATGTTTATTAGTGAAAGAGATAGGGCACTAAAATTGAAATGAAGTTATTATTTTTCTCTTGCAATAGTATAAGAGGAAAGCTCTTCCTAGAAAAGCCGATGATCTCTGAAGATGCTAAATAAATGAGCAGGAGTTTCCCTGAAATGGAGGCTCTCTTTGATTGGCTGATCTTTCCGCGATTCCTGCCAATCGGAGCACCCCTGGGCTCCAGCTCCATAAACATAAGCAAAGCTACATGCTTATTCCTCTGGACTTGAAGTGTATACCATTCAAAGGTGTGCGGCGGGTCTCCATTCACATGGCTCAACTGGAAACCTATTTCATGAACAAGCTTCCTGAGGAACCATCTGGTATTCCAGCACATTGTTCTTCTGGGGGACGACTCTAAGTCATTTGGTGGTGACAGCAGCTTAGAAGCAGTATTTGTAGTTGGGAAAGATGGACTTATGGGAGCTTGGTGAGTAAACCTCAGTCTTACACATCTGTCCGCTGCTATTAGCAGCCCGGGCTAAAATGTAGCTTTGTCCTATTCTCTGCTGAGAAAACTATGAATTGGAGCAAGCACATGGAAAAACAGGCATTCTAGGGTTCCTGTGATGTGTGAGCTTCTGTATTCCAAAGGCTGCATGCATTGCTTGGGTATGATTGGCTTTGTAGTTGACTGTGTATTAAACTGGGACATTGGTTTGTCTAGTTAGGATTATTGTGAGGAGCAGAGTTTTGCTTTATGTCCCTGGGTATTGATTCATTTCAAAAGAAGATGCTTTTAAAACTAAATGAATAAGAGTCAACCCTGTGCACTGCCGGGAAGAGAGAGAAAGGTGCAGGCATGCAGCCAAACCATGAGCTGCTTGATTGTGTTGCTGGTGTTTGCATTGTGTAGAGAGATGTTATTACAATGGTCTGTCAAACACTTCTTCAGACCCCCAGCCACAGAAGGAAGCATCTCTTCTGTGTGCGCTGCTGTTCTCAGCTCGGGAAGTGTGTGACTGAGCTAGGTCGTGTCCCTTCCTTCTTTCATGAAACCAGTCTCTAAATTGAAATATGTTCTCTCTCTTTTTAAAAATGAATTGCAGAGATGAATAGAAGTGCAGTCAGAGAGATTTTAGCCGTCAAAAACCATGCTTCAAAATGACTCCGATTTGCATTTGCATCCTTTTAAGCCTCTGAAAACCAGAGAGGGTTTGCAAAGTTATATTCAAGGATTGGCTCCTTGCCAAGGGAGGGACGCTCTGAGCTATTGCTCTGCTCCCTAGGGTTTAATTTTCTGACACTGGTGATGAAATTCTCAATTTCGTTGGCTAGAAGCAGAAAAAATAAGAAAGCAGTGCTGTAAACAGGCAATGGAGGGGCAGCGTGGGGAAGGAGAAACTCTTTGCCTTTAGGGACCCTTCTAGCTGCAAACTTAAAAATATTTGTGGCAAGACAGAACTCAAGCACAGTGTCCAATTCCAGAGGAACTATAATCCTTCCGAATGTGGAGAGGAGAGGCATTGCCTTGGGCTTGGGTGCAGAGATTGGGGGCTGAACTTGGGGCTTCCATCTCCACCTAAGAACCTCTCCCCAGCATCTCTGTCTGCTGATTTTGAGGCTTCATCACTGTTACTTTTTTTAAAAATGTGATTTTCTATCTTAAGTGCCAGGAAGACTGAGAGCATGCTTGGTGTCTTCTATTTACAGTCCACTTGGGTTCAAATAACAGAGAGAGTAAAAGAGAAAAAAAGCACAATCATCTGGTTCATAAATAAATGCATGTGAAATAGTTGTACATGGGAAATCTTATTGGCTTTCCTTTAAAACAATGTCCTTTTGACAGAAGAGAGCGTTGTGGGTCTTCTTGTGGCTCTAGAATGGAATATTCTGTGTCCTAAATGGGATCTGTGATGAATGGGTAAAGAAACAAAGGAGCTAAGAAGGTTTTGCCTGTAGAAGACTCGAAAGCAGGGCAAGGGCGATCAGGTGTCGAGGAGAGACCTTCCACTCTTGTGACCAGTAAAGAAGTGGGGCTGACGCTGCAGGAGGAGATGGAGAGTTTTCTAAGTGTGGGTGACAGTGTACCACATAGGGGAAACCTGGTCACTTGACCAGGTCAGTGACCTGCTTGTTAGCTGAAGGCCTCTCTAGAAATGTAGGCTGTCCTCTGATCCCAAGAGGCTTGAGATGGTGTGCTAGATTGAGAATTCCACCTGATCGGAGGCAGGTGTGTACATGTGAACTCTCTCTGCTGCATCTCACTCCTCAATACACCTCGATACATGCACAATTTTGAGGAAATCTGGTTTCTAGTGGATGTGCATTAAGTGACAGTCATCTTATTAGAATGACTCTCCATCCTCTTTTGGTCTCTTTTCTCCCCCAGTAGTGTCACTTTGCATGAGTGAAGTGCTGGCACCTGTTGGCAAGAATGGAAGAAGAAACAGCCTTTTATGGAAGCAGTAAAAATGTAAAAAAAAGAAAAAACTTAAGAGTGGTTATTAACCTATTTTTGGATCATGGAAGTCTAAGAATTTGAAAGCTATGAAACTTTCCCCAGGCCTTTAGAAAATACATTTATGCATAATTGTATAACACTTTGATGACAACCCATTTCAGGGTCAAGTAGAATCTCTGTGCTGGGTGAGCAGCCAAGAATTTATTATACCCTCAAGTTCATTATCTCCCATTTGCAAATGGGTCCACTAATACTGCCATAGCCCCATCCCAATCACCTGCTGGCCTAAGCAGCAGCTTTAGTACCTAAATGAGGTCCTAGGCATTCTCACTTAAGGCTCAAATTAAGAAGTCTTGGAAATGGCTCTAGACCATGGTGGGTTTTCTCACTCCCAAGCTTGGAAGGTTGGTGAAACTAAAGTTATGGAACTTGAAATGAAAATGCTCTTTCAGGTACCAAAATTAACTGTGCTCTTGTAGCTGTTCTGTTTGTTCCTGAGAGAGAAGGCTTCCTCCCACTGCCTCTTCCTGGCGTTTGTAGGGTGTGGGACACATTAGAAAGATAAATGTAAAGATAAAAAAAATGAATTCCCTTAGATTTTCAAGTGACCATCAGAGTTGCCTGGTATAAGTCAAAGTGAATATCAATGTGTTGAATCCAATCCCTGAAATTCAGCATGGAGAGTTGGAATGATAGAACTCCTCAGTTCTCCCAGCAATTGGAATAAAATCAGTCACCAGAGGGATAGCTAACCTGCCTTGAGCATTGCTATGTGCCAGGCACTGTTCAGTGCGTTTTATGTAGGTGTAATAACTCATTGAGTCTTTACAACAGCCTCAACAGGACTATTTTTATACCTATGTTATAGATGAGGAAATTGAGTCACCAAAATATTAAAGAACTTGGTCATGTTTATCCAGCAGGAACTGGCAAGTGCTTGGTGTTTTCACACATGTTGATTGGCTTGTTTGCTGCATTCATGGATGGGAGAGAGGAGTGTGTGTGGATAGAGGAAGAAGGTCTCCTCAGCTATCTGTCTGTCTAGTGGAGTCAGGCCACAGGGAGTTGAATTAAACAATCATTGCAATAATTAAAGTCAAATTAGAAAGGCATTTTGGGATGGTTGAGTGAATTATTAGTAGTGCCATTTAGGAAAAGAAGTTTAAGCTAAGTAAAAACTCATCACCAAAATGCCCCATCTGTTTGCCCCCTCGTGTTACCATGTGATGCGCCACCTCATTCTGCAGAGCGTTTATTTGACTGGTGTGAACTGAGTCAGTTTCTATATGAGAGCAGCTCCTCCTAGGCCATCTGTGAGAGGTGGAAGGTCACCCATACCATGGCTGCCCTTTGCTTGATTTGCCAGGAATGATTTGTAGTTGCCATAGCAATGCTGAGGGTCATGAAGGGCCAGGAACAACAGGGCAGTCAGTTTGGGGATGTGCATGACTTACAGTAGCTGTGAGAATCACCAGGAGTACCACACTTTCTGAAGACCTTGTAAACAAGACTGATGGGCCCAGCTCAGAGAGAGATTCCAGGTAGTGACAGTAGACAATACATTGATGGAGCATCTGAAGACTCAGAAGATTAGGCCTGGAAACCATTGAGTGACATGGTCTTCAAACCGTGTCCCTCAGAATTGGGGGCATTGACAGGACTAGGGTAATGTGTCAATCCTCCACTCCCACTTCAACCAGAGCATCTCCATTCCTATCTGTTTTATAAACTGGCATTCCCACTGAAGACTTACTAATGAAAAATGAAAGGGGGAGTTAGGCCACTCTAAGGAAAAAGAAAAACTAGTGATCACCTCAAGATTTCCGCTTTGACATAAAGAAATAGAAGACCAGAGCACATAAGCAAGATCGCATTGCTAGATGGAAAAGGAATCTGTAGGGGTCTTAGTGGCAAGTTTTAAAAACTTGGATTATTTGCTATGCATGCCAAATATTATGCACTTTCTACTACTACACTAGATATGTGTAGGTGTAAAAGAGAAATTTAATAACTATTCAAAAAATAATGTCCTATAGGGACAATATGGCAGATCTCTTTCTAGACAAGCATTGTCTAGTGGGAATATAATGAAAGTTATGTGTGTAAGTTTAATTTTTTTAGTAGTCAGGTTAAAAAAGTAAAAAAAAAGTCTTAATTTTTTTGACAGTTGTTCGGCTTTTTTTTTAAGGAAGATTGGCCCTGAGCTGACATCTGTTGCCAATCTTCCTCCTTTTTTGCTTTTTTCTCTCCGAAGCCCCAGTAGACAGTTGTATGTCATAGTTATGCATCCTTCTAGTTGCTCTGTGTGGGATGCCGCCTCAAGATAGCTTGATGAGCAGTGAGTAGGTCCACGGCCGGGATCAAAACCGGCAAACCCTGGGCCACCAAAGTGGAGCACATGAACTGGGTCAGCCCAAAAAAAGTCTGTTAATTTTAATAATATATATTATTTAATCCAGTATGTCCAAAATATTATCATTTCAATATGCAACTACTACAAAATTATTAACAAAATATTTATATTCAATTTTTATGTTAAATCTTTGAAATCTGACATGTATTTTATACTTTATAGCACAACTCAATTTGGATACTGAATTTTCACAGGAAATCTGTATTTAGATTTCATAAAATTTGTAGTTACAAAAGTAGATTCATCTATGCAAGTTGTTCCAAACATACTAAAAAGTTTCCCAATAACTGAAGTATCAACTTTTAAATTTAAATTAGCTAAAGTTAAATAAAATTTAAAACTCAAATTTGCATTCACACTTGCCGTGTGTTTCAAGATTTCCATAGCCACATGTGGTCAGCGGCTACTGTACTGGACAGTGTAGTTTTGGACTCTCAAAGAACTCTCCTCATACACCAAGCCAGTTACTTCTCTTACTTCATCATCAGGCCATGGCACCTTCATCTCTTTTACCTCCAGGAGGTACCTGGAAGACTTGCCCTGCTAACAGAGAGAGAAACCGAACATTAGTATTTACAAACGCATTTACTTTTGCCCTCAACCATTGTACATAGCAAACTCGACATGTAGCTAAATCTCGGTTTCTCCATTACACTGTTTGGCACAGGCGAATTAAAAGGTGTTTCATTTCCTGTTGTAGAAAGTCAACACTCACCATCCGTGACATTTTTCAGTCCCCAGATATCTTGGCCCTGCCACTCACTGCTCTTTGGAGCCACCTCCCTCAACTCAGTATGTTCAGGGAGTTTAATTTTAATAATAAGCTAAGCAAACCATGGCTGAGAAAATAACTCTGCTGCAAACAGATAATTCTTTATGAAGACAAGTATAAATTGAGACTAATGGATGATTTAATTGCTGTCATCTTATTCAATTCTGCACATTTTGGTTAGCGAGAAAATATTGACTAAGTAGTTCTTAGTTATTTTGGTCTTAAAATTCTTACCTTTAACATCAGATATTATCCTATTTATTCACTTCCCCAGAGTTTTTTTTTTAAATGTAAAACCAACCATGAAACATAATCAACCTCTTCAATATTTTCTTCAGTAACTAGGTCAAAAATCGTGCTGCAAAGCCTCCTTAGAGGCATTCAGTCCCAGGATCCTAAAGATGTCCTGACATTGATGACATCAACCAAATCTGCAAGGGGAAAGTTAAAGCTCACTCTAAGCTTGGTCCTTTTAAACCTTCCATTAGCAAAGAACTCTTTTAGAAATTCCACAAAACATTGAGAAAGAAGAAAAAAAAGTCCATACAGTTCAATACCATCACTAATATCAAAGATACCTTCTGGTCCAACTCTACTCATTTCCAGAATGTTGGACAGAATTCCCAAGGAGAATGCCTTGTGTATGTAAGCACTTAGCAAATGTTTGTTGGATTAAATTGTGTGCGTCCTTTGCAACTTCTTTCTTTTCATGGCATGACTTTTCTGAGTTAACACTGGCAGACCAAGTAGATTATCCTGTAGTCAGGCTTAAATCTAAGAGCAGGATGACTTGCTTTGTGAATCTGCTGATATTTGGCAAAGCTCAGGGCTCATATACTCAATAATGAGTGGAAAGAAGTGCTGTGGGATTTCAATGAGTGCAGACACCCTGGGAAATAGCTGTATGTGACATAAGTAAGATTACCATTATAATAATTGTATTTGAGTTACCACGGGATTTTGAAGTCCGCTAATTTGCTAGCTTATTTCAAACAAACTATAATATTCTAGAAATCCAGGACTAGAAAAGTATTCATACAGATGACAGAGCAGTAATCTAGAATCGAAGGTCTTGGATTGATGTCTTTAGTTTAGCAACTAAATTTTGCAAGTCACTTAATCTTTATGCTGCTCAGCATCTTCACGTGGATAAAGGTGAGTTTAGATTCGGTGACTTCCAAGGTCATATATGTGTCAAGCTTCCAAAAACTCTATCCTCTAGGGTCCATGCTCCACATTGATCATGACAATCTTTCCCACTATACCCAGATAGAACCTTGAAATCCTTCTTAACACAGCACTAAGTCAGCCACTACCAAGCTATCAGAATTGGCTTACAACTGAAACTGATTTTTCATCCCTCTCCTATGTCCTTTCCTCAGCCCTGTGCCTTGTGCAAGACTTTGGAAAGGAACATACAGGGAATGATCATCAGTATGCAGGTTTCGGGGATAAGGGAATGACAGTTCTTTACTCATCCTCTTGCTCAGCTGTTCCATGGAGGTGTTGCCATCTGACAAGGAGGACTGCAGCCTGGCACTTTAGGAGCTCACTTTTCTTTTCCTTTGAGCTATCAGTGATGAGAGACCTGTCAAGGAGAGCAGTTCACTGGCATCATTCCCAGACCTGGAAGCATAATGAAATAAAGTTTCATTCTGACTTGGTTGGAATTCTTATAGCTGAACATTCGAGATGGCATCGGAGGCAGTTCTAACATTCACTTGCCTGGTTGGAATGAAGCACCCATCAGCTAATGGAGCTCAGGCCTTCGTGCTGGAAGCCCAAGTCAGGGCCCCTTGGGGCAAATCATTTCTAACTAGAGCCAGCCAGGCCATAGGTCCTAGCAGATGAGATGGAGCCTACTCCAGTCTAATGGGCCAGCAATGTGAAATCTGTGTTTCAGAAGCTTTATCATAAACAAAGAGTAATATCAAAGCAGAAACTAGTCTGAAAGCCACCAACACTGGTACTTCCCCTAGACCTAGACTACTTAATGTGAGGGTTCAATCCAAGGCTCAGGTTCTGGGCGTGTTGTGTTGGTACAGTCCATTGGCATTCTTTCTAGTGCCCACAATAAGGGGGAAGAGAACCATATCCTTCCAGCTTTAGAGAGTGGCAGGGGTCAAGGGGCAAAAGCCCCCATTCTATATTCCATGAGCCAAGTTTAAACATCTCTGCAAAGTAGACCCAACAGCCTTTGCCAAGACCACCTTATGGGTGATCCCTCTATCCTCCCTAAAATTTCCCAAGAACCAGGTAGTTGACTGCTTAATCTCTCTGAACCTTAGTTTTCCTCATCTGTAAATATGGAAGTAAAGGTGCATTTCTCTCAAGTCTGTTGATGAATGAAAATTAAATTAGAGTAGTGTCTATGTGAGTGATTAGTATACCATAATGTGCTATGCAAGGAGAAAATAGTATGATTACATTCCTTGGGTAGAAGCCATTTATTTTTCATATCTTGCAGAATATCTAGCTCAGCTCTTTGGCTATGGAAGTTTCTCTATTTGGACAACCAGAGTGCTATAAGGGTGCATGCTGTTAGATCACTCTCCTAAGTACTCAGAGACTACCCCAAACTTGCTAGCACTGGAGGCTACCCAGAGAGAAGAGAGCCCTGCACTTAGAGCTAAAAGCCTCGTGGTAAAGTCCCAGCTTAGCCACTGGTAACATTTAGGTCTTGCCATATTACCTCTCCAATCTTTAGTATTTTTTTCTCGTGGATAAAATAAATAATGTTTATTCCATCTGACACACAGAAATGTTTAGAAAACAAATGAATTAACATACCCCATGTGTTTTGTGGATTGTAACATAAGGTATTAGTATTATTATTTCAAATCTAATGTCCCCTAACCACTCAGCCTTGTTTATTGAAAAGGAATAACTGGAAACATGTTTCTGGAGCCGATGTACCAGAATCTCCAGGATGGTGATGTATACTTTCCCGACGTTGGAAGTCAGTCAAGATCCAATGATATTGTGTTTCTAGGCAGATGCCTTGTGGCATTCAGGAAGGCTGTGACATGCCATAAATAACTGGTGGCTCTTGCATTTGTAAGTCAAGATGTTCTTGGTCTCTGCAGATGGCCCGTAAATCTTTCTGGATAGCCAAGCCTTCGCCATACTGCCCCAACTCTGTCTTTTTTCCTCTTGAAGGCATAATAAAAGCTTTGGAAAACATGCATATTTTTGGTTCTTCCACATGCAGGTTCCCAGCCACTTCTTGGTAGCTTTCTTCCCCACCCCTGCCCCCGCAGCCATGCATTTCACATCCCTGAATTACATATTCTGTCAAGAGAAGAAAAGGGGTGATTTCTTCCTGTGTTACATCTGGTTATCCATTTACTATAAATGCTTTGCATCCTAGAGCTTGGAGAAAACAGTCCCGGGATGGCAAGTAAATTCCATCTGGTGGGTGCACTGGTGCTGTCTGCCTAAGGTTCTGTATGTGGGCTCAGTGGCCCCACAGGCAGGGAGGGGAAGGTAGCAGCATGCAGTTGCCTTATTTACAGGTGAAGAAAGTAAGGCTCAGAGAAATTAATTGACTTTTGTTAATATGTCTCTGTTAACAAGGGACAGCGTTCACATTTTCTTGCTCTCTCAATTTATTCAACAACCAATATTTGCTGAATGCCTACTGTGTATCAGTTCTAGGCCTTGGTATTATCTATGAACAGAGATAATCTATGGACATTTATGGATTAACCTGCATGAAGGTTTATTTTTCATGCAAACATTAGCCTCAAAGTTGGAATTGCCCAGAATATAGAGGTTATGATAAAAAAAATTTCCGACAAACCGCCTCTATTTATAATTCACAAATTCATTTGTGCATTCACTTATGCATTCATTTCCATTCCCATTTACATAAAGAATAAATATCCACTTTTAAAAATTGGGCTTTTGTAAGAGTTCTTTGAAAACAACTTGAAAGTAATTGATGAAAACAAATTGGCCAATAATTGCCTTTGCTTTCTGCCTTCCTTCCCCCTCAGCCTCCTCCTTTATATGGCCTTGCTGGCACAGAGTTAAAAATGAACACCAAAGAAAAATTGAACCATAAAAGCAAATTCAAGAGCTGATCACTAACTATTCTAGTTTTGCAAAGCCATGAACAATATGAAACCTATGAACCAAAATTTTTCCGCTTCGCTAAAGGTTTCTGAACTGTGAGAATTGTCAAGGCAGAGAGAATTTGCAACTCTGGTGATCGAGAACTGTTGAAATTCTATGTCACCTGGGTAGAGGTATGATAGCAGTGGATAGGAAAATCTCTTAGCCCCAAATTTGAGCACTGTTGTAACTATACTATAATCACACCAATTGTGTGCGGTGATCTGTCTCTCTCTCTCCCATCCCTGGTATAATTGTCCTTCATAAGGTCAGTCCCAGTCACTTGCTTCAGGGCCACAGCAATGTCAGAAACACTTGCATGGCAGTTATAAGAATTGTGGCCTCTATGTGTTAGGCACTTTACATACGCATGGATCCTTTTTAATGGAATTCCTCAAACCTTTATTTTTATCCTTAGTGTAGCTTATTATTTTAAAATTACCACATGCAGTGGTCATCAGGATACATGTTTTTATCAAAGAGTGCACCCCCTATGCTCAAAGGATGGAGGGCGGGAATCCGGGAGGCTTTAGCACTGGTTCTCAGTCTCTGTTCTTTTTCCTTGAACAGTTTCAGCAGAGTGTTAAGAGCAATGTTAAAAGCCACATATCCCCTTTTACAGATAAGGAAAAAGAGACTTAGAGAGTTAGCTTATTATCCATCTAGTAAGTGGCAGAGTGAAGTGCAAATCCAGGTCTGTCTGGTTCCCAAGCCCGTGTTCTTTTTACTGATGTCTAATGCCTCCATTTCAGCCTCACCACCTGTATGTTGCTTTATAGCTAATGCATTAGAAAAGTTGTCTTCAACCCAGGGTGCTCATTCCCCTGAAGGGTGTGAAGACTTTTCAAGGGAAAGGCAGGCAGGGATAGTTTTAGGGTAATCCATTTCCACTTTCTTGGTTTCCACACGCACACTAAAATTGACCACCTTGAAATGGCACCTGTGGCTCTCCCAGCACCCTTCTCCCTCTTGACAAAAGAAAAGCCTCCTGTCACCTCCATCAGACCTGACAATGGCAAACAAAGAGAGCCAAATAAAGAGACTGTGACAGATCCTTTAAAGAGGGATCCATAAATGAGTCCCCATCTCATTAAGAGATGCATTCCCAATGAAATCTTTCTCTTGGGTTTAATAATCATCAAAATTTGTAATATATTTGTTTTAATTAGTTTATACTAATAATAATTGAACTGTTAAAGTCAAGAAGAATATTTTTCTTACGGCCTTCTGTTCACAGAAAACGTATTTTAAATTAGATTTTAGTATATATATGTTTTTGTTTCACAGAAGTATAATCATATGATTAACAGTTGACTTTTGAGCCTAGAGTTCTATTATCAAAAAATTCTGTATGAGTGGAATGGAGATAGAATGGGAAAAATGGGAAGTAGGGTGGGAATTTGAGCTCTAGGACAGGAGTTCGCAAACAATGACCCATGGGCCAAATCCAGCCCACTGCCTATTCTTGTAAATAAAATCTTACTGGAACACAGACAGCCATGCCCATTCGTCTATGTATTGTCTGTGACTGCTTTCATGCTACAACGGCATTGTTGAGTAGCTATGAGAGAGACTGCGTGGAAAGCCTAAAATAGTATTTGGCCTTTTACATAAAAAGTTTACTGACAGAAATGATGATGTAAAATTTCCAACTTTTAAAGAAGAGCTTATTCATGTATTTTTAAATGAGTAATTATGGATATCAAATCACTATTGTATATATATCCAAGGAGACATTTAGAAGAGTGATGCAACAGTTTTATTTTTTAAATCTCCATATTGTAATGCACTGAAAATTAAATTCTTCGCAACTATTTCAACTTTGGTGAAAAATTTCAACCCTCAACTTAAAAATGTGTGAGGGGGTACATAGACTTTTAAAAATAGAGAGTTAGGAGACCACTGCCCTAGAAGAGAGGATCAGGGATGTGGCTTTCCAGAGTTCAAGGCTGTCCTGTGATGGACGGGAGCTTGTTTCTTTCTCATGGAGCAAATCAAGCCCCATGTGAGTGCCTCAGCCCTCACTCAAGCTGTTCTCCCACAACCTCAAGGGGTAGCTGATGGAAATGTGGGACTCTAATAGTACATTGTCAGAAAGTGCTTCCTTAAACATCTGGGCTCAGTCCTACAGATCAGAAAAATCCTTCATGAGTCCCTACATTGGCCGTTCTATCAGCCAGCTAGGAGGCGAAAAGAACAACAGTGCCCTTCCAGGAAGTAGAAGGCTGGGCTTTTTAGGATGTACCTGCAGAACTGATGGAAGCCTGTGCTGTGTCCGGCTGCACTGACTGTGGGTTGCACCACACAAGTGGACATATAAACCTGCCTAGTAACCTTGATGCATGTTATGGGTTGAATTGTGTTCTCCCCGCAAAAAGATATGCTGGTCTTAACCATCAGTACCTCAGGATGTGACCCTATTTGGAGATAGGGTCTTTAAAGAGGTAATCAAGTTAAAATGAGGTCATTAGAATGGGCCCTAATCCAATATGACTGATGTCCCAAAGGGAAATTTGGACACAGAAATAGACATGCACTGAGGGAAGATGATATGAAGAGACACAGGGAGAAGGCAGCTGTCTATGAGCTGAGGAGAGAGGCCTGAACAGATTCTTCCCTCAGGGCCCTCAGGAGGAACCAACCCTGCTGACGCCTCGATTTTAGACTTCTGACCTCCAACACAATGAGACAATAAATTTCTGTTGTTTAAGCCATTCAATCTGTGGTACTTTGTTATGGCAGCCCTAGCAAACTAATACGGTACACTCAAAAACATAGGTTCTTTTAATAGGCTTTCCAAAGTCCAGTGATTTTTATGTTTACAATAGCTGTGTTTTGAAATTACAGCATGACACAGTCCATCAGAGCACGAGTTTGTTATCAGAGTGCATCTAAAGATGGAGAAGGAACCAGGGAGACTTCAGGCCTGGTGCCTACTCTCCTTCCTTCCTCTTAGAGCAGTTTGGCAGAGTAGTAAGGGTCAAAAACTCTGGATCCAGAGCTCTTGTGATTAAATCCTACTAGCTGTGTGACCTCGGGGCCTGAATGGCCTCACTTGTTAAATAGAAGAATAATAGTACCTGTCTTGTTAGGTTATTGAGAGGACCAACTGAGTTAATAACATGTAAACTCTAGTGCTTAACACTTGGTAAGCGCTCGACAATGAAATGTTCATTGTATTGTTGGGAGACCGAAAAGAACAACCTCTGCCTAAGACCACCCCAGATCCATGAATCTCCTAACAAGTACTACCCACATGCTCCCCTGGAATTCTGGAAGTTTTATTTGTGAAATTACCATATAAATATCTGAAGGTTTTTTTTAAAAAATCTCTGATTGTCTTTTCTCTTGTTTTATCCCGTCATATTCTTGGAAAGCCTAATATTTGAGAATACCTAGCATGCCTTATTAATCCTTAAAAAAAGTATCTGTTCCGGCACCAGTTGGCAGTTAGATTTCATCAGTCACTCAAGATTATGGATTAACTCACAGATCTTTTTACCCTTCGAGCTAATTAGCCTTTGGACAAATACAGCTAGTCACAGAAGCCAAGCACAGCTGACCAAACACATTTCAAAGAATGAATTCAGTGGGTAAATAACGCCAAGCTTAGATCTCTCAGTAATATTGCTTTTCTAAGTCACTGGAATCTCAATGATCTCTCCTTCCCAGCTAGAGTTGGAAGTGAGGTGTTTACAACCCTTCAAAGCAATAGGAAAAATGTGACTAATTAAACCAGCTATCTCCTCCCTTCCTACCAACCCCCGACACCCCCCTTAAAATGATTTCTTCTCTCATGTCCTCAAATAACTGACCCAGTTTGACTTCAAATGACTTAAGCATGTCCTTTGGGACCCTTGTTTAACAGACAAGGGAGAATTCCCTAGATCCCCAGCTAAAATGTAATTTTACCCTATTTAATTTAATTACCACTACCTGCCAAGACTTTCTCACCCCTCCATAAAGCACCTTAAACAGTTTGTGCCTCACCTTGGTGCTAAGGCCTATTAAGTACTTGTAGATAATTATCATATCCTTTTAGACAGTGTTGGTGAAACTCAGTATTTTTAGACCTTTCATTCTTTGCTAAAGAAGATCTCTCCAGGTAGTCCTTTTCAAGCTGCCTTCAGTTGAAATTATCCTCACACTGTAATATTATAGACACAGCCTCACAAGCAAGTCCTCGGTAGTTGCAGGGACAGCCTTTCCCTGGAGCGTGGCCATCTCCTTGGTAGTGGCATCTGGAATGGTGTGCCCATCCTGCTGTCCAGCTCTATTGGGCAGGCTCCTAGCCTCTCACTTGATGTCTCCTCACACGGGCAGCCTTACACTGTGCATCCATGTTCTAAGTGACCACTGTTTCTTCCCGATCCACAGGGCAGAGTTCTGGAGGAAAAAAGGATTCCAGACTGAGTGAGCAGCACTGACATTGAACATCATTACCTAAGTCACCCGAGTTTTGGGTTTTGTCCTTGCATTCGGGAAAACAGAAAACAGGAAACGGTTTAGCTCTATTTCAGAAGAGTACTAAAAGTGCGGTCATTTTGCATTGTCATCAATATTCATTGATTCAACAAAATATTTATCAAGTGAATACTAAGTGCCTAACACTGTGCTTGGTGAGTGGGAGGAATCCAAAGAGAATGCAATCTAGAGACAAAACAATGAAAGCTTACACGATAGCAAACCATATTGAACAGTACTATCTAGTTAATAACAGAACTGTAAGCTTCAAGTGGACTAAGTCCTAGGCCACTGTTCTGTAACTAGTACACTTGGAAAAACACCCCTTGGTGAACAGCACCCCACTCCATGCTTTGGGCTTTCCCAAACCAAGTTATTGTGCCTGATACCCAAGTGGCATCTGTCTAAATGAATTATGATAATACGAGTTTATTATACAGAATGAACTGTATATGTATTGGACAGAGAAAAATGAGCAAGAAATATTTCTCAGTGAACAAAGAAGGTAGTAGAACAATATACAACATAAGATTCCTGGTTGTATGTGTGTGTATGTGTGTGTGTGTTGGGTATATGAATGTATTTGTGTGTGTTTGCATATATGTAGGAAAAGTCTGGAAAACGAATAAGACAATGTCAAGAATGGGTAACTCTGGAGAACGAGACTGGGGAACCCAGAAGAGGACTTTGACTTTTAATGTGATATTCTTCTGTACATATTTTTACTGTAAGTATGCAGACTTTTATATTTATTTTAATTTAATCATCAAAGTGAATTCTTGAAAAATAGAAATCTTGATAAAATACTAATAAAAATCAAAACCTGTTATAATATTATCAACATAGGAAGGTGTGCTTACTCTTTAATTATTGGAGAAATATAATTTAAAGTTTGTTTTGGAAATATTTAAAGCAATGATTCTCGTCTTTTGGTGCACATTATAGTTCCTGTGGATTTTTTAAAAAATTGAGACACCCAGTCCCAGGGTCACTCCAACTTTATAAATCAGAATCACAAATGAGGATTAATTGTATGTCTAAAAATGACACACACACACACCCACCACCAACAGCTTCCTCACGTGATTCTGATGTGCACCAAGTTAAAGCAGAGAACTGGAGAGGAAATGAAAGATGAGAAATACTACCCACTGTGGCCATAAACATACTACGCTAAACTTCCTGTAAAAACATAAAAATCTTAAATTGGATTAAAAAACAATATACAATCATATTATATTCAAAAAACAACCACCTAAGTAAATGATAGAAAAAAAATTTAAAGGGAAAAATATAACACATAAATGGGAAGAAAAAGAAAATAGAAACGGCAATGTGGGCATCAAAGAAGAAATTGAGCCAAAAAGCTTGAAATGGGGCAAAGAATCATTTCATAGATCAAATGTTCAAACTAAAATAAAAATAGAATAGCTACGAATCTTTATTCATAGCATGTCAATATCATCAAAAGAAAAAGCTAGAAATATAAGAAGAAATGGACAGAAATATAGCTCTGATAAAACATCGTTGCATTTTTACTGTATTATGTTTCAAATATAACATATAGAATATTTTAATAATATAATGAATGTGTCAACCAATAGGTCCATACTGAATTGGCATCTTATTTTGAAAGTATGCCTTCAAGTGTTCATGCAACTTTTTAAAAAATGTGTCAGTTACGCGGCCAAAGGTCCTTACTTCATTCTGAAAGTAGCTGGCTTCTAAATAGCTATTGAATCAAAGAGGAAATCAAAGCTACTATTAGAGGCTATTTAGAAAATGATGCCAGGGAGAACATGGCATGCCAAAATGTACAAGGTACAGCCAAAGCTGTCCTCAAATGGTATACTTATAGCCCTAAAAAAATCATTATTTTTAAATCTTTTTTTAATAGAATCAATGAAAATAAATGAACTAAGGATTTAACTGAAGTTAGAAAATAACAAAAGAACAAAGAAGGCAAAAGGAAAGGTATAATAAAAAATAATAAACTAGAAAATAGAGAAATAATAGAAACAATAAGTGAATCCAAGAAGTGCTTCTATTAAACTAATAACTATTGACAATTTTATCAAAGAAAATACAGCAGAAACATGAATTAAAAATTTATAATTGAAAATGATAGGAAAACAGGCATGGAGGTGACTAAAACATTGTTAATGAATTTGATAAGCGGCAATATGCTAATATACTGGATAAAGCTCAGTTGGTGCACACACATAGGCACAGACAAAATAATTATAGGCCACTTAAAAATATATTTGGGACAAAATATATAAATTGCCAGCAAAGCAAATTCTCTTACTTCGTTGATTGAGATATGTTGGTACAATCTTCCTGAAATGGCAAGATGTATCAAGAACTTAAAAATTTCTATGATCCTTGATCCTCTTATTCCAAATCAAGTAGTTTATCATAAAGAAATAAAAATGTAGAAAAATATCTTTGATAGGGGCCAGAGTTTAGGAAGACAAATGTCATGGGAATGTGCTGATGATATTAACGTTTGGGGGGTATGCAAAAATAGAATGATTTTTTTCTAGAAAAAATCATATAGTTATGAACTGAAATAATTCTGGAAGACTGCACCACAATGTTAGCACTCATTATTTGAGTGTAAGGATTATAAGTGATCTTTATCTTCTTCCTTGTGTTTTTGTGTATCTTCCAAATAGTCTTCAATGAGATTGCAATCTTTTGTAATTAGACAATAAAATTACTAAAGTAAAAGGAGACATTTTAACATAAAATAATGGAAAAATATTTAATAGGAAAAGCACATACGAAAAGTATGTGTGGGGGCCAGCCCGGTGGTGTAGTAGTTAAGTTCACGTGCTCCGCTTTGGTGGACTGGGGTTCGTGGGTTCGGATCCCAGGCATAGACCTACACACCACCGGTCAAGCCATGCTGTAGTAGGCGTCCCACATATAGGGTGGAGGAGAATGGGCAGGGATGTTAGCCCAGGGCCAGTCTTCCTCAGCAAAAGGAGGAGGATTGACAGATGTTAGCTCAGGGCTAATCTTCCTAACCAAAAAAAAAGCATGTGTGCATAATATATCAAGACTATGGATGCCACAAAACACTAATGTTCACTGGGTAGTTTGTATACTTTGCATTTCTTTGAGGGGGGTATAGATGAGAGATAGAGGGAGAAGGTACTAGCTAGGACATGGTGTCTTTCCAGAACCTGAGGTCTTTGGTGTCCCAATCCTTCCATCATGGGCCTTTTATCAGTAATTCCTAGGAAGTCAGCTGTTTCTTTCCAGATACTTGAATCTCTACCAAAAACACCTCTTACCCACCTGGAGACACTGACTCCTTTTCCTTTCTTTGTCTCTCTATGCATTCTGTGAGTCTGAACTTCTGGAAGCCATCAACACCCTCCCTTTACCAGAAGCACAAAATTTGGTCAACACTCCCCCTAGTGGCAGTTTAACAAATCTCTTGAAATGACTTACCCAAGAGCCAGGGCTGAAAACTGATACCAGCCTGGGTTAATTGAGGCACTTGTTACTGAGACATGTTGGTGGGTCCCCCTCAGGAGTGTGGCTCAGACATATGTATTCCTCTTCTAACAAGCAGACCAGGTGATTAAAATATTCAAGTCTGGGTCTGTTGGCCTAGACTATATATCCCTGTATGTTTTAGAAAAGAGAGGCAATGTGAGAAGAAAGAAATTCTTATACTCTAACTTAGTATTAATTTCCAAAAAGAGTAGAGGCCAGAGGTATTTGTATTAACTTCCTACAATGAACCCTTGTGGGAATGCTACTTTTATTCCTTATGCTACCTACAAATATATGGGGGTATAAATGACAAACAAGTGAGTTTACCTGGGCATTGTTGCTTTATTATTCTCCATTCATATTTCTAAACATCCTCCATACATTAGATTTTTCTCTCCAGTTTCTAGACAGCCAGCCCATTTGGAACAGCCTGCTGATTTAATCAACATGCTGCTTATCATGTTTTCCAGATGGTTAATGGGTCTCTTAAATAAAACGGGCCCTAATTCTAACTGGTGTTTCTATTCTGGTCCCTTTTGTAGAATAATTTGTTTCATGGCCAAAGTTTCTTTTCATTATTTCTCTGTAGTCTTTGGTGATCCCTTTTCACCACTTCTTTGTTCAAAACTGTCAAATGGCACATTAATTCAGTTCATTGATGTTAATCATACATGCAGGGAAGAGGAGACTGTTCATATTAATATCAACACATTACCCAAATCATTTATCATTTACATGTAAAGTTTTAGAGAATAGGTTTGTCATCATTATTGATTGAGAGAGGAAAGAGCCTTCTTGTTGGGGAACCATAGAATGGCGGTTTCCGTCACTGCTTCTGCTTCAGGAAGGTGTATCCTTGCCATATGAAACAGTATTATATGGGGAGCAGTATATATGGACTGAGTTTTCAGGAGTCCCACTTGAAAAACCTGTTCTAACAGGGTTTTTTTCAGTGCTAATATTCAGTGCTACACAAAGGATTCCAAATATAAATAACCTTCAAGCTGACCCATAGATTTAGGTCTGATTCCCATTTCACAAGTGGTTTCCAAGGTATACAGTTAGGTCGTATAAAATTGACATTAAAACTCATATTGGCAGAATGCCACCGTGGCGTGACTTCTGCAGTAATGAATGGTCGAAAGCAGGCAAGATAATGTAAGATTTGAATGGGGTTGCATTCTGAAAGGAAGGCAGCCAGAGGTCTTAGGAATTAATGGAGGAGCTGCAGAAAAAATATGGCTCTATTACACCAAGCACTTTCCTCTTTTCCTTTCTATTGCCTGCCTGAGATGATTTGGCAGAGTTTAAAAATAAATGAACTATATTCATTTTTCCTTCAGAGCTTTGCTTTGAAGGCATTCTGTAAGGGAGAAAGATGAAACACTAACACCGGCAGTATGGGGGGATCAAGACACGAAAATGTAAGCATTCTATCCAGCAGTATATATTTAATATCCCAGCACTCCTTATGTGGGGAGATAGTTATGCCTGGTTCCAATTAAGGTCATATCATACAGGCAAATGTGATGCTTCAAAGAAATGTTAACAACCTGCTAGGTGATGCAGAGGAAATGATGTTTTGAATGGGTTTCAACAGCATTTGAACCTTTCCACTGTCATCTTTACACTGCAACATATAGTGATTGGGATTAAGTTTTTTATAGCAACTCAATTCCAATTTTTGGTACTAACTAAGGACAGGATTCTTTTGCAGGTGTATCAGTTATGTTGACCATTGCTTTTCACATTTTATTTTAGCTGCAGAACGCTTATTTTAAACAGAGTGGACCCCTACCTATAAAGCATATGAAAGTGCAGCTCTATGGTGGAAACAATGTTGGACCTCTCAGAGAACCCCCCAGTGAACTTTTATTCCAGTGCCGTCCTCACTTCTCCCCGTGGCCGAGGTTGAAAACAGTTTTCTGGGAGAAGGAACAAGATTTCTTCTCTTACCTTCTGACCTCTCTGAACCCAGGGGGGACAATGCCTTTTATTTTTCATTCATGCTTTGATGAGACAAATATTGATTCGGTTATAAGCCAGGCCCTCTTACAGACACTGGGGATGCAGCAGTGAATAGGAAAAACCAAGAGCCTGCTCTCAGGGAGACAGTGAGGGAGACAGCCAAGCAACCAGGAGGGGTTGACGCTGTGAGGAAAGTAAAGAAGGACAGGCGAAGAGAGGGGTCCTAGGAGAGGACTAACCTAGGGAGGATGGTCAGGTGAGGCCTGTCTAAGAAACCTGAACGCTGAGGAAGAGTGGCCATGTCCTGAGCTTGGGAGAGTGCTTCAGGCAAAGAAAGCTCCTGAAAGCCCTGAGGTAGGGGTATTCAAGGCACTTCCCCCAGGTGGGTGGCTGGAGCCCGGAGGATGTGGGAGTGCTGGGGGCTGTGACAGGCAGACGGGTCAGAGGTAAGCAAGCAGTTTATGGAGCGTCTAGTAGGCCATGATGGAAATTCTGCATTTCACGTTTTATTTTAAACTCGCTTTTAATCTTGGTGTAATTATTTATTATTAAACAACTTATGATTAAGCTCTTTATATTTTTATTCCATCAACTGCCAAAATGGCTTTGAGGTAACTCACATATATGATGCCTAAACACAGGTCCATTCAAATAAAAGCTCAAAACCATGTAGAGGGAGAATGAAGTAAATACGTTTGAAAAACTGTAGGTATTATAGATAGCAGGATTGAGAATTAAAAATGTAGTTCTGTGTTTCCTCAGAGCCAGGGTAAAAATAAAAGAAAGAAAATGATGGCTTGTATAATTCTGGTTAGTTAAAAAGGAAGGCTATCCATTCTTAAGGGAAGAAACTTCTAAAATAAATTCTCAACATAATGTATTCCATTGGGCCTTATACAAGACACATTAGTCATCCTCTTTATGAATATTGAATGCCTAATATATGCAAACTACTGACACTCCAGGGATTATAAACCTTAATCAGACATAAATTCTGCCTTCCAGGAGCATGCAGTTTAGTAGGGTGTATATCAAATGTTCACAAGTAACTATACTACAAGGCAGGAAATATAAATATAAGATTAGTTTTCAGAGTGTCTAGAAATGGATAGAGCTTTCAGTCAATCACAGATATAGCATTAAAGTGTGACTCTGGAAGCATTTCAGGATCAGGGGAAGAGTTAAAGGAGCCTGTTAGGTTTACAGCTTTTCCATAATCCAAGTACTTAACGCACAGTGTCCAGAGCAGGTTCTTTAGGCTGTAGCCCTCTGCTCTCGTCTCACACACAGAGCTGGTCCTCATTCAGTTCAAAGGCGACTCTTTGTCAGGGTCCTGGGATGCAGGTGTTCTGCGTTGCTCATTTAGAGACATATATTTTGGATATCAGATGTGTAGATGACAAATTGACATTGTAATGAAAATTGAGTAGTGCTTTTGTTCCTATTAAAATATATGTTTTATAATAGAACTAATTTAAGTTTATGGGCAAAAATAGAAAATGTAGGCATCACAAAAAAAAATGCCTATACTCCATCCATCTGAAGAAAAACACTGTTAATATTTTGGTCTATGTCCTCTGAGACATTTTTCTATGTATGTGTATGGGGAGAGGATCACACCGTCTAAACCATTCTGTAATCTCCTTTTCTCACTCTTTAAACATCGAGACATGCAGTTCAATGATGTCATTAGTCATTGTTACCTGGCACTCTAATGTATAATTGTATCATGATTTACTTAACCAATTCTCTAGAGTTGACTCATAGGTTGTTCCCAATTTTTCACTATTAGAATCAGTGCTGGGACAAACAGTCTTTAAAAATACATCTTTTCACACTTCTCTAATTTTCTGTTAATACTTTTCTAGAAGTGGAAGGAATAGTGATTTTTGGTAACTATCCTAGTTCTGAGTCACACACATACCCAAAGCTTTTACTTAAGACATTTGCTCATTGACTCCGACTGCAGACAATGCTAAACTATTCTTTTTACAGAAGGAAGGGGGACTTCAAAGCACCGAGTGAGTCCATGAATTTTAGATTCTCATTTGTTTTTCCTCTCTTCCCACCTCAACCCCATTAATTCCCTTAAATCAATAACTGAAGCCAGAGCATGGTCGGCATTTTCAACTCCTTCTGTTTACTCAACACCCACCATATCCAATTAGTCACCAAGTTCTTTAGGTTCTGCCTCCTGAAAAAGTGACCTGAATCTGCATGCTACCTTCCTCCTGCTTAGTTCATCTGGCCCTGATCATGGACCCTGGATCCTTACAGAATTTCCTAAATGCTCTTTTCTTCTTGGGTTTGGCTCACTCTCTAATCCATCTTTCATACTTCATTTCAGTGTAAATCTGATGATGCCATGCTCTGCCTTAAAGTTTGTAATGGCTTTATATTGCTTTCTAGATAAAATTCAAACCTTGCAGCTTGGCATACAGGCCTCTGTTTCTGGATCAAGTCACTGGGCTGAGTCCCAAGAATCTGTATGTTTTAAACTTCCCCTTTGATTTCAGTGCAAGCAGCTTGGCCCTTCACAAGTCTCAAGATGGGCACTTAGGAAGCACTGGTCTGCTTGGAACTCCCTCTAGAGCAGGCCAGCTACAGCTGGAAACTTCCCTTAGCCACAGCTTAAAATTATCTGCCACAATGAGATTATTTGAGGAAAAATTTCAAAAGCATTCCACCAAAGAGCAGCATGTTTGCAAGTAAAGATTAGAAAATCATTTCAATTTAGGAAACCTAATTTAATTAAGTGACACAATTTTTAAGCTATGAAAGCTTTTCCTGCCTAGTCAGGATTTTTTGCATCTCAGCTAATACAAAGCAGGTAGTAGAAATTAGAGACCAGCTCTGGAATCTTCTGTGTGCTTGGCTGTGTCAAAGTTCAAAGTATCAAGTATTGTGTGGGACAGAGGGGCAAAAAAGTGTTTTGTTTTTAAAGGAAAAGTCCATTTGTGAGACTGAAGAGGATATTGCAATAATAGCAGTTTATTTTATCTCATCTCTTGCTAATCCTCAAGGAGTTTGGTGGACTAAAACTCCCTAATTTTCATGCCAGGTGATATGAACACCCAATATAGTCATTAATATCATTAATATTACTCCTGAAAGATACAGAGTTGGGATTTTCAAAGAATTTTTGTTACTCGTCTTTTTGTCTCCACCACTAAAATGTAATTTCCACAAGGCCAGAGTCTCTGTCTGTCTCATTCGCACTGTGTCCCCAGCCCCTGGTTCATGGTAGGCACGGGGTGAATATCTGCTGAGTTAATGCTTTCGTGCCAAAGAGTGAAGATTTTGTGTAGCATACTCCTCTGAGGAGATATAAGGGCAGAGAAAAATTTGATCCTCAACCTGAAGGAAGATTGTAATAGTAGAAAATACCTTTATTTCTAGCCCACCTGATTTATTGAATTACTATCATGCTATGTACATTGAGGCATGATTCTCAATAGAAAAATCTGTCTTGTCTTCTTTCATATCTATCCTGTCAGTACCCTTGATACACATCATCAGTACATATATTCCAAAGTTGGCATTAATGTGTATTTCATATGTATATGTATGTGGTGGGGCAACTTCCTCACAGCATATTGCCTCCAGGTATATTGAGAGATTAAAAAATAATTTTCAAAACCATAGGTAAGGAATTGCAGAAAACACTGGGATAAATGATCTACATCAATGTCACTCGAAATGCTGGTCTGTGAGCTTTTTGTAACTAAAATGCAACAAGATAAATAGCTTGTATCAGAATGTAAATCAGCTACGTCACTGAGCACACAGTTTAGTTCAGTTGATGTCTTTTTCCTGGTAAGACTTTCTCAATGAAGGAAGCAACGCATTGACTTGCATTCTCACGCAAGCTCTTCATCTTGGTGTGGACTGGTCTCAAACGGTTCATAGACTAGCACTACTCTATAACCGCACACTGAATAGCACGGATCTTCATCAAAGTCTTGTCTAGTTCAAGGAATCTCCAAACTGCTTTTTTTTGGGTGAGGAAGATTAGCCCTGAGCTAATATCCGTTGCCAATCCTCTTTTAGCTAGGAAGATTGGCCCTGGGCTAATGGCCGTGCCCATCTTCCTCTACTTTATACATGGGATGCCTCCACAGCATGGCTTGATAAGCAGTGCACAGGTCCGTGCCCAGGATCTGAATCTGCAAACCCGGGGCCGCCAAAGCAGAGCACACGAACCCAACCACTATGCCACTGGGCCGGCCCCTCCAAACTGCTTTTTGAAAGTATCATTTTCAGTTTGTTAAATGGTTATTTCTTCTATTAACTAATTATTTATATAACAATAATATAAATAATGTAATTAATTATTTATATAGATAGATGGGTAGATAATGTTATATCAAGTAGCAATGATGTTATGGAAAAAAATTAACAAGGTTAATGGGTTAGAGAAGAGTAGGGGCTGCTTTTTTAGTCAAAGTGCTCATGGATGGTTTCTGTAAGGTGACACTTGAGCTGTGAAGAGAAAGCTTTGTAATTATAGCCAGGAAAGAGCATTCCAGGAAGAGACAACAATAGGCTCAAAGGGCTTGAGGTGGAAGGAAGCTTGGTGTGTTTAAACAGCAAGGCAGTCCGTGTGCCTAGAGGGCAGTGAACAAGGAGGAGAGTGGTAGGGGACTGGTCAGAAAGCTCGCCAAGGGTCACATTGTGCCGGGCCTTGCAGGGCCTTTGGCTTTGTTTTGAGAGAGGCAGAGAGCCGTTGGAGGGTGGTGAGCACAGGAATGAGGTGATCTGACAGGTTTTAAAGAATCGCTGTGACTACGGGGGAGTAGGGGTAAAATGAGGCAGATGAGGAGGCTGTTGCTGCAGGTCAGGCAAGGGATGAGTGATGGCTTAGACTAAGTTGGAAGGGTTGGAGATGATAAGGAGCAGTCACATGCTGAATTTGTTTTAAAGGCAGAGCCAATAGGATATGCTGACTGGATATGACATATTGGGTGTGGGGTGGGAGAGAATGAGTGAAGTTAAGGCTGACTCTTGGTTTTGATGGCACCATTTATGGAGATAAGGAACACTGGGGAGGAACAGATTGAAGTGAAGGAAGAGGAAAAAAGAGTTAAGTTTGGACCTGTTGGATGTGAGATGCCTGGTAGACATCTAAGTGCAGATGTAGAGAGAGCAGTGCAATAGGTGCATCTCAGTCCAAGGAAAAGGCTGGGACTAGAGACACAATTTCTGAGTTGCCCGCACATAGGTGCTACTAGATCAGATCATCTAGGGAGCAAGTGAAGATAGAGAAGAGGTCCAAGGACCAAACGCAGGACACCCAACAGTTAGAGGTCAGGAAGATGAGGAAAAGCTCAGCAAAGGAGACTAAGAGAGATGCAGAGAGGTAGGAAGTATGCAAACAACAAATGTGGTATTATGAATGCCAAGAGAAGAAAGCCTTTTTTAGGAAGCAGCAGAAATCATCTGTTTCAAATGCTGTTTTAAAATGAAAACCGTAAATTATCTATCACATTGGGCCTTATGGAGGTCATTGATGCCCATGATTAGAGCAGTTTCAGCTCTAATTCACTGCCTGATTAGAGAAGTCTTCCGCAATTGGCTTTAAGTTTCTTAGTGAAATGAGAATCTGATTAAAAGTGAGAAGGAAGGGGCAGAGGGAGGTTTGCAAATAGAGGAGAAGTTGTGAAGAGTGAATCAACTAGGGAAATGCAGTAGGATTGACAAACAGATCTAAGAACGCTAGGTTCAAAAGTCACGGTAGGTTCAAAGAATTTTTGGAATGGGGATATTAGAAAGAGTGAGTTGGAAAGACATGAGATAGTTGTAAACTTGAGACTTTGGTGATGGTTCTGTATCAGCAAAGACAAGATTTAGCATGCAATTACAGCAAACATGACTTAGGAGAGCGTAAAGGACAAGATCATTGAATTGAGGAGGCCATGCAACTAAAAAGCTAGACGTCGGATGGATCATCTGTAAGGATATTGAGATACTAAGAATGATAATGGAATGGTGGCAAAGAGAAAGAAAGGTAAGAAAATCTTCTATAAATTGTGGGCATGACCAAAAGAAGAATAAATAACATAAAGAGGGATAATGGGTAGTATAGTCTGATGGCAAGTACCTCAAAGGAACTGGGCAGAATTCACAGGGGGTAGAAAGGACAGTGGTCTGGAAGCAGCAACAAGGAGGAGCAAGAAGTACAACCTATCCAACTTCCAAGATAAGTAGTACCAAGGGGTAGGAGGAAAAACTTGAGAAGCTGCAAGAGACGCAGTCTCCTAGAAAGTCAGCCAGATTTCCATTAGAACAAGAAAGAGAAACAAATGCTTGGAGAAATACAGGAGAATTTACTGACGGCAGACCCTTGGTTCCAGAGGGCACACTGGAAAGGTTTGGCCAAGGGAGGAAGAGGAAGACCAGAGCTTCAATCAGATTAGGGAATAAGCAGAACCTTTTGGAATGTAGATCTGTGAGAGTTTGGATGATGGGAGATGAGCTGGAGTCCTGCTCACGCTGGTGACTAAGGTACACAGGAATGAGAAGCAAGATGGGCTGATTCTCGTGGGGTCTTAGAGAGAACAGGATACTCCGTACTCAGTGTAGCTACTTTTGGGGATTGGTCCCTTTGGTGGTTTTCGTGTAGAGGTGGGAAGGATATAAGGAGGGAGAGTGGAAATTGCACCAATTTCCTGAGGCACTCTAAGGACTTCCTGGATGCCAAGGAGAGTAGTCTGGCAGGGGCTTCAGAGATCTAGGGATTTTTCCTCAGTCTTGTCAAGGGCAACCTCAAGATTTCCAGAAACCATACTCCTTCAATTGTCCATTACCTTCTCTAGGTTGGAAAATCACCATCCAGTGATCCGGGTCTTTGCCTGAATGTTTTTCAGAATTACTAGGTTGACTGAATGTTTCAACAAATACTGTTTTCATGGATAGCACTTCAAATTTACATTGGAAAAGAGCTGGTGCCATCCTGTCTAGAGAAACAAGCACTTAAATAGCTTTGGCTATCTCTTGGCGAGATCACAGTTGGTGGGAAATTGACAACATTACTATGGAACATAACTTGGAAATGATATTTCTCTTTGCTCACCACTAGACATTTTGGACTTGGGAAAACTCAGACTACCAGAGAAGCAGTTAATGTGTAAGGGCAACGCGGACTTGCTTCAGCTAATAATTTCTTGTCATTTTTTCTTGCATTATAATCAAACCGATAGACCACTCATTATTTACCTATTATAAGTTCAGCTTTCTTGCTCTTCCCATTTCAAAGTAGTCATTGAAAAATTGCCCAACTGATGATGTGTATGTAGACAAAACCTATTTTTCATGATAGTTTTTCCAAAAACTGCTAAAAAGCTTTGTCACTACAGGCTGTCGCAAGATGGCCTCACTTGTAGTCTTAAAGTCTAATTAGTTTTCTTGTACACCTGGGTGCACTTTTGATCTGTAAAATAAAACTTGTTGGATAAAGTGACCTTTTTTCCTATATGCAATCTAGCCAATTTTAAAATTATCCCTTACAAATATATAATACATTGATTGATCTCATGGCATTTGGGTCTAAAATTACTTCTTGGATATAGACGTGAACAAGGTCTTATTTTGAATGTTCCTGGCAACAATTTTCTTTCAAAAAGAGAAGAGGGCAGATTCAGAATTTGAAGAGAATTATAGATTTTTGTTCTGACCTGTTCCTGAATCAAAATGTTTATAGCTTTATGGACAAGAGAAGAGAAGGTTTTTAGAAAGGGAACAGATGTTGAGATAGATACATTTGAATCAGGCACCTGTTTATGCACCAGGCACTGATTAAGAGAAAGAGATATAAAAGTGAAAAAGGAATCTTATCTCAAGCATGCAATGGTCTAGCAGTGGAAACAGACATAAACCAATAACTCTGTTGAAGTTCCACTAGACTAAAGTAGAGGATGTGGGAACAGTTTATCCTCTTGGGGAAGGAAAGAAAGTAGGTAGAGGGTGGGGGTGGGGAGCCTGGAACCTACAAAGAGCAGAAGATATTTGAATTGGACTTTGGAAGATGATCAAGAATTTGCCACACATTTTGGATAGGAGTGGGGTAGGGATCATCAGGGAGGGAATTCAAAGAGGAGGCAACAGCTGAGTAAAGGATTGGAGGCATGAATAGGGCAGCCTTTGGGATCCTGGGGAGGCAGCAAGGGGCAGAATTAAGTCCAGTGGTGAATTCGGTTCTTAAATACATAAAAGACTCTGATTGAGATTCCTAGCACCCTACCTTTGACAGATTTATGGAGAATAAAAATATATATACATGTTTCAAGACATTATGGAGAACACTCATTTTTATTTGTTACTTGGAGACATTCAGAAATCAAATTATTATACTGAAATAATACGGAATTGGACCGTTTTTCTATGATAAGTCTAACTAATTCATCTGGTGGGTGTTTTCATAAAAGAAGGCCTTATACCCGTTTAGTGTGTTGTTTTTCTGAGTACATTTACTTGAGAATTTGTTCTTAAAAATGAATACTCCACCTTTTGGTGAATGAGGGCCAAGGATGGTAGAGGTGAGAATTAAGAGAAATACGATGATGTAGAGAAAGTAGTGGAGGATTTGAGCCAAAAGAGGAGGGTTTGTTTCCTAGTGTGAGAGGTTAGGAGCTAAATGGCCCTGGATTGAAGTCTCCTGAAGTCCTAGAGTTCATTCTCTCCTCTGTAGGAGGAACTGATGAGTTGTTTTGAGACATAAGACAGCACATGTGAGAAAGTGTGAAAGCCCTTTCGTGTGCCATAAAGCACCATAGACATGAGAGTTGATAGTCATATTAATCTCTCAGCTGGAAATTTTGCTTTGTTAAGGCCCCAAGGTCATAGGTTGTGGGATGAACTAGAGAATGGTTCTCAAATTTGGGAGCCCAGAAATATTTCTCACCTGGTATACTTGTAAAAATGTCAAATTTGGGGAAACACCTTAAGAATTTCTGATTCAGTAGGACTGAATAGAGATAAGTTTAAGAATCTGGTTTTTTAACATACATCCTACGTGATTCCAAAGAAGGTGATCCAAGGAGACTATTTTTAGAGAAACTATCCAAAAAGGTCTTAAGAGATATGTGCATCCAGCAAAATCAGGCCAGAAAGTGCCCTGCCTGTTAATAAAACCTTGGGTTCTTACCTTCTGAGAGAAAGTGCACATACCCCTTGTTGAGCTTCTGAGGATCCTCTTCAACAGGCACTACAGCTGAAGTTTGCCTCACTACCTTGAGCCAAATCAAGAAGGCACTGGCCTTTTTGAAGTCCTGTGATTGTGTTTGGGGTGAAGGATGGAAGACCCGATTACCCTGCCTGCTACTGAGCACAGGCCCTGGCCCCTGAGCTCCCTCGGCTCCTTCCCATCATACTGACCCTTCATTGGCAGCAGTGTCCCCTGGTGAGAATCAGTCTAACTGTGTTCCAGAGGCACCCCTACTTCCCCTGCTTCTCCACCAGCCCTGCCCCAAGGTTTTCTGCAATCAGTGGAAGGTGCTCTAAGCATCCGGCCTGAACCCTAATTCTGATACTTAGTGGTTCCATGACTTCTGGCAATTTCCTTACTTTCCAAGTTTCCATTTCTTAACTGTAAATGAGGATGACATACCTAGCTCAGAGCTGTGAAGATGAAGCGAAATGGCTGGATCCTCTTTGTGAGCCTACTGCGTGGGGTCCTCTGTCCAGACCATAATGAGCTCTTGCCTCACAGCAACTTATGTGTTTATGCTCTTCCGAGCAGCAGTGGTGTCTTTGGAAATCCTGTCTAGGAGTCAGAGCAAGGTTCCCAGTTTTAGGCATGGAGTCAAGAGCAGAAAACAGCTTCAAAATTTTCCCTACAAGTTTATTAGCTTCTGAATAAAGATGGTAATTTCGGATTGAAATATTTAATTCTCCTCCTTCCAAACATTCCACTTGAGATGACCAACACATACACACACACCACACTGTACTAGGCCTGGAGCAAGAAAGAGTGCAGTCTAATCATTCATTCAGCAACATGCAAACATATACATCCATGAGATGCCAGTGGATCCATTTTATACAGGCTAAATTTGGAAATAACCTACATGTCAGCAATAGGAGAAAAGTTAAATAAATGGAAAACTGTGTTGTCCTTAAAGATAATGATGTATTAGCATAGCTATTTATATAGAAAAGTTGTTTGTGTTGTTATAAAAAAAGGTTTAAAAATTATGTACAATATTATACTAAAACTATTCCTACAGAAACTTCTAGAAGGATACACACCCAAATTTTTAACAGTGGTTTTTTTCTAGATGGTAGGATTAGAGATCATTTTTTAAAATATTGCTTATCTATTCTTTCTAACTTAATTACATTGAATTTAACATACCTATGTAGTAAACAAATATTTCTAACTGATTCTAACAGTCGGGGCTTTCAGACATTAACTGCAGACGTAAAAAATATTTGCACAGCTAATTTGGGGCTTTTGTGTGCGGTCCATCTTTATGTCAAGAGAGCAGTATCTTACATCCTTTGGCACTCTGACCTCATTATATTGAAATGTCATGAGAGTCTTGTCATCTTCCTATGGGTCCCCTAAGTAATGCTTTGGGGGTAACAAAGAGATTTGTCTCCTCCAAGAGCTGAAACAACTCCAGTCCTCCTATGCTGTCTGTGTCTTTTTTCCTCCTCATCTATTCACATGCCAATAGAATTTCTCTCAGGTAAGTAGACCTCTATTGAGACTCTGTGATGGAAAAGACTGTGTTGGGTCTTTTTTCTCTTTTTTTAAAAGCACCATTAAAATCCCCACTTTCCCTCCATTCATTTTCATAACTGAGTTTAGAGTGAGTGCTTTTTCTTTGAACCTTGCTTGAAAGTGTCCCAGACCCTTTACAACAGCCCCTGTGTCTGGAGGCTCAACTGTGAGAGCAGTGATGTGGAGGTGCTGTCTTATTAATCAAACGTTTGCTCTGTGCTGGGCATTAATCACATGAACCCGTACAGCTGGATAAGATTCATTAGTGTCATCTTTCACCGCTCTTGTCTCCCCACCCTGCTCGCTCTCTGTGGCATTCATTAAAATGCCACTGATGCTTCGGTGGCCGGCTCCATCTCTCGCTCTTACCTCCCCTGGCCAGTTGCTGTGTTTGACCCCCCAGGGACAGGGAAAGATCACTGAGAGGTTACCAAGTAGAACATTTAATTAAAGGGTCTCTGATGGCCTCTTTGACTGATTTCCTTTCAAATCTGTTTGGATCCTCTGGGAGTGTCTTCTGAGGATCCTCATTCTACACTTGAACCAAATGGCAGCCCTCGGGAGTGCAGATGGGCCTCATCGTGAGACTGAGCATCAGTCTGCTGTGGGTTTACCAGCGTGACACACCTGTCCAGCAGTCACTGCCCCTCACCTGGGGACTTCATGCTGGTGTCCCGACCCTCCTTCCTGGCTCCCAACCAGCTCCTTTTCTAATTCACTTCCCAACTTCTATGTGAGGTCTGTGAATTCAAGAGTCCCTTGCTCTGGCCTTTAAATCCCCCTTTATTTAATCATTCTTTCAGCATATATTTGAGTACTACTACATGCCAGACCCTGCAACAGTCGCTGGGGACACGATGCTGAGCCAAAGAGACATGGTTCTGCCCCCTTAGAGTTTACACCCTAGCAGAGGAGACATGCAAAAGGAAAGCAAAAGTAAACAAGGCAAAATGGTCTCAAGTGTAAGAAGTGCTATGAAGTCAATGAAAAAGGGGCAGAGACAGAATCTACGAAGTGGTGGCAAACCTTATTTCCAAGAGTGTGGTCAGTGATGGCGGACCAGCATCATCAGCATCACCTGCAAACCTATTGGAAATGCAGATTCTCAGACTGTATCCCAGACCTCTGATTCAGAGACACTGGGGTGGGCCCAACAGTCTGTGTTTAATAAGCCCTCCAGGGGATTCTGATGCTCACTCACGTTTAGGCTTCAGTTACATGATGGGAAGGAGGTAGCCATGTGAAAGTGTGGAGGAAACTACACTCCCGGCAGAGGATGCAGAAGAGCCAAGACAGGAAAGAGCTTGGCTTGTTCAAGGAAGTGAAAATAAGACCTCTTTGGCTAGAGCAAAGTGAGAGGGAGAGTGGCAGAAGATGATGCTAGCCATGTGGGCAGGGGTCAGATCATACAGGTTCTTGTAGACCAAGGCGAGGGGTTTGGACTTTAGTCTAGTTAAAGTGAGAGAAACTGTTGAAGCATTTAAAGCAATATCATGCAGTGATCTGAATTACTTTTAAGATGATCTCCATTGCTGAGCCCAGAATAGATTGGAGTGGCTTAAGAGTGGAAGTGGGGAAACCAGTTAGGAGGCGGACTGGTGCAACCAGTAGATGATGGTGGCCTGGACTAAGGTGGTAGCAGTGGAGATAGAGGTAAGAAAGTAATTCCAAGATATGTTTTAGAAAAAAGTTCAAAAAAACTTGCTGTTGGTCTGGGTATGGGTGGGGAATGGTAATGGAGTGTGGAGGGGTCACAATCGACTCCCCCATTTCTGCCTTGAGTAACTGGATGGATGGAGGTGTCATTTACTGCTCTGAGAGGCAATAGGGTGGGCATGCCCTTGCCTTTATCTCAGACTCCCCCTAACGTGTTTGGGCAAACATATCATTGTAAACAGCCTCACAGAGCCTATCCTCAGCTTGATTCACTGGCTACATCCTCAGACTCCTGAGAGAGGAGACACTGGACTGGTCCCCATAAGGGCTCTGTCCCTATAACACAGTGTCATGTGTGCACGAAGCATTGAGGAATACTTAAATGACTATGTCTGCATGTAGAGCAGTGTTCCTGTTGGAAAAGGACTGAGTCAGTCCCCAGCTTGCTTCGAGGTGCATACTTGTTATCTTCACCTCAGGAAGGAGAAATTAAGTAAAGAGAAGAGTGATAAATTGCCTGGAGCCATGAAGCACAGATATCCCTAGAATCCAGTGGGGGTTGAACCATAAGACAGAAGGAGAATATAGGAGTGGCCAGGGGCACAGGAGGAAATTGGAGAAATCTGTGGCTCAGTGGTGAGTGACCCTTTGCCCATTCACCCACCATGAAGAGTGAGCCGCAGGAGGGAATAGGAAGGAAAACAGATTTTTTAACTCTTCGCAACTCCTGCAGAGAAGGTGGGCTGGTTACATAAAAAGCTGCTGTGGGCTGCTCAATTCCTGAGTCTCGCTCACGAGGCTAAAGGAAACGTCACCTCCTCTCTCACACCTTTGAATAATAAGCATGTCAGTCAATCCAGCCAGTCAGGAGTCAATCACCTCCAATTGTCCATATGCCTTATTGTTTGTGTGCTGTGCATAGTACCTTGTCCCTCATTTACTGTGTCTGTTTGGGATTCGCAGGTGGCTGCATCTTCTAGATTTAAACCCTGAAAAAGTGGTGAGATAGATGAGGGGTTGGGGAAGGATGATGTAAAGGAGCATGGGAAGAGTAGAGAGTTTGGGATCTCTGACGAAAAGAGCCATGACCTAAGAAGCTGAGAAGTTGACCCAGCAGAATCAGTTTAGCCAGGCAGGCTTTGGGAATTTGATTTAGAAAGATGTTTACATTGTCTGTGTGACTGACATATTTGCATTGTCTACGTGACTGGCATTTGAGACCAATAGTTCTTAAATGGAGGAGGAATTTACCCCAGAGGCATTTGGCAATGTCTGGAGACAGTTTTGTCCCAGTTGGGTGGGTGGGGGTGTACTCCTGACATCTAGCAGGTAGAGGCAAAGGATGCTGCTAAATAAACATCCGGCAGTGCACAGGCCTCCACAACATAGAATTATCTGGACCAAAATGTCAATAGTGCCAAGGCTGAGAAACTCTGGGCCAGCTCTGTGAGGAGAACAGAAGAAGAAAGCATGGTCTGATGCCTGCCACCAGAAGAGGTAGGGCCGTCTACACTGCAAAAGGGTGCTTTTCAGCTGTGCTGTCGTCAGAGGAACAAGATGAGGAAATTCAGTGAAACCCCACCTGTAATTCCATGTCTTGTCTGAGTCTCCCTGGAAATCAGCAAGTGTTACTGTCTTCCATTTGTGTGCAAGGCACCAGGTGAAGGGATGTGGGACTGCTGGGGGCTGTGGCAAGCAGAGATGTCCCAGGTAAGCAAGCAAGGCCGGTTTATGGAGCATCTAGTAGGCCATGATGGAAGTTCTCTATTTCTTATTTATGTTGTAGAACCTTTGTAAGGATAAAATGATCATGTATGCAAAGTGCCTGCACCTGGCTGACATGCTAACCAGATGCTAAATCTTCTCTGCTCCAGAGTCTGGCTTCTTCTGCCCACAGTTATGTGAATTTGGATCCCATCTGTTCCCTTAATTCCTCTCACCTTCCCCATCAGGGCACAGAAGCAAGTCCCCCTCCCCTGTCTATCTCACCAAATAATTTTAAGGCCAAAGTGTCCTCTAAAGTGCTTATAAACTGCTCTAAGATAAGTTTTCATATAAAACCAAGATCCTATTCATTCTAGTTATGCTTTTTACCATTTACCTATTCAGTCTGCATTTATTGAGCGTCTACTGCATGCTAGAACTGTCATAGAAGCTGGGGAAATGAAGTCAAATCACAGACAAGTGTTTGCTCATCTTCTGTCACTTGAGCTCTACCTTTATGAATTTTTTCATATTATTTAATTAATATAACTGGGCTATGTCCTGAAGGAGGACAGAGAGTCAGCCAGGAGAAGAATCCTGGGGAGAGGGGGTTGCTTGTGAGACATTCCAGGCAGAGAGCGTGGCCTCCCTGTAAATGCTTCCAGGTCCCTGGTCAGAGTGAGACTCGGTGAGGGGTGAGAAAGGCAGCTGCAGAGGGGAGTCAGGTTAGCTTGAGGAGGGCCTTGTATGAACTGCTGTGAGTTTGGGCTTTATCTCGAGTTTACTGAAGGCTATGGAAATATTTCAAGCCACAGAGAGATGTGATCAGATTTATGCTTTAAAAAGAGAACTCTCTGGATTGCAAAGTCCAAGATTACCAGAGGAGACACCAGTTTAGGAGGCGGTTGCCTAATCCGAGCAGGAGATGATACAGGCCTGAATCAAGGTAGTGGCCCAAAATGGGAATGGGGTCAGCAGATGTTTAGGTTGTGGAATCAACAGATTTGGGTAATTAGGAGGATGTAATTGAGAGTGAGTTGGAGAATGAGAAATCGAGGCTGATTTCTTGGTGGATGTTGGAACCTCCAATTAAGATAAAGAATTTGAGAGTAAGAGGAAGCCAGGATTTGGAGGGAGATGAGTTCAGTTTCTGAGCTAGATGTGAAGTGCTTTGGGTACATCCCAATGCAAGTAATGTCTTGCTCAAAGCTAGAGAGTCGGGCAAAGGGGAGTGAGATGAGCTGGAGACAATTGGTGTCATAAGCCTTAGATGAAATTATAAGTCATTTGAATAGATGAGATCACCGAGGGAGAAGACTGAGAATGAGAGGAGAAAGAGGGCCCTGGACTGTGCACCTGCCTTTAAGGGGCCTGCAGAAGAAGGTGAATTCACAAAAGACACTGAAGAGGATGATCAGAGACGGAGAAGAGAGGGATGTTTTCAGTGAAAAATAAAGGATCCTGATGGTTTCAGAAGGGAGGTGGTGTTTTTGTGGAAAACCACCCCACCCCCATCCTTACTATAGCTATCAGTCTTCCTTTGGAAGGCACAGAGCAGCACACACGCACACACCTGTACACATGCACATACACACATACACAACACATGCACACATAGAGGTTGTTGCAGAAAATGCCATTCTGGCTTTAGCCAGGGGTGGCTTTGAAGCTTCAACCACAAAGAAGTGATTAGGAGAATTCTACCTCTTCGTCTTGACAACCGTTTATCTTCACAGCATAGCAGAAGGGTCCAGTGACCACTTGGACAACAGGTGTACTTTTCCTATAACCTTAATACCATTCATTCTCCCACCTCCTGGGAGAGAGAGTAGCCCTCATAGCTACCCCAAGCTTCTCTTCCTGGTGATGGAAATTTCTGTTATTGACGGAGAAACAGCAGGTTAATGGCACAGATGAATTGTAAATTTTGACAGCCCCGACAGGTAAATATTGGCTTTGCACAAACAAGTTTCTATAAATAACCTGTCTGCTGTAGAAACTCCACAGATGGCAGCAGGGCTGCCCAAGCGTTGATTTTCCCAGGGTGCTCGGTACAGAAAAGCACAGCTGTCAGCTTTGCTGTTTTCGTTGTGAGCTCAGGCCGCCTCTGCTGTGCCTGCCGCCTGTCCCTGTCCTGTCCTCCTTTGGCAGGCAGAGGCGAGGACAGGTGGAGATCAGTCATTTCAATAACCTGCCTCCGGTGCCTTTCATTCCAGGATTCCGGAGAGATATCTTAAAAATGTCATTTCTTCGGGTTTTGCAGTCAAAGTGGGAATTTGTCTGATATGGGGATTTGTTAGCCCCTCCTAATTAAAGTTGGTCCTATGGACGAGAAAATCAGGTGAAGTGAGACGCATAGTTGCTCTGGACCTTGTGCTATGTGGCTGCATTGCTAAAAATAGTGCTTTCAAGGGCTCCAGCAGACATTGGGCTGTTATATGTGGGCACACCACGGATGCTGACCTGAAGGGGAATGTGTGGGGTGGGGAGCCATACACATCAACAAGTCATCTCCCTGGGGAAATTTGTCCAGTGGCCATCTCACCCCATCCAAGGAGTCAGCAGGAATATAGTGAGCCATCATTGGAAAACTTCAGAAGCATTCTTACTTCTCAACTATTGGGCTAAGAGCATATAGCTGGAATAATGCTATTTGAAGTGATGGCATTCTAAATGATCATTCTAGGGATGCCCAGGAAGCTTGATACTAGATTAAATGTTCCATCACTGTGGCTAGGCTCTGGTTTGGGGTCTGCCTGTCCTTCCCTCCCTCCCTAATGTGTATTTTCTGCTTCTCCTTATTTCTCTGGACTCGTTGATTTAGTGCATTTTATTGTAAGCTCTTTCAAACCCTTCTGGAAGTAGACAAGATATAAATCGTACAAAATGAGTCAAATGATTCCAGAAGTTGCCTAAGCTTGCAATAGTAATCAAAAAATTATTTTTCCTCCTTCTACAAAGGCTTTGAGAAGATAAATGATAATAATAGACACTGTGCAATTAGGCAATTTGTAGTAGAAAATTAGGAGGAAAAATGTTGCAGAGAACTGCAGTAGGGAATAACATGTGAATGATGAAGTAGCGATGGTGTCACACCCAAAGCAGAGTTATCTGTGGGTTTTTCTTTAGTCTTATCCTGAGAGGGGAAGGCAAAGCTGACACAAGTCAGCAATCATTACAAGTTTAGTACGTATGTTTGCTGTGCTCTGTGTTCACAGAGTGAATTCAGGACTTGTTATTTCTGCTCCTAGGCAACTAATCACCATTAGCACAGTCTCCTTTGCTTTTCTGGTGGGGTTACCTTCTAGTTATAATTCCACTTTCAGAAAGAGTACTAGTTTATCAGGGTTTGGGGCTTTGGGCTTTTTCTCCCAAGTCTTGTCTCCATGCATGAGGGCCTAGGTTTTTGATAAGGACTGTGAATGCCTCACAGGCCAGGTTGTGTCCAGTGCCTTCTGCTTTCCAAGCACTCTATACAATGCCCGTATCCAGCAGGCAACGGATCAATGTTTGTGGAGTGAGGTTGACTCGTGAGCTTTGGTTACCAAGGAATCTAATTTCCATATTGGGGAAGAGACCAGAAAAATTATTCATGGGTAAAATTACAGCTTGCTATTCAATAGTATAGCTGAGCAAGATGCTCAGCATAGAAAATAATGAGTCATCTTCCACTACCCCTGTAAGAAGGATAGAACACATCACACAGGAGGCCCCAGTAGTACAGTGGAAAGTGTAGGAGCTTTGTAATCAGGCAGACTTCATTCTGAATTGTGCGCTTCTTCATGTGAACTGGTGGATTCTGGGCATGTTTTTGAGTCTCTTCGAATCTCAGCTTCTTCATTTTTAAAATATAGATAATAATAATCAAGTTCTCAGAATTGTGACATCCAAGAGGCAGTTTAATGTCGCCGTGGCATGCAGAAATTCTGGAGCCACGTTGCCAAGTTCATGTTCCTGCTCTGCCATTTACTGGCTGAGTGATCTGTAGCAAATTCCTTAACTTTTCTGTGCCTTAATGTCCTTATTTTTAAGATGGGGAGAGTTGCTGTGAGGAGTAAATAATTGATGTTTGTAACGTGCTTCGAACAGCATTGTATAAGTGTTCAACGCCAGCTTGTGACAAAATCAGGTGGCACTGAGAGGAGATGCCATGCCTGGGGTGACCTCTCCCTCCATCTCACTCTCTCACTCTCCCTGTGTTTTTCTGAACAATTTCTTGATCATTTTATTCGTTGTTAAACCAGCCACATTATTGTCATCTCCGTAAAGGGTTGAACAGCTATTGTCTAGTACGCACGGCCTCACTCAGAGGAGACCTGTGCCAGCTTCCACACAAAGCCAGGAAGGCAGCCCTTGAGTCTCCAGGAGAGAGAAGGCTGAGTGTCGTTATGCAGAGCTGGAGTTAAGGTTTTGTTTTCTTTTTTGTTGTTATGATAATACTTTCTTTAATTGGAAAAAAAAAGTGTGAAAGTTCTAAAAACCAAAGTAATACACGTGTTTGTCTAGTAAGGGGTGAGTGAACTATTTAGAGGCATATGATACACTTCATTTATTCAAGATTTTGATATATATTCCAATCATTCATTCATTCCTTCAAACTCTCTTATGTAGTGATTGTACACTGGATCCTATGCAGGTGCCGGGGATAGAAATAGGAACAGGACTGTCTTTGCCCCCAAAGAGTTCAATCAAATTGACTATGTCAATTAATGAAATTTAATGACACAAGCAATTTGACAAAGATCTGTTCATGAATGATGATCCAAAATACCAACAGGGAGATTACAGACAAGGGGAAGGCAATTAACCTTGTGTTAGGACCATTGTAGTACCTTAGCTGAGGCAGAGCTTAACCAAGGATGTGAGAAAGGGAAAATTGAACTTGCATAAATTCGTGTTACTTTGAAAAATTTTTTAAGAATTAAAGAAAAAATATCATTGACAATCACAGAACTATATAACCAAAGTAAATAAGTGATCATGAATGTGTACAATGGGATGACTTTGGTGAATTTGTTTCATTCTCATTTGCATATTCATTGTCCTCCAACCAGGTGGTCATTGGTGTCCCCATTGTACAAATGAAGAAACTGGAGATCAAAGAGAATAAGGGGATAGCACTCAGAGAGCACCTCTGAAATGGGAATCCAAGTTCCATGGGTGGCTGTAGTCCTCATCACACTGAACTCTCCCGCTATGCCAGCCTGCTGCTACTGTGATCTGAAGGTGGTTGGTCACGACGGTTTATGACTGCAAGAGAACTCTGGAAGCTCTCAGTGCATATTGTAATGACCACCTTTTTCCTTCTGGCTCCCCAGGCATCTTCTTCCCTCCCTTCTAGGAGCATCTTATCAGTTAATTTAATGCCTCTTGGGCTTCCTGTACTGTGTGTTTTTTTTTTCTCAGCAAGTGTTCATCATACATATAGATTTTTTTTCACAGAGCCTAAAAAATTTCCTGGCTGGGGAAGTAAATCTCCTAATTAGCATGCAGTGCCATGTATGATCTCGTGTTGTAATTCCTCTAAACACAGCGAACCCACCACCAAAGTAAGCACTTCCTGCCGGCCCCAGGGCTGAGTGGTTAAAGTTCCACATGCTCCTCCTCAGTGGCCCAGGTTCCCGGGTTCAGATCCCTGGCGTGGACCTACTCCATTCATCAGCCATACTGTGGCGGCATCCCACATACAAAATAGAGGAAGATTGGCACAGATGTTAGCTCAGGGTGAATCTTCCTCACCAAAAAAAAAAAAAAGTAAGCACTTCCTTTAAGAGGAGTAAATCATGCCATTTATCCAGATTTACTCCTTCATGGTGTAAATCTGTGGTTTTCATGTAACCAAGACAATCCATTGACTACAGCAAAGAAAATGTCCTCTCCATATCTCTCCTGAAATCCCCATCCACGTTGTAAGCTTCCTCACACGGTGGCAGCACCAACCTGTCTCCTGAGACCAAGAAAATGCCACTTTGAGCCTTAGCCCAATTTGAGGACTGTCACTTATAATTACTTCATGTTTCTATTTCAAGGGTTGTTGACTGATGCTTTTGCAAAATCATTTTGTTTCTTCCAGATATAGCTGTGGGCTTTTAGAAGTAACATGCAGCCACACTTCCCGGTAGAAGAGGAAAGATTTTCTAGATGTGGCAAAGGAGGGGCTACTTAGTGAGTTAGTGTTGGGTGCAGCTCAGTGACCTCTGCTATTCTTTGGTCAGTGACCAGTGAACCAATTGTGGAGATCTGCCCTAACAGGGAAGTGCTTTGGGCTGTCGTACCTTAAACAAAGGTATCTCTAAGTATCTACTGATGAGATGGTGACTGTATAGTCCTTTGGCATTTATGTAAATTACAGATTACAATTTACCTCTTCTCCTAAAACTCTTGCTCCCTGGAATCACTCAGCACTAAACTAAGGTGATGCTAGCTTTCTAGCACTATTGTGAATCCAAGGCAACTTGGGTAGAGTGACCAGGAAGGCTTAGGAACAGAATTCAAGTCCTGCCACCTCCTGGCTGTGCAATCTTGGGCAGGTTGGTTCACCTCTCTGAGCTTCAGTTTGCTCATCTGTGAAAAGCAGAGGAATAAAACCCACCTCACAGGGTGTTGTGACAGGCCATGTAAGGATGTTTTGTAGAGTGGATGCAGTGTCTTCCAAATGGAGATAATGAGTTAGATCCTTTGGGAGTGCATGTTTGATCATCTACCCAGGAGAGGTCAAACAGACCTTCTTTCTAGGTTTCCAGATTGCCTGCATGGGTTTAGGTTTCGCATTTTATTCTAATGACCCTTTGGCAATGCCATGCCAATCGCTCAAGGCAACAATTTCCAAGGTGAAGTAGAAAATTAGCAGATATTATGCTAGGGGATAAAAAGTCTTACATAACCAAATATGTTTGTGATATCCTAGGTTTAATAAGGTGAATAGGTTTAAATTGCTAATATGTGTAATGAACCTCCAGGAGCAGGATATAATAAATGAAGTTTCTCAAAACTTTACATCACAGAATCCTTGCCTTCTTCTCCCACTTCCTTTCTTCCCCCTGCCCCACCCGGCACGTCACGGGACTAGTGTAACCCAGAGCATACTCTGAAAAATGCTGACCCAAGGAGTTGTAAAGGGACTACCCTCGACTCTTGTCACCTGTGCTAGTAGCAAAACATGGTGTCATAGATAGTGCCAAATACCAAACACTGTATGAAGCACAAATACGTGACTTCTGACTATACCATAGCGTAAGGGGAGGTGACTGGAGCAGTAGGCTTTTTTCCTATATGGTTTCTGTTTAGCTGATATTTCAGAAATTTATTTTATTTTTTCTAGAACCAATATGGATAAGAGTAATGGAATTGATCCCAAGAATGTACTATATAATTGAAAACTAACTTCGAATTTAGTTTACATTGGTTAGAGATACTTCATAAAGCACTGAGGGCTAAGGGCCAATACCATATCCTTCATGAAGCTGCTCCAGATTCCCCAGCTGGAAGCTGTCTTTTCTTTCTCCCAACCTCTTACCATACTTTCCCTGTGCCTCTCTTGTGCATTTATAATTTTCCACCCTCACTAGAACTAGTTGTGTACATGGATCCTATCCCCTGTGGATGAAGAAACTCTCTTGTGAAATGCTTCTTAGGGCCCCACAATGCCTAATGGAGAGCTTACACATGCTAGACACACAAATGGTTGACTTGGAGAGAGAATTTCTCATATTTCCCTAGGATTATTTACTTACTGTTATTATTGTTATTAATTAGTTGTTAGTAATTAGCTAATATTTATTGAATATCAACTATGTGCTAGGCACTTTGCATAGATTATTTTGCTTAATATTCACCACAAAACTCTGAAGTAGATACCCTTTCCCACAGTTTACAAATAAAGAAATTGAGGCTTTAAAAAATTATGAATAACTTGCCCAGTTTCAAAACCAGTATTCCAAACTATAGGTGTCCCTCACCCAAGGCCGTGCTGCAGATCACTAAGCGTCACTCTCTCAGGAGCTGAAGAATAGATACTCACAATCCAAGAGAGCACCCTCAGAGGTACCTTTGTGGTTCCCCATTCTCCTTAAGTCCCACCATAGAGACAATCACCCCCAGAAATGAAAGGCTTGTAGGCCACCAACCAATTGCTTTTTCTCCTGCAGTTTGAGTGTAGAAGGCTCTCCTCGGCCTGTTCTGAGGTTGCTTTCACAAGACTCGCCCCGCTGTGACTGTAAGCCCTTGCTAAGTTTGGGTTAATTGCCAATTTAGACAGCGTTCTCCCTTAGAGAGAGCAGCCTCAGAACTGGGAAATGGTTGTCTATTTGCTCTCCACTTGCCCAGCTGCTAATGGGGTTAGGAGGATGGCAACAGCTTATGCCACTCCAGATTATTCTCACTTACAAGGACTTCATGATTTCCATGGCTGAAATTCAGCCTATCGCCACCTATAGAGTCAGGAAGTCAAACCAACCAGTATTTATCGGGCACATGCCACATGTAAGGGTAGGGCGGCACTGTGAACTCATTCACACGCATTTGGGGTTCTTCATCCTGGTTTGCTTTTGCTAGGGGCATGCAGTATGGTGAAGAATAGAACAGGAAATTTGAGTTCTCCCTCTGGGTCAGATACCACTCCGTGCATGCTGTGGGCCAGCCACTTGGCCCCTCTGGCTCCATCTTCTCAGCTTAAAGCAGGATGATGGGCTGTGGCACTCCTGCTCTCTCCTACTTGGCCTGGCTTCTCAGAGTGAGTGCAGTTCCCCAGGGAAAGAGTTTATGTGCAGTCTCGGTGGGGATGGGGACCCTTGTATGCATGTGGAGCAGTCCAGAACCACTGCAATACTGCTGACATGTTTTATTTACCACTTCATCTCTGAGGACGTTCAGAAAACACAGTTCTGGGTAAGTGAATGGAATCAAAACAGAAGTCCAAGATGGGGTGGGATCTGGTCTCTGTAGACTTTTACTTGCAGAAGGTAAAACATCCAGAAGCTTCAGGTAGAGCCGTTCTAAGGATGCTTGGGCCCCCGCCCAACCTCTGTGTCTGGTAAGTGGCCAAGTCTTTGACCTAGATATGTTATGGCCAGGAAATCAACAAAGTCCTTTCTGAGACTCATGCCAAATGCATAATAAGTCCACAAGAAGGTGATTTATGGGTCATTTTCTATTTTTTAATAGCTTTAAAAAATTATTTGGGTAATCATGTTCTTTTTTTCAAATTAGCAATGTCTATGATGTTTTGAATCAATAGAATATATTTTTATGAATATCACTGAACAAAGCAGAGAAACTTTCCCTTCCTCATGGAGTTTACATTCTAGGTGGCCATTGATGACAACTAAGGTAGAAAACCAGCACCCCATCCAAGAACATAGTACCCCAAATGAAGCAACGGCATGTGAGCCTTCTTAGCCCATGCAGCTGGAGCTGGCAGCTGATGAGTTAATAAAAAAATGATGAAAATGGTTATGGTTAATCATACCATGATACATGTGTATCTTAAATATTTTGTCTTAAAGCATATAAATGCATATTCATTCACTAATTTCCTTATGTGAGACCAAAGCATTTCCTTAGGTTTGCTGATTGGAGTTTATAATGACCACTTTTAGATAAACTGTGCCTATAAGGCACCATCTGCAATTTTCAGTTTCCTTAAAGTGGAATGAGATCTTGAAGGCACTGAGGAAGCAATCTAAGTACAGAATCTTCCAGTCTTTTGTGGTTGACCCACCCACACCTGGTTCGACAGCAAGTTTAATTATGTTTTAGCAACTTTTTTTATCCAGTCTTGTAAAGCATGCAACTTAGAGCATTTTCTTTTCACATCCACATTTCATCAGTGTATATCATATGCAACCAAATTACATAATTATACTAACAAGTATAACTGGCAGAAACAGGTTTGGAAACAGGCTAGAAGTCCAAAATCAAGGTGTTGACAGGGCCATGCACCTTCTGAAACCTATAAGGGAATCCTTCCTTTTTTCTTTCTAGCTTCTGGTGGTTTGCTGGCAATCCTTGCATTCCTTGCTTATAGCTACGAAACTTCAATCTCTCCCTTTGTCCTCACATGGCATTCTCCCTGTGTGTCTGTGTCTTCACATTGCCATCTTCTTATAAGGAAAAGTCATATTGGAGTAGGGGTGCACCGTGCTCTAGTCTGACCTTATGTTAACTAATTGCATCTGCAAAGACCCTATTTCCATGTAGGGTCACATTCTGAGATACTGGCATTAGGACTTCGACTTATCTTTTTGGGGGAACACAATTCAACCCACAACAGGCACTAAGAATTTTCTATATTTAGTTCTTCTTCCTGCTGCCAGTACACTCAATTCCTGGAAACTGCCAATGAATAAAACAAAGCCTCTCAATGTTTATAATGCCAGAGATGTCCCTATGCTCGACTGAAAATGAAGTAGATCCTCTGGGAGGATCCTCTGATCGAGGTGAGGTATTGTGGCCAGAAAGATACTACAGTGAAAGGAACTATCAAGTTTCGAGTGCTTACTCTGTACTCAGTCCTATGCTAAGCCCAGCATATCCCCTTCTTTATGTTTTATTGATCTTCCCCAAAATTCTAATGGATGTCTCTATTATTTTATATACTTTAATTTGCAAGTAACAGAAAACTTGCAATTGTTAATTATCTTTAACAGGAAAAAAAATGTATTAGCTTGTATAACCAGAAGCTAGAAATAAGGTAGACTTCAGGACTGGCTTAATCCAGGAGCTGTGGCTCCATTTCTCTGTGATTCCCTGGGCTCTGCCCTCGTCTCTGTGGAAGCTTTGTGCTGGACATTTGTACACCACAACATCCTGTGGAAGGGAGGGGTCACTTTAGGACATGATCCCAAAAGGAGCCAGAATGTTCTTAGACACTACCAGTCAACCCTCCACTTGTCTCCTTGGCTTGAATTTGAGCACACACCCATTTCTGAATCAAATACTATCCAAAAAAAGGGGTTGTAGGGGCTGGCCCCATGGTGTAGTAGTTAAGTCCTGCGCGCTCTGCTTCAGTGGCCTGGGTTTGCGGGTTCGGATCTCGGTGTAGGTGGACCTACACCACTCGTCAAGCCATGTTGTGGCAGCGTCCCACATACAAAATAGAGGAAGATTGGCACAGATGTTAGCTCAAAGCAAATCTTCCTCACCAAGAAAAGGGGGGAGGGGTATAATCAGACCAGTGAGATCTGCATCTGGAGGTGGGGGGTGGGGGCAGCATTCACTTGGGCTCAAGGATTGCCTGGAGCATGGACGGATATCTGAATAAAATCAGGGTTCTCTTAGGAAGGAGAAGTTGGTGATCATTGGGTAAGCCACCAACAACATCCACCGAAGCAGACCCAGTGTACAGATAAAATAACTAAAATTTAGGGAAGTTAATCACTTCTTTCCAAAATCACACAGCTCATGAGTGTTAGGCTAACATTCAACACCAAATGTCTCTGCATTGTTTATCTAGCATGCTACCGCTAATTCTCTTACTGGAGTGGCTAAGTGCTTCCTATGCCTTTTGGAGTAGTTCCATAGACACAGCTTCTTAGAAACTTGGTCTCCACACCGTTGACCATGCACCTTCTACTAAGAGTACCGAGAGCCTCATGATGTGCTGTGCCTCTGTGAGTGAAAAATGCTGTTGAGGCATTGAGTGTTAGGAGAGAATCCTGGGAGTGCTCGTGCTGGGAGGATGGGTTCCCACCTGAATAGACAGCCTCAATAGAACCACTGAATTGTGAGCGTCCCTTCTGTGCTTTAATGCACTCGGATCAAGATATCAGGTAGGCTGGCTCACCAAGTAAGGACATGGATAAAAGAGAGAGAGAGAGGCACTCCTCTCAACTTTGCTTGGGAACTTTTTTTGAAGAGACAAGGCAATCCCTGAGTAACCTCCCAGGAGAAACTTGCAGTGATGGTGTTGATTGTTGTTGAACAAGAAAAGGAAATCTCCAAGACAGAAAGACCTGGCACTTGACTGCCTGGCTGGCATCTCACTCAAGGGATGAGAAATGACGAACGAGTTAACTCGCGCTCAGACCTTGGGGACAGCTTGGGTCTTTGTCTCTAACCCTTAGTTGAACTACTTCTGTGAGTTTCCTTTAGAATTTTTCTGGCCCTTGGCTATTTGAAGTTTTTTCTAGTGTCACCAGTGGAGGATTGCTAAATCCAAAAGTTTTTCAAGGACATTTCTTCTTGTGAGCATCTGTATTGTCAAGGAGAAAAAAAATTATTTTGCCCATTATTAACCTTCATGCTAATTGTTTCTTTTTTCATCTCCTAATCATCAAAAGCACATGTTTTCATTTCCATTTCAATCATTTCAATTACTTGCATCCAAAGCAGAAACAATCCCACTGTTATTAATGTGTATAATGCCCCAAAGTAAACAGCTCTTAGCCTTACCTAGCCATGCCAGAAGGTTCTCTTTTCCCTTGTGGAAGGCATTCCCACCGGGTTTGCTTTCACAGGTGTGTGCAGGGTGAGGGAAGTAGTGTGAATTCTGTTAAGCCGGTGCCCTTCCCTACCCACAGAATTTCCAAAGCAAAGGCAGATGCTCTCCACTCCTCAGACCGCTCTGGCTCCTGAGCCAATTGGGAAACTATTTCAGCAGCCTCGGTCCCACTGTCTTGGTTGAGGGAAGGGCTGAATTAAATTTTCACATAATAAGCCTGATTTGCAGAATGCCAGGAATGTGACTTGCCATCTGAGTTGTCCCCAGCTCTCCACTTTCCTGCCCCTTGCCATGTTGGCCCAATCTCTGCAAGACCTTACTCTCTCTTCCTGGTGCTACATATTTCCTCTAGGAGAGAGACGTGCCCTGACCCCAGCCCCCTTGGCTTCACTCCCACATGGCTCTCTCCAGCCCCTGTACCCACTCCAAGCCCCTGGGATCCTGTCAGGAAAACTAAAGCAGCAAATTTCAAACGTTTCCATAGCCAAACCCTTTCTTAAAAAAAAAAAAAAAATTAAGGGGAAGCTCAGTAAATAATAGAGGGGCCGGCCAGCCTGGTGGCGTACTTGTAAAGTTCCCACGCTCCTCTGCTGTGGCCCAGGGTTCTTGGGTTCAGATCCCAGGTGTGGACCTATGCACCACTTACCAAGGGATGCTGTGGCAGGCGTCTCACATAAAGTAGAGGAAGATGGGGACAAATGTTAGCTCAGGGCCGGTCTTCATCAGCAAAAAGAGGGAGATTGGCAGTGGATGTTAGCTAAGAGCTAATCTTCCTCACAAAAAACAAATAGAGATAAAAGCAGAGCCATTCTCACTCAAATGGGAGGGACCACTTGAAGCCCTGCCCCTTGGTCCTCTGAGGTGAATACCTCACCTCTTTTGAACACAGTCTAGAAATCACAGACCTGAAAGCAGACCACTGCCAGTCTAGCTGGGACCTCAGCTACCCGTGCATTCTGCTCCCCAGCTCCCCGCCCTCTCTGCCTAGCAGCTGGAGATCCCAAACCTCCCCAAGCTTTTCATGCATCTGGAAGAGTCCCATGGAATTTACCTTCTTCCCACAGAGATGGAGCCCTGGCATGCAGGCAGCATTGCTCTCATCCTGGTGCCCTGGTTCTGGATCTCTCTCCTCCCAAGGGCTTGTGTAGGTCATATGCCTCTCACTGTAGCTAACCCAAGCACACAAAGTGTTTTGTACGGAGCTTTTTAAAGTGTGTTTGGATAGGGGGCCGGCCCGGTGGTGTAGCAGTTAAGTTCACGTGCTCTGCTTCGGCGGCCCAGGTTTCGCAGGTTCGGATCCCGGATGCAGACAGACGCACCGCTTATCAAGCCATGCTGTGGTGACATCCCATATAAAGTAGAGGAATATGGGCACAGATGTTAGCCCAGGGCCAGTCTTCCTCAGCTAAAAAGAGGAGGATTGGCAACGGATGTTAGCTCAGGGCTGGTCTTCCTCACACACAAAAAAACAAATAAAGTGTGTGTGGATAGACAAGCTTGGGTCACTGTTGCTCATACGATTGTGATTTCACCACTCATTTCTCATCTTGGAGGGTTGGTGGGAGCTATAATTCATCTTCCCAAACCCAAGTTCCAAAAAGAGAGCATAGACTTAGAGCCCTCCCAGTTCTTCAACTAGAAAATGACCTGGTCTTCCTAGAAGAAAGGGACTAGTCATTCCTATGTGGAGTCCCTGGGACCAAATGGATTAGTGTCCTTGAAAATGCCATAGTTGCACTCTGCTCCTGTCAAGTCTTAGCTACAGGAACTCTGTGGCATTTTGAATAGTCGTATCTAAGCAAGCTTGGAATACAGTCATTCCCAGCCTGCAGCCTGGAGTTCTAAAGTCTTCTCCAAGTAGGATGAGTGGCCTGAAAGATAATTTCCAGCCCCACATGCTCTGAGCTGCTTTGAGGCAGGGACTAACTGAGCCAAAGACCACCTCGATGTGTTTCTATCACTGTAGTGTCTCTCTGGGTCGCTGTAAAGAACAAGGCAGAACTGATTCTTCTTGTCTTTTTGGAGCTGATCCAAACAAAATCCCTGAGCCCTGGCCAGAGCACCAGCCCTGGGAAGGCTTTTCTCCATCCACTGTCTCTGCAGCACCCTGGAGGGACCCTGAGGGAGGAAGCAGGCATATCCCATTCATCTGTCGAGTCAACAAATATTTACAGAGCCTTCTCCGTGCCAGCTGCCGAGCGTGGTGGAGATGAATGGAGCACACAGGAGAGTGTTGTCCAGTTGACTCAGCAGGCTGAAGAGTTATGGGGGACCTTCATCTTAGAAACATCAAAGAGACTGCTGGGTGTTTAAGACATAGAGAAAAGAATGAAATCAGCTCTTGTCTTTGCTCTCTGTCTCTGCTCTCTGGATCTTCTCAGCTCACTCATTCTTCAATCAGCAGAAACAAATACCTTGTAGAACCTTCCAGCTTTGTTTCACTTAGTATTTCCTTAGAACTCTATTTTTCCCTCTTACTCCTACAAGACTAAGCACAGTCAACCTTTTTCTAAATTATGGAGACTTTCAATTAGTGGGGTCTGAATTAATGACATTTTCTGTCTATGCATTTCAAGATTCCAATTCAGAAGTAGATAGATTCATCAATCCTGATCCAGTTTATTTGCCCTTCATCAATGAATCTGGAAGTGACAGAAGGATATTAGACACATTCCTCTTTTGAAACATACTACCCAATCCTTGAATTAATTTCGTTTGTCTCCTAGTTAATCAGAGATCTCCTTGAGGGAGGAAAAGAAGGAAACTAATACTTACCATGAAGGATACTGAGCCAAGAACAGTGTGGGAACACTCTCTCTTGTGTGGACAGGGGCCATGTTTTATTAAACTGTGTCTAATAGTGCCTTTTCTGCCTCTTAACACACCCACCATAAATGTTTCATGAATGAGATTTACCCTCTAAAGAGCAGGTCATCTTACATCTCAGAACATGTTTATCACCTGGGCCCATGTAACTTCTTGTGTATCATATCTGCTTACCTGAAACAATCCCTTATATTCTAGAGAGCTTTCTGATTTTCATTCATGTCCTTAAAGAGAGACACATATACACAAAAGTCTCTAGCACATAAAATTTGCTCAATTACTATTTGATACATACAGATGATCATTGAAAGAATTCTGTGATGATAGGTAATATCTCCTTTGCATGGAGGTGATTCCATGTGTGCCCAAGGTCACACAGCTCAAGTTTGGTATATATGCTCAGGTTACATGTATTGAGGACTTACTATGTGTTGGGTGTGTCACTGAGTGCTGTCCATGTGTTTGTAATTTAATCCTACAACAACTCTGCAGAGTCCATATTAGTGTTGTGATTGGGGTGATTATGAAACTGAGGCTTGAGAAGATAAATGAGTTTTATTTAAGGCCACAAGTTCACACACGACAGGCCCCTTTTCCAGGAGCATTCATTACAGCTCAAGCTAGTACTAGTCCCCTGAGGGATGAACCCCAAAAATCCTCCTTACATGTTCTAAAGGAAGCACTTTTCTTTCCAAATTTGCATCCATCTTTGTCTCTACAAGATGGTGTTCGATAGTGTGATAGTGGCCAAAGTTTCCATCTTATTCAAATTCTGCATTTTTAAGACTAAATGCATCAGTTATCAAATTGACAGTACTAGATCCAATGCAGTAGGAAAGCCAGAAACATATTTCCATTCTGACCCTTGTCAATGACTAATAATATGATAGAGATGGAGAGAAAGAAACTAAAAGCACCCATATTGTCTCCTCCCCGGTGCATCTGTCTGAAAAGGTCCACTGAATTTGTCTGCATGCCCTTGTTGTGCAGAAGGGGAGGAAGTGTGCCTTTCCCACCCTGGAGAACACGCTGTGACCTTTTTTTGCACATGCCTGATTGGAAAACAGCTGAAATTGCAAATATGACTTGGTTGGAATGATAAACTTTCTCACTAAGAGAGGAAAACAGAGTCAAGTTTATTTTTAAAAAATTAGGAAGGTGTTTCTAAAACCACAACATTAAAAAAATGGTGTACCTGAGCATGCTCTGTAGAAGATGATTTTGTCTTATCTTAGGGGGTATTTCAACTGTGGCTTAATCTTATGGGAAATAATGCCCTCGGAACACAGGAGTGAGTAACAGAGCACGGAGTGTCTCTTCGGAGGCTTTCCACTAAATGCAACTCAGCAAATTAAAGGCATAAGTAATTTTAATGACAGCATAAGAGAAACGAACCCTCAAAGGTTAGGAAATTTTAGCTTTAACTTGGGGGAATTGCATGGAGGTAAGCTTTCAACTCTTTTCGTCTTAAAAAGGCATATCCTAAAATATTACAGTATATTCATGTGGAATAAAATTCACTGACTCTGTAATTTGGAAGCAAAATATAGCTTTTGAATTTCCTAACATTGGCCTGCTACTGATATTATTAACAAAACTGCTTTGGGCACAAAATAGCCTACTTAGAGTTTCTAGACACATTCGAGGCCATGGCTCCTCCCTGGTCAATGGCAGCTGGCCTGTGAGCTGGGGAATCCTGCACACCAGGGTAGTCAGTGCAATTGCAATGCAGCGAGAGAGCTCATGGCTGCTCTCTGACTGCATGTGTTTCCCACCTCTCTTTGCTTTGGGTCAACCAATTCTCCTCACATCAGGGATGCTACCTAATGAGCAACATAATCCCCAGACATAATTTAGGCCCTTGTGGAGATACATTATTTCATTAGGCCACTTGGATCTCATGGAGCAGCAGGCTATTCATTTTCTCAATTGCCCCCAAAAGGGTGTGCAAAGCTGATGAACCTCCTTACTTACACTTTGGGAGTAACTGATTGACCAGATAAGAGCGTTGGCCCGTATCCCGGGGACTCACTGGGAAGTGGTGTTTTTCAAGTGCATTTGGAAGCCAGTACAATGGATTTGGCTATCATAGACTTTAATATTTCAGTACACCTTGCCAACTTTTATATTTTTCTACTACAGTGACTTTAAGACATACCCTCTTTTAAATTCATCAGCTAATTGAACCATTCATTGTTTATTCATTCAACAAGTGTTTACTGAGTGTCAACCATTCAGAGCTGGACCACACTGCACATGGAGCTGGAGGATTTTAAGGGTGGTTAATAAAGGTTTGGAGGGTGATGCTGAAGGTCATGGTATATTTGCCCATTAAGAAATAGTTATATGACAGGGGCCTGCCCGGTGGCGCAGCGGTTTAGTCCGCGCTTGGCAGCCCGGGGTTCGCAGGTTCGGATCCCGGGTGCCCGCCGACACACTGCCTGTCAGCCATGCTGTGGCGGCGTCCCATATAAAGTGGAGGAAGATGGGCACGGATGTTAGCCCAGGGCCAGTCTTCCTCAGCAAAAAGAGGAAGATTGGACGGATGTTAGCTCAGGGCTGGTCTTCCTCACAAAAAAAAAAAAAAGAAAGAAATAGTTATATGACAATTTTAATTCCAACCTACAGTGAGAAGTTTTCTAACTACTGCCTTGATGTGTATTTACCTCCCTCCAGAAAACTCAGATATGGGAGGCAGGAGGCTCAACAGGAGAAGAGAACATAGGGAATTAGAAGGATATGGCATTCATCCATCGGTGGGCACTTAGGTTATTCCCAAGTCTTGGCTATTGTGAATAGTGATGGATGGCAGTTAGACTTTGGGTGGTGAACATGATGTAGTCTACACAGAAGTGGAAATATACTGATGTACACCTGAAATTTATATGATATCATAAACCAATGTTACCTCAATAAAGAAGTAATTAAATTTAAAGGTGAGGATATGGCAGCACCTACTCTTTCACCCACACAGGAGGGGAGGGCAGAGCTCAGCAGTATAGCTGGCCTCTGCACATTAGAACGGGAGCCACGCTCCGGTCTGCAGCTGCCCACACTGAGGTGCCTCCTCGGAGGCAGCAGTCGAGTATGGGCTTTGGTGTCTGTGTATCTTCTGTCGGGTTCCCAGTCTGCAACTTACTAACAGTGTGACCTTGAGTAAAGCTCTTAACGTCTCTCAGTCGCCCTTTCTTGGTAATGTGGAGATAAAAACATCTCCACTTCTAGGGCGGGTCTAGCAGTTAGCTCAGTGGCTGGCCAGAGAAAACACTCCATGAATGATGGTTGTCAATGGCCAGTGTGGCTATGCTGCCAAAGCTCTCAGTCACTCCTAGCCTTCTAGTCCATTGTCCCCATCCGTGAAGGTGCACAAGAGCACACACACACTGTGCGGCTCTGTATGTATCGGATGAACAGAAGGTACATTTTGGTACATTCTTGCCATTCAGAAAAGCTCTCTTTCACACTCAATCCATTAGAAAAAGGCTCCTACTTTCTCAGTAGGGGTTGTCTGATTCCCTGGGGCCTCTCCACACAGCCTGCTGTGTGGGATGACTGACTGACTACATTTTAGGCGGCAGTTAGTATTTACAGTCAGGCCTGGGAACAGGGCTGGGGGGATGGGCAGCTTGCTCTTTAGAGGCAAGTGTTATTAACCAGGCTGTGGGGCCCAAGCAGGGCCTGAAATAGATGTCCACATTGTGTTTTTGTTGCAGAGTGTTGCTGCCCCTGCTGCTTTTCTTGTCAGCACTTCCTGGATGGGGGTAAAAAAAGATGGCAAAATATACTGTTCTTATCAGAGGCTCAACATTTCAAATATAATATGCTGTTTGTGTGTCACTGATGCTGTTGTAATTGCCTTCTGCACCTGATTTACAGATGGTTCTTTTTGACTAGTTACACGAAATGATTTGCTTAAAGGCCTGTTGATTGGATGGGGAAGGGTAAGCATTACTGTCAAAGCCCAGGAGTCTGCAGGATAGGAGGTAAAAGGAGATTCAGAATGTCTTAAAATGATCCGATTCTTGGATAGAAGTGCAGGTGGCAAGAGACAGCCAGCATTCTGTTTTCTGGGGCAGAGGGAAGACACATTTATGAATCCTGGAGTTAATCTGGAAGCCTCATCTGAACCAAAGGAGCTCATCTTCTTGGTTAAGTGGCAAAAAATGAAACTTCTGAATCTCCTTTCCCTCATTTAACTTTTGAGATTTTCAGAGATTTACCATCGCTCAAGGAAATTGATAAAGCACTAAGAGATGAAGTTTGGGTTTGAATAATCAGAGTTTGATTGGCATGACTGGTTCAGGTTGAATTCAAGTCCGACTTCCCAGAAGAGTTGAGAGACCAGTCACCTATTTCCTGTGATTTGAATCCCAAAATCTCTTCTCCTTGAGCCTATTACGGTAGTTGAAATGAGTCCTTTTAAAAGTAAACAATTTCTTTAAATATGTAAATAGTCCATGGGCCTCCATTCATACTCTAGTGTGAACTACTTCCTATAAGTTTGATTTTTTAGAGTTATGCTAATGGTGTGGGAGGAAGGGTCATGTGTTTTGCAAAAAGCAAAACAGGTTGGTACTATCTCCCCAAAGTAGGACAGGACAGGGGGAGTCCTAAATTCAGGGCTACCTTGTGTACTATAAGCTTTCAACTCTGCTACTCCAGCCTCAAGCTTTGTGTAATCCTGGTCAACAATGAGATGTAGCAGACTGTAGATACAGGAGAGAAGCCAGTCACAGTGCTACACTGGGGTATGACTGGGCGCTCTCAAACATAGGCTGCATTCATTCACTAAATACTTATTGCCTGTGTCTGGTTTTGCGTTAGGGTGTTCTGGCCCTGGGAGCAAGAAAAGATATCTCTATTTTTTACTCAAACCACACCCAAAAAGAAATTTGCATAATTATATCTTGATGATACATATGAGAAAGTTTGGGGTCAGCTTGCCCAAAGTCACACAACTAAAAGTGGTCAATTTAGAATTCGGATCGAGCTCTGCCTGACACCCGTGTCCAGGCACATCCCCGTATACCACACTGCCTTGGAGCTCAGAAGCCACCCTGAAACTACCAAATTACAGCTGTCTGTCAGGGGTTACAACTAGTGGTTTGAAAGTTTGAGTAAATCTTGGTAGTTGTGCATCCCTCTTGCTTACAGATGAAAAATGGAAATTGTTTGTTTTTAAAAAAAGCAACAGCAGCCACTGCCCCAGGTGTGAGCCATACTCCAAGGGCACCGTGTCCATAGGCATTGCCCATAATCCTCTTCTCTCCCATTGGCTGGGCCATGGGTTTTGGTTGCCAAAGGTGGTGAGGGCCTGGACATGCTATTCAGCAGCCTCATCTGACAGGAGTCATTCAGATTCTTTAAATTGGAGGCAAAAATCCACTCAAAGTGAAATGAGGGCAGCAATTTCCATAGAGTTAAGGAGAGTGGAGAAAGAAAGGAGGAGCATAGACACACGGAATGTCTTAACCACTTATTTGTCATTTCCAAGTCCTGGTCCCCCCATTTTTCATTTTGATAGAAAATAGAGTGTACTTTTTACACTTTTCTACCAAAAATGGTGGAATGCATCCCAGGAGATCAGTAGATTAATTAGGATATCTGCATGGCTCTTTAACAGCAAGAAGCATAATGAAGCCATACTGTCAACAGCTAATAATGAGTTTTTTCAAGGGAAGGTGGTTATAGCTCACTCCTTGGTGAGAATCAGCCTGGGAAGACTCTAGAGCTTTACTAGCACTAATTTAAACAAGGATTCCTGTGTGTGGGATTGTTGCCGAGCCGCAAATTCTAAATTATATTCCATAGAATACATATTCAATATATTGCAAACAGGTATAAGATGTAAAAGTGTTCTGTGGTTCAACAAGTTTGAGAAACACTAAATTGAGCTTAGAATCTTGAATTTGCTAGTTGCTTATAAACCTCCAGTATATCCTTTGCATTTTCCTTGACCGTTAAACTCATTTGCCAAGGAGCATCTCTTGAAGCAGGATAGCATGGTGATTAAGGAATCTGAAGCCAGACAATCTGGTTTCAAATCCCTACTCTGCCACTCACTAGATGTGTGGCCCAAAGCACTTGCCTCAGTTTTCTCATCTGTAAAATGGGGATCATAATATTATCTACCTATTAGGGTTGTTGAAACAATTGAATGAATTAAACCATATAAAGCATTTAGAACCGTGCCTTGTACATGGTAAGTGCTCTATAAGTGGCAGTGTTATTGTTGTTAGTAGCACCTACAGACAGCTCCATAGGAACAAATCTCTTCAGGGCTCATTGTTTATTGTTTGCTTGAAAATAAATTATAGGCATTTATTTTTCTCCAGCATATGTGGAATTAGGACAAAATTAATTTAAAAAGCAAGAAACACAATAAATTATGGGATTCCTTTGCATTAGATATACAGAAAAGTATAAGTCATGAGAGTGAAATAGGAATTTGAACATAATAGTTTGGGAACATAGACGGACAGGCCTCAGGGCTTCAGAAATTAGTGTATGAACCGACAGCACCGAGAGCGGATCACACGGGTCCTCCTTGCCCTTCCGTGTGTTGGGAGCACGCAGGAGTGCAGCCTCCTGTAGGGTGAGTATGAGGCACTGAGCACTGGTTTCCTCTCTATCCTCTCCTTATTCATACTAAGGGGAGAGGAGGAGGGGAAGTTTACTCATATGAGGTTTAAGCACAATTCCGAGTGAAGCCCAAAGCTAAAAAAGGCAAAACCTGAGATTCCAGCCTCGGTACGGAGTGGGTCATTTCCCCATGGGACTCTGGGGGCCCATGCCAAGGGCTCACTGACCCTAATCCTGCCACACATAAGACAAAAGGGAAAACAGCCCACCTGAGGCATTAAAAAATTCATGGCCATACTCGTCAGAGAGACGGGAGACCATGAGACCTGGGCCCTGACCTCATCACTAACTAAATGTGTGACCTTGAGTGAGTCACTCCCGGCCTAAGCCTGCTTCTTCATCTGTAAAACGAGGGGCAGGCTGGGGTCTTAGCCCTGCCCTCCTGTGGGACAGTCTGCCATTGTCCTGAGGACAGTGAATTGTGCTGAGACTCGCACAGCAGGGTAGAAACGAGGACGGAGTCTCTGTCACGAATTTGGAGTTCTTCCCTCCCTCCTCCTCCTTGCCTTGGGCAGCTGGGATCTTCCTTATGTAACATGGTCAGGAAAAGGAGGGCAGGAAGGTAAAAATATTACCCTGTGGTTGTAGCCAGGCGGGTGTAGCGCTGGGTTCTGGGGACAGAAGAATGAAGATGAAGGGGACTCAGAGGGAAATAGGAAGGAACAGAGCCCACGTGAAATCCAGATTGATTCCTCTGGCCCAGGGCATCCATCTGTATTTGGTCCTCTGTGTGGCTGCTGGGTCTGCGGTTAGAAAAGAGGATGCAGGGGTGGGGCTGGAGGGGAGATGCATCCATCACCATTGCTCAGAGTGGTTAATTTTCCAGAGACTGTCATTAAACAAATTTCTGCTGCAGCCTGGCAGCCCTCACAGACATTTGTTGGAAGAAAATTACGAGAAGGTGATTTGTCTGAGGTAATAGCTAGGCTGGGCTCTGGATTCTTAATGGCACATGGACCTTTTGCCTTTTAAAAAATTGCTTGTTAGAAAATACATTTTTCTGGCCTATCTTTGCATTCAGAGTCGGAGGGGTTGGGGCAAAGTGAAAAGAGGAGGTGCAAATACTTGCTGGGCTTTCAGGCCCAGAATTGGGGCCTAGGAAAATTGAAATGAGTAGGGGGCAATATAGCGACCAAATGCTAGAGATTGAATGATGGGGTGGGAGGGATTCTGGGCATAAGGAAGGACACCTCTCCTGGAAGTTTCTGGCCATTACCTGCCAGGAATAGCATCCTTTTATAAATTAAGGTCTTATCTTTGCTGCAGGAGCAGCTAGCCCAGAGAGGCCAGGCAAGGCACGGCGCGGGGAGGATCTGAGGGGCTGGGAGCTATGTATAGATCGCAGGGCTGCTCTTCCCAGCCTTTGGAAATGTTCAAGCACTCAGACAGTCACGAAAAGATGATCACTCTGTTTGTTCCTTGAAGTATAAAAATGATTTTATTTTTAGACGTTACGGTGTTTTTTTTAAATCTACTGCAGTTGTCTTCAGATGCAGCCATGGAAAGTAGAATAGTGCAGCCAAGGGTGGGCACAGGCAGAAACTGTAAGATGTCAGGGGTTTCTCAGCCTTGGTGCTATTGACATTTGGGGCTGGATAATTGTTTGTTGTAGGGGGCTGCCCTGTGCATTGTAGGATGGATAGAACCATCCCTAGGCTCTACCCACTAATGCCAGTAGCACCCCCACCTCCAGTTGGGATGACCTAACATTGCCAAATGTTCCCTGGAGGGCAAAATTGTCCCAAGTTGAGCCCACTGCTCAGAAAATGCAACCTTTCCCACAGCCCCTGCATTCAGTTTTTCCTCAGTGATCAGCTATCACCCAGATCTCTGGTCTCCCTTGTGCCCACTTTCCTTCCAATTGTCTACTGCCACCCCCACCCTCCTGGTGGCACCATCCCCCTCCATTCTCTGATCATCTCTACCAGGTGAAATGCATTCCACCCTCCTCTTATCCCCCACATTGTAACAACTTTAATGCACACTGTTCTTGTCATGAAACGTTTTCATTGTATTTACCAAATATGTGTCCTTTAAGTAAAAGTTTGCCAAATGTGCTGCTTCAGCCAGAGAAAACACATTTCTACTCAGTGTTTCCATTTGGTTTTGTTTACATGTGTTTTTTTAAGGCAGCGCCAAGAGGACGTATTCGTCCTGAGATCTCTGTGGTTCTCTTTTTGTACAGCGTTAGGTTTCTTTTACTCCTTTCCAATATTTAGGGCCCAGGATGAGAGCAGGGAGACTTGCTCTGCCAGCCGGAGGACACTCGCTTCAAAGCACCTACATAAAAGGTGTGGTGGTGATGCGTCCTGAGTGGCCACAGCTTCCAGTGCGTGGACTTTCAAGCTTCTTGCACCCGGATCCAACATATCTCCAAAGAAAGAGAAGCATTTCTCCTAGGAAAGATGAGCTAAACCATGAAGTCAAGGCCAAGGCTGTTGGGCAACAGTCTAAGATCTAAATGTTTAAGATCTAAATTTAGAATTTGGAAGTGGGGTCTGGCTGGAACAGGTAGTATTTAGAAGAGCAATTGTTCTAATACACAACTCCAAGGGTCATCTCCTCCTTTTTTAGGACCCTTTAGTGGTTCCTACAGGAGGAATCTAGCCTCCTTGGTCTGGAAAAAAAGGCTTCTGTGATTTGCCCACACAAGCCTCATCGCCAGTCTTCCCTGTGGCCAGCTCCCTCACTGTGTTCCAGGTTTACTATACAGAACTATTTTCAGTTTTCCAAACTGACCAGGTTTTCATTCCTTTGCCTGGAATGTCCCTTCATTCTTCCCTTTTACCTGGGAAATTCCTACTTATCATTCTTGACCTAACTCAAATGTCTTATCTATAGTGCTGCCTCTCTGCCTAATAACGTACGGTATATTACGGTTCTTCTCATGATGTATGAGAGTTATTTATGTTTCTTTCTCAATTTCCAATACTTGGTACAAAATAGACACTCCCTGAGTGTAACTGAATGAATTAATACATGATCCCAGCCCCACAGAAGTAATTTAGGATCTGCCATTCTTGAGAAGACTTTTTAAAAATTGCATTCAGTGAAGTTCTAAATTCCAGAAGGTGCCTTGAAAATCCCAAGGTCCCCACCCAAACTCTTCCTCTTTGGAAATCCTAGCCAATTCTAAGCCCATATACCAGACCCTTTGCTGCTACATGATGTATCTGGCCGATACAAGGATTTTTATCACAGTTTCCCTCCTTGTATTGTTTCCAGTTGTCATGGCAGCCTTGGAACTGGTTTCCTTAAACTGAAAGTAAGTTTCCCCATCATCTTGACTCTCCTACCTGAAGATATAATATTGAAATACAAGGTTTTCCTACAAGATGTGAGCCCGGTTTCAGAAGAAATGTCTCTCATTGTTAGGTTAACAAACCCATTAATTCTTTTTTTTTTTTTTTTTGTGAGGAAGACCAGCCCTGAGCTAACATCCGTTGCTAATCCTCCTCTTTTTACTGAGGAAGACTGGCCCTGGGCTAACATCGTGCCCATCTTCCTCTACTTTATATGGGACGCCGCCACAGCGTGGCTGACACGCAGTGCGTCGGCGGGCGCCCGGGATCCGAACCAGCGAACCCCGGGCTGCCAAGCGCGGACGAAACCGCTACGCCACCGGGCAGCCCCCCCATTAATTCTTATATTATGTTCTATTCTATACATTTGACTAATCTCTCTTTCTTTTCATTAATTAATTAATTGATGTCTAGCAGATGTAGAAAAGATATAGTTCTACCACCAAGGAGCTCACAATCCAGTGAGATAGCTATCTCATCTAATATTTCCACTGCCCCAAAAATGTGCTCTCATAGTCATGTGCTGGGAATTGGGAAAGCCCATTGGAGGGAGAGACAGCTTGTGGGAAAGTCCAGACAGATCACACAGAGGAGGAGCTGTGAAAGTAAAGTGCTCGGATGCCTGTAGTGTGCCCATCTTGATTTCAGTCTCTTGTCATTTATCCTCCCTGACCACTTTAATTGTGGTTATTCTTACTCCTTATCACCCTTACCAAAGACAGGAAGTACAATGAGAGGCTCTGTAAGCACTTTCCATAGGAAATATATCATGAGGATGAAGTTTTAAGCTAATGCTCAGCCATTTTTTTAAAAGCTATCATGAAAGACAAATGTGAAATGAAGGTTTTTAGACCTTGGTTCCTGCTGGCAGCCGAGTGCAGCATCCACAACGGAACCATGCGCTGTTGCCTGGAACTCAGCCACCATGTCCCCTTGATACCCTCCCCACAGAAGCAAGTTAATTGTTAAGTCATATTCATTTATAAGGTGGAGGTTTTCATATTTTTCTTTGTCTTCCTTGTTTCCCTTCTCTTTCCATTCTCTGTCAAGTCATGTTTGGGACGGTTTCTTAATTTTCAGAGGGAAGAGATCCCAGAATCCAAGAATAAAGTTAATTATAATGACAAATTGACCAAAATGAGAAAAATGACAAATAATCTGTGGGCTGAAATTTTCCCAAAAGCCAGGAATAAATAAAATGTCTCTTAAAGTGCCTGGTGGAGGAGGCTGATAAAAGAAACTCAATTATCTGTTGTTTTTTATTCAGTCTGTGATATCTGACTTTAAAAGGGAAAAAATGATAAAAAAAATTTTTAAGGATATGAATTAAAATAATAAATAGAAGTTCGTGAGCTTCTGTGAATTTGGAGTTTGAGAGAAAATGTATTCATAGTAAAATATCTAATGAATCTGTATATTTGCTTTCAAAAATAGCATCACTCAACTTAGCCTCTTCTCTTTTATGTAACATTGCTTGAGTTGGGCAATTAGACAGCTGACCACCTACTTATTATTATTGGAACTTTTAACTGTTTTACTGTAAATAGATACCATACTTTGTTTCCCTGAAATTTGCCTCATTTCCATAGGGACCTGAAAAGAACAATTAACAAGGAGCAAATATAGAGAATTCCAAGTGTTCGATGGAGAATGGGGAAAGTTCCACAAGAAAGGGAAGGAGATCTAGACAGTGTCGATGAGACATATGCCGAGAGATCCTACCACTCCTTGAATGGTTTGACCTACCTGGGTACCTTTTAATAGCCAAAACCCAGCAAATGCTCTAGAGACAGATGTGATCCTCCTCAGAGGACTTTCTCAGGAGACATACAACCTTGAAAGATAAATCACTGCCATAAATATGGGGGTTTTTGCAATGAATCTGCTATAGTCTGAATGCTTCTGTCCCCCCAAAATTAGTATGTTGAAACCCTAACTCCCATACATGATGGTATTAGGACATGTGGCCTTTGGGAGTGGCTTAGGTCATGAGGACGAGCCCTCGTGAATGAGATTAATATTCTTATAAAAGAGATCCCACAGAGATCTCTATCCCTTCTACCATGTGAGGACACAGTGAAAAGATGCCAGCTATGAACCAGGAAGAGGGCCCTCACCGGACCATGCTAACACTCTGATCTTGGACTTCCAGCCTCCATAACTATGAGAAATCAATCTCTGCTGTTGTTTATATGCTACCCAGTCCATGGTGTTTTGTTATAGCAGCTCAAACAGGCTAAGACAGAATCCTCTCTGGACCCTTTCTCCATTGGAGAACATTTTGTAGACTTTTCTGTATTGAAAATAAGGGGTTCTGGAGGACTCATTTGATAATTATTGAATGTCTACAGTATACCAACAATTATACTTGACTCTTGAGCCAGGTTCAAGAAAGAGACCCTCGTCCAGCTGTCAGGGAGGTCACGGACTAGGTGGACAAGGAGTAATAATAATAATTATTATTATTATAATATTAAAGTAGAGTACTGTCATTATCCCCATTTTACAGTTGAAGTAACTGAGGCCAAGAGAGTTAAGTAACTTGACAGGCCATATAGCTAGTAAGTGTGCCAGAGCTAAGTTCCTAAGGCAGAAGGTCTGCTCCAATGGGCCGGTTCTTGACCACAAGGCCACACTGCTTCTCAAAGACAAAGACATTGAAATCAATCATCTAAATGTGCTGATAAAGGCCTATAAACAGAGCTTTGGGTGTACAGAGAATAGAATGACTCTTGGGAGAGTCAAAGAGGGCTTCTCAAATGAGGTGACATTTCAAGAGAGTCAAGATGGTCAAATTGTAGAAAAGTAAAATGACGGAAAACAACATGGAAAATTCTGTTCCAAAATTGCCATTTTGGAGAATGATTTAATATGGATATGTTTCATGCTAGATTTAAAAAAAAAAAACATAGTGATCTACTGATATTCATTAAAAGATGTGCACATATATATGCATGAATTTTGTTATGTAGATATGTAAATTAATGTCTTGGATGAGAGAGTATGTTTTAGAATATAAACTGAGCACCATGCTATTATTAAATTTTAATACAGTTTTGCACATTGTGGCAGTTGTTTTTAATATCCACAAATCAGCTGAATGGGACAACATGAAACCTTTGGAGCTATATGAGGTCAGCGTCTTTCTCCAGAGGCAGTGCCAGGTGACAGTTGCCTGTACTGGGCAACAGTCCAACTACCCAATCAATCCAAATCTCATTTGGAAATGAGGAGTGATGCATTTTGTTGACTTCGTCATTCATTTTCATGGACTCACTGACTCTCATTTTCAACAAATATTTTTTGAGTAGGTCTGGAACCCTACATGTTGACTCTTGAATGGCTTGACCAAGGGGCATATCACTCAGGGCAGAAGGGGCAAGATCTGGATCTTACAGGCCAGGCTAGAGGATGAAGTCTAAGGCTGGCCCTGGGAGGAAAAAGCTATTAGACATTAGTCCAGACTAGAATGCCCAAAGAGAAGAACCAAGCATCCTGATCAGATCACTGTTGATATCAAAGGAGGGTGGGAGGCTTTTGTCGCCCCATAGAGAGTTCCCAGTAGTGACACATTATAGTTCTGAATGGTTCACAGAATCTAAGATATCAGTTTCAGACATTGGCTGGAGATTTAGTGATGATGGGGGCTACGATTCCAGGGAAAGGGGGCTGGAAATGGTTAGATGGGTTGTCCAGTTTGCAGCCAAGTTGGCAGTGGGGTCCAGGGAGGGCTCCATTCTCATGAATGAATTCCAGAAACTCTTCCACATGAACCCAGCTTGCATCACAGAACACAGAGACATGAACTGGAGCTCTGCAAGCACTGGAGGCCAGAGCTCTCCTAGGTGGACCAGATACTGGGTTTGTAGCAACACACTTGGAGCAGCAGCAGCAGCCTCACTTCCATATTTTCCAGGCCGACTCTGTTCCAAGCACTGTACATCCATTATCTGATTCTCACAGCAACCCAGCAAGGTTGATGTCATTATCCCATTTCACAGATAAAGAGACTGAGACTCAGCCAGTAGGTGACAGCGCTGTGTTTAAATGCAGGGTTGTCTGACTCTGAAGCCCACATTTTTCCTATTTTACTAAATGCTGCTTCTCTTGAGCCAGTCTAAGCCTCACTCACAGGCTAGAGAGTTTAGTTCAGGAATTTACTGGGGATAGCCTAAGGCACAAAGGTCTCCAGCCTGCATCTGAGCAGTGCTGGAAAAGGCAGAAACTGCACAGTGCTAAATGTTGTGCAAAATAAAATAGAAATGAATGATTGTCCTAGTCAGTGTTAACCAAATGCTGGATTCTGTGAAGCACATAGTGACATCTAACACAGAGAGTTACATTCTCTGCCTTCTAGGATCTTCCAACCCAAGGTGCATATTTACTTACTTGAATATTGAGCTGTAAGAAGGAAAGTCGCTAAGTTTGTGCAAGTAATTTTATTTTTTTTCTTTTTCTTTCTTTCTTTCTTCTTCTTTTTTTTTTTTGGTGAGGAAGATTGGCCCTGAGCTAACATCTGTGCCAATCTTCCTCTCTTTTTCGTTTGTGGGATGCTGCCACAGCATGAGCAGTGTATAGGTCCTCGCCCAGGATCCAAACCAGAGAACCCTGGGCTGCCTAAGTGGAACTTGAGAATTTAACCTCTAAGCCACCAGGCCAGCCCCCAAGTTATTTTATTATAGATGCTAGATTGCTGTAAGTTAACTGAACCATCCTCCAAATAAAGTACATCCTCAGAACTTTATTTTAGCCCAGGTATTGTCTGAATGACTAAATGAATGAAAGAATGAAGGTATGTTTGCTTGCTCTTATAGATTAGCTTTCTTGCTATGGATAAACCAAAGGAAAAAATATTTTCCAATACCCCCTAAAGCGAGTCTACTTTGTTTTGTGGGAGGTAGCAATTTATAGACCTATCTACACATTATTTTCTAAAACTCAAGTATTTTGGAAGAGCAGATGGAGTACCATACTGTATACACTAGTCATATATTTTGAAATATATTTCTTTTTGAGCAATTTGGTGTTGCTTTATTTAGCAAAAGCTGTTGAAGCTTTTAAAAGCAATGATCCAAAGAACATGAGTGGCTGAGATCACAGTGGACAGACCCTCAGGCACAATGCCAGTGCTTTTCAAATTCTGCTCTGCAGACCCCAGCCCTGATCCCCACTGCTTCCCACCCCTGAAGATGATGATCTGCTTTGTTTGGGGGGGTGAAAGCCTGGACCCTGGTTACCTATTTTTTTTTGTAAATCCTCTGGGTGATTCTGATATGCACCCAGGTTGAGAACCAATATTCTATACCCATATCTGAGTGCTACTCTTAGTACCTCATTTTCTTGAGACTCTTATCTATTTTCATCTATTAAATTAGTAGGGAAACAAAGGAAAGAAAACTCCATTCCCTTTATATTTTCTAAGAGTCATGGGGGAAGCAAATAGGTGTTGAGCACTTCCTGTATTGCCAGGAATTTGGTTTATAGACCTCATTTAATCTTCTCAAGAACTCGACAGTATTTTAAGAATTAATTGGCCCTTAGATATAGAGTTGAGTTATGCATCCTCCTCAGTTCATAGCTTATTGTCATCATAAATCCATGCCAGACTTTCCTCTTATTTTGTTATTCCTCTTCACCCTTGCTCCCCACACCCGTTCCTCTCTCCCAATGGAGAACTACCTAAATGCACTGGAACTAAAATGTGCATGTGTCCTTATAAAATATATCTTATTACTTTTGTCTGTGTGTATTGTTATTTACATAAATGATAAATCTGTAATATAAATAGACTATAAAAGGTAAGAATTTTTTTTACTCAATATTATGTTTTCAGATATATCCCTGTTACTGGGTAGACTTCCAACATTTGCATAGTATTTCATTGTCTGTATTCACTCCATTTTATTTATATCTTTCCCCATTGATATACACCCATGTTACCTCCAGATTCCCACTGTCACAAAAAATTCTGCTACTAACATCCTCATTTGTGACCCTTGGGGAACTGTGTGAGAATAATTTCTGGGATGTATGCCCAGGAGTTAGATCTCAGAGTCACATGATACATCATATTTAATTCAGATTGGTTTCCTAAATGGAAATAGCACATGAGAGTTCTCATCTCCCTACAGCCCCACCAACATTTGGTGTGAACCACCTTTTAAATTTTGGTCATTCTGATGGCTGGGAGTGCATTTTATTGTTGTTTTAATTTTCATGCCTTGGATTACTAGTGAGTTTGAGCATCTTTTCACATGCTTTTTACCTATTTGGATTTTTCCTTCTGAGAATTGCCTTTTCATGTCCTGTATCCACTTTTTCATTTCTTTTTTAGCTTTAGCTGCTACAATAATTAACTCCCAATTAGTTATTTGTCTGATAACTTACCACTAATTTCTATTTTTGAACAAAAATCCTTACTATTTAAAGTAGGTAAATCCGACAATTTTTCATCTTATGGGTAGGATTTTAGGGTCTCTTTTTATGAAGTAATTTCCCACTCAGAATAAGAATTATGATTCCCACTTTTGTAGACAAGGAAATAGGCTCCCAGTATTGTTGCCCAAGGTCATACTATCAGCAGCGTGCTTTGAAACAAGGAAATAGCTGTTAATAAGTTAAATCATGCTATTCACAACCCCTTTAAAACAATCAGGTATTATTTGCACTAAAAACATTCTCTGAGTTTCACTCGGAGATCTCTCAAAAATTGCAACCTGCAGCTTCTATACGTCAGATTTCACTGAATTTTCCTTTCTGCTCTGAAATTCTCGCAAAGTGTCTCAAATTGCATTACAACCAGGCTGGTCGTAATTACAGCTTTGGCCTTCGTTAAGCTAATTACTACTTGTACTCAAATTGAGCCGTTTTGCTCAAATAACACTGTAAACCAGTCCTTTCCCTGCGATGTCTGTCTCTTCTAGGAAAGTACAGGGCTGATATGAGAGTTCAGTCTCTCTTAGAGCAGGGAATTTCAAGCTGCCTCTCTGCGTGGAGCCCTGGGGTACAGCTCAACTGTCTCATGGCAGGATGGGAAGAGTGGTGGGAGGAAACTGGGGACTGGAGTGAGGCTGAGCACAGGCCCCCTCCTCCAATTTAACCCATACAAGCTTTGCCTTTATTTGTTGTGTGTATTGGGTAATATGTGAGATCAATTTGAAAAAGGCTCCTCTTGCAAAATTGGGGGGCACTGCCAATTTTGGCAGAACTAGACTACTTAATATAAGCTGTTATATTTTCATCTCTCTGCTTATGTTACATTAATGTAGTGCTTTACATTTTGAAAAACACTTTTACATGATTTGGATTTATAAAACCTTGTAAGGTAGGCCTATTTTAACATCTGCAGCAAAATTTTCCCACAATTAAAGCTCCGTGTTGCAGCACCCATTCTAGTAGGCAGGTCGAAGGGCCATATGTTGTCAAGGGGTGGTGGAAGTTATCACCGGCTTGGGTAGAAGGTAGAGCTAGATGGTCTCTAATCTCTCTTTGTGCGAAGATGTTGTGACTGGAAATGGTTAGAGAAGAAAGTAACATCAAAAGAATTACCTCCACTATGCCTTTGGTCTATTGGGGGTAGGAAGAAGGGCCTTCACACATTTGTTGAACACCTGTTCTGGTCTAGTCACCATGTTAGGTGCCTCATTTCATTTCATCCTTACTGTATCTTCCAGTCTCATCACCTACCATCCCCCAGTTCAGATGCTGCCTTCTAGAAACACCAGGTTACTGGGAGGGAGATATTATTGTATCCGTTTTAAAGGTGATGAAACTGAACCATGTAAAGTTAAGTGAAAAGCTTAGAGCCCAGCTCCAAAACCAGGGATCTTTCCACTGCATAATCATACCTCCACATAAACATTGCATCTTTTAAAAATTAGCCTCCTCAAACTTCATTTAAGCAGTTGTTATTCTTGGCAGGAAGTTCTTTATAAGTAGTTCTGTCTCACTTTTGGCATCATGTTGATGCCTCGGTCCTCTCCCTCCCTCCGGTCCATACCTCCTGCTCCCATCATATGTCATTTACAGCTGCATCATCCTCCTTAGTGATGAGGTCACTTGCCATGACTCAGCTGTTAGCATCTTTGCTGCTTTGATTTCCTGGGTTTCCAACACAAGCCCATGCTATTTTTGGTTTTGCCTCAGACAGAAAGATTGGAAAACAGCAGTCCGGCCTTCTGGCTCTCCAAGTTGTTGATTAGACTTGGCTTTCTCTCTTCATTCATGAATTCTTTCTGTGCTGCAAGCTGAGGAGGTTTGCATGATTGAAAGATTCTTCTCTCCTCTCAGTGGGTGCATCTCTGGGACACAAATGGGGGCCAAATGCGGTGTCGGCTTTGGTTATCTTTGTTTTTCTCTTCCAACAAGAATCCCTCAAACTATGAAATCATTCTTTCCCATCTCTTGTTTCCTAAATAAAAGAATGAACATATTGAATAAAGTTGTTGAGTATATTTCAAATATACATATATTATGACTACTGAGCAAGACAGAACAAATACCAAAAATAGATATATTTAATCTTAGCCTTTTATTACTAGGGCCAATAGTCTAAGAAACTGCTCTGTTAAATGAAAGCTGCCTGGATTTCACAGCTTGAACTTCTGGAATCTTGAATTTTACAATAGGAAGCAGTTTACTCAAATGTGTCTGATTGTCCTAAAACAATGGAGAGTAAGAATATACAATTGTGTAGCAGCTTACAGTTTATGAAGTGTTTTCATATGCATTATCTGTTAACGTTAATTATTCCATGGGGTAGGTTTAATCTCCCTATTTCACATAAGCAAATTAAGATGCAAAAAGCCTTAACTTTATAACAGAGCATTCGTTTGAAAAAACAAATGTACGCATAAGGAGATTTAGCAGAATCACCTAGACCTGGCCCGTGCAAGTCATTGGCTTCTGTTACCACAAACAATACTGTGTGGATGAAGAAATAATGTTATACTTTGGGACAGCTGATCCATATAAAAAATTGAAGTAAGACTGAATTGTCATTCAGCTGGCTGACACTCAGGTCAGGATCAGACGGGCAGGAGTCATGGAATTAAGCAGGGTTTTATATTCTCCATGTGAAAAGTCAGGGCCTTTATTTGTGACCTGTTTTTCTCATTCCCCTTTCCTGTCAGGAAAGTGTCCTGCAGCCAGCTGCTGTTGGCCAAGCCTGCAGGAGCAGTCATGATGCTTTCAGGATCCCCCAACCAGAAGAAAACACATACTCCACAAATTCTTGTAGGCTAGGCAATATTCTGGGTATTGGAAATAACACGATGAATAGGAAGTGTCCTTTCTTTTTATTGAAGTACAGTTGACATACAATATTATGTTATTTTCAGATGTACAACATAATGATTCAACATCTATATACATTACGAAGTGATCACCATGATGAATCTAGTAACCATCTGTCACTGTACAAAGTTATTGCAATATTATTGACTATATTCCCTATGCTGTATATTACATCCTCGTGACTTATTTATTTTATAACTGGAAGTTTGTACCTCTTAATCCTTTCACCTATGTCACCCAACTCCCTGCCCCATTCCATTACCCAAAGAATATATGTAACATATGGTGGAGAGTGGAGGGGATGTTAGCTTAAACTAAGCCTTTTTAATACATAAGATCAGGACTGTGATGGGGTGACAAGGCTTCCTGAGTGAAGGATGAGCAGTTAGCCTGTTAAGAGGGAGCATTTCAAAAAGGGACATCAGCATGAAAGAACAAGGAAATTACCAGTAACCTGGTGTTTCTAGAAGGCAGCATCTGAATTGGGAGATAGTAGGCGATGAGACTGGAAGATACAGGCAGAGGCCCCATGACGGAGGACATTGTTTGCAATATTAAAGACTTTGGCTTTATGCAGCTGAGAACCTGGGTCCTCCAGGTCAGATTGTGTTCAGCTCATCACACTGGTCCGTCTGTGGAGAAGGGATGGCAGAGGTTGAATGTGGAGGGAGTGAGATAAGATAGGAGGCTTCTAGACGAGTACAGGTAAGGGACATTGAACCTCAACAGGCAGAGGAAGTAGGAGTGGAAGGAAAAGGGCATAGCTGAGAAACATTGAGAAGATGGGGTCACAACTTGACAGTTGGACACAAAGAGTGAAAATGAAAAAAAGTGTGCAAGATGACTTTATTATTTTTGGTCCAAAGGAGGATGCTATAAATCCTCATAGAGAATGCTCCAGGAAGGACAGTTTTAGAATGAAAATAAGTTGAGTTTTAGAAATGTTGTATGAAAAGTGCTTATGGGACAAAGAAATCAGTTTGTAGCTCAAAGCTAGGAATGCGGCTTCTGCTCTGATTTGTATCATTCTTTTTCTCATGCTACCACTTTAAATCAGCGGTTCTTATGGACTTCATCATGACCAACTTTGAGTATCTTGTGAAAGCACTGGATTCCCTGGGAGTGAAAAACACACACACATACATGTCCGTGGAACATGACACACAACTTCGGGTAACTCGAAGAGCTCCAAGTTTCCTTGCTTTAAATAGGACATGGAGCTTTAAAAGTCCGTGCAAATCTCTGAACTGCCAAGTCGTATATTGAGAGACTGTTCAGGGTCCTCTTCTACTGCTATGTGATAGGAGGAGTCCGGTTGCAACCACATGGTTTATTATCACATAATAATAACAAGTCAGTGGGAGATTAGCAAACAACGGCAGTACCCAGAAACTGTAGCACAGGCTCCTGTTAGCTCTTCCATACACTCCTCAAATATTTTTCTCATGACCCCATTCTTTGCCTGTGTCATAAACTCCTCCCCAGACTTTCCTCCAAGGCGGAGCTAATAGAACACGTGTTGTTCAGATTCTGTTACTATTTATTGACATGTGTGTGGTCTTTCTTGTCATAATTCATTATCATCATAAGGTGAGGATCCTATTGTGAGGACGACCATGCTTCATCTTCCATTGTATCCTCTGCTCAAGTTGGTCAAACTCTATCAGTGTTCAGAACTCAAGTCACTTTTGTTTTCACAAGAATATAAACATTCTGCAGTTTTCACCTCCATATGTTGACTCTTTTCCCACAAGCTCTGTAGAAGTTTCCCTGAAATTTTTTCACACATTTTGTTCTCCCACCAAATCTTGTTGACATTCCTCTCCTCTAATACAATATATAATACATAGGCCTTCCAATCAAGAGAATCCCCCAAACAGATATCAAGGTGTATTAAAGTATTCTGTCATTTAACATTTATTGAGTACCTAGGTCTCCCTTGAGGAAGCCAGTCTAATAAATGATGCAAATGTGGATTTATAAATTACACGCAGTGTGATCGTTGTGTTAATAGAGATGGCGGACCCAGGAGGTCATATTGTGCTGGCTGCCCTATCCCTTGTCTGATGGGTTGAGTCATTCATCTATTTTTCTGTGAGTATTTGTTGCACCCCTCCTGAGCAGACTGCAGGGTGCTGTGGAGGTAGATACTCAGACAAATCGTGAATTTGAGAAACTGTCACAGCTTTACAAAGATATATGAAATAAGCTATAATGGAAGATAGAAGTGATACATGCCAGAAATGTGAAGAAAAACAAAAGGGAAACTAATATTTGTTGAGTACCTGCTCTGTGTCAGGAATTATTTTAGGTAGTTTCATTACATCTTCTAATAGAATGTTCCTACCTCTGTTTTGAAGTAAGTATTACAGAGGAGGAAATTAAGGCTCAGTGATAAGCAAATTACCATAGATTTCCTTGTTTCTAAAGCTCATGTTTTTCCACTCTATATTGCTAAAGGACCTTAGGAAATATATCAAAATAATAAATTGAGAAAGAATGTGACCCATTTAGTTACTACCCAGTGTTCCAGTTTTCTCTAAACTTCATTTATCTCTTTCTTCCTGCCCATTATGGGTAAGTATATACCCTGGAACATCTTTAGGGTTTATCCCTTCCCGGCTCTAACTATTATTAATATTCTGGTAATTTCAAAAATAAATCCCTTTTGATGTGGCTCGGCAACTGTCTCCTCTCTTTCTCTTGTGATTTACCCAATCCATGGTAGCATTAATATAGAGATAATTAAATGTGCTGCCTTTACAGGATGATTTTCCATGTACATACCATCTTTTTTTCATAACTCATGAACATTTCTTAATAAGACATAGACGTGGCAGGCACCTTTTATTGTAATTCAGGGCCTCTCTTATCCTTTTTAACAAAACTCCTGACAAACCCACCCTTATGGTCTCCTTTACTGGATGAGAATTATCACAGTTCAGATACATCTATTCAATATCAGAAGTTGCTGGATATACTCACTAAATGACCCAAATTTTATCCCTCTTACAATTGAACACTTTAAGTAAATGCTGGCAAGCTTCATTTCATTGGAAAATTGCTCTATGTCTGAAACAATTTGGATATCAGTATTTGTGCAACAGCCTTCCTAGGTGTAATGTCAAAAGCAATACTCATTTAGCTGACTTGCATTCTCCGAGTGATATTTACCCAACAGTCATCACTCATGTTTGTTCCTTTGGTGTTAGGGTGATGAGCCAAGCCGCTGTATTCTCAGCTGGGCCTGGAGCCTGTTGAGTGTGGCACTGATTAATGATGTGTGGGGAGGGAGCAGTTTGCAGAGCCATCTTAGAAACCCAGTTAGCCAAAGACAAATAGCTGACAGTTGGCTGATGGGAGCACAGGAGATGGGCTCTTGAGAAAGGGAAGTCATTTAGAAACACCAGTATTGCTTTTGGTTATCCTAACGAGGGAGGGGACAGGTTCTGCAGTAGATGATGCTTTTGGGTCTGGTTTCTTGAATGCACCCCAGGATCAGGTATACAGCATGTGACTCATGTATTCATACAACTGCATCATTTCTCTGTGTTTTGGTTTTCACTATTTATAAATTTGCTTATGGAGCCTTCCTGCTTCCCAGTCACCTTCAGACGAAATGCACTTGTATTAGTAAAGTATCTTGAGATGTTCCTTTTGAAGATACTGTGCCAAAAGAGCAAGCATTTATAGCTTTACTTTTTCTTTACTAAATGAATTTTACACTGAAAAAGGTTTTAAGTGTAGTATTTATCCTGCCTTATGTACTTCCTGTCTCTTGTTTTTTCCTTCTTTCACCCACCTGTTGCACCATGTTGGTTTGGCATCCATTTCTTTACTCAAATTTTCTCTTTTTTGCCTCTTTCTATTCTTGGATGGGGCAGTGAGGAGGAGACACCTTGATCTTGATGTTGTAGAGAAAATGTCTCAGCTCTAATTGGGGCGGTATCGTTTTAGTGGCATGCCAAAACTGGGTGCAACATATTTTTTATTGTCCTTTCCAGAACAGACCCTTTCTCCCTGTTACTGACAGAGACTAACAGAAAACAACTCTGAAGTTCCATTAGCAACTCCTGGCCAGAGACCTTAGGAATATCTGTTTCCTAAAGATAAATAACATCTTGTTTAGAGGGCTTTTTTTTCACTAGCCCATCCAAAATGTTCAATTCAAAAGTGACAAGGATGCCCAAATTCATCCGAGGGAAGAAAATACAGAGAGGTAAAAGGACATGCCCAAGATTACACAGGAGACAGCCTAAGAAGGAAGATGCAAAGCCAGGTAGACACCAAGTGTCCTGGCTCAGTTATTAATCTTTGACTTTATCACTTCATTCTTCTGCACAAAGATCTTAAATTTTCACCGCTTCCTGCAAGATATGGTTCAAATTCTTCTACTTGGTAGTTATGGGCTTCCATAGTTTGATCTCAACCTGTCTCCCTCGGGTTACCTCCTACTCCTCTTTCTAAATGAATAAGCATAAACAATTGACATCATTTGTGTCCGGTCCCATAAAAGCTGCTTGACAAACATTCTTTTAATGGGGATCTGAGGCTTAGAAGGGTTCAGAAATTTGCCCCAGGACACATAGATGGTCAAAGTGAGAGGGCCAAGAGTCAGACCCAGTTCTGCCTGACTCTGGTGCTCACTGTTTTCCTTCCACATTTCACTAAAGCCAGAGTGATCTTGAGCAATTACCTTTCTATTGATCTGGGAAGCCATAACTCTCCCACTCCTCTTTTTAGATCTAAATCATACCCATCCTGAAGGACCCCACCCAGAACCTGCTTTGTTCATACTGTTTTCTAACCAGACTGGCTGAAAGTGGGCTCCCCTTCTTTGAAGCACAGAGCACTTGGGAGTGATCATGGGCATCAGTGCCTCAGGGCAGACAGCATGGAGCATGTTGGAATCAGGAGCTTTGGGTTCAGATCCCTGCTCTGCACTATTTAGTGTGTGATTTTGAGTAAGTCATTTAATTTTATCTTGGCATATGCTGCAACCTGACCTCTGAAGTCCCACTCCATCAAAAATTCTAGGATTCTGAAGTTATATTATGTATATAATTTCTTGTATAAGTTGAGTCCTATACTTCTCTGTGCCCTACCACCCCTGCCTTCCCACTGTCTAGTACAGTGTCTTATGTGGAAGAAGGCACACACCGAATATTGTTGAGAGACACTTTTATCTTCAGTTCTAACTTGCTCCCATTTCTTGGCTTGTTTTTTTTTTTTTAATTGACTTAGTCATTCATTCACTTATTTATTGCTAGCATTGAATTTTTCTATAAATTCCAAGGTCCTTCCTGAGATCTTCTAGAGGCCTCACCTTTGCTTTTAGACAATAGAGTTATTGGTTCAGAAGTAAGCTCTCAAGGGCAAGGACTTTTCGTTTTTTCATACCTAAAGCAGTTTGTAAAACGGAAGGAAAAGTCACTTTGATGATATGAGATCTCAGAAAAAGAAGTCTGGACAAATACCAATAAGCACTTTGTAACATTTTCAGTATCACAGTTGTTTCAGCATTCCATCAGTCCTTGTGCACCTGCACATACAAACCCATAGTTACCAACCTGCACAAAAAAGTGGATGGTTACCAATTAATTGAAGTCACCAAGTTTCAAGATTGGCTTCTAAGGACTATCGTCTTCTGTACCATCTTCAGTGACACTTGTCCCCTTTTGCTCCTAAATCTTTGGTCCCTGCAGGTCCTCAGGCATTCATTTTAGGAGATGGTGGAGCTGCTCATCCTAGCGCTAGACACCATTTTGCAAAGTAGATATCATCTTCCTTCCTTCTAACCCCCCAGCAAATTCCTTGGACCCCAATTTTCACTTGCCAGATGTTCATGCTCATTCCCAGACCCCTTTATAACAATAATAATAAAAGTAAAATTCCCACATGATTTATTTACAAACACTTTTCTTGTTTGCTAACCACTTAAATGCTTACTACTTAGTAGGAGCTATGCATTGCTCGCTAATCTAGCTTTCATTAACTTTAGGGTAAAGTTACAAACATCTTTTCATTCAACTTTCATATTCTAAAATCAATTGCAGCTTGGTATTTCCACTGTAATAATTTAAATCATAGGCTGTCTAGTTACAGAACTTGGATTCAAGTCTCTCTCCTGTCATTTACCAGTATAAATTCCCTGAGTCATGGTTTCTGGAACTGAAAGAAATGGAGAGTCCCTATTTGGTAGGATTGTTGTGAAAATATAATGAGATTAAAGATACCAAGCTTAGGGGCCGGCCCCGTGGCCTAATGGTTAAGTTCAGCACACTCTGCTTCCTTGGCCGGGTTCGGTTCCCAGGTGCGGACCTACACAACTCGTCAGCACCACGCTGTGGCAGTGACCCACATACAAAATAGAGGAAGATTGGCACAGATGTTAGCTCAGGGTGAATCTTCCCCAGGGGGAAAAAAAAGATACCCAGTTTAGAGCACCGGACCTCCACTTAGTGAACACCCAGTAAATGCTAATAGTCAATATTCCATCACCAGATAAAAGGTGGTTTAGGAGCAACCATCTCATTTGACTCTTATGACTGTGCCTGATTGGGTAAGAGAGAGGGTGGATATTAAATTTGTTTTCAGTTTAAAAATATATTTTCTAATTAATGAATGCCATGCATGGTGAGGTTCAACATAAGATGTATACTTTTCTTAAGTGAGAAATTGAGAACTGTCATAGTGTACCTTAACATTTTTTTTGAAGCTTCTTTCACACTTCTTTTTTTTAAATAACAAAACAAGAGAACATTGACTCTTTCATATAACTGAACTCTAACACAAATTATATTCTTTTGGAAATCATTTCATTTGTTTTTAATAAACATGTAGCAAGAGCATTTCTGTCATAGAAATAAACATTACTTCTAAAAAAACTTCTCAGTTAATTTCACCCAAATTACAATTCTAAGAAAGTTCCTTAAACATTGGTTATAGTCAGAAATTTTTTTTCCTAGAGTTACAAAATCATTGAAATTTGAAAAGAAGGAAAAAGGTGATTGTGTTCACATCAGAAGGTCTATAATTTGACCTAGGAGACCTCTGTCTGCCCACTACTTCACCCATTCAACAGACATGTGGCAGCTTCTCCTGAGTGTTTGGCAATGTTCTAGGGCCCATGACTAGGTCCTTACTATGACAGTACTCCATTTCCAGAGGTGTTGGTATTGGCTTCAATCACCAAGATGGTAAGTGAAGTGGAAATACTGTTTAGCTATTGGATTGAACAACTTTCACAAGGACTTAAGATGGAATACAAGTTCAGGCCCTAAAAGGACTTGGGCTAATCCTGAAAGATATTTGGAGCATTGGAACTTTTAAGAAAATCGAATCCAAAGTTATTGAAAAGTCGAATGTGTTAGGTAAGATTAATTATTGCTCACCAACATCACATCCTTCAGAGATGGAGGATGGGTGCCATTGTGAATGCCAAATTCAATTGATTGGTAGTGACTGCCTACAGGCAAAGTCCTGGTTCAGCAAAAAAAGTGGCAGTGATTTCTGCCGTTGACATGGGAGAGAGAAATGACAGTGTATATGTCATATAATTGCCATCTATACTGTTTCCTCCAAAGGACCCATGAGTAAGGAAAGGGACCATATTCAGATGAAAGCATGGCAGACCCAAGTGGATTTCTGGAAATCTTGGAAACAGCTGTCTTCATCCTATGAGAGGTATAGTGAATGAGCAGAAAGGAAGAGGTATTGAGTGGAAAAACACAAGAACTATTTCAGATCTTCTTTGGGCACGTTGGCTCCAAACCACCACTACTGTCAGGATTTTGCAGAATCAGAGCACTCTGGGCTGTTTTAATTGCCTGAGCTTTGTGGCTGTGGTGGTTGACAGGTTCTCCTTTAAAGAAAATAAATGGCTCACAATTACTTTAGTCTGGAAAGTACTCTTCTACCCTGGGACGCTGTAATAACCGGCCATGGAAAAGAAAAGGCCTGGGGATTTATGAGGTGTCCCAATTTACAACCATCTGGGAGAAATACAGCAGGACGTTGGTATAGCAGTGTGTTAGCCAGAGTTAATCTATCATTGCTACTGTTATAAACCCTCTTTCCCTCAGCTTAAAACTATCACAGGGATTCAACCACGGCCTTCACAAAGACTCGCCAGAAATCATTTTTTTAACATGTAACTCAGAAATACAGTCTGGTTGACCTCAGTTTACTGGACTGAAGGGGAAATTTTCTAGGTATGAGGAATTTAAAATCCACTAGTGATAAAAAGACAAATGAGGTATAGTCTCTTCCTTCAAAGTGTTCAAGGTCCTACTGGGAGACCAGTACTGAATATATAATGTTAATACCCTCTGAGAAGTGCAATTGTTGAAGCAATGGGGTAAGAATAAAAATATATTTCTATGCACAAAAAACAGTGGTGTACTTAATAATCACTTTGTTTCCCTGCCCCCAAATTATATTGACAGCCTATACCCATAATAGCACTTATTGAGGTCATCTGTTATTATTTGTTTACACACCTACCTCTCCCTAACTGCCTTTGAGTTTCACAAGGACGAGCACTGGATCTGGTTCTGTGTGTTGCCCACATCTCATAGTACATTGGCACATGGTAAATGCCTAATAAACGTTAGCTGAGCCAGTATAGGACTGAATATATACTTCTAAAGCTTCTAATGCAATACCAGAAATTGACAACTTATCAGATAAAATTTAGAAAATCAAAACATGTTTACTCTTAAGATGGTCTCTTGATGATTCAGCTGAATTTATTTGCAAATTAAAATGCATACCGTGGTGTTTCAAATTTCTCAACAAAGAATGGTCCACTTAAAATATCACACTGTTGGGGCTTCCCCGTGGCGTAGTGGTTAAGTTTGCACGCTCCACTTCAGCAGCCCGGGGTTCTCAGGTTCGGATCCCAGGCACGGACCTATGCACTGCTTATCAAGCCATGCTGTGGCGGCATCCCATATACAGTAGAGGAAGATGGGCATGGATGTTAGCCCAGGGCCAATCTTCCTCAGCAAAAAGAAGAGGATTGGCAACAGATGTTAGCTCAGGGCTGATCTTCCTCACACACAAAAAAATCACACTGTTGGTCTGATGAGCACTGAAAAGGGGAAAGTATTTGGAGAAGGGTAGCAAGATATTCCTTCCCTGTATATATCACAGAGTTTAGTCTAGTGGGCTTTGCTGAATTTTATGTCCCACTGTGTGGCCATCTCCCCTGCCCAGCCTGACTGAAAAGGAGCTTCCACCAACACGTTCATTTTGGTGGCACTGTCCTTCTGGAGTGACTTGCTGAAGCAGTGGTTCTGATTTTGTCTGAGTTCGGCAGCCTTGCCTGGTGGCAGAGCTAGTTCACGGGAGCCAGACCCGGCCTCTCCCACCCCATATCCCCTGTGGTCTTGCCTGAGCAGTCTGCTTATGAAAAGTTTATTAAATCTCCCTTCCAGAGGGGCAGGTTGTCCCATTTCATTTGTCACTATTTAATAGCTTATGCAAAACATTCTGGAAGATTTAAGTGTGTGGGGCTTCAGGTTTCACCCTCCGTGTGAGACAGTAGATGTTTCATTTATTTCTTAATAATGACTAATTTTAGAGTAGTTTGAGACTGATTTATCTGTGCCCACTGATGTTTTTCTGTTCATTTTCCTGTTAGCTCATTCATTCACTCTATAAATATTTATGAAACTGACATTAGGTGCTGGACACGTGGAGATGAATTGGGTAAAATCCCACCATCCATAGAGGTTGAAACACACTGGGGGAGATCAACACCTGAGCAGATTGCTACCATTCACCTCTGTTTTTACACCTTATCAACAAATGAGTGAAGAAGGGGCAGTGAGTAGATCTTAGATTTGTTGGTAAAACAGCTCATAATGTTTAGAGGGATATCTGGATACCATTTACCCAATAAAAAAGACAATAGAGAGTTGTTCATCATTTAGCACCATGTATTTGGCATCATGATTGTGTAACTTAAAAAAGAAAAATCTTGGGCCAGCCCCTTGGCCTAGTGGTTAAGTTCGCCCACTCTGCTTCAGCAGCCCGGGTTCACAGGTTCGGATCCCAGGCATGGACCTACACCACTCGTCAAGCCATGCTGTGGTGGTGTCCTGTATACAAAATAGAGGAAGATTGGCACAGAGGTTAGCTCAGAGCCAATCCTCCTCACCAGAAAAAAAGAAAAAAGAAAAGAAAGAAAAGAAAAGAAATCCTTTCAGGCTCAGTTACTTCTTCAATGAAATTTCTCCCCTGCTTTTGGGGAGCTCCTAGGAGAGTCAGTCCACCCCCATTCCCACCCACACCATGGTCAGCCACGGCAACCATAGCTGCAAGAGAGCAGCACCTCCATAGTGACTCCAGTTTCAGAGACTTGCCCATTGGGAAGGTCATCTTTGTAACTTTCAGAAGATTTACAAAAGACTTTGCTTTCAACATCCATGCTTGGTGAAGTATGGCTAAGTTTGGTAAACGAGCATTAGAAAACCAACAGTAGCATAATTATTAAAATTTTGTATCCATTTTCCCCCATCCTTATTGGAAAAGAATGTTTCAACCTTCTTTGCAAGAAAACCAGCCCCGTTTGTTTCTGCCTCTCTCACCACACACGCTCACATATTTTGACTGACTTGCTTGACATGTTATTTATTCAAAGCTGTGGATTAAATGCCACCCACTAATGTGATTTGCTTGGACCTTGCTTGCCTGAGGCCGACTCTGTCAGACACTGGTGAAAACAGCTTCCTGTTGTTGACCAGGGCCATCAATTAGCTAACCAGCAAATCTGGCCTGATTGCTGTATTAATTTGACTCCCTGTTTCAGAGGGGAAAGGAAGCTGGTCACATAGCTGTTTGCCTCTTGATCTGTCTCCTCTCAATGGCAGGCTGCAGAGACAAGGCAGTGATCCCAAACCTCACCTTTTCTGTCTCCTCTTTTGGACTGGCTTCCCGTGGATGCTGAAGAAAATGAGAAGGATATTGCTTCCATACCTGTTGTTCTTCAACAGACCCAGCACTAATTGATTTTAAGATGAATTGCTATTTGAAAGGTTTATATTTTTTTTACTGGCTATAAAGATGCCTTACACCTTAAATTAAAATGCCTTCTTGTGAGGACCAGGGCAGCCATTAGTGAGATGTGTCTTAGTCTTTAGAAAGTGAAATCACCCAGTTAGCACCTGCACAGAACCGGGGGGCCAGGCATTGTATAACGAGTTATTTGGGGCTGACACCAAGGCCCTCAAAGCTCTCTATTTGGATTATGATCAGATTCTCAGGATGCTTCAAGCTGCCTGAGCATCACTACCCCCTGCCATCCGATTCCTATTTTATTAGCAGCTAAAAACCGGGGGAAGTTCTGAGCAAGGGAACAGCCGTGCTGAGCAGCTAGCTCCCTTTCTAACTGCTCCCTTGCCATCTGCTTTGCTCTCAGGGCAAGTTTGAAAAGTCACCTTTTATGCTGTCTGTAACAATAGTCTTCTGTCAGGTTCCTCAGGCTGTCTGGACACTGCCAGCCACAGGCTTGCCTGCTCAGGGTTGGCACACAGGCTGCTGCCCTATGTCTGGGAACAGTGATGCTGATTGCTGCCCAAGGAATTGAGGGCTAATTGGGAAGATGGTGGCTGCCCTTGCTAAAGTGGGTCCCTAAGCCACACCTTAGTAGGTGTTCCAAGTAGGCAGATGCCCACACCATGGTGTTGTCTGTGGCTGCGTTGGTGAGAAGCAGCCCAGGGAAAGTGGTCTGGCCCCCAAGTGGAGGTGGCTTCTGAGCAGAAAGCATGCTCAGAGCAGGCACGGTCTCCTGACCATGTCTCTGACTGTCCCAGGTGAGAGCACTCATCTTGTCCACACTGTAGCTTGTACCTGAAGACCAAGCCTTCAGGGAACTGAGGGCAGTAACAAGCCGAGGTCTCAATTCTTCATCTGTAAGTTGCATTGAGCATTTTTGAGGGAAGGAAGCATGTCCCTTCCTCTTTTCCCTTCGATGGCAGCAGTCATCACTCCTTCCTACCTTCTTATGCCTCCTCATTTAGACCAGTAGCCCTCAACCCCAGCTCCATATTAGCATCCCGTGGGGGGCTTCATACAACATGATTAGTGTCTGGAACCCATTCCAGACAAATGAATCAGCATCTCTAGGGGTAGGACTGGCAAAGGTACATTTTAAATTTTGTTATAGACTGAGGATTGAGAATTACTGAATTTTTAGGCTGTTTCTTTCAATCATTTGATGAGTCCATCCGTCATAAATTAAACGGACATTTTCTCAGTAACTTACTATTTGATTGGATTGTGCAGGCTCTGAATATACAATAGTACATAAGGAGGATGCAATTAATGATATTATGGTACAGTCTTATGAGGGGAGTATAGGCCGCGCTAACCCCAACTTTGCAGGGAGGGCAGCTGGTCAGGGAAGGATTTCCAGACTTGAAGAACAAGCAGGTATTAGAAAGGGGGTGTTAGTCACAGATGGAAGAAAGAGCACAAATGAAGGCACTGGGGTGAAGTTCAAGGCACTAAAAGGATCATAGGGTGCAAGGGGTGGGGCCAAGGAGGAGGCTTCTGCTAGAGGAGGAGGTGGAAGGCAACCTCGAGGGCCCATGCGGTCACACTAGACAGGCTGGTCTTCACCCCCAGGCAGTGCTCGACCACCGCAGGTTTTTAGCAGGCGAATGATGTGATCAGATTGGCGTTTTGGAAATAATCTGTCCTCTGCAAGGAGGGGCCAGGGTGGGCAGAGTTGAAGTCAGAGGCTTTGGGGTAAACCAGGACAGGTAATGGGGCAGGCATCCAGGGAGGAGCGGTGAGAATAACGTGAAGCAGACAGAAAGAACAGATATTCAAGAGGTGAGTCACCATCACACCCCTCCTGAAAACTGTCATCCTCAGAGCAGAATTCCTGACTTTCATGAACACTCAGGTTCCCAAGCCCAGGTAGTTTCATTATTTTGATTATTGCTACATAGTTTTCCATCACTCACCAAAGATGTAATGGAACTCAGAGCTGCGTTACAGTCACAGGTACAGATATACAGTGCCCAGAGAACAGGCCTTGACTGTCAGCAGTTTGCATTCCAAACTCTTAACTTGGGAAAAGTCAATCAATGGAAAGCTTTGGTCTGCAGTGTACTGTTTTGTTTCTCAGCTCTTGGGTACGAATCTTGGCTTTTGATGTGATGCACAACAAGCCTAGCATTTGCTACCTTCAGAAATGCCATCTTAGAAAAGAATGGTTACAGTGACCTCACTGCCCACATCACACACAGCACTGTCCTTGGCTCTGAATTAGATCACCCTCATCCCCTCAGACAGATGCCCACAGGAGCTCAGAGCTCAGAGGGCAGTTAGAGACACTGGGGAAGTAGAGGGGGGAGAAGTTACATGGCTTGCTGATTCTTATTGTTATTACATGCCAAGATTAGACCATGTCCTTCGTGAAATGCAGATGAGCTTTTTTGCATTTATTAATGAACAAAATCTTTCAAATTCATCTGGTATAATTGAGGACACATGAAATCGAGAGGGGCTGGAGGTTGCACCCCGGCTGGGCTGACCGTCTGTGATTTCAGAACAGTTTCTGTTCATTTACATTAAGCCTGACCCCACGGGGCCCCTGAGAGCCAGGCCCTTCACCAGTGGACTGCACTGGTCAAACCCCAGCGGGAGGTGGGGCAGGAGCATCTTGAAGGCCCTGAATCCATTCAGGGGGAGAGTTGAGAACACTGTTTTTGTTTGTTTGTTTGTTGCTGAGGAAGATTCACCCTGAGCTAACACCCGCTGCCACTCTTCCTCTTTTTGTGAGTGCCACCACAGCATGGCCACAGACGACTGGTGTAGATTCGCACTTGGGAACCAAACCTGGGCTGCCGAAGCAGGCACACTGAACTTAACCGCTAGGCCACCAGGGTCAGCCCAGAGAACACTGTTTTTTTTAAAAAAAACAATAACTCATGGGCTGGCCTGGTGGCCTAGCGGTTAAGTTCACGCTTTGGCAGCCCGGGATTCGTGGGTTCGGATCCCGGGCGCCGGCTGAGGCACTGCTTGTCAGCCATGCCAAGGCAGCGTCCCATATAAAGTAGAGGAAGATGGGCACGGAGGTTAGCCCAGGGCCGGTCTTCCTCAGCAAAAAAGAGGAGGATTGGCAACGGATGTTAGCTCAGGGCTGGTCTTCCTCACAAAAAAAAAAGATAAAAAAATAACTCTTTAATCTGTAGGAATCAATTCTGTTCAGTGCAACCCAAATATAACCTGGAACTGCCCTGCACATGTTATAAACACCCCACATCATCATGAGGTTGTTTGCATGCTGCAAGGAAGGTTTTTTTTCTTTGCATAAGCTCTCTTTAGGACTGTGTTCACAGGAAACCTCATAATGATGGGTATAATGTATTGGGGTAAACACTCTGCATCTCCTAATCCTGACTAAAGATTATTACCCCCACTTAATAGATAAGGAAACAGGTTCAGAGAAGCTGAGCAATTTGCCCAGCTAAGTGAGTGATGGAGCCAGACTTTTAAGTGAGCACTTCCTGTCTCTAAAGCCAGGTGTTTTTCCTCTGCACCAGGGGTTGGCAAACCACCACCTGCAGGCCAGATGCAGCCTACCACCTGTTTTTGTAAATCAAGTTTTATTGGACCATAGCCAAGCTCATGTATTTACTTATTGTCTGAGCCCACTTTCACATTACCACAGCAGAACTGAGTATTTGCAACAGACACTATATGGCCACAAAGCCTAAAATATTTACTATCTGACCCTTAACAGAAGTTTGCCAACCTCTGCTTGATGCTACACCTCTGCAAAATAAATGCAGAAAACTTCAATGCTGCTCCTCGGGCCCAGAGATCCCTTCTATTTTTCTCTCTCCTTCATTTAATACACCTGACGCCGCTCAGCAAAAACTCCCATTTGCATGGAGCAGCCTCAGCAGTGCACTCCCCAACTGCGGCAAGACTACAAAGTAAAACCATTTTTTAGTTTCCAGAAACTGTCCTAATTTTAAAGACCTCTAGAGGGAGGCGGGAGTGGAATCAACAGCCTGCATCGGGGTCAATAATTGTCCCTGCCAGGTAACTCGCCAGTTTGTACCCTAACTTGTCATTCTTTTTCTCGGCAAGGTCACTTCTCCTCACGTTCTAACCTTGAAGAATGCCTCCCAAAGTGATCCCTGGCCTCCAGGAATTTTTCTTGCCTACACATGAGCACTTGGGGTCTTCAGTCCCCCAGACCCCTCTCCCAGCAGAATCCCTCCAATTTTTTTGGTCCTCGCGAGCCTTCAGTCATTTGTTTTGTATAAGGAATGCTTCTGGGAAGAAAAATGGTCCCTTCCTGAGCCCAGCAATGAAAACTCTCCCCCATGAGTCATTTTAAAGCTGGACTGTGTTGGCATCTGTCTTCCTGAGGCCGCCTTTTCTCTTCATCATAAAGATAAATCCATTTAATGGGGCACCGCTGATTGGATAAATTGTACTTTTTTAAAGTGCTAACCCTCTTTAGTGGCAATGCCCAGTAGCGTATGCTGCTGTGGCTTCTCTAGAAACCCTCTGCACGGCTGCCCATTAGCCCCTTCCAGCTCAGGCTTGCAAAGAAGCCCAAAATGACCTCTGGAACCCTAAGACACCATCTGAAAGCCATAGATTTTATTCTTTAGGCTTTGTACAAGTGCACTTTGAAAACCATGTTAACAGTCTTATTATTCTGTTAAGGATGTATTTGTTTAATTCTACAGATGAAAGGTGGGAGCCTAAGAATCTTGGCACTGAACATGTCAATCATTATTACATTCTGGAAGATAACTGTGTTAAGTACTATGGGCCACAATACAAATGAGAAACAGTTCCTGCCCTCCACGGGTTTACAATCTAGATGGGGTGAAATGTATGACAATAACTAACAACGCATTTATAGTGATGTGACAAGAATCGCTCTAGTTGCCACACTGAATGCTCAGAAGTGGCTCCGGATATTTGCTGAGACCAGTGGTTCTCACACTTGAGTGTGCATCAGAATCACCTGGAGGAGTTGTTAAAACTGCTCGCCACTCCTAGAGTTTCTGATTCAGTAGGTCTGGAGTGGGCGTGAGAAGTTGAATTTCTAGTAAGTTCCCCCAGTGATACAGATGTGGTCTAGGAATACACTGTCAAAGATATTTTTATAGTAGAAACCTCTGACATAAGTCATTTCATTCTTGGATGGTAAGGGAACTCACATTTGTTGTGCATCTAGTATGTTCCATTCAATGTATCAGGTACTTTGCATGTAATATCTTGTTTAGATTTCACAACAACCCTGTGAACCCTGTACTGTTGCTTCCACTTAACAGTAAGCAAACTAAGGCTCAGGAAGGGGAATGCACATCTGCTAGATGTCCACTATGTACCATAAAGGTATCAGGTTTTATCTAATTAACAACCAGATGAATTTTAAATGATTAGTACTCCTGGTTTACAGATGACAAAAATGAGTCTGAGAGAAATTGAGTATCTTGAGGAAGGTCACAGCCTGGCTTCAAAACTGTGCATGTTGGGCTGTAAAGGCTGAGAAGCCATCCTGCAACCAGTACCCATCTGTTTGCTGAAAGCTACTAACATGGACTCCAAAAGCATATGTCTTCAATGGCTGAGGCATGCACTACCTACCTCCTGCCTTTGCTCTTGCTGGTCCCTCAGCCTGGATTTCCTTCCCCTTTTCTTCACCTCAATAACCTCATTCATCCTTCAAGTCCTAGCAACAATTTTGTCTCAGCCACACAGACTTCTCTGACATCCTCTTTATTCCACTTGGAGCAGAAATAATGAATACCTCAATTGGAACAAGAATGAATGAAATATGAATTTGTATGTGTCCCAACATACTTTATATTATTGAATTCCATCACACACCCTAACATCCTCTTATCATTGATTTATCATTAGTTACAGGAAAAAAAGAATCCAAATTTTCCATCTAAGCCAGCAAAACTACCCACCATGTGGCCCTACCTGCCTTTCAACCTCACCTCGCAGCCCCACCTCATTTCTCCAACTCAGTGAAACCACCATACACTCTTCCCCACCCAGGGCTGTGCTCTCCTTCTGAGCCTTGGCTCACACTGTTTCTTCCACCAAGAATGGCCCCTCCTCTGCACCTCCTCGTGTCCACATCCGGCCTCTCCTCAAGCCACAGCGAAGTCCTGGTACTGTGCCCTCAGCCTGCCAGCACTTAACTGGGACTCAGTAAGCATTTGGGGAATGAACTCTTGCCCTTGCTCCATTGTGACATTACTTCCTCCCTTGGGCGAAGCAAGGGCACACATGTGTCTTATCCACTTTCCCAGACTGGGAGCTCCTTCAGCACAAGGCCTCAAATGTCTCACTCACGGTGACTCGCACACTGTAGGTGCTTGAAAAACAGTTGTTGAATGAGTGGATGAATGATGCTGGATAAAGATTGTGGGTATAAAAGCAGGGTCAGAGAGATGATTAGACTAGGAGCACACAGAGGCTCAGGAGATCTTGGAATAAAACACAGGAGCACATTTCAGTTAACAACAAGGAAGCCAGGAGCACAGTTGGACTAGCAGCATGCTTGATTCTATTTAGGGATCCTCAGCACTTACCTTTAACCCAGTCTTCCAAGGTGCCAAAAGGTTTTCTCCATTCGAAGTAAAAGTATCTTGTGGGACTCCCAGTTCTTTTGTAACCTGTGACATTATTACAGGGAACATGTGCTGGGAGCACTCCAGAAATACACCACAGGCATGGTTCAGATCTTGATTAAATAATCAATCAATACCAACAATGAATGCAGACTCTAAGTGCATGTTTTCTTTGATGTCTGTGGCAAAGCATATGCTGTAATTAAGAAGTTTTAAGTCCATTGATTTGCTGATGCCTCTGCAACACTATCTGGGGGTTTTTCAAACAATGATAGAGGGTCTGATATTTTCCAAAGAGGAGAGAGTTAAGGATGGTGGTTGTGAGTGTCTTGATTTAAAGTGTACGTGTAGAGCATTAACAGGGTCTTAGCACCATTAATTGTAGCCCTTGTAGAAGCTACTTTGTAAAGGAGTAGAGGAATATTTCACTTATATAACTATTTTGTCTTCTTAAAAAATCAATGACATCTTTCACTGGGGTCCTTTTCCTTGGCACACAGAGTGACCATAGAACTTCTTGGGATCAGTGCCAAGCAAAACTGTGAAGTGAAGCAGGTGAAGCCAGTCTTTGGCTCCACCAACTTCTGTTCACTGCTGTATACCCACCACTTACATCCTTTTCCCTGGGGCCGGGTACCCTTCTGGCCTCTTCACCCTTATCCTATCAACCTACTCTTAGGAAATGGTCTTTATTTTCTTCAAACTGACGTTAAAGTGATTGTTGGAAATTTAAAGGATTATTTCACTTATGGATTCTTACATCTAGCAGGGATCACAGTCTTAAGCTAGAGGAATGAAGCTCTAAGAGCAACACTAAGGATTTTTAGTGTAAGATATAAGTAGGAGCTAAAGCATTTCCCATATTACAAAAAGGATTATCATCATTTCTATGCAAAGGTACAACCATGAGCATGTAAATGAAGATGATTTTTAAAGTTATTTCTTATTGAAGTAGCTTCGTTGTTTCTATCCAGCTTTCTTCTTCTATATCTACCCAATCCGGCAACTTCAGCCCAAGCTGGTACTCCTCTTCGACTTCATTGTATGTACTCTGTGGGGTCTTTGGTTGCAAGCGACAAGAATCCATCTTAAGGGAAAAAAAGGTTCATGTAACCAAACCACCAGTGTTAGGGTTGGACTGACTTTATGGCTGAATATGGCTTAACCATTATTAACACTCTCTCATACAGACACACACTTCCATCTTTCTTCTATCTGATTCTATTGGCATCAGTTTCATTATCTTCCACTCTCCTGCATATTAAGGGTTAGGATAGTCTTAAAGTTCTTAATGTGAGGGGAAAAGAGCATGCTTCAGCTCCGCCTCCAGTCAAGTCAGAAAAGTCTGGGGAAGGATGCTGATTGTTCAGTCTAGGTCACATGCCCACTTCCTAGTGTGATCATTGAGTCTGGTCAGATGCGGTCTGGTGATTGTCATCTCTGTGACAGCCCCTTAAGAAACACATGGAGGACAGGAATCACCTGGCCCTCTGAGCTTCTGTTTCCTCCTCTATAAAATGAGGGAAGTGGGGGTATCTCTAAAACTGTCCCAGCTTTAACCTGATTCTATTTAAAAATCTCTTCCTCGTTTTTGGTATTCTAATCACTGTATCTTTGTCTCTCTTACATGTCCTACCTCCCACCAGAAGGTCAAATAACATTGGGAGATGCTAATTATCTCCTTGGCTCAACTTGGAGTTTCTCTAAATAGAGAAAGGGGCAGCTCCTGTGGTGCCCCTCACACGAAACAGGAAAGGACTATAATTCAGCCTTGATCAAATTTAACCCCCATTGACACTGCATGATAGAAGATGGTCACAATTTCAAAATTTGTCAAGCATCCCAAATTTAGCATTTTGCCTGAGTAAAAAAAGAAGCAGATCAGGTGGAAGGTCAACTGGAAATTTTTTTTATGCCATTATGCTGGGGGCATGAGAAAATGCTTACGTAACTGGTTCCAATTCAGATGCATCCCAGATTCAGAGTGGCTAATGTGTGGTAGTTTCCAGATTATTCATCTGTTTCTACATCATTGAACACCTGTTCTTCCTGCAAAGCCCATATGATGTCTTCTTCTCTGAAATGCCTCCCCACTCGCTAACAAGTCCATCAGTCCACATTTCTATTACAATGATCTTTGCCCATGTCTAGTTATCTTATTAGACCATTAGTGCACAGACAGCAAGGGCCATACCTCATTTATCTTAGAATTCCTAGTGCCTCACCCAGTGTAGATACATGGTAAGTACTCAGTAATGTTTGTTGTGTTGACTTTACAAATAATGGTTTTCAAGCAAATTTTTCTAAACAGCTGTATCAGTACAGTCTGATTTATGGTAAGCTAATAACCAGTTGAGTTAGACTGCAAGGAGCAACCCAGCCATGGCCCTAGAAACTCCCATGAATCAGAGATCTGGGAGACAGTTGCTTTCATGCCTTTACATCACTGCTGTCACCAGCAACCACTTCTTCAGAGGACAGGCATGGCTCACAGGTCCTCTGAAAACAGTGGTGCCTACTGGATAAGGCAGATCCGTGCGTGAATGATATAGATCTGTCATCCCCCAAGTTTTCTTCTGTAGTTTCCTGAGATCCCTGCCATTAGATTCATTTTTTGTGATAAGATGTTACCTCCCAGAAAGCCCCTACGAAAATGCAAATAGTTACCTAATAGAGGATATTCTTACTGTGGATTTGGATTGCTAAAAGTTAGAAGTTTATAAGGAAAAATGAGGGTTGATATCACTTGAAAATAGATTTGTCTTTCTTCTAGCCACCTATTACTCATCTCACCTTCAGTTCAGCCATTTTCAGTTGACTAAAGGAAAATGTGATCGACGTGAGATCCCTGGGAGCACAGAGGCACAGAAGGCAATGGGTATGCAGATGACTGAAGAGTGAGGACACCTGGCACCCCTGAGTTAGGGGACTCATGAGCCTGTCGGTTCCCCTTAGGCCTGGTGGGCACCACTCTGGTCTTCCTGAGGCCAGTTCAGTTTCACCACCAAGGAGGATTCACTTTCTTGTTCTGCCTCCCAATGGTAGACCCCTAGAGATCACTAGACAGGTCCTTATGTGGATAGGGCAGCTATAGGAGAGACATACACTTGGAGAAAGAAATCTGAGCAGGTTGCTTAGCAACCTGCACCATAGAGAGGGGCAGCACCATTAAACAGAGCTCAGCAAGTATAGGGAGCTGTCAAGTGTTTGGAGGACATTTCAGCTGCCTAATATTTCCTGAGGCGGTGAGATTTTCCTATCACCTAGCAGTCAGGCAGATTTGGAAGTTCTGGTTTGCCATAGTCTTTTTTGTAGTGTAAAACTGTTACCTCTATCACAATAACATTTCATGAAAATGGAATTTTGATGGGACTAGTCAGTGAGCAGTTACAGAGTACCTACCATGCATGAATTACTGAACAAACAACTGGTTAGAAGCCATGAGGAATATATTGGGATCACATTCATAGTGACAAAGGGTGAGTGGTAACTCAGGGCTGTTCAACATCGAGCGTTGCTGTCTTCACCATACTGGGCTACTTGGTGTCTTAGAATTCCACTAGATATGTGTGACCTTGAACAAGTCCTCAGTCCTTTTGGTCTCAGTTTCCTTATCCTTAAAATAGTGGTAATAACACCCACTCTACTGTATTAGAGCGAGGATTAAATGAGGTAATAAACAGCAAAGTGCCTGGCACAAAATCTAGCATATAGTTGAGATGCATTTGTGGTTTTCTCTTATTTTTCAGTTACTAAGCGAGCTCAAGAATGGTGGCATGGGGTGGCAGTATAGTAGCGTGTTTACAATCCTAGGTTCAAATCCCAGCTCAGCCACCTACCAACTGGCTGTATGATTTTGAACTAGTTATTTAATGTTTCAAAGCCTCGTTTTCTTCATGTGTAAATGGAAAGGTGATAATGTCTACCTCATAGATCTGAGTGAATTAAGAGAGGGAACATGCATAAAACGTCTATCATAGTATCTGGCACATAGTAGATACCTTACCAACAGTAACAATTGTTGTTCTCGTCTGGAGTGGAGGATGAAAAAAGAAGCAGCAAGATTACTGCAAGTCTCTTGGATGCCTCTGTGTGTTTTCTGATCTTTTCCTGCTTTATTTATTCTGATGAAGATGAATCTACATTAACAGAGGCAATGGTTAATTGCCTCCTTGTGGGCTGGTCCTGTCCTGAGGCAGCACATTACCATATTTTTCTTTTTTCTTGAGGCTTCCAGTGGGATAAGGCTGTTCTAATTTAATAGACCTCTTTTTTTAGTGCCTGGCTCAGAGAGGCAATACCACATGGACATTTCCGAATGCATCATTTGTATGAACACTCAGGCCCTAACTACACGGGGAAAGCATTCTGGGAGGGGCAGGTGTGGGTATCGTTTCACATTCATTTGAACTGGTGCCAGTCGAACTTCCACAGTTAGTTGTGTCTCAGCGATTTTCTCCCGGAAAAAAATAATGATTACGCAGACCTCTAGCTGTTGCTTGGACTTCTTTAGTTCTTGAATTTGCATTGTTTACATTATTGCTTCAGCAGCACTTACATAATATATCGAGCAAATGGAGCGCTCCTCCCACCCCAAGTCTCCCCGCCTCCCCAATTCGAAGTTAGTCAATCCGTCTCTTTCCTTGTGGTTCCAATGGTACAAGAGAAAATGGAAGGTGTACATAATGGTAGTTTACTCTTTGGAAAAACTCGCTCAAGATTTGGGTTGAGAGTGCGAGCAAAGGGGCTCAGGGAGGGAGGGAGCTGTTAACTCTGGGAGACTTTTCTAAATGGGCAAAGTCAACCCCCAGGAAAATTATGGTCTTCCTTTCATCTACAGGTAATGCAGGTGGTGAAGGAGCAGGTTATGAGAGCTCTTACAACCAAGCCTAGCTCCCTGGACCAGTTCAAGAGCAAACTGCAGAACCTGAGCTACACCGAGATCCTGAAAATCCGCCAGTCTGAGAGGATGAACCAGGAAGATTTCCAGTCTCGCCCAATTTTGTAAGTTGCCCCCGACCTCTATCTCCTCAAGGGCTCTGACCCACCATTTCTGGAGTGAAAGCCTATCACATAGCAGGGCCACACTGTGAGCTCTTTATATGGAAGGTCAACAAAAGACATTCAAAAGCTCTTATTTCAGTTCGTGAAGTCTCAGCAACTCCTTAAGGAAGGCTGATCAGGGATGGGCTGAGTGGGAGGTGGGGACAGGTATTGGCAGAAAGATCTAAACCAGGAAGTGGCCCAGTTACTGACAAATCCTCTAAAGATTTGTAGCTGAGGGGCCGCCCGGTGGCGCAGCGGTTTAGTCCGCGCTTGGCAGCCCGGGGTTCGCGAGTTCGGATCCCAGGCGCCCGCAGACGCGCACTGCCTGTCAGGCGGCGTCCCATATAAAGTGGAGGAAGATGGGCACGGATGTTAGCTCAGGGCCAGTCTTCCTCAGCAAAAAGGGGAAGATTGGCAACAGATGTTAGCTCAGGGCTGGTCTTCCCCACAAAAAAAAAAAAAAAAAGAAAACATAAAAAAAAAAAAAAAAGATTTGTAGCTGAAATGTTTGGCACCTTTCTAACACTTGGGACAAATTTTTTCACCTGCGAAGCTATATTCCATATAGGTGCCTTTGAGTAGCAAGATGCTCAGACCCAGCCACAGTGAGGTCCACCAATAATTAAAGCAACAGGAGCATTGAAGTAGTGTGAATGGGAGGGCGCGCTTGAGAAGAAGGGAGAGACCCACCTTCTCCCTGCCATTTGGCTCTGCTTCGCGTAAAAGCATCACGTATCACTCTTGTGATTATCAACCTACAGGCCTAAGATAGAGAGGCAGTAGGTCCCCCTTTTTATAGGACTTTGTGTCAAATACCTCTTGCAACAGTTGTGTAATTTCATAAATCTCCAACCTTAAGATGTTCTGAACCTTGAACATGAGGCCTGTATTGTTTGCTTCAGCTTTTCTTAGAACTGGCCTACTAATATTCCCTTGTCCTTTTCTAAGACCTAGGTCAGTTTTGTTACCCTTCTAATTTATAGCAAAGGAAACAGAGAAAAGGGTGGTTATAAGGAAAGTGTTTGACATTTATTCTCATTCTTCCTGTGGAAGACTGGACGTGGCTTCTTCTGAACTTTCCTATGAAGGCAACTTACAACATAAGTGTCGTTATGAAGCCCGTCTTAAACCTCTCTCTCTCTATTCCTGATTTTTTTTCTTTCTGCCCCTCTTTCTGTTTTTTGCTCTTATGTATTTGACATTATTAATGCTTGCCAATTTGCAAAGCACCCCCTCCTGCTATTTCATTTCCTCACATCCATGTGAGACAGTTTTATTCCCATTCAAGGACCAGGATATAGTCTAGAGAGGTGAGGACCTTGTTACCAAGTGGAGGAGCCAGGACTTTAACTCCAGCCCTGTGATCCCTCAGCTAATGCTTCGTCTGCCCCACCAGAGCTCCTTTGCCAAGTGCAAGACTAAGGTGAGGTTAAAAACAGTGCACAGGTCTGAATAGACAATAGCCAAGTTATAACATCTACTTTGAGTTAGTTTTCAAACCTTAAGAAGCACCTTTTGAAACTGCAGAACAGAACTGAAAACTTTAGTGGGGTTGAAGGTAGGCAGCAGGGGAGGGGAAATGCTCCCTGAGGGGCTTTGGCTTGCATCATTGTGAAACCTAAGTCATACCCGCATTGGGCACAGCCAGCTGTATGAGGGGCATTGCTGGGGCTTTTCATTCATCCTGAGCCAGGTAACAGCCAAACAGAATATAACAAAATACCGAATAGAAAACACTTTGGATAAATGATTGACTCCTCAGAGATGCAATTTCTCACTTGCAAGGAGGGACCGTGGTGCTTCATCCCATGCCAGGGCCTACAATACCGAAACATTGGATTTCATAACATCTGTTTCAGCAGATGTGTAAACACAAGGCGACTTTATTATGCTTTTGACAGTAATTCTTAAAACCTGAAGGGAGGCTTGAGGAACCACTTGAGTTAAGGCCAAGTGATTCTAAATTAATGTTTGACCATGACTTTATTCCAGGTGAGAATGTTGACTGCATGTCAAGTGTGAACACTTTGCTCCCACTTTGGCTTCATATCTTTACTTCCCAAGGCTCTGCCTGTGACACTCTGAAGTTTCTTTTCCCTTTAGTACAAGAAGCTCTTATCTTTACATTTATTATGTAAGGAGAAACAATGCAAATATGAAGGAAATCTCCTGTATGTATATAACTTTGGCATCATCACTCGGCCACGGGACTGAAAAGCACCATGGCCCACTGGAGTTCTTGCGATAGCTGCGGTAAAGTCGTAAAGACATGTCAGAAGCTATAGCATTTAAGTGGGGAGGCCGTGAACCAGCCTGATCATTATCCCCGCCCCTAAAACAGGCAGGCAGGAACCAGCCTCCAGCTTCTTCTCCAGTGATGTTCTGTCTGTTAGAATTATCTACTAGACAGGAACTCATTGTGGGGTGGGATGAAGTCTAAATGCTGCCAACATGTCTCACAGGATAAACTCAAGTTAACAAAAGAAAGGGCCAGACTATATTTGATTATTTTCATTCGTTTATTCATTTAACAAATATGTATTGAGTGACTCCTACCTGTCAGGCCCTGCTCGAGGTGCTGAGGACAGGCAGAGAACCAGAGACACTTGGCCCCCACTGTCCCAGGCTTTAAAGCTGGGGTTAGAGGGATTACCAGGGACTGTGCTAGTGCTTGGTTGGAGGTAGCACAGGCGGGTGGATTGTCATGAGAGCACAAAAGAGATGCATCTAACCCAAGCTCGGGAGTTAGGATATTAGACTTTTAGAGTTGGAAAGCACCCTTAAGGTCGTCTGGTTCAGGACTGTCATTTTGCAGACTGGGACAACGACTTGGCTGAGGCCTGACCGCTAGTGTGGAACCCCGCTGGCCATGCTCACCTGCCTCTCAACCAGACCCCCGTAGTGCTCTCCGCCTCACCTGGCTGCCTCCGTGCATGCTGCACACAGCACCATGGCAAACCTCAGCGCCATGAAGACCCCTTGAGGCATGAGTCCCATTTTTACAAAATGTTTATATTTCCTTAGAAGAAAAATGCAAACTCCACATGAGCAAATGTTTTGGGGGAATGTATATTCAGTGGGTTGAAGAAGCTCTGTTTTATTTCTTAGATCTTGACTAATTATTTCAGAGAGGAGGTATTTGTTATTTTCCATTTAGCATGACTTAACAGAGAAGATAATCCATCCACACAATTAATCCAAGTTAGTGGATATAAAAAGCTTGAATAGTCCAAAAATAGGTCATTTAACACTATACCGGGGGGAAAGGGAGATGCAACGGCAAATACCAGTGAAGCATAGGAGTAAAAACCCAGCCCAGGGGAGCTAACAGATTCGAAGGCCACCAGCTACAAATGTGGCTCTTTAGGCAAGTTACGTAGCCCATTCTAAGCCTGTTTTTCTCATGTCTGAAAATGAAGATGATGACAGTGTCTGCATGGTTGGGTTGTTATGAGGATTCAACGAAGTAGTACATGAAAAGCCCTTAAGCATATGCCTGGCACATAATATCCATTCAGAGAAATGGTCACTCATGATTAGCCAATAACCAGATTTTAACAAGTTGTCACACTGTTAATATGTAAATAGTAAAACTAACACTATCAATGTATTTGTATATGCCTCGTCTTATCTCAGAAAGTACAGTAAAAGTAGGTGAGAAAGAAAAAGTAAAAACCAACAGAGCCAGAAATAAGTCTAATGCCTGTCTTGCAGATCTGCATCTTTGCTAAAGAGTGGTCACAAGCTCTGCTCGAGGCTTTCTTGTAGCTGGTGTTGGTAGGACAGTCTGGTCAGTTACAAAATTATCAGTGTTCAATGCACTTGACAAATACTTATCAAATGCTTGTCACATGCCAGGTACTGGTCTATGTGTTGGTGACTCAGCAGGAAGAGAACAGACACAGTTCTCGCCCCATAGTGATTATATTTTAGTGGGGAGAAACTGACGATAAACGTGGTAAATAAGAGTATAGCGTGTTAAAAGAGGATACAGGCAATGAAAAGATAAAACAGGATGGGGAAATGGAGAGCTTGCAGTTTTAAATAAAGTGGTCAGAGTATGCCCCTCTAGTTGGGATGGTGACATTTGAGTAAAGATGTGTAAGAGACTAAGAGAGCAGGCTATGTGTGTGTTTTGGAGAAGGGTATTCTAGCAGAGAAAACAACCAGTGCAAAGGCCCTGAGGTAGGAGCAGGTCTGGGTACTCAGTGAATAACAAGGAGGCCAGTGTGGCTGGAGCAGAATAAGCAAGAGAGAGAACAATAGGAGGTCAGGCCAGAAAAGTGGCCAGAAGCCTGATTACATAGGGCCTTGTTAGGAGGACATTGGAGGGTTTTGAGCAGAGAACTGACAGGCTCTTACTTGGGTTTTTAACCAATCACTCTTGCCTATTGGGAATAGACTCCAAGGAGGCAAGTTTGGAAGCAGGGAGATCAGTGAGGAAGTTATTTCAGCAATCCAAGCAAGAAGTGATGAGAAGTGATTACTCTCTACAATAGATTGGATAGATTCTGAAGATAAGAAACAATGGTATTTCCTGATTGATTAGATGTAGGGTGTAAGAGAAAGAGAGGAGTCAAGGATGAGCTCAAGGTTTGGAGCCTAAGCAACTAAAGGACAGAGTGAGTGGAGGAGGTTCGGACAAGGGGATGAGGAGTTCAGCTCTGGGCATGTTTGATGTGTCCGTGAGACATCTAAGTAGGCAGTTGGATTGATGAGTTTGGAGTTCGGCCAAGAGGTCTAGGTTGGAAATATAAATTTGTGAATTGTCAGCATAAAGTTGGTATTTACAGCCATACGTCTATTATGTAAAGAACAGAAGAGGTACAAGGACTGAGCCTGGAGGCCCCCCAGTGTTGAAACAGAAACAGATCGATTTCTATGCAACTGACAGTGTCACTCAGCCCAAAGTCTCCACAGAGCCCTTTTAGATCAGGGGTGGGCAAACTATAGTCTTGAGCCAAATCTGACCCACTACCCCTTTTTGTAAATAGAGTTTTATTGGAACACATCTGTGCTCATTTGTTGGCATACTGTCACCTGCTTTCACTCACTGTGGCAGAGTTGAGTAGTTGCAATGGACAACATATAGCCCACAAAGCCTGAAATATTTACTATCTGGCCTTTTACAGGAAAAATTGGCTAACCTCTGTTCTAGATGAACACCAAATAACAGCTTAGGAGGACAGATCCCAGGTCCAGGAAGGGATCTCACCAGTCTAGTGGTGCTGTCTGTCTTCTGTGTATGGCACTGGCCTCATTGGGCCTGGGCTTGGAATTGTCTTCTGGAAATCGTGCTAGACTTTGAATTGCCCTTCACACACTCATTTACCCTCCCTCTTTTAACCCTCTTCCTTCTATTTATTTACAGGGCCTTTAGATAGACTTAGAGGAATATTTACCAAAACAAAGTCAGTGAACCCATGACCTTGTCCTCGTTGACCCCAAGCTGAGAATTTCAAAACCCAGTTCCAGCCCATGGTGTTTTCACCTGGATTAACCCGAAGTCAAATTTCATCCATAGAAACAATATGTAGGGATTACATATGCTTTCCTAATATGAGTGAATTTTATAGCTACTGAGTTGATTTGCAGGAAAAGAAGAGGAAATCACATAGATAAAAGCAAAGCTGTCCCATTTCCCTCATTGCTCAATCATGTTTTGGAATCCTTTGGGGTTCATAACAAGAAAAGGGTAATTACTGCAGCAGGACATTCTCCTATTCTGATAGTCCATCTTCAGAAGATGGTTCCACAATGAAGTGTGTTATGTAGAGCACATTTGGGTCTTACACTAAAAAGTCATAAATCATCAATTAAAATTACTCGGAAGTACTTTAAATTATTTCCTCCTTTTCATCCTCATCTCTGCATCTTCATCTCCATTTTAATAACTCAACTCTAGCCTAGTAAAACTATTATTTAAAGATACATCTATAACCTAAGAATTGATGAAATTCCCAAACTCTTTCTCCTGTGATTTCTCCATCCTTCGATGCCATCTCTTCATCCCTGCCCCGTCACCCCGACTCGGAAGTCAGGAGCAGTGATTTATTGTGGTGGCAATTTCCCACCTTCTTCTCCATTCAGAGCAGAGTTCATCAAAGCTGCAATTTACCGAGTCCATTTCACAAAAGCTGAACACTGATAATAAATAGTTGTAGTGATCTGAACGCCTGAGATGAGACCCTGTGAGACCTGCACAGGAAAAGCTTTACAGATGTACCAAGCTGTATTATTAGGGCTGAGTCTCCATATTATGCTTTATAAATGTTCAGTTGAAACAGTATCAAATGACAGGAGGTTTGAGGCCATTTAAGTCTAAAATATGTATTAACAGAGTACTAGAACACCCTGTTGGATGGCCAGATCCTTTTAGGAAACTTTCTTATTCTTTTGTTCTCACGCGTAAATAGAAGCAGTTTGCACGAAGAAGACTTGAGTTTGTACCCCTGTCCTACGCTTAACCTCTGTGTGCTGTTTCCCCATCTGTAAGACGGGAATAATTATATTAATACCCGTTCCCAAAAGTTGGGGGTTTTGGGGGGGGTGGGTGCGGACAGGATGTTAAATAAGCTAAAACTGTGTGGTACGCTGCCCAGCTCATAGCAGACACTTACCAAGCCTTGGTGCTTTCCCCATCTGGGAACAGAACACCATGTGAAGACAGACTGCCTGCAGTCCAGAGCAAGTCCAGAGTCAAGGTTGAAGCTGATGGATGTGTGAGCCTTGACTACAGTGTAACATGGGCGTATGGAGTGTTTGGCCTAAGGAAAAGAGAATATTATCAAAGCAAATTCAGCAATACCTTGCATTTCTGCCCAATGCTTGTAGAGCACTTGCACTCACACTATCTCCTTTGGGTGTCACAGCAGTTTCCCAGAAAACATTCTTATCCCATTTTACAGATGAGGAAACCTAGATTAGATGAGCTGCATGACATGCTAGTCATGGGCAGAGCCTAGATTGAAACCCTAGTCTTCTGAGTTCTAGATCTATGTTCCAATCAACACTTTCAACCCTGCTTGGAGGGCTGGGCTCTGGGTCTCCCTGTCCAGCTTCAACTAGAACAACTCTTAGTTTACTAGACTCATGCTAGGGAGCTACATAAAATTTCATATGATAAAAATATCTCTGCTCTTAAAAAAAGATTTAAAAACCATTGCACTCTATCATAATATCTTTACAGCACAGTGCATCTAAAACTGAATTACATTACATTAGCCTGAGATAAAATGCAAATAATCCTTAATTTATCCCATCATTATCCCAATCTCTGTGGACTAGAATCTGGGACGATATGTTGTTCCCATTTGTAAGTAATAGACTTGAAAGCAAAATGTGGTTCTGTGGTTCACCCAGGATATAGTGTTTGCTGTGGAATAGTAATTGTGTGGTTGCCCAATATTCCTGTTTGGTCAGATCACAAATGCAGTATAGGAGTTTACCTGCTGTAGGGGGGAAATGTGACCAGAGACTTACTGCCTCTGCAGAGCTGAGTGAATTTTTGCACAAGTTTATATCTGTGGCTTTGTAAAACAAGAGAAGAAATTTCTCAGGACACTTTGGTCTAGAAAAACGTCACTGTAGGGGCTGGTGCTTTTGTGGGTATTCTGTCGGAGAATCTATAGTGTTATAATAACAGATAACCTTGCCCACTGACACTAATAAATGGTTCTCTAAAGCACCATCTTGGGAGGTATGAATTGGGATGTTCATGAAAAGATGCAGCTCACACTCCCCAGACCCATCTGCCCACGATGCCCTTTCAACCAAGCCCTGTTCTCAAGGCATGCTGTGGAATGTGTGTTTACTCATTCACAGGGAACTAAAGGAGAAGATTCAGCCAGAAATCTTGGAGCTGATCAAACAGCAACGCCTGAACCGCCTTGTGGAAGGGACCTGCTTTAGGAAACTCAACTGCCGGCGGAGGCAAGGTATGGTGTTTGTGGCCACTCCACACTTGACTAGGGTGAACAGTGGCCTGCTCCATGGGGAATCACAAGGGCATGGGTGTTGGTTTAAGGGTAGGCCACCCCCCGTTGTACTCAGGATAGGAATAGCAGTCCTGGTAAGTTCTGATTCCTCATCATACCCAGGGAAAATCAAAGTCCAGAATTACCTGAAGACCCCTGGAACTGAAGAGTCGTTTGGGCCACTTAGTGCCACAAGTCTGCTAGTAGTGGTTCAACAGCAGCTAACATGTATTGCGAGCTTACCGTGTGCCAGCTCTCATTTTACTTACGTTAATGCATTTCATCCTCACACTAACCCTATGCAGTAGCCACTGCGATTACACTGTGATTCCTTACAGATAAGGAAACTATGGCACTGAGGCATTGAGTAACTTGCCCAAACTCACAGAAGAGCAAGGATTCATACTCCAGCAGCTGCATGGCCCTTATTTTTACAGACTCACTACACTGTCAGGTGAGCTGGCACTCACCATTGGATTTGGTCTTGGAGCATTCCGCATGGATGGCCCTTTTTCTCAAACCTCCACACTGATTCTCTCCCAGGTCAGAATTATTTTATTTGGAGATAGAAGTAACAGTGAACCAAGTGAGGATAGAATCAGTTTTCATAATCTTATAAGACAAATTTCTGAATTGTCTTTATAAATTTTAATCCCCAAATATCAAGTCAAAATGGATGCCATTAGATTAGTTCCAATAGGTGGAAAGCATTTCCAGCTGTTTTTTAGTCAGGGAAGTGAAGTCCCTTAATTGCTTTCTTGCTTTCTTGACATGCTGCTGATTGCAAAGTCAAAGTACTCAGATCATACTGTCTTAGAAACAGTCAGAAAATAAAACTGAATGATAAGGTTTGGAGAGAGGTGAAGAGATTGAGGAACAGCCAGGCACAAGCATGAGCACTAGCAACTGCACCAAGAACAAACATCAGTTATGGCCCAGGAGAAATTCTGGCAGAGATTTTGGAAACCTGATGGATGCCCTGCTCAGACACAGAGCTCAGCCGCTGATGACAAACATCATTTCCTGTGTATGCGGAGCCCATCACACTGGCCATTTACCTTAACAGCTTTGTGCTGAGTATTGAGTAAATGCAAAGTATTTCAAATGTTGCCACTAAAAATCATATTAAGGAATTTCCAAAGGCAGAGCTTCCTTGACGAATGAAAACGCAGGTTGTTCTCAGAGGATGTGAAGCCATGGCAGTGAGCTCCAAGCTGGGCCTCAGGAGAGGAGAATGGGCAGAATAATAAAGGGCTGAGTTACAGCTGGAACAGAGAAAGTCTCACTTTGGGACGAGCAGTGGAAGAGAACTCATCTCTCCCATTTAGCCATTGAAGGACGCGTTCATTCCCTCCTTTCTCTTGCACACCTTCCCTTGGACATCTTCCTCGGAGTACATGCTGTTCCAAGAAGACAGTGCATCACAGTGCTGAGGACAAGAGCCCTGAAGCCAGATGAAGTGGGGCAATCCTGCCTCTCCCCCTGTCCAGCTGTGCGACCTTGGGCAGTTCCCCATCTGAAATGAGGATGACAATGCCTATCTCCTAAAGTTATTGTGGGGAAGAGAGGTGATCATGAATGTAGCTCTTAGAAAGCAACAACAAAGTGTAGCCACTATTATTCTGGAAGATCGAGTAGGAAAAGAGCAATGAGCTGGGAGTGAGTAGACGTGGTTCCAAGCTTCTCAACTCTGTAAGAAACAACCTGGGTGTCTTTAGGCAGGACACATGATCTCTCATGGCCACAATTTCCCATCTGTGAAGTGGGACAATAGGGACTAGATAATCTATTAGCTCAGTAACCCAGATAGTCAGTTGTATTCCCAGATCTCTTCATTGCCTTAGGAAAGACCAGTATTCAGGATGTATTGCCCCCATAAGGTGAATTATAAAGTTTCTATTTACTTGACATTGATCAAAGGGCACAAAAGTGGGGGAGGCAGGAGATGGCAAATAGGTTCCACCCAGTGCCTCCACTGATGCTCAGCTAGAACCCTTCGGAACCTAATCCAAAGAACTCGATTCAACCTTCCATGCTACTTCACCACAAGACTCCCCTTTCTAGGATGAAATGGGTAGAGTCTGCTATAATAATCCTGTTTCTAGATGTAATAATTACATTTTTTTGGCTAAAGAAGTGTTAGTCCCTTATTGGCAAATTTTTCCAGTTTTCTAAAACTGAATTACCTAGTGAACAAAAAAATTAGCATCCAGATTATAAATTTATTATTTAAGCTCACTAGAGATCATGACCATCTCTGTTTAATATAAAATCATCTAAGTGCAGAAAGGAAGGCTTTTTGGTGTTTGGTAAATGGATTTAAAATCTGGTGACTAGCTCTCTGTGCTTCAAAAGAGAGAGTCAAAGCAGTTGTTGTTAATGCCACTGAGTCCTAGTGACCCTGTGTACAGCAGAGTGGAACTCTGCCCAGTCTTTTTGCACCATCCTCTCAACTTCCGGTGCTATATCAGACAATGCTCTTCATGGGTTTTCATGGCCAATTTTTTCAGAAGTGTGTGGCCAGGTCCTTCTTCCTAGTCTGTCTTAGTCTGGAAGCTGTGCTAAAACCTGTCCACCGTGGGTGGCCCTGCTGGTATTTGAAATACCAATGGCAAAGCTTTCAGCATCACAGCAATACGTAGCCACCATAGTATGACAACCAACAGTTGGGTGGTGTGGTTCCCTGACCAGGAAATAAACCTGGGCTGTGGCAGTGAGAGCACCAAATCTTAACCGCAAGACCACCAGGACTGGCTATTCAAAGCAGACTGCCCCGAAATTGGTTTCCTATGACCCCATCAAAACATTCCATTTAGATTTACATAGGTTAAAGAGGACATGACATAAAATCATTTTAATCCCTTCGAGAAAGCTGCACTTCCACATGAGATCTCAAACAGGGACAGCCATGTGCCATCACAGGTTAAAGAGCAAGCACACCCACAGAGGAGCCGTGGCCACACTCCATTTAAACTTGTCCAACAGTGAGTCAGACACAGATGAGTGGATTTAAATGTTAACTTTATAGGGGAAAATGAGAAAGAGCTTCCCATCCCACAGAACTGGAAAGTGGAGGAACAGACATAGACTGTCCCACGTTGGGCTAGAAGGCCCCTGAGTTGATACTTGCCCATCATTCTACCTGCCTCATTTGCAACTCTGCTACTTGGTTAGTCTGATGTAGATATTTACAAGTCTGGGTTTCTGGGAATTCTGATCACATTAGAACTGGGTGGCAGTAAATCATGTGAGACATATCAAGCTGCATTCAAGTTCCTGCCTCCCCACCTGCTAGCTGGGTAGCCTTGAGAAACCTACTAGATCTCTCTGTGCTTCTATTTCCTCATCTGTCAAATGGGGATTATGTCAGTTTCTACATCAAGCAGTTGTAAGGGTTAAATAAAATCATGCATCTATAGCACTTAGTAAGGTGCTCGGCACATTATCAACATTCATTAATGATATTTAGTATTAATTTTAGCTTGTAGTTCCTCAGAATATACGTTTTTAAACACAGGCGGTAGAGTGGCAATGGATGTCACCTACCTGCTTCACTCCATTCCGCACCCACCAGAGAGAATGTAAGCTCTTGTTCACAATCCTTCACAATGGGATTGCCTTGCTTCTCTGTTCCCTGGGCTTTTGCACGAGAGAGTTACGATGAAATCCCAGAAGTTGTCTACGTTAGGGCCAATATTTGCTGTGTGAGAATCTGCAGGCTCAGGAACTGCCCCCTATTTTCCTTATATTTCAGAGATTAGGGTCTTTCAGGTTCACTTGCATTGAATAGTCTTGATGAGAGCCCAGGGCTACACATTGGAGTGTCATTTCAAGAAATGATAGCATGGAACTTTGCCTCTCATTGAAGACATTGTCCATTTTTTTGACCAGCGTCCCTTCTCTAAGCCCTAACATGACAAACTTAATTTGGAACTCAATAGTGGGCAAAATGTGTCCCCGCAAGGAATTGGCATGCTTCCCACTGCTGCCAAGGGCAATGTACCTTACCTTGCTCTTTTAACTCACTCAGAAAACCTGGAGCCAAACGGTATGTTCAAGAAGAGTAACCATATGAACCTTTTTGGGGAGCAGGCTGTTTCTTCCTCTTTCCTTGATTGCAATTTTCTTTTAATGTTTCACTAAACCTTATCATAACTCATTTTTACAAAAAGCCAGGTATAAAAAATGCATATTTTCAAAGGAAGAAAAGTCAGCTCATTTTCAGGGAAAAAGCACTTTCCAATAGATCAAAATAACAGATAATCGTTGTTCTCAAAAGGTGGAGGGACTAGTAGTGTGGATGAGAGGGTTTACCATTGACTGGAAGAATAGGAAGACTCTAATATTTGAGAGTCAGCTCTGTGAAAGATGCTTGATGGGCATTTTACATGTGCTTTACTTATACCATTATTAGCATTACTTAACAAATGACAAACTGGGATCCCTAGGTTTTTACAATCTGGCCAAGACTCCATGGCTGATGTTAGGGCCAGGTATGTAACCCAGGTCTGTGTGACTCCAAGGCATCGATTAGGCCAAAGCATGGGCTAAAAAGGATTTGGGGGCTCTGGAGTTGTCTTCTGCTATAAAAGGAGACAGCAGCCTCCAGGGAGGCAGAATTCTGAATCAAAATGTGAGTCTCTTATTCTGAAGAATGTCTACTGAAGTGAGGAAGATTTGAAAGGCAGAATGACCTTTGTCTGTATCTATAATTATTGTCTTCCTTTACTGGACCAACAGAGAAATCTTGTGTCTCATCACCCGGAAGATGATATTTCCCTTTAAAAACATTGCTGTGGTCCCTCGTGTTTTGTGACTTGAAAATATTTGATACTTGGCAGGTAGCGGACCTTCTCCTGAACACGCTGAAGATTTTGCACATTTTAGGTTAACCTAGGAAAGATCTGAAATCCTAATGGAAGTGCCCTCAGAGCTTACTTTAGTAAAGGCCACCTGCCTCCCAAACACTGGACTCTCGGGGCCCCCTGAGACAGCAGCCAACTGTGGGCTTTGCACCCAAGACAACGATGTCTCCCTGAGTCCACGGCAGAGTCGATCAGGACTCAGTTCTTGCTGTGCCCTGTGCCTCACTGAACTGACCAGCATTTCACACTCAACAATGGTAGCTCTTATTCAGCTTGCCCGTCTCCCCTAAAGACCTGCTGGCCAGCCCCAAACTTGTCTCCAGCCTGGATGACGAAGAAGACTACGATCTGCACTGTTTGATACAGCTACCTATGGCTATTTAAGTTCATTAAAATTAAATAAAATTTGAAATATCCTCTTTTACTATTGGATAAAGCAAACACAAAGTATTTCCATCATTGCAGAAAGTTCTATCAAACATTACTGCAAGAATTAGAGTTGTCAGTAGTTGTTAGCTCCATAATGATCTATGTGACATTGGGAATAGCTTTAATCAGCACTGGAGACCTTCTTACCGGGCTTGTGAGTTTTGAAACCAGCTGATTCTTCACACACATACACACAGAGACAGACAGACAGAGAAAGAGTGAAGCGCAAAATTGTCTCCATATTTTCAATTTTTGAGTTTGGGGAATGAAGAGATGGCTATTAACGTACGAACATTCGTAATTGACTGGAAGACTTTTATATTAACTCCTGTTTTCTCTTTAAATGCTAGTAAACAGTCTTTGATAATGTTCTCACTGTTTCCTGCTAATTGCTTTTCGTGATACAATCCACTCATTCATTGCCCAGAGGGACTGAGGAACTAGTAACATCATGCTGGGTTTTGAAAAGAAAATGCACATTTTTCTTACCATAAAAGAAACTGCTCATCAAGCTGCTGCTGGTGACTGACACGGAAACTGTCTCACCCAACGAGTCGGCGTGCTGTGCTGGTCGGAGACGGGGGCTCTGCTCTCCTTCATAGCAGCTCTACCTTCAAGTCAGACACACACAAGTTACGATGCCTCTAAACCTTCCCAGAGCTAATGACTCCAGCCTTTATCCCGAGGAAGATGCTGGCTGAGTATCCACCCATTTGCTTATGAGTCAAAACAACCTTCCCAAGCCCTTTCTAATATTTTGTCATCCATCCAAGACTTCCTATTTGATGGGGAGGAGAGGAACACATCACTTACATCCATGATGCACAGATCTTTTTGCTCACTACCATTTAATTTTTTTTGTTTTTTTTTTTTTGAGGAAGACCAGCCCTGAGCTAACATCCGCTGCCAATCCTCCTCTATTTGCTGAGGAAGACTGGCCCTGGGCTAACATCCGTGCCCATCTTCCTCCACTTTATATGGGATGCCGCCACAGCATGGCTGACAAGCAGTGCATCGGCGGGCACCCGGGATCCAAACTGGCAAAGCCCGGGCTGCCAAGCGCAGACTAAACCGCTGCACCACTGGGCTGGCCCCTCACTACCATTTTAGTGATAGACAGAGAAAGAGGAACTTATATAGGCTAGTCAGGGGTAGGAGGAAAACCAGAGGAGGGTGGTTTCATAAAAGTCAAAAGAATATAAGCCTCGGGAGGGAGGAAATTCTGTCAGCTCTACACCAGATATTCTTCTGGCAGGGTTCCGGGTAGCCTTTTGTGTTTCTTTGAAACAAACATCGACTGCAACTTTGCAAGGAAGATGGTTATTTTGCCTCCTGGAACACTGGTAAAGGATAAATAGCCTCTAAAGGTTTCTGAATGTAAGAATATGTTACACAAAAGACGCTCCCTATTCCTGTTTTTCCCTGTAGACAGGCAGAGTTGCTGAGTCCACATTCCTACTTCCCAGATCTGGGGAACAAGTGTTTCCACCATCTTTCTCTTAGTTGCCATCAAGAAGGGAGGGAGCTCCTCCTCCTTAAACTTCTTGGCTTTGTCTCTCATGTCTGCCTTTTGTCCTAATGACTTTTTGCTACACCCAGTAGAGTGCCGTGTGCACCGTAGGCACTCTGCAAATATTCATTGGGTAAATAAACTTACCCTGAAAGTATATGCCGCAAAATTTTTTTGAAGTCTTATAAATACATATAAGTTGTGCATTTTACCCTATAATATATATGTTTGTACCACTTGAATTTCTTAATGCTCCCGCAGATATATTGAGGATGATTGATCTTCTCTGATGGCATCATATTGACCCTTGGGCTTCAGATTACCACCACTAACCCCTAGAGCTTACCCCAACTTCAGAAGCGAGGAATTCCTAGAAAGAATAGGCTAAGAACTTACTGAAAATAAGACCAATGTGTCCAAGCGCCACAGCTCACTGACTTCCTTCTCGACTATCTGTCACCCTTCCGTTGCTCACTTAGCCAAAAATCCCACCCTAGAGGTAGCAGGGGAAGGAAACTTTATAGCAAATTTCTCCAGCTGGCTTTGTGGTCATCACAGGCCATTTAGACAAGGTGAAAAGTCCTTTTAGACAAGGTGAAAGGTCCTTTGGGGGAGAAGAAGCCTCTACAGCCCGTCATGCCATGCCCCCGAGAACACTGCTGATGCTCACAGCCAGAGCATGGCCTGCTCCTTTGGAATTCACAATTTCTGTTGTGAATTACAAGTCAAATTCCCAAATGTGTTCTCCTCATGGAAAACTGATAATTACACATTTGCCTAATAGAAATGGCTGTGAATTATCTGGGGAATAACTTTATTTTCTCCCTTTGAAATGTCTCCTAGAAAAATGACCTGTGTTGAGTATACATATAAAACATAATTTTGAAAATTTAGCGATTCCAGATGTTTTCCTAGCCATCAAATAACTTTTTCTCTCCTCTTAAATTTTTCTACCAGAGTTCAATTCTTTTAAATATATGGACTGCCATATTCTGACTATATTCAGGAATTTACAATCCCTACGTATAGATGAGGATGTAGGAATCACAGGGGCATTTTGCTTCTGTGGATCAAGTTTGGGCATTTTCTTTCTTCGTTGTGTGGCCTTTACTTCCATTTCTAAAACTTTCTTTTCTATTAAAAGAATCGTAGTTAAAACACAGTTTTGCAGTGAAAGCAATTTTAGATAGAAAAACACTTTTCTTAAAATATTATGGAGAGCTTTTTAGTGAGAGTGGTTTCAAAACAATTTGTGTTTGTAGATAGTGGCTGTCATCAGAGTGCCCTGTCTACTCCACACTGTCAGGGCTGATGACTATCCTGGAGTCCTCTTCTTCCATCAGTAATTGTTCACAATACACCCACTAAGACGAGTTGCTTACCTAGGGTCTCTGGCAGATAATGGGGAATACTAAGATGCTTAACATGTGGGTACCACTAATCAAAGAAGATGCTGGAGCAGCTAGGAGGAGGAGGAGAGTCCCTTTGACTGCAGTAATCAAAGAGGGCTTCCCGGAGGAGGCAGCATCTAAGCACAGCCTTGAGAGCTACACAAAGATAGTGGCCACAATATAAGTTCCTTATCCATAAAAAGCACTCCTTCTCCCTACCTCACAGACTTATTCATAAATTTTTATTACATTTGGGGGTCAAAGGAGGTCAAGTTGAGGGAATTATTTATAAGAAGGATCCGAAGGTCATGCCTATTTAGACAACTAAGCTCTAGGCATTAGAGAGGAGATGATTGTGAATGTCCTCGTTCTTTGGACAAATCCTGGAATTACTTAGATTGTTTCCCATGAATTCCACCCCTTGTGTGTATCACTAGCATCCTAACAATTCATTCATTGATTAATTTGTATGTATTAGCTTCAACGGTGGGGGGGCGTGGTGTGCCAGCTAAGATACAGCACACAACTGTCTCCACAGTCTTACAATCTCAGAAGTGGAAACAGAAAAGTTCCAAGAAAGCTGTTTTTTCTGCATCCCTCCCTGCTTTTGTCAGGCCTAAGTGGATAAGGAATAATTCTCATAGTTGTCATAGATACTGATAAAACAACCTCTGGAAACCACTGCCTCAGAAAACCCGTTGCCATTGTACATGAAGGGAAAGCCCAGTGGTCACCAAATGTACCAGGCAGGACAGGTGCTAACTAAATATCAAAATCAAAAGGGGACTTTCTGCCCAGGGCTCTAGAATTCATTCCTTCCTAAACACTTAAAATCAAATGAATTGCTTATTCCTCCAAGCAAGACTAATAGGAAATAATGACGTTGATATTTTTGGAAACCAGACTCACTTACCTTGTAAATTTGTGTTGTTTTCCTCAGACAAGTTTTGGTATTGTCGGCTTTCACCAAACCACAAGGTCCTGCATTATGGAGACTTGGAAGAAAGTCCTCAGGGAGAAGTGCCCCATGATTCCTTGCAGGACAAATGTAAGTGGCTCTCCTGTGCAGTAGCCCTCAGTTTGGGTTGTTTGTTTAGTTTCCTGGTCACAAAATATGATGCAGAAAAACTATCAACCTAAATAAACCCATTGGACATGTCTCATCTTGTTGCAAGTGCTGACCTGAGCATCCTCATCAGGCATAAGACCTTGACAGATTTGACGTTTGGGACGGAACAAGGGTGGGCGTAAAAGGAATGCTCATGTATCTTTCCTTGAAAGATGTAAACCTGGGGTTCAAACCTCTATGTTCGCATTACTTATCCAGGTGCTGTTTCAAGGAGTAAAAGCGATATAAACCTGATTCTGTTGACTGTGTTTTTCTGATGACCCAAAATAATTCCACGTAAATCATGTGCTTGGTCCCTACCACATTTATTCATTATAGTTTAGTGTACCCCATAATTATAATGCAGAGCTAATGGCAGATCCAAGCATGGCTAACTTACTTTGGAGAAGTAACTCACACACTTAGTTAATTTATGATCAACCACATTCTATTGTTTGCTAAATATTCCCTGAAATATATATTATTTATATTTATTTGCTGTTTCTGTACAGTGTCTGTTTTAATGTGTGTATTTTGAAGAGTTAGTAATATCCTAGATTATTTTAGCCCAACACCAAACCAGGTTCCAGGTTTTATGGACAGTATTAAGTGTACAAACTAAACAAAGTATTATAGAAATGTTAAAATGCACAAGGGTGATTAATTAATTTGGAAGAGAAACGAGATAAAGTGAAGATAGATTCAGAGGATATCCCAGGTAGAGAAGTCAAAGAGTGAGAAAACAAATAAAGACACTTTTAAATAACCTTTAGAAGTCACATTGACCCTGCAGTGAGTCATATAAGTGTGTGCCAGACAGAATCCTTATCCCCAAGTCCTAGCACCTTCCCTCTTGTCACCCCGGGGCCCATAGAAGTCAAATCTGGACTGCCTTCCTTATAGCTGATGACCATCAAAGGCAGAAATAAACCCCAAGTGGGAAATCCTGACACATTCTGACTCTGTGCTGACATATCAGGCAGAGAGCCTGGAACATTCTCTCTTCCTCCAGCTTAAAAATGGGACATAGTCTTTGTAGTGTCATTTAGTTCAGAAAGCAATCTCATTTCCTTTCGTAAGGAGCACTGCCTCCCCAGCCCACATTACTGACACTGTTAATGGGAAGAGAAAGAAATCTGAAACCCACTGCTGCAGAGTCTGGGGCAGTGTCTACACATCCCTGCTGTGGGGGCGTCCCAGTCCTCTGCCTATAATGAGGACCCTCCCTTCAGGCCTCAGAAAGCCTGCCACATCCCGCTGTGGACAAGCTAGACCAGTGGTTCTCCGAGTGTGGTCCTCAGACCATCAGAGCAGCATTACCTGGGGACTTACCAGAGATGCAGATTCTCAGGCCCCACTCCCAGACCTGCTGAATCAGAAGCTCTGGGGATGGGGGCAGCAATCTGTCTTCAGAGACCCTCCAGGCAGTTCTGATGCACAAAGTGAAGACTGCTGGCTAGACATTGCCCTGTACTCTTCCCAGTGATTCCCCAAATTTGTCTTTCACCAATGAGTACAAATTTTAAAAAACAACAAAAGTAAGTTGACAGTTGGTTGCCGACTTTTAATTTTGGCAAACAATGCTACTAAGAAATAAAATATAACTAAAATTTAATATCACATCCTTTCATTTAAAAAAAAGGACTCGATCACACCCCCCCCCCCAAAAAAAACCAGAATGACCTAATCTTGGAATAAAGGACAATCCCTTCTACTAAATTAAATTAGCTTTATGAAAAACCCACACCAGTGTTTTCATTTCCCTCTATTTGCTAGCTGATGAAAACTCCCTCATGAACTAGGAACTGTCCAGAGGCCGGCAATCTGGAGTCACTGCTCTAGAGTGGTAAAATGAAGGGTGAGAGGTGACTTTGGTCAGAGCAGAGAGCAGCTCTATACGAAGTCTCCCACAGCCTTGTTCTTAACCTGACCAAGAAATAGGGGAAGTGGTCCGGGCAGAAAAAGAAAATATAGCTTGATTCATTCCTTCCCCACGTGGCCCAGTGAATCGGCTCTCCCACTCACTGCACATATTATTTATCCCCACATTTATCGGGATATAATCTACTTCTTAACCCACAGATAGGCATTTGATCAGCATTGATTGCAGGTTTTATATGCAGCACTCTCAGAGTGCTTGTCCTATTGCTTAGGAAATCAGTAGCCCTGCTCCTAAAGAAGGTCAAGGTGTGGGCAGCACCTGAGCCTTGCACAGGGGCAGTTCCTGGGCTTGCCCAAAAGCTGATGGCCCCCCCACAACCTCTACCAAGGCCCGCACTCGCAGGAGCCAGTGTGAAAGGAAGGAGCTAGGCACCAGAAGTGCGGATGCCAGGGAGAGCCGGCTTGTCCGGGTGGTTGCAGAAGATCAAGCCAGGGCTGCAAATCTGCAAACAGCTTTTGGTAGTGGCCACAGAGTGATGCTGGTTCTGGAAAAGAGTTGCGGCAGTCCCTTCTGACAATGGCTCCAAGACTCTTGTCCGCCCCTTTCCTCCGCAGCCTTTGGAATCCAATAATTCAGAGTTTGAAAGAGCTGCTCCATAAGCAGTTTATCCACTGCAAGATAAACCAAGAATCCATACTTGTGCAGGTGTGTGCATGTGGGAGGGTGTGTGTGTGTGTGTTGGTGAGATTATGTCTGTATGCACATGTGTGCTAGGGTGGGGGTGTATTCATGTAATGAAGTAAAATGAAGCTGTTGTGTGCCTGAGATGAGAAGGCCCCAGCCTAGGAAACTAAAGTTTGCTGCTTCAGGCCTGCAGGCCTGCCACCTGGTTTGCATTTAATTCCAATTTCATATTCTTCCTGGAACAAAATAGCCCATCCTCTTGGAGCCCTTAAAAGTCAGAAACCTCATTCCACTAGAAAAATGAGACATTCCTTTAATTAATTTCAAGTGCCATTGCTCTTGCCGTGTACGATTGCCCTCTCTTGGGACCAAGGGGGAAATTATCTTCCTCCCCTTGAGTTAATCAGTGCTGAATATTGAGATATCGATGAATCAAATAGCATAAATGAATCCTCTTAATGCAGAGAGTGTCAGTGAAGATTGAGGGCCTCTCCTTAGCTGTCTTCATCCCTAAAGGTTTAGGAAATCTCTTCTCATATTCCTTCTGTTTGACAGGAAATATGGCCCTTGGAAATTCACATCTCCTTACATCCCCTCTTGCCCCACATCCCTCCCACCTGGTTTACGGGCTCTCATCACCGCCACTAAACACTAGCCTCCATTGCTTTCCAGCCATGCCCCAGGCCTCTAAGTGCCTCCCTTTGAAAGAATCTAGGCCAGCGCTCCTCACTCCCACATCAAAGGGGCCAGGGAAGAGAAGGCTCATCCCCTCACACAGGCGATTAAGCCTATTACTGTAGATGAGAGGAGCAGCTGAGACAGCAAAACAAAGCGGGCGATTTGGGTCATTGAAGCACGATGAATAATTCAGGTCCCTCAATCTACAGAGAGAATTAGCTTTGATTATTGATAATAAGAATCATTGCAAATGACATTTATTGAGTGCTAACTATATGCCAGGCACTGTGCTAGGAGCTTTACCTAAATTATCCTCTTGACTACCTAAAAAGGTAGATATCATTGTCTTTGTTTTACAGGTAAGGAAACTGAGGTACAGAAAAGTTAAGTAACTTGTTCAAGGTCACATGGCTAGTAAATAGTAGAGCAACGATCTGAATGCAACTATCCAACTCTGTGGCCTCGATTTTTACCCACTACTCTGTGCTGCCTAGATTAAAAGCCAACAATGATCTTGGCTCCAGAGTTAGGACTTAATTCTCGGAGGAACCCTGTGAGATAAGTGATACAGTTCCACGTTGCAGGCGAGGAAGCTTAGGCTCCAAGAACATAAGCCCAAAGTGGTACAGCCAGTAGGTGGATCTAGACTTCGCTCATGATTCCAAAGGCACAGCCCTTCCCACCACCCCTTGCTGCCAAGTTAGAGACCAGATTCTTCACTGAACTATACTGGGATCAGTCTGTCCCTCCTCTGTATCTCCGCCCACAGGAGCTTCTACATGGAGCTGCGAATACAACAAGTGCTCATGGCTTACAAGCTACTTCCCAGGGTGATTTCTGCCTCAACTTGGCTCCCAGTGGTGAAAGCTAAAACTATTTTCCTCTTGGTGGCTGTATTTCCTTTTTCAATGGTATTTTTCCTTTAAATCACAATTAAAGTTCCTTCCACAGGTATTAGCAATCAAAGAGTTTCCTGAACATATTTGAAGTGACGACCACATCTGGGACTGTGTTCAGCGTGATTTGGGATGCTGATACTTTCCAAACATAGGGAAATCATGACCTAGCTAGGGAGCACAGAGTGGAAGAAAAAGCAGTAGTCCCAGCTCTGTCCCCCACTAGCCATGTGACATTACATAGTTTATTTCCTCTCTCTAGGCCTCCGTCTTCCCATCTGTTAAGACGGGAGTGTTGAATTCGATTGTCTCAATCCAGCTCAAACTGAAAAAAGCACTAAAAGAAGTGATGTCATGTCCCAAGGAGTTCGAGTGGGGGTAGGGCGCCAGTAGTGACCCTCCTGGTTCTCACATCTCTTCTTTATGCTGCCCCCACACAAAACGGCCTGATGGAAATACTAGCCTATCTTTGAAGTAGTCAAGAGCCCTCTGCTTCCTCCTCAGAGATGGATTCAAGGAACATGAGCCTGCTTTTGCTCATAGGAATAGAAAGGATGACATTTTAGCCTTTCTGAGGCCTAATCTTCCAGTGTATCTAAAGAGAAACTGTGCAAAAGCAACCTTTAAAAGCCACACTGTATTTTTAGAATTTTGTGTTTTCCTTTTAGCCATAATCCTGGGAGTAATATAGCAGCTTATCTCCTTGACAGGGGACAATGCATATAAAAAACATAAAATATGTACCGTCACAAGCATGGTGGACAAGTGCCTTTTCTCCCCTGAAACTTTCTCATTAGAGATTGTGAAGACTGCTCCCACAATGGACTTTTGTGTTACTCTTGTCCCATTCCATATGATGGGTTTTCAAAGCCAAGGGGTAACTTACTGTTTATAAGTTGTAGACACTCTCTTTAGTTCGTTGACCATGTTTTATATATTATACGACAAAAGACTTTCTACAAGGTACTTGTGACTCAAATTCCATCTGAAGCTTGAGAAGGTTTTTTTGAATTGGTATGTTAGTTGCATCACAAATTCACTTCAATGGTGGATTTTCCATTGAAAAGTAAACCCAACTTCCCAAAGTGCACAAATGTCCCCTCCTGGGGTAGTGATTAGGCAGCCAGATCAGCCTCTGAGGGGAACAGAGCTGATCATTGGTTATGAAAATGGATTTGAGGAGAACTGAAGTCAGTGGTTGTGGTCAAAGGTAGGTTAAGGAATCATGGGGATCAATTACAGGAAGATGCCAATCCAAAGGGGCCAAGCAGAGACAGGAAAGGCTTCCAAGGTAAAAGGTTATGCCACTCAGAGTAGGCTGCAGTGCTACATTATGCTGCAGGAACACACAACCCCAAAATCTCAGTGACTTAAGACAAGAGTTTATTTCTTGCTCACATTACATAACTGACATGGGTTGTCAAAGGACTGCTCCACACAGTCACTCAGGGACACGGGCCTATGGCTGCTTTGCCATCCTATAGCTGCGCCATCTGGATGGAACATGTGACCTGTTCAGTCTCTGCAACTGGGGAGGAGAGGTTGGTGGACATGGACTTTCACTGCCTTAGCCAAGAAAAGAGACATGCCATTGCCTCTCACACTTCATTGGCCAGAATTATATATAATCATAATTATATATGATTATATAATCAGATATATAATCATATAGCCCCACCTAATTGAAAAGGTTGCTAGGAAGTGTAGTCTTCCGGATATGCCCAAAGGAGAGGAAAGCCAGATTTTAGTGGGTACAAATAACGTTTATCAAAGGGTTCCAGAATCAGGACTGCAAGATGAAGGAGCAGACATGGTGGGACAGAGAGGAGGGGGTGCCTACAGGGATTCCTGGAACAGTTCATCACAGGCCCACTCTTCCCTAGGGTTAGAGCGAGCTCTAGAGGTGTCAACAGATTTGCACAAAGTTCTTGGCAATTTTAGGGTACCTAGAAGATGTTAGCTTTTTAGGGGCCTTCCTGTTGTATCATTTTGATATTCTGTATATTTTATCATTTTACTTCATCTATCACCCCCACAACCCAGTTCCCCAGTAAAAATGTGTGAACTTTATTTATGAAATCTCTCATTATCTTCATCATTAAGGGTGTTTGAGGAGTTGATTACTGGAAGCTTCTACAGATCCTAAGTGGGGCCCGATTCACAGTCCCTTATGGGACTGAAGGATTAGGGATTGGAGAGGGACAGATGACTTCACAGTTTTTTAAATTAAGGTTCCAAACCATCCTACTGCCTTCTCTCTCAGATGATCTTAAACAAAGTTTTAGATGCAGAAACCTTTCCATGTCTTTTATCTTCCTCCAAGCCCTGAGTAAGACGTGAGATAGCATCATTTTATCTAACTGCATTATTCTCAGGAACTCCAAGATAAATACCAGCTACCATTTTCCTTTCAGAAAGGAATCCTCCCTTTATCTGAGGTTAGTTTTGTTGTCTGTAAAATAGGGGTAATAAAACCTGCCTCACAGAACTGGCGTGAGAATTAATGAGATGGTAGAGAGCAAGAATTTGGAGACTGAGAGTTCAGGACTGTTTAGACACAGATAAATATTTTGCAATAGGGATGCTTTCATTTATTGTCCAAAACTCAGAAATTAAATTGAGGTAGATTCTGTAGCAAGAGATGCCAATGTATGTGAAGCACTTGGCACTGTTCCTGGCACATAGATGTCCTCCATAATATCGGAATTAGTACCACTATTAACTATTATTATTACTGCTGTTTCTAATACCATCACTTTTAACACGATTCTGATGGGGTTTTGTTAAGATATTTGCTTTTGGGAAACAAATTCTGCTTATGAGCATAGATTTCTCTCCCCAGGGATGCTTTTTAGCAGAATATAAGAATATATTTTAGTTTCTAGTCCAGGACACTGCCTGATTTCTCTTCTTCTTTTTGCTTCTTTTCTTTTCTCCTTTGGCAGTAGTTTCTGGGAATGGCAACTGTGCCAGCAGACTCAATGCTTAGCCCAGCCTCTTTATTGACAGATAAGCTTTCACATAGTATAGTTACTTTCATTTTCTTTTATGAATTACAGTGCCGGTGGCAGATATCAAAGCTGTGGTGACGGGAAAGGACTGCCCTCATATGAAAGAGAAAGGTGCCCTTAAACAAAACAAGGTATGATTTCCAAATTATTGCAAATAGTTGTGTCTGCACAATGCAGTCAGTGACTGCATTGGCCCAGCCCTTTTTAGTAGCAATGCTTGTGTGTGTGTGTATGTGTGCGTGTGCAGGTGCAGTTGCACATCTCTTACTCAGCTCTCCTTCCTTTCCTGGTTCCTTTTACATCTCTTAGCCTTATTCTTTTTCTCCCTGATCACTTGTTGAATCTCCATCATCTCTTCCATTCCTTCACTTCCCGTCTACTTCCAGCCCTAAGAATCGCCCTCTCACTGTTGTCACCCAGTCCTCTCTCAAGCCTCTCTGCTCATCCCCATCCATTCTCTGGGCCTCACCTAATCTCCCATTTATATTCACTTTCTCCCTTCCCTGACTTCCATCCCAATCTCTGTCATTCTCTCCTGCTGTTATCGCCCCCTTAGGAGCCTCTCTGAGGTCTCAGTGAAGCCTGGGAAAGGCAGAGACCAGATGACTCAAAATATCTGAGAAAACTTTTAATGGCCTGATATCCTTCAGCATCATGGAAAGTACGGTGAAATAGCTCAAACCCAGCTTAAAGGAGAAAATTTCCCCAAAGGTGTATATTGCTTAAATCTTCTTCACATTGCAATAGTTTTCACCCACTCCTCCTAGTTTGCCAATTGCTGTTCACCATGACAGCCCACATTCCATAACAGAGGGTGTGGGAGGACACATTATCTGAAAAGATGGAAGAATTTCCTTTGCCCCAGGTTTGAGGGAATTGGCCTTGGAGGAGCCATCAGGGAGCCAATTTTTTGTTTATACCTCTTGGGATCTTGTGAAACATAGTACCCATCCGTGAACAAAATTATCCACATTGATCTGAGTGCTCCAGCCACCTTGATATAAAAAATGTCGCATAGATCAATAGGTTGCCTCTTTATTGTTCAGTGTCAGTATCTAAGAGGAGTACCAACATTATACACATCCTGCTTATCAATCAGGGTTAAAGTGAATAATCCCTGCTCTGTAATTTCAAACATTATAAGACAAGGAGGAATTCATATCTGCATAGAATGACCCTATCTATGATTAAAGAAAAACAAAAGTACTACGAAAGTATTGTTTAGGAAGACAGAGGTGAGCAGATACTGCCCAGGAGGCTGATAGCAAGACCTTTGCTTCTGAAGTTACATAAGTATAACTTACCTCAAGTCCATGTGAACTCCTTCTTTGTCAAGCCTACCACAACACTATCATATAATGTGCTTAATTGACAAGCATAGTGATATAAGGACATGACTAAGGTTCTGTGGGATATCTATTAGACAGCATTTTTCTCTTCTCCATGATGTGGGGAAATAGGGATTCTACAGCTCATCAGATTCCAGAAGAGCTTTCTTAGCTGAAGCAGAAAGTCCCCGCCCTTCATGGTTTGCCTCCTGTGGGGCTGCCTTCCTTCAACACCACCTGATATGTAGAGCACAATTTCGGGAGCACTGGCTCTGCTCAGCTCCAGCTGAGATCCGTGTGGTTATGTAACATTTGAAGCTGAGCAGGAAACAATGTGGGGAAATTGGCAGCAACAAGAGTCTGTAACCCAGAGAAGGCCAGGAGCGGTGTAGGTAGCAGCAAAGCAGCCTGCCAGGAGCCAAGCACTCTGAGTAGGGACAGAGAGAATTATGTAAAACAGGTGTGGTGGGACTTAATGGTTTCGGATCCAACAGGTAAAGAGCTTGGGAGGTGTCACTCCTATCCTCACAGTAAGAAGACACTGAATAAAAGGAAAATTGACAGTTTTCTTGGGCCCACTAGAGAACTGAGGTTGCAGGGCAAACCACCATGCACACTGGAATCAGGAGAGTCATGTGCATCCAGAGTGTCACAGCCAGTTCTGCTCACCTGGAGCAGAATCCACTGGAGCCATAAACAAATGGCAATTCTGATGAATTGCTATAGGCTGAGTGTGGGCTAGTACGATAGTGAGAAACTCTTGGGGGTTGCAGTCTTGGGGCAGGGGGCATACTTTCATGGCTTTACCTCCAATAACCCTAGCAGATTCTCACAGTGAAGATCTGAGGAAAGATTCACCCCTCCATTGGCTCTGGCAGGAGAAAGGGAAGAATAATCATGAAATATGCCCCGAGCCTTCTCCATAACAAAGTCCTGTTCTTCAGACATTTTTCCCAGTTAAGGGAAGGGAATTTCTGCCATTCCATCCCATTTTAGCCCTCCTGTCTCAGCTCTGGGGTTGAGGGTAGGGGAGACATAATGAACAGCAGTCAGAGCCTAAAGGAAATTGATAGGAAACTCTGCAGCCAGAGGAAAGGGAAGAGGGCAGGGGGAAAAAAAGCTGTATCACTGGAGAAACACTTAAGAAGGTGACAGCCACAAGATATAGGACCCCTAAAAGGTGGAGATTTAATTGGAAAATTATAGAATGCTATCCCTCACCCATATCCTACCAGCACTCCGACATGTTTCCAAAATAATAACAGTGGATTATAGCTGTAATATCTGCAAGACACAAATTCTCCCTGAGGAGGAGTACTTAGGGAAGCCCAAAGTCAGGAGAAGAGACAAAAACAGGGACACTAGAGGAATTTGAAGCCTCTAGCACTTATAGCTACAACAAACATTAAACATATCCCAATTCCTTGCCAGATTAACATAAATCATTGCTTTAAAGGTCTGTTAACTCACTTCCTATTACCTGATACAACATGTCTTGGTTTCAACAAAAAATTACAGGCCTGCCAAAAAGGAGGAAAAAACAGCCTGAAGAAACAAAACAATCATCAGAACCAGACTCCAATATGGCACAGATGTTGGAATTATCAGACAGATCATTTAAAATAACTATAATTAAAAGTGTTATAGACTCTAATGGAAAAAGTAGACAACATGAAAGAACAGATGGGTAATGTAAGCAGAGAGATGGAAACTCCAGAAATGAATCAAAAGGAAAGGCTATAAATAAAAAACACTATAACAGAAGTAAAGAATGCTTTCAATGGGCTCATCAGTAGACTTGACATGGCTGAGGAAAGGATTAGTGAGCTTGAAGATGAGTCAATAGAAACTTCCTAAACTGAAATGCAAAGAGGGGAAAAAAATGAAAAAAACGGAACATCAAAGAACTGAGGGAAAATTGCAAAAGTAATAGCATACGTATAATTGGAATACCAGAGGAAAGAGAATGCAGCAGAAATATTGAAGCAATGATGTATAAGAACTTTCCAAAATTAATGACAGACATCAAACCACAGATCCAGGAAGCTTAGAGGACACCAAGCAGGATAAATACCCAAAAAATCACACCTAGGCATATTGCATTCCAACTGCAGAAAACCAAAAACAAAGAGAAAATCTTGAAAGAAGCCAGAGGGGGAAGAACACCTTAGCTATAGAAGAACAAGAATAAAAATTAAAGTGGATTTCTCATCTGAAATTATGCAAGCAAGAAGAAAGTAGAGTGAAATATTTAGTGTTGAAAGAAAAACCCCACCAACCTGGAATTCTATATCCAATGAAATTCTCCTTCAAAAGTGAAGGAGAAATAAAGACTTTCTCAGATCAACAAAAACTGAGGGAATTCATTGCCAGCAGACCTGCTCTGCAAGCAATGTTAAAAGAGGTTCTTCAGCCAGAGGGAAAATTATATAGGTCAGAAACTTAGATCTACATAAGAATGGAAGAGCATCAGAGAAAGAATAAATGAAGGTAAAATAAAAATATTTATTTTTGTTATTCTTAATCCATCTAAAAGATAACTCTTTGTTTAAAGTAATAATAGTAACAATGTGTTGGATGCTTATAGCATATGGATAAGTGAAATAAATGACAGCAAAGTCACAAGGGACAGGAGGGAGGAATTGGGATACTCAAAACAGGAGAAAGCATAAAAAAGAGAGAGAAAAAAGAAACAAAGAACAAATGCAACAAATAGAAAAGAGTTACAAACATGAGAGATATTATTCTAATGATATCAGTAGTAATTTTAAATGTCAATGGTCTAAATACACCAATTAAAAGACGAAGAGTGTCAGAGTGGATAAAAAAACAAGACCCAACTGTATGTTTTCTACAAGAAAGCACCTTTAAATATAAAGATAAAGATCAGTTAAAGTAATGGGATGGACAAAGATATCAAAATACATGAAGCAAAACTGATAGAACTGAAAGGAGACATTCACAAATCCATTATTATACTGAAGACTTCAACAACCCTTTGTCAGTAATTGATAGATCAAGTGGGCAGAAAATCAATAAGGATATTGAAGACCTAAATAGCACCATCAATCAACTTGATGAAATTAACATTAATAGAAAATCCACCTGACAACAGCAGAATGCACATTCTTCTCAAGTTCACAGGAAACATTCACCAACATAGACCACATTCTGGGCCATAAAATACATCTTAACAAATTTAAAAGAACAGCAATCTTGCAAAGCATGTTCTCAGATCACAGTGGAATTAACCTAAAAATCAATAACAGACAGATAGCTGGAAAATGCCCCCAAATATTTGGAAATTTAAGAACACACTTCTAATAACCCATAGTTCAAAGAAGAAGTCTCAAGAGAAATTTAAAAATGTTTTAAACTAAATAGAATGAAAATATAACATTAAAATGTATGACATGAGGCAAAAGCAATGCTTAGAGTGAAATTTATAGCATTAAATGCATATATTATAAAAGAAGAAAGATTTAAAATTAATAAAGTTTCCACCTTAGAAAATGAGTGAAAGAAGCACAATTTAAGCCCCAAGCAAGCAGAAGGAAAGAAGTAATAAATATTAGAGTAGAAATCAATGAAATTGAAAACAGGAAAACAGTAGAGAAAATCAACAAAATTAAAATTTCATTCTTGGAAAAGACGAATAAAATTAGTAAACTTCTAGCCTGACTAACCAAGAAAAAGTGAGAGAAGACACAAGTTACCAATATCAAAACAGGTGTGGAGATGATGATCTCATTTGAGCATGTGATATGTGTGGGTGAATTTGACCTTCTTGTATCAGACTCCTCTCCCCTTAGAGAAGGTCAACAAAACACACCGAGTAAGTGACACTTTCCATCTTTTTTTTTATTGTCATGGCACTCATAGGAAATTGGATGGATGGTTGGATGGATGGATAGATGGATGGAGGATGGATGGATGGATGGATGGATGCATGGATGGATTCATGGATGGATGGATTGATGGGTGGATAGATGGATGGGTGGATAAGTGGGACACACTGCTATAAACACATAGATAAGACTGCAAATGGAGGCTACTTCCTAAGAATCACTGGCCGGAATTCCAGCCACCCCCAACTCTTCCAGGCTGCCTTAAGAGCTGAGAGACGCAGTTGCCAGCCCGGCTCTTTCATTTGCATACACATGAAAATTGTTTGTCTTGCAATGCTAATAGTTCATATACCTGGTTCATCAGGCAAAACATCAAAAGACAGAAAGGAAATCCACAGTTCTAAGAACTTATGTTCTCAACCCCTCTCACCCACACCCCTTCTCCCAATCCTCCAGACGCCTGCTCCTCCCTACCTCTGGGACTTCTGGGTAGGAAAGGAGAGACCAGTAGCTTAAAAGGAGAGTTGACCAAAATGTGTCTAGGAGGTCTGTCAGTGCATGGTAGTGGGCAGCAACTAAGGCATGTTGCTGGCTCTTTAGACAGTTTTTCTAGCTAGAGAGTAGCTTCTGACATTTTGTGCTGGACTTTCAGTTAGCCTAATGGCTGAGCAAGGCAAACTGAAACATTAGCATCCATGAGGGAGACACTTTGTTAATAGCAAAGTATTGGTAGCTGACAGTACTTCTCACTCATTCAGCATTTGATATGCCAGGCACTGTCTAAGGCCTTGGAAATAGAAAAAGGAAAGAAACTGATCCATCCCCTTGAGGCAGAGGCATTTGTTCATTGAGTCATTCATTCAATCAGCATCAGAGCACCTGAGATCTGATGAGCTCTGGGCACAGAGTGGTGAACGGGGAAGACGTGGCCCTGTCCTCCTGGAGCTTAGAGTCTAGCGTGTTTAACAGGGGTCGGTGCGACAAGTGAATTTCTGTGGAGGCAAAAAGTACTGGCTTCTTCACAGAGAGCTTAGGAAACTCATGAGACTTGAAAAGAATTGTCGTGGGTGAATGGGAATTTAATTGGAAGAATTTGATTTTTAAGGATTGAGGATTCTAAATTCAAACTCTATAATTTATAAAAGAAAGTTGATTTGTTGCAGTGTCTTTGAAAGTGGGCATTCCTGGTGCTTAGCACACTGAATTTCAGGCTTATAGTTAAACAGTCAACACGTAATAACCAGAGGGAAGATCTGACCAGATCTCACTGATTCAGGTAGGAATACATTTGACATAAGAGAAGCTTCCATCTCACCATGTCCCAGAATCCAGCTTTTATTTTTCCAGTGTGATTCATAAACCTGAAATAAGAGGCAGATTATATTAGAAGGTGATGTTCTAGCATCACTTGAAAACCCTTGTTTTAACTAAAGGTCCTTCTATTCAGATTTACTTCATTTGTCATTCATTCAGTAACTGTATTGAGTATCTTCTTTATACCAGGCCTGTGCCAGATGCTAGGAATCCAAAGATAAATGCATCCTGGACCTTGTCTCCAGGCGTCTAGTAGATATAAGACTTCTGTATTAACATGCAGTTACAATCCAGCGTTGTCTATGCTCCAGTAAATTCAAACACAGGGAGAGCTGGGGGGAGATTTGAGAAAGGCTCATGGAGGAAATGATGTCTGAGCCGGGTTTTGAAAAGGAGTTGTTCAGATGGAGAAGCAAGGGGAAGATTTTCTAGGAGGAGGAAAGAGTATGTGAAAAGGCACAGGGGCCTTTCGACATATGGAAGAGCATCTTCTGAGAAACATTGAATTCACAGTGTGGGATTGATGGGGACAGAGAGAAGAAAATGAATCGGAGAACAATTGGCTGATAATGCTAAGATAGATTGGAGCCAGAAAGTTATAGCTGCCTGAAGAAAGTAATATCCTCTATTTTTTGTACTATATGAATGAGTGATTTTTGCCTTCTAAAATAGAAACTCAAACTCATAGGTGTTTAGACGAGCAGCAACGCATTATAGCTATGAAATCTACTACTATTTCTATGGCCACAGTTAGCACTTACACATGTAATTTCTTGTGTCTTTAATCAAAATGCTTTACCCTCAAGATGACCTAGACAAATGGTGGAGGACCAACATAGTTAAAGTGAATGCTGGGCAAAATGGCCAAATGAGGCAAGTCACCCCAAAACAATATAAGGAATTGCAGCCAATGCTGTGCTGAAAATGTGTTGGATAAAACTCTACTTTTGTATTCAGTCAATCCATTATTTGACCCACGGAAGATGGCAGTCCCCAAACCGAGATGCCATTCATGCCCAGAATTTCTCTGAGCATCCCTTGACCCAGCCTGCCTTGTCACTAGTCTCAGGGCCAGATGATTGAGTACAGGGTCAGAGGCCCCAGGGCATGGAGGGATCTTTGGTTCTTCCTGACTGCTCTATCCCCAGAATTCAGCCATCCTGGGCCTTCCTTTACGTGGTGAGGTGGGAGATGTGAATTAATGGAACAGAGGATGGAGATAAGCTGCTCCTGGACATACTCTCTCACTGAATTAAATCCAGAGGGAATGAAAGACCTGAGGTAGTGAGTAGCAAAGCCCCAGAGCATCAGCTGTCTAAGTAAGTGTTGTGGTGTGTGACAAGAGGCCCCTGAGGGAGACACTGCCCCAGATCCATGACCACTTACTCCACCACCTCCTGGCACCTCTCTCCCTCACAGACAGTTTGGACAGGTGGCAGCTTCTGCAGTGTTAGCCTGAGAGGTGCTGTCTCTCCCAGCTCTGCAACCTCCTTGCTTGAGTGCTGATGAGCTGACCTCCACCAATGACTCAATGACAACCAGCCGGAGACGTCGATAAAACTCATTATACGTTGAGAGCAGCCTTTAACGCAGGTGTGCAGTTCTGAGAATTAATTCCTCCCACCCCTCCCAGGCAGCTTTGGTGAAATTAAAGTGGGGATTGACATTCTCACGAATTTCCCATTTCCTGCTGTGTTTATCAGGAATCTAGGTCATGACAGCACTCATTCCTGTCTTCACTGGTATATGCCTTAGGAGGCAAAACCCAAAGTTTTCCAGCCCTCTCTTTTTCTTCCTTCTCTGCGCCTCTGCAGAAGAGAAAGTCCTGCAGGACAACCAGACTGACGCTTTGGTCACAGTGACTTCAGCACCTAGTCAAGAGGCTGTGTCTGGGCTCTGGTGGTGTTCACGCCGGCTGTCGTTACCAAGGGGGTGATTAACCAACCACGTGACTGCCCTAAGCAAAGCAGCAGGTGCCCAGTGTCAGCCCGGAAATCCATTCGTGAATTTCACCTTCTCCTGTTGACCTCCGAAGGTCACCTAGTGCTGCTGTAATATACTGACTGATTGTTCAAAAGCAAAGCCCATCCTCTCCTTTCTCTCTCCAGTCTCAAGTATGAGTCAGAGAGTTTTCCCAATGAATCACACTAATATTAGGAAATCATCATTTATATCAATGTTCATAATCTAAGAACAACAATTTTTATGAATTTATGAGCTTAGAGCTTAACATTTTATTGAAAAAAAATGTTTTAAGTTTTTTGAAAGAAGGAAAGAATCACCTCTGATCCCATACCTTAACATAATTATTTTCATTTCGCATGTTTACTTCCAGGCTCTGTCCACCAGTAGACATTGTTCATAATTGTGATCAGTGTGTAAATAATGTTCATTTCTCCTGCCTTTTTTCACTTAATATCAGATCTTCATAATTATCATATTGAATGGCTGGCTGAGTATAATTCTCTGAGTTGCTGATTTGTGATTTCTTTAATGATTTACCCAAAGAAGGGAGGACATTTAGTTTCTCATATTATATTCTTACAGATAATAACATATATTGCTTTTTCTTGCTTTTGAGTTTTTTTAGGAATAACCCAGGAGAGGGATCCCTGGTTCTTGATATGGATTGCCTTACTGGTTTTTTTAAAAGAATGACACCAATTTATGGTACCACTGGTAGGGCCCATGGCCATTTTCATTAAAAGAACAAAGAGAGAGACCAAACTTAATGGAAAAAAATGTTTTTGTTTGTTTTAGTGAGCTCTTTGTAATATTATCAATTTTCACTGGGCGGGCCTGAATGGAGGCTTAAGGAAGAAAAAATGAACAAGGAGAGGGGTAGTTTTGCAGAATAGCTCCCATTCCATGACTTGTCATTCTTTCCTTCACTTGTTTCTATTTCTGACAGGGTGAGGAGGCCGTGAGAGTGTGAGATTCTGGTAGGTCTGGGCTCAGAACAAGAGCTGCTCCCTCTTAATGAGGGGATAGCTGGAGGCGAGCCAGACACTGACGAACTCCACGAGAGCCACAAATAGCCTAATGGTTGACTGTGTCAGGAGAGGCATCCAGCTAACACTGGGCCTTCGGAGTTCACTTTGGAAGAATTCTTTAACCCATCTGAAATTCTAAAATCTAGAGGCATTGACCTCATCTTTCTGCCTTACATCTGCTTTCTGGGGCATTCTTACTGTGAGTTCTGGCCAAAGGCAAATCCTCTGATGGATGTTAAGGCAGAGAATGATGTGGAGAGATCTGCCCCCCTAAGAAAGAATGCCTTGTTCGTGGGCAGTTCCCGAGAGTGCAGCAGGGAGAAGAGGGGCGGTCATCCGTGGTGCCTAATAAAGACACAAAGAAGGAAGGTAGGCTAACACAAGTGCGTTATAACAATGCAAAGCACCAATGTGGTTACCCTTGGCCCTTCCCCTCCACATTAGGAGCCATTAGGGTATTGAGATATGTAATGACTCATGTCTTCCAAAGGTTGTATCCTGCTGACTACTTGGACCAGTAGAATACTCTTGTACCCAATATTGTACAGTGCATATAATTTGAGAAGTATATTTTAAAATGCATATTAGACCTGATACTGAGTGTCTTGGCCAAGGTCATTCAGCTACCATGAAAAGACAATGTCACTTAGTTCTTGGTCCTCTGGGTCTAGCTCATAGTCTGCACTCAAAAGACACTCACCAATGAGTGAACCCAGGTATTCTGAAATTGGGCCCATGCCTCTCCATTACACCCTGCAGCTGCTATAGAATAAAATCTAAGTTTTGTGTAGCCTTTGCTATACAGTAGTTCAAAGATCAAATGACAGACAAGTTACCTAAAGGTAATGAATTCACTCTGAAGCCTCATTACTTCCTGCATAGCTTCCATGTGTTAGGAAGTTTATACTCCTATGGGCATCTGTCTGTTTGGACAGCAGCTCTGAATGCTGCTGATTGGGAAAGAGTTTACTATTTTTCATGGTCTCGCTGGAAGGGAGATGTGAAGAAAGGAGAGTAGTGCAGCTTTGGGGTTGTGTGGCGTTGGACAACTCATTAACCTCTCTAAGCAACTTCCCATAAAGGGGGAATGATTGCACTTGCTACATGGACTGTCTTGAGAATAAAATGCGATGGTTCCTGCAGACCTCCCCTGAACAGAGAGAAGGAAATGCGCTGTGAACCTTGACAAGCATGCTCCTTCCTCCCATCAGCATCATTGCTGCTCCTCTTGTCAGGACCCACTGTAGGCCCTATTCCATGTTCCACCTGCAGCCATTTGTAACTGCAAAACGAATGTGCCAATTTTCCTTAATGTGGTGTTTTCTCCAATCTCCTGTAGGAGGTGCTTGAACTTGCTTTCTCCATCTTGTATGACTCCAACTGCCAACTGAACTTCATAGCTCCTGACAAGCATGAGGTAAGGGTCTCCATGGAGTTAATTTATGAGAGGATGTCACATTTTCTCCAGAAAAACAAGCAGGAGACAAATATTGGAAAGAAAGATATTTCATTTCAAAAAAAAGAAAGGCTGCCTGAGAAAAATCATGAACAAAGAAACATCTTGTTGACTTGGAATAGAGTGTAACGTCGTGAAAACCTGCCAGTTATAACAGGTTCAGCTTCTTATGAGCTTGATCAATAGTTCATGGTTAAGAAAAAGAATGTACAAATGATTCAGACTCAGCAAGGGCATAATTGTGGAGGAAGAGGTGCCCCTGGTTACAGCTTTGGTTTTCATTGAATATTTAATTTTTGGTCAGGATTTTCCTAAGATAAATTTGTGTCTATTCTTTAAAACATTTAATGAAGTAGGTTTTCTACCATGTTTCTTTAAGTTATTTTAAGAGGTTTAGGGCTGTCTCTGCTGTTGGAATTTTATTTCTGAGATGCTTTTATTCCTTTCTGACATCTTGTTATATGTATAATTTGTTTCTCTTCTTGAAGCACGCTGTCAGCTATATTTAAAATATTTAGCATAAATCTAGGAAAATGCATTTGTAAGATGAAGTAGGAGCTATGATTGATTTAACTTTTTCTCCTGTAAACTAGAACCCAACATCATGCCCGAAACTCTTATTTTTAGATGCTACCATTCAAATTTTTGTTTTGCGTGTGGTTGCATAAACAGCATCTAGAAAGGAACATTTTAATAGATTCTGACTTTTGTTCCCCATTTCCCCAGGAGACTTAGCTCATTTAGAAGTTATTCAGTATCTGGTTTTCACTGGTTTGAAGCTTTTGAATAAAATTGTACATTCCAAAGAGATAGGAAAGATTAGACACGAATCCTGCATTTAGAATGGTGCTTAAATATAATTCTGTGTTACTTGACATTTAGTTTGCATAAGGGTATGACTTTGTCTTCATCTTCCTGAAAATAGATACTGTGTCCTACTGTTTCTTTTTTAAATAAAATTGTGGCTGTACCCAGGCCACCATATGCAAGATGTATAAAGCTGTATAGAAAACTACTTAAAAGAGTAGAACTGTGGATGTTATTTAAATCTTTGCAAGGCTGTTTTCCCTAGTGTACATTAATTCCAGATAAGGACAAACGTTCTGGGACTGCCAAATTTTTATTCACATCTGCCACTTTTTATTGATATAGTGAGGAAAAAAATGCCATACCCTTATGAACACCTTTAATTTTTTCAGACCACTTTCGTATCTATTACCTCATTTTATTTGCATAATCACCCCATAAAATAGAAAGTTCTATTACAGATAGCCACATTTATCAAATAGAGAGAGACCTCCCAAAATTGAATACCTCAACAATAGTAAAGATAATAGTAATTACAACTAGCCTGGCTTACTCTGTGCCAGGCACCATTTAGTGCTTTAAGTACGTCATCCTACTTAATTCTCATATAATTCCAAAAGAAACAAACTAATATTATCCTCATTTTACAAAAGAGGGAATTGAGGCACAGAGAGGTTAAGAAACTTATCCAGAGCCAAACAAGTAGTAACTGATAGAGCTGGGATTTAAACCATGGCATTCTTGCTCCAGAAGCCCCTTCTCTTTGGCCCCTGCACTGTGTAGCTAGGAAGGGAGAAAGCAGGACTTGAACTCACAGCTTCCTGCCAATGCCCATCACTCAGTTTCAGCAATTATCAATCCATGGCCAATCTGGTTTCATCTAAACCTCCACCCACACTCAGCTGCCACCCCCCCCCCCAATTATTTTCAAAGCACATCCAGGTATCATATCATTTTATTTGTAAATATTCCTGTGTGCATCTCTAAATCATAAAGAGTCCGTTTTGAAACATAACTACAATACCATTATCACACCCAATTTTATAATATTTCAATACCACCATATGCAGTCACTTTTCAGATTTCTCCAATTGTCTCTTTGTGTGTTTTTTCTTTTACACTTTATTCAGATCAAAATCCAAATAAGATCCATACATAGCAATTGGTTAATATGTTTCTTCAGGTTTCTTGAATCTATAGATTTCTCTCTCTGTGTCTCTCTCTGTCTCTTGTGAGTCTTTTCCTTGCAATTTATTCATTGAAAAAAGCAAGCCATCTGTCTGGTAACATTGCCAATAGCCTAGATTTTGCTGATTATAATTCTGTGTATTAGTTTACTGTGGCTGCTGTAATAAATTTAATGGCTTAAAACAACATAAATTTATTATCTTACAATCCTAGAGGTCAGAAGTCTGATGCAGATCTTTCTGGGCTAAAATCAAGGTATTTTAGAAGGGCTTAATTCCTTTCTGGAGGCTGTAGGGGAGAATCCGTTCCCTTACCCATTCCACTTCTCAAGGCCACCCACATTCCTTGGCTCACGGCTTCCATCCATCTACAGCAATGGTGGGTTGAGTCCTCACACGGCATCATTCCTACCTCCTCTTCCATAGTCAAATGCCCCTCCCTCTCCCACCTCTCTCTCCCACTCCAATTCTGTTTCCCTCTTCAATTTTTAAGGACCCTTATGATTACATTGGGCCCACCTGGACAATCTCAGATAATCTCCCTTTTTTAAGGTCAGCTGATTAGCAACCTTAATTCCCTTTGCTATGTAACCTCACATACCGATTCCAGGATTAGGACATGGTTTTATTTGAAAGGAGGGAATTATTCTGCCTATCACAACCTGTGCTATCATTTCACATATTTATCTGTCTCCTGTATTTCCTGCTAAGTGGTAGTTAGAGGATTAATCAAATTCAGGCTCAACTTTAAGCAGCAGTGGTGTGCTCTTACATGGTGTCTGGTTGTCTCTCTTTTTGGGATGTTAGCATCCATTGATGATTATTGCCTCAATCCTTGGATTCATTAGACATTGGAAAAGTTTGATATCCCAGTTCTATCATTCCTTCTTCATTTATTAGTGGGATGGTTACACAAAGAGAAACTGGCGTCATCAACTATTTGGTTACCCTGAGGTTATACAATTTATATGTGATAGGCAGGATAAATACTTGATTCCCTTTACCAGTTTTCGAAATAATGAGCATCTTCCTAAGGAGACCAATGAAGTGTTTTTGGTGTTTGAGTACCAGTATGAAGTTATGGATTTAAACATATTTGTGTTTCAGTAGGTTGCAGTTATTGTCATTATCAGTGTCCAGATTATCTTATCTGGAGAAAATAGGATCACCTTCCACTTGGCTTCTGAGTCCTATTGACATGACCCCAGATGTCTTTGACAACTTTCAGGCATTCTGTTATGACAAGATATTCCGGGCTCATCTTGTACATTTCCAGCCTTTTCTCTATGGGGCCTTGGTTCCTCTTTGTAGGAAATGGTATTTAGCACCCAGAATCTGGGCATTAGGTGTGCTTATTGCAACTTGGTTGGTCATTATTTTCAGGCCTTTTTGTGGGCGGAGCTAGGAGTTATGCTTTTTTTAAGATAAAATACATCATAAGTTCATACTGATACTTCAAACTCAGATTCAGTACTATAGAGTTTTTATTTATTGGTCAATGTACTTTTTAATAAAGTTTTCTGTGCCTGCTGCTTTTCAAAAGAAAAGCACCACAGAAGTGTTCCTGTGGGTTAAATTAATCTGTACTAGGAAGCTAGCCAGGGCTGAGAAGGCTGTGTACAAAGAACAGTAATCCCCAGGGCTTAGGTATTTACAATGAAACAGTGTCAGAGCTGGAAGGGGCCTTAGAGAGCACGGAGATCAGTGGTACCCATATCTGGAGGTACATCAGACTTAGCTGGAAGCTTTTCTAAATAAAATGTCCTTACCAAAAATCTACAAGATAAGAATCTCCAGGGTAGAACCTAGGTATCTATTTTTATCAAGGTTATTCATGAGGAAATGAATGTCTAGATTGTTCTGAATGTATCCAAGGTATTCATGAGAACACTAATACTTCCAGAAATCCCTTAGCACTCAACTGATATTTAGATGGGTTAACTGTTTTGGCTGAGATCACATAGCCAAGGCAGAACCAAAGTTCTACAGTTCAGGGCTGCACTACTCAGACATGAGCCTCATAATACACCCATGGGGCACCTCCTCAGCTTAAAAAGTGGTGCTGGTCATGGTAAACGTACATCACATCACTATGACTTAAGATTGGTATAGTGCTTGCAGTCTTGTAGTACTTTTATGTTGAGATCAGCTAACTTGAGTCTGGAATTTCAACTTGACCCAGTGAGGGCAGGAGGGGGTGGATCTAGAGCATGTGCTAGAAGGAAGACTGTCCTACAGGAAGAGCAGAGCAATTGCTATCATAGAGGTCTTGTATAGGACTAGGCCATCCTAACATGTGAGCAGAGTGTAACATCCAGAATGCAGGCAGTTTTCTGAGATGCTGGCAGCAGAGGCTAGTTATTTTCCCAGGTATCACAGCTCTAATACCAGGTTATGGCAAGACTTCAGCCTCTGAGAGGGAAGCTGACAAGAGCAAGGCAGGTCCTCAGATAAACAAAGCACAGTTCCTTCCCTCAAGAAGTTCATAGTCTACTGGAGAGGCAAAGGGCATGATGAATTTTATGAGAAGGGAAGAAATGCTTAGTTGGGTACTCTGGAGAGCCTTCCAAATAGATGATGGCTCCAGGGACCACACTCCAGAGACCTGGAGGAGAGACCTTGGGAACTGGAGAGCCAGGCAGAAGAAGTCCCTAAACAAGCAGCCAACCCACCTCCCATTAAGATCACCCAATAATTTTAGCCATTTTGTCTCCCACACATTGGGCAACAGAACACTATCTCCTAGCCCTTTTGCATTGAGAAATGCAAAGGTGGGACTACCACTGGCCCCAGAGTAGGATGGGGCTGTCATTGTGCGTGCTAGAAATCAGGTAGGATAGGCAGATTAGCTACTATACTAGGAACCACGATTGGAGTCAGGAAAGAAGCAAGCTTGACCCAATGTTGAATCCAGGAGTGTTGGGATATATTCCACCAATACCTTAAAATCATAGACTCACTGATGGGATGTTAGAGCTATGTTGCAGTCCTGGAGAAGTCAGATCCTCCTACTCTTACATAGGGAGGCATTCTTTGCACAGAAGAGTGCAGGCACTGGAGTCAGATTACACAGGTTCAAATCCCACCCACTCCACATACTATCAAGTTATTCAACTTCTCTGTGCCTCAGTTCCCTCATCTGTAAAACAGAGAAGATAACAGAAGTGTCAACTTCATAGAGATGTTGTGAATATTAAATGACAATATAGGCAAAGCACTTAGAACAGAGCCTAGAACATGTTGAGTAATCAGGAAGTGGTAGCTGTTGTTACTACTCTTATAATTGTCATCAGTAATTATCATTGTCACCTCCTTTCCCACCAGTACTGTATCTGGACAGATGGGCTGAATGCGCTGCTGGGGAAAGACATGATGAGTGATCTGACGCAGAATGACTTGGACACCCTGCTCAGCATGGAGATCAAGCTCCGCCTCCTCGACCTGGAAAACATTCAGATCCCCGATGCACCCCCACCCATCCCCAAGGAGCCCAGCAACTATGACTTCGTCTATGACTGTAACTGAAGTGGCCGGGCCCAGAAGCACCCCCTTCAAAACTGGAAAATCTAGCTAACGGGAGAGAAGAATGAAAACATGCCCACACCTTGGAATCCTCTTGTGGTAAAGGGAAGCTGTGGGTCAACACTTTCTTTGGCCTCACCTCTAGCCCTGGCATTTTTCTGCCCCTACCTGGCATCTTGCTCACCACCCTGATCCTTTTTCTAGACTCCATTGCTTTAGGTCAGTTCCCATTGCTGCAGTCTACTGGTAGGAGAAGAGCAAGACCCACCGCCAATAAGAGAGCCCAAGGGCCTTTCCATCCTAACCCCAGCAGGCACGTCCTCCCTTTGTGGGGTATGAAAGCCAGCAGCACGAGACTGCCCCAAAACCTGCCCACCAGACCGAGGGGAGTGCCCCAAGGCTTGTGTCTGGAAGAAACGGCCTCGCTACTTGAGAAGACCAAACACCACCTCCTCATTCCCTTTCTCTTTAGAGTCAGCTCACACCACCAGTTCCATGTGAACTGAAATCTGCTTTCCAATCCCCTCCCTCCTCCATCCTGGCCTTTGCCTTGCCCTGTTCTTCTCTGGGTTCCAAAAGCAGCAGCAGCAGCAGCAGCCTCATCCTACTCCTCGCCAGCATTGGGTCTCCCAGACACAGTCCACAGGTCCCATGCCCACTTCGCATCTGCACTGTGACTGTGACCAACCTTCTTTCCTCGCCAGCTAGTCTTGGGTTTCCTCTCCTGGCCCCAGCCCAGACCTGCCTCCTTCATTTCCACACACCCTCCTAGCCCCTTAGCTGAAAGCACAAATGGTGAAATCAGTCATCATGCTCCATCTCTAACATACTAAACCTAAATGCCTCTAGGACAGGCGGTTGCTGTCTAAGGGTTTGATGTTGCATTCCCCTGGGGGCTTCTGCTGCAATACAGGTTCCACAGGATGGTCAAGCTATCAGACATCCAAGTTTACATCATTGTAATTATTATAGGTGTTGAAAATTTGCAAGGGTTTGGGGTGGTTTTTTTTTTTTTTTTTGCTTTGTTTTTGTACAAAAGAGTCTAACATTTTTTGCCAAACAGATATATATTTAATGAAAAGAAGAGATACATAAATGTGTGTACTTTCCAGGTTTTTTTTTATTATTATTTTAATCCTAAACATCTTCCCGAGAATAACATTCCCTTAAACATGCTGTGGAATAAAATTAATTGTGATGAGTTGGGGAGCTGGTGTTTTGATTTGGTAAATTAGGTTCTTGCTGCTCAGTCATCAGCATCACCTGGGAGCTTGTTAGAAATGCAGCATTTTAGGCTTCACCCCAGACCTGCAGAATCAGGTGGTTCATGTGCATATAAAGTTTGAAAAGTACTGGCCCAGGGGACTTGACCATTGCTAGGTCACCATAGGCTCCGCGCATCAGTAAAGAACGTTGTTCTAAGACCATCTCAACTCACTGAGAAAATCAGACGCACTGTGTAAAAATATGATCTATTCATTTTGTACTGTTGCCTACTGACCATGACTTTCTCTTTTACTTTTTCTTCCTTATCATTATATAATTGATGGACCTAACCAAATTAAACACATCACACTTTGAGGGAGCACATTTAGCGATGAAAAAGAATGCAAACCCGTAGACTGGAAATAAATTAAGCCAGACCAAATAAATTTAACTATGAATTAATAAAATATGGGTCAGAACCCAGCAAAGGATTTTTCAGAGGTCAGTTCCACTGGCAGCGTATCTAGATCATAAATTTCGAGGTCTGGAAGGGATATCAGAAAGGTCCGAGCATGCAGAATTAAGCGTGGTGCAGCGCAAGCCGCTCTGGACTCACAGCAGACACATTAGATGCCTTCAGGTCACTGCTCTTTACCATCATCAAGATGTGCAATTACCGATTGACCTGGGTTGGGTTACATGGTCCACAGCCCTCCACAAATTGCAGGAAAAAAAAATCATTTATAATCCATAGTAATTCATGGGTGACTATGCTTCCCGTCAGAGCCCTCACACCTGAGTATCGATTTGACACTTCCTTTATCATTAAGTTTCGATGATATTAACACATATGTCCTTCATGTCAGGAGCATTTATTGATCTGCCTATCAGCATGATAAAATGGTAAATGTTAGGTAAAAGAAAGCTGACAGAGTCGTACCATTTTTTACTTAGGAGTTACCAGACTCTGTCCATGAAAAGGGGAAATCTCTGGACAAAAATATCTGAGGTCCTGGGAGCTCTGGGTCTAAGAGATTGATCTGTCCTATGACCCTTGCTGGGAAGGACCAGCCCCTCTCTCTTCTGGCACTCCTGCTTTGGTGCATTAAATGGATAGTAACCCTTTCAGGACTGTAAAGGGAGCATTCTCCTACCTCTCCTTAGACCCTCCTCCCTTGGACTGGTGAGATCCTGAAAGTGTGACATCATTCCTTCATTTTGTGGCAGTGTGGTGCAGGGTTACTATCCCTATTTGGCTGCCTCATCTTCTCTCCCTAGGCTGTCAAAGCTTCTTTCCCAGAAAGGGAGCCTTCCATCTCCAGCATTGCTCCCCTTGCCGCAGGTTTCTAAGCCTGGAAAAATCGACCAAATCTACGGGACCAGTGAAGTAGGAAGCCTGATTTTGTCATTAGGTCTAAGCTGCATTCTCCAATTCAGCTTTACCTGAAATTAAACTGATCACTGAATTTGAATCTGCTGATATTTTCATTCCTGTCTTATTCTTATTCAGAACCTATGGGGGAAGGGTAATTAATTGGTCCTCTAAATCTAATGGTCATTGCAAAATAAAAAGTGCAAGGGTGAATGTTTCTTGAGTCTATTTGCAAATCCATTCTAAACCATTTTCCCATTATCCATTAAAGCATGTCCTACCTACTGCTCTTATAAGGAACTGAGCAGTTGTCCCCAATGATATATGTGCCTTTTTGCTTTAGTTATGAAATATTTTACAATTAACATAAACCTTCAACTTTAAGGAAATAAAATATTCATGCAATAATCAAAAACATGCTTAGAGCTAGACACTAGGAATGCAAAAAGAATAAAATCTGTAAATTTAAAGTTTGTAAAAATAAGAACAAAATTTGTAAAATCAAGAATGACGATCAAATAATTTAGTCAAATATAAACCCAAATAATTGCAGCACAGTGTGGTAAGTGACACTATATAAATATGTACAAGATTGAGTACTGTAAAGGAGATGTGCTCAACACTTTTGCAAATAGAATAAGGGAAAATGAGAGAGGAGTAGAAACTTGAATTAGGTCTTGAAAGAGACATGTTCACGATGCAAAAGATAGACATTCCAAGGGCCGGCCTGGTGCGTAGTGGTTAAGTTCACGTGCTCTGCTTAGGTGGCCTGGGGTTTGCAGGTTCAGATCCAGGAAGCAGACCTAAGCACCGCTCATCAAACCATGCTGTGGCAGCGTCCCACATACAAAATAGAGGAAGATTGGCACAGATGTTAGCTCAGGGTCAATCTTCCTCACCAAAAAAATAATAATAATAAGATACACATTCCAGGTAGAGCAAAGAGTACGAACAGAGCATGGAAGTGTGAAATCCCATGACTATTCAAGAACCTGTAAATCCTTCGGGGTGGCTGATACACAGGATGCATGTGGGAGAGCAAGGGAGAGAATGCTGCAGAGGAAGTAAGGCACAAATCATGAAAATCCAGATAGCTGGCAAGGGACTTTGAGGGCAAAAGAGTGCAGTCAGAGGAGTGATGTTGTCAGATTTGCCATTCAGAAATATCACAAAGACAAAACACCACCATGGGGGTAGGATTGGAGCAGGAGAAATTGAAAGCATTAACAAGAAGATGATCGAAATCGTCCCAAGCAACAGCCGTTTGAGCCCAGACTTTGGTATAAGCAATGGGAAAAGGGAGGAAAGTAAAGGTATTGAGTCAGGATCAGCTGCCTTTTAAGTGATGGAGAGAGAAGACTGCAAATAACTCCTGTGTTTCTGGAGTGGGTGAGTAAGCAGATAAGAGGGCTGTTATCTAAAATCAGAGAGGAGGAATAGGAGGTTTCAGGAAATGATAATGAGCTGTGTGAGTTTGTTGGACTTCTCCAAACAAAGAAGATCTTGGGCAAGTCGTTTAACCATTGTGAACCTCTTACCTCATTCATAAAATGGAAATCTCATTATTTAAGAAGACTGTAGTAGACAGGTGGCTGGAAACTGTCAGTGCTCAGTAATTAAACCCCCTCCTCTCCTCCGGTCCCTGCTCCTCCATGCCCTCCCCTTCCCTCACGTCCTTCCTTTCCTGTGTGAGACATGGTGGTCGGAGGGATGATCTCTAGTATAACTCAAACTAAATGATATCTTTCAACCAATTCAGCCTGTTTTATGAGAAAGAAAAATAAACGGGGGAGAGGAAGATAGAAAATATTAAAATTTTGAACATACTTCTTGAAATAAGGATTTGAGGTAACCTGCAATAAAACCACAATTTAAGATAAATTCAAGGGGGGATGTATGGTATAATCCCAATGAAAACATAGTTATACCTAAATTTTTCTTTTACTGTAACTACATTTTTTCTGAGTAAAATGTAAAATGAACACTTCAACATAACTGGGTGTTTTTTTTTAATTCAGAAAAGTAATCAGAACACACCCAGACAAAGAAGGAAATAATTCTACCAGAAACATGGTGTAAAAATAGTTGCTACACTTGAACATTAAATTTAAATCTGAGCTTCCTGGAAGCCTGTGTACATAAGGAAGCAAATTGGGATATATTGCTCTTCTTTTTTTTTTTTTTAAGTTTTATTCCCTCATAAGAAAACATCCTTTCCCAAGCACCAAATTTTAGAGAAGATGTACTATTAAAAGCATTTATCGCCTTTAACAGATACCTCTTAGCAAGTGCTGTTTATCTGTCGTTCTGTTTTGCAGAATGAAGGGTGTGGCCCCTGCAGCTCTTTGAGGGATGAAAGCAAACTGGCACCAGAGAATGGGCCATTTGAGTGCCTGAGTGAGTTTAGAGATAAAGTGAGAGAAGAATCAGAAGAGTCTGGGAGTAGAGCAACCAAGGAACGCTTGGCCAGAGAAAGGGGTTCCAGAATGCATGGGGTGTGTCCAGGGCTAAAAGAGGTACTGGGAAGGAGAAGAACAGCATCCAGGAGCAGAATTCAGTGGAACTTTCATTGGGCATGCACTATGCACCATGCACAGTGCATAGGGATATAAAAATAAGTGAGAAGTGGACTCTGCCTTCAGGAGACTCATAATCTAGAAAAGGAGAGGGAGACAGATAATTGCAATCCATGGCTCAAAGGACCATAATGTACAAAATCCTGAGTTAGCACACAAAGCAGAAGGTGACCGGCTCTGCCTGGAGGAAGTGAGGCCTAAGAGAGAGCAGGAAGGATGAGCAGGAAGATACCAGGTGTCAAGGGAAAGGAAGCCAAGCTCACTCCCTACTTATCCTTTGGGTCTCAGTTTGGTCATCACTTCCTTTGGAAAGCATTCCAACATCAAAATCAAGGTTAGGGACTTATCCTCTGTGCTCCCACAGCCACCTCTACTCACCCTGGAGTAATTGTTGGGCATTTCCCTGTCTTCCTCACTAGCCATCAGCTCCATGAGAGGAGGAACCAGGCCAGTTGTTCTACCATTCATGCCCTGCCTTTAGTCCAGTGAGAGGTACTTAACTGTATTCCATCAATACTTTCTAAGTAAATTGATGAAGGGCATTTCTGGAAGAAGGAACAGCATGAGGCGTTAGAAAGAGGAAATGTGTTATGTCTGGAACAGAGATGAGTATGAGAGAGGGAAAAGTATGAGATACACTTGGAAAAAGGGTGAAGAACCTGGAATGGCATGCCAAGAAGGTGAAAGTATATTCTTTGTGTGCCCGGGGGCCACTGACTTAGTATATACTTGGGTGAATAGCATAACCAGATTTGCATTTTAAGCTCACCACTTTCATACTGGCAGCAGCACAAAAGACAAGTTGAGGAAGAGTGGGTCAGGGGGGAGACCAGGCCAAACCTATGTCAAAGGTGCTTCACTTTTAAGAAGGCTGAACATGTCAATCAATCAATCAAATTTCTAGGATCAAATTGAGTTCAACAGAGGCTATATACGGGGTTCTGTAAAAGAGGTGAAACTTGATCATCATCGCAAAGGACAGAAAAATAAAAGGCAAAAGGATATATTTTTAAAGCCTAATGTAGAAATATAAAAATAGAAATGAGACCAAATCTTTCTCAGACTGCCTGAAAAAGCAAAATCTGGACAAATGCTGGGTACGAGATGTCTGCCTAAAATAAAATGAAAATAGAGATGGGCAAGATATACCAGCAAATACTAAGTCACCGTGGTGCACACGGGGAGAGAAGATGGCAGAGAAGGAGGAAATAAGTCTCAGGCAAGTAAAATTGAAGATAAAAAGCTATTAAAAAAAAAGAGTTATTTTGTAATACTCTTTCACATTGGTACCTTTTATCATGCTGATATGACTGACAAGAATATCTAATGCCAAATAAAATTGTCCTGAAATATATAAACCAAAACTATTGCATATACAAAAGAATTGATTAAAATGCCATACCTTAGGTAGAGATTTTAAATAATAGTATTAGGCTTTAACTAATATGATTAATTGGATTCAATGCATATTTCAGTATATGTAATCTACAACAAATATACATTCTTTAAATATCTTTGGAATATGTTCAAAATTAATTGTATAGTTGTCCACAAAGAAAATCGTTACACCATAAGATAGAAAGTAGGTATAAAGGATTTCTGGTTCCATGACAATACCCAAAACATCTCCCCAAAATTATTTTAAATGCAACAAAAATTTTAAATATAATAAAAATGATTTTAAATGATTTCACTTGAGTTTGTATTAAAGAACGTGAAATCCACAGGTGCCAGCAATGAAGAGAGAACCGAAGTCAGAAGCACTAAGCTTATGGCTGAGGCTGTGGCCTCCCCAGGGTGCTGGTGGTCTTGATGGGGCGTGGGCTCTAATATCCCGGTTAGGGTGGAGACCAGGTCTCATGGTCATGCTAGATGAGGAGTGGAACTGAGGTCTTCCCGTAAAAGCCAGGATCCTGAGGGCTCAGTTGCAGGTTAGATGGGGGGAAAAACATCTATCCGTTGGTACAGGACAATAACATGCAATCTCATCTGTCTGACTGGACTCTGGGTGGAAAAAGATGCACCTAAAAATTTGAAACCTTAGGTCTGTGACTCATGTGGTTTTAGGATTCAAATTTATACTGCTCCCATAAGTCCTAGAGTGCCCACTTGAGAGACTAACAAAACATGGTCCTGGGCTAAAGAAAGCTGTACTCCGAGCAAAAGTAAATCAGAAACTACTCTGGGTGTGACCCCCACCCGCCGCCACCACGGACAAGCCAAGCTACAAAGGATTTCCACAGAAAAAATGAATGCCGTTAAAAAGTTGTGCTTACATTCAAAAGTAACACAACACATGGAAGCAATCTATAATGAGTAAGAGAAAGATCGGACACCCCCAAGTTTGACATAATAGAATAAAATAAGAAAATAATACAAAGTAAATATATTTTTAAAGGAATTAAAACCCCAAGAACAAGAAAAAGATATCAAAAGCAATTAAACGTGAAGAATATAGTTATTGGAAATAAGAATTCAGTGACAGTTTAAAAACAGTGTAGATACAACTGAAGAGAGGATTCATGAGCTAAAGATAGATCTGAGAAAATTGCACAGAGAAATTAGAGATTTTAAAAATCTGTAGATTAAGAAATACGAAGGTGAGAACTCTAATAGGAGTTTCAGAAGAAGAGTATAGTGAATTGTGAAAATGTAGTATTTTAAGAAATACTGGCTGAGGATTTTCCAGTGAAACATAAATCCTTAGATTAGGAAATACTAAATGTCCCAAGCAGAATAAGTATATCTACGTTGGTAAAAATCATAGTGAGACTGTAAAACACCAAAGACAGAGAAAATATTAAATAGCCAGGGAGAAAGGGCCAATGACGTTACCCTCAAAGGAACAATTAGATTGGCAGCTTTTGTCTTAGCAGCAACAATAGAGAAGTATTGACAATAGAAGAACAGTAGAGTATTTTCATGTCACAGCACACATTGAAAATTATGACACCTGACAACACACGGGGGTGAACAGATGAGGCTGCTCGCCATCAAGAGACCACAGCCCAAGCCCTGCCCTGCCATGCTGACGACAAGGGCATCGATACTTCTCCATACCAGTGACCCACCCCCGGCACACCAGTATGCACTGCAGCACCAGTTGGAGGCTCTGAAATGGAGGTCTGAAGAGAATATGATCATGTTTTCATAGCACTGAGAGAAAATAATTATAAACTAGAATTTTATTCCCAGTTAAAATGTTAATAAAGAGTGAAAACAGAATAAAGTCATTTTCCAACAAGATTCAAGGGAATTTGTCACTCACAGTCTCTAAGAGTGAGGAAAAAAATGGAGAATTTTGGAAGCAAATCTAACAACAAATGGCTGTGTAAAAGACAATAACAAAAATAATTTAAGCTGTATTTAAACATTGCGGAGTTAAAATACAAAACCAGAATATAATGTACAATGAAAGGACATAATGTAACTTAAACACATTAACCTTTTATTTTTCAGGTTAGAGATACTGATAATCTTTAGACTTTAAATCAACTCTACGTACTAAAAGTTGGGAAATAACTACTGAAAATATTAGAAACAAAAATGTGTAACTTTATCAACAGAATGAGAAAAAATGTAATAAAATTAAATCAATTCAATAATAAATAAAACAAGGATCGCCAAAAAAAACGAATGCTCCAATAGAAAAATGTGAAAAGGAAATCAACCTGCAATTAACAAAATATAAGTATAAATGATCAGTACAGTGATGAAAAAAATATTCACCATCCTCAAAACTAAAGAAATTCACATTAAAATGAGATACATTTTTGGCCTATCAAATTGGCAAATGGCTATATGATTAAAGGTTATGTCTTTTACTATGTACATGGACTTACAAATAAATAAAAAATAATAATCCAAAAGAAATGTGGGTTAACAATATGAGTAAGTAAATCCTTAAAGAATGATGAATATCCAATGAGCAAAGAAAATGTCCAGGGTCACAAATAATTTTAAAAGGCACATTAATATCTTGGGACAGAATTTTGTCTGAAAATTTTTAAACATTCAATGATGGTAAAATGATAATGAAAGAGTCTCTTCTTCCTGGAGGAAAATTTGTCAATATGTATGGAAAGGTTTCCAAATATGACTAACTCTTGATCCTGTAAGTCTACCCATCAAACGGAGCTACACTGATTTATTTTATCTGTTTTACATGCTAAGCTTTTGTGTCTGATTTTGTTTTAAGAGGGGATTCCAGTGTTTAAAAATATAATTTTAAAACCTCAGGGTTAAATAACTTATGGGACATCCATTTATACCATGGTACACATGACTGGCTCTCAAAATCATACGAGGTGTTTCATTAAAAGGAAAGGTAAATGTTAACTAATGTTAAAAATCAAATGTTAACTTAAAAACAGGTTATGAAACAGTAGGAGTATATGTATGTATTTTATTTTTCAACGTAAATGTGTATATTAAAAATGCACAGAAAAGGATTTAGAAGAATATACACCAAAGTGTTTTTAATGGTTTTCTCTATTTGGATGAAATTCTGAGAATTTGTTTGCTTGTTTGTTTACTGCCAAGTCTGTGTTTCAGACTTTTGTAATACATATGCCTTCTCTTTGAAATAAGAGACACTTATTTTGCAATTGTAAATCCAATGCCAGTAGATTAATGATCTGAACTAATTTTATCCCTCCATCCCCCACATTGCCTTGTTGCCCACTACATTCTCACTTCCTGCTTGATTCCACCTCCACCAAGCCTCTAGGCCTCTGTCTGTCTGTCACCTAGAGTTGACACTCAATTAGCAGCCCTTGACCTTTGATGCCAGCTCTACCATCTCTTCTCTCAACTCACCCCTTCTCTGACCAGCCTCTCCTGTAGCCTCATCGGAAATGGCACCCCTATCCTCACCCCTAGTCCTCCTCTCCCAGATTCTTGCAAAAGCTTCCAACATTATGAGTATACCTACCTATTTGGATAATAAGATTTAACAGGTCAAATTATCAACTCTTAGTAGTCATTAATCTGACCTACCATCCAAGTACAGAAGCCCATCCTCAAGTCAGCCTCCACTGTCAGACTAGTGCCTAGAACCCAACTAGCCACAAAATGCCCCCTGCTAATGCAGAATAATCTGAATATATGTAAGAAAATAAGAACATTCATTACATTTAGCAACTTTCTTCTAACAGTCCCATGTGCACCCCTTAAGGTCATATGGATACACTCAATCCATTTTCTTCATGACAACCATTAAATATTTGAAGATAGCTATTGTGTCCCTTTTCAGTCTTCTCTTTTCCTATTTCTTTCAACCCTTCCTATGTGACACAGTGCTGTAGACTGAATGTTTATGTCCCCATAAATGCATATGCTGAAAAAGTAATACCCAAGGTGATAGTGTTAGGAGGTGGGGACTTTGGGAAGTGGTTAGGTCATGAGGGCAGAGCTTTTGTGAATCAGATTAGTGCCCATATAAAGGAGGTCCCAGGGAGATCCCTCATCCCCTTCCATCATTTGAGGATGCAGCAAAAGTCAGCAATATGCAACCCTGAGGAGGGCCTTCGCCAGAACCTGACCGTGCTGGCACCCTGATCTTGGACTTCCAGTCCAGAAGCGTGAGAAATAAATTTCTGTTGTTGTAAGTCACTCAGTCTACAGTGTTTTGTTACAATAGCCCTAACGGACTAAGGCACTGTTTGTAGCTCACCTTCAATAAACAAACTCAAGTTTGATGGTGTTCTACTTAAAGTATGTCACTTGAAACCAATCACGATTTTCCAAATGTGTTTTGACAGTCCAGCAAACAAAAGACCTTACTTAACTTGCAGAGTATTTTCGCATTCTTAAAACTTAAGAATACAGTCAATTTGATTTTATTTACACTTCATTTCATTTCATTTTTGGAATCAGGTGATACTACTGACCAAAAACTCTAAGAGATTTGGCAAGGTCTGATGATACCAAGTATATTTTTTAAAAATAAAGGCACAAAATAGAACATCAAAAAATAGTAATCCATGGGTGCCTTTCTAGCTAATTGTGGTGGTGGTGGTGGTGGTGGTGGTGGGGTGTGTGTATGTGATTCCCCGTGTGTGTTAGAGAGAGAGAGAGAAAGAGGGAAAGATGTGCACTGAGGAAAACCCTAACTTTGGGGCAATAACATGGTTGCACAGTTGTTAAAAAAATATAAGCTTTGAAATCCTGTGTCAAATTCCAGTTCCAACGCTCGCTGGCTGTATGACTTAAGGCAAGTTATTTTCTGGTTTGTAAAACTTTGTCTATAAAATTGTTTTATAACAACTATTGAAGGATTATATTAAATCACATTTATAAGTTCCGTAGAACAGTGTCTAGAATATAGTAAATACTCAGAAAACAGTAAATAGTAAATACTCATAGCTAGACCTTTCTGATGCCAAAAAATCAAACACATGTCCACTTTGGGTCCCTTTGAGTTTGAGAATCAGGTCACACTCCACCCCTGCTCCCGGGCTAGCTGCTGACCACATGGCTCCTCTGGTTAACTAAAACCTTCACACTTCTTCCTATTGCTATTGCTATTAAGCCTTGTTTTCACTATTCGAATCTTACCCCCACCTTCCCCTGTGGTAGTGCTGGATGTTGAACAAGTGGGTCAGACCCTGGCTATTACCTGGAAAGCCAGGATCAGTGGTCCAGCCTGCAGGAATAGAGCTAAAGGTGGAAACTGAGTCAACATGCAGGAGTCGGGCAGAACCGGCAAGCAATGGGAGCAATGTCGAAAGCTAAGGGGTGTTCGTGTGGCACCAGGAATCTTGGGGAAATCTCTGTAATTTGCCTTTATTGGACATGAGAAGTGTGATACCGGTTGACATTTACTGACCACCTGGTGGCAGGCATTGTGCTAAGTGCTTTCCTCGTATTGTATCATTTCCCTCTCCAGGAGGCTGGTAGCATTACCTGTTTCACAGACGAGAAGTCAAAAGCTCAGAGAATTTAGGTCACTCCTCAAGGTCACAAAGTAAAGGAGTTGAATCGGGGGCTGAGTCAGACTTTCTCTGACCCCCTGGGCTCTACTGACTCAAAAGGACATCTGTGGTAGCCCTTCACCCTCTGATACTTATGCTATTCGTATTTTTGATCCTAAGTTTGGGAATTTACATTTCTCTCTTGGATGGGGGGAAGCAGGCCATTGCATCTTGCTAGTGGAATCCCTCATCTCTGAAACATTAGGCTTCTCTATAAGCCCTATGAGCTGTGCACTGTACCCCAGCCTGCTTGGGGCCCTGCAATCCCTGTCATGGTCCCTGAACCCATGCCTCACCTGCTGAGCCTCCCACCTGAGCAAGTCTCTACAACTGCATCAGTTCTCCCAGATTTTTCACCAGGAAACGGAATACCTTACCCTGGTCATAAGTTATGCGAGAACTTCCTCACTGTTCTTGAAATTCCCCACAAACCTTGATTTATTTATTCTGGAATACATCAACTCTTCTCTTCCTGGTCCATCTGTCTCTTTTCTATTTGCTCTTAGTTAACTTCTTTAGTTATCTATCTCCCCATTTTAGAGGGGATCATTGTAGTCCTCGAAAGCTGCCAGCGTAGCTCTGTAAGAAGGTTAGATTCCAAAATATATGCCCAGAACTTCTGAGGAGGTGCTCCAAATACAAAAGAGCCATCCATTCACCCTTTCAGCAGGCACCATTGGATCACTCCCTTATGACAAGGAGCATCCATAGTCTTTCCTATAAACAGCGCTTGCCCCATTACAGACTAGCGGCTCTTTGAGAAGTGAGACCACTCCTTCTCAAGACTGGATTTTGCATTTTCCTGTTTACATGAAAAGAGCCACCACAGAATGCAAAGCAGAAGAGGGAATAAGAGCCAGGATGGGAGTGGAGCTTCAGGCCCCAGCAGAGCCTGCTGTGGGGCAGTATTGCTGCGCTGGCACATTTACCAGATACATGCAGCTCTCCAGGAGCAAACGCCAGGGGTGACCTTGCCTCTGTGAAGAAAAAGCCATGTCACATCATTCCTTCTTGGGGCTATCTATTTCCTGCACCTACCATGAGTGGAGTGAAGAGAAATGAATAGTCATACCTGCAGTTTCATTTGGCCCAAGTCATTTCAACATCTGTAAACAACCAAGACTTCATCCATCACCAGATAAAGTCATTATTGAAGCAGCTGTTACCCAGACATGACTCTCAGCTGGGGCGGTGGGAGATCAATTTATCTCCTAGCAGCAGCTTGCCAGCATCTAACTTGCAATTTATGGAGAAGGAAAAAATCCCCAGAATATAAGGTTTAGGCAGATGTGCGGAAAATGGCTCTTTAAATTCTTTTTAAAATAATGTCTATTGTTTTTCATTTTATATGATACTCATCGAAAATTTGGAAAATTCAGAAGCATGTAAACAGGAAGAAAATGACTTCTAATCAGGATAACCATCATTAATACTTTAATATATTTCCCTTCCAGGCATTTCTGCATGTATTAGGTAGAAGGTAGGTGATAGATGATGATAGATAGATATAGATAGATGATAGATAGACAATAGATAGATAGATGTATAGATATTGCGTAATTGAAAATATAGCATCTATTTATTTGTATTTGTATCACCAACTGAATGGAATCTGCCCCGGGAAAATGAGTCTTTTCATCGGACTCTGCCCTCAGTTTAGCCAGATTTCCTAGGGGGCTCATCCAGAAATTCTATTTATCTTCTTCTAGTGTTTGGCATCTTATTTCACGTGGCCACTCCCCATGACTTCTGGAATAGTCCCCTGGCCAGTCTGGGCACTGTCAACTTCATACACCACAATATCTCTACAAGTATGTTTCTCAGTGTCCAGTATTAACAGATGAGAATGGTAACAAACTTGAGTCAATCCCATACATAAAATGGGGACAAGTTAAAGGAAATGCTTCAAGTCAAAAAGAAATGAGACAGTGCAGGATGTTAGAGAAATATTAACAGAGTCCAACCTGAAGACCAAAGAGGAAAGAAGGATAGGCCAAGTCAGACTGAACTGAGATCTTTCCCCACACTCAGTCATTAGAGCAATCCTGTTTGAGTATTCCCCCCTACCCTCTTTAAAACCTCCTTTATGAGAAAGGAAGATGTACAAGGCACATCCCTTACCTTCAAGGAACTCACGGATCGGAATATATACCATCATCTAGGCCCAGGTTTCTCAACCTTTGCACTATTGACATTTAGCGTCAGATAATCCTTGGTTGTAGGGGGCTGTCCTGTGCTTTGTAGGATGTTTAGTAGTATCCCTGGACTCTTCCCATTAGATTCCAGTAGTACTTGCCCCCCCACCCCAGTAAGTTGTGATAACCAAGAATGTCTCCAGATATTTCCAAATATCTCTTGGGGGTACAAATTGCCCTAGCTGAGAATCACTGAACTAGATACAGGGGACGGGGACAGGGCGATATTCTTCTGCTGACATCAAGCAAAATGATCCTATTTGCAAATCATAAAAAATTTTCACCAGCAATGTCCCTAGGGACGTCAGGGCTGAGAGCACCCATAGCCATTTGGTTTTGGGAAGGAGAAAGGAAATAAAAATGGATTCATACATCTCATTTATTTTAAACCTCTCAACAGTTCTTCAAGGTGGGCCTTCTTTCCCCCATTTCACAAGTGAGAAAACTGAGGTTCAGAGAAGATAAGGAACTTGCTCAGGATGCCAGAGCAGGTAAACAGAGGGCTCACCACCCGCGATGCTATATCCAGCCAAAAAATGAGTCTCTAGAGTTTGGAGAAGAGAAATCTTATAAATCCTACATTTATAAATTCTAAATCAGAACACCTGGAGCAGGAGGAGATGGGCCCGAACGGAGGCTGTAGGGACACCCAAACCCGAGTGATTCCACACAGAAGATCTTACCCACTTTGAAATCCTCTGGTTTGTTTAGAATTATTTTGTCAGCAAAATTGTGGCTGGAGTATTTTGCCTACTGATTGGGCAATTAAGCTTCCCTTGATGAAGGCATGTTAAGGCTAATTTTAAATCTGAATACTGTCAGCATGACATCCACTTGAAGTTGTTTTTCCAACAAGCGGCCATGATATTCCTAGGGATGTCAGTGTCAGAGTTTGTTGCCAGAAGTCTCCACAGCTACCTTTTCCTCTCCCACCCCTGTAACCCCCTCCAGACACAGTCAGTTCACAGCGTGTTAGGCTCAAAGTGCCTCCGTGCAAGGAAAGTCCCAGTGCTTCTCTCTGGAGCCCAGAATTGCCATGGTGTCTAAGTGTTGGCCTGACTCAGATAGCGAAGGAAGATTGAGTGTCTAATCAGATTAGTGAGAGAAAAGGCTTTGGGCCACATCCTGTGGTCCCTTGACTTGAATCTTCCCGTGTTAATAGCAGTAATAGGTGACTTGTGCAGCCTCTGCTCCACTGTGGAGGGATAAAGGCAGAGAGGGATTGACACAGATTATTAAAAAGCTTCTTGGCCCCAAAGCCTTCCACTGTCGCTCAGATCTTCCAGTCTTCCTTTGAATAAAACATATGTTAAGCAAGAAAGGAACTCTGAAGATCGTCTCTCCAGACGTTCTTCAACCAATGGAGAAGTTGACATTTCACCTGTGCTGCTTAAAGATGACACCATACCCAGAAAAGTGTGCCAAGTGGACAGACCCAGTGCTGTGAAATTAATTCTGGAATCTGCACATCTGCCTGGGTCCAGTGCTAACCATCCCTTTTCTGACTCTCAATTTTTCCAGCTCCTCTCCATCCTCTGCCCTCGAGATTGTACACATCTCTGTAAACTACTGTCTTCTTGAATTCCCAGATCCATCTCGCTTATAGTGAAGGCTTGAAAAGTGCAAAGGTGACGAAGATAGAAGAGAGATTTGGGAAGTAGAAGAGGCAGCCCCTGGTGGCCAATTAGATGTGGGAGTGAATACAAGCGAGCAGTCCACAGTGACTGAGGCTCCAGCTTCGTTGATTAGTGCAGTGGTGTACACATTAAACAGCAGAATGAACTCAGGGTGGGCAGGGTGGGGTGGGAGGAACACATCTGGGGGAAGATGGGTGAATTTAGGTCATGGGGGTTTAGCACTGAGGGCTATTCCAGGCACTGTGCCACGAGAGATGAGCTCTCTCTGCCACAACCCCTTAGTGCCCTCTCACTCTCCCCAAGCTCTTGACCAAGCCGGATCCCTGCTCCATTGATTTTTGGTGGGGGGGAATCAAGGAGAGGGAGGAAGATACTGGTTTCTTCCTTGCATTTGCAGACCAATCAGAAATTGGCATTGACTAAGAGGACTCGGCCTACACGATCTGAAATAGTGGTTGGGCTGCAGCTCCACTCTCCAGGCTCAGTTCTGAGGACCTCAGTCTCGCCCCCAAAGGACCCCCCTGGGGCCCAGAAGAGTCCGCAGCCTCTACCCACAGTGACTTCCTTGTTTGCTTATGGTTTTCTTAATTGATATTATTATTTTTAATATCTCAACGTTAAAATGCCTTTTTGTTATGTCATTTTGGTGTGCTTTATCCTCCTTTCTAAAGTGTCTAGTCTTATTTAACTGTTTCTCATTCAACTTTTAACCGTCTGAGTTATAGAGCCAAAATTTTCTTTTTTATTGTTTCTTCATATTTTTATTTTTAACATTCTACCTGACATTACATAAATTTGGATTTGTTTTGATTTTCATTTTAGCTTTTGAGCTGCAGGCTGTATTTTCAATTGTTTAAATTTTTATCTCTAAGGCTTTACTTTGTATCTGTTTGAATTTTTACTTTAATCTGTTTACTGATTCATTTAAAAATTCTTTTCTATTCTTTTATTCATCAAAATTTCAACCCTTAAAGTTTTAGCCTGTCTCTCCCAAACATTTTCTTATTAAGTTTTCTCTGTTTAATTTCTTTTTGTATTTATTCTTAACTTTCAGTCTGTTATTGCTCCCATTGTTTTTGTCGTTGCTGTTGTTTCATAAAGGTTCTGGAAATAACTCCCCCACTCCTTGTGCTAAACAGAATCAGGTGTCTTTTCCCTCCTAGCTGTATACCCCTTTCCTCTCTGGCCCCAAATAAACTTCTCCATATAGGTTTTTACAAATAAATTCTGAAACAATTCTAAAATAAAGTGGGGGCACACACACACACACACACAATGCACACATGAACACACACACCCCTCTTACCTTATAAAATGAAGTTCCATCCCAGTCAATGGTGTTGCCTCTGCAGATGGCACAACTAAAGAGCTGGAAGGACGATGTAGCACTTTATATCACATTATAAGGAGCTGTGGGTTTTATGATCTCGGACTTCAAAGAATTCAAAGAACAGTAGAAGAGAGGGATTTCAATGGCCTACAGTCTTCTCTAGGGAGAATAGATGTCTTGAGAGCAATGGAATAAGAAATGGAGCCAATTAACAGAGAGATTCTGAACGCTAAGTTAGGGCTGATTGTGAAGAGCTGCTTGAGAGTTAGAGAGAAATCCTTGAGCTCCTACTAGGTGCTGAAGACCCTATCCTATCTGCTCCATAAACATTGTCCCCTGTCATCTTTACAGTGGCAACCCTCTGTGGAGGGTATTATACCCATTTTACAGATTAGAAAACTGAGGGTCACAGAAGTTTAAAACAATTTTCCTATGACCACATAGACACTAACTGAGGGAGCCAGGAAAGGAACGAGTTCTCCCTGGTTCTAAAATCTGTGCTCTGATTATTCTCCTCCCCCTTCTCTGGATGAAGATGAAAGAGCAAAAGATTGGAGAGCAAAAAGCAGATTATGGAGGCCAGCCCCATTGTGTAGTGGTTAAGTTTGGTGCATTCTGCTTCAGTGGCCCAAGTTTGCAGGTTCAGATCCTGGGCATGGACCTACACCAGTCATCAACCACGCTGTGGCAGTGACCCACATACAAAATGGAGGAAGATTGGCACAGATGTTAGCTTAGGGCTAATCTTCCTCAGCAAAACAAAACAAAACCAGAATATGGAAAATGTTACATCCAAATACATAATCAGGGCATCTTGTAACTCTGGGGGATCTTATAGATTAGGGACAGAGGAGATCTATTCAATGTTTCAGGAGCCAGCATGATCTGCTGGTGAATGGAAGGAGAGGACCAAGACGTTCACAACTGACTAGAGAGAAGCCATGTGAGGTGGGGGGAGGGAGGTCACAGTAGACCTGGAAGGAGAGTTGAGGCATATTCTGCTAGAATTGTACCATATGAATGGAGATGGTGTACAAAGAAGCCCCAGATTGGTCTGGAGGTGTATACAGTTTCCTAGGGCTATCATAAGAAACTCTCACACAGTGCATGGCTTAAAACAACAGAAATTTGTTCTCTCACACTTCTGGAGGTTAGAAGTCTAAACTCAAGGTGTCAGCAGGGCCATGGATGCTCCCTAGGTTCTGTTGATTACTAGTCATCCTTGGGGCTTCTTGGCTTGCAGCTACATAACCATAACTTCAATCTCTGTCTCCACAATCACATGGCCGACTTTCCCCTGTGTCTGTGTCTTCACGTGGCATTCTCCTCTCTGTGTGTTTCTGTCTCTGTGTCTCTTCTCCTCTTCTTATAAGGACACCAGTCATATTGGATTCAGAGACCACCACACTCCCGCATGACCTCGTCTTAAATTAACTAATTACATCTGCAACAACCCTATTTCCAAATAAGGCCATACTCTGAGGTTCTGGGAAGAACATAAATGTCGGGGGATGCTATCCAACCCAGTCCAAGGTGAAAAGAAAAGTGGCACAAACAACGCATAAGACCTTGCAAAAGTTCATCACCAGAATTTGAGTCCAGCGTTCTCAAACTTGGCTGCGCTATGGAATCACCTGGACTGCTTTAACCATTCCTGCCACCTGGACCCACCTCTAGAGAGTCTCATTCAATTGTTTCAGGTACATCCTGGGCTTTGGGTTTTTAAAAGCTTCTCAGTTGATGCAAACATGCAGCCAGGGTTGAGAACAACTACACAGAAGCATTTGGAGGTGAGAAGTCAGTCTCCAGTGTCATAACAAGTAAGATAATTGAGATGGCTTTATGTCATAACCCCTCAGATTTTGGAAGCTACTGATTGAATCTCAGTAGAAGACACACTGGACTCAGTCTCACAAACAGATTTAGATTCAACTTCCTATTCATTTGTCATTTGCCTTCTCTGAACCTCAGGCTCTTCTTCTATAAAACAAGAGGGTTGGACTAGATGTGCTCTGAGTACCACTTATGCTAATAAAAAACATTTCACATCACTTTATTTATTATTGGCAAGTATTGAACATCTGCTCTTAAGGGGATTCTTAGCCTCTGTAAATTCCACTGAAAAATAAGCATAAAATCTGGTTAAGCTGCCTACCAATTTATACACTTTGTAGAAGTAGAGCCCAAGTCTTCATTTTTTTCACCACTGACATCTTAGCCCTTAGCATAGTGTCTGGCACACAAAGGACACTTGAAAATGTATGTTGACCTGCTGATTGCTGTATGTATAAAGAACATTCTGGTGCAGGCCTGCGGCCACAGTAATAAATCATATGCCTATAACAAAAATTGGGACTGATATTCTAAAAACAGTAAGTTCTGGTTCCTCCTATTTCCAGCTGAAAGTGTAGAAGTTTAATTCATTTCTCTGAACCTCAGTCATACCATCTGTAAAATGGGGATGACAATACTTATAAAGGAACAGTAAGAGGTGGAGATTTCATAGCATGGTGGGCAGCAATAAATTGTGAATTATTTATATAGACTTGCTTGGCCCTATCACTGACTAAAAACAACAAGGGCCCATGCCATAGTGGTTATGTTTGGTGCCCTCCAGTTTGGCAGCCTGGGTTTATATGTTCAGATCCTGAGCACAGACCTACACCACTTGTCAAGCCATGCTGTGGTGGCAACCCACATACAAAATAGAGGAAGAGTGGCATAGATGTTAGCTCAGGGTGAATCTTCCTCAAGCAAAAAGAAAGGAGGAAGACTGCCAGTAGATGTTAGCTTAAGACAAATCTTCCTCAGCAAAAAAAAAAAAAAAAAATTTAAAACAAAAAAAATTGACAACAACCCCTTGGGAGTTATGAGGAAATCTATATCTAACTTCGGCTGGAGGACCACAGTATTGTTAACTAAAAGCAGGATAGATCCTCTTTTAATGTTAATTAGGTGTTAATGTTCAGTACTCTTAACATTTAGAATTGAAATAAGTTACATTTATAGAAACTCTAACCTTGATAATGTCGGACATTAACTTGTCACTGAACATCACCTGTGGCATAAAATATATGATGCAAAATATGTAACTTTTTAAAGGGTGTCTAATGGGATCAATAATATTACTTTATAGCAGTGTTCCTCATTAGTTATCTATTTCTCTGTAACAATTACCACAAAACTTAGTGACTTAAATTAACCAACATTTATCACTTCACAGTGGGTCAGGAATTCAGGAGGGGCTGAGCTGGGTGGTTATGACTGAGAGTCTCTCTTGCAGTCAAGATGTTGGCTTGGGACTGTGTTCACCTGAAGGCTTGACTGGGGCTGGAGGACCTGCTTCCCAGGTGGCTCACTCACATGACTGGCAAGTTGGTGCTGGTTGTTGGGAGGCCTCAGTTCCCTGCCACAAGGACCTCTCCATAGGTGGCTTGAGTGTCCTCGGGACCCAGCAGCTGCCTCTTCCAGAGTGAGTGATCCAAGAGCACGCAAGGTGGAGCCTACAATGACTTTTGTGACCTACCACAGAAGTCACACTTCACTGTGTCTGCAACATTCTGCTAGTTACAAAAGTCAGCCCTGTTCACTGTGGGAGGGGAAGCACAGGGCATGAATACCAGGAGTTGTAGATGACTGGGGGCCATCTCAGAGATTGGTATGTTGACTACATGCATCAAAATCATTCAGGTTTTTTTTCTAAGCTTCAGTGCATGGCTGTGTATCCTAGTTGTTAGTTTTAATTCTTTATGTGAGTCGCCACCACAGTATGACAACTGACAGAGGGTGGTGCGTTTCCACAACCCGGAAACAAACCCAGGCTGTGGCAGTAAGAGCACCGAATCTTAACCACTAGACCACCAGAGCTGGTTCAAAATCGTCCAGGTTTTTTGTAAAACAGCCTGGGCCCCATCTGCATTTTTAACAAGCTTCCCAGATGATTGTATCATGTACATCAAAGTTTGAGAACAACTGCTTTATTGTACTAAAATATGTCTATATCTATAAATAGATATATACAAAGACATTGAAGTTATCACGAATAACTGTTACTTGTGGGGAGTAAGACAGGGTGGCAGGGACAAATATCACTCCTTTAATGATTACATATGCTACATTTATAACAATAGTTTTAATTAAATGATTTTTTAAATGTTATTACACACTGCTTTGGATGTTGCCTTATGCTGTCTGAATCTCTTTTGACTTTAAGATAAAAAGTAGAACAAGTTACAAAAGCGTAGCCTCTAAATACTGACACTGTCTCCTGCTACATTAAGACAGAAGTTAGAATTCCGTGGAGTACCACTAAAGGAAATTCACCTGCTCTGACCCTACCATGTTTCTCTTCAAAGAATTGGAAATCAATCAAGGAGGGGTGAGGTGGCCCAATTTCTTTTCCTTTCCACTCCTTTCATTTAGCTTCTATGTGTCTACAGGATTCAAACATTTTGGCAGAGAATTCATTGGTGCGAATGAATGAGGATGTCCTTGTTTTAACACTCCAACTACTTTCACTGTCCTATTTCCAAACATTTATTTACACAGCCCCACGCCACTTCCAGAGATATTTCCAGATCAAAGCTCCCCAGCTGATTTTAATTGGTCAAGTCCAAAAGCTTATGAGTGTTATCTTCAGGGATTTTAACCAGGGTCAGGCCCTGAACAACTGGGGTAAGTATAGCAAGAAGACTGGAGAGGAGAGGAAAAGAGGGGGGAGACAGAGGAAATCTGGAGTAACATACTTGGTGGACCACTTGGATTAGTGCTTTGGGCATATCTGGCCTGGTGTTTATGATATCCCACTATCAACATTTCTCTATACTCCAGGAAAAGTGTGTAGGGGTGGGGATGGGGTGAGCAGGTTGATTCCCCCAGACTCTGTGCCAGGAATCACTCTCATGTGTTGGAAGGCCCTACCTCCATCCTTCTTTGCTCTTCCCTTATTGTTTGGGCACTTAATTTGAGTAAGCATCTCTAATGGTCTTCTTAGCATAGATTCCTAGAAGTAGGATTACTAGGTCAGAGAGTGTAAATGACTTTGAGAACCTTGATTCATGTCCATTCATTAGGCAAGTTTAGCTTTTTCCTGCTGGAAGGCCTATTATAGACAAATGTTCTGTAACAGACATGTGTTTATGGTCATGTGAATAACAAATTATTAGAAATATCAGGGCTTTAATGTACTTCAATGTATATAATACTTCACTTCCCCCAATCTACTGGTTTGGCTTTGAATATATAAAACTATTTGGTGGTCCACAAAGCTTTTAATGACAATGCCATACTTTATGTAAAAGAAAAGTATAGGATTACTGACCCAGGGTACTCAAACCAATGTGAAATCTGTAGTTCAAATGATCCAGGCAGATTGTGCCAGCTAACCAATAAACTAAAGAATCCATACATCTTGATGATTGTGGAAATGTAGGCTCATGCATATAATATTCTAACGTGGTGGAGCATTTATAAAAATTGAGATATAATTCACACATGATAAGATTCACCCTCTTAAAGCATACAATTCAGTGAGTTTTGTTATATTCACAAGGTTGTGCAACACCACTATCTAACTCCAGAATATTTTCAGCACTTCAAAAAGAAACTTCTGGGGCCAGCCAGAGGGCATAGCAGTTAAGCTCGCATGCTCCCCTTCGGTGGCCCAGGTTTACAGGTTTGGATCCTGGGTGTGGACCTACACCACTCATCAGCCATGTTGTGGCAGCAACCCACATACAAAGTAGATGAAGATTGGCAGAGATGTTATCTCAGGGCTAATCTTCCTCAGAAAAAAAAGAAACTTCAAACCCATTAGCAGTCACTTTCCATTTGTCCCTCCCTCCAGGCCCTGGCAACCACTAATCTGCTTTCTGTCTGTATGAATTTATCTATTCTGGGCATTTCATATAAAGGGAAGCATACAGCATGTGGCCTTTGGTGTTTTGTTTCTGGGTTTTTTCCAAGGTATAGGTTTCATTCTAACATTTCAGCTACAAGAAACAACTTTGTAAGCCAAAACCAGTTTGTGCTCTTTTGTGTCTGGCTTCTTTCACTTAGCATAATGTTTTCAAGGTTCATCCATGTTGTAGCATGTATCAGTATTTCATTCCTTTTTGTGGTTGAATAATATTCCATTGCATGGATATACCACATTTTGTCATCCATTCATCTGTGGAGTGTTTTTAATGTAAACTTTAAATATGGAATACATTCAGAAAACAAAGCTAATAATAATTGTACACCTTGATGAATTCTTACCAAGTAAGTACCCAGCACTCAGATCAAGAAACAGAACATTATCAGAACCCCAAAAGCCCCTTGGGCCCTTTTCCAGCCCCTAATCACCCTCCAAATGTAACCATCATGTTGACTTCTAACACCACAGATTAGTTTTGCCTGTTTTCAAAATGTATACAAATGAAACCATACACTATGCAGTCTTTTGTGTCTGGTTTCTTTCAGTCAACTTTATATTTGTGAGATCCAGCCATGCTGTGGCATATGCTTGTACTTGATTCTTTCTCAGTGCTGTTTGGTTTTCCATTGTGTCAATACTGCTGTTGATGGATATTTGGGTTTCAATTTTTGGCTACTGCTAACAGTGCATGTCTAAATTCTTGTACATATCTCTCAGTGAATATATCTATACATTTCTGTTGACTATATGTCTAGGAGTGGAATTGCTGGCTCATAGGGTGTACCTATGTTCATTTTTAATAGATACTATGGAATGGTTTTCCAAAGTGATTGTACCATGTTACAATCTCACCCTCAGTGTATGGGTGTTACAGTTGTTTCATATCCTTGCCAACACATATTGTCTGTCTTTTTCATTTTATCCATTCTGGTGGAGGTATACTGGTATTACACTGTAGTTTTAAATGATTTCCCTAATGACTAATGAAGTTCTGCACTTTTTCATAAACTTATTGGCCATTTAAAGCTCTGTTTTTTGAAATGTCTTTTCAATGCTTTCCTCCATATTTCTATTGGCTTGTCTGCTTTTTTCTAATTAATTTGTAGGAATTCTTTATATTCTGGACTTGGATCTTTTGTTAGATATACATATTGCAAACAAGTTCCACTCTGTGACCTGTCTTTTCACTCTCTGAGCGATGTCTTTTGATAAACAATGTTTAATTTTAATGTAGTCCAGATTACAAATGCTTTCCTTTATGGCTGGTATATTTTTTATGTGTTGTGTTTAAGAAAACTTTTCCTACCCCAAGGTCATGAGATTGTGTTTTATTGTTTGATATTGTTATATTTGATATTGAAATGTTTGTTAATTATCAACTTCATGTTAAATTGTGAATATATCTCTGTTATAGCCCCATCAGGGGGCACACAATGTATTAGAGATGTTCTGAATGGAAATAAGAACAAAGGAACAGATCATAGAATACAATCTGCTGACACCCAGCAGGGATCACATACTCTATCTGTTAGCCTTTAAAGGAACCCGATCCAGGATTGTCACTCAACTTAGTGTTCCTTGTTGTATCTCTAATTCCTTACCAACTTGCATGTCATCCTCACTTGTGGCAACAATTAATTTTGACTCATTAATCCGTCTTTTTGTCTGAATATAAACCACACATCATGTCTCTATTGGTCAGTATGTAACCGTCCAGGAAGGAGTAAGGAAATTTCTGGGAAGAGCAGTTCAGCAATGTTCCAAACGATTTATCTCTCTATCTGAACCCTTCTCAAAGATCCCAAGCATTCCTTCAATTACCAATCTGGTGACACTTTGACTATCACTATAATTTATGTCACAGGGAGTCTAGGGAATAAGAAAGAGGAATCAGCCAGATATTCAATGGAGTTGCACTGTCACATGAAAGAGAAAGATGGTACAAAGGTGGGCTTCTCCGCAAGGGTTGCAGTGCCTTCCCCAGCTCACCCTGATAGACACAGTATTTGCATCAAGCTAACAGTGATCATTGGTTCTGATACCGCATCACGTTCTTGATGCAAAACATACTCTTCCTCCAAATTAACTGCTTCTAAATAAAATGATAAGACAGAGTTGCACAACGAGATTGCTGATGAAGAAATGATGCATTGGGTGCTCGGAACAGCTAGCCAGTGCATCAGAGAGTCTTATGCCCTCAGAGAGACCAGCAGCTGCATCTCACAGTGATGGGAGGCTGTGTTAAAGTTTTCCGAGCACACTTCAGTAAGAAGCATGGCAAGACTCATGAGATGGGGCTAACGGGAGAATTATCGACAGCAAGGGAATGAGGGGTATGGTCAAGATGCTGTGTGTCCACCACAGTGGCACCTCAGTTCACAAGGCAGGTGTAGACTGCTAAGACTGAGGGCCATGGAATTGCTTCCCCAGAGACTGGGCGAGAGAATGGCTTGAGAAAATGTGACAAAATATACTTGATCTTGTCTCCAAAACTCACAGTTCTCTCAAAGTTTGGAAGAAACAGATATATAAGAAGCTAAGAATATTAAAGACACTTATTAAAAACTGCCACATATAGGGCCTGCCCGGTGGTGTAGTGGTTAAGTTCACATGCTCTGCTTCGGAGCCTGGGTGCGGACCTAGGCACCGCTCATCAAGCCGTGCTGTGGCGGCATCCCACATAGAGCAACTAGAAGGATGCACAACTATGACATACAACTATCTACTGGGGCTTTGGGGAGAAAAAAAAGCAAAGAAGAAGGAAGATTGGCAACAGATGTTAGCTCAGGGCCAATGTTCCTCAAAACAAAAAACTGCCTTGTGTGAAGAGTCAGAGATTTCTCAAATACTATCTAGTAAAGTGGGTAATAATATCTCTTTTCTAGCCTGTGAAATATTCCAAAAAATAATCTACAAGAGTATTTCCTGTTACTCTTCAGAAAGGGCCAAGGATGTTGTAGGAAAGAGGAAACCAAAACTAGCAATGCCCAAACACATGGATGCCATGAATTAGCAACATGCTGAAGGCCACTCACCTAGGTGTCAGCATCTACAGAGCCTTAGTCAGCAGGAGCCACTGGGTTCAGATAGGGACTATGAAGAAAGGAATTCCTTCCTGGTCCCCCTTACCACTCTAGGGCCCTGGTCTTGCTTTTTTCTGCCTGGGCTTCTCTTCCCAGGCCCTTTCCGTGGCTCACTCTCTTTCACCTTCTCAGCTCAAATGCCACTCCTCAGAGAGACCTTCCCCAACCACCCTATCAAGAGAAGTTGCCTCACCCCAGCCCCACAGCTAGTTACTCTTTGTCAAAAGGGACTTTGTCACTTTTGTTCATGCTTTAGTTGTGGAGCCTGAAACAGGATCTGATATGGTAGGGGATTAAATATTTGTTGAATAAATGAATCATGGTGACAAAAAGGTGGGTTGAGAATTATTGGTCAACATTCTGGAATATAAATGACATACTTAAATTTACCAAGACATCAATATATCACAAGTTCTAAAAATAGAAGACAGTTTCTGATAATAAGTGTAGACACCTCACTGTGGAGCTGGCATGGTGTATCAGTTATCTATTGCTTCATAACAAATATCCCCAAAACTATCCAGGTGAAAACAATAAACATTCATTGTCTTATAGATTCTGAGAGTCAGGAATTCAGGAGTGGCTTAGCTAGGTGGCTTCTGCTCAAGGTCTCACACGAGGTTGCAGCCAGAGCTTCAGTTGGGGCTGCAGTCTCTGAAGAATTGACTAAGGCTTAAGGGTCCACTTCCAAGCCCACTCACATGGCTCTTGGCAGAAGGTGTCAGCCCCTCCCCACATGGATCTCTCCAAAGAACTGCCCACAACATGGCTCCCTCTGGAGAAAGTGATCTGAGAGAGAGAGAGAGAGAGAGCATGCATGCACAGGCAAAGGAGAGAGTGCCCAAGATAGATGCTGTAGCCTTTCACAACCTAATCTCATAAATGACATATCATCACTTATGCCATATGCTATTGGTCACACAGACCACTGGGTACAGAGTGGGAAGGGACTCTATCAGAGTGTGAATACGAGGAGGCAGGGATCACTGGGGGCCACCTTGGAGGCTTGCTACCCCATGTGGCAGACAGAGTGTTCTCCATTCTGGTCTGGTCTGACTCCCTTTTCTCTCTGGATAGTCTAAGATCTGCTGGCCATCTGTGGTATGTCCCATTCTATTCTGTGGTAGATCCAGGTTCATCTGCCTTGAGATGTCTCTGTTTTGAAACAAGGTCCTTCATCCTCAGCTTATGAACTACCTCACTGTTTACTTGAATTATACATGTTTTGAATGATAAAGAGATTTTATTTCCCTCCAATACAGCCTGCAAAACAGTGGCCACTAATTACTTTTATCCTAAAGTGAGTTCTGTTGCAGGATGTGGCCTCTCTGCTCTGTGATTGAACATCTCTATTCCGTAAGTTCAGTGTTTGTCCTAGGTTCAGCCTGCTCTATAGAGTGAGAAGCGGAGTTTATTCTGCTCTCCTTGGTCTGAGCCGAAGGTGGGTCCTTCAGTGGGCAAGCACATGGATGCTGTGAAACACTGTGTGACCCTGTCAGCTATCTGCCTTTCTGCAGTGTTCTCTAATTGGATCATTTAACTAATGGTTTAACTAATGGATACCATAGTGCATGTAGGCCAGTGAATTCCAAAATTGGCTCCTATTAAGAACCTCCTGGGCAGCCTCTGAAAAATATCCATTTCCTAGATCTCATTCCAGAATATTTGGCTTTATTTTGTTAATATTCTTCACGTCAAAGCTCTTCAGGTGAACCTGATGATCAAACAAGTTTGGAAACAGCTGAGTAAGCTAAAATAAACATCAAAGGTAATAAAGAGCCATTAAAACAAAGTCATATCAGAATTCCCTATGTGCTAAGGCTAAGGTTCTGGGAACAAACGAGAGGCTTCCTGTTCCTGTAACTTCTTCCTAGGGTAAAGTCCTGAGGATGGATTCTCCTACCATTCTGGCTTTCCTCCTCTTCCTGCTCCCTAAATGCCTAATGTGTATCTTTTCTCTTTCCCTGTGGGGGCAGGGAGATGGGGAAATCAGACCCTCCCAAATCTCAAGGAATGAGTTCTCAACTATAAACGGTGTTTTGTTATTAGAAGGTGAGGGAAAGGAGAATAGGATAAACTAACGCAGATGCACACCATGGAGAAGTTGTCAGCTGCTGGCATTATACAACCATCTATTCAGTGTGTGGCTTTCAGTAGTGCAGTCCAGCTTGGAAAGAGGAAAAGAGAGTAAGTACCTCTTCAAACCTCTTCTGCAAGTTGAATGATACCAAGTCTGAAATGTTTGAATAATGTCACACCAAATTCCTGCTCCTGGGAGGATGTAATGGTGCTGCATAGAAAATATCTTGGTGCTTGTGTTTCTACACAAGAGATGATTTCAGCTCCAGCTCCAAGCCAGAAATGACTTTTTTCCTCCAAAAGGAATTTAAAGCATCCTTCAACTTGTTACAGTATGCCAAGTACATGGTCATCAGAACTGAGAGCACCGGGTGTAACAGCCAGAACAGAGAATCACAGAATCTACACCCACAGCCAGCACCAGCCAAGTGCATTGGAGGCAAGCAATGCCCATGCTAGAAATCAGTGAAGACTCAGAAGGTAAACATGGTATTTGTAGGAAGCACAACCAAATACTGAGACTTCTAAATGAAGTTTTAAAACAAAGGAGAACAATCGGTTATCTCCTTTATGAGTCAAAAGCAATGTGTTACACCCAGGAAAGGAACAGGTTAAGGATGGCTGTAATACTCTCTCAGAGAGAAGGAGGCGGGGATTAACATCAGAGTTCATTGTCTATTTTTTGGTAGTTTATTGTATGTATATACACGTATATGTCAGCCATATGTGGTTTTCATTAATGCGGTGGATTCATCTTTGGTCACCTCCATCCAGTCTGAGCTAGAAGTCCTGGAATTGGTGGTTCCCAGCAGACAGTGAGAGTCAAGGTTCCAGGGTTCAAGTCAAGTGCACACTTTCCCTTTCAGAATTCTATCTTGGCAAAGCTTCTTTCTTTCTGTGAGTATGCAGCAGTCTTCAATGCTATGCTACAGCACAAATCTTTTATAAAATTGTCATTAATTTTTAATCTACCAAATTTGTATGTTTTGAATACAAATTTTCTTTTTAAAAATATCAAATGGTTTTAAAAATTTATTTCCTTCAGCGCTTCTTTCATTGATCTGTTCTAGGAACCGACAAGAACTTGTTAATTCTGTTCATAAGTTCTATAATGAATAATAGATTGTTTTAAACAATGATTATCAGATTTTCTCTATTTATAGCAAATGAATGCAAGGCAAAAAAATAGTTATTTCCATATCCTCAGTGATTTCATTTAGGCAATGCCCTTACATTCTAAAGAAGAACTATTTAGTTAGATTTGTAAAAACTTAATGTCTGCTTGTGGTTCCTTTAATGAATTCCATTATTTTAGGTTGTTTCTTGTCTTTTCTTAAAAGCATCACATTATTTATTCTCTTCTTGCTTACAAGACAGTCTACATTAATATGTATGAATATATCTCCCTTTGTTTCAGCACATATAAGTGAATAAGCATATCTTAGCATGCCTATGAACATATATGCACATGTGTGCAAGCATGCACACACACCCACACACAATATATTAGTGTGATCACATGCAGGAAGAATTTGTTTCCCTTACTCAGTCTTGGAGTTCACACAGAACAATAAGTTACCAGGGAAAAGAAGGATATTGTCATTGATCTTCTCCAGATCCAATACCATAATTTTTATAATTTAGTTTTTATTTTTATAAGTTAGACACGTATACGTATAGACTCAAATAGTTCTACCAGGATTATTACCAAAATCAAATCAAATCAAACCAAAGCAATCCCCTGTTCCCCACCCACAATCTCAAGTTTCCATTTCTAAGAGGCCACCTTGTGCTCCCTTTTAAACTGTTGCTCTTTCTACCTGCATATCAATAAATTACATACTACTTTTAACACTACTTGTGATTTTTCAGTGTTAGGCAGCATAATCGACTTCTCATTATGGAAGATAAGGATTTAGCTCTTTTTCACTCTTCCTTCCACCATTCTCATCTCTCTCATACGCACATATATTTCTTTTCCCTTCAAATCCCAGTTATATCAAAATTTTTATTAATTCAACATCTAACATTGACATTATAATTATATAAACACTATTCTCAGTCAAGCCGCATAGAATGTGCACAACTATTTGTTTTCCGTGAAGTTAATAACAGGCTTGTTTTTTAATTTAGTTTTCTTCGTATTTGCCCAGACTCTGCCTCAGTTCTCTAAATCTCCTCCCCGTACTTTGGAGCATGTCAGGAATAATACCAATTTCATCTTCTCACAGATGTTCTCTCAGAGCCCACTGAGCTGGTTGCTCTCTACCTCCCGTGCACAGCGCTCATCTACGATCTCGCTCCACTCTCATCCTGGGGATTCTCTGCATTCTCTCCAGTTGTAGCTCCTGATTCCTGGATTTCATGTCTTCCTCTTTCTTGGTTTACGCCCTCATTTTGCAATTTTTTATTGAAATAAAATAACCACAACATAAAATTCACCGTTTTAACTATGTTGAAGTATAAAATTCAGTGGTTTTAATATATTCACAATATTGTGCAACCTTCACCATTATCTAATTCCAGAATTTTTTTGTCACCCCAAAAAGAGACTCCTTAGCCTTTAAGCAACTCCACATTCTGCCCTCCTCCCAGCTCCTGCCAACCATTAACCTACTTTCTGTCACTATGGATTTGCCTTTTCTGGACATTACATATACATGGCGTCATGCAATATATGGCCTTTTGGTGCTGGCTTCTTTCACTGAGCCTAATGTTTTCAATGTTCATCTCTGTTGTAGCAGCTGTCAGTACCTCATCCTTTTCATGACTGATTAATATTGCATTTTTTTATTCACTACTTTATCCATTCATCAGTTAATGGACATTTGAGTTGTTTCTACTTTTTGGCCACTGTGAGTAAACATGGGCAAAGGACTTGAATAGACATCCTCCAAAGAAGAGATACAGATGCCCAATAAGCACATGAAAAGATGCTCAACATCATTATTCATTAGAGCAATCACTTCACATCCACTAGGATGTTGAATAGAAGTGGCAAAAGTGGACATCCTTCTCTTATTTCTGATCTTAGGCAAAAGTTTTCAGTCTTTTACCCTTAAAGATGACGTTAACTGTGAGTTTTTCACAGATGTCCTTTATCAGGTTGAGGAAGTTCTCTTCTATTTCTAGTTTGTTGTGTGTTTTTTCATGTATTGAGATGATCACGTGGGGTTTTTTCCCCTCCATTCTGTTAATGTGGTATATATTACATTGATTGATTTTTGTATGTTTAACCTCCCTTGTATTCCTGGGAGAATTTCTCTAGGTCATAATGTATAATCCTTTCAATATGCTGCTGGATTTGGTTTTCTGGTATTTGACTGAGGATTTTTTGCATCTATATTTATAAGGGTATTGGTCTTTAGTTTTACTTTTCCTTGTGATGTCTTTATCTGGCTTTGGTATCAGAGTAATGCCAGCCTCATAGAATGAGCTAAGAATTATTCCTTCCTCTTCTATTTTTGGAAGAGTTGTCAAATAGTGTTAATTCTTTAAATATTTGCTAGAATTCACCAGTGAAGCCATCTATTATTTTTCTCTCTGGAAAGCTTTCTCTTTGTACCCAGTGTTCTGATATTTCACCATGATGTGCATGGGTAAGGATCCATCTTCATCCAAGATTGCCCATGGAATCAACTTCCATCCAAAAGACCAAGATAAAGTGAATAGAGAATTGCACAAAAAATTTTTATGGCCTAGATCCAGAAAATTGTATATATTACTTCCACTCACATTCCACAGGCCAAAACTCAATTACATAGCCAACTATTCTATTGGGTTTTAAATTTCTAGTATCCTATTTTTAATATCCAAAATTTATTTCTTGTTCTTTGAATGTTCCCTTGCTTTTATAACAGCTTGTTCTTGCTTCATGAATGCAATGTCTTCTCTTTCTTCTCTGGAAATATTAGTGATAGCATTTTTTGGAAGTTTTCTTCTCCCTAAGAAGTCTGTGCTTCCTCCAAGTTAATTTTTTGAAATCTTTGATGTTTGCTCCCTTCTCTCTTTCATATTAGAGGCCTTCCTCAGGTAGCTGATGATCTTTGGCTATCTGTTTACTGTGAGTTCTCTTTTAAGTCAATAAATTGACATTTTTGGGTCAACACATTAGCCTCATGAGTGTGACTAATGTGACTCAGCTTCTGAGAAATGAAATCACACTCACCATGTGCTGACCAGGCCACAGCACTGAGGGCTGCCCTAAGTCTCCCACTCCCCAACAACCTGCACTGAGGCTTCTTGGGAGACGGTCTGCCAGCCTTCCTCCTGGGGAAGATGCCTGTTTCACTGTTTCACTGTTTGTATTTCTGTACCAAGAACTCTTTGTATGCAAGACATTTGGCCATGAATTTAGGGTTCTCAAAGAAGTAAAAGAAAATATTCCTGGGCTCATGAGCTCACAGGCTCACAGGGGCAATGATATGTGAAAAGTTAATAGTAAGAGAGAATGGCAAGCAGAAAGGGCACAAAGTAATACAACTAAGGGCCAACTGAGACCTTACGGATGAGAGACTTTCCACAGCCAGCACCTCTGCCCTGCCAGCCCTTCTCCTCATGACAGCAAGCTGCTGCAGCCAAGAGTTCAAGCACTCAAGTTTAAGTTCAAGTTCAAAAGACATTCTTTGGCTTGGAGTAAAGTGAATATCACTTTCCAGACTGTCTTGTTCATGCTTTGTGGTCAAAAGGTGTAGTTACTTTGGAAGAAGACAGACCTGGTTTCAAATCCTGTCTCTCACATTTAATTGTTTTGTGACACTGGGAAAGTCGGTTAACTCCTCTCAGCAGTAGTTCTTGCTCCTATAAAATCAGGATTAAAACCACTTTTCCTGTAGGGCTGTGGTGATGATTAGACAAAAGTTATGGAAGAGACTGGGAACACAGAAGGTTAAAAATGATTGCTAAGCTTATCATTCCTGATGCTCAGGCAAGTGGGTCAGATCATTGCCCACTGAGCCAGTGTCTCACTTCGTGGGCTTGAAGAATTCATTGTGAGTTCAAGTTCAATGTACTACCTGTATAACTTGAATGTCAGTTTTCTCTTCTGTGATGTGTAGGTTTTAAAACCCATTGGATTGTCATATTGAGACAGCATTGAACAGTTGTATAGCATCAGGCACATGGTCAGGCACAAACTTAGAGTCCCCTTATCTTATCTGGCTCCCCATCTGCAACCACATCCAGCTCATCAATGTTACTTATGGAGATGATGAGGCATGGTAGAAAGAAAGCAGCTAAGCATTAAAAGACCTGGGTTAAAGAACTAGACTCTCATTTTCCTTTTCTAGAAAATCAACAGGTTTTTTGACAAGAACTTTAGCTGAATCTATGTCTACATTGGTGAATTACAATTGTGAAATCTCTGTACTATTGGTAAGATGGCTATTGGAAAAATAGCATGCCATTCTCAGGGTGGGTGGAGTTTATCGCAGCATTGTGTATCTGTTATTCCATAGCAACCCCGGAGGGTGAGTACTATTGTCTATAAGGTTGTGACACACCCACAGGTTACACAGAGAGTGTGTGCAGAGCTGGAAGCAGATGTCTGCTCTAAATAACTCTCTGGGTCTCATCCAGCCTTTATTCCCCTGTGCTTTCTGTCCCTGTGAGCTCTGTGCTACTTCCTTGTGACTATCAAGATTCTTGCATTTCAATTCTCCCACTTGCCTGACACTCTCAGAAGTTTGGTTTGGACCCTTCATTCCCTGATGTAGCTCGGGCAGCCCCTCCAGTAACCAGGAATGTGGTCAAGCAAATTATTGGCCTCTGAGCCTGAAATAAGCCAACTACGAAGGCCAGATGCTTTAAGTTGGGAGATATGAGCTGGTTATTGAGAGGATAAAAGAGATCCACTGTTGTGCTTGGGGAGGGCAAGGAGAGAGTGCATCCTGCTATGGTAACTCCTAGTTAATCAGACCAGCTCATGGTCTGCGGGTTTGGCTCTGTAAATAGAAAGCAGATGCTGCTATGGGGCCTGCCAGAGTAAAGGAAATAGCAGAAATGGCTTCAAGCTGTGACAATTTCAACAAAAAGAACTTCAAGAAATGATGGGTAAGTTTTTAGACGCTTTGTTAACATTAGTAGCGGGCATGTGTAGCCACAACACCTTATTCTCTTCAGAGAAAAGTTCCCTGAATTATGTTTCAAATAAACTTCCTCAATCTCCTGGCCAAAAACAAACAAACAAAAGATTTGGGAATGTAAATAATCATTGGTTGGACTTGCAAACTAACCTATATTTACAGACTGCATACTTGTTCTCTCAAAATTAAGACATATTCAGAGTGTGTATCCTGTGCCAGGTACTTTACAGCTGTTATCTCCTTGAATTCTCATAAAACCTGCGAGGGAGTTGGCTTTTATTTTCTTCTAATTATCTCCTAGATGAGGAAAGGGAGGCAAAGAGAGTGAAGCAACTTGCTCTGGGTCACACCATGGCAAGGGCAAGAGCTGGGAGAGTTCCCAGGTCTGACGGGCAGAGCTGGGGTGCAGCCTGGCGATATGAGCTCGGGCTCTGCAGCAGACTTGCCTGGTCTGAATCCCAGCTCTGCCCTTACTGGCTACTATGCCTTGAGCAAGTCACTTAAGCTCTCTGTGCCTCAGTTTCCTCCACTGTAACGTAGGAATGAGAGACCAAATATACAGACAATGGTCAGACCATATATGACAATAGAACTCTGGCCTTTTACCGCTACAGCAACCAGCCCTGGAAGCCAAACCACCACCTCTGTAGCAATTGTCCCAGAACTGTCAGGACGTGGCCAATGACTTCCAGCTTCCTTAGTTTTTTGCCCCTACTTCCAAATCCGAACCAACCAGAGATAGCCAAATATATTCCCCAAACAAATCACATAAGATGCCCCACTTCTAGCTAGCCCACCTCTGCTTCCCCATGCCAACAGCCTCCAGTTAGAGCACACCTGAAGCCTTTCCCTTTTTAGAGCTTTCCCACTCCCCTGATTGCCTTTGAGTCTCTGCCAAATGCAAGTGATGGTGGCTGACTCCCCTCCTATAGCAAGCCATGAGCAGCCGCTGTTTGTTCTCATTTGGGTGATCTTTGTTTATTTCCACCAGGGTAATAATAGCAGCAACTTCTTAGGATTGTCATGAGGATAAACATAAGCCACGCAGGCAAAGTGCTTAAAGCAGAACCTGACACACATTATAGGCTCACAAAGATGGCTGGTTGTGATTTTTTTTTTAATCACTAATCTCACAGTGGAAAGTGGTACGGCAGATTCCAATAAATTATTTGTAGGTGAAAAGACTGAAGAACTACTGAGGGATGGGGATTTGCGCAGATATTTAGTTGAGACTCTCTTCTGACCTGTCCTGGGCAATGTCATTATTCTGACTCTGTAGAAAAGGAATCTGAGACTCAGAAAGGCCAAAATTTGAGGAAGAAGTTGGACTCTGAAGTCCATTTATTTCCACTTCTCATGCTCACTTTCTACTATGATTTTTAAAAGCTTTCCCTTGGAGATATCTACCTCTTAGAGGTTTGTGGTATCCTGGCCTGCATATGAGAACAGAGTGGGTGGATCATATGATTCCCTGATTTGTGAGTCCACCAATCATATTTATATCATATAGTAATATTATGGGGGACTTTCTGAAAAGGTAGTTAGAGATGTCACTGGGTTGAAATTAAATAGTTTAGGGTTAATCCCCTAGAGATCAAGACCCAGAGCAAAGTACTTCCCAGCCCCTGGCACAGTGATGGATGGTTGTGAGTTAGGAAATCAACTTAACTGGTGACATCTGTGTTTTATTTCTATGAGTATTTTCAAATATTAAGATAGATAGATAGTGCCAGGTACTTAGATAGATAGATAGACAGACAGATAGATAGAGCTGGCTTTTTTATTGACGGACTATATCGATTACTTAGATGAAGTGAGAACCCAAATTAGGAGCAGTTGGAGCTAGATGTTGTGCATTACCATATTAAAAGCTGTTTAAAGGCAACAGAGAAAAAGACAGGAAAGTCTCCAGAGAGATGAGCCTTCTGGCTTTAGGTGTGCGTGTCTCTTAGAGAGAAAAAATGTGAGACTCATTTGACGACTTTGGAGCTCAGTGGGGAATATAAATGTGTAAGGGTGGTAATGAACACCTCTATTCCACAGTGAAAGTTCATTTTGCTATAGGACACAAAAAGCTGTGAAATAGCCCTGGGAAGTCCACATGTGGGAGAAAGAGAAATAAGCAAATATTTTAAAAGAAAAGCTTTCACAGCGAAGTTAGTAATGAAACTGACGGTACAAACGAAGTGTTTATACTGTTTTGACACCTATTCTAACTGGAGCACTGTATGGCATTTAAGCAAAGGTTATGGCTCACTATCCAGTTGCATTTGTATAAACAAATAATGTTTTCTTGTTTAAACTGGTAAACTTGATGAGGTCTATGGGAGGCCCCATATTTAACTCCCCCTCCTCCCTCATTTCCATGATAGAGATACAAAAATTTAAGAAAGACCCTGGAAGGTGGAGAGGACAAACCCAGAGTCACCAGCACCCACAATCTCAGCAGCGAGGAGCCTGGCACAGGGGAACTCCCTGGGGCACAAGGCAGCAGCACATCTCAGCCCACAGACATGTGGAAACGCCGAGAATGCAGGCTGTTCCCCTCCCAACTGTAGCTCTTCCTCTCGCCACCTTTGGAATGCCTGTCCCTTTCTGCAGGACTGAAATCACTACAACTATCCATACTTCAGAGCAGCTTCTCTCTCTAAAGAAAAATCACTAGACATTTGACAAGTTTCAGTGGTTCAAATGAAAGGAACTTTACATGAAGAATTAGAGAAAATACATGACAAACTAAAAACAGCCAAATACAAATACATTTTTGAAAAATGCGTTTTCGGCATCTTGACAGGATTCAAGAGAACATTGTATCATTGAAAGGAGATCAGGACAATGAGAGAAAAGATTACTTGGATATGAAAAACTTGGTTAGTCGATTTTAAATGTATAGGCTGACTAAGACAATGGTGGTTGATGGATGGCATCATGAGAGGAAAGTTTGCTCTGAACTTTGTAAGTGAGCGCTCAGGCTGCAGTGAGGACTGGCGATACTGGTGATCACCCTAGCATCACTAAAAGCAGTACATCCGGGCATTCTGCACCTCCAGATGTGCTGCAGTGGGGAGCACACAGCTCCACCTCTAACGGACTCTTGCCAAAAAGAGATGAAACAGAATCTAATCGAATCTTTAAAGGTAACCATTTATAGAAAACATGTGTGTTGAGGGGAAAAGGGACAAGTTAACTGACAACACAAGGAAGCAGGACATTTTAGAAGACAACTGATGGGCATAAAACAAGCCAGGAAGGAAGAGGCTGCCCTAGATTAGGAGGGATGTAGAAGAAAGGACAACCAAATGGGGTGGAGGGACCCTGTTTGGATCTTGATTCACACAAACCAATGGCTAAAAGACATTTTTAGATACATTCAGAGACTCTTAATTACAAAATTAGATATTGCGTGATACTCAGGAATTTTTATCAGTTTTATTAGGTGTAATAGTGGCATGGTGGTTATGTAAAAAATGTTCATCTTATTTTAGATTTGCATAGTTAGTGCTCAGGGGTAAAATAACATGATGTCCAGGATCATTTTTATTTTCATTTATTTTTTTCCAGCTTTATTGAGATATTATTAACATTTAATATATATAAGTTTAAGGAGTACAACATGATGATTTGATACACATATGTATTGCAAAATGGTTATCACAATAAGGTTAATTAACATCTTCATCCCCTCACATAATTACCGTTTTTTTGTGTGGTGACAGCTTTTAAGATATACTCTCTTAACAACTTCCAAGTATATAATACAGTATTGTTAATTATAACCACCATGCTGTATATTAGATGGAATTATTTTTTAAATACTTCAGCAGAAAAAATTTTAAAATAGATTAAAAAAATGCTGCAATATCTTGATAATTGTTGAATCTGGGTGCTGGTAATATGGGGGTTTATTGTACTATTCTCTACCTTTTGGTGTGTTTGAAAACGTTCATATTAATTTTTTAATTTTTGTATCAATGACATCTCAGCTAAAATGGACATCATGTTCATCATCGGATCCACTATTCACAATGGGCAGCCACCAAAAGAGAGCATTCTTTTCTGGATTATCTACTTACTCAAAAGTTATCAAACATGAATTTTGTAATATTAGATCTACAAGTATTGGTGTGCATGGTGGGTGGTGTGATGCCCTGTCTATATCGCTCTTCAGGATGGAGAGACTATTTCCTCAGCTGCCCAGAAGTTTCCCTGCTGATATCTCAAAGCTGAATCCCTCCCCAGGAGCTGTCTTTGGCCAAGGGGAGCTGCCTGGCGCCAGGTCATGGCACCTTCAGAGGCAGTTCATATCTAATTTCTGGTCCACATATGGATAAAGGCCCCCTTACCCCAATTTGGAACAAGTCTGAAAGACTCCAAAGACCCCCATGAGATGGCTGAGACCTTGTTGTGGTTGCACTGCAGTTTAACTTCTCCTGACCGTTCCTGCTCCCACAGGCATTCTTCTTAAGAGCAGTAGCCAATCAATCTCCTACACACAGATCTCCATCTCAGCTTCTGTTTCCCAGGAAACCTGACCTAAGCCAGTGTGCAAAGACCTCCACTACCTGTTGTTGAATGAAAAAAGCAAATTGCAAAGCAGTATAAATAGAAAGTTCCCATACAAATAATAGAAAAAGCAGAAGCATACATTTCTATGTGAGTGTAAATACACAGGAAAAGGTATGGAAGCATACGTACATCTTTTTAATTTGGGGAAGGGAAATGAGGAAGATGTCAAGGGAAGTTTTTATTTTGTATGAATCACTTTAACTTTTATCAATAAGATGAATTAATCTGTTATTTGTATTATTGAAAATAAGTCAACAGTTTGTTCTTTTTAAACATGCATCAGAAGCTGCCTTCAGCAGATGGGATACGACATGCACAGATGAGTTCATAAGAAGATGAGATTAGGGCTCCCAAAACCCAGGCAAAAAAGTTTAAAGAAAGGAATACAATGTGCAGAAATATAAAAGAGATGCAAAGTTGACCCAGAGGCTTGTGTGTGTGTGTTTCATATGAAAGAGAAATTCCAGAAACAGGGCAGAGCAAAGGAGGAGAAGCAATCATTAAACAAATAATAGAAGAAAAATTCCTTGCCTTGAAAAGACTGGAAGCTTCAGAGCAAAAGAGTCTCCAAATACCAGGCAAAATATCTGAAAAGAAATGCATATCTATGTGGTAGAATTTTTAAACTCAAATGACAAAGGGAAAAATCTTACAGGCATTCAGGAATTAAAAATAGGTTGTCTTCCAAATATAAAAATAGTTCAGTTGGCACCAGACTTCCTAAAAAAATACCAAATTCCTAAATTCAACAGAGAATAACTACAACATTTAAGAGAGAAATATTGTGACCTAAGGGTTTTACATCCAATAAAGAGATATTTAACATGTGCAAGAGCATCAAAAGACAGTCTCATGCATGCAAGAACTAAGAAACATAGAATCCACATATTTTCATTAATAAAAATTACTTGAAGAAGTATTGATGCACAAATAGTCCAAACCAAGAACTTGAATCTGGAGGTTGAACAGGAAATTAATGATGATAAGCAATAAAATAAGTAAAATTTTGAATTCATCTAAAAAATTGTTATTTGCTTGGAGTGAAACAGTGCAACTGCTAAGAATAATTCTTTAAAGTTAATGTTCATAACATAAAAAATTATTATTATTATTAATATGGACAGAAAGTCCACTGTCTATTGGCAAAACCCAAGGAGAGATGGTAGGCAAGAAGGGAAAAAGGAAAGAAAGAGTATGAGAGTGCTAAATCTCCCATAGTTCATACGGGTACTCAAGAGACATTATTCCATCCTTGGTATTAATTGGGAATTACATAGTTTTTCAGTTTAAAGACTATCACTGGTAGACCAAAATTATAAATTTTAATTTCTAAAGAAATAGGAAAAATTTACTAATGTAGTAAAGAGCAGGAGAAGAAAAAAATGAAAGATAAGGAAAAAATGTTCAAAAGTATAAGATGACAAAATCAAAGTGAAATAAATTATTAAAATGAATATGAATACATTAAATAGAAGTATTAAAAATAAAAAACATTCAAATAAAAATTGAATTACAGGGGGCTGCCCCAGTGGTGTAGCGGTTAAGTTTGCGGATTCCTCTTCAGTGGCCCAGGGTTCACTGGTTCGGATCCTAGGCGCAGAACTACTCACAGCTCATCAAGCCATGCTGAGGTGGTGTCCCACACAGAAGAGCTACAACTCTATGACTGTGATACACCACTATGTACTGGGGCTTTGGGGAGAAAAAAGAAAAAGAGGAAGATTGGCAACAGATGTTAGCGCAGGGCCAATCTTCCTCAAAAAAGAAAAAAAAATTCAATTTTATGAGATTTTCCAGAGACTTAAAATTAATTTTAAAAGATCAAAAATACCAAGATAGATATAGACATGCTGGGCAAAAAAAGAACGTACAGATGGCAATAATAACGTCAAATAAAGTTGCAGTAAAGAGAAACAATCACTAAATGGGACAAAGAGGGTTGTTTTATATTTTCAACGATACCTACAATAAAGATACAATAGTCATGAATGATGACTGAATCTATTCATTGAATTACATATCATTAAAATGTTAAAAAATATATTAGGAGGAGAAGTTGACAAAAAATATATCCGATAGGAAATTTTAGTATGCCTGTTCTAGAATCTGGAAGAGTAGTAGAGAAAATTACTAAGAATATAAAAAATTAATATCATTAATAAGCTTGGGTCTCAATCTATCTATCTCTCATGAGTTACACTTATTACAACCATCCATACTATATTCACAAAAATCGGTATCTTGGGCCACAAAGCAAATCTCAATAATTCCATTGAGACATTATACTAGCCATTTTTCACCACAATGCAATAAAATTACAAATTAATGGCAAATGGTTTTTTAAAATCCTACTTGGAAACTGAAAAAACACAGCTAAATACACTGGAGTCAAAAAAGAAATTAAAACTGCAATTAAGGTTGATTTAGAAAGTGATTATAATAACTAGAATGAATCTCAAATTTTAATGGGATATGGTCAAAGCTATATCAAAGACTTTTCAAAAAGAATAAGAATACATGACCTATGCATTTTCCAATATTGACCCAAGAAAAGGAATAATAAACATATAAGCTGAATTCATAAATTTGAAACAGGACAATTGATAAATAAAAGGAAGAGATTTAATTCTCCCAGGCTAACTAAGAAAACAAAGGAGAGAGAACACAAATATACAACAGTAAGAGTGAAAAAGCATGTATTACTGTAGAAACAGAAAAAATAAATTCTTAGAGATGACAGGAATGAGATCAAACAATGCATATAAATAGATTACTTTCCCTATTACAAGACAAAGGTCCTCACATTATACAAGATTAAAAAAAAAAAAGTCAGAGATATATCTAATAGCAGATAACCAGAAAGTTTTAAATGAAAGAGCAGAGATCTACTAAGTGAATACAAACACCCAAAAAGGTGAGGGTGGTAACATTATCTGACAATGTAGAATCTAAGGCAGAAGCATTAAATAAAACAAAGAAGCTTATTTTTAACAGATAAGAGTACAATTCACAATGGAAATACAGCAGGCATGAACCTTTCCATGTCAAATAACATAGCCCAGAAATAGATAAACAAAACAAAAAGATAAGAAAAACAAAAGGCCACAGCTGGCATATGCTATAGGAAAACCCTTGGAAAATCTCTTTTTATGGGCTGGGCCTCTTCAGCATTGCCATGTAAAAAACCATCCTTCTCTTTGAAAACAAATGGAATTAATATACTATGGCAGTTTTTTCAAGCTCCATATTCCTTCCCAGAGAGACCATGTAATGTTTGCAAAATTCCTTGGAGCACTCTCCCTCTGTCTGGAAATGATGCTTGCTTGCTGTTTAATGTTTCTATTAGAGAAAAAGAAAAACAAACAAATAAAGATGGTCCCTGAGCATTTCAAATCTGATAGCAGTATGATTTGATGTCGTCCTTAGGCCCTCTAATTCCACCTCAGGAGAAATATTAAAAGGGGACGTAACTCCAGCCTCTTTAAATCATCCACCTGGTAGAGCCCATCAACCTTGACTCCTGTGTCAAGGCAACTTCCTTGTGTCCCCCTTTTATTCAAGGGAATGAAACTAACATGGGAGTTTGGGGCTGCATGGGAGTAAGAAAAAACAGCTCTTTTTCCTTCTTCGCAGAGGGGTTAGAGCAATTTGGGCACTCTCTGCTTAGCCTCGTCTTGCTTTGGTTGTACTCTCTTTCAAGGCCATCAAACCTCCATACCATTGTCTTTAAAAGATTCAAAGAAAGTCTAGCTCAGAAAAATAATCATCTCTACTTTTGGCAATGATTAAAACATGATGGAAGTCTTTAAACAGTTTGCTCATAAACTGAGGGATCAAAGAGACAAAACTACATAAGGATTTAGAGGCTCTGAAACATACACTTAAGTTGTTTAATAAATAGAGCTTTTACTCTACCAAAAAATACATTCTTTAAAATTATCCCTGAACATTTACAAAAATTTACCAAAATTGGCTAAAACTACTACATCAAAAAATTCAAGAGTTCAAATTCTACAGTCCCCGTTTTCTGATTCTTTCGTTTATCCATTTGTTCATTCATTCATTCAATATTTAATGAGCATCTGCCATTTGCCAAGCAATATGCCAGATGCTGGTGATGGAGCCAGAAAATTCATAAAATTAAAAAAAATAAACAGAAAAAAAAATCCTCAAACTTTTGAGTTTGGGGGAACTCAAAAATATTTCTCCTAAAAAGCTATGAGATCAAAGAAAAAACCAAAAAGGCAATTATAAGCTACTTAGAAAATATTAAAAATAATTATACCACATTCTATTGAAAACTGTACTCAGGCGAAATTCATAGCATTTAATGATTTTATTATTAAAGAAACAAGATTTAAAATAGATGAAGTGTTTCTGTTAAATTTCTTTAGTTGAAAAATACTGAAAAGCTGATCCTGGAATATATTGAAAGGATCCCCCAGTCTTCCATGATCTGTCCATTGGGAGACTCCTATTTTTCTACTGGCATAGGTCATAGGATCAAAGGAAGAAAGGAAAGGCAGAACTCGTAGATCTTTCTCCAATATTCCAAAATTAGGGTAACAGTTATAGCTGTCATTCATTCCTGAATGTCTCCACTGCAGATTCAGCTTCCCAGGGGAGAATGTCTGAATGGGCTGTCTTAGGTGACCTACTCAAGGGAAGCCAGGATCTCGTTACTGGGGGCCCAGTAGAATTATAGGTGGTGGTGGAAAGAACAGTTCCTTAAAGAAAGTGACACTGGAAAGAAAAAAACAAGACATCCACTACACTAATCATTCAATTCCAGAAGCTAGAAAAATACAGCAAAATATACTGTAAGAAAATAAACATAAAGAATTAACAAATGAAAGGAGCAGTTAATGTCCAGTAGAAACTCTTCAGGAGCAGTTAACTGAAAAGTTCAAATAAAGCCAGGAATTATAAAAATTAACACATAATTTATTTGAACCTTAAACATAAGTATACAGTTATTTCCCAATCTTTTGCAGCAGAGGCTTTTCTTTGAGTGGCATCTGCTAATTGGAGTGCTCTACCATCTTTCTCCCATAAACCATTTCCATATCACATCTTCTCTAATTCCTAGTTTTAATTTCTTTAAAGGGGAAACAGAACTTAAATATCCCTTGAGAAATAATATGAAGCAAAATCTTAGTATTCTGCAGTTCTTTTCAGATTTTTAAGTTGTCTCTCCCAAACCTAATTCAACAACAATTCATGTGCATTGGTTCATACAATGTTGAAATAGATTATACAATTGCAACAATACTCACAACTGGTATAAACAGGTTTCAGATAAGTCCATCACTCAATTGAGGAGACAAGGATAGGAGAGAGGCAAGTCCTGGTTATGAACATTCTAGATGCAGCAAGTCAGGCAGTACATTTTACAGAGTGAGTGAAAAGCTTTGATGAATATAGTGAGTCAGCAGATGTTGGTTAAGAGAGCATCTACTGTATTAATAAAAATCACAACCCACATTTCTTTTAACACTTCCCACTCCCACACTCTGGTTCTAAAAGGAACAAATCTGGAAATCTTACCTCCTGTCTCCATTGCCCCCCAAAAAAGAAAGAATAAAGAAATAAATACAACAGTAGGAAAGAGAAGCACACATTTAACCACATACACAAGAGGTGATTAAAAACACTGTGAAAAAATTTTGATAAAATGATATGCCAATGAATTTGAGAATATGAATTTGATGAATTTCCTATAAAAATGTAAATTCCAAGAAAAGGTAGAAAACCTGTATAGAACAGTAACCCCTAAAGGAATTTAAAAAATAAAATCATTGAACTACACCCACCCCCAATGTCCAGATAATTTTACAGAAAATTTCTATCAAACCTTCAAGATATAGATAAGTCCCATTTTGTTTGAACTATTTCAAAAAATAGAAAGAATTAACCCCTCTTAATTCATTTTATCAGAAAAATAAAATCTTTGTACCAAAACCTGAGAGAAATAATGCCAAAAATAATCAAAAAATAAAAACTTAAGATCAATTTTACTATTATAGGTGCAAACATTGTTAAAATATTAGGGAACCAAATCCAGCTGGGTCTTAATATAATAATACACTATGAGCAAGCAGAATTGATTTCTGGAATGCAAGGATGGTTCAACATTAGAAAATCTTTTTATAACCCATGCATCAATTAGGACTTCCCTGCTTCTCAGGAATTTGGACTCCACTCTCTGGTTATGGGACATCATAAAGCAGTTCTTATAAATCTCGGGCCTTATTTCTTTGATCTTCTGCTTCCTCCCTGCATCTGACCAGCCACCTAAAGCTGGCCACAAATCAAGCCTGGTATAAGGCTTCTCTCTTTTTCTATATTCTCCAAGAAATTCAGTTTCACTATTCATTTTGTGACTTTTCTGAAATTTTACCTTAATGACTTTACTAAAAATACAAGGATGTCACAGATGAAGAATCCTACCAAGGGTCCCCTGACCCCTCCAAATGCATCACTTTCCAAGGTCAGCACTCCCCAGAGGTGATCCTTCCTCCATCTGGGAAATGTAGTCCTGATTCCAGCTCCTATTCCTCCTCTCATTCCTCCCCACTCACTGTCCCCTTACCCTCACTCTGGAATTCACACATTCTCATCAGGAACTTTAATGTAATTATCACATTAACAGGCTAAAGGAGGGAAAAATATGTAATGATCCCATTAGATGCCAAAAATGTATTTGATAAAATTCAACAAGATTCTTGATTTTTTAAAAATCTTGACAAATAAGGATCAGAAGGATTTCTTTTTTTTTTTTGGTGAGGAATATTGTCCCTGAGCTAACATCTGTTGCCAATCTTCCTCTTTTTGCTTGAGGAAGATTGGCCCTGGGCTAACATCTGTGCCAATCTTCCTCTATTTTGTATGTGGGACACCACCACAGCATGGCTTGATGTGTGGCATGTAGGTCTATGCCCGGGATCCAAACCTGTGAACCCCAGGCTACCAAAGCAGAGCACACAAACTTAATCACTGTGCCACTGGCCCAGCCCAGGTTTCTTTCTTAATAAATTTAAAAAACCCCAGGTCAGGGCCAGCCTGGTGGCATAGCGGTTAAGTTCTCACATTCTGCTTCAGTGGCCCAGGGTTCACAGGTTTGGGTCCTGGGCGCAAACCTACTCACCGCTCATCAAGCCATGCTGACATGGCATCCCACATAGAGGAACTAGAAGGACCTACAACTAGGAAATACAACAGTGCACTGGGGCTGTGGGGAGAAAAAAGAAAAAAAGAGGAAGATTGGCAACAGATGTTACCTCAGGGCCAATCTCCCTAAATAAATAAAATAAAATAAAAAGCCTAGGTCAAATTCTTGGTATTATACTCAACACTGAAACAGTAGAGGCAACCATATCAAAGTCAGTCATGAAACACATAAGCCCACTATCACCTCTGCCTGTCACTGAACGTAGTTCTACTAAGTAAGGCAGTTGAATAGAAAATTAAATGAGAGCTATGACTATTGGAGCAAATTTACCATTATTTTTAGAAAATATAATTGCCTTTATGGAAAATATCTGAGAATCAACTGAAAAAGAATCAGAACTAAGAGAGTTCAGTAAGATAGTTTTAACATAAATAATGAAAAATTATAGCCATGCCACCATTAACCTCCTAGAACATACAACAGAAAAGCTTCACAATAACAGATATAAAATTCTGAAGATTAAATTTAATCAGAAATGATTAAAGAAACTAATTCTTTTCTGAGGGGCATAAAAGAAGAAAAAGAAATGGCAAGCCTGTTTATGTTATGTTCTTGAAAAAGAAAACTTGTCAAGATTGCAGGATTGCATTTTCCATTGCCACCAAGGCAATCCTTAAAAAAAATTATTTGCACTTTTATGCCATGCTTCTTAAGAGTAGATCCTCAAACACACACACACACACATTTAAAATTACAGTCCCCCAAATCTCAAGTGTGATTACTCTGGGTGGCAACATTGTTGGTGATTTATCTATTCATTAAAAAAATATTTATGTTCAATATGTTTTTATTTTAGGGTTTCAGGACTGGACTCTAGTTTACCAATGAAAAAAGATACATATATCTTAGAGGAGGAGAAGCTGAGAATTATTGAGTTATTCTAGACTTTCCTCTCTTCACTGAAAATTACCTCAGTGAGGCCTAGTGCTCTAGAGAAAGAACCAGCACTAAATTAATTTCATATTTTTTAAGCCTTCTCAAGTCATTTAACACATTATTTTTGATTTGTTCATGGTTTCTGAATTGGATATTTCCTAACCTCTCCTCTATATGCAGTTATTACTTGTGAAATAATAAAGATTGTAAAACATACACATGAAGTGATGGAATCACTGCTCTGTCAATATATTCCCACCTGCTGAGCCTTCGTACCCTAATATTGCACCACTTGCTACCAACTTGGAATGTCTGTAAGGAACTGGGAACCAAGACTCAATTTGGTTTGTCCTGAGATGTCACATGCTCTTACAGAATTACACACTGTAGTACAGATGTGTGTTGGGGTGAAGGAGGCAGGGAGGCAGGAAAGGGATCCATGATTCCACTTCCCAAACGTCTCCATTCTCTCCCAGGATCAGCCAGCCACCCTATGTGCAAACACACACAGACACACTCATACTTGTGAAGACCTCTAATCTTGAAAGTCGTATTAAAAACAATACACACTAAGTTTATATCAAATTCAAGATGCATAAGCTGGCTAATGGAATCTGGCTTATTTCCTTGTACAGATATTTCTTTTCCTGCTGAGTAATAATAATGTAATTCATTATTATTCAAATTCCACAGTATCTGTCCCTCAAGTGAAGGTAGGCTTCAAGCTCCTCTACCTTTATGATAGCCCTAAAACTTGTTATATGTAAGATGCTGAGCTTTCTCAAAAGACGAAGGTGAAACGTTTCTCCAGTAAAATGATCATGCAAGAAAAATCATTGAGAAATGAAGAGTGACTGTTTACCTGATGAGCTACAGGCTGATATGAAGAGCTGTGTAGCTGATGATATCTACAAATGCACAGCCATAATCATTGTAGAATTTCAAGTGGGAAGGGGAGTGGTGGCATATTCCATTTCTTGTCATTGCACAGTGATGAGGGATCTCCAGGGAAGCAGATTCAGCCCCCTCAGGGAATTAGCACTCTCCTCCTGGATAAGCCCACCCTCATGTACCTGCAGCAGTGCGTCTCAGTGGAACAACTGATGCGAGTCCCACCCCCAGAGATTCTGATTTCATAGATCTGAAATATAGCCTGAGCATCAAAACTTCTAAAATACTCCAGGAGATTCTAGTGTACAGTCAAAACCTAGAACCGACGCTCAGGATCTGACTTTCTCAAAGGGGAATGCACCAGGGCAGGCCCAGGCCTGGAGCTGTTGAGACATGGGGAGCCAGGCGTCAATGATCTGCCAACATTCCCCACACAGTAGAGAAATAGGGAAGTGACCTGGGCCACTGTTGCTTCCACGCAGAGGTAGGTCTGCAAGGCCACACGCACTCTAAGGCAGGATTCTCTGCCAGATAGCGGGACCTCCAGACAGAAGCCGGTTGATAAGAAAGCCCATCTTCTCCCAACCAAAGACCTTTGGTTCTCTCAGACATGAGGGAATGTTAATCAGCCCCTCAAAAGAGTCTGCCTGATTTGCCTCTTCTGTGACCTGTGTTCAAAGTTTGTTTGGGCCAAATATTATTAAACTTTAGGCCAGAAACGACCATCTTTTCTAGTAGTTTTTGAAATTCTCTCAAGCAGCTCCCTAGTGCCCAAACAAAAGCTTATGTGAAATTCTAATCTATATAAAAAGCAAAAACAAGGGTTTTTCAACCCTGCTAGGGTTGAAATTGGCAAGCAGGAGCCGGAGGACTCTATTTAGGCCTGCCCCCAAAGGCAGTCCCAGAGGTGCCTCATAAGAAACATAGATCAAAACCATAGATATAGTCCTGTCGTCCTTCTTTACCAGTAAACCAAGGCCGCTAGAAGCTGCTTTCTTCAACGGCACCGGCCAGTAAAGAGCCCCATCAGTTCTGAAACCCAGGTTTCCAACCTCCAACCAGTTGTGTCTTAGCCAAAGGTCTGAGGTGAGCCAGTAAAGCTAGGCTTCCAAGCATCACTCTAGGATCTCTTGGGAAATATCCGGAACAAAAGGAGAGGGGCTTAGCGATCTTGTTATTAGGTCCCTCAGAAAGCTGACCTGTCTCCCCTCTGTCCTTGGCCATTTGTCTTGGCCAACATCATGAAATAGTACTGGATTAGCCAGGAAGTTTTAAACAAGATTGCAGGGGTGGGACCACCCTACCCCATCCCCCTGACCTTGTGCAGCTTCCACCATAGTGGAAGACTTCATTGGTTGACAGAGGTGGAAGTCTTCATTGGTTGATGCCCACCTCCTCTTTCTGAATTCCCCTTCTCTATAGAGCCATCCTTCACACCCTCCCTGTTGCCCTCTCATGAAAGACTCAATCAGATTGCTTCTCCCTGGGTATCTCTTTGAACTTCCAACTTACCCCTCTGCCTGCCTTAAACGGCAACAATATTATTATTACTAGGACTACTAGTACTACAGCTGTGGCTTTGACTACTGCCTTTATTCAGAACCCATTCTGTGCAAAGCACCATGCCAATGCATTACATGATTAGCTCATTTGGTTCTTTCTACGACCCTGGGTGACTGGGACCATTATTATCTTCATTTTCCAAAGAAAGAACAGCCTTAGAGCTTGTATGAGTTTCCTATCACTGCTGTAACAAATTGCCTCAAATTTAGTGGCTTAAAACAATGCAAATTCATTACCTTACAGTTCTGGAGGTTAGAAGTCTGAAATGGGAATCACTGGGCTAAACCCAAGGTCTTGGCAGAGCTCCATGCCTTTCTGGAGGCTCTAGGGGAGAATTTGTTTCCTTATCTTTTCCAGCTTCCTAGAGGCTGCCCACGTTCCTTGGCTCCCAACCTCATTCTAGGTGGGTTGAGTCTTTCTCACATGGCATCATTCTGACCCCCTTTCTGCCTGGATCTCTCACTTTCAAGGACTCCTGTAATTACATTGGACCACCTGGATAATCCAGGATACTATCCCTCTCTTAAGGTCTGATGATTAGCAACCTTAATTCCATCTTTAATCTTAATTTTTCTCAGCCATATATGCAACATATTCACAAGTTCCAAGGATTGAGACATGACATTTTTGAGGGGCTGTTATTCTTCCTACCACAGAGATATTGCATAACTTGCTACAGGTCATGGAGCTAATCAATGGTATTCTCTGAATTCAAATCTTAGTCTCTTTGATTCCAAAGCCCCTCCTATTAACCCCAATGAACACTGCTTCCCAGTAACATTCTACCAACAACATCATTTCCTAAGACCCTCTTCTGTGGCAGGCAGTATCCTGGACACTGGTGGTTCATATACAAATAAGAGTTAACCTCTGCCCCATAAGGGCTCATTAGCTTGTGGGGCAGAGTGGTTTGTAATGTTAATAAATAACTGTAAAGTAAGTGAGACAGAAGTCTATGGAAAATTCTGTGGGCACACAGAGGAAGGAGTGATTATTTCTACAAGAGTGGAAGGTAGTGTCGGATGGGGTTGGAGGGGATATGTAAAGTGATTGAAGGATAATTGATTCAGTATGCAAGGAAGGAGGTGAAGAAGGCTTCATGCACAGAGAATGATGGGAGAAATCCTCAGCAGTGCAAGTGACTGAGTGTTCGTGAGGAAAATAATTCACTTTGGTGGAGCCAGACTGAATGTCTGAGGTGAAAAGTGGAAACTAAGGTTGCAATGGGTTCTGGTAGTGAAGGGACATGGAGGCCACGCTAAGGTGTCTGGACTTATGGTAGAGAAAATGGAGCACCATCAAAGGATTTCAAGGAAGGGGGGACCATGATCAAACTTGCACATTGATGCCTCACTCTGCTAACTTCTCAGAAGATGAATTAGTTGACAGGTTGGGGTGAGGAGGTAGGGGCTGAGGTCAACATCCAGGTGAGAGATGGTAAAGGGCTAAGGGTGGCTAGTGGCAATGGGATTGCTGAACATAAAGCATGTCCAAGACATTTCTGAGGTGAATTCAACAGAAATCGGTAGGCATGTAATGGAGAAGGGTTATGGGGTGGGGAGCAATAAAGAAAATAGAATTAGGAACTACTCATAGACTCTCTAAGTTGGGGGTACATGGTGGCACCCTAAACAGAGGTAGAATTTCATGCAAACCCATCATTCATTGCCAAGCATATTTGTAAACTCAGCATCATAGATTTCTAGGAAAAAAGTTCCTCTCTAGAGCTTGAATTTCCTTACAAAATCATGTAGAAGGAATTGCTAATGGTGACGGTTGTGATTGTAGATGCTAAGTGTGTGTGTATGTATCTTTGGGGGGTGTGTGCCCTTTCTAAAGCAACTGCTCATATCACTAAGGAATAGGGCTCCCTTTTCCTCCTTCACATAGGACCACAAGGAGCAGAGAATCAGCCTTCTACTTCCTCCCAATCTGCCTTGACATCTCCCCAACTCTACAGGGGAAAGCTAGAACTGATATTCTAATGACCAGTTTGGGAGTGGCAGGATCTGTCAGGAGGAACCAAATCTTGGGTGTGTATGCGTTTGTGTGTTTACTTGCTTATGTGTTTCTGCATGTACATCTATGTGTGTGTTTGTGTTGAGTTGCCAGATTTAGCAAATAAAAGTACAGGACACACAATTAAATTTGAATTTCAGGTAAATAGCAAACAATTCTTTTAAAATAAGTATGTCCCATGTGTGTTTGTGTATGTAATATTTAGGACTTATTTATACTAAAAAATTACTCATTGTTTACCTGTAATTCAAATGTGAAACTCATGTGTTTGTGTGTGTATTTGTGTGTGTGTTGTGTGGGCCTCTGTGTTTGTGTGTTTGGTATATGTTTGTGCATGTGTGTTTTTTGTGTTTGTGTGTATATGTGGATCTGAGTTATGGAGTCCTAATAAGAGATTTGTCTTAGCCATCCATGCCCTGGGAAAAACAGAACTTTCCACTTAGAAGAAAAAAAGCAATCAGATTTTTTTCTATTAATTTTGACTTTGAACAAGTCACTGCAAAGTGAAGAGGTTGAAGAGATTCATCCATTTAAATATTGATTGACTGTTCTAGGAGCAGAGGTACAAAGGCAAATAATTCATAGATGGCTCATAGTATAGAGAAAGGACATCTATACAACTGATGAGGTTACGAAGTGGTAAATGCCACAATAAACATGCCAGCTGAGATCCCAACCACTGTGGCTGTACCCTCCTGTTCTTTGCATCTGTAAAGTCAGGCCTGTGTAGAGGCAACAGATATTTCAGTGTGATGCTTATATCGCTTGGAATCTTTAAATGACGATTGTCGTTGGAAGCGTGGGTGCTGCTGCACTGAGGCCCAATGATCATCCAGGCATCAGCTGAGGGGAGACTTACTCTATCCCTCAAATTTGTTTGTTTTTAATACTAGCAGTATTCATGAAAGCCAAGAAATGTCACTGACTTCTGTATTTAAAGCATTTCTTAGCAGCCCTCCTGTCATCCTGGGCAGTGCACCTTGCTGCTTTAAAGGGCTGCCTGCTTCCCCTACAGGGTATCTGAGCTCCCTCAGAGTTGATTCCCGACACTGTTGCCTCTCCCCATTTTTGCACTTCTTTTGCTCACCCACCATTTTCAGAATCTGTCTTTCAAAACAAAATTAGCTGGCTAAGTGAGATATTGGCCATTCTGGCTTGAAATCTGTCTCAACTGAGCATTCACACCCCTACAGAAATCTGCCTCAATATCATAATTGAGGAATTCTGTAGGAGTGTCTGAATCCAATGGTATATAGTTAGAAGACAGGCCAAGCTGCTATAGCAAAGAAATCTCAGTGGTGGCAACAAGACAGAAGTTTATTTCTCACTCACCTGGTAGTCTGAGCCCAAGCTGTCTTGGCTGACACGGCAGTCCCAGAGGGACAAGAAGCCCAATTCCTCTGGCTTGTTGCTCTGCTGCCTTCAGTCCATGGCCCACAGTCTAAAGCACTGCCCTGGCTCTCATCAGTAGGGCCACAGCCCAGCCAGCAGAAAGAGGGAGAGGAAGGGGAGCACTGCTCCAATTCCTTTCGAACACCAGACCTGGAAGTTGCATGCATCACCTCCCGCAACAACCACAAGTGAGAATGTGGCCATCCTTGACTTCAAAGAGGCCAGAATGTGATCTTCATCTGGGCCATCATGGGCCCCTATCACTGTAGAAGAAAGGAGGAATGGATATTGAGGCAACCAGCAATCTCTGCCCAAAGAGCATTTGCCTTGAACTGTTGAAGAGCACTCTGGGCAAATAGCCCTCAGAGTCCTCTAGTCAGTGTCTACCTGGGAGGAGCAAGAACCAACACCAACTGAGCATTCACTGCATCCCAGATTCTGTGGGAATCATTTAGTGTATGTTATTTTATTTAATCCTGATAGGCAGAGTCTGAGAGGTGAAGTGACTTGCCAACTGATAACTATAGGTGCTGAAGGGAGCGTTTGGACCCAGGACCTCTCCCACATATCATCCTGCCTCCTGTAATCTGCTGGTGACTGAAGGAATCCGTTGGCTGTGCACTGGCTTTTTGGTTGTCGACTCAGCATCATCCCCATCGAGGTCTTCTCTGCCTCTCAGAAGCAAAGCAGGAACTACATTTCTCAGGATTCCCTGAAGGATCCAGGTTAGAGCATGTGTGAGAGACATCTGGAAGGCAGAAAAGAGGCAGAGGACTTTATCCTGCAGACGTGGTTTTATCTAGACATACAGGCAGATGGAGCTTCACAGCAGCTTTCCCCTTGAGAACTTGAGAACCTCCGGCTTTAGTGTTTTAGGCTGAGATCTTGGCTGGTGGCTTCTCTGATCTTTGCCCCCTGCCTCTGCCAACAGGGGGCATAAATCCCTGATGCTTATATAAAACTCTCCCTACCTGGAGCACACAGACTAATCCCTCACAGACACAGAATGTGAGACCACGAGATCAGGCAGAGTTCTTCTGTATGGCAGAAAGAACGCCAAAATTGGATCTGGGTGAACTGGATTTGCATCCCAGCTTTCTCACTCACCAAGCATGCCCTTGGGCACATCACTTGAACTATGTGAGCATCAGTATTTTTCATTTATCAAATGGGAATGACAGGATCTACAAAATCATTGCGAGGATCACATGTGACAACATACTTAATAACAATTAGCACAACAAGAAAGTAGAACGTTATTACTATTACTCATAATAATAGTAACCAAGCATATTATAGGCATTATTTCACTTTACCCTAAAACAACTCTGGTCACTGTTATCATTCCTATGTTACAAGTGGGAAAGCTAAGAAACAGAGAACTGAATCAACTTGCAAATGGTCACACAGCTAGTTCCTGACAGAGCCAGAAATGAACCCGGTCTCTGGTTCTAGAGTTCACACTCTTAACCACTGTGTGTTGTGTTTCCTGTTAATACACATTTCACCTAGCTTATTTATTTCCGCCTTCCTCCTCAACAGTTTACCAGAGTTTCCAACAGTACAAAGACTAGAGAAGAAAATTTATGAGCAATCATAAATACAAAATAGCCTGCTAATAACTTTGAGAACCCAATGCGGAATTGGTCTTTCTGATGAAGTTCCTGGTCTCTGGGTATTTTCAAGGATAACTTATTCAAGGGCAGTTGTCTCAACCTGGGGCAACTATACCCTCCAGGGGACATTTGGCAATGTCTGAAGATATTGTCACACTCGGGATTGGGCGTTTGGTGGGTAGAAGCCAGGGATGCTGCTAAACAGCCTACAGTGCACATGAGAGCCCCTGTCCCTTTCCCCGCAAACAAAGAATTATCTGGCTCTACCCAGTAGTGTTGCTGTTGAGAAGCCCTGCTTTAGGAGGTGTTAGGAAATTTTTAGCTCCTGGTATGGGTTATATGGGACATTCTCGAAGACTGTGCTGTCCAATATGATAGTCACTTGACACATGACTATTAAAACTAAAATTAAATTAAAATTTTAATTTCTCAGTCACACTAGCCACATTTCAAGTGCTCAATGGCCAGATGTGATTAGTGGCCACCATATTGGACAGTACAAATTTATAGAATATTTACATCATCTCAGAAAATTATTTTGGACGGTGCTGCTGCAAGACCTTCTTTTACTCTGAAATTCTCTTAAATATCTCAAGTTGTAGTTCCTTGCATGTTGTGAGAAACCAAATATTAAAATGGTGATTTTTAAAACAGATAAATTAGGGCATATTTATTCACACCATCAAAATGATCTTTTACATGTGAATATTTCTAATATATTTGACAGCTTATCTCCTTGTTAAGAATCTGATTTATTTGTATATAAATCATTAAAACCGGGGAGAGTGGAAACTCAAACCTAGAATTGGCAAAGTAACTCTCAATTGAAGCTCAAGAAAAAGACTTGGGGTAGTCTGAAATTACAATCTAAACCAAAGATTTTTATGAAGTCATAGAATATTTTAGTTTAAAATGAGGTTTGCCTAATATTTTTTGGTTTAGATCTGTGTAATTGTTTTTTAGGGACCACAAAGTTCTTGGAGAATCTGGTAAAATGTACTGATCCCTATTCCCAAGTGGGAACAAGAGCACACACATACCTACAGATACAATTTTCTATACCATTCATCCAATTAATGACTTCCTACTTCCAAAGGCAAACCCTTTGTTTTCCAGTTGATCCCCACCCATTACCCCCATTTCACAGAGAAGGAAATTGAGGCCCTGAGAAATTATGACTTATCTAAGTTTACACAATGGCCAAACCTGAATCGGAAGATGGATATTCTAATTCCCAAGCCTTATATAATCATTGAGAAGTACCAATTTATATAAAGTAGCAAAGGAACTAATCTACTGTGTGAAATAACATACACTTGTACTATCCAAACTCTTCTGCTTGACCTCTATGAAGGGAGGGGATAGGGTAGTGTTAAAAAGCAATGGAATGGCCTCCAAATTTGCCAGAGGATAGAATAGAGAAATGCAAGCCCATCCTATATTCCACAGATTAGATTATGAAGTTCTGAATGAAGAAGAATATTCTGTAATTTCTGATTTAGAATTTTTATCAAAAACCCTTCTTTTTGAGAGTCTATTGCCTTTCTGCATATAACACATTCTGGGTAATAATATGCACTCCTCACCCAAATGCCTCTATCTTTCTCATTAAGGCTTCAGGAAGCACAGTTAGTGAATTCCCTTTTGAATAGCTCATTAAATTATTTGCTTTTGTTCCTGCCTCCTGTCTCCAGTGTTCTGCATCCTTATTTGTGCTTTTTCTTTAAAGCCAACAAAGAGCCTAGAAAACTCCCTTATGTAAAATTCCAAAATTCAACTATGTACTTTACTCATAGCCTTAATTATAAGAAGTCATGTCTGTTCCATACTTCTGGTTTTTCAAAGTGCGCCATTATGTAGAACAGCAAGCAGAAGCAAAAGATAGCAAACCTCATTGAAAGTCTAATCCACACAGAGCTATCCCTATTGAATTGCTGTAAATAGAAATAATATTTAAAAAAAAAGAAATTGCCTCTAGGGCTCTGCCCCACAGATCTATTTACAAACCCCAAACAAAGCTCAGTGAGTCAAGTACACTTAGCCCAGTGTCTGGAACACAGCAATCAGTTAAAAAAATATTTGTTGAGTGAATACACTATTTTCATTTCCCCCTTGTTATTCATTCTCTGCTCTCCATTATCTTCTGCTGCCTGAATCCTCACTCCTGTAGACTGTATCTCCCAGGCTTTCTTGCTGGGTGGCTGCCCATTGGCTACAGGTGATGGGAGATTGGGAGGTGGAAAGAGAAACACATTAAGTACCTCTTCCCACTCCCCTCTCTTTCTGCACTTTTCTTCTGGTATGGCTGTGCCTTCCACAACCACAGTTCCCACGGGGGGCGGGGCCCTCCTCCATGGAACCAACTCTCACTGGGTTCCAGAAATAGTGTTTCCTCCTCTTGCCCCTTATACACGAGGCTGATAATAGCTTCCTACATTGCTAGTTCCTGGATGTCTCCACATCTTCTTTGGTTCCTTCAACCCTGCCCACATCTCAGTAAACTTTTTTCTTAGTCAACTCAGGCTGCTATAACAAAATACCATAAACTGGGTGGTTTAAATAACAGAAACTTATTTCTCACAATTCCGGGGGCTGGGAAGTCCAAGATCATGGCATTGGCAGATTCTGTGGTGAGAGCCCACTTCCTAGATGGCTGTTCTTTTGCTGTAAACTTACATGGTATAAAGGATGGGGGATCTCTCTTAGTGGTAAGGATGCTAACCCCATTCGTGAGGGCTCTGCCCTCATGATCTCATCACCTCCGAATGTCCTTCCTCCTAATACCATCACCTTGAGGGTTAGGATTTCAACATATGAATTTTAGGGGGACATAAACATTCAACCCATGGTACCATCCCTTCATTAAACTCTTCACTTCAACCAGATGAGTGAGATTTGTTTTTTGTTATCCTGACTGATATGGTGAATAAATTAAATAGATAAATGAAAAAATTTAGAAAACCAGCTTTAAAGTAATTTTGAATGTATAATTTTTAATGTTAGGAAATAAAGCTAAAAATATAAAAATCACTTCCCAAAATATTAAAATCTCAATCATTGAAATTTTACATAAATATAAGTTTTAATATACAAAAATTTACATTCATGTTTATATAATATATGCCAGGGGCCAGGGGCAGGTAATGTAATGAGAAAATTGATCTAAGTATCAAGAAAAAATGCTAATGGCATTAATAAATGACAACTGACAATTAGCTTGTACCTCCATTATAGACTGGAAGTTTGCTACATGTATGTATGCATATGTATTATAAACAGCCCCAACCATTCATAAAATTGATACACCTGGTATATTATCTATGGCCCAACTTACAATTTGAGCAAAATCTTTTTATACCATAACTACACGGTTTTAGGAGGTGGGGTCCAAGTGGGGCTCTGACATGGGCATGAGTTGGCTTCAGGTTACAAGTGTGAGCCATAGGGAGACACCTCATAATCAAGTCATCTGTGAGGAAACAGGGCTTGAATTACTTTAGTGTAGGGGGCAGGTTGAAAGCCAGAGTCATTATCAGAGTTAGGGTGGGTGGCAGCCTGGAGACACAAGTCCATCTCTGAGTTAATGCATTCTTTCTTCTCTCACAGACACTCTCTCTAGCACACTGGCACTTGCTTCCTTTCACTTTTACTCTCTCTCATTATAATAGATAAGATTTATTCTAAAGTGTATAAAATCTTCAACTTTGCAAAAATGCCATAGAAATAAAGATAAGCAAAAGGAAAATAAAACGTAAAATGACCCACAATCTTTCCATACTGAGATAACCAGTTTTTGCAGTTTGGTGAATATCCTTCAAAAGGTGGGTGATTGATGACTAGCTGGGTGAATGGATCAGAGGTGGGTATTTCCTAGCAAAAATCTAATCAAATTTACATATTTTATAATTTGCTGTTTTCACTTAACAATATGTTCTAATATCTTTCCAAGTTATTGCCTACCCTTCTACGGCATCATTTTTATAGCTGAAAAATAGTCTATTGTATGAATTTGTCATTGTTTTCCCAATTCCCAATTGTTGGAAATTCAGATTCTTTCCAGTATTCCCCATTTTAAATGATTCTGTAAAAGATATCCTTGTAATTGCTTGCTATTTCAATAGCAGGTTTACTATCATTATCTGGATTTTTTTAGTGTAATGCAAAAGAGCTTTGCTTACCCTTCTTCTGAGGTATAACTGTGATTACAGAAAAATACAATAATCGTAGAATCAGCTCATTTTTAAAGAGATTGGCCCTGTATATCCAACCCAGTGACATTGTTGGAGCCTGGGTCCTCCCTGCTACCAGAAGCCCTTTCCCCACATACTGCTGTATCAACCAAGTAATCTTACACAATTAGTTAACATTTTATTCAATATTTCTTTTTTCTAATGAATACAAAGTGGCAAAATGGAAGGAGACATACATTCTTTTCTAATTCTTTCACATACCCACATCTATATGTAATACATTTTACAAATACATATGAGAGTGCATATGTATGTGGCTGAGTGTCTCTACCAGATGACTCGTGCTATCTCCACTGTTTCTGTTCAAGAAATCCATAGGTCACCATGTGTTTCGTACTACTTACCCCACCAACCCGGTTACAATCTAGCAAATCACTATAGAGGGTGCAAAGTCCCCATCTACACCTGGCCCAAAGCTTACCAAGTGGCTTGCCTAAAAACTCTGCTGGTAAGGGTGCTGTCTTTTGCAGAGTGACTATCAAATTAATTAAAACTTTTCTTCTGGGGATTCAATGCAAAATACCTAGAGGCTCATGCATTTCAGAAAACTATTTATTGAGCATCTTTTATATGCCTAACACTGTGGTAGGTGCTCAAGTTAAAGTAGTAAGCAAGAGCAAAAGATCCCTGTCCTCACAGACTCATACCCAAATGCACAGAGCCTGGGAGGTAACAGGGAGGTACCTAGCAGGGACTCAGCAAATTAACTGAGTAACTCATGTCAAGCTCTTATAGCAGTGTTTGGCACATAGTAGGTGCTATATAAGTGGTTCTAGTAATCGTAGTAGCAGTAGTAGTTGTATTATTTGTGGAGTAAATGAGTGAAAGAAGTCAGGAAACCCAGAGAATAGACAGTAAGCAGAAGCTATGAAGCTGCCAATGTCATGAGGCAGAAAGATCTGTAAAGAAGTAGATGGAAGCAGGAGAAAAGTCGACAGAGAAGTAAAAGGTGACAGAAGTTGAGCTATAAAGATAGTGGAGCTATTCCAGTGACCTGAAGGATGACCCAATTCTTCCTGAAGTCATGCAACTGCTAGGATAAGTCCCTGTTTTTACTCACTTCCCTGTGTGGTTTTGGGGTACCCTAAGCAATGCTTAGCTTCTTATAATCCAAAATAGCTTGATTTCATAGTTTTCTCAATAACATAAGAGAAAATCTCTCCTCTTTAGCATTTCTGATCAAGGTGGAACACATTTTTCTTTTGATTTTTTTCTGCCTTCATCTGAAGCCCAAGAGAAAGATAAAATTATGTAATCATTTCAAAAGAAACATAAACTAAGCATGGAATTATTATCCCTATGGCATGTGGGCAAGCAGACACAAGCCTCTATATTACGGTTGTTTTGGTGAAAAGGGAATGTGAGACAGCATCTTAAAAAATATCTTAGCCTTGCTCATCCTTTTGTGCTTCAGTTTTCAGTGCTATATTCAAAATAAACTTAAAGAAATATGAATTGTTTTCCCATAATTTTATGATTCTCTGCTTTCTTTCTTCAATTAAATCTAATTTGTATAAGATTTTTAAATTTTCTTCAGCTATAATGGAATTGGATAATCCATCATTATGAAATTTTAAAGGTTTGAATATTAAAGTAGCTTGAATATCCTTCAGGAATACAATATTCATTAAAAAAATGGAAGCAACCATCATCTCTGTATGACAGTTCAGAAAAAAAGGAAATTTTACAATGCAGCCAGATACCTTCATAAGACTTGTAAAGAATGGCATGTAGCATGGTACAGTGGAAGTGATATAAATTTTGAGACTGATACATTTTAATCCTAGCACAGATGCTTCCTAGCTGTGTAATTTTTGGTAAAATAACTTTTCTGGGCTCAGTTTTATCACTTGTAAAATGGAGAAAATACTAGTCTACCCACAAAGGTATTGTAAGAGAATATCTATAAATCTTTAATGAGAAAGACTGGTACATGGTAAGAATAGGCAATGTTGGTTCTCCCACTTCCTCCGTCTCCACTCTCAGTGTTTAACCACTCTCAGTGATTCGTGGTCTAATCAGGGTTCAAACCCATCTGTGATCAACATTAGACTTCTTAATTCTGCTTCTGATAATGGTTGAGTGAGATCCTATCAGATTGATCCTACTGAACATAACCACTACAAACTTTGGACACAGTACAAGAAGCAGCTTCCTTAAGACAATTGAGAATGAACAGAATCAGGCAGATCCTGAAGGGTAGTTGATGTTCAGATAAGGGTTGTTATAGGTTCAGCCTCCAGCTTATAGATAAGTGTAGTCAGAGTGGCCTACAGGGTGGCAGAGCAGTGGTAGAAAAAAATCACAATCTTTCTGGTTTGGTGAATGAGAAAACTGAATCTAGGAAAACGATAGGCAACTGAGAGAGAAGGGGAATGCAGGAAGAGAAAGAGTCAGAGGGAGGATTCCCCAGTTCTGTCTGCCCTTAACTCTGGCTGACCTTTGAACAGTGCTCAGTGTAGACTAAAAGAAGCTCTGACAAAGACAAAAGATTTTAACTGAAACAAAAGCAGCCACCCAAAATAAACAGAGTTTACAGTTAAAAAAATTTTCCTCACTGGAGCAAAATAACAGAATATAGAATCTCCATAACTCTGTATTTACAATGTCCAGAATACAATGCAAAATTATCCAAGATACAAAGAAAACCAAAAAATGGAACATATTCTCAAGAGAAAAGAAATCTCAACTGAGATCAATCCTGAGATTATCCATATATTGGAATTAGCATACACAGGTTTTGAAGCAGCTGTTTATAACTATGCTTTGTGAAGTAAAACATAATATGTTTGCAGTGAATGACAAGGTGGGAAATCTAGATAGAGAAACAGAAAAGATGAAAAGATTAAAACAAAAATTCTAGCACTGAAAAACACAATATCTGAAATCAAAAATTTATTGGATGAATTAACAGCCAAGTGAGTATGACAGAGGAGAGAGCAAGTGTGCTATAAGATAAACCAACAGAAATTACATAGTGTGAAGAAGAGAGGGAAAATATTGGGAAAAAATGGCAGAACCTCAGGGATATGTTAGATAACATACATTAACATACATATAAGCTAACATACATACAATTGGTCTCAGAGTCTCAGAGGAGAGGAAAGAAAGATAATGCAGAAAAAAAATGAAAAAATCATGGCCACAATTTCTCCAAATTTGATGAAAGACATAAATTTAAAGATTCTGAATGCTCAGTGAATACCAAGCAGGTTAAACATGAAGACATCTACCCCAGGGCACATCATAGATCAAATCTTAAAAGCAGCAAAAGATAAAGGATGACACATTACATACAGGAGAGTAATCTTTGATTAACATCTAAATTCTCATCAGAAACTATGGAAACCAGAAGAGAGTGGGACAATATCTTTAAAGTGTTGAGAGGAAAACAAAACAAAACAAGTTAACCCATAATTCTATGTGTAGTGAATACATCTTTTAAGAATGAAGGCCAAATAAAGATATTTTCAGATAAAAGAAAACTAGGAGAGTTTGTTGTAAACAAACCTGTGATGCAAGAACTGCAAGAATAATTTCCTCAGACCAAGGGGAAATTATATCAGGTAGAAATTCAGATCTACAGGAAGGAAAGAACATTGGAAATGGTAAATATCTGTGTAAACGCAAAAGACTAATTTCTTTTCTCTTTTTCTCCTCAATTTCTTTACAATACATATTACCATTTAAAGCAAAAATTATAACATTTTCTTGTGGGATTTTTAATATAGATAGAAATAGTATGTATATAAACTATGACATAAAGGACAGGGAGAGGATATGAATCTATATCGTTGCAAGGTTACTATATTTGATTTGAAGTGGTACAATATTAACTATGAATGGACTGTGATAAGTAAAGGTTATATATTGTAATCTTTAAAGAAACCATTAAAATGTGATGCAAAGAAGTAAAGAAAAAAATATCAAAATCAAAAGGGAATTTTTTTAAATATTCAAATAATAGAAAGGAAAGGAGGAGAAAGGGAACAAAAAATAGAAGCACAAAAAACAAATAATAGAACAGTAGAGCCAAATCCAACCATATTGATAATTCAATTAAATATTAATGGACTAAATGATCCTATTAAGAGGCAGAGATTGTCAGAATGGACAAAAAAGCAAACTCTAAATATAAGGCCTATAAGAAACACATTTTAAATGTGAAGAAACATATAGATTGAAAATAAATGGAATGAAGATAGATATAACAAGCAAGCAGTAAACTTACGGAGGCCAAAGTGACAATATTAATATGAGGGAAAAGAAATTTCAAGACAAAAATGATTAGTGGAGCTAAAAAGGAATATTTTGAAATATTAAAACTGCAATCCACTAAGAAGACATAGCAATCATAATCATGTATATGCCTAATAACAGAGCTTCAAAAATACATGAAACAAAAATTGATAGATGGAAAAGGAAAAATAGATAGTCCCACAATCCTACTTTAGGTTTTAACACACTATTTTTCTGTCTTTCTGTTCTCTTACAGAACTGAACAAAACTATCAGCATTGTAATTGATATTTATAAAACACAACATTCAACAACTACAGAATACTCATTCTTTTTAACTACCATGATTCATTCACAAGATGAACCAAAAGCTGGGCATAAAACAGACCTCAATAAGTTTGAAAAGATTGAAATTATATAAGCATATTCTCTGACCACAATGTAATTCAATTAGAAATAACAAACAATATCTAGGAAACCCCCCTAAATTTGGAAAATAATAAAAACACACTTCTAAATATTCCATGAGTCAAAGAAGAACTCACAAGCGGAATTTAAAACATTTCGAAATGAATGATAATGAAAATACAACATATCAAAATTTGTTGGATGCAGTTAAAGTAGTGTTTAGAGGAAAAAACATGGCTGTTAATGCTTATATTAGAAAAGAATAGGATTTAGTAAACCACGTCACTTGGGACAAATTTGGCCCAGAGCTTGTTTTTTATGGCCTGGGAGCTAAGAGTGTTTCTGCCTTTTTAAATGGTTGTAAAACATGAAGGAGGAGGAGGAGAAGGATAGGAAGAAAATTCAACAGAGATCATATGTGGCCTGTGAAACCTAACATATTTACTCGGTGACCCTTTACAGAAAAAATTCACTGAGGCCTAAAAAAGAAGAAAGCTGTAAAATCAATGATTGAAGTTCCCACCTTAACGATTAAACACTGAAAAGCATTAAACCTAAATATGAGGAAGGAAATAATAAAGGTAAGTGCAGAAATCAATGAAATAGAAAGTAGATATAAAATAGAGGGAAAAAATCAATAAAACCAGAAGCTGGTTCTTGAAAAAGACAAATAAAATTGGTAAACCTCTAGCGAGACTGATCAAAAAAAAAAAAGGGAAAAGAGAAAAATTACTAGCATCCAGAGTGAAAAAGGGGACATAACCTACAGATGTTAAAAGGATAGTGAGGAAATAGTATGAACAGTTTTATGTTAATAAATATGACAATTTAGATGAAATGGAAAAATATTAGGAAGTCACAAATTACCAAAACCAATCCAAGGATAAATGCAAAATTTGCATAGTCTATATCAATTACAGAAATTGGATTTTTAATTAAAAAAAAAATCTTTCCACAAAAAACTTTAAAACCAGATAGCTTCACTGATGAATTCTAACAAAAATATAATAAAGAAATAATGTTAATCACACACAAACGCTTTTAGAGATACAAAAAAAAGGAGGGCGCACTTTCCAATTAATTCTATGTTATCATCTCAATATCAAGACCAGACAAAGACATCACAGGATATTACAGAAAAATATTCCTCATGAACATGAACATAAATATCCCTGAACAAAATTGTAATAAATGAATTCCAACAATATACAAAAACAATAGTAAGTCATGACTAAATGAGTTTTTCCTAGAAACGTAAGCCTGGTTCAACATTTGAAAATCAATTAATCCAATTCATCATATTAACAGGCTAAAGAACAAAAACTTCATTTCAATAGATCCAGAAAGAGCATTTGACAAAACACAAATCCATTCATGATTTTAAAATCTCAGCAAACTAAGAATAAAGACAAATGTCCTGAAGACATCTATGAAAAGACCACAGCTAATATCATACTTGTAGTAGTCAGGGTTCTCCAGAGATACACAACCAATAGGGGGTGTGTGTGTGTGTGCGTGTGTGTGTGTGTAAGCATATAGATATATATATACGTATATGTATACACATACATATACATTTATTTGTTTATTTATTTACTGAAAGAAATTGAGTCACAAGAGTGTGGGGTCAGGCAAGTCCAAAGTCTACAGGGCAGGCCAGCAGGCCAAAGACCCAGAGAAGAGCTGATGTTGCAGCTGGAGTCTGCAAGCAGTCTGGAGGCTGAATTCTTTCTCTCTGGGAGGACCTCAGCTTCTTTTAGCTAAGGCCTTCAACCAATTAGATTAAGGCCACTCACATTACAGAGGGTAATCCGCTTTATTCAAGGTCTACTGAGTTAAATGTTAATCATATCTAAAAAATAAATACTTTCACAGTAATATCTAGACTGGTGTTTGACTAAATATCTGAGTAACTTCACCTAGCTAAGCTGATGCATAAAATTAGCTATCATAATACTCAATGCTGAAAGACTGAATGTTTTCTATCTAAGATCAAGAAGAAGGCAATTCTGCTCTTATCATTTCTATTCCACATCATACTGGAGATCCTAATCAGTGCAATAAGGTAAGAAAAATAAATACAAGCAGACAGATTATAAATAAAGAAATAAAACTGTATTTATTTGCAGATCACATGATCATGTACCTGGAAAATCTTAAGGAATCTATTAAAAAAAGCTAATAGGACTGATAAGAGAATTTAGCAAGTTCACAGGATACCTAGTTGATATACACAAATCAATTGTATTTTGATATAGTAGCAATAAACAATTGGAAAATAAAATTTAAAAACAACTCCATTCACAATAGCATAAAAGATACTTGGGAATCAATCTGACAAAAGATTTGCAAGACCTGTACACTATAAAATATGAAAGATAACCAAGGAAAATTAAAGGAGACCTAAATAAAATGACAGAGATATTATGTTAATAAATTGAAAGAATCAATATTGTTAAGAAGGTAATTCTCCTCAAATTAATCTATAGAACAAAAGCAATCCCAGCAAATATCCCAGTACCAGCAGTATTTATTTTTGAAGAAATTGGCAAACCGATTATAAAAGTTATAGGTAAATGCAAAGGAGCTACAATGGCCAAAACAATTCTGAAAAAGAAAAACAACTTTAGAGAACTTACTTTACCACATTTAAGACTTACTCTAAAGGTGTAGTAATTTAAATATTGTGATGTTGGCATAAGATTAGACACATAAATCAAGACAGTGAATCCAGAAAAAGATCCATACACGTAAAGTCAATCAATTTTTGGCAAAGGAACCAAGGGGGGAAGAAAAGATTTTTCAACAAATGGTGCTGGAACAACCGGGAAAAAAGAATCTCAAACTTTGCCTCACATTATGCACAACAATTAACTGAAAACTGATCAAAGACCTAAATGTGCACTGAATCTATAAAACTTCTATAAGAAAATATAGAAGAAAATCTTTGTGATATTGGTTTAGCAAAGATTTTTTAAAGAGGACACAAAAAGCATGATCCATTAAAACTTGATTAAAATGACATCAGCAAAATTGAAAACTTGTGCTCTTTAAAAGATTCAGTTAAGAAAATTAAAAAGAAAGCCATAGACTGGGAGAAAATATTTGTAAAACATATATATGATAAAGGGGACTGTATCTCATTCGTATTTTTGAAATCTCTCACTATTCAATAAAACAACAAATAATCCAATATAAATGGGCAAAAGATTTAAACAGACACTTCACAAAAGAAAATACACAAATGGCCAAAAAGCGCCCGAAAAGATGCAAACTAAAACTACAAGGAGAGAGCGCAACACGCCCACTAGAATAGCTAAAATAAAAAACACTGCCAATCCCAAGTTTTATCAAGAATGTGGAACAACTAGAGCTCTCAGACATCACTGCTGGGAATGCAAAATGATACAGCAACTTTGGGAAACAGTATGAGAGTGTCTCATAAAGTTAAACTACCCTTATCATAACGACCCAGTAATCTCACTCCTAGATATTTACCCAAGAGAAATGAAAATATACGTCTACACAAAGACTTGTCTGCTAATGTTCTCAGCCGGATTATGCACAAGAGTCAGAAACTGGAAACAATCCAAATGTCCATCAACTGGTGAATGGATAAATAATTGTGGTATATCCTTAATATGAAATACAACTCAGAAATAAAAAGGAACAGAATATCCATTCAAACAACAACGTGAATAAGTCTCAAGAGCATTGTGCTAAATGAAAAGTCAAATCACAGAAGACTACATGCACTGTGATTCCATTTATATGAAATTCTAAAAAAGACAAACCTATAGTGTCAGAAAACAGATCAGTAGTTACCTGGGGCTGGAGACTGGAGGAAGGGATCAACTAAAAAAGGCATGAGGAATTTTTTAGGGTGATTAAAAGGATCTGTATCTTGAATATTGTAATGGTTACATGACTGTATACAATTTCCAAAATTTATTCAACTATACACTAAAAGTGCATAAATTTTATTATACATAAATTACATACCAGTAAAGCTGGGGAAAAATCAGATCACAAAAGAAGGTGAGAAATCCCAGCATTTAAGTGAAATCTCTGTTACCGTTCTCCACTGCTTAGATAATTATGTGTCACAAGCAGATTCCAGAAAAGAATTTAGTAATAATAATAACTATAACAATAAAATGACTACTATTTATTGAGCACTTACTATATGCTAAGGGACTTTATATATATCTCATTTAATCCTAATAATCTGTGAGGATGAGACAATGGAGAAAGCAAGATTTCGTAACTTAACCAGGATCACAAGCCTAGTAGGCAATAGGTGTCGTATACCAGAGTGTGTTTCCCAAATGCTACCAAGTTGGCCACCAGGAACATTGGGGAATGAAATCCAGATTGTATTTTGCAAAAAGTATTTTGGCCTCTGCTGTGAAATTTAGTAGCCTAGATCCTTGTTTGGTGATCTCTCAAAACAAAATAATTTTAATCCAGGTGCCTTCTTCTCCCACGAAAAAAAACCCAAACTTTAGTAAAAGTGATTAACCAAAATCTAAAAGTGATTGTTAACAAAGTCCCAGAGAATATCGTAGGGTGGACTTATTTCTACTCCTTCTTCTTTGCGTGCTATGTGTTTTTTCATACCTCTGTTCCTTCGCATGTGGAGTTCCATCTCTCTAAAGTTCCCTCCCCGTCCTTTCATAAGTATTTACTCATGCCTATCTATTCCATTTGACAGAGAACTCTGTGAGGGAGTGAAGGAAGAAAGAAAACCAGCATTTGAACACCCATGATGAACCCAGCATTATGCTGGGAAATTCACATACATCATTTGGGCAGGCGGGAACCAAGTCCACTTCGTCTTTGTAGATTCAATGCTTACTACACTGCATAGTTTTGCAGCCTGTAGGCAAACACAAACTGCTTCTTTGGTCTTTGGATTCTGATACACTTTGTTGCAATGCATGCATATTTACATTTTCAAAATCATATATTAGTCAACTTGGTCCCATAAGGCAAAGCCTGAAACTAACAGACTATCGATGTAATGCAGAAGACACAGTGAAGACACTAAAACAAAATTAGGATGTAGATTTCTAAAAGCTCCCCAAGGAAATGCTTAGACAACATAGTGGAACTTGGTGAGTTAGGAAAGCAGAAAAGGATGCCAGAGGCAGAGAAACAAACCAAGTCGGAGAGTGCCCATCATTAAGAAGATTTAGTACAGAATCCACTTCAGGGGATAGCACTTGGGGAGTATGGGTGGGTGAGAAGAGGAATGGAAAGAAGCAAATTGACATTCCAATGCATCTCTTTGCGGCTGTTAAGATAATTCTGGTTGTACCTGCAGGGAATTAATTACACCTCATAGTAATACTTAGACTCAACTCATTTTGTAGTCTTCCTTTGTGGTTAAATTTATTAATCCCTGAAAACTGCATGACTATTCAGGTTTTGGGTTATATCCTGCAGCTGGTCCTAACTTTCCAAACCAGAAGTAAAGCCTTAGACCACAGATTGACCTTACCACCCTTGGTTTACCATCTTCTACCTTTACGCTGATGATTGATGGCCTCTCTGGCATTTTCTCTACATGTCTCAAGTGAAGGGAAAAATGGTTTGTTTCATGGCTCTGGGTCTGTCTTCCATCACCGAATTGATTTCCTCCCTTGGGCCCCGGATCCTGTTCTCTCCTTCCTTCTAACTGCTTTTCTTCGTTAATTACTCCTAGCTCACATTTATCTTCAACCCTTCCCTCTCCAGGTTCTTCCGTATTTAAAAAAAAAAAAGCTACCACCCTATATGTCTTCGTCCATTCATAGTCAAACATGTTGGAGAATTGTCTATATTCTTTATCTCCAATTCTCCACTCCCTTCTGTCCCAACACTCCACTGAAACTCCTCTCACCAAACTCACCAATGACTTCCTAATGCCAAACTCAGTGGATGTTTTCAGTCCTTATTTTGCTTGACTTCTTAGTAGCATTTAACAATTTAGCACATTCTCACTTTTAAAACTCTCTCCTATATTTGCTTCCACAAACTGCTGTCTCCTGGTTTTCCTCCTGTTGTTCTTGAAGCAAATTCTTCATGGAATGCTTTTCCTCCGTGTTGCTTCCTCAAAGATTTCTGTTCTACAAAGTTCTATCTCTGGGCCTTTGCTCACTTAATCCTCTTTCTTTGAGAAATCTTACCCATTCACGTGGTTTTGATGACCACTCACACACTGGGCACAGTCACATCTGTATCTTGAGGGCAGATCATTCTCTCCAGTGCCAAAGAGTAAAGCTAATTGCCTCATTTTATTTCTCCTTTGCCCAAGTTTACTTCTCAACTTAGATACCTTGCCAAATGCCACCTGCATTCATTCTTTTGCTCAAGACAGAAATTTTAGAATTATCTTTAACTCCTTCTTCTAGCCCAATTCCCACAGTAATGTAATCACCAAGCCTGGTCAATTCCCCAAATAGCTCTCAATTCCATCCACTCCTTTCTTTTCCTATCATTTCTGCCCTGGATTACTGCTAAATGCATCTTAAATGGGCTCCCTACTTCTTAGTCTTGCCTTTGTCTGGTCTACTGTCCTTGCTTGTGCTAGAATTTACATTTTTGAGATTAAATCTGTCACCCCTTAATGATGTCCCATTGCTTTCAGGATAAAGTTTAAATGCTGTCACATGGCCATCAATGTCCTCCTAATTCAGCCCTGCCTTACTTGCTTAAAAGGAAATTGCCTGCCCCAGACTTCACTTTCCACTCCCTTAAGCTGAAACCAGACATTGCAATGACCTGTCCTCAATTGTGCAAAGGTAGACGAGTGAGATGGTTCCTGAAAGTCCTCATATAGCAAAGCTATCCACCAACCTAGGCTACCAAGACAGTTATGTGAGAGGGAAATAAAAATCTATTTTATTTGGAGAGTCGTATTTTGGGATCCTTTATTACTCTACCCTAGCCTTTATTCCAACTAGTTAAACCATCTCCTCCTCATGCCATTATTGCCCTCATCTCCAATTGGATCCAATGCTCCATTCATACCAGGCTATTTGCATTCTCCAAATGCTCCACACTCTCTTACCCTCCATGTTCATGTATAAGCTGTTCCCTCTGTCTGGAGTCTGCCCCCTTTGTTCTCTGTCTGAATAACTCCTATTCATGCCTTAGGATTCCAGTCAGGAGTCAGCTCCTACTTTAATTCTTCCCTAATATGCTCTTCCCTACCGGGCCCCTCTCAGTCCCCACCGCACCCTGTGTATTTTACCACAAGGTCTTGTGATCACTGGCTTACCTGTGTGCCTTCCCTTTGACTGTGAGCATCTTGATGGCAGGGGTACCTTTTATCTCTGGCATATAGTGAGGGTTCAACAAATGTGTACTAAGTGAGGAGTCAGAGAAGCTCGTGATGTTCCAAATTTCCCTAGAGGAAGTTTGTGTGTGACTATGTGTACATGTGTCTGGGATTGAGCCATCTTAATGGAAATACCAGGAGCCTAAAGAGCCAGAGGCTGGGAGTATAGCCATGTTGGTGAGAGCTTTGAGAAGACGTGACCACCAGTTGACCCATGAGCTGGACCTGGACAACTGGAGAATCCCTACCCTCTCCCCTGTCCTTGGAATGTATGTTCCTCTTGCCTTTTCTGTTCCCAGAAGTTGCCCCAAGGATACAACCTTGAGATAGAAATGTGGTGTTGAGACTATGTAGACAGTATACTTGACTGAATCCATTTAGGGTCTCAATAAGAACCTTTTAAGATTTGGCGGGTGGGTGTGATTTACTCATCTTGTGGCCACCCAAGACAAGCCTCGTAAGTAAGTTTCCTTACTTATTACACCTGCCACCTACCAATCTGGAGTGGTCTGTCTCTTTCTTCTGTCTCTCCTTTCCCTCTGCCTATGGGGGCTGGTTTAAGATTATACCTGCGCAGCTCCCGAGGAGGTTGGGAAGCAACAAGCCAGCTTTAGAGAGTACAGAGGGATCATGCTGGGGCTAGGGGTTCAAATGCAACTCTCAGGATCAGGAGCAAGGGAGAAGAGGAGTGGGGTAGCCAGGACAGTATTGTGGAAGGCAGGATAATGGCTCCTACAGATTCCATGTCCTAAACGTCTGAACCTGTGAATGTGTTAGGCTACATGGCAAAGGGGAATTAATGGTGCAGATGGAATTAAGGTTACTAGTCAGCTGACATCAAAATAAGGAGATTATCTTGGATTATCCCAGTAGGCCCAATGTAATCACAAGGGTCCTTAAAAGTGGAAGATTGAAGCAGAAGATGGAGAAGTAGAGAGATGGAAGTGTAAGAAGGACTCAGTCTAATGTTGCTGGCTTTGGTGATGGAAGGAGGCCATGAACCAAAGAATGTGGGCAGCCTCTTGAAGCTGGAACAGGCAAGAAAATGGATTCTCACCTAGAGTTTCCAGAAATGTGTCTAGCCCACTCATATCTTGATTTTAGACTAGTGAGACCCATTTCAGACTTCTGACCTCCAAAACAGTAAGATACTAAATCTGTGTTGTTTTAAACCACTAAATTTGTGGTAATTTGTTGCAGCAGAAATAGGAAACTAATAGACATATTATCAGTTGAATGAACTTAGACAAGATGTTTACTCTCCCTAAACCTCAGTTTCCTTCTACAAATAGGGATGGTACTCATTCTGTGATTATGAGGATTAAATGAGATATTGTATCTAAAGATCTTGGAAAAGTGCATAGTAAGCATTCTGTAAACAGTAGTAATTACTATTGATAATATCATCATTGTTATTATTGTTCACTAATTTGCCTAATACATCTAGGGTGGAGAGGAAGGAAGAGACAGAGAAAGAAAAGATAGAAAGTAAAACAATAAGCATCTATTTTGGAAATCTGCAGGCGTATTTGGTTTTAGCTCTTTTGTAATGTGTCTTCTTATCTCACAGAGTGTACTTCATTTCCTTCTGCTTTTTCTCTCTTGCTTTAGGTATTAAGATCTATTTTAAATTTAGTCATTTCAAAGTCTCCTTGGCATCGTGTAAATGTCACACCATTAAATATATATTCAATGAGTGCTCAAGCAGACTGGCTTCCTTGCCAAGAAATGGAGTCCTGTAGGTGGGCAGGTGGAGAAATGACAGACAACCCCCTGCCCGTAGACTCTGCTGTCCTTACTTACCGGGACCATGCTTTCTGAGCTCCAAATTGGGTTGTGTGGTCTGAAAAACACATTTTTTCCTGAGTTTTCATTTATTTTTATGAAAAGACTTTCATAGGTATTAAATTAAATCACAAGAAATTTAATGGATAATCTTTACTGCAAAGAATAAAATCTCAAGTGAAAATTCAGAGAAAATATATATCAGTTTTTATAATATTTGAAATTTGAATTATCTGTGACAGTCTAGAATGTAAGGCTTGGTCGACATAGGTGGGTTTTTGTTTTTGTTTTGTGTCATTTTGCTTCACTCTCAGGTTACCCTTCGCCTCCTCTTTTCCTCTGAGGCGTGCTGCTCCCATTCTAACCTGGTGAGCTGCCAGACATAGAACCCGAACTTCTGGTTGATGGGATAGAAATATGACACCAACCCAGCCAATCACAATAACCCATCACGCTGGCCAATGCTTGATTCCATGAATAGGGACATGATCCAAACACAGCCAATTTCATACAGACAGATAAAGAACATGACTTTCTCTTTTTCCTCTTGAATAGCAAGTGGTGGAGACGTACGTGGGAGCTGTTGCCTGCCATACTTGCTATCACAAAAAGGAAACACATCTGCAGGAAGTGAGTGACACCAAAAACCAGAAAGAGGCAGGGCTGAGAAATGGAGAGGAGAAAAAACCCAAATGATATCACTGAGCTCTCAGACCCAGCAGTGCCCGACACCAATTATTCCCCTTCCTTCTTGGTACATGAGCCAATAAATCTCTTTTGAGTGGTATTTCTGTCACTTGAAATTGAAAGGGCCCTGGCTAATACCCAGGGCCATTGCAAAAAACACTGTCAAAAAGAGACCTCAGTAAAACCAGCCCAGAAGAGGGCAAAACAAGGACAGGAAAAAAGAAGAGTGGATATGGCAGGCGGTAAGACAAGGAGGAAAGACAACGAGACTCAGAGTCAGAACACCAGGGTTGATGTTCCAGCTCTGCCACTTACCAATGATGACCTTGGTAAAGTGCATCCTTGGGTGACAGCATAACATTTCTGTTTAATGGTCTGCAGAGTGAATGACTATGATATTGCTGCCATATATAACACGATGTGCTGTGGGAGGCTCACCTGAGATAACAAATGTGAGCACTCCTTGTAAATGTTAAGTGCTTGCAAATGGCACTTATTACAGAGAAAGCAGCACATATGAAAAGACTATGGATTGAAACAGAGACTGGAAAGGAAAAGTTAGGCCCTAAGTAGCTGAACTCTTGAGAGAGGAATATGAAAAGCAGTTAACAGTTGGATCATCTCTAAAGTATCTAGAGGGCAGACTTAATACTGAATGTCACTGGTTTGAGTAAAAATATACTCAAAATCTATGCAAAATTTAGAAAACAACTCTAAGGCTATGTGTGCGATAAGAGTGGGAAGAGAGAGAAGAGAGGAGAACCAATGTTTGTGAGGAGTCCACAATATCTCACCTGTGTACATGAAGCAACACTGCAAGAGCCAAGTATTATTGTCCACGTTTTGTATTGAGGAAAATAAGACTTAACAGTTACATTCAAGCCCAGGTCTTATGATTCTACAACTGGATCACTAGATTATACCACTGCCCAGATAATATATATGAAACTAGACTTTGGGGGTTAGATGAGGATATGCTTAGTTTTCTTTCCAGATTATACGAATCAATCAATCAATATTTTAAAGAAGGCTGGAATTTATTTAAATTAAAAAAAAATTAGTTGTGAATGATTTCCTGCTAGATTTAAAGTCTAGCGCTTTCAGTAGTTACTAGAAATTTGTCTTTCCTCACCTGCGTGCCAGTTGTGAAGGGTCTGGGACTTTACCCCACTTAGAACTGAATAAGTTAGCCTGTCACCATTTAATGGATGCTGGCAGAAGACGTAAGACTCCTGGTCAGAGACAAAGGACTTTATTACTCAAGGCAAAAGCAGTAGCCAGAGCTTTATGGGGGTTTGTGTGCGTTGGTTTCCAATCCCCACTCCCACCACTAAGTCCATGATCGTGACAAAGAGATGGCCACACATGCTGTGAGTTGCACTACAGGAGAGGAACACTAATGTTGGGGGATTTACTGCTTTTATAGCAAATGGAAGCAAGTCTGTTCTTTGTCTGAGGGAGATGTTACCTCAACCCTTAGATTGCCTACTGCAAATGCAACTCTGAGCAATGGCCTGGGTAAAGAGTGGCCAGGGCCTTGTATCTGTGGCATACCCAGGAAGAATCTGTAAGGAGGCTCACGGCCTATGGTAGATTGCCCCTCCCAACACCAAGTCCTTCCCTTGACAACACTGAGGTCTTGGTCCTTCTCCTCTCCAACCACAATTTCATTCTTTTGCTCCCAGTTGGAATCAGCCATTGCACATATTTCTTCTATCTACTTTTCTTTCTTATTGTGGGTATTACCCACTTTATTCCCCAAGTTCTTGGAAATACTATCTCTGTGCCTCTACTGCTCACCTTTGTGTGATGCCTTTGTCATGTGTCAATTTGGCTAGGCTGAACTACCAGAATATTATCTTTCTAGTATTTCCAGTTAGGGATATGCCCTTGTGCAAGTTGGCCAACAAAAGGGAGGAAGTGGCCATTTTCCCCCGTTCTCCCAGTTACTCAGAAAAACATTAATCTACATGCTGCTGTGAAGGGATTTTACAGATGTAAACTGCCTAATCAGTTGATTTTAAGTTCATCAAAAGGGAAATTATCATGGATGGGCCTGACTTAACCAAGTGGAAGCCCTTTACAAGAGGGCTTAGGCCTTTCCTGAGCTACAGACTACAAACAGCAGCTGACTCTGCAATGCCTCTTCTTTCCCCTGGTATCTTCCTTTCTGACTATCTGCTGGTGGACAAGTTTCAGCTTGTGCCCATGGAGTTCCAGCCTGCACGTGATCTTTCCTTCCCGACTGCCTGCCCTATGGACTTTGGGCTAGCTAAGCCAGTCCTCGCAACTGTGTAACCCAATTCCTGGTAATAAATACTGTAATATATTGATAAAAATTAATATATTAATATTTATCATTAATATATCTTATTAATATAATCAATAAGGAACACATTTAAAATTGTTTGCATTATATTTATGATTATTACATCTATAAATAATTAATATATAATTTATAGTAAATGTTATTATAGGTTATAATATTTGTAATCGACATATGTATCCTACTGGTTTTACCTGCCTGATTGAATCCTGACTGACACATGTGCCACTTCATGGAAACGGCCCATTTCATGAGGCTGAGACCCCCCTTCCTGCCAAATTCAATGACTTTCTCGTCCTCTCTTTGCATGACCCCTCTACTAACCATCCCTTCTTTAAATTACTTCTTCCTTGGCTCTGGAAATATCATTCAGATGCTCTCCCCAGTCTCTCTCTCTCTCTCTCCTTTTCTGGTTCCTCTTGTTCCTCTAACTTTGGTCATTTTCCTAACAGTACTCTTGCCGTATATTAAATCTCTTCCTTCTCGCATACAGGTGATCTTCAATCCTCATGGTCTTATCTATACCCAATGCAATGACTCAGATATACGCTTCTCATTTTCACCATCTTGGAGTCTCCATTAGTATAACTCTTGCCCAGCCCAGTTCATGAAAGATGCATCAAAAAGAGAGTCAGTCCCAAGGATGTTTGAATCTTCTGCCCCTTCAGACTCTGGAGAAGCTGCCTTCATCGTGATGATGATGCTGATCAATACCACTACAATTTATTGAGTCTCAATAAGCACCAGGCACTATTTAAGATGCTTCACAAACATGATCTCATTTAATCCTTACAACATCCTTGTGAAGTAGATATTATGATTCCCATTTTTCTTATGAGAAATCTGAGAATTTGGGAAATATTATATAACTGGCCTTGGGACCCACAGCTGGTAGATGTCAGAGTTAGGATTTACACCCTTGACCCAAGCTCCAACCAACTGGCAATACTGCCTTTGTCAGAAGATATGGACAGTGAGGGTATAATCATGAAAGGCCATTTAAAATTGGAGTATCTGGCCCAGCATAGAAGAGATGAGCAAGTAGCTCTATCTTAAAAGTTGGCAGTAGCCTTCAGGTGACTATTGAAACCACTATAGCCATGGGTCTAGTCTAGTTGGTATAATCGCAGGTTTCCTTTGCCCCTGGTTCCTAATGCAGCTTTGCAGATTCCCTGGATGCTGTTGTATACCTTCAGACAAAGGACAGCCAGATCTTTCCCTTGCCAAGCTGTCTGTCTCCAACGATGGACAACAAGCCAGCTTCCAGACCATGCTCTTTTCTCGCTGATACTGCTTTACAACTCCTGAGCCATGACCTTGACACCAGTGAATCTCAATCACACCATGTGTGGTAGACCAATATCCAACAGATCAGGGGATTTGGTGATCATTTCCACTGATGTCAAGTCACTGCAGTGTTTTTGCAGAATCGTAGTGTTTAAGCATCCTGCAATAGAAGGCAGTGGAACATTGATGCCAATTGGAAAAAAAAAATTGCCTTCTTTCCCAAACAAGAATTTTTGGCAATTGTTTTCATCTTGGCTAAAGCCTGTATGTTTTGGGCATGATGTTTGCTTTATGGGCCAATCATCAAACCCTGATGTGGCTATGAATAAAGATTATGTAGAATATGAAGAACAAATTTCAAAGATGGCCATAGGAGCCTTGCAGTTTCCAAAAGAATATGTGCCAGGATGAGAAAACATCTTGGCAGACATTTCCCCTGGAAGAGAGGGAATAGGGTAATTACCTACTGACTCTTGGGACTTTGCCTTCTGCTTCTCTGAAGAAGGAGATGTCTTTGATGATATATTTTACATTTAACCACTTCCTTTTGTGGTACTTTGATGGCTTCAGTTTGTTTAAACATTTATTTCAATTGGTTGTGAATTTATTTCAGTACATTTTCAAAAGTTGGTTTGACAAGTTAACTGTATCAATTCCTCCAGCCAGTAGAGTGACCACTGCCCACCTTCTTTGTTAGTTCAGTGGCAAGAGGAGCCCAAAAATGGCCTGAGAGTAGTCTCAGCTTCCAATTTAATTGAACTATGACTGTTTTCTGGTAGAACATTCCTTCCTAAAGTATAGATCTCGAGATGGGGATAACTTCAAACATTACTCCAGCCACTCTCATTTACCTCGTTTCCTAGGCTCACACATTCTGGCTACAGGGAAGATGGCACCAGACATTGGCCACTGATTTAAGGCACCTGCTTGTAAGGAGCTATCTTCCTCAGGCCATTCCATTAATCTATCAAGCCATCTGCTTCTGGTGACAGGACAGAGTAGTGAATGCCAAAGGCAAGAGCCCACTGCCACACCTCCTTCACCACCAAATATAGTCATGTGCTGTATAATGATGTTTTGGTCAATGATGGACCGCATATATGATGGTGGGCCCATAAGATGAGTACCATATAGCCTAGGTGTGTAGTAGGCTATATCATCTAGGTTTCTGTAAGTACACTCTATGATATTCACATGACGAAATCACCTAACAACACATTTCTCAGAAGGTATCCCTGTCATTAAGTGATGCATGACTGTAAGTGTCTTACATAGCTGGAACATTATGTGAGATACCATGTTACTGGATAAGGCATTTATAAGCCCACAAATAGGAACGAGGGCAGAAGAATTCTGAGAAAGGAAGACAGATGTGTATATGCGGTATGCATCTATTCCTATGAGGATACATCACTGCCCACTTCATAGAATGATGCTTTATCAGGACTCAGAGATGACCTCTGCTGTTGGAAAGTTGGGCAATCAGTATTGGCTCTAGCTAAATCAACCTTGCGGAGGAGAAGTCCATGTTGAGCCTCCATCTTTGTCTCTATTGCCACTCTCTACATGGGCTTATTGAACAAGCACCAACGTAGCCAAGGGAGGAGACAGACTGACAGCCACATTTCCTATGTGTATATTGAGAGAATTTGCACAACAGTAGCTGAAAACCAGGTGCCAGAAGTGGTTATTAATTTTCTCCAATAAAGATACCACATCCAAAACCTCAGCTGTGATTGCCGTAACCACCTGATTAAGTCTGGGACAATCTACAATTATTCTCTAAGACCCATCTGGCTTTTGCACCTGCCAAACAGACTGCTTAAATGGAGATATGGTAGGAATAATCACCCCTACATCTCCCAAGTTTCTGATGATGACATTAATCTTTGCATTTCCTCCAGGGATGACACATTGCTTTGAGCTTATTATTTTGGGGCTTCCATTTGGCTCTTCCTATCAATATAACCTTCATTCCAGTAGGGAACTAATCTGAGTATTCTGCCAGTTGAGTATATTGGCTCTCACTATACTTTTTGGGAGTGGGAAAACAACCAGAGGATGGGAATTGGGCAAGAGAAGACACTTTTACATGCCAAGGATTATCAGTGCCTTATCCCTTTCCATCTCCTCCTACCAAGGCGGTTATCTATACACTCCTCAAATATGATCAACCCAATCACAGCACCTCATTTTGAGAGGCTATGTCTTGGGGCCACTTCTCCCAGTAATAATTACTATGTAAGTCAAGATTCTAGTAGGAAACAAGTAGTATATTCAAATTGGGGTAACTGGAGAGAGTAATAAGGAGACATTTTCCAAAGGTGTGGGAAGATTTAATAGAAACCAATAAGGGATAGAGAAGCTCTGCAGGGTTAGCAACAGCAGGGAGTACCCACTGGAACTCAAGGGGGCGAACCTAGAAAGAGCTGTAATCTTCAGTAAGGATTGTTGCCACTGCCAACCTGTGGCCTAGTAAGGAGGGAGCCAGAGGAACTAATACACTGACCTCAATGTGCTGTTGCTTTGCAACATCCTGCCAGTGTCATCCACCGGCTCAACCCAATGGGAAGCCAGAGAGCAAGAGGGCCCATTGGTACAGCCCATAAAAGTCATCCTCTCAGGACACAGAACAGAATAAAGAGTGAATCAGGAAGGGCTAATGGAGATGATCCAGTACATTATCTTCACCAAGAGACCCACTCTGAGCACTCTCATATCAGTACATCCCCAGGCCCTGGAATTCCCCATCCTCTTTATCTTGTTCTACCTTTTCTTTATCCATGGTTCCATTGTCATCTACCATACGTGATTTACCTATTTATTATATTTATGGTGTAATTTCTCTCTATCTTTCTGGTAGAAAGTAAGCTCTCCTAGCACAGGCATCTTCTTCTGTTTTGTTCCCTGATGCCTCCAAATTACCTAGAACAGTGCCTGCCACATAGTAGGTGTTCAATAAATATATGTTGATGAATAAAAATAATGAATTGTGGATAATGGGAAAGAGCTAGACAGAGAAGAAGGCAAACCTAATTGCTGATATAGTAGGTGAATTTCTAATCCTCCAGAGGTCTTAAAGAGAGCAGTTGGAAAAAAGCTGAGATATAGAAAGAAGAAAGAAAAAAGGTGACACCAGGAAAGATTAAATTTATGTCAGAAAAGGAGAAAAAGCCAGTGAAGAATGTGTTTGGTGGTTGTTTCTAGTAAATCTCATAGGAGTATCGATGTGAGGGTTATTGAGGAAAACTGACCAACACTTGAAATGGGCCCACACTGTCCAGTTAATTACCCTGAGTCTCCCCCAAGCCTCCCTTTGTTCCCCACCTTGCTCAGTATCTCCTCCCCCTTTTCTCGGCCAGCAGTGTTACAGGAGGAGGGGATGAACGGGTCTGAGGTTGATTAAGAAGAACCTTCACTCCCTCAGGTTCCTAAATCTCCTCCCCCAATCCTCATACATGTATACCATTGAAAAACAAAATTATACCAGTGGAAAAAAAAAAAACCACAGTTGGGGCAAGCACATTTGTGTTTATTTTATGATGAGGGTCCAGAGGAGCAAGGTTGAAGGCATCTGTTGCTCTTATCTGCCTTGGCAGCTCTTTCCCCTTCATTTGGTGACAATATCATGTTTTACCTTGAGGGATGTAATAGACTGAGCTGTGTCCCACCCACCCAAATTTGTATGGTGAAGCCCTATCTCCCAGTACCTCAGAATGTGACTATATTTGGAGATAGGGGTGTAATTAAGGGTTTTAAAGAGGTGTACTTAAGGTTAAATGAGGTCATAGGGTGGGGCCCTAATCCAACAGGGCTGCTGTCCTTATAAGAGGAAGAGACAATAGAGAGGCCCACACACAGAGAAAAGGCCACATGAGGGCACAGTTTGAAGGTGGCTGGATATAAGTCAAGGAGAGAAGCCTCAGGGTAAACCAAACCTGCCAGCACCTTGATTTTGGACTTCCAGCCTCCAGAACTGTGAGAAAATCAATTTCTGTTGTTTAAGCCACGCAGTCTGTGTCATCTTGTTATAGCAGCGCGAGCAGACTAAAACTGGGGACAAAACTTCTCCCATTACTCATGGCATGACAAAATCACTCCCAAGCCAAGATCCCCCAAGTCCACAGCCCCACTCAGCTAGACTGATTCTCTCTCTCTCTCAAGGGAATTTTAATTCCAGAAAGAGGGATGGTGCAGCAGGCATTGCAAGGGCACTGTCCAAAATTGACCATGCTTGAGTTCTCCTACTTTCCAATGTGAAGTTGGTCAGCCTTTTCTTCAATTCAGTGAGCTGCCTCCTCCTGCTGTGACATTTTCTTTCTTGCTTTTTCTTTAGCTTAAATTAATGAGAATTGTTTCTAATACCAACAGTAATTGACATATTATTCTCAGGTGGAAACTGTTTCTCCCCAAACTCTAACTTCCCACCAAGAATTAATTCCACTTCATGTTCCCATTCAAACTCAATTTCCATAGATAGAGCATTTTTCAAGTGATCTATCCTGGAAGATGAGCCCATGTGCCAACAGAAAAGAGAAGAAAAGCAAAATGATCTGAAATTCACCCTCCTGTGATTTATAAAATAAGTTGTGGAGGTTATAAGAAAAGTCCACTCACATCAACAATAGAGTGAGCAGAGAGAGGTTGGACTGGACACACTCTAATGAAGAAAAGACTTCCAGAATGTGCTTGTGAAAAGATTTTTAAAGTAGGGTTGAGACAAGAGGAGCTATTTTTAGAAGGATCACTCTGGCTGCAGGAGACATGAGAGGTGGAGACTGGAGGGGGGACCAGTTTGGAGTTATACTGCAGGGCCCATGCAGGAGAAGGCACAGAGGCAGGGCAAGGCTCCATGTGTGCACCTGTCAAGTGACCAGGGTGTTTGCCATCAGGCGATGTGGTGATTGAAATGATCATTTAGACATCATGGCCCCTCTACATTGAGACAAGCAAGGAGATAGTGTATTCCTTCTTTTTACACCCCCAAAATGTGCTTATTTCACTTTGTAGAAGTGAAAAACATAAAACTCAAAAAGACTTAAATATCTATCAACATAATTGGATAAATAAACGATATTACAGTTATGCATTGGAATGCTATGCATTAATAGGGAGATATGTAGATCTATGAGAAAATGACCACAATATTGAAATGAAAACCAGAAGCTGTTGACAGTATATAAAGAATGCTACCATTTTGGAAAAACAATAAACAAACAAAAAAAATGTATGTATATGCGTGCGTGTGTGTATGTGTATGTGTGTTTACTGCATATAGGAGTACATGCATGTGCATGTGAATAGAAAAAGTCAGGAAAGATACAAAAATGTAAATGGTAGCTGCAGGTGCAGATTACTAGATGGGAAATTTCTAACTTCTCCTCCACACTTTAACATTTTAATTTTTAAGCAGTAATATGTTTTATTACTATAACTGAAAAAAGTAGAAAAATATTTTCACTCTGGAATAACAAGACCACTTAAAGACATTGCACAAGTTTACAAGCAAAAGCTGAGGAGAAAGTCCTCTGTGGATTACAAGAAAGATTGTTGTGGAGTAAGAACGGAGTAGAGCCTTAGACACCAAAATCCAGTAGCCAACCACGTACTGAAAATGATGACATAGAAAGGGCACTCCATAGTTTCTTTTTCCTTTCTCTCCTTCCTTACAAATCAGTAAGCCAAAAGTAGAGAGTGCTAGTAGAATTGCACATCTGAAGAAGTGAAATAGAACAGTTGAGGGTTTCTTTTGTGCAGTATTTCCACCATTTTGGTAAGAATGAAATATATATGCACATATGAGCTATGAAATAGGAATTGTGTAGTTTTGGTGATTTCACAGAAGAGTTAAATGCTCTTATATGCACATTTAAATCTGGCACTGCACAGTATAAATATGAATGGCAAATCCAAACTAATAATTTAACATTTTAATTTTTCTTCACTTAGACTAATGTTAAACAAAATAATTTTTAAAACGCCATGGCAAGGCAAGAAAGAAACTATGAAGGGAAGGTCTGTATTTTAGTATCTTTATGTGTCTTTAGCATCTTTAATGGTACTTTGCTCCTGCTTTTTGAACAATGAGTCCCACATTTTCATTTTGCACTGGGCCCTGCAAATTATATAACCAGCCCTGCCTGTGATTACATGAACCATCAATTCAAGCAGCCTTGGGACATTTTGGTTGTGACGTGATGACGGCAGCAGTGGGGGCTGAGAATAAGTTTCAGGAACATCATTGAGGGGGATGCAGGAAGACAGAAAGGGGTCTGGAAGGGAGGTGGTGGCATTAACTAGCATCCTTTGGTGGTGCATTTTGTGCAGACTTCGAGGAGCAACAGGGACAGCATCACTAAGCAAGGGATGCTTAGTGTAAAGAGGCAGGTACCTCCCTTTAAACTGAGCAGATAAGAGCAATTTAGTGCTGAGAAGTGATGTTAGAGAAAGGCTCTTTTCTCATATGATCTCTGATAACCTTCTGTCTATTACTCAGATAGAGCTCAATACCGGGATATATTCGTGCAGAAACCCTGAGAGCTTGTTCTCAGGAAACCCAGGGAACAGCGTGATAGATCAATTGATTTGTCAAGCTGGGGTGGACAGAAGCAATTTCTTCGGCTAGACTTAGTTAATGCCGATGGCTTGTTCCTTCACCCTTTAATACACCTCACCCTGGCCCTGGATCATGCTCCTAGGAGGATGTCAGTGTCCCTGGAAGGCTCTGGGTTTTTTCTTTAGGCATTTGAAAGAGGAGATAAAACAGCACAGCATGAGCCTGGGAAAGCCATTAGCATGATGTAGGTGTGTCTGGGAGAATAGTTAGGTTACCAATGTGCCTGCTGGTAGTCATGTTAAAAGCTGATTTTGCCTCCATTTTCTGTGTCCAGTCATCCACTGGTGCCTCTGAAGCTTTCTTATTGGAAAGAAGGCAAAGAAAATGCTAACCAAATGCTGATTCTTTATACCTGAAACATCAACTCCCAGTCTCTGCCTGATCAACTGAGATAGTGGGCTGTCAGGAAGCACATGACCATGGAGAGCCCAGTAGCTTGGAACCTAAGCAGACTCGAACCTGATCACCCTGCTCCTTGCCTCTTCCTCCTGCACCCACTCTGATATTGCTGATTTTACTGCTTTGAAGGCAGGGAAGGAAAGAGGAGAGACAGCCTTCCACTCATCCTCTACAAATACTCATTTCACTCTTCACATTAATCATTCCAACCATCTCTAGTCCTATGCAAGGCAGGTGGGGCGGGGGGGACACCATACTACACGCGTTCCGTCTATAACCTCTCCTTTTTGCAAACACTGCTGACAACTCTTCTGGCTTGTAGTTCCCTGCTTCATCATAGCACTTTCCCCTCCATGCCTTTATTTATGCTGTCTCCTCTATTGGAATGCCTTCCCTACTTCTTCTTTGAGTGGTGTTCATCAAACCCATTTCCTCTTCTTCCTGGCTACATGGGTAAAACTACATTTCCCAGTCTCCCTTGCTGTTAGTTGTAGCCATGTGACTGGGTTCTAGCAAATAGAATGTGAGCAGAGGTGATGTGTGTCACTGTCAGGCCTGACCCATAAGAACCTCTTTCCCTTCCACAGACTAATGCAGAAGACAACAGCATCAGGAGAGCTGAGTGATAAAGGTGGTGGGGCCACAAGAAGGAAGTAATCCAGGTCCTTTAATCTCTACTTGGAGAAGAGCCACTTGCTGATCATCAGGAATATATATTTGGAAAGTGAGAAATAAACTTTTATTATATTTAGGGGTTATTTCAGCAGCCAGTGTTACTATAATTTACACAACTGACTTCTAATAATATTCTCCCTCCTCCTGGGGATTATGACACAGTTATAATCCAGATGTTTAATACTCAGATGTCCTCCAGCCATCTGGAGGCTCCCTGATCCTTGAAATTTAATTTTAAAGGCTGAAATTTCTTCATACTTAGGAGAAAATTCAGAACTCTCCTCCTCCCACCTCCATCACTACCAACATCTCCTGGGTTTTCTGAAAGACTTACATTTCTCCTGGTCGCGTCTTACTCTGATATCATGTCAGTAAGAAAGGACACGATAAGGTCCAACGGTCTTTTGTGTTTCTTAGAGCACCATTGCCTCGCTTCCGTGTTCAAAGCAAGTTCTGGTTTGATGGAAAGTGTGGCCACTTGGGGCTGCCAGTGCTTCTCTATTCAGTCTTAGGCTTCTTCTCACTTTGAGTCTTGTTGGACTCCCAGGCATCAGGGTCCGCGGGGATTACGTGCTGACAGGGTATTGTAAATGCTATATGTGAATGGGGAGTCAGGGAACAATGGATGAATGCTATACACCTGTATCCTGTGATCATGCACATGCTTCATTGTCCTATTGGACTTTACTTACAAAACAGAGGTTCAAAGACAAAATTATTAATAATTTTAAGAGGATGTGAGCAGAGCATTAAATCTCAAGCGGGGTCTTTGCTCTTGGGGTCCTACGAGACTGCACACTCCATGGGCTCATGAATCCCTCTCCTGCCCCTCCTCTCACTGGCCAGCAGAGCAGGTGAGTGAGGTCTGGGGAAGAAGGGGCAGATCCAAGGGAGAATGATGAAGACTGTGCGTGATGTAAAACCTTCTTCCAACTCTTCTACTGAAATCATCAGTGATGATGTTTGTGAGGTGAATTTTCCTTTGGGGAATGTAATTAAGTGCCGTGTCATGCTTCAGGCCCCGTGTGGGACAAAATTACAGCCAGAAGATGGGCATTAGCATTCAGGTTATGTCTGCAAATTTGGGGCAGAGGACGAGCACACAACAAACCACTTTAATTGAATAATTGATCCCTGTTCTTTAACATCCTTTGCCCAAACTGCTGCTGGGCACTTTCCTCTGGCTTGGACTCTCCCAAGTCCCAGCCTCCTGGCCTCACTGGGTCCTCACTCTCCCCTCTCCTCTTTCCTTCTGGCATTCAGCCTCTTCCTGCTTCCTTTAGTCCTTCCCTCTCAGATTGCCTTTGGAATCACAACGTGTTTCCTACTTTATTCGCAGAGCAATTTATTTCCTCCTTGAATCACTTTTGATTGATCTTTCTCTGATAGGCCAAATTGTCCTACCCAGGTAATTCGCTTAAGAAAACAAAAACAAACAAAAAGGTGGCTTATTTCCTAAAAGAATTCAGCTGCTAACATTTACATAATTCTTTTTCTCCTAGATACTCTAGTAACAGATCTTCCTTGACACGGCTTTAGAATCCTCAGGGTGGGGCGAGTGTGGGGGCTCTTCCTCTGGTCTCCTATAAAAAAAAGTGCATATTGTGCATATACATGTACATGCACATACACAAATACACATACACATATACATATACGTATACATATACAAATACAAGTACATATACATTTACATTATATATTGTCAAAAACCAACAAAGACAGACACTAGTTAAAGTGGTAAAAACAGATTTTATTCTGTAACTACCAATAGTAAGGGAAAGAGCTGAGCTCCAATCTGATTTGTGCAGAGGTGACTGGGCGTCTTAAAAGCAGAATGAAGGAGTAGGGAGGAGGGCAAGTGGGGGCTCAGAGGTCAAGGAAGTGAAAAATTACAAGGGTTAATCAGTTAAATGCAATCAGGCCAGCTGTGTCTGCTGGCCGGTAATTACCCAGTTAGGATTCTGTCCTCCCACAGAGACTGGGGGACAGAGGCCCTATCCTTCCGCATGATTACATTTCAAAGGAATGGCTCTCAGGTCCTTGAGAAAGACACCTCTGAGTTGCAGGAGATACATATTCACAGTTGTAAGCCCCTTGTAGTAAATTGTTGGGAAGGGCAGTCTCCTGGGTGCAGTCTTCTCAGCCACAGAGAAATGGGCCTTGGGCCTGGAACCCTTCCTTACCAAGAAACAAGGAGCCCATCCAGCCTGTACTGAGCTCATCACTTTGTGTGGGAACTTTCCCTGTTTCAGGCTCAGTGGGTGCTCCTCTGTCTGTTGAAGCTTGTGTGTCAGTGGCCCTCAGGCTTTCAGCTTTCAGTTTCAGACTCCAGGGGAGTGGGGTGGGTCCTTCCGCTGCAGCCTCAGGCCCGTTGCCTAGACCCATTGCCCCATATAGGCTGCCAGGGACACCCATAGCCATGGGGGACTGACACACGCTCTTGGAGCTCATCTAGCTCTGTCTCTTCGCTTTCCATGTGAGTAAAGCATTGTTCCATCCAGTGCTTGACTGCATCATATTTTCTTTGGCGATTCTGATACCAAGATGCGGTGGACAGAGCGTTTGGACTTTTATTCCTGGTGGCTGGCATTGGGATGGTCTTTGCTACCCTTCGTGTAGTTGGAGTCCTCCCCAGGCACTGGGAACCAGTGCATAGTGTTCTGCTCGACATAAATGCTCTAAGAAAGGGGACCCGGGGTCTATCATCAGGTGTTGGCTAGAACAAACAGTAAGTTTTCCTGGCAGCATTGAGCTTTCTCAGGCAGGCATTTAAGAGGGGCCTGGTGTCTTCCTAGGGACACAGTCTTATGTTGCTAGAAGCCCTGTCAGCCTTGTCATCTCTTAGTGAAGAAAGAGGTTTGGATTAAGTCATTTTATGTTGAGAGTAGTTCTACAGTTCTTAATATATACCTACGCATGTACATATACATACACACGTGCACACACACACATATATATAATCTTTTCAATGAACTTCCAAAGATGTTTATACCATAGGCACAAGGCAACCATGCCTAGAGGAAGCTCCATTTTAGAGGCCATGCTCTAACCCCAAAGGACAGTAGCAAAAAAAAAAAAAAACAGATCTATTTCAAAATATTGTCTCCCCTAAAGAGCTGCTGTGGGGCTCCTATCTCGCAGCTGTGAGCCATGTAATCCCTCATGTTTCTCCTTCTTCACTGGGCTGCCAGGAAGCTCAGGTTTAAGTGAAATGGTTGATCATAACAACTACACCAGCCCTGATGGTTAGCAAACAAATGTTCCTTTTTTTTCTAGTGATTTGGTGTCGTACTTTTATCTCTGTAACTATGTTGTTTATGCGTCCATGGGGATGAAGATGGTGAGGGAGGAAAAGAAACTAACCAACAAATATCTGGCTCAAGCTGAAGTTTTTGCCTCAACATTACCCTGAATTGTATGTGATAAGGATGTGGAGAGTGAGAAGCTAATTCATGAAGAATTCATGGTGTGAGTCTTTAATAAGCATGGACTGCATACAAGGCAGTCCAGTGGGGGAGAGAGGTGTCTTAGTTTTCTATTGTTATAAGACAAGTTACCACAAACTTAGTGGCTTAAAACAACACGCTTTTATCATTTATCATCTCACAATTTCTGAGTGGAATCCAAGCACATTTTAGCTGGATCCTCTGCTTGGGGTCTCCCAGGGCTACAATCAAGGTGTCAGCTGGGTTGCCTTCCTCTCTGGAGGCTCTGGGGAAAATCACTTCCAAGTTCATTGAGGTTGTTGGTGGAGTTCATTACCTTGTAGATGTACAACTGGGGGTTCCAGCTTCTTGCCAGCTGTCAGCTGGAGGCAACCTCCAGTCTCTGCCTCAAGGAGCCCCCAATTTGGCCACTTACTTCAACAAGCCAGCAAGGAGCATCTCTAGGGTGAGTTTATTAGCATGACAACATCTTAGGTAACCATGGGAGTGACATCCCATCACCTTTGCCGTATTCTGTTGGTTTGAAACAAGTCACGGGTTGAGTCCACATTTGAGGGATGGGATTACACAAAGGCATGTACATGGTGAATCAAGGATTATAGAAGAATACATTAGAATCTGTTGCCACAGGAGGTTATAATACAAATATTATTAATTGTGGCTTCTGACCTCAAGGAGCTTACAATAGAATTGAGTGAACAAGATACTTAAATATGTGATAATACATCAAATAGAAATGTCATGTTCACATCAGTTTACAAGATCATGAAACCTTTCTGAAGGGCTGGCATCTACAGGCAAGAGAAAATTCATGGGAAGAGAGTCTGCAAAGATGGGCTGGGACTAGAGTTTCTTGGATGTTAAGTGCCAGGATTTTGAAATTCATCATGTAGGCCTATGATTCCACATGCTGGATAAATGGTGCTGTGCCAGGAGTTGATATTGAAACCAGGTAAGCGTGGCCCTTCATGGAGCACTGATTTTACTAGAATACTTTCCTGGGAGGAAAACACAGTATTTTTTTATATTACAGTGAGTGTTGTGGAGTAGAATGCAAAATTAATATTATAAAATTTGAGGCTATAAAATTTAATTTATAAAACTATAAAATTTGAGGCTCCAAATCATTTTCCTTCTGGCTCTGGTGGAAATGTTTGAGAGGGAACAGCCTTGAGTAGCTGCTGGTCAGAGCAACCATCAGATATGGGGGTGCAGGGTAAGAGGAGTCAGAGAGACACACCCATGGTGGATGGGTGACAGATGAGGGGCCCTCAACCAGCTGTGGGGTCAACGAAGGCTTCAAAGGGTACGTAGGTGAAGCCACACAGTCTCTCACCAACGCAAGAAGGAGAAACAAGTTTAAAACTGACAGCAGAAATCCTTAGAGCATGAACAGTCTGGGCACGTTCTTTCTCCCAGGGTTGGGCTACTTCAGCAGGGTATTGGAGCTGGGGAGAGAAAGGGAACATTCTACCTATCTTGAACTCTCCCTTGAGTTGTAATGAGTCAAACACCTAAATACTTAGACCAATGGTTGGCAAACTATGACCCCCGGGCCAAATCCAGCCTTTTGCCTGTTTTTATATAGCCTATGAGCTAAGAATGGTGTTTATATCTTTAAATGGTTGGGGGAAAACATGGAAAGAAGAGTAAGATTTCTCAACACAGGAAAATCCTATAAAATTCACATTTTAGGGGCTGGCCCGGTGGTGTCGCAGTTAAGTTCGTGCTTTGGCAGCCCAGGTTCGTGGGTTCCGATCCCGGGCACCGGCCAACGCACTGCTTGTCAGCCATGCCGTGGCGGCGTCCCATATAAAGTGGAGGAAGATGGGCACGGATGTTAGCCCAGGGCCAGCCTTCCTCAGCAAAAAAAAAAAAAAAAAAGAGGAGGATTGGCAACGGATGTTAGCTCAGGGCTGGTCTTCCTCACAAAAAAAAAAAAGAAAATTTACATTTCAGTGTCCATAAATAAAGTTGAATTGGAACACAGCCTGCTCACTCCCTTCTGTATTGTCTAGGGCTGCTTTCACAGTAGAATGGCAGAGCTGAGTGGCTACAGCAGAACAATGGCCTACAAAGGCTAAAATCTTTACTATCTGGCTTTTGTTTGCCTGGTTTAGACCCTTCACAGGAGGGACACTAATGCTCTCCTATTTGACTCTGCACCCTCCCCTTCGTCTTCTTCAGTTTATGCCTGTCTACTCGTGCATTTTCCAAACTTCTCTGAGAGATGATAATAAGTTTTCCACGGTATTCTTTAAAAAATGAAATCCTGGGTTTTAAAAGAAGGAAAAAAAGGATTTTGTTCCTGGAAATGTTTTCAGCTCTTTACATATGCTTTGTGGCCATACAAATTGGGATGTAAATTTTAGCATTTCCCAAACTTATTTTACCATGCCACAATTTTTTTAAAGAATCTCTATTATTATCTCAAAATGTTCCATGCAGCACAGGTTCATCAATGCTACTCCATACCTTTACCAGACATCAAGAAATTGTCTTCTAATTTGGAGGCCCCTTCTTAGTGAAGCCCCCTTGATCATTCACTCCTCTCTCTGGGCAGAGAAATTTACAGTGGCGATCACTCCCACCACCCCTTCCCTCACTAGGGACATGCTCACTCTTTGACTCCCCTATCTGTGATCTCATTCCCCTCCCCTACACACACATCTCCCCCTCAAAGAAATGGAAGACAGAAATTTTCAAGCTGCAAGCTATAACCCAGCAGTGGGTCATGAAATCAATTTAGAGGGTCAGTGACCAGAATTTTAAAAAATAATAAAATAAGAGAGGATATAAAATATCAGAGTGCATCTCAATAGTACCTGGTGAAATTTTTATATGATTTCTGGGTCACAGCATAAAATGTATTTCTTTCTTTGGGTCATGGTCAAAAATGTTTGAAAGCCACTGTGCTGAGATGCAAACAAAATAAAAGAACATAGCAAAGCCTTGTAGTTAACATTTGATTAGCAAAAATGTTGTTATCTGTCCCACTATTAATTCTTATGTGTTTCCTCCCCAGGGTGTCCATTTTAAATTGCAAACATAAGGGACCAAGGACTGTGTCTTTTGATTAACTTCTGTATCTCCTACCCCTTTTGACTGTGGGACTCACTTCCCTATGGAGGCTGCATTAATATTTGATGTTGACAATGAAATGTAATTAAAAGCTAATAGAATAAGCTCTCCAGTTTCTACTGCCACTGTCTGTTTAAAGAATCAGAAGTAGCCCTCTATGCCACATCCACTTCTGCATAGTATTCCGGAGCCCTGTCTACATATAACCTAAGATGACTCAAGGGGCAACACTTCTTACTTCAGCAGAAAATGCACACATGTGGCTCCAACCTCTTCCCCAGCTGTAGCCTTCCTACATTCCCACACTCAGCTCTGCCCCTTCTTGCCAGGTACCCCCTGCTCCAGACGCTGTCTTCAGGAATTCTTCATGCCTCTGCATACAATGTTGCTCTTTCTGTTTCACAGCTCCTTCCTTCATGCTTTCCTCCTGTTGAAATCCTTCTTATCTGTAAAAGTCTGTGTTGCATAGACCTCTAGGAAGCCCCAACACACAGAGTTATTTGCATCCTTCTTCACGGCCCCACAGGACTTTGTTCATGTATCTGTATAGCAACAAAAGCACTGAATTGTAAGTTATGATGTGCCTATTGCCTCCTCCTGACCATTGGCTTCTCCAGGGCGAGGGCTGTGTTTTATTCATCTCTGAATTGTCCATGCCTGTCATGGCATGGCACAAAATAGGTGCCCAATAATGTTTTAAGTGTGAATGAAAAAGAAGAGATAGCATGAAATATCAGAGGATGCAAAGTTTACTTATGGGGTAGACCATATTCCTTCCTCCTACCTGCAACCCTTCTCTAGCAGCCAAGATAAAGTTTGCTTAGCAGGTTCATAATCCTTAGACCTTTTCGTGGAGTGGGTGAATGGAGATCAGATGCACGCATGCCTTCCAAGTATCTTAGGTAGAGAACTGATGCAGCTGCCTCTTCTACATGGACCAGCCCTCCTGAGATTTATAGTCAGACCATTCTACATGCCAGAAAGAAGTTTTAATTGCCTGAGGAGCTCTAATGTGATCACAAGTCAAGTACAGCTAGTAGTGGATGATTAATGACTTGTACAATTAGCCCAAATGTGAGCTTTATAATAGTTGTGAATATTGGGAACTACAGGATTAAATAATTTTGTTCTGAATTTCCTGCAAGCTTTTCTGTTTAGATCCCTCCTTCTTACACTCCCCTCTCCATACACCCCACACCCACTCACCCAACAACCCCCTTGCCCTTGTTTCCCCCCAGAGCTAGAACGCTGCTTCTCTCACCCACCAGCGCCCAGCAGGATGACCTGCAGCTACCCAAACTTGCCTGGGTGGCAGTGGTGTTTATGCCACTGTTGATCAGAGCAGTACCTTCTCTAGAGACCGTCTAATTCCCCTGAGGCTGAAAGGGAGTCCACAATGAGCTGCTTCACCTGAGCCAAATAAATTGCTGAAGATGTAAAAGGGGCAAAAGCCACTTGTAGGATTCTACCAGGAAATCCACACAGAACCATAGAAACACTCATCTTAGTCAGGAAGGCCACACAAACCCCAGAGTAGAGAGGGGAAAGAAACAAGGCCCCTAGGAAAGTCCTGGCCCTCAGCCAGATGTAAACAGAATGTCACTGGTGACCTTTATTCTCTTTGGGATCTGTGGGTTCTAAGGAAGCAGAACTGAGATTATTAAAATTAGTTGTGAGGCTGCTGGCACCACACACAGAGGTCAAAAGACACCAAAGCAGAGAACATCACACATGATGGAGGCTGGCAGTAAACTCCTTTCAATCAAACTTGACCCACTGGGCAATCCACTATGCACCAGGGACTGTTCTCAGCTGTGGGAATCTGAAGGCCATTATACCTGGGTGCTGCAGATACTGCAAAGACAATAACTCTAGCAGTCATCATCTTCCTTCCAAGCATGCCTCCACCCGGTTACCCTCACCCAGTTCAAAGCACCACTGTCCACCTAACTGCCTAGGCCAGAAGTCTGGGTCTTGTCCGTGTCACCTCCGTCACTCTCACATCCCTCATCTAGTCAGCAAAACCTGAAGACTTTGCTCCCTAGATATTTTAAACTCTCTCCCTCTTTGGTAGACCCTCCTGAGTCCTTTGTGTGACCAGCCAGCCCTCAGGTGAGCTGGTCTGTGTTAACTCTCCAGCCTCAGCTCTCTCGTGCCCTCCTTCCTACCTGCACCTCATGGTTGGGGCTCTACAGGGCTGACCGACATGCTCTACCAGGACTGCTGCAGGAAACATAACCAGAAGGCAAATGACAGGGACAGTATCTATAACATATATGAAAGTTCAATGGTTCTCATATATATAATATATATAAATAGCCATCACAAATCAGTAAGAAAAACATGAGCAGTCCTAAAGGAAAAAAAGAAATGAACAGACATTTAAAAAAAAAGAAAAAAACATAATATATGTAGGGAGAATAAGTGGCCAGCCCTGGTGGTCCAGTGATGAAGATTCCGCGCTTTCACTGCATCAGCCCAGGTTAATTTCCTGGAGAGGGAACCACATCACCCATCTGTTGGTTGTCATACTATACTGTGGTGGCTGCATGTTGCTGTGATGCTTGAAAGCTGTGCCACCCCTATTTCAAATACCAGCAGGGTCGCCCATGGTGGACAATGTCAGCAGAGCTTCCAGACTAAGACAGACTAAGAAGAAGGACCTGGCCACCCAGTTCCGAAAAAATTGGCCATGAAAACCCTGTGAATAGCAGCAAAGCATTTTCTGATATAGCTCTGGGAGGTGAGAGGATGGCTCAAAAAGACTGGGCAGGGTTCCGCTCTGCTATACACAGGGTCGCCAGAAGTCAGAATTGACTTGAAGTCACTAACAACAAAGGGAGAATAAACATAAGAAAAAAGGCCCCAAATAGTAACAAAAGAAATACAAATTAAAACAGCAATGACGTACTTTCTGCCTTTGTTGGTGAAGTGAGGGGAGAATTAAGACCTCTCCTAGAAGCTGATGAAGTACAAATTGGCAAAGAATTTCTCATGGGAAACCTTGCTATATGAAAAAAATGTGCATAACTTTGACTAACCAACTCCACTGATACAAATTTATCCTAAGGAAATAATAAGTGGATTGGGAAATTTTTTCACTTTGGGGATGTATAACACAGTGTGGTTTTTAATGGCAAATATATGGAAATAATCCAAAGTTGCAACAACAAAGTATTTTTAAAGTAAATTCCATACAATACACTATGTTCATCTATTTAAAAGGGAAGTATAGAACCATAATTGTTGACATGAAATAAATGTTTATTGGTAAATTTTAAGTGAAAACAGTTTATAAAAACGTATGACAGTATTTTTTTATCTAAAAAACTTATATGCATAAAATGCCATGGAGAGTATATACTAAACTGTAGATATTGGTTACATCTAGAATATGCTTACTGCTGAGGAAATTTTTCGAGAAGTCTTTCTACATTTTTCCATCTTTGAACAATGAAAATGATTTACCTTTATAATAAAAAGTGGTTTAAAAATAACTCAGACAAAATTGCCAAACTTAGAGTTATTTATTACTGAAAGCAAAGACTTGAGCAACTTAATTTTAAAAATAAAGTCAATAATTTACTTCAATCCAGAAGGCATTTATTCATCTTCTAAAAGGCAAGCATGGCTGTGTGCTTGGTGTAGGGAGCATGGCATTAAAATGGTAATTTACACAGTTGCTTAAATAAACCTACTGAAATTCCAAATTATGAAAATTTGTTTGATTTATGAATCTTGACTATTGTGCCAAAGTTTTTAGTGTTGATTGTTAGGTAATATAAAGGAAATACATTTAAAAATAAAATGACACAGTTACAAGTCTACACGTGTCAAAACTAATTGAACTGCACGTATAAGATCTGCATGTTTTGCTGTATGCAATCACATCTCAAAAATGTGAAAGCAGAAAAAGAAAAACATCTATAAAAGTGACACTAATGTTTTACATCTTTCACCTTGAGTTTTTAATGGATGTCTAATATTGAATCAATTAAAAAATCAAACACAGGAGGACTTCCACTTATGACTGATGGAGCAGTCGGTGCCAGACAAACCTCCCACTGAAAACAACTGTAAAAGCTGGATGAAATAACAATAACAACAACCATTTGAAGGTCTCAGAGAAAAACCAAGGAAGCTAAGTTTCCTTGACAAGGCGAAGTTCTCACAGACAAAATGAAGATCCTGTAGAGAACGGAAATGCATTGACATGAGCTGGATATTCTGTGCACAAACTCCTCTCAAGGCATTTTCTGCCCCCTGTGTTGTGCTTGCCTGGGCTAAATAATGAGAAAGGAGTAAGAAAGCAACTTTTGAGAGGTTAAAAACTAAGCAGAAATTTTGATTTCTTGAAATGCTAGAGAGAGAAAAAAATGAGTTGAGGACATGCAAAAGAGAAGGGGCCTTGATAAACCTCTAAGCTTTTAGTTGAAACTCTTGAAGGACACCACCTGTAAGGAAGGGAAAACCAGAAATAGACTCGACTCCACTGCACCCATACTCCATCTGCCTTCCAGAAGTAAACACAATCTTTCCCAGAAGAAAATAATATCATCCAGAGCTTTTACTCTTTCTCATACATTTTTGGTATTCAATAAAAAATTAACAAGCATAACAGGAAATAGAAATAAATCATTGAAAACTAAAAGATTTAAAAGCCCAGAAAATAGAATAACACCAGAATTACATAGATATTTGAGTGATCTAGTACTAACTTAAGATAACTATAATTAATATATGCCAAAAAACTAATGAAAAATGAAGAATTTCACTAGAATCTATAAAAAAATTAGATGAAAATCCTGGAACTGAAAAATGTAATAAATGATATCAAGTACTCAACAGATGGGCTTATTAACATACTAGACATTGAAGAACAATAGACTAGTTAAGAAGTTGGCCAACAGAAAATATATGGATTGAACCACAAACAGAAAAAAACTGAAGAAAAATAAAGATGGAAAATAAGAATACAGAAAAGAGCAAAAGAGACCCAGGGAGTATATAATTGATGTCCAAAAATGGAGAAAAGAGTGAGAATGGGGCAGACCCAACATTTGAGGAGATTGACAAAGAAATTTCCAAAACTCATTTTAAAAAACAAGAAGCCAGGTGCAAGACCTAAGTAGGATAAATACAAAGGAAACCACACCTAGACACAAATAAGTTAATTGCTGAAAACCAAAGACAAGGCAAAAATCTTCAAAGCAGTCAGAGAAAAAAGATACATTACCTAGAATGTCTTACGTCTATTTTTCTTTTTTTGTGTGTGTGTGTGTGTGTATGAGGAAGACTAGCCCTGAGCTAACATCTGTTGCTAATCCTCCTCTTTTTGCTGGGGAAGACTGGCCCTGGGCTAACATCCGTGCCCATCTTCCTCTACTTTATATGGGACGCCGCCACGGCATGGCTGACCAGGCAGTGCGTCGGCGGGCGCCCGGGATCCGAACTCGCGAACCCCGGGCTGCCAAGCGCGGACTAAACCGCTGCGCCACTGGGCGGCCCCCTATTTTTCAATGGAAACTATGGAATCCAGAAAACAAAACAAAAAAACAAACATAGAGCACAATTACATCTGCCAGTGAAATACCCAAGGCTTTCCCCTGAGACTGGGAATAGGAAAGAATATCTGCTTTCACCAATTCTATGTATTATTGAATGGAAGTCCTAGCCAAAGCAAAAGAGCAAGAAGAAGTTAAAAACAGGAAAATTTGGAAGAAAGTTATGAAAGTGTCATTATTCAGAGATAACATGACTGTACACCTAAAAAAATTCTTACAGGTAACTTTTTATAATTTATACTTACATTTAACAAGATCTCTATGTGGGGACAACATACAAAAATAAGCTGTATTGTTTATACCACCAACAAAAAGTTATAAAATGACGTTTAAGAAATACCATATATGCTAGCATCATAAAACTAAAATACCTAAGACTACATCTAAAAAAGACTATGAAAGAACTTTTCAAGATATTCCCAAGATAAATTAAAGAAAACCTCAACATATGGAGGGATATACCATGTTCATGGATTGGAAGATATTATAAAGAGATTAATTCTTCCCCACACTGATCTATCGATTCAGTGCAATCCCAATCAAAATCTCAGCAGTTGTGCATGTGTGCTTCTGGAAATCGAAAAGATGATTCTAAAAGTTATTTGGAAATGCAAATGCCAGGGTATAACCAAGACAATTTTCTTGTAGAAGAACAAAATTTTAGGGCTTATACTACCAGATATCAAGACTTTTCATAAAGCTATATTAATTAAAATAATGTAGAATTGATGTAAGGATAGAAGCAAATCAACAGAATCTGAAGGCACCTGATTTTCAACAAATGTGCCACTGCAATTCAATGGTGAAAGGATGATCTTTTTAGCAAATGACATTGGATCAACTGAATATCCATATTTTAAAAATTATCCTGACTGCATCCTCACATCATACACAAAACCCAACTTCAAGTGGAAACATAGAAAAATAAACCTTCATGATCTTAGGATATACAAATATTTCTTACACAGAACACAAAAAGCACTAACCATAGGGAAAAGATTAATAAATTAAACTTCATTAAAATTAAGAACTTTTCACCAAAAGACACCATTAAGAAGGTGAAAATGTAAGCTTCAAGTGGAAGATGATACCTAAAATACATATATCCAACAAAGGACTTGTCTCAAAACTATAAACCATACTCCAACAAGTCAATAAGAAAAAGACTATTCTCAAGTGGAGAAAGACTTGAATAGACAGGTCACACAAAAAAGGATATTCAAATGGCCATTTAAAAAGTGCTCAAAATCATTAGCCTTCAGGGAAAACTAAGACCATAAAAAGGTACCACTAAAATTAAACAAACAAAACCTGATAAAACCATGTATTGATGAGGAAGTAGAGCAAATAGAACTCTCATGCTCCATTAGTGGGAGTATAAATAGGTACCCATATTGAAAAACTACTTGGCAGAATCTATGAAAATTGAATATGTGCATACCTTATGATCCAGCATTCCTACTCCTAGACATCAATAGAAATGTGTACATACATGCAGCAAAAGACATGAAGATTTTCCATAGCAGTATTATTCATAAAAGTTAAAAAGTGGAAAACCCAAATAACCATAAATAGTAGAAAGTATAGGCATTTTTAGTATTTACTATTATATATCAGTGAAAAGTAATGAATTACTGCTTTATGTAGCAACATGGATGAATATAACATAATGTTGAGTACAAGACCGAGATACACACAAAAATACGTACTATGGTTTGATTCCTTTTATAAGAAATCCAAAACCAGACCAAATTAACCTATAATAAAAGTCAGAATAGAGATTATCTTCGGAGTGGGTAATGTCTGGATTGGGTCACAGGGAGGCTTCTGGAATGCTAATAATGTTCTCAATCTGGGTGGTAGGTACATAAATGTGTCCACTTTGTAAAAATTCAGGTCAGAGGGCCAGCCCAGTGGCATAGGGGTTAAGTTCATGCTCTCCACTTTGGAGGCCGGGGATTTGCAGGTTCGGATCCCAAGTGCGAACCTATGCACTGCTTAATCAAGCCATGCAGTGACGGCGTCCCATATAAAGTAGAGGAAGACGGACACGGATATTAGCCCAGGGCCAGTCTTCCTCAGCAAAAAGAGGATTGCCAGTTGATGTTAGCTCAGGGCCAATTTTCATCACCAAAAAAAAAAAACAGGTCAGGATTTATAGACTTCACTATATTACACATTAAGCTTCAAAAACAAAAGTGAAACAAACAGACTGTTCCTACGGACCACCCACTGCCCACATACGAAGCCATGCATCTACACTCTCTATCCATACATGGCTTGTCTGTGGCTTTCAGATGCACTAGTTCCCTCTTGATCATGAGTGATATGAATGTGAGTGAGACTTTGGGCACACTTGTCTGTGCCCTCTCTGTACCCACCAGTCGTTGCAATCATTCTCAGTTCAGAGTTGGCCTAGATTTCAGCTGAAGCATTGGTGTTGCGATGTTAATCCTGACCCCTCTGAGTGAAGCTTGTGGTCTACACCTAACATGAGAATGATCAATATTATTAATAAAATTCTCTACTAGGAAGAGCAGTGGGTCAATGTTTTTACCTAGACTTATGCACATAGAGGGACCACACTGGGAAGCAGAACTTCCTGGTGATGCAGAAACTACCCAGTTCTGATCTTTAGGAGGCGACACGTCTTTCTCCAAGGGCATTCATTTGCTAGACGTAAGGACAATATGGAGCTCAACAATGGGATGCATCCAACTTACCTGTATTGCGCAAGAAAGAAACTGGATTTTACTTTTCCTCACATGCAATGTAAATACTCAGACGAGGCATGGATGTCCAAATAATGGTCACAAACCGACTTACTCCTTTCAGTGACCAATCAAAACTCTCAGTATGGTCTGAGTGTAAATCAGACCTTCAAGAACGTCAACTCCAGAAAGAGTTTAAAGCACTTTCCTCACATGGGCCCATGCCTCTGCAGTATCAGTGCCTCCTGCATTTCCTCTTGGACTGGCCAAGGTGACAGGGGCCTAGACTCTGAACCCCTGAGTGGTCAGGACCAGTTATATACAATGAGCTGCCTCACAGCTTCCCTCGCTGTGTTCAGAGCCCCGCGCAGAGAGGGTTTGCCGAAATGCTATCAGGACACTGCTGTGGGCGGGCATCACTTTCATTTTTTGTGTCTTAGGAATTTGCAACATGTGACTAACCTGGTGATATTTGGTAGCTTGCCTGCCTGGATCAGAATTCAGGAAGCCACAGGCTCCTCCATGCTAGGCTGTGGCTGCTCACAGATAGCTGCTATTTTCTGTGATAAATTTGGACAAGTTTGCAGGAAACTATATAAATAAGAAATAGTATGATCGTTTGTTTAAAAATAGCTAAAAGTGAATGATTATTGAAAAAGCAAGGAACCTGGCAAAAAGATAAATCCAGAAGAAAACCTTCCTCCCTCTTTCTATCTCTCCCTCCTTCCCTGCTTTCCCTTTCCCTCCCTCCCCTCTCTGGAGCCTAACACAAACTGATGCAAACTTACTGGTTCTGATCTAAAAAGTGACCTCCTGGTACCGTGTGGTCGTCCTGGAAGGTATGGCTGTTCTAGATCAGAATCTAGTGGCCCCCAAATGTTCAACTTGGGAACAAATTCTCACAGGTTTAGGCTCTCCAGGTGACAATGAAGAAGCAGGCCAGAGCAGGGTTGGTTGGGCAAGATGCTGCTTACTTGCACTTCTTGATTTTATAAAAAATTAACTGTTGGGGCCAACCCGGTGGAGTAGTGGTTAAGTTTGCGTGCTCCGCTTCGGCGGCCCAGGGTTCGTGGGTCTGGACCCTGGGCCCGAACCTATGCACTGCTTATCAGGCCATGCTGTGGTGGCGCCCCACATACAAATAGAGGAAAATGGGCATGGATATTAGCCCAGGGCCAATCTTCCTCAGCAAAAAGAGGAGGATTGGCAACGGATGTTAGCTCAGGGCTAGTCTTCCTCACACACACACACACACACACACACACACACACACACACACACACACAAATTAACTGTTTACCAACACAGAAGAAATGTAACTATTTCCTGAATACTTACTACATGCCGTGTGGTGTGCTGTTTTTAAATGCTGATTAATCTTCACAAAACCCTTTAGAGTAAGTTCTAATATTGTTCCTATTGTATAGATAGGGAAATTGGGGTGTAGGGAGGTTGTTACTGTTCCCAGGGTTCAGAACCAACAAGTGGCAGACCCAAGATCTGAATCATGTCACCTCCTATGTCATTACCTAGTCAAAAGGGAACCAGGTAGATAGCTAGCTTGCCCTGTAGGTCAGACTACAGCATGGGGTCTGTCCCTTAGAGCTGTCTCCAACTTAGGCCTCTGTGGACTTATGCCTGAGTCCTAGGTAGAGGTGACAAATAAGAATAGGTGAGATCCTTTTCACTCAAAACTCCTTAGAACATTTTCACACAAGCAGCGTTGCCTTGGCACCCACATAGAAAAGCATAAGACAAAAGTGAGAAAATTATATTCTTTACATAAATATGAGACCATGTGACTGTGATACCTCAGAGGTGCCACTTCTCGTCTCCTTTCCTAGCCCAACAACCACTGTCCTTATTACTTCTCAGCAGAGCTATTTTTAGAGCCACCTGTCTCCCTGCCTCTGGATGCCCCACCCATGGTTCCCACCACTTCCAGCCTCTACATAGTTGCCAGAATGATCTAGCTAAAACCTAAACCTCACCTTGTCACTTCCGCAAAGAGCCTATCACTGAATTAGCAACATGACTTATCACGTCCTCCATGGTCTCTTCCTCCTACAGCCCTCGAGACTCAGCTCCCTCACCTCCTGCCCCATATTTTACCCACATGCATCCCTGGTTTTCCCTTCCCTTCCTCTAATATGTTTAAATCTCTGTGGCTTTGTGCATGCTGGTCCTTCTCCCGGGAGCATGCATCTGCACTAACGTTCAGTCATCCTTGATGACACAATACAGCTATCACCTGCCCCTGGAAGCCATGCCCAATCCTCCCAGCTGAGTGAAACGTTCCTCCCCTGGTTCTCCCGTAACCTCCTCTCCATACTTCATAAAACTCCCCAAGTTGTTTCAAAGTTATCTGTTCACGTGTCTTCACTTTCATGGTATGTGAGATGAACTAAATTAAATCCAACCCTCTCATCCAAGCCATAGATTCTTAGTGTTATAAAGGATTCTGATTATCTTTTAGTCCAGTGATTCCCATACTCTCCTGAATCAGTTAAAAACACCAATTCCTGGACCCTACACAAATCTTCACCAAGTCCAGGGGAGAGGCCTGGTATACTGTACATTTAACAAATGCTGCCAGGTGACTCTTAGCCTTGGGCAAGTTGGGGGCACAGTGATGTAGTGCAATGATTCCCAAACAACTAGAGCTTGAATGACAGCATGTCTATAACCTGAGGTGCTCAGTACAACATAGAGACTCTCGGGCTTCACTCTGAGAGTCTAGGTTTGTGAATCACCACAGATGATTGTCATGTGCAGAAAGGTGTTGGCACCAGGTCCAGCCCACTTCTCCCAACCTCTCTAACCTCCATCCAAAGATCGTCCAGCCTTCTCTTGACCATTTCCAGAGGGAGGACTCCCGGATCCCTTTTCCAGCCCAAGACCACTGCTTGAATATTATTCCAAACATTTTGTCGCATACTCTTTCAACAAACAAAGCAAAATTTAACACATCTAGAGTTAAGATGGAAGAATAAGACTTTTAAACCCAACTCTTTATGGTGCCAGTCTACCAAAAGACCATGTTCCCACCCACTTGTTAGAAACATGCATTTTTGACCACCCCTGTTTGTGAGCTATGCATACCAGTTCTTTGGAGATGAATGGAATCTGCAGAGTTGTCTGAAGACCACCAGCTTGCTTCTCAAAGCCTCCAAGTGATCACCAGTCGCTATTAGGAAAACAACATTTTTTTTCCAGAGACAAGAGTTAAAAGAGGTCCCATAGCCAAGTTGGCAGTACAGAGCATGACATAAATTATTCATAAACATCTCCACAATCTCACTGAGACGAGGGATGCAAGGCAGCTAGAAATAAGAACATTGACACATTTATTTGACTCCCAATGTACACGTACAATATAGGACTTCAACTTTTCCCGTGAATAGCTGGTATTGGTGAGGATGAGAAAATAAATTCAAGGTAATAAAGTTCAGAGGAAAAACTTTATTTTTTTTGGAAAATCCATAAGCATAAGACAAAGCCTGTACAACTGTGATGCAATTTGCTTGACTCCTGCTTCTACCATTACTAACAAGGAATTTTATTTCTCTGACCTTCACCTCCCTCATCTGTAAAATGGGACTAGTCACATCTACCTTACTGTGGGGAATAAATGGGATAATAAATGAAAGGTGCCTGGCCCAGTTTTTTTTTTAATTGCTAATAACGTCCTTCCCAGGCCATCTTCAGATGGTCCTGAGCTAGGGCCACAGTCAGCAAATTCTTCAGTTGCTCAAAAATGACCCAGCATCATCAGCCTTGCAGCTAATCCTTACTATAAATTAGTTCTGACAAATGGGTTCCTAGACTGTCTGCCCTGTGCCTCAATCCTTGGTTTGTTTCCATTTCTCCCTGTTTTTTCTAGATCCTCTGAGAGTGAAGTCCTATCTGGCTGCCTCCCATCCCCATCCTTCTAGGTACTTAATTCCAGACCTTAAGGCTGAGCTCTGACTACCCATTGTTAGTGGTACACTCTATCTCATGGAAACTCAAGTATTTCTGCATGCTTCATGTCATCCCTGAGAAGGAAGCAAACCAATGGACAATGGGTTCAGAGGGTAGAATTTTCCATGGAGGGAGCAAAGTGGTTGAATATTTCTGCTTTCCCAAAGAGTGCTTTTTGGGGAATCTCCTCTCTCTCTTGGTCTCGACTCTTTTGAGATCTCTCTTAGATCATTCTTTCTTTATTGGGTTGCTTGTCTCTCTTCCTTCCCAAGAATGGGTGTGGAAAGTGGGCCCAACGTTGCCTCCAACTTGGAGATTCGCCCTCAAACATAGAAAGACTGCAAAGAATGAAGGTGAGGTATAGGGGAGAAAAGACATAAAGCACAGAAACACACCAGAACCCAGTGTCAGTATTGGTATCTTTAAAACCCCAATCCCTCTGGCTCCCCCTTGGACCCATCTTTTATGGCTCCTTGCTAGTAGAGATCTGCTAACTCTCCTGGAAACCTCCCCAACTCTGACTTTCTGCCTGGATGTATAACTTTTGCTTGCTATTGGGTCTCCCTGCCCTGCCCCCACCCTTTCTGATGTCTAGATATCACGACTGGTCCTTCTAGCTACTTACCAAGCCTCAATGACCACACAGCAGGGAGTATGCTTTGAAAACTCCCAATACAGGTATTATGGAGTGAGAAATGTTGATTCCACTATGTCTCATAAGAGGAAGTTGATACAGCCATACCCGTAGATTCTCACTGACGTATATGTTCACTTCCATCTGGCTCTGCTCATGATGGGGAAGAGTTCAATGGGCCTAGAGTGTGGAATCTATAATCCTATTTCTTGACTCACTTTACTGGAGAGTTGTAGGCTGTCTAAAATCTCCACTGAATATTCTTGAAGGGAGGGAGCAAAGAAGAACAAGGAGACCTTTACCTGCACTGACCTGCATCCTTGAGTCTGACCCACTCTCTGTAGAGAAGCATTCAGGGTGTCCTTTGACTCATCCTTTTTAACACCAACCAGCCCTCAACCTCAGGTGTGGGCCACATTCCGTGCCCCTTGACCTGGCATGTGAATGTGGCTTCCTTAGTCCCAATGTTCAGCATCCTCTAAGAACTTGGGTTTGTGCTACCTTATGGGCCTTTCCTCTGCTGAACTTTTCTTTCCTTTTTTAGCTTTTAAATTATGGTGAAATATACATAACAAAAATTACCATCTTAGCCATTTTTAAGTGTACAGTTTAGTGGCAGTAAGTGCATTCATATCATTGTGTAACCATCACCACCATCCATCTCCAGAACCCTTTTCATCTTTCAAAACTGAAACTCTGTACCCATTAAATAACTCCTCATTCTCCCTAACCCAGTTCCTGATAACTCCTGATAGCTCCTGACAACCAGCATTCTACTTTCCGTCTCTATGAATTTGACTATTCTAGGTACCTCATATAAGTGGAATCACACAGTACTTGTCCTTTTGTGACTGGTTTATTTCACTTAGGATAATGTCCTCAAGGCTCACCCACATTGTAGCATTTATCAGAATTTCACTCTGTTTTAAGGCTGATGTATTCTATTGTATGTGTATACCGCATTTTGTTTATCCATTCATCTGTCAATGGACACTTGGGTTGCTTTTGGCTATTGTGGATCACGTTGCTATGAACATGGGTGTACAAATATCTCTTTGAGATCCTGCTGTAAATTCTTTTGGGTATATACCCAGAATTGGAATTGTTGGATCATATGATAATTTTATTTCTAATTTTTAGAGGAACTGTCATACTGTTTTCCACATCACCTGTACCATTTTACATTGCCACCAATAGTGCACAAGGGTTCCAATCTCTCTACATCTTTCCCAACACTTATTATTTTCTGGGTTTTTTTATAGTAATCATCCTAGTGGGTGTGAGGTGGTATTTCATTGTGGTTCTGCTGGACTTCTTGACCAACTCACCCACCACGGGACTGAGTTCCAGAAAGCATCCTGTCAGAAAGGTGGAGCCCTGGCCAGACCTCCTAAGGAAGAGTCTGACCAGAGAGGGAGAGAGGATAGTTCTTAGAACTCATAATTGGTTCCTGATATGGTCATTTGTTGAGCTGAATTGTTGATTAAATCTAAGACATACAACATCTGTCATGCACAGGTAAAGTGTAGACGCGTGAGGAGAGAGTGATCAAACAAGATGACTTACTAAGTGTCAGATTTCTGAGAGTGAGCACCATTTCCAATTCTCCATTGCAAACTAAAGAAGTCATCGTTCAGGAGGTTACTCAGTTACTGAGCTCTTTAGGTTATATATGTAGCATGTCAGTCGAATAGCTGTAGCTACAGAACAGGAAAACAGTGATAAAATGAAAAATGACCTTGGCAACGGCTAGCCTGGAGTAGAGTGGGAAGGACTGAGAAGTAAAACAGAAACCACAACTTGTAAAACACTAAACCTTCCTCCCAAAAACAGATCAGTTGTGCCAGACCATCTGACAGTATGCAGTGCAGGCAATCTAAGCTCAACGCCTTGAAACAGCAGCTCCTTCAGACCCATGTGTTCCGAGATAGGACCACAGAGAGACTGACTTTACAGTAATTCCACTCAGACTCACGTGTCCCAAAGATAAGACCGCTGGCTTTTCCAGTGACTCCCTAGTTTGCAAAATCTGGTCAAATCCTGCCAAGACCTTCCTATGACTAACTCCAGCCCCTAAGACCTTATTAAGTACTCCTTCCCTAATCCTCCCTTTTGAGAGGCTCCTAAGCTCCCCAAGGTATGCATTGTCCCTTGCTGCAGCATTAATAAGCCTGACTTTGTTGACTCCAGGTGTACTCCAGGTGGTCTCAGGCTTCAGGGCATTGCTGAAAGTCAAACTGTGTATGACCCCTAAAGCTAGCTCTCTGTGATGTCATGATTCTGGAAAGGAGCAAAGCCACTCTTTACAGCCACCTCTCATTTTCTCCCCACACTTATCTTCTCCATCTCCTCTCTCCAAATTCATGGACATCCCAGTACTTATACTTTTATTTATGCAAGCTTCTTATAAAAATGAGTAATTTTGTATCATGAGAAACTTCTCAGGCTGACCTGAGAATAAAGCAATCAAAATCACATTAACATTATATCATGATTTTTCCCGAAGACTCATTAAGGAGCAATGAGAAAATTAGTACACCAACCTGTTGTGAAATCCCAGTGTAACATTTAACCAATTCCGTGCCTTTGGATAATTTCCCCACCACTAATTTTCCTTTTTCTTACTGAGAGTTTCACTTAACTTCTCTAAGGTGACATAATGAAAAAGTGAAATAAAATGTGCCAGTGGTCCTATAGCCATCCCCTACAGCTCTGTTTCCTGACTTATGGCCAGGAAAGTTCTGACTCTGCTTTCCCAAGTCCATGGAAAAGTGGTACCAGGCTCTCTTATGCCCACTCCCACCTTCCTCCCCCAAGTCATTCTCCCTGCTCTCTAGAATTTGCTTAATTCAGTGGCGAGAGTACCAGGTCTTTCCTAGTGGCCTGGAGGGAGGAGCCTAGATCCCTTATTCCTACCTCGCCCCTCCCCTCCCATCCACAATGTTGCTTTGGGAGCAGTCTTCTACACTTGACCTCCCTCTCTCCTGGCCAGAGTTGATGGGTCTAGAGGAGGCACATTAGTCCCTTCATGGAGAATTTCAACTGAAATGGCAAGAAACTTGACCCTGCAACCTGTAAACTCAGTGGCTGTTGGTGACCTCCCAGGCTGGAAACAGGAAAAGATAGTCCAAAGCCAAAGGGAATAATGAAGCAGAGGCTCAGAGAAAAACGAGGACATCCATTCTAGATTCCTCATGGTGTCCCCAGGTCCTGTGCCTTCCTGAGGCCCCATGGCTTCTCTGCTCTTGGAATCCATGAACTTCAGCATTATCCTTCCATTGAAATTTAGGTTTTTGTCAAGCTGGTTCCCATGGATTTCTGTAACTTACAACCAGAAGAGCCTGAGGAAAGTGCCAGGCTTCTGCAGCTCAGTTTCTTGGCCTAGGAGAGCCTCACTCCCCGTACGAGGTGGGCACATTCCCCGCCCCCAGTAACTGCACCACCTCCCTGGTGGAGCCCTCCTGCTCCCTGAGCTGTGTTAGCCACTCTGGGCTCTGCGCTCCCTGGCTCTCCTGACACTTCTGCCACAGCCCTTAGCCCTTCAGCCTGTGGTCACTCACAAGCCTGGACTAAGAGATCTTATTCAAGGGTGAGGGCTGGGTCACCCCATTACAGACTCTTCCTTCCTTGTTATCATTGCCATGTTGACTGGGGTTAAAAACTGCACACACTGCCAGCTTCTGTGAAAAAGATGCAGCTTCCTGATTTTCTACTAATGATCGACTTTTCCTTTCAACCTGTGGATAATGTGCAAGGAGGTTACACTTTAAACTTGCCAATTAGTAATGTCTCAGTCTCTGTGGGTTGGAGTAGTCTCTTTGAGGTGACCAGGTCTCTCCTGGGTAAATGCTCAATCTTCCGGATCTCCCCAACCCCTCCTTTTCAAGATGGCATCTGGGTGTGAGAAAATGAGGAGATTTCAGGACTCTCACTCCACACATTCAGTTCCTGCAGTGTCCTACAGCAGTCCTGCTCTCCACGAGGACATCCCCTGCACCACTGCCGGCCTCTGAGTCTTAAATCTATAGTGGTCTCTGGGCTCCATCTCAGCTGTCGGGCCCTTCTCCCAGTGTTGGCCCCACCTTGGCCCTTGCTGAGAGATCTGCCCCACCCCCTTGGCTATAAGATCTCCTTGCCCCTGTATTGGCAAACCTCACCAGCCACATCATCAGCTAGCTTCTGCTTCTTCCATAGGCCCCAAGTAAATTTCTGAGACCCTTCTATACCACACTTAAGCCAAGGAAAGCTGGGGAATGCTAATTTAGACCCCCTTTCTGCCACATCTGCTGCACCACACTTTTTACTCTGCCACAGGCACCTCATGCAGCTGAGAGATTCCCTCCGTGGAATTGTCTCCTCTCAGAATCCCAAACAGCAAGCACGGTGGAAACCTCTCTGCTCCTGGCCACCCCTTCAATCTTTCTAACACCTGCGACCCTCAGTTTGGGCCTGGAGGGAAAGAAGTCATATTATATATGTCTGACTGCTTGCTCACCTATCTCTTAAGCTCTTCTCCTTCACTTTGCTGGCTGAAAAGGGACATGCTTCCCCCTCTTCTCTCTGTCTGACCTGGAACTCTCTTACGTCATTTCCTGCCGCTTACCTAGGCCAGTAAATCTCGAGGACTCACTGCCCCAGGCAAAAGGTCTATGGAAGGAGTTATGTGCTGAATGCTCTAGGCTTCAATCAATAGGAAAGCTGCAGGATAGTCAAGAGTTAGGGATTTCCAGAAATGAAAATATATTGGTTTAACAGCCTCCAAATGTTATACCTATTCAACATATTTTGAATGCTTGGTGTTTTTCATGTTTTGTAGCTAGTTTTTACAGCAGGCCCACCAGGTAGATATCATTAGCTTCATTTTGTACATGAGGAAACTGGGATCAGAGAGGTTAAGTTGCAAGTGTTCAGAAGCAGGATTCAGACCCAGATATGTACGAACTTCAAGTTCTGTTCATTGCAACACACCACCTCCTGGGCATCCTGTATCCTTACACAGCTGTGGTTGCCACATGGAACATGTCAACTAGTATTATCCTAATAAGTGAATGATCAAAGAATAGGTGAATGGATTTCTACCAAACAACCTAAAGAAAGCCTTGGGATATCCAAACATTGGTAGAGATAAATAAAACTTTCACTGTGACTTTTAATAACAAGTGTTACTCTATCACACTGCAACTAAAAATAAAAGCACTTTCATATAATATCTCATCTGGCTGTTGTAAGGATCGAGCAAAGAAGAAGAGAGAGCAGGTGCTATGAAGCCCATTTCACGGTGGGAGAAACAGGTTCAGATTGTGTCAAGACTCACAAGGCAACAGAACTGGTCAGCAGTCTTCCAATTAACTTTCTCTTCACCTACACGTGACAGGGTACCATAGTGAATATTGACTGATATAAAATAACTTGTGAGATTTATATCTAATAATACAGTGATAACTCTGTTTATTTGGGGAATGCTTATCCAGAATACCAAACTGTTCTGAACATAGATGAGAAACTACAGAGCCTTTAGGGTCAAAATAGAGGCTGCAGTAAAACCCTTAAAGGTCATGTGGTCCTTTGATAAATTTCCTCAAGCTCTCATTCAAAGCCTGTTTTCTCTTTTGTTTAAGGTTAATCATAATTTGTTTGTTTTTCAGCCCACAACAGAACGAAGATATCAAACGAGAGTCATGAGGCTCACATGATGTCTGCAAGAAGACAGTGACCGAGGAGACAGAAAGACTGTAAAAAGTAGATACGAGAACATGAAAGCATAACCATCCAGAGCCAGTCCATGAGGAGATCAACCACATGCACTTGAATGACTTCCAGCGCGTCTGATATCACGGATCTTTTAGGGGACAGAGCAAAAGTAGCTTCTTTAGGAAGGTTGATTTTGTTTCTACTTTAACAATTGTTCTTTTCTAATGAAATAGTTAATGACTGTATTAGTTCCCTATTGCTGCTGTCGCAAATTACAACAAACTTAGTAGCTTAAAACCACACACATTTATTGTCTTATAGTTCTGGAGATCAGAAATCCAAACTGGGTCTTGCAGGCTAAATTCAAGGTGTTGGCAGAGCTGCATTTCTTCTGGAGGCTCTAGGGGAGAAATGTGCTTTCTTGCCTTTCCAACTTATAGAGGCTGCTGCGTTTCTTGGCTTGTGGCCCTTCTCTGCATCACTCCAACCTCTGATTGCATTGGCACATCTCCTACTCTTTGACCCTTTGGCCTCTCTCTTATAAGGACCCTTGTGATTATGTTGGAGCCACCCGGATAGTCCAGGGTAATTTCCCTAGTTCCAGATCTCTAACTTAATCACGTCTGCAAAATCTCTCTTGCCGTGTAACATATTTGCAGATTCCAGGATTAGGACATGAATGTCTTTGGAGGGCCATTATCCAGGCTACCATATTGAAAAATTAATTTCATAATCAATTCTAAATTAATGTGACCATTTTACGCTCTGAAAGCATTCCCTCGTGGCAGGGGAAAGGGAGACAACCCACACTTATGTTTACCTGTTCTCTGAATGACCAGGATAGTGCGTTCAGCACATTTTCTGAAAGGTAAAAAGAGGAATACAAACTGAAATAAAAGGGCTCACTCACATATGTAAAGTAAATATATAAAGGAACTTTGGTTTTATTGTCACAAACTGGAAAGAAGAAATGAAAGCCAGTATATGGCATCTCTCTTGAAGAAAGCAGACCTGCCCCTGGGCTGGGGTTTTTCGCACATGGCCTCATGACAACAGCCAGACACAGGACTGATGTTCACTCTGATGTGCTTGCTCAATAGAAAGATCTTGTTTCACAATTCTAATATGGAAATAGGTGTCCCCAAAACTTTACACAATTTCTCAATCCAAGTGGCTAAATTTAAAAGGGAAAACTCCAGTTCATGGGAATTTCACATACGTAGAATACAGAATAAGAAGTTGAGAAAAGTAAGACCTTCCAGACCAGGGGTTCTTGACCTGGGATCCCTGAACCCCTAGAAAATAAATAAATGGGTTTCAGGGGTCTAGGATTTTTTAAATTTATGTGTAAAATTTAGTGTGTTTGTGTTATGTGCTTTTTTCCAATAAGAGGTTACATAGCTTTCATCAGATTCTCTAAGAGGTCTGTGACTCTATAAAATATAAGATATTTTATTTTAGGTGAGCAATTAGGAACAGATAAAAGGTCTCATGTCATTAATGTTCTGGTACAAAAAGTTGTTTCATTTTATCTATGAAATGTGCTTAAAGTCAACATAGGAACCAATCTGTATGCAAGCCCTGGGGCTTAGACTTAGTACCCACTCAAAGAGCAAAGTAATACAAAGCAAGCCACTTCCTGCTCTGTGGGAATGGTGGGTTTGTGAATTTCCCAAGAAGGGGCTTTGCATACAGCTGCCTGCTCTGACTATATGGATGAATAATGACAAAAAGCAAAAGTGATTTACCCATATTTAAATAAACTGACTTGCCAGATGGCACAGCAAGTCAACTGTGAGTCCACAGAATATACACTTGGTGAGGGCAGAAATCTTTGTAAGTTTTCCCAACTTCTATGCCTACAACAGTGCTTGATGGTAAGGTGATCAATAATAGGTGATCAATAAATATGTATTGAATGAATGGATCAATGAAGAGTTTTCTAGAACACTATGAAGACTGTGGGTCCAATTAAATTAGGCTGACTTTTAAATTTCTTTTACCACTAACAAGAAAATTACTTGATTTTATTAAAAACCCACATATTGTCATTGAATAGAGAATTTTAACATTTTATTTATAATTGTTTTCATGTTGAAAGTCTGAAAGCTCTTCACTGAAACATTTTGACTGTCATCAATGCAGTATTTCCTTATATTTATATTAAAAATTCACACATGAAAGAAAATGAGGAGGAAAAGCCACTACCTGATTCTTTCCATTCATAATCATATAATTTAGGACTTTGATCCCATGGAAATAAAAGATCTAAGTTTCAGAGCTAACAATGATGGGATGAAAGGTTTCTGTTGTTGACTGAGAAGGAACTATTACCCTACATGGTGGGATTCAAGTACGTTATTCATGGTGTCACATGCTAATTGGATGTCATTGGTATTGCTGGTATAAGCCTGGCGTAGATCATTTCCCCATGGGTGTCTTGAGTCACGCCCACCAAATAGCAACCTTCTAAACCCACAGGTCTGTTTTGAAGTCTGAGCACTTTCTCACATCAAAGAGTGGAAAGGAAGTTTCTGAATCAGAAATTAAGTAGATTTCTTCTATCATGATATGCAGCTATGAGGTGTTCTGACCCTCCAGGAAGTGAGGCACTGGCTGGGTGCCTTATCTGCACTGGACAGTTTGCAGGGAGATGACTTCACGTGAGCCATGTTACAGAACACACCTGGTTAGATGGTCACATTCTCTTTTGGTTTGAATTCTGGGAGAGTAGAGGTGCTGGTGCCGTGGAACAGTGAAGAGGTGGTGGATTTGGAGGGGATAAACTACTCCTGAAATGTATTCCAGCAAAGCAGTGAATGCCAGGGGAAGCAGATGGTCTAAAGAATGGCCTTTGAGATTCTAGTCCCAGGAGGAGATTGAGGGATGAGGGTCTGAAGAGAGAGTCACCCTTGGTCAGAGCAAACTGGGTTGGTAGAGTTTGTGTAAAGGCAATTGGTGACTTTAGGTCATATCCAAGATGTCAACTGGCTTTTCAGGCCTTATGACAGTCACCATGAGCACTTACACCCTTTCCAGGAAGGAGAAGGAGGTGCTGGAATAATTCAGCATTTTGGCTCCACCGTACAGTGACTCCAAGCCTGGGACTCAGGTGTCCCAGATGGCTTCAGATGCAAAACCTACTGGACTTTAGCCTTGTGGACCAGTGAGGATGGAAAAGATTGTAAAACCAAGACAGCCAAAGTTGAGGTGGCCTCTGTGCTGCTACCGAGGCTGGCCTTTATCAGGGCAGGTATTTGGGCCAGAGTTCAGTCCAATGGATACAAAGAAGTGGAGCTTATTTCAGGCAGACACCAATAACCCAGACAGTCCAGTCCAGGAGGAAGGGCATAACTGAAATGTAGGCAACAGGTAGCACATACAGTCAGGTGAGCATCTGGGGATGTGGCTTGAGAGATCAGGTCAAGCCCAGTGAGACTCGGCATTCTAGCTGCATAGAGAGGGGCAGGAGCTCGCTAGTGTCAGGGGCCTAACGGGAATTCAGATGAAGTGGGCACCTGGAGAGCTTGTCAGGGAACTGAAGCAATGTCAGGCCCAGATCCTGAACCAGAAGGCAGCACAGAGGCCCATAGTACCAGGGCTCACCCCAAAACACAAAGCCTTGAGATATACTAGTCCCTAATTTCAGACCTCTCTAGGTATTGCTAGCTGACATACCTTCCCGCTCTGGGATAAATTAGAAGAGGACCTGAGAGGACTGCCCTTTCAGGGGGAAGCTGGGGAAAGCAAGGTTTGACACATGTGAAGGGAACTCACATCCCCACCGACCTGGAGCAGCTCACCTGGATCTGTCTCCCTCAGGTCTCAGGCGGATCCAGACCTGTCTAAGGGACAACGAGGCTGAAACCAACTGCACCCACACCTGGACCTTTGCCCAGTGGCAATGTCCTTGCCCTGGGAATCACTGCCTAAACACAGGGAAGTGAAAGAGGGGAGACATTGTTTTAGCAAAACATACCACATAAATGATTTCTTTTAATGTTGAATTTAAAAACTATGTAGCTATACTAAAACAAACTTATTTTATCCTGATTGTATTTTGACATTTGGTCCCAATTTAACAACAATTGCATATATATTTTTTAACTTTTACATCCTTCTGTAAAACATTTATTAAAATAAAATAAAACAAATAAAACTAATGGGTCCTGGAGGCAGAATAGGGGGAAACAAGCATCTTTAAAAGGATGTGGAAGGATGCAGCAAAAAGGATTCAGGATTCAAAATCTTTCATTCTGGGCTTTGACTCCAGAAAAGTCATCTCGACCTCTCTGGGCCTCAATTTCTGTAATGTTCTGCGTGTTACCTGCCTCTAACCCGATTCAGGAGACATGGCCTCTCTGGAGTTCTGGGAAGAATGGAATCAAAGTAGAGTCCCACCTTGCTGGCCAGCTCTGGGAAGATTTTATCAACGTCAGGTGCTTGACAGCAGGAAATCTGTTATCTCAACCTAGTTCAAAGGAGTCAATGTTGACAACGGATCCTACAACCTAAGTCCTCACTCCAGTTGCAACATGTTAACAAGCCCTGGACGGGCAACCTCTCTGCCTTCCCCTCACTCTCCTCTCCCTGCCCTCCTTGCAATAACAGCCCACATCCCCAAACCAGCAACATAGGCATTATCAGGAGACTTGAAAAGTGTGAGCCAGAAAACATGACCTTTGCCCCCAATTTGATGTTTGTCCTTGAAAGCCTTATGTGGTCCTTTCAACTTCTGAGTCTGGGTTATTGTCCCTTTGGGACATGCAGCAACTACCTCTGATCACTAGAAAAGTCCAGTGATTTGGAGTGTTTTGATTCAAAATGAAGGATCCTAGTGTTCCCAACAGGATACCACCAAAGAAATGCGGCAGATCTGCCTAAACCCTTAGCTACATGGAGGACGAAGACTGGCCAACCATACCCCAGTCTCCAATTTCATACTGTTCTGATACTGTTACATAATAAATGACCCAAAATTTAGGAGCTTAAAACAACAACCATTTTATTCTCTCTCGCTGGCGGGGCTGCACTGGTCAATTCTTCTACTCCAAGTAACGTCAACTGGCAGGACTTATTGGTATTGAGCTGGCAGTTGGGCTAGTCTAGAGGATCCAAGACGGCTTCACCATGTTCTAGAAGGTCAAAATTGGTCTCACTCACATGCCTGATGCCTTTGGATTGATGGCTGGAAGGCTGAGTCAGCAGGGCCTTCCTCCCTCTCCATGTGGTCTCAGGGTCTGCACGTGGTCTCAGTAGCAGAATAATCAAACTTCCTCCACACAAGCTCAGAATTCTAAGAAACCGAGACAGAAACTGCCAGTTCTCTTAAAGGCTGGGGCTGGTACTAGCCCAGGAATGCTTCTTCCAGACTGTATTGGTCAGCAGTCACGGACCAGACCAGATTCAGAAGAAGGGCAAAGGGACCCCACCTCTCAATGGTGTCAAAGAATTTGGGACCATCTTTAATTCAACATACAGATATACACATAGACACACACACACGTACACACACATACAAGAAAACTCTATAAAATGAAAAGGAATTTTGATGATAGAGAGTGATTTTTAAAGTACTATTTAGGATGTGGGAGGAGGAGAAAAATGCAGGTCAGTTCAGACCGACTACCCCCAGGCTTCAGTCCCTCAGGCCGAATACCCAGTCCCACTGCCCTCACTTCACTTTGCTCCTCTGGAATCTCCTTTTAAGTCAGTCTTCCTCCTTCCACCTCAAATCACGGCAAGAAGTAAGTTGCAAGGGCAGTTCAGGCATCTCCGGGTTACTGACAAAGGACCTGCTATTTTTGCAGATGCAGAGACAAGGACCCCTCTGTCTTCTGTCTCTGGGAGGTGAGTGTGAATCTGCCTGAACCTTCCTTATTGTTCCTCGGAGCAACTCACTCTGGAGCTCAGCAAGGGAACACCAGTGCTGCCCTTCTCCACTCTCCTGGGCTGGCTCAGGTCCACAGTCTTTAGGGAAATAAACTTTGCTATCTTATTACAAAAACTGTGACAAACCAGGAGGAAATTGCATGACTCTAAACTTTACCCCCTGACAGCGTAACATTCTCGCTTCTTGTTTTCTCTCTACCCAGTCAAGGGACTGCCTCTCAAATCCTAGCTTGGATGCTCGGCCCTTATTGCATCCTTTGCTGACCTGATTCCAAAGCATTTGCACTAGGGTTTAGTTCTGAACCCCAAATTTAGTGCCTTCAAATGCTTTTCTTTTTGCACAACACTCCTGAGAATACTTTTTAAATGTCCTCGTCTACTCCACTGTACTGCTGTAATATCTAACATATTTTCTCTTTTTGCTTGCTCCTTTTCTCCCCCGTGAATGTTTATTGAGACCTACCCTGAGTCAGGGGCATGTTCTAAGGTGATGGAGCTAAATAACCTGCTCTTCAGGAGCCGGCAGCTGAGGGCTCGGGGACAGATGCCCGCACTAATGGCCATGCCACAGAGGCGAGGGCTGGAGGAGGCTTGCCCGAAGTGTCCCAGGAGCCTTGAGGATGGAGCAAACACTTGTGCTTGGCAAGGGACAGGGAAAGCTTCTGAGAAGAGGTGGCCTTGAAGGAAAAGAAGTTGTCCTGGAAGATAAGGAGAAGAACATTCCAGGCAGAGTGAAAGCTTGTACAAGGCTTCAGGGCTTGAAAAGCTGGGCATGTCTGGGGACATCACTGGTAATTTGGTGTCACCAGAACATAGGGCACATGGAAAAGTTATTAGAAATGTGGCTGGAGAGACGAGCAGGCTCCAGATGACGAGCAGCCCTGTGAGCCCTTCTGAGGAATTCCCCCTGTATGTGGTGTACAGTAGGAAACTCTGACGGCTTATAAGCAACAGAGTAATAAGATCTATTGTGTTTTTGACTCAGATTACTATCTTTCTTTAACTCTCATTTTGTTTTTAATTGTACTCCCTGTATCTTTCTTTTCTCCAAAGGCCCATATTATCTTAACATAAGGTCGTTTAGAGATATATTTATTCTGGTTATTTATTTTCCCAAATTTCTGAAGGTGTGTTCATCCCCACCCTCCTTTCCCTCCCCCCACCCTCCCACTGGAAACACTTGCAGGAGTTTCAATGTGAATTTGAATGCAACTTTTTAAGCCCTTGCTCTGTGCCAGGCATCATGTGAAGCAACTTCATGACCTTCTCTCCTCTCCCTCACGTCTGTTCACTAACTCCTCGCACAATGACTTGGAATATCAGTGAGAGACCTTCAGACCTGACGAGGAAGTCCAACGAAGCCTGTAACAGACTGCTCTGAGCTTACAGCATGCATTTGGGGCCTGGGCTGTAAAAGAGTCCCTGTCCACTCAGGACAAGTTCTCAGAGTTGCCTTTTATTTAGCCACTTACTCTCTCAGACCAGTTGACCGTGACCACTCTCGTTGGCTGTATAATCTAAGGGTCCTCTGCGGCTGCAGTCCTGCACCAGCCACATGTACCTTGAGGCCACTTTTAGCATTTTTTTCACGTTTAATTTGAAGCTTAGTGCATTTTTCTTGGGCTTCCTCCATGAAAGGATCCCCAGAAGAGATTTAGCTAATCCATATAATTTTTAAATGAGTGGCAAACTCCTCAGTGTGACAGGAGCCTGTCTTACTCGTGGTAGTCCCCTGACCACAGGTTAGCTGTCTCATCCCAGTTCCAGCTGTAATTTTTCATGAAGATTTCTGTCAGTGTATGTTTCCATGAGCTCCCCAGGACAAGAGTTGGAGGGAAAAGTGCTTTTAGGGAGCATCTGTCTGCCCAGTATTCAAAGAAAACTCCATTGGGAAGAATAGGACAGGCCAGTGTGCCTCACTTCACCTTCAAAAAGCTCATAATGCAAGGTCATCAAACATAGTCAATTCAGAAATAAAAATATTTACATGTATTCATGCATAATATACATGGTAGACAGTTGCCTCCCAATATTATATTTCTCCTTTTACTTAAACCCTGATTTTCAGCTGAGCACATTGCCATCAGAATAAAGACCACCTGCCCCAGCTTCCCTTGCAGTTAGGAGTGGTCATATGACTCTATTTCCCAGCATCCCTTGTAGCCAGGTGTGGACAGTGAGATGTAAGCAGAAGTATTGGGGGAGATTTGGAAAGAAGCTCCTTATAAGGGAAGCTGTGAACTCCACTAGCCTCCTTCTGCTGCCAGCCTGAACATAGACATGATGGCTGGAGCTCTAGCAGCCATTTTAGACCGTTAGCTGATCTTGAGGATATAAATCAGTTCTAGGATAGTGGGACAGAAAATTAGGAGCTTAGGTCCCTGAAGACACCATGGGACTGCCACACCAGCACTGAACTGCCTACCCCTTGACTTCTTTTATCTAAAAATGAATGAATGAATGAGATTCAAGCTTTTCTCAGCTATGTTTATTTTATTTTATTCTATGTGCATTCAAACTTAACTCTACACTTTAGAGATCTAGGTAAAAGTGCTTTAAGCCCACCCTCCCTCCAGTCTATAGCATATGGATTCTAAAGCATATGAGAATCAATCTATAGCATATGAGAGTCCAAAGCCCTCCCCAACATACCTGTGAATCCCTGAGCTTTTATTCTCCTGGTCCCTCTGCCTTTGCACTTATTTCTACCTGTACCTTCCTAGCTCTGCCGTGCTTTCATCCAAATATAAACTCATTCTCCTCATTGATTTCCATAAAAATCCACTCAAGAGCTGAGCAAAGTATCATCTCTCACACAGCACAGAAAACAACTTACAAATCTACATCAGACCTTCCTATTAGCTCAGTTCTTTTTGCCACTCCATCTCCCAGCACTTCTCTCTTGGCTCTTTAGCCAGGAAGATCCGAGTGTCCCTGCTTTTCCCTTCTGTCTCTCTCATTTCTCTGCCCCTACTCTTTTCTTTCTAGATTATGTCCAAATTCTTCTGCCTCACTTATAAAAAGCAATTTACTCACCATAGTTCCTTTTCCCAAACTTTCTATCAAGTGCCCAGCAGACAAAATAAGTTATATTTAATAGAATTCCCCCTCTTTAGAAGGCCCTTGTGGTTATAAATGGCATACCTCTGCCAGTGGGTATGAATGTATCTCTAAAAATCTCAAGACCCTCGAAGTGCATGAATGAGTGGGTAGGGTTTGCGAGGCGTGGGAAAGGAGTGTTGGAGCATGGATCCTGTTGTGTGTCTGAGTCACTTTGCACTGCTGCTGGGCCATCCATTGCTGCATTATTAATGCACTGAAGGTCGTTGGCTTACTTCCTGGTGGGTGTGTCTTCCTGCTGGAAGCTACCAGCAAACCTCTTAGGAGATGGGTTTCTGGGTCTCCACACTCTCTCCTACCATGAGGTGACTTCCCATAATAGATAGCAAGTTTCCCTCCCACCAGTGATAGGACCCATGGCTGTTCACTCCTCTGGAGTCTTCTGAATTCCTACTTCGAATCTACTTACATGCATTACTAAAATGGAAATCCCTTTAAATGTTCTTAGAAAATGTACAAAGCAAAACATGTTAAAATTCCAGTATTACTTAAGAAGGATAATGTCAGTTTATTGTTAGCTTTAAATTTATCTAAGATTTACTGTTAGGTTTTTTTTTCACTCATGTTGTCTCTTTAATTCTCACAATTTTCCTAAAATATTAGCATTATATACTCCATTCCATAGTTAGATCAACCGATACCCATAGAAGTGGATCAGCTTGCCCACGGGCACACAGCCAGTAAGTGGTGAAGCCATGATGAAGATGTAGGTTCCCACAACCCTAAACCCAGAACTCTTTTAGTTAGCTGACCTGCACCCTTGTTATGGACTATCTTACCATTTCCCTAGCACAGAACAGAGAGAGGATTGAAAGGAGCTAGAATAAATAACCTCTGACTGGTAGGAGAGGGTCAGCAAAGGGTCTGGGCTTGGTAGGTCTGAACCGAGGACCACCGTAGAGAATCCTGGGAAGCCAGAAGCAACAAGAGGAACATTTGGTGTCAGAAAGAGGAGAAAGTCAAAGAGAAGAGGTGCTTTTGTGACAGCGCCAGTTTTTACAATATCTCCTGTCACCCAGGTCTCTTTTTTTTTTTTTCCTGATTAAGGGACTTGCAGTGAATGAGATGGTCGAGGCCAATGCAGGTCAAAAAATAATCAGGAAGCATATTCAGACAAAATAAACCAGAACCACAAGTGTAACATTTGGGAATTATAAACTCTCCGCCTTCTGCTGCAGAGGGACAGACTGGTTTGAATCAGAACTCCCCAAGTGAAGTAAGGAACAAAATACTTCAAGGAAAAAATCTCCTTCCCCAAAGCAGATTTTGAGAAAATCGGAGTTGAATCATCTGACAGCAGGGGTCCTCTAGGGACATCGTACAGGATCCAACTAGTTGTTATAAACCACAGGTATGTCCAGGGTCTTTTGGCAAGTTGTGCAGAGATCCTAGGTCATGTGCACTCAATGCTCAATGAACAAAGCCAGCCTTGTCAGGATAAATGAGACCAGCTAGTCTGAGGGACATCTGTGCAAACGGAAGGAGCCCTCCACTTTGGTGACAAGAGGAAGGTTTTGTTTAGTGGCGTAAGGGCACATGCACTCGCTTCAGCATCAGTTAACAAAATCGCTTCCTGATTTCTGTGTTCCTCTTTTGACCATGCCCAGTAAGAACTCACCCTTCAAGCAGGAAAATCATTTCCATCTACAGAAAACCTACTATGTGTTGGATACTGCCATGACATGCCCCTACAGCTGAGGAATCTCACCCCTGGAAATGGTAAGGGACTTGCTCAGTGCCACAATCCCTAAGCCAGGGATTCCCAGTGTGGCCAGCCCTAAAGCCTGAGCACACCAGGTTGTCTCAGGACTCACCATCCCTGAGGTGGTTGTGGGTGGAACTACCTGGGTTATGCGCACACGACCAAGGGTCTAAAACTTGCATACAGCTTTACACTGAGAAATTCCTCTCACCTTGGGATTTTCCAGAGGGCTTGCTCTCAGCTGTAAATCTAGACCAGGAGAACCTCGGGAGGCCTAGAGCCTGTGCCAAATGCTCTTCAAGAAGCTGTCTGAAGATTCCTCACCAACCTATGGGTTAGCAAACTAGACTATGCACTCCTGGAGTGCTGCTCGGCACACAGAAAATGTTCCATAAATGCTGCCTCTTCCATCCAGTCCATGCTGTTTCCCACATCTTGGCCTGCCACTACCATGGGTGTCTTAGAATTCTCTGGAAGGCTGGCCTGGGGTACAGATTTCATCACACTCCTGCTGGGATAATAACCAAAGCTTTGATTTACTAAGTACTTACTTCTTGCCAGGCACATTGCTTTATAGTTTGGATACATTGTCTGTTTTAGTCCTTCCTGCAACCCTGTAAGACACATATTATTATCCCGATATAAACGAGGAAACCAAAGTGCAGTAAGGTTCCATCACTGGCCTAAGACTCAGAAGTAAACAGTAGCTATGACATTTGAACATGGTCTTTCTGTCTTTGCAGTCTGTTCTCTTAATCACTCCATTATCCTGCCTCCCTAGGAAGACTCTGGAACTTCTCTAGGCCCTGACCCCTGTGCTGGTCCTGGTGACCTCCAGAGCTTCCCTTGGTCACAGGGTCAGGGACCTTGAGAACCAGCAGCTCATCCTCAAAGGAGGCCACAGGCCCATGATGATCAAGGACATCCGTGGAGGTCCATAGAGGTTGGCTGGCCCAACCCATGCTGATGTATAAGGAGTGAAACACTCTGTGGAGTGATATCTCTGGTGCAGAATCAGAAATTTGACAAATTGGCATTTGTTAAACTAATGCTTATACAAGAAATCTTCAAACCATAAAAAATTGGTATTTTCTACTTCCTGGAAAGAATACAACTCTAAAATTCTGCCTGCTACTTCAAATGCTATTCCCAAAGTAAAAGCAGGAGGAGCAGGAGGAGAAATCTCTAGCAAGTTTGATAGCTTTCGTATTTCATAAAGTTTATAATAAACTTGCCTCATGGCCTAAACTGGGAGAATAAAAATCACATGATGTGCTGCGCTTATCTAGACTGGGGCACTCTGGCCCCGTCCCCTTATCTCATCTGAGAAGGGCATATGACTCTGCTGTACCCTGTTTTAGAACAAAGCTCTTAGATTACATGTCTTTTCTCTATGTATGATCTGGTTCAGTATTTTCCCCCCCAGAAAAACAGCATTCAGTACTCATCTTCAAAACAGAAAATCAGTCTCTTTAAAACCATCCACACATAAGAAATATAAACACATTTTGAAAGTCTGGAGAAAAGAGATGCATCATGCACAGCCAAGTAAATATGAATTAGTTAATTCTAGCACATCTTTTTTCTTATTGGATTTAAAATCCAGCCATGCCCACTACCCATTATCATCTGCACTGCTCATTTTCTGCACAGCAAATGAAAGGCCTTGAGAAAACTTGACCCTTCCGGGAACAATCCAACTTCTCCTGAGGAAAATAATGACTTGACCAGAATATTCTTTAGCAACAAAATAAGGAGCCCAACCTCACCATAGAAAGCTGTTTAGAGCAAAACTAAGTAACTTCTACATAAAATGTTATAATTCCTATAATATGTGGACACTGCTGATCAAATTGCTAAAGAGTTTTGTGTTTGTGGGTTTTTTTTTTTTTCTTCAGTTTTAGTTTTGTTTTGCAAGAACGAAAGGGGAAGGGCCTCCCAACCACCCCACAGCACGATTCCGGCGAGCCTCAAGGCTCCTGAGGTTTACGGCCACTGACTTCAGCCGGCGAGCACAGAAGTGCACGTTGCTGCCACTGCTGCTACTTGGGTTTCTTTGTTTCCTACAGTTTTTAGCTCAGAACTGCACACCAGGGACTGCCTCCAGCTCTTCCCAGACCCAGGCTTATGTGAGGAGCAGGTCTCCGAGTGTTTGTGTGTCTTTATTCCCTTCACACTTATTGGAAAGTGTGTATGTGAGAGTGTGGTGTGTGTGTGTGTGTGTCAGAGGACAGAAGAGAAGAGGTGACTGATTGATTCTGTGGCCTCAATCTCAGCCTCCCTTAGTCGGCAGCTTCTGTGGCCAGGCTGGTCTCTTCTTGCGCAGAGTTCCGGGATGAAGTCCCCCTGGAAAATCCTCATGGCGGCTCCTCTGTTGTTTCTCCTGCCCCTTCACACCTTGGCATCTCCAGCCTACAATGACCAGCCTGCACGACGCTCCAGTGGCCACACCTGTATAGGTACGTAAATATTTTGTGTATTTTTTGTGTGGGCATAACGATAGGATCAAATACGTTGCTTGCATAGTAAACCACAAATTTAATGATATCAACAACTATAAGATTCCAAGTAAGGCACCAATAACCTCACCAACATAGAAAAAATTTGAGTCTTAGAATGAGCATTCACACCATATGCACATATATGTATACAGAAGTGCCCTATACAGTTGCTAGTTTGAATTAGTCATAAAAGTCTTCCACCTCATTGGTGATTGGAATTTGTTTCCCATGGATTGGCAACTATAAGGGTCCGAAATTCTCAGCCCCTTTCAGGAGATTAGGCAGCATCACACAGTATAAAGAACATGGAATTTGACCTCAGACAGACACAGTTGAGTTTGAATTGCTGCCACTTCCTCCCCCTCTGCTCCACCCCCTACTGTCTGTGAAACCTTGAGCAAGTTACTTAACCCTTCCCTTCCTCTGTTCTTATTGATAAAATGGGCCTAATAATACCCACCTCACAGGGATGCTGTAAGAATTGAGATCATGCATGTAAATGTATGGTATTTGCACACAATAAAGATTCAACCGTCTTAGTTTCTTTCTTTCTGTCAGGGAGTCCGGAGTTGGCAAAGATTGGACAGCCACCTGGAAACATTGAACATTGACTGAGATATGGCTCCTTCACTCATCTTTTATTGAAGTAGTTTATTTCCAAGTTGTTGATGTTATTTGTTTTTTGGGGCTTTTTGGGAGAAGAGTAAAAGTGGGGTGAGACTTTTGTTATTTATATTGTACCTGGAGCTCCCAGAACAGTGGTGCACATTTCAGTGGGTCAGTCCATGGAGCCGAGGAGACTCAGAACCCTGAGCAGCAATTATTAAATGAGTAGATCTCAGAATAGAATCCTGGCATAAGAAGCCAGAAAAAGAACCCAAGGGGTAAGTCTGGTGGCCATGTCTTACAAATGGAAAATCTGGACATAGATTCTGACACATATGAATTACTTCTGAAGATAGTACGGAAAAATATCTGAATTATACCTAGTTCCTAAAAAACCACAACCTTGGGGCATTACACCTGTTAAGGAACACATCTCTAGTTTCAAAGTTTCCTTTTAAATCAAAACCTTAAGACCCAGATTCTCTGCGAATCTATTCTCTACAGGTCTGGAAGCAGAGGTCTGCATTAGAAGAATGCCTGGAAGGTCATCCTCACCCACTATTTGTTTCCATCAAATAATTATTTACCACCATTTCATTTTTTGAAAGCAAAACCCTAAAGCCTGTCAAATGGAAATACACTTGAGAAAAGTTTAAGTGAAATCAGTTCTACTTCTAGGATGGTTGCAAATTAAATGTTTAGATTTAGGCAAGTCATCTGAGATAACTGGGCCTCCACCTCTATAAAGTAGATATGAGATACTCATTCCCTTCCCTGCTCCATTCCCAATGAGGGATACAGAGTTAGAAGGAGGTATTAAGAGGATTCCAGGATGAGATTGTTCTGATTATCTATTACTACATAACAAATTTTAAAATAACCATTTTGTTATATCATGATTTTGTGGGTCATGAATTTTTCATGACTGGTTATTCTTCTGCTTCACGTAGGATTGACTGAGGTCACCAGGTGGTATTCGGATGGTAGATTGATGGGTCCAAAATGATCCAAGGCAGCTTCACTCACGTATTTGGCACATTGTGGGTGGGAGATGGCTAGAAGGTTGGCTCAGCTGGGAATGTCTATCAGAGCTTTTACACTTGGCTTTTCCAGCAGGGCAGTCTCAGGGTAGTAGGACTTCTTACATGGCAGCTCAGGGATCCCAGAGAGAGAGTTCCAAAAGACAGGAACTAGAAGCTGCAATCTCTCAAGGCTTGGGTCTGAAAACTGACACAGCATCACTTCTGCCATCTTGTATTGGTCAAAGCAGCCACCAGTCCCTCCACTCAGACTCAGAGGAGGGGACACGGATCCCTCCTTTTGATGGGGAGTGTCAAAGAATTTGTGGCCATCTCTGTTAGCCACACAGGCTCACTTCGGTTGCCCATACAAATACTCCATGGACCCAAGAACTTGGAGAGTCTGTTACTGATCAGGTTTGATGATGGTTTAGCACCAATTTTCCCACCAACTCACAACTTCTGGCAAACTCTACCGGGATGACTTGTTTCCCTGTCGTCATCATAACAAGAAAGGTGGCTGCAAGAGGAGTCCATCATGTGATTAACATTTACTGGGCACTGATTATGTGCTAAGCCAGGTGCTACAGGTGGTCCAAACCAGTGTCTTACTGTTCAAAGGTGGTTTCTTGGGGGAACAGACTCAGCAATGTGTGTGCAGAGGAGTTTGTTGAAAACTCCTCACAGGGAAAACACCTGTGAGGGAGTGAAGGCAGCAGGAGTGGCAGAAGGAAAAAGTGGGCTGTGCTGCAGCCACACACACACACAGAAGGTCTCAGTCAATCCCACAGAGAGCTCTGGAGCTAAAATGGCTCTTCAGAGTTGTCCTGAAGTGGCTTCAGGCCTTGGAAATCCTACATTGGACAGTCATTGGATGTGAACTGACCCCAGGGGATGAGATCCCTTTGGTGGGGGTGATGCCTGGTGAGGGACTCCAGTGTGAGCCCTCAGCACCAACCCTCCCAGAAGTTGGGGAAGCTAGTGTGTCCTGAAAGGAAATCAGGGAGTGTCCTTACTCACAGGGCCAAATGTGGGAAGTGTCTGAGGAAGCAGTGAGGTAAGTTCACTCACAGCTGGTGGTAAGAGGAAGAGCCTTGTGGAGGAGGTGGGAGAAGAGAAGGAATTGCTGGTTGGGCTCCTGCTAACTACTTTCTGATGAAAAGCAGGCCTATATGACTTCAAACTCATTGGCACAAAGGCACTTCGCAAACATTCCCACATGTTCACTCCCCACATGGTCACTGAATGGCCACCATATGCCCGCCCCTGTGCTCTGAGCCGGACATACAAAGACAAATAATAACAATCATTTTTAAAATCCCTGTGTCCTCAGGAAATTCACTGTCCAGTTTAGAGAAAAATGAGGATCTGGAGTCTTGCAAAGATTGAAATCCTTTAAAATGAATCACTAACTGAGCACTTAGTGCCCTGGATAATACCCCACTTCTTAGGAACCCTATAAACCGCGGTGTCAGCAGCAGGGCTGCCAAAAAGCCGTGAGCATGGGGCAAAGGTGACAGCTGCTGACTGCGAGAACCTCACCGTATTCACAAAGTCACCCGAGGAAGGTGAAATTAAAACTTGGGTGAAAAGGGAGAGGAATGTGGTAAAGTTTTAGAATTTTAGAAATGTTTCTACCCAAATACTGCCAGTCAAAGAAGGAAGCTTCAGGTATCTCAAAGATTCCCTTGCAGTTACCTCCCTCCTGAAAGACCCTGGGCAACAAAGACCTCTCTGGGGAAAATTGATCAGGCAGTTGGATTTCTTTTTTTTTTTTTTTTTTTTTTTTGTGGGGAAGACCAGCCCTGAGCTAACATCTGTTGCCAATCTTCCCCTTTTTGCTGAGGAAGACTGGCCCTGGGCTAACATCCGTGCCCATCTTCCTCCACTTTATATGGGACGCTGCCACGGCATGGCTGACAGGCAGTGCGTCGGCGGGCGCCCGGGATCCGAACTCGCGAACCCTGGGCTGCCAAGCGCCGACTAAACCGCTGCGCCACCAGGCGGCCCCAGGCAGTTGGATTTCTGATCATCCAGTTGAGCAATAAGGAATCACCCTCGTTAGTTGTCAGCTACCTTTTAATCACTTTTCCAATATAAAGTTTTACCTTGATCGTAAAAGTATACCCTTGCCTTGATTTTTAAGATCATAATAAAATAAAATATCTAGTCACCTTCTCAACACATGGACGTAGTCCTGCTTTCCTATTTTTCATGGAGTTCCATTGAATTAATTGGGTTCCATCTGTGTTTATGAAGATGAATATTTACTAATCATATTTGTTTCCCATTCGTAGTTTGTTTGCTGCTGGTCTCGCAGCTTCCCGACACTTCCCCGTGGGCAGCTGCTCCCTCCACCTTTTCTCTGAGTAGAATCTGGAGTAAATGGAGTGATGCCTCGGGATAGTAATTATATCCAAGTGTTCTTCAGCCATAAGAATTACATTTGTAAGTTAATAACTATAAGATTGCTAACATTTATTGAATACTTCCTGTGTAATTAACAGTCTTCCAAAAGGTTTATATGTACTAACTCATTCAATCATCACAATGACCTTACAGGATAGGTATTATCATTATCCCCATTTGGCAGGTGAAACGACTGAGACTTAGAGAAATAAGCAACTTGTCCAAGGCTACACAGCTGGTTAAAACTCACCTTATATCTCTCTGTAAGTGTGATTATGTTGTTTTTCAAGTGATTAAGTTGGGGCAATGTATTTCTTCCCCATATTGTTTTAAATAACACATTTATTGAGAAATAATTCACATACCATAAAATTCACCCTTTTAACGTGTAAGATCCTGTGGTTTTTAGTATATTCATAAGTTGTGTGTTGATCACCAATATTTAACTCAAATATCCTTATCACCCAATAAAGAAACCCAATATTCATTAGCAGTCACTCCCCGTTTCCTTCTCTCCCCAGCCCCTGGAAATCGCTAATCTACGTTCTATCTCTATGGACATTTCCTATACACGGAATGGTACAATGTGTGGCCTTTTGTTACGGGCTTCTTTGACTTAGCATAACGTTTTCAATGTCCGTTCATGTTGTAGCATGTATCAACTTCATTTCTTGTGAAGACTGAATGATATTCCATTGTATAGCTATACCCCATATTGTTTATCCATTCATTGTTGATGGACATTTGGGTTGTTTCCACTTCTTGGCTATTGCAAATAATTCTGCTTTAAACATTCATAAACAAGTTTTTGTGTGGACACATGTTTTCATTTCTCTTGAGTATATCCCTAGGTGTGAAATTTCTGGGTCATATGGTATCTCCACATTTAACATTTTGAGGAACTGATAAACTGTTTACTAGAGCAGCTGCACTATTTTACATTCCCACCATTAGTGCATGAGGGTTGTAATTTTCCCACAACCTCGCAATTATTTATTATCCATCTTTTTTATTATGGCCATCCTAGTGGGCATGGAGTGATACCTCATTGTAGTTTTGATTTGCATTTCCCAAGATAATAAGGATGTTGAACATCTTTTCATGTGCGTATTGACTATTTGTATATCTTCTTTGAAGAGATCTCTCTTCAAGTCCTTTGCCCATTTTTTTAATTGTTATTGTCTTTTTATTATTGTAAAAGTTTTTTATACAATCTAGATGCAAGTCCCTTATCAAACACACAACTTGCAAATATTTCCTCCTGTTCTGTAAGGGTTTTTTCTTTTCACTTTCTTGATAGTATCCTTGGTGGTGCAAAAGTTTTAAATTTTTTTATGAAGTCCCATTTATCTACTTTTTCTCTTGTCTCTTGTGCTTTTTGTGTCATATCTAAATCCCATGTGTTTAAAAATTGCTATTTTCACTATTGTTTTCCTATTGCCTTATGCCCATTCTCTTATCTTGTTTCCCAGACATCAGGTATCTAACTGCTATTTTGGTCACCAGGGCTATTACTCCTAGGGTTGCAAGTAACAGGAAACAACCTGAGGTAGGCTAAGCCAAAAAAAGACGGAAACTTGCTTATAAGAATTCCAGGGATGAATTTTAGAAACGAAAACCAGAAAAACACAGGCCTAAAAAAATGAGCCAGGAGCCAAACAATAATGGCTCCAGGAGCCCAGGGAGTTCTCTCTCCTGGCCTCTCGGTGCTACTTCTATCTCTATCCCTACAGACCAGCTGGCTTTACTTCTCTAGGCCTTTTGGCTGATTATGGACTCCCATAGTTCAGAGTTTACATGTAACAGTTCAACCCACACAGAGATGGACTCTGCTTCTGGTTGCCAATCAACTTGGGCTAAGTCTTTAGTCCACTGAATAAGAGGCAGGCGGGAGTAAGGAGAGCTCACAGTATGAATGCGGCTGCCAGGGTCATGGGCTGAGGGGACAGCTCTCACAGAAGGGGCATTGCTGTGGCTGGAGAGATGCTCCAAGAGGAGCCACACAGAAGTTACTGAGTGATTGAACCAGCATCCCCATCATAAACAAACAACCCCAGCTCCAGTCCCAAGAAGAGCCTTTGCAGTGGGGAATCAACCAGTAGACCTGGAGGGCATGGTCTTGAACATGTTCCAAAATCAGAACTAAGCTGTGTGAAGCTCCAATGGCCCCTCCCCCAATTTACCATAATTCTTTCACACTGAACTGTACATCCCATTGGATCACTAAGCAAATGCTGATTCTACTGTGCTTGAACAAACAGTGCCTCTTTCTGCCACTTTTCAAATGTTATGGAATCAATAATAAGCCATGCTCGTTTTTGCAAAACACCATTTTCTTTACATGGGTGATTTAGGGGCAAAGTAATCCTTATGTTTCTAAGTCATTGACATTTAAATTAATTCAGTGAGTTTTGGGGGTTTTTTAAAACACTATTTGGTGCTCAGGAAGCCTTTTAAAATGTTGAAAAAAATTTTTTCCCTCATTTATGTTTGGTTAAATATAAAAAATGCCTTCAGAGGCAATTAAAAACCTCACCGCCCCATCCTCACACCTCACACAGAGTGGTCAGAGATGATTTTATAGTTTGAATGATAAAGAGAAAGAGGTGATCCTATGGTTGCAAGCTAACATGAATGGCAAAATAACAGTGTCACTGACAAACACGGGGAAAATTTAGAGCCAGCAGAGAAGGTTGAAAATTTATGATCACAATTTATATAGAGAGAGAAATTTCACTTTCTCTACTTCTTTATAACCGAACATTTGTTCATAAGCAACTGTTGCTGCTGATAGCAGAAAACATTTCCTCTTGCCACTTATGTGTTTAAATTTAGTCTCCTCTGGGTAATTTTCCTTCCCTGCTCTCTACAGGTTGGTCTCAGTTCTCAGGGAGGGCTTATGAATCACCCCAACATTTACAGTTCTCAGCGTTTGAGGGTGGGCCCCTGTCCTCAGCCCTCAGAGTCCCCATACTGGAGTGTCATAGCTGGGGTAGTTCATGGGCTCATCTCAGCAGAGCCACCTCCACAGTCCCTGCTGATCCACTGCTCACCTCCGCCATCACAGTCCCCGCAGACCCTCGAGTCCTAGCTGGACGCCCACCGGTTCCCAGCTGCAGCTGCCGCCCTCTGCACTTTGCCCCTCACTTATCACACCTTCTCCTCTCTTTAATTCCCTACTTTTATTTTTAAATTATCATAGAATTCAACCCCAACCTTAGCACAAATGGTAAGTTTTTGATCATCTAAATCTCTACTATACCCACATTTGTCTTTTTTTTTTTCCTGGCTTGTTCTGGGATCATAACCCTGAAGAGAAAGACCACAAAGACACTATAAAAAGAGGTTTCCAACTTTGGGGAAATGTCATAAGTGAGCAAAAGAATGCTTTTCTTCCAGAAGGTAGTAAATAAATTTATCTTTTTTTGGGGGGGGGGGAATAAACTGGATCATAGTTTAAAGGTACTATGAGAAAGAAAAGAATGTTTCAAAGCATTAAGCAGAAAAATCTCTATACAGTTATGATGTATCCATCTCTATTTATATAGCTATCTTCCCAGATGAGATGAGCATAGAAACGCTAAGACTGATTATACGGTTATCTCTGAGTGGTGAGCTTATAAGTGATTTATAATTTCTTTTCAGTGCTTTTCTGAATTTTCCACATTTTCTACATGAGCTTGTGGAAGCAACAGGAAAGCATGGTGGTTAGGAGCAACAGAGTTTGTGCCATCTGGAGTTAGATGGCCTGAGTTTGAATCCTGGCTCTGCCATTCTGTACAAATGTTCCACTGGGACACAGCTCCACCCTCTGCACCTCACTCTCCCCATCTGTAAGAAGGAATTACACGGAACCTGCCTCCAAGGGTAGTGTGGAGGGCTAAATGAGTAAATACACAGGAAGGACTTAGAACTGTGCTCGGTACGTCGTTAAGTACTCAAAGGGGTTGTGATTATGTATTCTTTTGGAAATTGGGAAAGAAATGTATTGAAAATGTGCTATAGAACTCCTGAAATTAAACCTGTCCTAAAGCAAAGAAGCCTGAGTAAACTGAATAATTACATGCCAGTCTATATCTTATGTAAATACAAATTCTCAAATCTTGGGTATCTTAAGGGAAGATTCACCTATAAAGAAAGATTTCATAGCTTTCTATTGCTGTGTAATAAATTGCCACACATTTATCAGCTTAAAAGTCCACAAATTAATTATCTTACAGTTTCTACACATCAGAAGTCTAGACATAACATAACTGGGTTCTCTGCTCAGAGTTTTATACAATGTAACATACAATGGAAGTGATATTCAATCATATTCACAGATTCTGCCCTCACTCAGGGGCGGGGATTAAATATGGCCTCTATATTAGGAAGCAGAAATCTTATAATTATGCCTATCACACATAGAAATGTTTAAAAAAGAAAAAGAAAAATCTTCAAGCTAAACACCCAGATAATATCACAAAAGAGAATTTATGTGACTTAGTCCCAAAGTGATTCACCAAATAGGCATGAATATATAATGGAAATTAATAGATGAAGAGTAAGTTGCAGGTTGAAACTTTTTTTTTTGGTTTTTGAGTCTGTTTTATTTTTTGTTTTTGTTTTGTTTCTTTGATATTCAAGCTTTTCCTCATGGACTTCACACTCTGAGAATTTGGAAAGAAAAACAAATCACACCAATACCATACCCTTTGCCTCATAAATTAGTTGTTTTTTGATGTCAGTATAGAGGACAAATCCCTATTTGAATCTTTCTCTGGACAAAGTCCATCTTTTAAAATATGACTCTCACAATTTAACAAAATTGAAATGCAAATTAGAACAGACTAAGCTTGCCCTTTATTTTATTAAAACTTAACCTTCAGATTCTTTCAGATGAAAACAAGTACAAAAAGGAATTCTGATTATGATGATACGAAGAGGTTGGCGATTCCTTTGTGCAAAAACCAAGTGTAAAACTGGAGACATTGTCACAAGCAACCATTTCAGGGCATTGGAAATCAACCAATGGCACACAACGAATTAAGAAATGCTTATTCTTGAAAAACTACTTGGACTTCAGGAAGAACAGTGGGACTCTGTGACCTTCTTGCCTAGGGCTGCTCCTTCTACCCTGCCTTCAGCTTGTTAAGTGAGAGGAATAGTTTTATCACTGTGGAACTGGCTGTGAAACCAGCAGGTCTACTGCTAATAGGACAGACTTGATTCAACCAGGGTTTGAAAATCCATGGCTTTGCTGGTTAAAAGTGATGGAGGCAGTTGGGAATTAACAAGGAGAAACTGCAGCTTTGCTAGCTCGAAGGTTTGGCCCAAATGGGGCAAAGAAGATCAGCCACAAACTTAATAAGGAGATCCTGGTAATGAAAGCATCATAAAAGGGCTAAGATAAGTTCTCCATACATCCTTGATTGATTAGGAAACTATGCTTGTGTGGCAGAGACCTGAAAGAGCCCAGGAAAAGTGAAAGCCAAGGGAGACTTGAGAACTAGCAGCAACTTTGAATGTATTCACTAACCCATTTGGATACATTTTCTAGCCCCTAATCCCTGATAGATTGATCAACAGAGAGTGAAGCCTTAAAAGCCTGAGATATTTCACCACAAGTTATGCCCAAATCACCAGGAGCCTCTAAGCTATGCATACACAGGTGTGATCCTAAGAAAGCAAGGCTAAAAAATGAGCAGAGACATCAGAGGCTGTATACTCTGGGGGAGATGGATCTGCAGTTGAAGTCCAGGAAAGTTGCCAGAAAAGAAGAGCCAATAGCCCTCAGAATAATAAAACAAAATCAAGAGTTGCTAAATATATTATCTAAAATCTTCCATTTTCAATTAAAAATTTACTAGACTTGCAAAGAAATATGAGAGACCCATAACCAGAGGAAAAAGCAGTCAATAGAAATTGACTGTGAGTGGATTTACCAGGCAAAGACTTCAAAGTACTATTATGAGTATATCCAAAGAATTAAATAAAACCATAGTAAATAATTAAAGGAAAATATTATTACAATGTTTACAAAATAGAGAAAATTTCGATGGAGTCATAAAACTATAATAAAGAGCCAAACAGAAATTCTAGACTTGGAAAACAATAATTGAACTGAAAAATTCACTAGATGGGCTCAATGGAAGATTTAAGTTGAAAGAAGAAAGAATCAGTGAACTCGAAAATAGATCTATAAAAACTATCCAAACCTAAGAACAGAGAAAATTAAACCTTGACGAAAAATGAGCAGAGCCTCAGAGACATGTAGTACAATATCCAGTATCCCAACATTTATGAAATGGGGGTTCTAAAAGGAGAGAAAAGAAAAAAAAAGGGAAAGAAAAAACATTTTAAGAAGTAATGGTCAACACCTTCTCAAAATACAGAAAAAGTATTAACCTACAAATCCAAGAATCTTGACAAACTCCAACTAGGATAACCACAAAAAGAAGTAAACCTTGACACCTCATAGTCAAACTACTGAAAACCAAATACTCAGTGAAAATCTTGAAAGCAGCAAGAGAAAAATGACATATCACTTACAGGAAAACAACAATACAGTTAATGCCAAACTCTCATCAGAACTATGGAGGCCAGAAGGTAGTAGAATGACATATTTAAAGTGCTGAGAGAAAAAAAACCTACCAGCCAAGAATTCTATATCCAGTAAAATTAGCATTCAAAAATGAGGGTGAAATAAACACATTCCCAGATAAAACTGAGAGAATTCAGCCCTGATAGACCTGCCATACAAGAAATACTAAAAGAAATCCTTCACACAGAAAGGAAATACTACTACATGGTAACTTTCATTCACAGGAAAGAAAGAAACACACTAGACATGGTTAATATGTAGGTAAAGATAAAATAATATATATGTACACACACATTTCTTCTCTTAATTTCTTTAAAAAATGAAAATTTGTTTAAAGCAATAATTATTACACTATACTGTTAGGTTTATAACATATATAAATATAAAATGTATGACAAAAATTGTCCAAAGGAGGAGAAAATGGAACAGTATCAGAGCAAAGTTGCCATATTGTACCATGATTAAATCAGTATTAAGCTAAAATCGATTTGATAAGTCAAAGATGCATATTTTAATCCTTAACCCTTGAAAATATAAACTCCAAAGAAACAAATTGCTAAAAATGTTACCAGAAGAATTAAAATAGTACAAAAAGTACTCATTTTCCACAAAAGACTGTAGTAAACAAGGAGAGAAGAGCAAAAATCAACATAAGACATCTAGAAATAGGTAAAGGCAGGTATATACTGAACCCTATAAAAACTGACATTATATATATGAATGGACTGCACACTCCAATCAAAAGACAAGATGATCAGACTACATAAATAGAATGCCAAATCCTAATGGCGAATCCTAATGCCAAATCCAGACAAAGACATCACAAGGAAAGAAAATAACAAACCAATATCCTTTATGAACACAGATGCAAAAATCCTTAGCAAAATATTAACAAACTGAATTCAGAAACATATAGAATGATTTATACACTATGACCAAGTGGGGTTTATCCTAGGAATGCGTGGTTGTTTTAACATCTGAAAACCAATTAATGGAATACACTACTTTAGTAGAATAGAGGCCACAACTACATTATCATCCCAATAGAAATCGAAAAATTATTTGACAAAACCCATCATCTATCCATGTTAAAATCTCTCAACAAATTATGAAAGAAAAGGAAACTCTCTGAACCTGAAAAAGGGCATCCATGAAAATCCTCCTGCTGACTTCCTACTCATCATGGAAAACTGAATGCTTTCCTCCTAAGAGTGGGAACATGGTAGAGATATCCTCTCTCATCACTTCTAGTCAACATTGTTTTGAAGATTCTGTTCATCTTAATAAAGAAAGAAAAATAATAAAAAAAAGTCCAGATTGGAACAGACAACATGATCCTAAATGTAGAAAATCCTAAAGTAGTCACCAAAAAAACTACCAGAACCAATAAGAGAGTTTACCAAGGTTGCAAGATTGATATTAAAAAATCAATTATATTTGTTTATATTAGCAGCAAACATCCAAAATTTAAATTAAAAAAAAAAACAGTTCCATTCACAATATAATAAAAAATACTTAGGAATAAATTAATCAAAAAAATGCATTTACTTTATACCGAAAACAAATCTCTGCTGAAAGAATGTTTTACAAAAATGCAGAGATGGATCATGCTAATGAATTGGAAGACTCAATAGTGTTAATTGGGCAATATTCCCCAAATAGACAAATCACAGTTCTGATCAGAATCCTAACATCCTTTTTCTTCGTAAAAATTAAAAAGCTGATCCTAAAATGGAAATGCAGAAAAGCCAGAATAGCCAAAAATTTTGAAGAATGCTGTTGGAGAACCGACACTATCTGATTTTTTATGTCAATCACACAATTACTAACTCAAAATAGATCATAGACCTCAAGGTAAGAGCTAAAACTTCTGGAAGAAAATCTTTGTGACTTTGGATTAGGCAAAGATTCTTAGATAGCACATCAAAAGCACTATACAAAAAGAAAAAAATCGATAAATTGTACTTTATTAAATTTAAACACTTTTGCTCTCCAGAAAAAAATCATTAAAAAGTGAAAAGCTAGCCACAGGGTAGGAGACAATATTAGCAAATCATATAGACTTCAGTATAGCAATGATTATTTTAATTGACATGATTGATAATTTTCATTTTCGAAATCCAATATTTTAACAGATGTAGTGTAACACTTAGAAGTGTATAGATTTCAAAATTCAATTGATCTGCTTTGAATAACTAGGTGGCCGGTTAGCAATTTAATCACTGTTTATCTGAAAGGCCTTAGATATATTGCTTAACCTCTCTGAGCCTCCTATTTCTCATCTGTAAAATGGGAAGTACCAATCTCATGTGGGTGCTGTGAGGATTAAACGAGATATAGTTTGTAAAAACACCTAGTAGAGAGTTGAAGCAAAGGAGATCTTCTAGAAAATGTCATTTCACGTTTTCCTATAATTTATTAAAGTAGAAGGCAACTATTAAAAAGCTTTTTCAATGAGAAATTGATAAAATATAATTTACTGTTATTTTCTTATTATAAAAGAATATATGGTTTTCATAGAGATTTTAGAAACTACAGAAGGATATTTTTAAAGACTAAAATCAACTTTAACTCCCAAACTAAGGTAATCACTACTGATGTTTTGGTATATATCCTTTCACAAGTGTCTAGGAATATATTTATGGGTTTTGGGTTTTGTTAGATTATTTTGTTTTATTTCTAAATTTGGATTTTTAAGTAGACAATCTAAAAGCAAATGTCTTTTTCTTTCAACAAAACATTTGTAAGAACTTTGGGAGTAGTAAGCTTTTGCTGGCAGGTAAAAACTTTTCAATTTAGCAAGTAAGTTTGTAGATAAAGACTACTGGACATAGTCTAAGGTTTATCTATCTATCTATCTATCTATCTATCTATCTTTCTATCTATCTACCTACCTGTCTTTCTATCTTCCTATCCATCCATCCATCATCTGTCTACACTTTCTATTCATCCATCCATCCATCCATCCGTCAATCCATCCATCCATCCATCCACTCACCTGTCCATTCATCCATCTATTTTTCTATCCATCCACTGTCTATCTCTATCCATCTTAGAATTCAAATACAGAAGAGAATGGAAAAAGGAAGTCATATTTTATCTGAAAGAAAATCTGATTGGTTCATTTCTTTAATGATAAGATCTGGCTTTGCCATTTAGGTTTATAGAGAGGACATTTTTCATAACTTGAACTAAAGCTGCAGCTCCAACATTTGACAAAAATACGTGTGAAGGATGCATTCAGATAAAGGATTTTATTTAAAATATTATATAGGCAAAAGCGTATCAAAAAGGACAGTATTTCAGCTTCCCAATTCTTTCCTAGTATATTAGGTTTAACAAGGTCTCTCAAAGTGAAATAGTAATAGATATAATTAAAAGATAAGTCATAGCAAAACTTTTTTTTTACATTCCCCGGAAACTGAGAAAGTGAAAGATTCCATTGACTAGGTAACAAATGTTTTTGCAAGTCAGGTGGTTTCTAGTTCTTTGCTTTCAACACAATTGAAAGGGGACTTAATAGAGCCATCAGGTGATAGATCATTTGAAATAGTTTTCAATAATAGATCTCTCTAAGATTTTTGGCATTTAACTTAGAAGGAGTTAAAGAACTGAGTGACGTTGCTATATCAAAAGTCCTTCTATTCCCATCTACTTTATTTTAATGAACATGTTTTCTCAGAACTTACCTCTTTGAAAACAAAAAATAAGAACAGAAGTGATGCTGAACTTTGACTTTTTACATGAATAAATAATATTCTTCAACAAATATAGGTACTAATTTAAAAGGCCCAACCATCTCATTAAGAGGTGCAATTCCAGTAAAATTTTACCTTTACTATTTAGAAATTGTTTATCAAATTCTCAGTACATATTGTTTAGATAAGTTAATTTTACTAATAAACAAAACTCTATCCAGAAGAATTATTTTAAACTTAGAGTATTATATTCAGAGGAAATTAAAATGTTTATTTAAATTTTATACATTTTTTAGTGTTGAGAAGTATAATAGTGTGACCAACAAAATATTTTCAACCATAAACATGTATTACATTGGGATTAAATTCTATACTGGAAGAAAAATTCAAGGAAGTGACTTTCATTGAAATCTGAATTCGAAGACAGGAATCATCAATGTAAATTTCTCACTGTGAAAGAAGAGTTTGATTATATGTATTTTTAAGTGGATGAGAGTAGGTAAAAATCACTACAGTATTTAGATTCATTTGGATACATATAGATGATTAATGTAATATTTCTATTTTAATATTTATAACCTGCCTGAACTATTTAAATTGATGTCCATTACTAAGATTTTAATATCTATTAAAATGTGGAAGGGGTACATAGTTTCTCAAATTTCTTTTAAGAGGCACAAAGCAAAATGTTTGAAAACCATTGTTCCATACTTCAGACTCTAGAGCATGAAGCCCGTGCTCTGTAGTCTGACCTTCAAGGCTCTTCATAATTGGCCCCTTCCTACCTCTCTCATTCTTCCTTTCCCATGGACCCTCGGCTCTAGCCTTGGCCAACTCTTCTTTTTCTCACCTTAGGTCTTAAAAAAATGAATCCACCCTCTCCCTTGAAGGCCTTGCCTGCCTTTTTCTCTCTAATGAGATCCTCCCATCCATTAAGATTCAACTCCTCCGGGAAACTGTCACCAAAGGCAGAATTAGTTTCATCCTCATCTTTGCTCCCAAAGCACTAACAGGCCCCACTATCAGAACACTTACAGGTTGCAGGGAGTGCTTATCTAGTCTTCAGTCTTCCCTACTGGTCTGTGACTTTTCTTATTCGCCTTTATATCCTCAAGCTTCTGAGCACATAGTAGGCGCTAATAAGTATGTGTTGAATAAATAACAGGATGGAATGTCTCCTGGCATCTTCACTCTCATTTCTTTATCATTAATTTTTTATGTATTTCTAAATTAGCCAAGCCAACCGTCCTACATCTCTCACCACAGCCTGCTAATTTCCTCTCACTGCCATTGCTCGGGCTCTGCTCACCCTGGAATGCCCTGAGCTCTTGTTCTCACTGGTAATTGCCCAGTACAGTGCCTGTCTCGTTGCCAATGTTCTCGGGAAAGTTGGCAATTTGGAATTCACTAAGCATTTTCTCATAAGTACAGTGTTCCAGGCGGTGGATGAGTTAGGCCACAGAGCCTAATCTACCCAAATGTAGTGAAAATTCTAGACATCTGCAGTAAAAGAAAATTCAGCCATAGAAAAGTAAAAACGTTGCTGATAACACATGTTTTTCAAAGATAAGTTTCTGAGCTTCTATTTTAAAAAGTGTTCATAGAGAATATGTCTTTGCCCTATGGTGGTCTCAGCAAGTGGGAGAGTAACTAACACTTGTAAATCCCTGCTCTGTGCCAGGCCCCTTGTGCATTTTATGTGTTGTAGCACTTAATCCTTACAACACTTTTGCCAAGTGTGTCAGATAGCCTTTGCTGTATTATAAAACACCCCACATTTACACAACAATCATTTATTAGCTCACAGTTCTGTGGGCTGGCAATTTGGGGCTGGACATAACTGGGCGGTTCATCAGCTGGTATCTCCTGGGCTCAGTCCTGCTGCTACATTCACCTGATAGATGGTGGAATGACAGGGACTGGACGATCTCGAGGGGCCTTATTCACAAATCTGCTAGTTGGCAGGCTGTTGGCTGGGCACCTCAGTTTCCCTTCATGTGGCTCCTCCAGCTTCTAGTTCAAGCTCATGGCTATAATGTTCTAAGAGGGCAAAAGTGGAAGCTGCAAGGCCTGTTGAGGCCTAGGTTCAGATCAGACATGCTGTCACTTCCTCTACATTCTACTGATCAAACAAGTCACAAGGCCAGATTCGAAGAGCTGGGTAATAGACACCACCTCAGAGAGGAAGTGCAAAAATTTTGTGGCTGTTTTTAAAGTACCACATAAGTGAGCATTATAATTCCATTCTGTGGGTACCAAAGTCTAGGCTCAGAGAGGTTAACCCTCCTGCCAAATACATCAGCTCATAAGTAATAGAAGCAGGATTTGAGCCCAGGCCTGTCTGACTCCCAAATTCTACTCTCTACTATACCATAGGTTCTCCCTTCTCTTTCCTCCTTCTATTCTCTCTCCTTCTCCTACCCGCTTTTCCCTGTCCATGACCAGACTCTGCGAGGAGAAAGCAGAAGAAAAGGGTGAAGGTGCAATATTCATACCTAGGCTATGTGGTACCATCTCTAGCTTAGTAATTGATATCTTAGGGACACAAGGCTGGCAGAAGGATAATTTTAGGTGATTATTTTTATACCTTTTTTTTTCTCATTTCCTTTTCTTTTAACCAACATGAGAAAAGCCTGGGATAATGGTTGTTGATTAGAATTACAACATATAAAACCATATCCTCTATTTCAACACAACCAGGGAAATCTGAGAACAGAATTAGGTGTTTGTGGAGAGGCACTGGTGTGAGGGGGCTTCTGGGGATGTACTTGACAAACTCTTGCTGGTCCAACAGGGATGCAGGGACACAAATCCAGGCGGCACTTCAAAACCTGTGCTCTACACCAGCCTGGAGCCCAGACCAGAAACAAACGAGTCATCCTTGATTCACACTTCTTCTCATCAATTCGTTAATAAATACCATCAAGTCAACCTCCACAATAGATCCCAAAACTCTCTATTTTCCTCTGTGCCCACTGCCACTCATTACTCTACCCAATCCACCATCATCTCTCTCCAGAACCACAATAGCCTCCTACTTCATCTCTCTGCTCCTATCTTTGCCCCCTAAGATCCCTCCTCCCCATGACAGCTAGCATGATATTTTAAAAACACATCAGGGGGCCTGCCCGGTGGCGCAGTGGTTAAATTTGGCGCGCTCTGCTTCCGCGGCCCGGGGTTTGCAGGTTCGGATCCTGGGCGCCTATTTACGCACTGCTCATGAAGCCGTGCTGTGGCAGCATCCCATACACAAAAAATAGAGGAGGATTGGCATAGATGTTAGCTCAGGGGCAGTCTTCCTCAAGCAAAAAGAGGAAGATTGGCAGCAAATGTTAGCTCAGGGCCAATCTTTATCACCAAAAAAAAGACACATCAGATCACAGCATCCCCCTCCACAAAGCCCATCCATGGCTCCCACTGCTCTTGGGATGAATTCCTACCTCTTTTGCAGTCTACAGACCCACAGACCTGGGCTCTGCCTATTCCTGAACCTCATCTCCCACCATTTGGGTTCTGGCACTAGATTTTCCTAGTCTCATTGCCTTCGAGTGGGTACCAGCTCCCCCTGCCTACAAGGCCCGGCCAGGTTCCTCACACCTCTCCACCCTTTCCATTACATTAGGCTTTTCTCATATGTTCTCCAGAGAAGCCTTCTCTATCGGCTCTAGCTGGGAAGGTTTATATACCTCCATCCTCATTAGTCTCTGTTACTTCACCCTGTTCCTTTTCTTCATAACACCTAAAATTTCTCATAATTATGTGTTTGTTTACTTGTTTATGGTCACTTTTCCCTAATAGAGCATAATCTCTAAGAGGGCAGGGACCGTATCAGTTTGTTCTCAGCATGTGCTCAGAGTCCAGCACAGTGCCTGGCATCTAGAAGGGACTCAATACCTGCTGTGTTCAGTCCTGGCTCCCCTGCTTACTAGCTACATGCTCGGCCAGGCACTTTACCTCTCTGAGCCTCCATTTCCTCATCTGTAAAGTGAGAGTAATAATCCCTACATCTACACATTGTGAAGTTTGAATGGGATGATAATGTAGGCAAAAACCCTTCGAAAACTCTAGAGCACACTCTAGCCATGTGATGAATTATTTATGCTCCTACTAAGGTTAAAAAGGAAGTGTAGTCACGCCGACCCTGGCTCTGACAACTGCCAGGTGCTTTCAAGGCTTTTCAATGAAGTGCGGGCTTCAGACAAATGGGAAATCTAATAGACTGCTCTCTGCAGTTGGCTGCATTTCCAGGCAGCACGGATATGATTATAATTAGAGTTTCAAGAGTTCTGTTTCATTTCAAAATGATTCAGTGGTACAGTCTGCGGTCTACATGAGGTATGTGTCCAGAAGCAGATCCCTGTGGCAGGTGTTTTTATTCGGGCCTTTCGCTTCTTTTCCTACACAATCAGGAGTGTCTGTTTCTATTATATTCATTATTTTCAGATGCCAGGTGAGAAGAGATTTTCCATATGTAAGATTTCAGACAGCAACCACTGAGCAAAACACATTGTTCTCGCCCACTCTTATCACTTCCTGAACGAACAGTAGCTTGGACAAACTCGCTTTAGCAGAGCCAGGCTTTTATTAGCAGCCAGAGAATAGTCTGTGATGGGAGGAATTACTCCGCCATGCATCTCTCCCAAAGAAAACATTCTTTAGCCTGTCAAGACAGTGAAATCTCTTATTAGAAACTGTAGCAAAGTCAATTTCCCCGTTCTTGCTACTAAAGGATTCAGGACACACCTCATTGCAGACCCTAAATTAACAATCCAACTGGAAGGGGAGTTGAGCCCACTGGAAATGGGCGGAGATGTGCAAGGAAGCAAGACTCAAATCAGAGCTGAGCCCAACCTGGGCATTTCCATGTTTCAAACCCCATTGCCTGCTTCTCTGCAGAGTCCTTTTGATCATCATAACTCTTCACCAGGCAGAGTGACAATGGTAGCAAGATTCACCCAAACTGCAGAGACAGCTGACTTTTTTTTGGCTCCTTTTTATTTATCTAATGATTTCCAATTTTAGCCAGCAGTAGTAAGGAGCCACAAAAGTCACAAGAGCCCTTGATGGGATTCTTCTGAATAAACTTCAGAAGAAAAGCCCATGTCTGTGAGTACGAAGAAACAGGTTAGTCTTGAGCAGCACAATTCTCTTTGCACTCATCCTTCCAAACCATGGATTAAAACAAATATATACATGTGCTGGAGTTGAATTTCTCAGGGAAAGGAAATAGTGTGCAAGGTTTAAATCACTAGGGTCACCAAGAATGGAGCATTCTCAAGAAAAAATTCCAAGAAGGGTTCCCTAATGCCCAATGCCCATCCAATATTCCTGCTGCACTGAACCAACTGTGGATTCCCAATTCTTGCATCTCATCAAGCTTATTACACCACTGATTGTAAGAAACGACTATTTAAGGTACCATTGAGAAAGAAAATTTGATGTTAACCAAATTGTGAAAAATATAGGGAAATATACCATGTTCTTTCAAGCCACCAAGTCATATTCCTCTCCTGGGAATACCTTTTCTCTCACTTGCTCAGCCTTAAAGTGTCTTCAAAGTCACATTTCCCATCCAATTTATGTAAATTTGGGAACTATATTGTGAGCTTCCTATGGACAGGGATCATATTCTATTCATCTGGGGCCTATCAAAGCCTAGCATAGTCTCTTGCCAAGAACAGCTCCTCAGTAACTCTTGGTTGAATGCATACTTCCTTTGTTAAAGTCAGCCTTGGAAGACTCCTCTGATGTGTAGGCAATCTATGTGTCACTTTTGCCTCCATGAGGGAGAAAAGAGAACAACTGGCAGAGCTTCTCTAGCTGTACATCTAGCCTTCCACAGGTTTCTTCATTCATGTCTCCATGAAGACAGAGTCCCAAGAGGAATAGAGGGAATTTCCCATGAGTGTTTTCTCTCACTCATCAGTTCAGTGTGTGTGTTCTGAGCTCATATACCAAACGTGGTGCTAGGCCCTGGAGTGGAAGAATAAGTCATTGACCCTGCCCTCAAGGAGGATGATATCTGGAGGAGAGGAAGTCAGAGCAACATTTAATACCAGTCTGAGGTGATGAGTATGAAGTGCTGGGGCAATGGAGAGGAGGGAGCTGTGAATTCTGAGTGAGGCAAGAAGGTGAGGTATCACTGGAATTTGAGGAGAATCTTGAGTGTTTCATAGGAGCTAAGCAGGCAAAAGAGGAGAGGGTGAAAAATAGCACACAGAAAAAACCAGAGCCTGTCAGGGTTGGGGAGGAGGATAAACTGAGTTCACTACAGAGCATGGAGCTCTTTGAGGGGAGTAACATGAGCTGATTTTTGGTCCCTCCAAATATTTAGTATCTCAAAGACTTGTTACTTAGGGGAAATTGAGGCAGCACAACAATCCGCAATTGTCCTTGTGTACTTCTTCATCACTTTATCTGAACAAGAAAATGACATCAGGTCTATATTCACCTCAAGGTGCTCCCTGACCTTATTCCTTTAACAGATATTTATCCCACCCCACAACATGCCTGGAACTATTCAGGGCATATCCTAAGTGTCCCGATTCCACCTCGATCACTGAAATCACTTGGGCTGTTTGTCACTTGCTTCTTTTTTTTTGAACTTGCATGTTGAAAATGTTCCAAATAAATGAAAACTGTGTTATGCCAGGTTCTGGAGTAATCATGGTTTTCCACAATTTTTAAGAGGGCGCGTAAAATCATAAGAGCAACAGGCTAGGTCTCAGGCATAAATTTGTGGTGGAATCTCTTCTGCTTGGTGTCTGTGCCAGGTCTCCTAACTTTATTTCCAAATCCCCACACCAACCATGCTTCAGATCCACTCTGGATGCCAAATGCTGTAGCTTATTAAAGTATGAAGTGCTGTGTGAAGTGATTACTGTGCAAGATCTCAGCCCAATCCCCACCATGCTCTCCTCTGATCATGAGCTTCATGTCCTGATCCTTCGCTATGGAAGCTACCGATTGACTCAAGAGCAGGCACTAGTTGTTTCACACCAGAATGAGAAGTGGAGCCATGTCCTATAATGACACTGGAACAAAGAGTAAGCAATGTCGTCAGTGAGGTGACTGAGCCAGGACACAACTGCAGGTACATCCATTAACCCTTCCCTATGGAGACCTCCAGCAACTGACAACTGAAATGTCACTCAGGTGGCTCTCCAGTCAGCTTGCTTCAAGTCCGCCAACTCTTCTTGTCTCCCTACTCCGAACCAGGTTCTGTGTCAGGCACTCAAACCTGGAGATAGTAAGACCCCCATTCCCACCATCAAGGAACTTATGGTCTAACTCTAAACTCTTAAAAATGAAGTTCCAAAGGGTAGGTAACTTGTTCAAAGTCACATCATTTGTAAGTGATTGATCCAGTATTTGAACCCAAGTTGTTTTTTTTTTCCAGAGCCTTCCCTTTTCTACTATACCACACTGCATCCTCTTATCACATTGCAACATAATTATTTATAATTGTTTTTATTAAACAGTTATTAAAATTTGTTTGGCTCCACCTAACTTAACAAGTGATTAGCAGAGACATAAATCAGGGTGTAAAAGTATATTATAAATGTTGAAAATATTCACATATACTAAATATATTTCATATATTTAAAATAAAAGTGAAATTGGTTTGTCTCTGGGTGATTTGAGTGATATTTATCTTTTTTATTCTGCCCCATATTTTTAAAATTTTCTAAAATGAGATTGCATTGCATCAATATTTTTGAAAAGTTATTTTTAAAATAAAACAAAATATATGGGGCTAGCCCTGTGGCCAAATGGTTAAAGTTTCACACACTCCGCTTCAGTGGCCCGGGTTCGTGAGTTCAGATCCTGGGCGTGGACCTACTCCACTCTTCAGCCATGCTGTAGAGGCATCCCGCATATAAAACAGAGGAAGATTGGCACAGATGTTAGCTCAGAGCTAATAGTCCTCAAGCAAAAAAAGAGGAGAATTGCCAATGGATGTTAGCTCAGGGTGAATCTTCCTCACCATAAATAAATAAATAAACAAAATATATATGAAAATTTTTTTTAGACCACAAAGTGCTAATAAGTATCAGCTACTAAATTCATTGCAATGTAATAAAACCCTCAATGCATGGATTAGGTTAAAAGCACATCTAATCAACCATGATCATTGATATTGATAAATGCCCTAGCAAGTAGGTACTCTCAGAGCAGTAAGTGGTTATCAAGATCTCATTATCTCAGATTTGGTGAGCCCAGCTTTGCCCAGCTTTATCTGAAGGTACAGAACAATAAAGGCCAAAGCCTCATCAGATGTTGCAGTGTCTAGAAAGGTGAAGGTCTCTCATTCTTTGTTGGTAGTCTGGCATTTTACAGAAGGCTTTATTCTTTCTTTCTAGAAATGCCCAATTGTACTATTTACATCTGTTATCAGCCAACTTCCCTTCAGGAGTCCTGGTGAGAATTTGGTTTTAATGACACTACACATGAATGTGGGTTCCCAGCTCCTTGAGCAGACGGGTAATAGTGAGCTTAGTGCTGGGCCAGGAACCCTGGAACTTCTTCATTTGGATGCAAGCCTTCTTTTGCCTCCTTGGAAACCAACCACTGCTAAAAAGTGCCACTCCTCTTATCGCAACGAGGCCTAACAATTTCCTCTCACAGACCTACTGATCTTTGACCAACCAACCCCTTGTGCATAGAAGAAAGAGTTCCATCTCTTTGGAAAAAGGAGGTTTGGGCTTCCCCAGCTGTTCAGGAGATCAAGGCTGGTGATTGAAACTTCTAGGAGTGTCAGCCTAGCAGTTCTGGGCCTTCACACTTACCATATATCAAGGTAGCTGAAGGAATATATCCCTAACTTAATCCAAGTTTCCTTCTAGACACTTATATTGGTACATGCTTTCAAGCAGTGTGCTATGTAGCTGGGAGATAAAATAATATTTTACAATAGTGTTATGATTTCAAAGGCACATTCATTTGCACTATTATCTCATTTAATCATCACAGCAGCCCTCTGGGAAACATACTATTACCTACTTACATATTATTAGCCTACTAACCAAGGCTTAGAAAGGCTGGATGGTGAGTCTAAGATTCAAGGGTAGGACTCAATTCCAGTTCTTCTGACTCCAAACACTGGGCAATTTCCACTGCTTTCCTAAAATTAAAAGTCTGACCTCAGGTAACAGGCTGAGAATATGTAGGGGGGGATGATCCTACTCATAATGAAGCCAACCACTGCAGAAGGAAGGAAAGGGGAGAGGAAAGAAGCCAACGTCTATTGAGCTTCTGCTCTGTGTAGGCTGTTTTCCTTGCACTGTCCTTTAATATCATCTCTTTCTCCTATGTGAGAGACAAAAAACAGAAATAAAGCAAGATTCAGTTACTTCCCCAACATCACATAGCTTACAAGTGGCAAACCTGGGCTGACAACCAGTCATTTTGAACCCCAAACCCACAATCTTCTCACCACACTTCACGTTTTACTGTAACTCGAAGTGCATTTGTGAACGTTGTAGATTTTAAAAGGCAAATGGCAAATAGAGGTTCTCTGTTTTGGAAAGGTTGGTGTCCTTAAGGACACAAATATATACCGTTTGTCTCCTTTGACCCTCCAGCAGTGTTCTGTGTGACCTCTCTGACATGTTCTTCTGCTCCCTTGCAGGGTGTGTGCTGGTGGTCTCTGTGATTGAACAGCTTGCCCAGGTTCACAACTCTACAGTCCAGGCCTCGATGGACAGACTGTGTAGCTACCTGCCTGGTAAGTACAGAAAGGGTCACGTGACTGTGAATCTGCCTTTCTTCTCACTCATGAGTCGTCATAAGTGAGTTTATACCCTACACATGCTTATGGAACAGAATCTGATTGTGTTAGTTCTGAGATAATATTCTATGGGGCTCATAGAAATTAAAATGCACCCACAAAAAACCACTCTAGGCAGTCTTTTCTCTGACATTTATTTTCCATCATGGCAGAATGAGATGGCTTCGGACATTTAGGCAATAAATTTTTGAATGGCCAATTGTTGTTTTATGTGTTACATTTATAATGATTTTCCCACCTGGTAATCATTGACTTAAGCGCCAAGAAGGTCAAAATAATGAATAATAAATAAATTTCAAAGATTTATGTTCATTTGACCACTTAGACATGCCCAGTTAAGGTTAGGGTTGCCTAACCTACCAACACAAAGCTTTAGTCTGAGAAGACAACTGGTCTCAAAACCCCAAATGGGAAAATAATCTGGGAACATTCCATTGGCTTGAACTGGATTTCAGTAAAATCCCTTACCAATCCTTCAAAAGAAGGAACTGATTGGTGGTTTAAACAAGTTGTATATTTGTTTTTCAAGCTCATCAGAAAGAAAATATTGATTCTATTTCCCTTATAGAATACTGTCAGGTGAACAGTCACAATGAATTAACTTCTTTGAGAGTTGACTTTTCATTCTCCTAATGTTAAGGAACTAATTCATCAAGAATGCCTACATTATTGTTTCTAAGTAAGGTAGTTGGATTAATGGTGATTATATCTTTGATTTATATAGCACACTGTACCAGTAGCACCAAAATATTTTCAGAGAATTTACTGCATGCAGTTACAATGTGCATTCACAAGCTAATTTTTTTAGAATTCTAAAATAAAGACTAGGAGAGGATAATACACAAACACGTGTGTTGACAAACTCCCAGATTAACCCTTGCTAAGATTTTGACATATTCACATCATATTTCTTTTGTGGAATTAGAACGTGGCAGATAAACTTGAAACACCCTTTGGTGTCCCCCACCCCCAGTTCCAGTCTCCTGCCACCTCCCTGGAGGGAAACACTCTTATGAACTTGATGGGTATTGTTCTTGCCAAATTTTATACTTTCCCACTCACTCGTATGAATCCATAAACAATGTATTGTATTGTTCTGTGGATGACTGTTTTAACCTTTCCTTGGTAAAACAAAACAAATGTAGAAAACTACACAAGATAAATGTATCACTTTAACACCCTTGTAAACATAGCCCACACCAAGAAGGAACAGCTAGATAGCCACTCCAGAAGCCCCATCCACGTGCCCCATCCCATCACAAATTCCTCCTTCCCTCTAAAAGAACTACGTATGGAATTTTACTGTAATCATTTCCTTGCATTGCTTTATAATTTTCTCACCCAAGCAGGCATCCCCAGATGCCACAGCCTTGCCCAGTTTTAAAATTTTTTATTTCTTTTAAGTCTGTTTTAACCTACAAGTTTCCTTTCCATCCCTTCCTTTTCCTTGTAATTTAGCTGTGGAATTTGCTCTGTAGAGTTTCCCATAGTTTAGATCTTGCTGATTGCTTCCTTGTGGTATAATTGAATATATTTCTCAGTGCTCTGTAGTTCCCAAAAATAGGCAGCTGGATCCAGAGGCTTGATCATACTCCAGTTTGATTTCTTTGGCAAGACTATAAGTGGTGGTGTTTTCTTTCATCAGGAGACCATCATAAGTGCTTTCTCTTTTTTCTTTTTGTGATATTAGCAGCTGTTGATGCTCAATGTCCAGACCTATTAGTTCATAAGGGGTTGCAAAATGGTGCTATTCTAATCTATCGTTTATATTTCATTTCGTAGTTGAAATATATTAGAGACACTTTTTCTCTTCATGATCATATTTTCGAGACATTTTGCTCACATTTCCTATGTTCATACTAGGAAAAGCAGGATAAATGCATGATTCTTTTGCTTTCTTTTGTCAGTTCTCAAATAATTAGTTACCTTTCTGTTATCGTCCCAAAGTGTCAATTAGTTTTCTTTAAAATATCATAATGAACTCATTAATTTATACATATTTCATGAGTTTTGGTCTATTTCAATTATTATCCTTTTGAAGCTAAATTGTCTCATCTTTGACCAGGAGGCACTTCCTCAGGTTGGCTCCTGAGTCCTTTTGACATGAGCCTAAGTAACCTGTGATAGCTTTCTCACTAACTGGTATGACAGGTTGTTCCAGCCCTATCTTGCACATTTCCAGCCCCAGGCTTGAAATGAGTTATTTCTCTTAGAAGCTCTGGTTTCTTTTAGCTTCAAATTTTAAGACCACGATCTGGGTGCACAGGAATGCTCATTGCTACTGAGTTGATCATTCTTTCTAGGCCTCTTCAGTAGACACTAGTGGAAAATATACATATAGACATTTACGTGTATGATTTTGAGATGAAATATCCAATGAGTTCATACTGATGCTTCAGATTCAAATTCAGGACTACAGGATTTTTTTCTAAAGTCTTCTGTATCATGTCTGTATCTCCTTCTTTCCACACTCCTAATTCTCAAGGACAAAGGGATTGATAGAATTAAAATAGCCCATAATTACTCATCCCATAATTACCTATCCCTCATTACACATGTTAGAGTCTCAGAATCTCAATTCTAATACTACTACCATTAATATATTTTATAATCATTGAGAGCAGTTAAAATTGTTTTTCGCATATGCTTTTCCCATTTCTCCACCCTTTTGAATCATTGAACTGTATTATCTAAAGCATATAGCCATTACATACAATACCCATTCCCTTTTCACCTTCATTTAGTCTTAGTCCCCTCAGCAACTGTATGATTGATGTTCACTACCAGCCCTTATGCAGATGTCTCTCTAGTCGAGTTGCTGTCTAAATCTCATTCCTCAGGAAGGGCTCGTGGGAACAATAGTCCCTGAATTCTTGCATGTTGATAGCAAGCTGTCTGTGCCCTTTATTCTTGAAAGTCAGTGTTTTTCTGAATATAAAAATCCTTGGCACACAATCTCTTTCCCTAAGTATCTTAAATATGTTACTAAAAAGCCTAATGATGATCTAATCTTTTTCTTGTAAGTCATTTGCTGTTTTTGCTTAGAAGTTCAAAGGGTTTTCTTTCTTTCTTCTGTAAAATTTAGTCTTCTAACTAGAATATGTCTTGGTGTTAGTTGTATATTGATGTTCTTGGCTGTGCAGTGTGTTCTCTCAATATGTGGTTTCAAACACGTTTTTTATAATTTCAGGAAAGTTTTTAGTATTTATTCAGTTTCCTTGAATTGGTGTTCTGCTTCATGGATTTCTATTATCTGTATTTTAAAACTTCTTTGATATTTTGCCTATCTCTTGAGTACTTTTTATCTCTTCCTTTATTTTTTATCTTGAAAGTTTTCCTCTTTTTCACCTTCCATGTCTCTTAAGACATCACCTATTGTACCCCACCTCCTGTGTTCATTCTAGGTTAGACTTCATTTCTTTTATAATCTAGTATTCTTCCCTGAGTTCTTTTATTCCATGTCTGAGTCTTTCTAATTCTGATTTCTGTTGTTCTTTCATGTCTTATATCATTTTATTAATGCTTCTTAGCTCACTTTGGAATACTCTGTTATGTTTTAATCCTTTTTTTGGCATGACTTTCTGGCATGCTTTTGCTATCTGTAGAGATGTGATTCTGTTCCACATTTTTTTTTCTTATAATAACTTTGTATGGCAGTTGACCTAGATACATTTCTGTTGCTCATTTTTATGTGAAATTAGTTTTCCAAGACTCTTAGAAAGAGAATTGGTTCAGGGTAGCTTTTCTAAATGCACGGAACTCCTTCTTTCATTGTTTTTCTGTAGTATCAAAACACACACACGCATGGCAGCTTGCTGAGACTGTCTGACTCTGTTCCACCATCCACTTTTATCTGGATTTTCTCTACTTTGCTTCTATCCAGCTCAATTTTGATTCCAAACTCAGCAGTTTCTCCTCAGTGTGGGCCCTGTCCTGGAAGGGAGCTCTGGTAGGTCACTTTCTAGAATTTGTAGATGCCTGACCAGTCTAGCCACTTAGTCCTAATCATGAGCCCTTTGCACTTATCTGCTATTACAGCAGGCAAAACCACTGCTAGTCTCAGCTGTTCTTCTTTAATTGGCCCACCATGCTTTCTAGGCAATATCTATGGGCTATTTGGGATTCTCCTATTCTCAGGGGTATCTGACGTCCTATTGCTTCCCTTTCTTTCTACCACACAGACGTTGATAATCCACAAGTCTTGTGGCTTTGAGTGGTTCATCCTTGCCTAACTGTATTTTGGGGTTCTTGGAGATACCTAGTGTTGTTGTAACTATTGTCCATGGAGTTTTGGTTTTCCTATCCAGAGGTTTTTTTCACTTAGTAGAGATTCAAAGAAATTCCAAAACTCTGCTGCCTCCACCATCATCTTTTCAGAATCTCCCTTGTGGGGACTTTAATTTTATGTCAATGTCTACTATATGTATTGCTCTGCAACTTCTGTTTTTCTCTCAATGTTATGTTTTTGAGATCTATACATGATAAGACATATAGACTTAGGTCAAGCCTCATAATTACTCTATAGTTCTTCACCATATAAATATCCCATATTTTATTTATCCATCCTCCTATTATTGGACATTCACAATCTATTATAAACCTGACTTTATGTTTTCAAAACTCTGAATTAGACAAATAAAAGGAAAATATTATTATCACTTTATATACAGGAAAATAATTTAAAACAGTCATAATTATCATTAAGACTTGTTTGATTGGTTGTCATTTCTGTGTAATAGACCACACTGATAGATATCACCATTTGTACCTTGAGTTTGATTATCTCTTTTTAGGCAAAATTGTGTTGTTTAAAGATGAAAGGCTGAGTAAAAAATCCTATTTCCTAGATTATCCTCTCCTAACATAGTAGCAAAAACTAAAACAACACGAACCAAGATTGCTGGTATTCAAGCTACCATCTTGGCTCCTTCTGACTCATAACAGGAACATTTCAGAGTCTGCTGAGGTAAAAGGAGAAGCTGAACGTTCGATTCTGGTAAAACAGAAGTTGGCACTTCACCAAGGGAAGCAAAGCAGATATTTCAGTTTTCAATGGTAGGTTACCTTTCAACTGGAAGAATTTCAAAGGATTAAGAAGGCTGTTTGGGGTTATTTTCATTTTATTAATTAACATTTTACCTCTGAATGGAAATAAGGGACTCAGTTCACATTAAAGGCTCTCTCACTGACAGACATAAAGGGAGAATGGGCATTAGTGTTTTCATTTTATGGGTGTGAAAGACAGTGCACAGAATGATCGTGAGAATTGTATGGGATAACAAAAGTAGTCTGTCTCCTCGCTAAGGATTTCTCCTTCTAGAAAACATAAGAGGCCTGGCTGTAATGCCTACTTGCACTCAGTATTGCCTTCTGCTGGTTAGCCAGGAGAATGGGGGACAGAGAAAGTGAAGTTATGCACATCAACACACAATTATTATTTTTAAAATTATTTTTAAGTAGTATTGCTTTTACCTCCAAAGCTAAACAAGTACAGAAAACATAACCTTAGCAGTGAAAGCATGTAAGCAACATTCTTGAGAATAATCACTCAGTAACTCGTGTTGGTCTTTCCTGTGCCCAGGAAGACAATTTTTTCAAATTGTGCAGAACGTTTCCAACCTTCAGTTTCACCTACTGCTTTTGCCTCTGGCTCTCATTAGTAAACACCTTGGAAGAATCTCAGAATTGTTAATGGAAAAATTATTAATGGAATCATTCTCACTAGGGGTCAGCAGACTCATATGCCCTGAGAGTCTTGCTAGAACTTTACTTTCTTGGGTCACCTATGCAGAAATCTTATCTCCATGGAATACGATATCTAAAAACTAATGTAAACTTAAAATGAAAAAGGCAACTCTCCTTACCTTCTGTAGGTTCTGAAAATCTACATGCAGCCTAGAATATTAGCCACAAAACTAACTCTGTGGTCAGTTCACCTCACTGTGCTTCAAATTTCCCATCAGTAGTTAGTATATAACAATACCTGCCATACCTAAGGTAGATGAAGCATCAAATAAAATGTTCTAAGTACGTTGTAATGCATACTACAGATAACATGGGCTTTTGGAGTAAAAGATTTTAACCTCTTACTTAACCACTTACTGTGTCTGTCATCTTGGGCAAGCTTAATCTCTCTAAACCTCAGTGTTCCTCCGTATAGAATGAGGGTAAAAATAACCAATTTCTCAAAAGGTTTCTATGGGAGAGGAAGTAATGGTAAACATGAAGGTGACTTACAACCTGGAATGTTCTAGATTTTATTTACATGCACATATGGATATACCTAATGTATGAAGACTGCTCAACTGCTCCTTTTTTACCCTCCTTTGCCCCTGGGAATGGCCACATCATTTTTTTCCTATGCTGTTCCAAGTCCTTCTGACTCTGTAGAAGTTAAATGCTCTTGTACCTTCCTAGTCACAGGCACGGTTTAACCGTACAAATTTTACATCAGATAGGTTACTAGCAATATGTTAGCACCAATGTTTTCTTCAGTTGTATCAATGCCAGTCAGGGTACCATCAGATCATGGCTGACTTTTTTCCAGAGACTTTGCATATCTCAGCTCTGCATCCTCCTGCATGGATCTAGAATTTAGCCCTCAGAGGCCATCTCATGTCCCCCATTAGCCATTGCTCCAGGAGCCTCTCACTCTTGACCATCGCAGAATCTGAGGAAACTGGTTGTTCAAATGGTCCTGCTGAGCCGGTGAGGAGAAGCCTGCAGCCGTTCACTTCGACTTGAGCAAAAGAAGGTTCCAAAATGAGACACACACACATGCAAACACCTCTTATTTTACCAGAAAGAAGGTGAATTTTCTCTGCCTTTCAGGCAATACTGCAAGTTTATCAAACACCCTCATGTCGGTTTTTAAATTGTTCTGCTCTTGGCTAAGCTAGTTCTACAATAGCAATACTTGAAACTCGCTTCCAAAGTGCTTTGCAAGTTCACATAATTTTGAATGTGTATTACACAATTCTGCGAACTTCCAAGATGGTGTAGTGGAAGAGACTGAATCCTACTCCTACACTTTTCAGATGAGGAAATTGAAATGCAGAGAGGAGAAGCAACCTGAGTTAGGTCAGAAGCCTGTCAGCTGGTGCTGACACTGAGGTCTCTAAGTCCTATGAGCTCAGAGCTTCTTGACACTCTCCGCCGTGGTGCCCCTAAAAGGCAGCACGTAGGGGGAAGAGGATATGTGTTGTTTTTTTAACAGTTTTATTCAGGTGTAATTCGTATACCATACGATTCATCCATTTAAAATGCATAATTTCCATTTTTGTATATTCACAGAGTTGTGTACCCATCACCACAATCAATTTTAGAACATTTCGTTATACCAGAAAGGAACCCTGCTCCGCCTAGCCCTCACCCCCTAAACATTCATCCTCCCCAGCCCTAAGCAACCACTAATCTACTTTCTGTTTTTATGAATTTGCCTATTCTGGGCATTTCATATAAATGGGATTATACAATTTGTGGTCTTTTGTAACTGTTTCTTTCACTTAGCATAATGTATTTAATGTTCATCCTTGTTGCAGCATGTATCAGAACTTCATTACTCATTATGGCTGAATAATATTCCATTGTATGGATATGTCCCATTTTGTTCATCCACTCATTGGTTAATGGATACTTGGGTTAGCTTGTTTCCATTTCTTGGCTATTTTGAATAACGCCTCTATGAACATTTGAATAATGCCTCTATGAACATTTGTGTACAAGTTTTTGTGTGGACATATACTTTTTATTCTCTTGAGTATATACCTAGGAGTGGAATTGTTGAATCATATGGTAACTCTATGTTTAACCATTTGAGGAACTGTCAGACTGTTTACCAAAGTGGCTGCACGATTTTACATTCCCACCAACAGTGTATGAGGATTCTAATTTGTCTACAACCTCATCAGTACTTGTTATTATGTGTCATTTTTACTACAGCATATTATAGTGAGTGTGAAGTAGAATCTCATTGTGGTTTTGATTTGCACTTCCTTAATAGCTAATGATGTTGAGCATCTTTTCACGTGCTTATTGGCCATCTGTATATCTTCTTTGGAGAACATCTATTCAGATGCTTTCTTCAAATGTTTGGTACAATTCACCAGTGAAGCTGTCTGGTCCTGGGCTTTCCTTTGTGTGAAGTTTTTGATTACTAATGCAATCTCTCTTTTTTTTTTTTTTTTTGGTGCTGGGAAAGATTCGCCAAGAGCTAACATCTGTTGCCAATCTTCCTCTCTTTTTTCCCCTCTCCCAAAGCCCCAGTACATAGTTGTATATTCCTAGTTGTAAGTCCTTCTAGTTCTTCTATGTGAGCCACTGCCACAGCATGGCTACTGACAGACAAGTGATGTGGTTCCTCACTGGGGAGCCAAACTGGGGCCGCCAAAGCAGAGTGAGCCAAATGTTAACCACTAGGCCATCAGGGATGGCTCTCAATCTCTTGTTATATGTCGAGTCAGATCATTCATTTATTCTTGAGCCAGTTTTGGCAGTTGGTCTTTCTAGGAATTTGTCCATTTCATCTAAGTTATCTAATTTGCTGCCATACAGATGTTCATAGTATTCCCTCAGAGTTCTTTTTATTTCTGTAAGGTCTAGAGTACTGTGGGGATATAGTTTCAGTTCCTACTTCAAAAGCACAATGTGTTTGAAGTCTCATATTTTATTGTAAAAAGAGTCCTATGAACTACTCAGCCACTAAAAAAAGACAAAATCATGCCATTTGCAACAACATGAATGGACCTTGAGGGTATTATGCTAAGTGAAATGTCAGACAGAGAAAGACAAATACCATATGATTTCACTCATATGTGGGGAAGATAAACAAACACCTAGATAAGGAGAACAGATTGCTAGTTACCAAAGGAGAAGGAGGTAGGGGGAGGGCAAAAGGAGTAAAGGGGCACATATATATGGTGACCGATAGAAACTAGACTTTTGGTACAGTCTGCACAGAAGCCAAAACATAATGATGTACACAAATTTGCACGATGTTATAAGCCAATGTGACCTCAATAAAATAATTTTAAAAGTCCTATGAATACATCCGTTTTAATATAAAAGTAATGTTTACATTATTTACCACTGAGCAAAAGTGAGGAGTTCCCCACATTGATCCCATTGTTTCACTGCTCTACTCTGCAAGCAAGGTGTGGGTAGCCCCATTTGAGATAAGCATGAAAAGATCGACTCTCCTCAGGGAGGGTTTCCCACCCCTTCCCAGGACAGCCCCTGGTCTTACCCATGCTCAGGTCCTAAGTGGAATTACCAGAGTTCCACAGTGGACTCAGAAACTGGAGAAACAGGACCAGAGTTAACAGGTTTCCTTGTGCAAACAGATCAATCCACAAAGTTCTCCTGTGCTCTCATAACAGAGGGAGGCGGGGGGAAGGATAGTGTTTTGTTAATGGATGTGTATGTGTGTCTGTGTTCTCTGGTGTGGATGGCAGTGCAGGGACACCTGTGGCAGTCTCCTTTCATCTCTGAAATAACAACAGCAAAAACTAAATAGCTGAAGTGAAGTCTTTTTTCCCAAATAAACACCAGAGAAGAATATTTTTAACAAAGCTATATTTCAGATTATTTACTTTAATGAAAGTCCAGTTTCTTTCAACTTCAACATATGAGATCTTCACCAACATTCAGATGTTCCCTGCTGTACAAAAGAAAATAAAACCTCAGAATTTAACTGTATTTTTATAATTTTTTATAAATTTTATTTTTATAAACTAGTACTCTTTAGCATGTACAGTGAATACAGTGGCATTTAAATAAACCTGTGATGAAAATATGTTAATGGATACACTAACTATAACATTTCCTCCAAACCCTTAAAATTAATCACTTGAATTAATGATAAATTAATCACTCAGCTTCAATTCCTAGCAAAGATGATCATTATTAACTTATGTGTTAAATTTATCATCATAAAAAATATTCTATTTTCCCTTCTTTATTTTTCTTAGAAAAACTGTTTTTGAAGACCACCTGCTATTTAGTGGTTCACTTGTTTGGACCAGACATCATAAAACTGTGAGTATGCCGGCACGTTAATCTGATCTGGTTGCTGGGACATGGGGTTAAACAGGAAAACTGGGAGGCAGCTGGCTCAGTTCCCAGTAGGATGTACTTCCTGAACAAGGGCTGGAGCTGTATTCCAGTTCTGGTTAATAGTGGAAAATTCAAATCTGACTCGGTTCCTTTGTCACTCTAGGCAAAGGCTCACCTTGAATTATAGTGTGGCAAGCTGGCTCAATTTCTCTCCAAGAGCCTTTCAGAAGGAATTTCACCACCAAATACCAACAAATGAGTGGATTCTGTTGGCTGGACACAGGCATCTGACCTTTTCTCCTGAGCCCCCCGCATGGCCCAGCCCTTCCCCACTCTCCCTCCTGGGTTCTCAGGCCACATTCTTCTCAGGTTCTTCTCTTTTCTCCTCCCACTTGCAGGTCTCCTGGCCCTCTCCACTTCCCAGCCCCAGCCCTACCCCTCAGTATCCCACACGTGCGCCATGATCATTATCTGCCTGCTTCCTTTCTTTCTTTTATCTCTTTTTTCTTTTATGAGCTCAGAGGCGCTGGCTCAGATAAATCATATTCCTGTTCATGGCACTTTCTCATCAAGGATCCGTACATGGCTTTCTTATATTTATTATTTGGTTACTTACTTTGAATAATGTAACTAGCTCCAAACCCACCAGCCAAAACACAGTCTAGGACCTTGACAATAACTTACTATAACCCTGTGGTCCCCCTCTTTCATTCTCATGCTTTTCTCCACCCAAGTAATAAATCCCACGTCCATCTTTCTCTTGCTTTCCTTTTTCTATAGTTTTATTATAGGTATATATATATATATTTATTATATTAATATAATTAATTATAATTACATAACATATGCTAACTATAAATTACTGTCTAAAATAATTATAAGGCATATATATTTTTTATTTTAGTTATTTCTTTACTTTATGAAGAGAATATCACATTGCATATAATCTTTGGGGACCCACCACTTAAATTTATATGTCTAAGATTCATTCATAGAGTTGTGTCATTGCTGTAGTTACGTTCAGTCTGACTGTACAGAATGTTCCATTGCATCTCTGAAAGAGTCTATTGCTTCACTCTCCCATTGATGGGTGTTTGGGGTATTTCCTGGTTTTCTCTCCTGTGAACAGTGCTATCAACATTCTTATGCGGTTCCTCTTCTATATGCCATTAGCCTCAGAGCAAAGAGGCTCAGAAGACAGCATCACCCCCCACAACAGGGTAGCCAAGAGTTGCAGAATTTTAAAGACAAAAAGAACTTAAAATCATACAGGCCAGAGAGATAACCAGTGCTCCACCATGCTGTGCATCTGCCTCTGTTAACATTGACCCCACTCGATTATGGTAAATGATTTCTCACAGCCCTGGACTGTAAGTGTGTGGGAAGCAGGGACCCTCTCTTCTTAGCTTGTGCCTCTATTACTGCCACTGCCTCCTACCTGGACTCCAGGCCTACAGGCTTGCTCACTGCCCTTCAAGTCCGTAATCTACATTATAGCTGCCCAAATATCTTTTTAATGCAAAACTCATTATGGCACTCTCTAACATAAAGTTCTTCAAAGTCTTCACAGCCTTTTCAGGATCCCTTAGCCCCATGCACAAGGCTATTTATGAACTGAGTACATTTCCAGACTCATCTCTGGCTGCTCCACAGCACACCAAACCACCTGTAGTTCTCCCCACACACCAGGAGGATTTTGCCTCAGGACTTTTGCATGAGATGTTCCCTCTGTTTGGCATATCCAAAACCTCTACCCTAGACAAATCTTACTTCTTTGGACCTCAGCTCCAGGGTCACTTCCTCTGGAAACTTTCCTGACCCTCCCCAGGCTAAGATAGACACTCCCACCACCAACACACAGACATACACACACGCCTAGGACCTGTGCCAACCCCTAGCACAGCACTTACCACATCTGTTTGTAATTTAATTCTCCATTTCCTTTTGTGAGTTGCTAACTAGACTGAAAGCCTTCTGAGGGCTAGGGCTACCTTTCATTCATCTTTGTGGCTCTAGATGCTTAGCAAAATATTGAATATGTGGAGAGAAGAAAGAAAGGAAGGGAAGAGAAGGAGAGGTCTTTGAAGCTCCAGGGGTTGGTGCAATTCTTCAGCATAGAAGGCCTTCAATAAATGTTTGTTAAATTAATTAATTATTTTAAAAAACAAAATTATCTCCACAGATGAGCTATGACTAGGCTACTGTAAAGAAAATTACTTGAATGTATTAAAACAGGAAAAAAAAAAACCTTTTAGCCTATTCAATGAATCTGTTTACAGACTAGTATGAGCCAGGTGCTCTGGGGAAAATGTCAACTTGGCCAGAGAGGTTCTGCTGGGCCTAGATTAGGAAACTAGGGAGATAAGTGGAAAACAGTTCCAGAAGCCAAAGAGGGGAGTACACGCAGATACCCAAAAGGGTGTGCCAGAGATTAGCCACGAAGCATGCTTGGAGTGGAAGAGAAGTGGCCTAGGTTCATGGGGAAACCCATGACTCTTCTGTAGCTGGCTAGAGAGTGATGAGTGCGAGAGGCAGTTAAGCACAAGGATCAGAGGACAACAGACACTGTCCTAGGAACTGCAGATATGAACTGTACAAGAGACAGTTCCCACCTCAAAGAGCTACAAGTGGACACAGGATGTTAAGAAAGAGTGGGCCCATCAAGCCACCAAAAGAGGGCCACTTCCTGAGTGGGTGGTGGGGAGGGAGGAAATTTTTTTCTTTGAGATGACTCAAAGTCATGAGATGACTAATTCTCACTGGTATGGTGTTGGCCACTCTGAAGAAAGACAGGTGTAATAAATGATCCCCCCTTGTGGTTCTGTCGACTATTAGTTTTGTTTGTGCATAATTTTCCAGTTCCAATATTAGTTGTTTGCTGATAGAAATTTCTCTTCTTATGGTGTGTTCTTTTTACAACTTGTTTTAATCAATTAAATACAGCTCTGGGTTGATGTAGGCCCTGAAAATGACAACCTCATGATTTAGTTTTACCTGAATTTCAGGCTTCTGGTATTAAATGTGTTTCTCAACCCAGAGGGCATCCCTCCTCATTATTTCACCCCAGTCAATTCTCAATGATTCGTGGACTAATTATTCAGCAATTACATTCCCTACTCACAGGCAAAATATGAGATGTTTTTAGGAAGTGGGACAACTGAATATTCAGGGGTTCCCCCAGGAATGTGGGTCACACAGGGAGGGGCTATTTCCAGGAGGAGCCCAATCCTAGCCAGTGACCATGTGCTGGGTCCTCCTCTGCCTGGTCCTGACCTCCATCATGCCAAAGGTTGCCATAGCAAACCTAATCCTGGTCTTCTGTCTATCTCACCTTGCCTCCTGCTGTCTCTTTATACTTCCCTCTAAATCATAAATTATTGTATTCCAAACTTAGGAGCCTTCAGAGATCAGAAGAGGACTAAACTACTAACCCTTAAGTGTAATTAATGTTTTTTTTAAACACCCAAAATACAAAGCAATATAACCATGCCATTTGCAAGATGTATAGAAATGATTAAATTTATAGTACACTATAAAGAGTGTGGTCCATAAATGGGATAAAAGTATTGAGTTGTATGAGGAAGATCTTCTTTCAATGCTATGAGTGTATCTCTGTGGCTATATATTAATATATTATGTATTATATATAATATATATGTGTATTGTATATACATATTATATATGACATAATGTATTATATATTAATACATAACATTTCCTTTAAAAGTGATGTCAAAAGTCTAAATTTGAGAGCTTTCATGTGTGAAAGGCCCTGTCCCCTCTCCCTCCCATAGGCTGTTACTCTGCCTGTCAATTAACTTAATCTTTACCTTGCTCCTTCTTTTGACTTATGATGGTGATGAACACCATCATTGACTTCATTCCACCACGATCCTAATTAAACTTGTCAATTAGCTCTGCCAATGTGTTGACGCCACTCCCTCCCCACATGCCTCACTCTTGCACACCTCTGTACCTGTTAAGGCAGTAAAAGGAAATAAATTAAAATGTGACCATTTGGTCTTATTTGCTGCTCTGGGAAAAAGAAAACAATGTTAGGTGGGAATGGTTATTATGAGTTTGGAGATTTCCCAAATTACATGTAGCCTGGGCCTTCTGTCCCAAGGTTGGTCAAGTGGTCAAGAGCACACATGCCACTTTGCCACTTCTTTGTGTCTTGCACATCCTAATGGTCTTCCACTTGTCTGGACTTAGGAGGCTCAGCATTTTCTATTTTGTCCAAAGGAGTTCTTCTCACTTTCAGTCTTTTGATGATGAAGCTCTGGTCTTAGAGGACCCCAGAAGTGACACCACATGCCCAGTTCCCCTCTCCTATTCCTCGGTTCAGAGAACACCAGCCTAACTCTCTGACTAAGTGACCCCCATTTCCATCCCCATATTCCAGGTCACTTCCTTGAAATTGTGTGCTATTTGCAGGGGAAAGAGAATAGGTCTTGGATACCATATGATGAGTTGGCTCTGGTGTTCATGGAATGCCACAGATGGAATATTGGCCTTAGGTTGAAAAAAAAAAGGTTAAGCAGAGCCTTATTTATCATCCCTCTGAGTCCACTAAATACCAGACCCCCCATAAAGACAGCAGTCATCAGTTAAATAAATGAACCATTAAGTTGAGAATAGATATGTGAAAACAGCCACCCTCTCCTGCTTTACTGACCCTTGGTAGACATTAGTTTGGTAATGGACTCTATTTGTCACATACAGCTTGTCCCACAGCTTAGAAGATGAGGCCTCCTTTAGTACTGTAAGTTACCTTCCCCTCCACCTCCCGTGAAGGGACCCTGGGGCCAAGTAGATGATTCTCATAACAAACTCTCTTTTTCCCTCTTAACTCAGGTGCTCACAAAATGTTGAGAAGCCATCTTGCCAGTGACATGGCTAGTCTCATTCCGCTGGAATGACATTTGGGAGCCTGTGGTCCCAGTCTATCTTTTCATACGCTAGTGACCATCAAAATATTTGACGATCTGTGAGGTGGACCCTCTTTCTCTAAGGGCTTTTCATTAATATGGGGCAGTTCTTTCTGCAGAAAGTTTCATTATATAAACTCTTAAGGCCTCTCCCAGCATTTTCTGGTTGGTAGTCCAAAGAAAAGATTATTAGAGATTTTAAAGATATTTTGATGTTCAGCATCCATTAAAATTGCTGCTTACAAGCACCAAGTGAAACTGGGGAGCTGGTTTTTTTTTGTTTGCATCTTGTTTTTGTTTTACCTTTCTAAATCCCATTTGTTGTTCTGCATGTCCAAGTATAAAACTCCCTCAAAGGAGTGGACTACCTAATGGAGAGACTGGCTATCAGGGAAATGAAGCAGAAGGGGGGTGGAGTCAGGGAGCAGATCCAGGCCCTAGTCACGGGAGCCAACCATTGCTAAGCTAACCGGCCCATGTGTGGGCTGTGACTGCCTTCAGTCATAGTCCAGAAACAACTTGGCCTTGCTTACGAAGAAGAAGGAAGGAGAGGAGGAGGAGGGTCAGGGAGAGAAGAAAGGAGTTGTAATTGGAGTAGTTGCAAAGGTAGTCATTGTAATAGTTGGGGAGGGGCATGGAGTGGATTTATTATAAGGGAACTTAGAGCACATCATGAAACTCAAGGACAGGAGAAGATCCAGGCTTCAGACAGAGATTGGAAACAGGACTCAGAAGCCACGAAAAATACAGGGGCACATGCCACCCAGGCTTCCTCACTGCACACTCTGGATTCCGCCCCATGAACCCCATCCTACAGACTAGCTTTCCAAATGCTCAGTCCACTTGGCAGGAAATGACATTACAGTCCCGAGTCACTATAGTTCCAGTTATTCTGGAAACAGCCCAGAGTGGAGTCAAACTTTTTAACACTAATTCCAAATTTCCATAAAAGAGAATCTGATTGGTCCTACTTAAACAGTAGTCTAATGAGGTCTAGTCAACTGGCCAGGAGCTATGGGACTGTTGCCAGGAACCCAGCCCTATGGGTGAAAGTGGAAAGTTAAGTAATAAGGTGAGCTGGGAAAAAAAACCCAGAAAGTATCTTCTAGAGTCTGTAACTGTCCTTCCAAGATTAGTCTCTAGATATTCCCAACCTATGTTTCTGGATTCTTTGTTTTTGTTGCTTTGATTTGGTTTGGGTTGGTTTAATCAGTAATTTACTTGGAAAAGTTACTAAAAGTCCATACTTTACTTTTTCCTTCATTTGAAGCAGCACATTACACTCATTCTTCCTGGTTTAAGAAGAGTTTTGAGGGTGTCAGGTAGAAAATGGATATGGAAGGTTTGTTTTAGCTCCTGCAAACCTAGACATAAACCAAAATGTTTGAAGAACATGATCCTTACACTATCCCCAGGGGAAAAAGTCAACAATATTGTATTTTCTTCCATAAGGTAAAGAAATATATTTACTTTAAAGGGAAAGAGATTATGCCTAAGAAAATAATTTTAGGTGTTTAAGGCTGTATCATAAATGATTTTTTTCTATAAAGCCCAGTGAAGGGGAGGAAGACTTATCCTTTACCCACTCTGGGTCCTTCTGGCTGGAGTATGAATTAAATTGACATGAGACAGAGTAACAGGAGAAAATCAAACAAAGCTTTATAACACGTATACATGGGAAAAACCAAGGAAACTGGGTACCTCGACAAAATGGTGGAGGTTCTCATCTTAAATAGCATATTCAGGTAAAGACAAAGGAGGATGTTGGGGGTGGGAGGAGTCAGCTATGGGAGATTACCGGAAAAGCACAGTAAACAAGAATATGCAGATTTAAGTCCTCTCCTTCAGCATTGATAAGAGTTTCTAGAGATGAGGTCATCCCCACTTCTTCCTGGTGCAGAGAGGGAGATACCTTTCCAAATGGAGATTTCCCTTACAAATGTAAATATCTCTTACAAAGAGTAACTTCTACTTTTACTTGGTTTTCAGAGCTTTGATAAGAATGGGCTTAGCAAGGACCCTCCCAATGTGTCTATATCCAGAGTTATCTATGGTGATGGCCTGTCCTGGGGACAGGTCTTCTATCTTAAATTTTTTTAGTAGTTAGTTGGGGGGGGTTGTCAAAGTTTCTTTCTGAGTCTTCTGAGCCTTGTCTTCAGCTTGAAATAATCCACATACCAGAGTGGCACATCTTGGGGTGGCCTGGCCTGAACCCCATCACCAGCAAACTGTAAAATATTTTTCCCACCAAATTACACCCCTACCCCATTTTTCCTTTTCTAATTTTATTTGAGGCTGCTCCTGAAAAGGGTCACAGTTCTTGGGAAAGGCTGACTCACAACTCAGTGCTGTTCGTGCCCCCTCCCCACCTCCAGGATCTTATTCTAAATGTAGGAGAGAGCAATGTGGCAGGAAATCGTCATGATCCAGCAGCTACACGGGCCTGGACTGGAAGGCCGTGCTGCACTGAGTTGATGGTATTAGAATCCATTTGGGGGATTTACCTTTCTTTGAAATAGCTTCTATTTCCTAATGCCTGAGAGGTCTGAATAGCCTTTGTTTTGCCCTCTTTCCCCCCAGGCTTAGTGCAGATAAGAATGCTGATGTGGTGTGTCACACCTTGGAGTTTTGTAAACAGGACCCTGGCCAACCGTTGTGTCACCTCTACCCCCTTCCCAAGGTGAGTGGGTTTTTACTCTAAATGTCAGATTAGGGTGACATACCAGCCCTTTGGAAATGTTGTAAAGGGAGGCTCAGCTTCACTTGCTCATCGGTTTGGGGACAGGGAAAGACAAGATGACATTTTCAATTACATCATGTGAAATAATATTGCCAAGTGTCAACCCAGATCCCTCCCCCATCATGCTGCCAAAGAATGTATTTGCTGTTTAACTCTTGTGGACTGTAATCTAGAGCTGGGCTGGCAGCAGGTAGGAAAAATCTGCCCAGCTAAGGAGAGATGAGCTTTAAATCCCTCTCTACCACTTAAATACCAAGCAAGTCATTTTTATAGGGTGACCAACTCATCCCAGTTTGCCCAAGACTTTGCTGATTTAAGCACTGAAAGTCCCACATCTTGGGAAAACCTGGGCAGTTGGTAACCTTAATCTGAGCTTTATTGTTCTCACTCATAAAATGAGTATAATAAAATACCTCCCTCATAGGTTTGTTATGGGAAGTAAGTTAGCTAATACACATAAAATGCTTAGCATGATACCTACTATATAAAAAAGTGTTAATAAAAATGGTAGCTGATACAATTATTATCGATATCATCATTATTAGAGATAGCTGTTCAGAATACCCTGTGTGCATTATATCACATTGAAGAATTTTTAATTGGAATGCAGGCAGAGACAAGGCAGCAAATGTTGACACAATTCCCTGCTCACACTCTGAATGAGAGTATTATACCAAATCCAGTTAGGCCTTACAATACTGATTTTCAGAAGCTTCCTGTAGAAATTAAATAAAATGTAAAATAAAAATTTTATGCCTCCTCTCCCAGAATTGTAGGTTTTCTGTATATAACACAAGTCTCTGTTTTATTTTTAATTTCCTTTTTATTCTTATTGAAATAAAGCCAATTTAACACTTTGTGGTCTAACCAATGAAGATGATTTTGCTGACTCACAGTATTAAATACAACCCTGTCTCCTTGAGCAGGAAGAAAAAGATGCAAACACCTTGGGTACATGTGCATATCATGTTTCCTCAGTCATTGACTAAGTGCCAATTAAATTTCCCCTAATTTCACCTCAGAAGCTGTGGGCTCCACTGGTTTCTAGAAGAGTCAGTTAATTTTAATTAAAGAAAAAAATTTTTCATGTGTTCAAATAGCATGTGGATATGGTATCATAATGTTCGCTGTTTGATAAATTCCCGAAGAATTGTGTCTCTATGTACGAAGGCACGTGATATGGGTCTCTGTGATTTCCTTAAATAACATCATGTTATATGTACATCATACCCACAGCTATACATAGTCACAAAATGTTCAACTTTAAACTCTCATTTAAAATGACATTATTTTTACACTCTATGGAGTTTATTCTCGAAATATCATTTCCTTGTCTTTCCATTACAACCCCCTTTTCAATTCCCAACTCAGGAACATTTCGACCATTCTTTTTGGATGGGAGGGAGTTGGAGGATTTCACCCCAGAAATGCTCAGTTTCCACCCTAGCTGGGCATGTTCCCTGGTCATCTCCCTTCACATTCCCCCCTGCTGTTGTTCTGGACTTTCATCCTCCTCTTCTAACCCCATGGCCAACATCCCTCTCTACAGATGACCCAGAAAGGAGGGGTAGTCAGTGCAAATGTGGACAGCATCACTCTCCTCTGGCTCCAAGGTTTCCTTTAACATCAATAACTGACATTTACTGAGCACTCACTGTGGTTACACTTCATTTTATTTAGTCCCCCCAAAAGCCCTGGGATGGAGGCACCATTAGGACCCCTTTTTTAAAGTATAGGAAACTGAGGGTTAAAGAGGTTATGTAACTTGCTGAAGGTCACTCTCGTAGGAAAGAACAGAACTGAGATTCTCAAACCTGTCATTCTGCTCAGAGAGGTTGATTGGTCTCAACCTTGTATCAGTGTTTCTGAAAATCTCCTCAGGGCTTCTCTTCACATCGGTCAACTGAAATCCCACCATCAGAAAAAACCAATGTTAAAATGTTAGATGTTTTCCTCTTAATTCTTAAATAAATTATTATTATATTAATTTCTTTGAGAGTTAGGATAATGTTAAATACACAATTTTTCTACCCTACTTTTCCCCCTTAACATTACATTTTAAAAATATTTTTTAAATGATACATAGCAGACCTTCTTTTCATTTCCATGGCACACAAAGTACATTTACGAAGCAGGTGTGAATTAGTAGGTAGAATTACCTAATTACTAAAGGAAGGTAAAGACATAGATGTAAATAATTTCTAGCCTGCCAGAAGAAGCCTCTCTCATGCCCCTCCCAGTCAATACCCCCCCAACACCAATGTGGCCACCTTTCTGAAACCTATCACCACAGATTAGTTCATTTATATAAAGTTCTAGTCTTGAATTTCCCATAAATGGAATCATACGTTATGTTCTTCTTTGTGTCTGGCTCCTTCTGTCTATGAGATTCATATGTGTTTTTTGCATGTAAGAGTACCATTGCATGAAGTAGACACACAATCATCTTTTGATGTAACTCCTGCTATTCCTGCCCAATTAGTCCAACTAAATCTGCTCTTGCCCTATTTCCAATAAATTTTCCATACTGACGTCAGAAATAACTTTCTATAAGATAAATATGATCTTGTCATCGCACACCAATGCCTTTGCCTGAAAAGCAATTTCTCCCTCATCCTTCAACTTGGTGGACTCCTCCTCATCCTGCAGTTCTCAGCTTACATGCCACTTCTTCAGGGAAGCCATCCCTGACTCCTTTTACATAACCCTCTTGTCAAAGCTCCTGTGGATTCCTTCACTGAACTTGCCTTGTTTTCAATGATATACTTGTGTGAATGCTTGTCTATCTATCTCTCCCACTAGGCTATACCTCCAGGAGGACAGACTGTCTTGTTCACCACTGCATACCCAGTGCCTAGGAAGGTGCCTTACACATAACAAGGAAATATTTGTTGAATGAATGAATAAGTGTCACCAGCTTCTCATTTGCATCACTGACAGAAATTCTGATTTTCCTTACATCGGGGCCACACTGATTTTCCCAGTGCATATCTCTGATCACATTACTTCCCCCAGCTTATGATCTCCACATTGCCAACACAATGAAGTAAAAATTTTACTTAGCATTTAAGATTCTCCAAAAGCCTTCCCAGACTTGCCTTCCACTATTATCCTTGTGTATCCCATGCTGCGCCCAAACAGGAGTAATTGACTGTCCTTTGAGCCCACCCCAACCTTCTCACCTCTGCACCTTCATTCTTAATCATTCCTTCCACCCAGAATGCCCTGTCAACACCATGCCTATCCTTCCAGCTCATCTCACTGGCACCTTCTCCATGAAATAGTTCCTAATCCTCTCCACAAAATGTTAACTCTCCTCTCAACCACCATCATAAAATACCTCTTCGAGTATAATACTACCATGTGCCAGTACTGTTCTAAATGCTTTATATATATCAATCATTTCATCTTCTGAAGGAGGTATTGTTATTATCCACATGTTATAGATGAGAAAAGTGAGGCACAGAGATATTAAGATACTAAGTTTATGCAGATTTCCTCATTAGGGTGTAAGCATATCAAGGTGACAAGTGTACACCTTGCCCGTCTTTGTCACCTCCATCATGCCAGGCACATACTTGGTATATGGATAACACCAGGCCCTGCACTTTACATGCATGATTTCATTTAACAGTGATCTTGGGGGTGTATCTTTTTTACAGATGAGGAAATTGAGACTAAGAGAAGTTAAGGGATTTGCCCAGGTTACACAGCTAGTAAGTGGCAACAAGAGGATTCTGCCCCGAGCCTGTTTGTCTTTAAAGCTCAAGTTCTTGCCACTGTGCTCTACGCCTCCCTGATAGTCCTGAGGGATTGCTACTTTGAATGGAACCAGGGCTCCCGGACCAGCCAATTCCTCACAAGCAAGCCTCTGCACTCTCAGTGTCCTGCTTTTCATGCCTTTCAGATTCTGTAAAATATAAATAGTGTGATGCAAGCCATCTCCCCTGTGAACGCGTGCTGCCAGCTAGAAGGATGAAGGGGGCCCCTCTGCTCCAGGGAGCTTGCAGGGCAGAACCGAGCAGTGTAGAGCAACAGGGGTCTGACTTTAGTGGGGCCAAAGCAAAAGGTGGAACTGCAATTAGGGATCCCAGTGAACCACCTAGTCATCATCCACAATGCAAATGAAATTCTAGACCCACTTCTTGTCAATCCTTTAGCCGCATCTCCACAGCCTTGTCTACCATGTGCTCAAAAATGACAAACTCCATCCATAATTAATTGAAGCAAGAAACAATCTATAGTGTTCAACTGGCACCAGGTAAAGGGGGGTGGAGAGAGGAGGAGGAGGACAAGACAAAGCAAGACACGGAAGGAAAGAAAGAAAAAAAGGAAATTGCAGACTGTGTTGTAAAGACCACCCAGATGGTTTTGTGTTACCTACTTTGGGGGACTATTTATACCATTCTACCTCTCATTTGCACACAAAACAAGGCATTGCCTGCTGCTGGTGTGTACATGTGCACGCACACGCATGCATGTCTGTGTGCATGTGCATAAGCAGGATTCTGACACCACAGCTCTCCAGCTAAAAATTGACTGTGGTTCCTTCATGTGTACCTTGTCACTCTTGAAGCCTCTCTTTTTTAGATCGGTGTGTTACAGTGTACAGGCTCCTACTGGGCCAGGAGCAGCCTGGAGCCTCCTCAGCTTTATGCTGCTCCCTCCTGGGTCCCCTAACTCTGAGATCCCCTGGCAGACCCTGTAGCATTGAACAGACCCCCTTCCTAAGCACCCCTGAGCTGCGGGGACATGCTGCATTTACAAACACCTTAAAGGCTTACTCAAGACTTACTTCACATGACTTTGATCCACATTAAAGGAGAATTATATTCAGAATGTGTGCTCTAGCGGAGATAGATTCTCCTTATTTCCCTGGGGCCTCCAACTCATTTAAATTGCTGTGGGGGAGACCCGCTGCCTTAGGAAAGCAATCCAGACTTTGAAACAGCTTTTCCCACAGTGCATCTGATTTCTGCAGGAACCAGGAGCTCACCAAGGCTGAGTGTGTGGGAGTGTATGCACGCACAGGGAATTCATGTTTCCCCGGAATCCAAACTACCAGAAAGCTGACATAAAAGAGTTTGGGAAGGAGTAAGTTTGCACTCTTTTTATAGGAAAATGACACGTAACAAATTCTCGTTCAACTGAGAAATAAACAAGCTGACCTCAAGAATATACTTTTATTTTCTAAACATTAAGTGTCAAATAAAATATCTGACATCTCTTTTAATTGAAGATCTCAGGTAGTAAGGTTTAGGAAAAATTACAGATGGACAGGAAATTGAACATTTTCTAAGATTCATTAATCACTCCATTTCATTCCGTACAGTCAACAGTGCCCTTCCGCTCATAATGATGTGCTGAGTTCTATGAGCTCACAACGTACTTTCAGATGTGTTGTTATCTAATCTTCCCCAAACTCTGTTTTTTTAATAAGCTCTTTGCTTTGGAATAATTTCAGATTTACAAAAATTGTAAAGATGCTTCAGAGAGTACACTCCTCACCCAGGTTCAGTTTCCCCTAATGTTAACATCTTAACATGACTTAGTCAAAACTAAAGAACCCAAGCTAGTACGTTACTGGTAACTCACCTCCAGACTTGATTTGGATTTCACCAGTTTTTTTACACTAATGTCCTTTTCTGTTCCAGGATCTAAGCCAGGATACACATTGCATTTAGTGGTCATGTCCCCTTAGTCTCCTCTAGTCTCTGACAGGTTCTCAATCTTTCCTTGTTTTCCATGACCTTGACAGTTTTCAAGAGGACTGGTTAAGGTAATGGTCAACTACATTTGCAAAATGTCCCCCAGATTGGGATTTGCTTGATGTTTTTATGTTGATTGGACAGAGTTATGGGTTTTTGGAAAGAACATCACAGATTGGAAAGAACATCACAGAGACCAAGTTCCCTACTCGCCACATTGCCTCAAGGGTAGATGATGCCCACGTGACGTCCAGGGAGATGGTAACCTTGATCACTTGGGTAGGATTGCATTTGCCAGATTTCTGGAAATTCACTATTTTTCCCTTTTGTTTTTCTCTGTTCTTTGGAACTGAGTCATGAAGTCCAGCCCACACTCAAGGGGTCTGGGGGCACCAAGCTCGCCTCCTAGAGGAGGTAGTAACTACATACATTATTTGGAATTCTTCTGCAAAGATGTGTCTCTTCTTCTTCATTTATTTGTTTATTCAATCCTTTATTTATATCAGAGTTAACAAATATAAACTCTATATTTATATAGAGTTTATATATGTATTTTATACCTTGAATTATAATTCAATATTATATTACTTATTATCTTACTCATATTTTTTCAGCTTTGGCCTTTGGGAGCTCTTTCAGGTTGGCCTCTGTGTCTCTTTGGCATGGCTCTATTGTTTTTTCTTTTCTTTCTTTCTTTTTTTTTCTTGAGCATTTCCTTATTTTTTGGTAATACCAGATGATCCAGTGTCATCTTGTATTTTTCTGCCCCAGCTCTAGAATCCACCATTTCTCTAAGGAGACCTGGTTCCTTTTATTGGAGAATGGTATTTAGAAACCGAGATCTGGGGCCTGCCTGGTGGCATACCAGTTAGGTTCACACATTCTGCTTCACCAGCCCCAGGTTCGCTGGTTTGGATCCTGGGCGTGGACCTACTCACCGCTCATCAAGCCATGCTGACACGGCTTCCCATATAGAAGAGCTACAACTCTACAACTGTGATACACAACTATGTATTGGGGCTTTGAGGAGAAAAAAGAAAACAAAACAGAGGAAGATTGGCAACAGATATTAGTGCAGGGCCAATCTTCCTCAAAAAAAACAAGAATCCAGCTTGTACTGTTTAAAAAAAAAGAAGAAGCCAAGATCTGAGTGTCGAGCATGCACATTTCTCCTGGGATATCATTGCTTCTAGATCTTCTTAGTGACGAGTTTAGTAAAGTATGTATGCATATCCATCTGCATGTGTGTGGACATGAGGTCATAGATGTCTCCAACTTCAGTCTAGTATCACAGGGCCTACCTCTCTTTTATAGGTATAATTATCAAACATATTTGGCAGTTGAGGCTTTAGGCCTTGATCCAGGTCTCATACTTAGTGAGTAGAACCTGAACTCAACCCAGGGCTTCAGACTTCAGACCTCCAGCTCTTCACATCAGCACACCTGTGTTTGGCATAAATTATGGAGCGCATTCAGAGTAGCTGGTTCTCAGTGTCAGAGGGAAGTAAAGGCAACTTTTGTTTTAGTTTTACTGAAATATTCTGAAAAGCTTAATTTCCAAGAATCTTGCACAAGTATCTCAACTTTCTCATTACCAGTTAAATCATATAGTCATTCACTCACTTAGTCAGTCATACCTCATTGAACATTTCTTGAGCACTTACTGTGTGCCAACCCCACTGCCAGGCACCTTAAGTTAAGTAACTTATCTCTTTCAACCATCACAAATCTGCAGGACAGATATGATTCCACCATTTTATAAATAAGTCTACTGAGACCTAAAGAACTGAAAAACTTGAATTGAAAAATTGAAGTCCCATAGCTTCTATAGAATAATTGTTTTTCTTTTTTCAGCCAGCAAATATTTATACAGAATGAATTATGTAGGACAGTATTCCAGCAAATGTGGCAAGCAATAGCGACACAAATAGTGATTCTAGCAGGGGAGGCAGTCTTGTAAACAAGCTATGATGAAGAGACACGTGCTCTAACAGAGGGTGCCACGAGGAACAGGAACCTCAGTGGAGGAGGGCTGGGTTCTCCCTGGGGGATAGGAGTGGAGGTCACTATCTTAAAGGTGGAGTAAGAGTTGGCCCTGCACACCGGGCCTTGCCTTCCCCAGCGGCTTGTGCTCGAGCCTTTTGCCTGGAACTCTTCTGGCTCTTTGCATGGCCAGCACCTCTCCTTCTTCAGGGTTCTGTTGAAATGTCCACTCTTCACACAGGCCATCCCTGACCAACCCACCTGAAGAGAGTCTCTGTCCCTGCTCTCTCACAGCACTTTGTTTGTTTCCTTCACAGTATGTGAGGACAGGGACCATGTCTTTCAGGCTCACCGTCATAGTCCCAGGATTGGTACAGTGCCTGGCACATAGTAGATGCTTCCTAAGATTTACTGAATGAAAGACAAGATGAGAAGGGCAGTTCTGAACATGTGTTTGATTTACTTCCTCCCTTGTGAGGATTTATCTGGTCTTAATGGACTATTCCAGAGTGTCAAATGTTTAGCTTACTTTAGAACGTGAAGGAGTTTTTGGAAATATACGTGGGGCCCCCCAGGGCATCTGCTCCAGTATTCCTGGGGGGGGGGGGACTCAAGCATCTGCTCTTCTAAAAAGCTTCTGATGAGCACTGAAGGGTGAGAACTGTTGTACTGATGCCCAGCCCACGCCTAAAAGGATTGTCTCTTCTGCTGCTGAGCTTTTCTTTGTCACCTGGTGACCTCCCAGACACCCTGAGTCATATGTCTCTGCCTACCCCCAGCATCATCCTTGATTCGTTGATTTCCAAACATTTCTTGATTTCTGCCCCTTTTCTGATGAGTTCATTAACTTAAACTCCATTACTCGGTTTCTAGTCTATAATCTGCTAGGAATAAGGCCTCGTAGAAGGGCTGAGGGAACTGGAGCTTTTAGAACCAATCTATTTAGAGTTCAATCCTTTTTTATGGATTTTCTCATAACAGTGTGCCAACTAATTGGGCAATGTTGCACTGAAGTTATCTACACCCAAGGAAGAAAATGAGGATGCCTATTAACCTGCTCAAGACTCTCCCATCCTACCAATTAAATATAAGAGTAAACCTCCCAGGACCCCCATTCCCCTTTGGCTGTAACCAAATTTCTCTCTTGCCTCTAATCGAGGGGCAGTTCAACATGGTGGTTAAGAGCACAGATCTTGGAGCCTGACCTGGACTCAAAGCCTGGCTGCACTTCTCACTATCTGTCTCTCCTTAGGCAAGTTGCTCAATGGCTCAGGGCCTCAGTTTCTTCAACTATAAATGGAGATAATACAAGGACCTCACAGGGTTATTATGAATACTAAACAAATTAATGTACATCTCTATGTGTATTTATACACATACATACATACAGGTAAGTGCGTATGTATATTATATATATGGGAGGCAGGAGATTGAGTTTTAAAACAGTGGTCTTCACGTAATAGGTACTAAGTGAGTGTGAGCCAGCATCGTTATCAGCATCAGCATCATCATCACCACCCAAACATCTTTTCAAAAGAGGATTGTTTTTCCTCTGTGCGCCCCTTCCTCATCTCTCATTTCCTTCTGAATCTACTGCAGTCTGGCCTCTAGCTCTACCACTCTACTGAAACACTGCTCCTTAAGGTCGCCAGTGACCTAAATGACAAATCCAAGGACATTTTTCTCCGTTATCTTCCTCATTTGACACTGCTTGCCACTCCCTTCCGGAAACTTCTCTGCCCTTTCCTGGTTCTCCTTGCACCTACTCTGTCTCTTTGAGGGGTTTCTCTTCTCTTCCTAGGCACCACGACCCACCTGGCTAGAGTTCTGCTCACTCTAGGCCTTCTCCCTGAGTGATTCTAGGTAGGACAGCCTGGTGGCTAAGCACATGGATTTTCATGCTAGCCGGCTGGAGTAAATGACCCTGGCTCTACCACATACTTGCCGAGTGATTTGAGATACATCACCTAACTTCCTTGTGCCTCAGTTTCTTCATCTATAAAATTGGGAGTATATCAGAGCCTATCTCAAAGAGCTAATATGAGCATTACATAAATTAATATATGTAAAAATTCTTAGAAAAGTGATTGATCATGATAAGTGTGCAAAATGTGTGCCCTTGTTTTTAAGGCTCACAAAAAAACTCAAAATTTTCTCAGAGCTCCAGGCAGTACATACAGCTTCCAGATAAATTTCTTCATCTGGGGGGCCGGCCCGGTGGCGCAGCGGTTTCGTCCGCGCTTGGCAGCCCGGGGTTCGCGGGTTCGGATCCTGGGCGCCCGCCGACGCACTGCCCGTCAGCCATGCCGTGGCAGCGTCCCATATAAAGTGGAGGAAGATGGGCACGGATGTTAGCCCAGGGCCAGTCTCCCTCAGCAAAAAGAGGAGGATAAGCAACGGATGTTAGCTCAGGGCTGGTCTTCCTCACCAAAAAAAAAAAAAAATTTCTTCATCTGTATGTCCCAAAGACACCTTGAATATAACATATCAGAAGCTAGACTACTATCTTTTCCCTACACCAGCCACTCCTCCTATATTCCATCTCAGTTTTGACACCATATTCACCCATCTAAATGATTCTTTCTAATCTGATCCTTGTCTCCATCCCTGACTCCACCTGCCTAATTTGGGAGCTTGTCATTTCTAGGATGGACTCCTGAAGCAGCTTCCTAACTGATAACTTTACCTCCAGTCTTAAATCCCTCAAATCCAGGGACCCAAATGATGTTTCCAAGATGCAAATTCGACCATGCTCCCTTCCCTGCCTAAATCCCTTCAAAGCCACCCATCAACTACTTCAGGACAAAGGCTGAGCTCCATGACTTGGCCTCTCCTTACCTCTCCAGGCTTGTTCTGTGAGGAGCTGCCTCATTCTCTTCCCTCCAGCACACAGCACTTTGTATCATTCGCATCACATCCTGCTGGTTCTCGCCTCCCCGCCTTGCTCCTGTTTCCCCCCAGGCCTGTAATGTCCTTTTCCTGAGTCATCCTTGAAGACCCAGTCAGTTGTTACCTCCTTCAAGAAACTGTCCCTGACACCCATGCTCTCACTCCAGTGAAGATTCGACTCCCTTCCTCATGGTCTCCATGATACCATGTCCTTACAGCTATTGTTGCACTTTCCATGTTGCATTTAGTCATTAGTTTAAGTGTCCATGAGATTGACTGTTGGACCATGAGTTGTAAGGCTGGGACTATAACTGATGCCAGTCTCTATCCCCACTGCCTGGCAGAGAGGCTGGTACACTACAGGTGCCCAATAAATGTGTGTTGAAAAATTGGGCTAACATTTGAACCCAGTTCTATCTGTGAAATAGGGACTGTAATGCCTTCATAATGCTCTTTATTGCTACCTTCCCTCCCAACACTTGCTGGTGTCTGTACTGCCAGTACATCTTATTCTTTATTGTTTTCACAGACTCAGCCTAAGCCTTAAGATGTCTTGGTCCCTTTGTCTAGACTTGGCCCTTTTCTGCTGCTAATCTTCCTGCTGCTAGTCTAATCATGATGCTGACTCATCGTGGGCATCCATTCTGTCCTTTCCAGTCCTCTTTTCTGACCAAGGCTAAAGTTATCCCCCAGAAATTCATCTCTGAGTTATTCCCCTTTTGCAAGAGCCTAAGGTTATTATACTAGGAGCCCCCACTTGAGTGACAACTTTCTGAGGCATATTCTCAGAGGCTACCACAGTCCTTGGAATCAAGTAGGTGTTTGATAAATGGTGATTGAAAAAAATGAATCAATGAATAAGCAGTAAGATTGGGTTGGCAAGAAGATTGGAGTTCAGAGTCTCCTCTATTTAAAACCAAAATGCTCTCCAGTAACCATCAATTATTCTTGTTTGTTCTTATTCAAGAAAAGTAATCTCTGATCCTGAGCTCCATTTTGTTCAATACAGTGTGTGTATTAACATTTCTTTATCTGTTTTATAAGACACAAATCTCTGAAGTCTGCAGTTGTCTTCAGCATTATAATTATGACTTGCCTTTTTCAGGGAAGGTGGACAGAAAATAAAAATGAATTAAGTGCTCTTAGTTTAACAGAATCTCTGTGTCAAACAAGGAAAGGAAATTACTTCCTCTTTCATCATCTTTACATTGGAGCCTCCATGGCTACTGCTATGAATAATTATAGCAAATAGCTCAAAACCTAAACTAAATAGAAATAGTCAGGATTCTCTTCCCATTTCGTTCTCTGGTCAACCTCCTCAGCTTATATTTCCTCTTCCCCTGTGCTCCACCCTAACTCTGTATAATATGTGAGTATTTTCTTATGCATCCAAGCCTAGGAGAATATACATTATTAAACAAGAAAGAAGTCATTTTTGTGATCATCAGACTTATAGGTTAAGGCATTTCCTTCCTGCGTGATGGCTGATCTTTAGCTGTGATATGGCAAATAATTAGAAAATCAAATGTTATTTTTGAAGGAAACGTACATTTAAGAAATAATAATCTGGAGCTTTAGAACATTTTTTGTGTACCTTACCATTCTGAAAGAGTTAATAAAGTTTTCCAAACTACCTCACTTAGTAAACCCAAGGCTGTGCCTGGAAGACAATCTTTGGTGACTGGGACCAGAAATGTCAGTAGGGTCAAAAGTGTCTTGGGTGAAAGTGACTGGCTTTTAAGGCATAGACAGTCATTCTTTTATTCTCATAATATACATTTACTAAGCTCCTGTTGTATGATAGGTACACATTAGGGGCTGAAAAATAAAAGGCAATGACAACCACCATTTGAGTGGCTACAACATACCAGGAGCTGGGCTAAGTACTTGTCACACATCATCTAAAATCCTCCCACACAATTGCAAGGTTATTCCATTATCCCAGTTTTACAGATGAGAAATCAAAATTCAAGCAAATTGTTGGTTGTAGAGTTGTTTACTTGACAATGTTTTTAAAGTTCCTCTTTAAACATCTGAGAAAATTATGAACAATGAGGTAAATGGCAGGGGAATATAGCCTTCTAGATGCAGAAAAGTCAGCTTAAAATGGAACATAATATAGTGTCTAAAAATAAACACAAATGCATTTGAGATTCTTGCTTTTGATAAAAATAGCATTTCAAATCAGTGGTAAAACACTGGCTTACTCAATAAGTGGATGAGACTAAATACTAGCCATTTGGGAATAAAATTTAAGCTCTATGCTTATCTATTCTTTATCTGTTCTAAAATAAACCCCAAATAAATTAAAGGCTGAATCATAAAGAATGGAACCATAAAAGAAGGAAAATCTGAGCAAATTTATTTGTAATTTGTGATCCAAAAGTCACAAAAGGAAATATGAATGCATCTGACTAGTAAAAGCCTGCCATACACAAAGTTAAAAGACAAATGGCAAACTGGGAAAACATTTTTGTAATATGACACATAAAAGTTATTTCTTCTAAGATTCAAAGAGCTCTTATAAAATCAAGAAGAAAAAAATAATGAGCAAAGGCCACAAACAGCTGGTTTGTAGAAAAACAAGATCAAAGGACCAAAAATGCAGGGGGAAATGCTGATCCCTTTCTCTTAAATTAAAAAAGTGAAAATGAAATGAGATTCCATCTACCTCCTATGTATTTTGCTTCCACAAAACTCTTTGAAGATCACTAGACAAGAAATTATCACAGAAACAGGAAGACTTTAAATATCAGACTACTAAATTAAATTACTCCCTGAAGACTTGAAGGCTTAAAACTCTAACAGAACTGAGGAAAACATGAAACACTGGGCTTGGATGTACAGTCTACCATTCAATCCTTTTGCTGAGCATTTCAAAGGACCTTGACAGAGATTAAAAACCATATTTTGGCTTAAGTTCATATTTGGAATCTTGGAGAATTTATCTACTAAGACTTATTTAAAGATTTATTTGGGAGTTATTAAACTCATGGAGATCTCAAGAATCTTCAAAGGACAGCAATAGTAATGTAAATGTTAAGTCATCCTTGACTTCTGATAAGTAGAAGAAATCAAATGATTCCAAGGATGGTACTTACATGGTACTCAGGATTTGAAAGTTTCTTGACTGCTTTTGAGAAGTTAAACAACTGACAACTATTTCTTTCTTGAGAATATGCTTCTTTCTTCCCTTAGCTCATGAAAAGCTAACGAGCCTAGTGCATTTGAACGGTTCTAAAAGATACTTTGAATTTTAAAGCTTTAATCACTGGTCTCCCAGCGTCCACTCTTGGCCCTCGTCTTCATCCAATTAATCACCCATATCACAGCTCAGCTCAGAAGTCACGTTCTTTAAGAAGTTTTCCTTGATGCCCCAAGTTAAGCCACGTCTTTCAGGATTCCTCTCCTTTCATCGTACTCCATCCTTCCAGAACTTACTACAATTGCAATTAAGCAATTGCACAATAAGCTAAATAATTGTAAAACTATTACTTAATGTCTGCCCTTTCCGTTGAAATGTAAACTCCATGAAAGCAGATAATCTAGCTAGTTGGTTCTTCAAACACATGCTGTTCCCTGAGATTTCCCCAGAGCCCAGCACAGTTCATTGCACTTATTAATTGATCAGTAAATATTCATTGATTGAAGCATGTGGTATACAGAACAATAGCTTCCCAAAGAGGTCCATATCCTAATCCCCAGAATCTGTGAATGTCACCTTACATGGCAAAAGGGACTTTGCATGCGTGATTAAGTTAAGGATCTGTAGATGGGGAGATTATCCCAGATTATCTGGATGAGCCCACTATAATCACACAGGTCCTTATAAGAGAGGCAGAGGGATCAGAGTGTGAGAAGAAAATGTGACAACAGAAGTAGAGGTCAGAGTGATGAGGCCATCAGCCAAGGAATGCATGCAGCTGCTAGAAACTGAAAAGGCAAGAAACGCATTCTGCCCTGGAAACTATGGAAGGAACCAGTCCCATCAACACCTGATTTTAGCCACCAAAGACACATTTCAGACTTCTGACCTCCAGAACTGTAAAAGAATATATTTGTGTTGTTTTAAGCCACTAAATTTGTGGTAATCTGTTACAGTAACAACAGGAAACTAATACAAACAAATTGATTGACTGTGTAACATTGGGCAAGACTGATAATGCAAACAGAATAATAGTAACAACTTAGAATACTCTGTTACAAAGCAATTGACCTAAGGCAACCCAATGACTGAACCACATTCGCCATCTGACTAACCCAATTATTTGCCAAAAGTCACATATTTAAAGAGTAGGACAATATCCTATAATAAGAATAGCCCATAGAGTCCAACACTGAAGAATTTGTGCACATGCCCAGATACTAGGGAAGAAACAGTCCAAATGAAACAAAAGTATTAGTGGTGAAGCCTTCGACAATTCATTTAAACAGCACTGGGTCTTGAATTTCTCACCTATAAAGTGGATTTCTCACCTATTAAGAAATGTTCATTCCTATCTCGTTGAGGTGGCATAAAATATATACAATGCCTGGGACAGAACTCGAAGCATAGAGGAACTTCTATAAAGTGTGGTGAAGTGGTTTGTAGTGGTGGTGGTGGTGGTGATGGTAGTAAAATCAATGAATAATAATGTCAGGAAAAGGAGAGGGGTGGGAACAGTGCTCTTTAAAATTAGGCTTTTTTTAGAGGTGTTGCCCGGAGAAAAGGATGGCGATAGTGTGACTAAACATATTGATGAGAGCAGTAGCTCTACAGTGCAGAATTGGCCGAGGAGAAGGAAAGGAGGAAATTTAGCTAATGGTAAAATAGGTATGAAGAAAAGACATTCAGTGATAAAAGGGAATGCATTTAAAGATGGTGACTTTTTCCTTTTCCTTTTACCCTTCTTTTTTTTTTTTTTGTCCCTGGAAGAAAGAAGAAAGTGACATGAACTGACTTCATTTTTCCCACATATCTTAAAGTCATAAATGCCCATCAGAGTTGGGAAGTGTTGGAACATGAAAATCCAACTGGGCTTTGGTAGAGCTAAATCCTACGTATTGAAAAAAATCATTGTAGGATACAGTGGAATGCAGATATAAGTATAGACAGCAAATTCCACCCAAAGGTCAGACATGTCACTATTTGATAAAAACTTATAAGCAGAGGAGATTCCTGCCTTTGTCTTCCATCTTAATAGAAGTTGCCTCAAAGCCCTGTCTGTGCCTTTCTCTTGCCTCTTCTAGTCCACCTCATCCCAGGGTTATTTATGCACTTCCTGCCTTCAGTGGGCAGTCAAGTCCTTCAAACCTTGCTCCATTTTTTTTGTTTTGTTTTGTTTTTGTTTTTGTGGGGAAGACCAGCCCTGAGCTAACATCTGTTGCCAATCCTCCCCTTTTTGCTGAGGAAGACTGGCCCTGGGCTAACAGCCGTGCCCATCTTCCTCCATTTTTTTATATGGGACGCCACCACGGCATGGCTGACAGGCAGTGCGTCGGCGGGCGCCCGGGATCCGAACTCGCGAACCCTGGGCTGCCAAGCGCGGACTAAACTGCTGCGCCACCGGGCGGCCCTAAACCTTGCTCCATTTTTAAATCAACTTAGACCACTCAATTTGGATGTGAGGAACAACATGTTCTAATAAACCTCTAGAAAGATCCAGAGTAATCAGTGATCTTCTCCCCACCTCCAAAATCCTCTCACACATGCCTGCTCTTTGACAATAAAAAACATATGTCTAAAATTATCACTGCACTTCCCAGGGGCTTTCTCCTTTGTGGGAACCTGTCACTGCTGTCAAAGGTATGAAGTGAACAAAAGGAGATTTCTGTAATTTTCAAACCCACTGCACTATAACTGATAGCAGAGAACTCGATCCCTAAAAATTATTCACTGTAGAAACTCATGCCTAAAAATACTACTTTTCTTTACTTCCTTCGCTCCTAACTACCAGAATTTAACTCTTTAACATCACAGAATCTGCAAAAGCCCAATTAGTGAATGTGTCTTGTCTAATTCACCAATACTCCTCAAATGTCAAGGGAAAGTATGTTGAGTTTCGGAGCATCCCCCCTACACTATATTCTTTATGTGTTTTCCCAACATACAGCCAATGCGGTAGTCAATACAGTGCAGTGTGCTTTGGCTGGAACATTTGAATGTTTGGGAAATGACTTTCTAAATCGTATTCCTTCCCACAAAGTGGCTCACAGGCTTGAATACGCTACGATGTGGTGTGACTCTCCTACAGGGCATTTAGTTCACAGATTTCCCAAACTTTTTAAACTGAACAGCAACAATTTTCTTTTCTAGCACATCTATTAACATCTCCCAGAGCAGGATTAAAAGCCTGGATTTTGAGCCAAAATGTCTGAACTGAATCTGGACTGTGCCACTTATTGGCTCTGTAACTTTGGGCAAGTTATTTATCCACTCTAAACCGCAGTTAACCTCATCTATAAAATGGAAATAATAGTAATTATTACTTAACACTTCATACATTGTATTCTAGTTACAGTTTACTGTCAATCTTCTTTCCCGGATTATAAAATCCTTGATGAGAAGGATTATGTCTCATTCGCTATTATATCCTTGACATATAATTCATGACGCAACATGGACACTCAATAAGTATTTGTGCAATGAATGGATAAACTGAATGATTGCACAAAGAAATGACTGACTGAATGAATATTTCTTTCTCCTTTCATTATCAATCATATGTTTGCTACTATGCTTGTACCTGGGTTACATGAATTTCCACACAAGTGCGTAAGTCTTTGGCATGCAGAGCCGGTTCTCGCTCCTGACCATGCAGTCCTTTGCATTAAACCGTCCACACTCCGTGTGAGTTACACTCGATTCCCCTAAGCCTTGGTGAAACCTCATAAGTCATATTTTCTTGCTTGTGTTAAAATTTCAGGCTTACTTCATTCTGGGAAAACAGTGTGGCAGTGGAGGGAAATGTGCTAGAGTCTAGAAACTTGAGTGCCATCAGCTTTGTTTGCAGAGTGACCTGGTTAAATTAGGTAACCTCTGAGCCTCCATTTTCTCATCTGTAAAATGGTAATGGTAATAGTTTCCTCTCAGGGTGGTTTTCAGGATCATTGAAAAATAGCATACGTTTGTGTAGGCTGATGTTGTAATTATTGTAATTTTTCCAGCTGTGTATTAGTGACATACCAACCCAAATAAAAACACCAATTGTCGTTAACACTAATGCCATGCTTACTATATGCAAGGCACTATTCTAAGTGCTATCTTGTTCAGTCCTCACAAAAAATGCTATCATCCCCATTTTGCAGATGAGAAAACTGAGGCTCAGAACGCTTAAGTAACTTGCCCAAAGTCCCACAACCAGTAAATGGTGAAGCTAGAATTCAAACCCGTGAACACTCCAGAGTCCCAATTCACTTTGAATGGGAAATAACAATGGACACCAAGATCTAGTGATTAATACATTATTTAAAGAGTTTCCACTGAAGATGGAAGTTTCACCCACATTCAAACTGCTGAATTTGACAACGTTCTTCCTTTGGCTTAGGCTCCCATTTGGCTAATGCTTGGTAGAAGGCAAACCCTACCAGGACACCCCTTTGCCCAGGAAACTGATGGCAATGAGAGCTTGGCCCTTGCTCTTCCATCATCCACACTGCTCAGAGCCCAAGGTCAAGAACCGCCGTCACTCTGGACAGCAACAGCAGTTGGTAGTCACCAAGCCTCTCCTCTTGTCTGAAGACTTTGCGCTGGCTCTGGTTTGGATGAACACCTAAATCATTCTAGACAAAAGTGTTTCATGAGCCTCCACAGATATATGCTACTGTGTACTCTGATGATCAAGCAAAGGGTCCACTCTCCCCTTCTGTAGACTACTAGGGCACCATGCCATGTTGTCCTTGGAATTTTCCAAGTCCTTGAGGAAAGAAATTCAATATATATGTCTATGGTTCTTTGGTCTATAAGCCTTCAGGCTGACGGCTTATATCTCTGTGAGCCTGTGTGATGGCTTCCTCGGCGATTCACTCATGAGAGTGTTAAATAGGCTCTGAAGGGGATTTGAAGCTGGAATAAGGAAATACTATAACCAAAGGGAGAAAGTAATGAGAAGCTGAAAAGATTTGACCATAACAAATTGCAGGATCAAGTGAGCACTTCCAGGACCACGCTCCTCATTGTTGACGGAGAATCAGCTTATGCCTCAGATCATTGCTCTAGCTGAGTCATAAACATCATTATGGCTTCCAACCAGAAGAGTTTTATATCCAGCTCACAATCTGTTCCCGAACTTTCTCTCCAACTACTGATTAGAGTTTTACCCTCCATTCTGGGTTTTAATTTTTCAGAAGATTGAAGAGTGGTCTTCATTCCTTAGAAACAACGGCTTAAACACCTTGAAAAGGTTACCAAGGAGAGACAGCAATTATCTTCATTTTCACATGGCTTACAATTTGCCCGCTTTGCCTGTCATTAAGACAAGCAAACAAATTAGCTTTTCCAAATGTCTTTGAGTCCTTACATCCATTTTCTTCTGGGGAAAATAGATCAGGCCTTTATCTAGACTCTTTTTTATATCAGGATTAGTGCATTTGAACTGGGGGAGAAAGTGGTGTTTTGGTCAAGCCAGGTCCAGACCAACCTGCCCTCAGCCTTCCCGGGAGGACCAGGGAAGCTTCAATCCGCCCAGTACTAGGGGGTCAGAAGGCATTTGGTGCAACCTTTGTCACTTTTTTTGGTTGTCCTTATCCCCCACTAAACGTTGATTCCCCTCAGAGAACTGAGCTGGATTAAAATCTAATTGATTCTCTCAAGGGAATTCAAATGGCCTCTCCCAGGAAGACATTGCCAAGGCTCCCTCTCTGCTCTGTCTCACTTCTTTTTGCCGCACTTGTTCCTGGTCTGTCTCCTTCCAGCCCAGAAGCTCCGGGAGGGCAGGATGTCTGTGCACCACCGGGTCTCCAGGCTGTCACCACATCCCTGTGCTCCGAGCACATCAGTTTCTTTTTCAATAAGAAACAGGGCCATGTGTATTGAGATCTTTTCTAAAAGCATTTCTTGCTGAATTTGTGCTCATTATTGAAAATTTAGAAAACGCAGAAAAGAACCAAAAGGAAAAAGTTATCTCCCACAATTATTATGGCATATTTCTTTGCAGGATTTTTTTCTGTCTAGGTAAAATCTGATTAGCCTGTTTTCCTTGCTTAACATAATATCGTGAATGTTTTCCTTCACTTTTTATTTCCGTATCTATTGAGCACCTAGTACGTAACAGGGACTGTGCAGGCCCTGTAGATGCTTGAGCTGGGCCGTAGAAAGCAAAGGGGTATTTCCTTCTGAGACAGAGAGGCAGGGGTCATGTAATTAAGGCAGAAGAATGCCACCTCCAAGTTTCAATATTGTGGAGAACGAGCTTTACGCTAACAAAGACAGCCAACAAGTCCACCACAACAGAAATTTACAACTAGCTCTAGCATCTTATAATGACCTCACCAGAGATGCATACTTTATACAATAGTAGAATTTCCAGGATTGGAATTTTCAGCCAAAATTGCATTCAATAAAGTCAGTTTTTGAATGGGGCCATTTCCTAAGCAGTCCTTCTGTTAAAGATGTCCATATTTTAGAAGAGAGGATTGTAATGAACTGTTTCGGCCCTGCTGTCAGCCAGTCAGAATGGACTCTGGGTGTGGTGTTCAAGTGCAGTCTGGAGGTGCCCACTGGGTCTACCATGACATTAGCCCCTTCATTAACTGATCACAAGGAGGTCTGGGAAGTCCTATGGAGAGGCCGGGTGGCCAGGGCAGTGGTGGGGACACTCAGGAGCTTAGGGACACAGCAGTCCACCAACTGGCACCATAGTGTTTCAATGTTTTAAGAAACACAACACTGTTCAAGGGCATCCTGACAACCAGACCCACCTGGAGAGAGGCTCCTTTTTCAAGTCGCTAACATGCAGTCTTAGAAATCAGCGGGCCTGCTGCCTCTGACACAAGAGCCACGGTTTGCCATCCTTTTAACTTCACCTGGAGGAGTGTGATTTGGGGCAGACATCAGAGGGAGGGTTTCAGAGCCAACTCGTGGAGGGCAAGCTGCGGCTGGCTCTGCTGCCCTTCTTCCTAAAGCACCTCCTGGAAAATTCACTCCCACCCAGACTCACAGTGAGTGTCACTCCTCTGCTCATGTTCACTCAACACGGCTGTGGTCTTCAGAACATCACACAGCCCCAGGGTGGAGAAAGGCATCTCCTGGGGTGAAGAAGGTGCAAAGGAGTCAAGTAGGGATTCAAGTCCTGAACATCCATTAGCAGCAGTGGCCAGCATCTCCCAGGCGGCCTCTCTTGCTGAGTAGCCAGCTTCAAAGTCCCATTCCAGGACCCATTTTTCTGCTTAAATGCCGGGACAATGTTCTCAGTCACTTGGAGCAAGACCTATGGCACTCTCCCCATATCCCAGCTTCCCTACTGATTCGGATGAGGGAAAACGGGGGATGAAAGACAGAAGTTTTCCAATCAATCTATCAATTATTGAGCAGGGGGTCAGAGGGGCAGGCCCTGGCTAGGGACTTTACATGAATGATGTCCTGTAATCTTCACAGCACCTTATGAGGTAGGTAGCTGTAATCCCCATGTTGCAGATGATAAATGCAGGGCTTTCTTATATGTTAAGGAATTCTCTGGATACTGAAGGGCTCAGAGCATAACTTGCTCAAGGACGCACAGCTAGTCAGCAGCAGAGCTGGAGTTTGAACCTAGGAATGGGAACCATCGCCACTGCTCTATCAGGGCCACAGAGGGAGCAGGCCGAGGAGGCTCATGGCAGGGCCAGGCCATGTGCACTGAGTGGGAGGACAAAAGCCCTGGGAAGCAGCACTGGGAGCAAATCCTCCCCATCCCGCACTATACTCCCGGGGTACTTTCTGCCAACCCTCCCATAGATAACACCAACACAACGGTCCCTGGAGTTTCATAACAACAGTTATTGGTAATAACTAGTTACCTCTTTATAGTTGCAATGTAAACTTGGAAGATGCACTTAAATGCTCTAGAAATGGTTGGAAGAGAACAGGGGATGTCTAACCAGGAGAAGAGGAGGTGAATGAGAGATGGAGGGTGACCTTGCGTGCTAGTAGTTAACCCTTCTTCAGTACAGCAGCACAAGGCATTCGGGTTTGCTGCTGACAGCCTCCTGCTGTGGGACTTTCAGACACAAGGACAAGTTACTTAGGGAGGACAGCACAGCATGGTGGGCAGGGAGGCAGAGGTTTAGATTGCATCTCTGCCAGACACTGGCTCTGCAAACTTCAGCCAGTTTCTTAGTTTTTTGCATCTCAATTTCCTCATCTGTAAAAAGGTCATATCACTCAGAGCTGTTGTGAAGATTAAATAAGATAATGTTGGCAAAGTACTTAGCATGGCATCTGGCACAAAGTAAATCCCTTAATAAAGATAGTTATTAACATGAAATTGCCTTCTTGTGAATTATTTTATCATGAATTTATGGAATATTTTCTTTATTGCAAATTTAAGGACTTTCAAAAAACTTTAGAAAAGACATAGAAAGAAAAGATGGGGAACAAATCATAATATTGTCTAACTTATTTTTTATAGGAGGCATGGAAATTTACACTAGAGAAGGCAAGACAAATTGTCAAGAGATCCCCGACTCTGGTAAGCAATCAATGGGTAGAATCCTTGGCATGTTCACCTCTCCCTGACCCCTGCTCCCACACTCCAGGGTCTACTCCAGAAACAAGCCACAACACGCCTAGTTGAATTGGGATTGAAGTAGAAACACACGAGCTCCTTCCCCCTTTTCCCCCCTTCTCTCTACAGCAGCATTTCTCAACCTCGGCACTACTGACACTTTGGGCTGGATAATTCTTGATTGTGGGGGCTGTCCTGTGCATTGTAGGATGTTTAGCAGCATCCCTGTCCCCTACCCGCTAGATGCCAGTGGCACCATCCACTCCCCCCTAGTCGTGACGACCGAAAATGTCTCCTGACGTTATCACGCATCCTCTGGTCCTCACAAGTGAGATCTGCTGCCCTCCAGCAGACCTTTTTGAAAGAGGCTGTATCCTCCTGCTCCTCCACTTTCTGAAAATGTGACCTTAGGCTGAGCCTCAGTTTCCCTGTCAGTAAGACAGGGACAGTAATAGTGTTCTTTCTCAAAGCACGGATTTGAGGACTAATAGAGTGGATGTGTGTGAAGTGCCCGGTATCATGCCTGGGACTTCCCAAGCTCTCAGTAAATGCCAGCTCAACTCATCTCCTCTCCCCTACTTTGTCCTCTTTGTAATAATACTTTTATCCAATAGATAGAATGTTCAGTTCAAATCAGTTATCATGGAGTCGAGTATTTGACTTAGGCACTGGTCACAAACCAGCCCCAATGTTAAGGAAAGCAGAAAAGTAGACTTTTAAAGGATGGCGTCTCCCTCAGTGCTCAAGGTCCTGTCAGTAAGGAGCATCCTTCAGAGATGAGAGGGCATGGACTTGTCCTTGGCTTCTCCCTGCTGGCCCAGCTCATCATTCACCCTGATGCAATACCTTGAAGGTGGTGTTGATTTGGCAACATGGAAATAAAAAGGAGGAAAATCCCTCAGGGCTCAGCTTGTCAGATTTAGCAAATAAAAATAGAGGATGTCCAACTAAATTTGAATTTCAAATAAACAACAAATAATTTTTTCATATAAGTATATCCAGTACAATATTTTATCTGGCAATCCTACTCATGGGGGGCATATGGGTTTTGATGTACAAAGCTAATACATATGAATGGCAATATGCAGGCATCTCTACACAATCAATTAATCAATCACAATGTCTGCATCAACTATCATTATTTAATTCAGTGAATAATTAAAGGCCAACCATAGCTGGTTCAGCCGGGTTAAATCATTGAACAAGAAGTTGAAACACCACAGGAAACCCTTGACCATCATCTTCAGAACTCTAAACAGAACTGGGGAATAATGTAATTCTTTTATTCTTCTCAATATGCATCTAAAAACTTATTCTCAGGGCATTGTTTATTTCACTAGCACAAACTGCCTAGGCATTAACTCAAAGGCTAATTAGGATTTTACAATTTTTCATTTCTGTCACCAGAATTGCAAGCATAATTCACGGGGCAGGATTCCAATAATTCCTTTTGGCTTCTCACAAGGAATTATTGGAATCCTGCCCCGTGAATTATGCCTGCAATTCTGGCGAGAAGCCAAAAAAAAAAATTCTACTGAACAATTCAACAATAAAAACCTCCTCAAAAACCTCTTCCAATTTATTTACTCTCCAGATTAAAGCTGTCAAAGAAAAAAATCATCAGAAAATGCAAGTGTCTGAAAAACTGTTCAGAGGATATTGGATGCAATTAATTCCATTGTGATGGCTGATATATCTGCAGACCTAGCCAGGATGCAGAGAGAAACACACAGTAGGTTGCATATTATTTCAGCACAGCTTGTCAGACTGTGAGAAACCAGACTGGGGAAAAGTTAAGCACTGTTGAAGGGAGTCAAATGTTCCAGAGAAGATCTGCTTCTCGGTGAGGCCCTGAGAGGCTCCTCAGGGGGACTCTTCATGGATTTGGCAGAGCACTGAGCATCTAAGGGTTTAGAGTACCTGAGTTATGGAATCAATTTATTTAATTCTCACAAAAATCCCTACAAAGTAGAGAGCATACTTTTGTTATCAACCCCATTTTACAGATGAGAGGACTAGGGATCAGATAGGTTAAGTCACTCACTCCACATAGCTAGTAAGTGAGAAACCCATCGTTTAAATCCAGACCTAGCTACTTCCAAGTTCCTACCCTTTCCACTATGCCAGAGCTCTTGACCAGATCTCCTCAGTACTAAATTTCAGGAAGCACCATTCACATCACAGGATATGGATATTAGAATCATGCAGTGCACAGCCTGTGCGGCTGTATTTGACGGCCCTGATCGCAAACCTACCTACCCAATAGAATTGTCTGGAAAGACTTTTAAAATTGCTGTTTTTCAACTTCTGCCCCAGTCCAATTAAATCCAAGTAAAATAATTTGCAGCAAGGGTAGAAAAGCACTTCACCATGCAGAAATTCAATTTCAAGTTGGCTGTGTACAGAAGAGTGGTTTCTCCCCATTTGACTTTCTATTTACCCCACTCACCACATTTTCCTTTACTCAACTCCTATTTGTTGTTATGTATTCATTTAGCATCCTGGTGTGTGGAAAGCTCAGGATGCAAGCAGAAGCTGGCTAAATAGATTGCAAAGTGAAGATGCTGCTGTGTGACTCCTGTGCCCAGAGACAGCCACATTTGAGACTTTCATTTTAGAAGGGATTACATGCAGCCAGATGTGATATTTTAAATCCGTTGCTGAGTTAATAACAGCCCACATTTTGCCTCTGTCTAGCAAAGATGAAATTGAAAGGAAGGGGCTGGCGAGCACGCAAGCAAGGGCTTCTGCAGGGTTGCTCTATGTCCGTCTTAGTTGGCTTTGCAAGTAAATTCTAAGAGGATAGTCTTTCCCTGACTACATGATGAAAAGACCAAATAATCAAAACCTCTGCCTAAACAGGAGGAGTTCTGGGGGATCAAGCAACATCAAGCCCACATTCTACCCCCAATTTCTGCACAATGAATGTCAAAGACAGCTGTAGCCTTCAGGCTGAATTTGGACAGCAAACAATTATAACATTTGATTCTACTGTACCTCTTGTGTAGTCATTATAGGCCATCCATGTAACTGTTTTCTATGTATTGGTTCTCATCAGTGCTAAAACCCCCATTGCCCTTGGGTTAATTATACCAAGGCCTTTACACTAAAGTAAATATTAAAAGAAGTAGCTCAAACTTTCAAATGTAACCTGACTTTGGACTCTGGGTCTCAGAATGTGTCTATATTTCCAAATTGCCACCAATACTGTGATATAATTTCATGCTGGCATTTATTTTACAGTGTGTCTACAGTCCCGACCGCAATCAGTTACCAGGTCTCTGGACTCAGCCCGGTAAACACCCCTCCTTCCACCACCATCCCCCTCTTCCTGCCTTACATCAGTGGTTCCCAACCAGAGGCAATTTTGTCTTCCCCCACCCCCTCCTCTAGGGACATTTGACAGTGTCCGGAGACATTTCTGTGCTGCTGGCATCTAGTGGGTAGACAGCAGATATGTTGCTAAACATCCTACAATGCACAGCACAGTCCCACGACAAAGAATTATTTAGCCCAAAATGACATTAGTGCGAAGGTTAGAAACCCCAGGAGCAGGCCTCAGGATCTCCATCTGCCAAAGGTCTCTCTGCCCCGTCTTGCCTCCTCCAAGCAATCCTGTCACCCCCAGAGACGTCTTTGAAATACAAATGTGATCCCTCTGCTTAACACCTTCCCCTCTGCCCTCAGGACGACACGTAGTGCAGCATCCTAGGTTTGTCAGGATGCCTCCTTCCTTCCACGGTTCACCTCATTCTTGTGGTTCCCTAGGCTCCAGCCAGATCGAAGCATTGAGTGGTCTCCTAAGATGCCAGACCTCCTCATACCTCCACAGCACTGTGCGGGGTGCTCCCTCTGCCGGGAGCGGTGCTTCTCCAGCTCTGGTGTGCTTTCCAACGACTGGGACCTTGTTAAAATGTAGATTCTGACCCAGCAGGTCCGCCGTGGGGCCTGAGACTTTGTATTTCTACCAGTTCCCAGGTGGCATCAATGCTCCTAGTTGGCGATAACGCTTTCAGCAGCTAGGACCCAGAGCAGTGGTTCTCAAACCTTAGCGGGCATCAGAATGACCTGGAGGCTATGAAAACACAGACTCCTGGGACCCACTCTAGGCTTTCTGATTCAGGAGATCGGGGTGGGGCCCACAAATTGCCTCTGTAGCAAGTCTGTGGGCTGCATTGGAGTCGCAATGCCTAGAGCATCTGTCTCTTCCTTCCCAGCTGACTCCTTTGTACCTAACTTCTGGGTCATCTCCTGCCTCCTCCTCTGGGTTTCTAGACAGCCCTGCTAATGCCTGGACCATTGTAAACCTCACAGAACATGCTAAGAGCTGGGATATCCACCCCGACCCTCCACTAGACAGCCTCTTCTGTCTTCTTGCCTTGCATATAGATGGAGGTGCTAGCCAGGATTGTTCCTCTAACCACTGAAAATTGGGCAAATATCACAAAGATCCTTAAAGACCTCATTTACAACCTGAAAAGATTGCCGATTCTCCTTTGCCAGGGTCAAAATATTGCCAAGACCCTTAATACGACTAATAGCCCTCTGGAGGACTCTGTGCTGGCAGGAATCAACTGCACCTCTCACTTCGTTGATAAATGCTGGTTCCTGACTTTTTCTCCTTGTTGTCTTCATTTTCTTTCATCTGAGGAAAGCATCATGGAAATCACAATCTTTCTAAAAGCACTGCTTAGTAAAAAGCCAGGGCTTTTAATTTATCACACAGCTAGAGTCTTATAGATACCGCCTCTCAAATCCCTTGCTCCTGAAGCTTGAAGAGCTTCACCGCACCTCTCCTGCCCCCGCCACTCCCCCAGGGAGGGGCCTTCTTTCTTCCTTCTTCCCAAGCCCTGGACGCATCTCTCCTGTGAGTCTTTATTTTTCCTCATAATAGGAAGGAATTATTCTATTCGAAAATATTCTTTATTTTCAAATCCTTTTTCAAAGCACTTGCGTAGAATGAGGAAGAAGAATGTGGTTGTCCAAGTAGAACAGACCAAGGTGAGTCAGACCCTTCTGGGAAGAGGTGGAGAATAGGTGAGGTAGGAATCGCTGGCTGGGTGAAGAGGAAGGGGGAGCATTCAGGCTGAGGAACCAGCAGGAACAAAGGCACAGAGGTGGAATGAATATGGAGGTTGGGGACAGAACAAGAGAGAATTTAGTAATGTAAAATGGCCTGCATTCTGGAGGAAGGAGGATCCAGAAATCCAAACCATGGAGCCAATAGAAGAGGAAGGGCCTTTAGAAGTTGGGGAAACATTCCTTGAACTAAACCACTCCTTTTGTCGTTTTTTTTTCTCTCCAGGAATATTCCAGAAGTGGTTCTGATATTTGTTCGCTCCCATTTTTGGCCAAGATCTGTCAGAAAATTAAGCTGTATGTATACTATTTCCACCTTCCTGAGCTCTAGCATGGGACACCATCTTTGGTTGTCCCTGTTTTCTAATGACTAAAATGATCTTCAAACTTAAAAGGCATCTTCCCAAAGATGGAAGTGTTTCTTGCTCACAACTTGTACAGACACTAATAGACAAATTAGCTCCGAACAAATCAATTTAGAAATATACTGAACACCAGCATCTTTGAGCCTCAAAGCCTGACTTACACCCTGGGTGGAATGCAACCTGCCCGTGCCACTTCTGAGCCGCTTGTGCCCGCTTGCACTTAGAGACAGCGCCCCCTTGCTGTGTGAGATACAGACAAGGGCAGAGACTTGTCATGGCAGGGACTCTTTGAGCATCTTTAGTGCAAGGCTCTCAGGAGGCTGAAAAGGGACCATTTATTCACAAAGCCCAACCTATTACCTGAAATATCTGGCTCAGATATGTATGAACAGGATTCTGAATGCAGAGACACTCTCCAGAGTTCCCAAACCCTCCTGTCTCTGTTTAAAATCCCACTCTCCAGCTCCACTTTGAGGATGAGGTTATGCTGAATGGCAGGGTAATGGCTGCCCAAAACATTAAGAGATGGAAGATGTCCTGAGAAAGACACTGGACTAAGAGGCCAACTAGCATAGTTTCTCCCTTCTACTTGGCTACCTCCCATGTGACTGCTGCTGCTGCCGGGTAGTGTATGGACGCTGTTCCAGGTGCCCGATGCTGAGCTTTCAATATATTTCCACATTTAGTTCTCACAACAGCTCCATGAAGTAGGGATTATTCTTCTTCCCATTTCACAGAGAAGGAAACTGAGTCTTAAGGAAGTAACTACTCCCAGCCACTGAGGACCCAAGGGACACCCCAGGAGTATTGGATCCCACGTTTTCTTTGGGAACCCATATTCTTAACTCCTGCGCAATGCTGCTTCTTGAGCCAGCTTTGGGAACCCGAGCCACTTAATGTCTCTGAGCCTCATTTTCGCCACACCTAAACTTAAGGGATAGACTAAATTCTGGCTGTACCTCAGAATCATTTGGGAAGTTTTTAGAATGCAGACTCCTTGTCCTGAGACCAAGAAGGAGAGCAGCACATTCTCCTAGGCTCCTGATTGCCTGTGTCCTCCCCAGCGCTCATGTTCTAGTTCAGGTGCCAGACCTTGGATGCCACATGTACAGGTGGTGCTTTAATGACTCAGAATCATGCTCTTTAGCCGTGAGACATTCACGTAGACCACACCATCCGTCCCGGCCCCTGCTGCCTTTATTCTTGCTCTCCTGCAGGCAGTTCCTATTACTTGAGCCCATTCTAGTCCAGCCTGGCTTTCATTGTAAGGGGTTAGAGGTGAGAGCACCCAGAGGTGAGAGCACCCAGAGGTGAGAATCAGGCTGCACATCGGGACTGAGAGGGCATACTCATTTCTTAGGGCTGCTGTAATGAAATACCACAAACTCCCGGAGCTTGGAACAACAGAAATATATTCTCTCCCAGTTCTGGAGACCAGAAGTCTGAAAGCAAGGGGGTGGCAGGGTCTCTCTGAGACTCTGCTTCCTCTGAGATGCCCTCTGAGACCGTGGGTCTTCTTCACCTCTTAGCTTCCGGTGGAGGCTGTCAATCCTCGGCCTTCCTCGGTTTGCAGCTGCGCCACTCCAGTCTCTGCCTCTATCTTTATATATGGCCGTTCTCCCTGTGTGTCCGTCTTTTCCTTTTATAAGGACACCAGTCTTATTGGATTAGGACCCACTCTAACAGCCTCATCTTAACTTGATAACATCTACAAAGACCCTGTTTCCAAATAAGGTCACATTCACAGGGACCAGGGGTTAGAATTTCAACACATCTTTTTGGCGAACACAATTCAACCCATTAGAGAGGCACTTGCCCTATGTCCCACTATCTTTCATCTCACGAGCTCCACAGGAGCTAAACCCACTGAACATCTCCTGTCTGCTGTGGAAGTATCTCAGGAGAGGAGGAGGCTATGCTTCTGACCCACATTCAGAGCCTCTTAGGGATCCAAGAGTTTAGAAACTTTTCCTGATTCATCTGCCCACATAAGCTTCTGCAAGCCAGCTGTGCAAAGTGCTGGCCTGGATCCCAGAAACAGTATCAACACCGCTTTTCATGAATAGGGGTGGATGCAGAGAGCATCAGGACATGGGGAGGGGAGGAGAAATATCAGACATGAAAGAAGATGCTGGGAAGCTGAGATGCAGCCAGCTCTCCAGGCTCCAGTCATTTCTTCATGCCCAGCTCTTGTTGAATTGAGACCCCTGTCCCTTCCTTGCTGAAAGTATCATTTTCTATGTCAGATGTGGGCCAGCTGGACCCGAAGTGACAACTCTTCAACTGAACCACCTTTGAAAAATTGAATTCAAGAGCATCTTCGGCCAGGAATTTTCCCGACCCAATTTAAAAGGGAAATTCTTCTTTTATGAAAAGGAAAAGCAGTGTGCTTTTCTTGTTTCTAAAAATCATTGCGCTTCGAGTATAATTGCACCAGGTCACAATTTAGTCAGCGCTTTATGGTTTACAAAGCATGTTTAAATGCAACCTCATTTATTCTTCAAAACAATCTGTGGCTCCATAATAACAATAACTAAAAGTTATCTAGTGTGGTCTATCCTCCAGGAACTCTTGTAAATGCAACCCTATAAGGCGGACACCATTATTGTCTCCTTTCTAAAGAGGTAAAGCCATTTGCCCAAGATCACAGAGCTGCTCATGGATAAATCTGACATTTGAATCCAGGAGCCTGATCCCAAGGACCACTACGTTGTCTGCCCCTTGACTCTTAGCCCCACTTTTAGGTGAGCAAGTAGGTTCTAGCACATTAAATGCCCGACCCACCAGCACAGTCAGCAGGTGGTAAAGGCAAGACCTGTGTGTCTTCTGTTGCATAATCCTTCAATAAAATCCCCTCCAGCAGAAATGCCTTTCCTGCTCTGTGCCTCTCCCTGCCCCCATCCTGTTTGGTCTAATGCCTTCAAAATACATTGGCGGTGTCCCCACCCGCTCCCAGCCTAAGTTCAGTCACTTGGCTAGTCCCCCTCTATACTCAGAGCTGACAGATGCCTGCTTCTGCACCCTGTTCCTCTATTGCTGCCTCCCTGTCAATCTCCCACACTGACCAACACTTCTTGGAGAGCGGGGATACCATTTCTTAGTACACTCTTTATCCTTACCACAGTAAGTACTTGCTTTAGTACTTACCACAATGCTTAGCCTTAGTAGGAACTCAGTGAAGAAACGAGGGAATAAATTTTTTTAAAACTACTACTTTATTAGAAAAAAAAAAAGTGTAAGATACCAGGCAACTGCCAGGGGGCAATCATGTTTTTTGTTGTTGTTGTTTTGTTTTGATCAAAATTCACACTGCCTACCCACTGTTTATTTTTTATAGGAACAATGGTAAGTCAGGAGGCTCCCCTCTTAATAATCTATTCTTCTTATTTAATTACCATATGCATAAACCCACATACGTATCATTTCACATAAATGCATACAATCAAATCCTATGTTAATTGTGTTTTTAATTCATCATTATTTTCTTTTCCTTTTTTATTTGTTCTTTCTTCCCCATGCCCTGCTCATTCCACCCACGTCAGTCTTTGTCCCCACCACCAAGGTGAGCCATGTCAACACAACAGGGTGTATCTTTCCATGGTTTGCTCTGTTCTCATTTCATCTTACAGAGATGCATATAACACATCCGCATTCCTGCCTAAGGTACTCCCAGCCCTGGAGTGCTGCCTGGGACTCAGATGTGAGGCAGGTACACATGGAAACTTTATTCTCCCCAGTTTTCTTTTGTTGTAATGCTCCAGTTTCATGGAATAATTTTAGGGAGTTTGAACTTGAATAGCTCACTATTATGTAATGAATAGCATCCAGCTGCAATTACAATTGCTCACTGGGTCAATCCTGCCAGCCCAGCATCTGGCAGTTATAGAGCAGCAGCAGCCAGCAGGTGATTAGCTGCACCAGCCGACATGGTCACTGGAAGGAACATTGTGTGGCTGGAAACCTGAATATCTGAATTGGGTGCATGGATTGGATTTGAGATGCCTCCAGAAATTAAAATGTCATAAGAGCAGACACCTGCCTCCTGTTCCCCCCACCCTAGAAACAACCCTTGGAATAACTGCTACCATTGCAAGTAATAACAAAAGGAGCTAATGTCTCATGAGTGCTTCCCACATGGTTGGCACAGGTCTTCATGCTTCACATGTAGCACCTCATTTAGTCTTTATGATAACCCTAGGAAGCAGGTACTAATATTGGCCCCACTTTACAAATGAGGAAACAGAGGTACTAAAAGCTTAAATAATTTGCCTAAGGGCACATAGCAAGTAGATAGCGAACCTGGGATTCAAACCCAGAGCATCTAATTTCAGAACCCAGAGCCATGTTAAGGGGCTTCCCATGGTTTTTCCTTCCTGCTAGAACACACTTCACCCAATTACTTGCCTTGAAAATACTTTCTCATCCTTTAGATTTCACCTTAAGATCACCTCCTCCCCTGTAGAGAGTCAGAGATGTTTTCCCTCTTGGTGCACAGCCCTTTTATAGCGTTTTCTCCATAATACTGTAGTTATCTATTGATGCATCATTTTCCCCCACCCATCATTAAGCTCCTCTGGCACAGGAAGTGTGCCTTATATTTATCCCTAATGTCTAATATGATGTCTGACACACATCAGGGACTCCAAAAATGCCTGTGGAATGGATAAATGAATGAATATTTCAGCATGTGACCAGATACCTGTAAGGATACACAAGGTATCAAATTTAGGTATAATTTCACAGAAGTAATGTTAGTAAAAGTCAACAAAGCTTTATCCCAAACCTTGGAGACAGATGTGATTTGGAATTCAGAATTCTCCAGATTTTAAGAAATCAACATATGGTGCATATACCATGTCACCTAACACTTTCAGCATCTGCTGATCAAACATATTGTGTTTCAGCAGTGAAATGTATGAATGTTCACACTAAGTAGGATAAAGCTTATGACTTGCCTTATATCAGTTTGGGTCAAGTTTTCCCACCAAATGAATTTGCTACAAAGTTGAAAAAAAACTGTTGGTTTTCAGAGCTGTTTGGATTTGGGGGCTGTGAATAAGGAATTGTGGGCTTTATGTAAATTACAGTTTATGCTGCTTTGGATGACCAATCTATCCTCTCATGTCTACAATGTATGGCTTTAGTTAGTCACTTTGAGCCTTTGAAATAAGCAGATGAAGGTTAATTTAATGAACTAGCTTTCCAATTCTAGAGGCAATTCTTTGTTCCTTCCTTCGAGGACAAACTCTCATCCCCAAAATGGCAAAAGTGAGAGGGAATAGCTTTGACATACTAAAGTGAGGCCTTTCACCCAGCACCTTTCCTCAGACTGAAAATATGGCTGTTTGGGTCCATACCTTCTCTTTCAGTCTCTCTCTCTCTATATATATGTATGTATGTGCGTGTGTCTTTTTCCTTCTCTTCTTAACTAGAAAAATAAACCAGCTGTCCTAGAGGTCAAAGATGAACATAGAAGAAAACTACCTAGTCTCACAGGGATGTTATCTCCAAAGAGGCCTATAACCTGAACTTCTGGGGGGTCCACGATCCCAGGGTTCATAAGACGGGCTCTGTGCTACCAATTAGGCTCCACGCTGGCTCTGGCTGCATTCATTTGTCTTGAGTCTCTCAGAACTGCTGGGACGCTCTTGACTCAAAAGACCATTTAATAAATCCTATAAAGGGTCATGTTACACTTTTTACAGTCTAAGCTCCAAGAATAGCCTCACCGTCCATATGATTGCACTACCCTGCTACCCCATAAGTGATTTTCCTAGAAGGAAAGCAGTATTCACCATTTAGGAGCTGGGAAAAGTCTGGTAGTAAGGACACAGGGAAATGCTCACCCAGGGGAGGTGTCCATGGCGTTGGCATGAATTTGCTTGGTCATCCATCACATCAGAGTCCTTAGTTTCCCAAAACTAAAGTGGCCAGCTAATGATAACTAAATGCCTCAAGATTCTCAGAGTAAGTGACTTAAAAGAGTAGAATTTTAGGAAAAGACTCCCATCACAGAATGTGTAAAACAGTGCAATTCAATCTCTAGTGCTGAGCTCATTGACTAGACCAGATCGGACCAAAACTGCAGCTTCCTTCTTTCCTGAGGATCTCCACATCAATATCCCATGCCCTCTAAAACTTCAATTATTTTATTTCCCCATATGGGCTAAGTTAAGTATCAGAGAGAAAATAGTTCTGTTGAGTGGAGAGCAGAGATTGGCCAAGTTTGACTGGCACCCTTACATACCACCGAGGCCCTTGATCTTATTTTTAGAATGGGCTTCTGTCACATCAACTCAACACAGCCATATCTGAAAATGTCTCTGTTTGTTTTCACAAATGTAGGTTTTTTTTTTCTTGGCTCACCAGGTGTTTTGTTTTCTTTTTTCTAGAGCTATAGAAAATTCTGTGCCATTCAAAGATGGAGATTCAGACAAGTACAGTGTTTTCCCAGTAAGTATCATTAAGAGTAACCAAATGTTCACTAAATATTTCATCACTTCCTATAAATTTCTTTCCTTTAATAAGACAAGATTGAATTCCATTTGAATGTATTATTAATTTGATAATACACCAATCCACGATTTTTATGGACTTTTTGGCATCTTAATAATACACGGACCACAGAGTGGATCTTAGGCCTAGACTGTTTTTGTTTCCTGAAGCTGTTCTCAGCTGGAATTCTCCGTGAGGATTACAGTTATCTTGAAAGGTGTTTTGAATTAATTTTGAAATTCTTAAACCTACTTTAACTTACTTTTTGAAAGTGAGTGTGTGTTTATGCGTGTGTGCACGTGTCTGATTTAGAGCAGTTAGGATGTTCTCTCTGAGAGCAAACAAGCAAGTAACAGACGTCACCAACTCCCCAAAGTTGGGATCAAAGATATTCCACCTGGAAATGGGGGAAATAAAAACATCATTTGACATTATCACGGCCCTTGATTCCCTCAAATCGGGCAGGTCAGACATATAACAAATCTACATAATTAACCAGTGTGGCTAGAGATTTTTTAATGATTAATCCTTTGACCAAATAACCCAATTGTTTTAGAGCCTAAGAAGACTAATGATTAGTGGAGAAAGTTTAGGGAGTTAGATGGTCCTGCTGTTTGTGGAAGTGCACATAGACACACAAACACACGTGTGTACATGCACACATATGTACATGATCACATAACCACACATGCGAGTGCACACATGCCCACATACATACTCATTCATGCACATGCACATCCATACACACACATACAGGCACACCCTCAACATCGCATGCACACATTCACATACACACACACTACCACCTGTTACTGGCCCTGGTACTACACTATGTCTCACCTCACACAGCATGTCTTACTGTATTCATCTTAATTTTCCTAGTGATCTCTGGTGTGCTTAGACTGTATGTGAATTAAAAACTGCAGATGTCAATACACCTCAGACAGCTCTGATTGACCTTCATCATGGGTAACATCAAGGCAGAACTGAACCCTTCCCGTGTGTGCTCTTCAATTTCAGACGTTGCGGGGCTATCATTGGCGAGGGAGAGACTGTAATGACAGCAACGGGATGGCATACCCCGGCAGAAGGTAACTGTCTCTGCTGGTCACTGATTTGAAAATTACCTTCTGAAAAGGAGGCAGGAGGCATAATTCCTTCCCCCAGCCTAGGGGACTCACGCTTACAGAGAGGAGGGAACCTCCGTGTCCTGACTGAAGTAAAGCTCAGTGAAAAAAGAACAGCATTCGTTAATTCATTCGTCCAAGAAATGTTCATTGAGCACCTACTAATTGCCAAGTGCTCTGCATCACTTTGGGTGGTAAACAATATAGAAATAGGTCCCCTATTGTGGAGCTTACAGTCTAGTGGGAGAAACAAGCAAGCAAACAGGTTATAGTGGACATTTATCCGGCCACCTGTGTGAGTTCTACATGCAGGACTGAGAGATAGTAGCCTCTCCACGGGGAGTAAGGAGAGGGCTCCAGTGAGTGGAGCATATGTCACATTTTAGTCCCTGGCTGATGTTCGCCCAATCACATCTTGGACTTCAAAAAATGGATTATGCACGGTGCCGCCCGGTGGCGCAGCGGTTTAGTCCGCGCTTGGCAGCCCGTGGTTCGCAGGCCCGGATTCCGGGCGCCCGCCGATGCACTGCCTGTCAGCCATGCCGTGGCGGCGTCCCATATAAAGTAGAGGAAAGACAGGCACAGATGTTGTTACTCCAGGGCCAGTCTTCCTCAGCGAAAAGAGGAGGATTGGCGATGGATGTTAGCTCAGGGCTGGTCTTCCTCACAAAAAAATTAATGAATAAAAATAAATAATAATAAAATAAAAAGGATATGCCAAGCTTCATCTTAGCTGTGACTACAATGCCAAAGCATTAAATTAACCAGATGTTTGGGGTTTTAGAGGCATAATTTTAATGGCTTCACCTGTCTACATAAAATGGACTGCAGATTTGTTCATTATGCTCATCAGCACCGTTCCACAACAATACAGTTCTTGAATATAGTCAATCATGAAAAGACTGGATTTGGTCCACAGTTTCCAGCAAATATCCAAAACCAAGATAATGGCAAAGAAGCCGAGTGGAGGCTTCTGTGTGCCACAGTGCACCATGGTTTATGGCACTCTTCCTTGAAGAATCTGTTGTCTATCAAAGACATTTCGTGTAGCACTCACTCATTCGTTATTCATGAAGCTAGCATTCACTGAGTGACAAGTATATGTCAAAGACCAATGCTGATGTTTTCTCCTCAGGCCGGACAACTGGGATATACATCAGGATTCAAACTGTAATGGCATTTGGGTAAGCAACTACATTCAAACTGAACCCTATTCTCTTACTTTCCACCCTTCTTAAAAGCCCACTACTTATTTGCTTTAGTCAGACCTAAGGAAGAAGATGACAGACCAAAGCAACTCTTTTTCTGCTGTTTGGAAGAGGGGTATAGAATTCTGATCACACATGAAGAGTGGCAATGATATAATGAGAGTTGAGGCTCTCTCTGTCCAAGCCTCTTTAAGCCTTGCTTAAGGTCACCCACATGTAATTCCTTTATTCTGTTTTGAACAGTGTGAAATTAAACAGAGAGTAGTGTTAGCAAAGCTTTACAGCAACCCAAACAGCTGTTGGAGCCAGCCACGGGCTGTCGCCATTTCATTGCAGCCATTTTTTTTTTTTCTTCTATTTCATGAGGCTAGTTAGGCAGGGTGGAAATTACCCTGGAGTTACCACACTACCTACATCTTGAGGCATCCAATGCTGGTGCCCCAGTTCCCTGAATAATATATTTGTAGCTTCCAGGTAGAGAAAAGGAAAGGGAGGAGGAAAGCCAACCAAATACTTATCTAAGGACGGCAATGGCAGCAGACCCAAGTTTTGTGGGGTTTTGAGCTTGTATGATTTGAAGGGTCCTCATGAAGAAAAATAATATTAAATTACAAAATACAAAATCAAGTATGAAAGGAAATAATTAATTAGGACAATAAAAGGAATCCTAACAAATTACTGGAGGCTTAGAAATTCAGGTCCCTTTCTTTTGAGATCTTTTCCGATTTACCAGGAGTGCTTACGTGGAAACATATCCCAAGTGCAGCCTGGCTTCTCCTCTCCACCTGGAACACCCTGTAGCTCCCAGCCTCTTCAGCACTCACAGAGGCAGGGACTATGCAAATGAGGAGCCCTGAAGTTTAGGATTCCTCAGCTTCAAGATAATTGCCCCTGAATAGTTGCCTCATTTATCTGCTTGGATGAAAAGGAGAAAGTTTCCATAAATATTTCGCTCTCTCCAGGACACTGACAGTCCATGGCTTATTGGATATGGAGAGCAGGACAAATTGTACCTCAGTTCACCTCACTCAGTTTATCATCAGTCACACTGCCTTTTCATGAGGAGGAGAGGACATCCCCTAGATCTTAAGGTGTCAAGACCCCCAAGACAGGTCTTGTTCCAACAAAATCAAGCTTAGTTGTCATGTTGGAGGACAAATGGGGTTGACGAATGTGTGAGGCTGCTGTCTTTGTTCCATGGCCCCATCCCTACCTCTGACATGATGCGCCACCCCACATAAGGAAGGCCAATAAGAGACTGTGCTAGACCAATGGAAATCCACCAGGAGCTCAGGAGCCAAGACCCAGTGCATCATCAGTAATGACAGAAAGACACATCACCTTCATACCTACCCCCTTCTACAGAGGAAAAATGACTCACAGAATCACAAAATCATAAACTCAGAGGGGACTTTACAACCATCAAGTCCAATGTTTCCCAAACTGAGTCCGCATGACCCCAGTGTTGAGTGTGAGGTTAATATGTATGGGGGGAGGGGTTCTATAGTCAAGTTTAGGGAGTACTGGGTCAAATAAACCTGAACAGTTTTCTTTACTTCTGGATTTCTCAGCATTTTTAGTGTTTTAATGTGCATTGAGAGCCCCCAAGACCAAGAGATTGAACACATATATATGTATGTACATGTATATATATGTATATTTTTTTAAAGCTTTCCCTTAAAGTTATCTAGACCCTGCTTGAACCCTTCAAGGACCAGTCACTACACTAATGGGCACCTTTATCTTTAAGTGTTAGAAAGTCCCCTCAGCTGTGGTAACTCGGTCCCACTCACAGGCCCAACCTCACTTCCAGGTTTCTCAGTCTCAGTATACTGACATTTGGGTGGGATAATTCTTTATCGTTGGGCTGTCTTGTAAACTGTAGGATGTTCAGAATCATCCCTGGCCCCTACACACTAGATACAAGTAGCTCCTCCTCCCCATGTTGTAACAACCAAAAACTTCTCCAGACATTGCCAAATGTCCCTTGGGGTGGAGTTGGGGGCAAAATCAGCCCCGTTGGGAAGCGCTACTCTAGAAGCATCAGTCCTGGAGATGTCAGGACACTTGGAGCTCCAGCTTAGAGACTGCTTGAACCCACTCTGACCTTGTGCCTAGTCACTCAATGGGCCCTCAGTGCTCCCTCGGAGTGACACTCCTAGCACTCCTGCCCTGCAGCCTTCTGAAGGAAGGATTTCTTTAAAAGCCCTTAATCCACATATGAGTTTCTGGATCTCTCCTTATTCCTGCCCCCAATTCCTTAAAGCCCAACTCACTACACAGAGTGTTGCTATGTTGGATTAAGGGCTCAAGAGACTTTAAAGGGTTTTATCTGCTGATTTGCCTCTGTACTTTTAAAGCCATTGGGAAGGATTTAGTGTATGTGTCTCATAAATTTAACAACAAACTGCTAGTCTTATCATTTCTCTTTTAAAGGGTGTTGATCCAAAAGATGGAATTCCATATGAGAAGAAATTCTGTGAAGGTATGAATAGTAAAAATCAATGTGCTTATTACAATAGAATATTTTTTCTAGTCTGAGTCACATTGAAGGGAACAGACCACCCAAGTGAGGAAGTGCCTGATGCTACAAATTAAAGTTGACCAATTTATATTTATTTTCATGACAAATCAGAAAAAGCCATGAAAAAGATTATGGAAAAAGGAGGCAGAATCTAGAAAAAGCAAAACTGAATTTGTTTGATTCCTTTATTTGGGAACTGGAAACTTCACTGATAGTGTTAGAAAAGGCTGTAGGATAGATAACACGGTAACTGAAATCCAGCACATCTCCAAATAAGGAAACAAGTAGAGGTGATCATTTTTAATCTTCTTCATATCCTTCTCAATACACTACAAGGTCAGGCATCTGGGCTTGCACTGACAGAGCCCCTGTGTCAACTGGGCTAAAGACTCATATCTGGCTGACTTGAGGGAGACCTCCAACCTACAGCTATTGGGAGTTTCCAAAAATAGCTGAGCAAAAGCTCAGTATTCTAAATGCCCAAATGCCACAGACATCTGGGCTACCAGTACTGTTAGGAGAAACCTATTACCACCCACATGTTACTGAAAACATGCTCCTGTGATGCCCAAAGAGTCTCAAACAAGACCCTATGGCAGCATCACTGTTTTATATGTAGGAAAAGCTTTTCCCTAACATTTAGAAGCATTTCATTCATTCACTTATTTACTCATTCATTCATTCAACAGGTATTTCCTGAATGCCTATTCGTGTCATGCACCAACAGCTATACTCAGCTCTGAGTTTTCATGGGCAGACATGATTGCCCTCAATCAACTTAAAGTCAAATTGTCTTTAAGCTCTCAGGGGGGCAGGAAGCAGGTAGAAAATGTAAATACCCAATGCATAGTTATTCAGTTTAGAAATGTTTGTTGGATGAATAAAAGAATGAATGAACAAATAAACTAATGAACAAATAAACTCAGATCTAAGTGAAATACTGGTGTGAGGCACTGAGGTCACTGTGGGAAACCTCTTGGATTCCCCACATCCCAACCCTTCCTGGATGTCCTGGGCCTTCTCAGCCCCCATTTGTGTGGCCAAGTGCTGGCTGTCATAAAGACTTAAGATAAGGAGCCACTGAAGTGAGGCTGGGCCATCCTTCGGCATGATTTAGGGGGTTTGGAGGTGCAGGAAGGAGGCTCCCCTCTCTGACTCTGGGAGGCATTGGTTGATTCTTCCAGGATCTTTAGGGATTTGGAAGAGTACATGCATCACCCATGGGTGAATGACTTGTGTAGATGGGCCTTAGAATCAGATTAAGTGATTCTTAACCTCCAAATATACAGGGCTGCACAGAGACCTTTATATCTCCATCTCCCCATAAATCAGCCAGAATCGTCCATCCAGTGCTTTTGCGTATATGCATTAAGGGCTTTAAAAGACCATAACATCCTTGAAAAATCAAAATTGTTCCATGAGATCACTAATCTTTAAAGTTAATTATAACAAACATTGGTGAATTTTCCAGAAAAGCAATTTCCAGAACCAAAATTTAGGGCATATTTCTGAGTTCAGATAAAGTTTCTATTCATTTATTCATCTGTCATTCACTCAGGATGTTGCACAACAGTTAGCTTTATGCTGAGCTAGGAAACACACCTGCAACCATATAGCTTAGCTAGCAGCTTCAGTGGACTAGAAATCTCATTCAGCTCCTAAAAGCTGTACCCCTCACTCTCCAACACGCGAAAAGTGGCAATGCATCACTGTTACGATGCTCTGTACACAAAATACACACCAGGGTACCTGCTCTCCTAACTACCCAATCTGGAGGCTCCAAACTATTTGGGTGCATAAATAATGCAAATAAATTGTGCCACCTAGGTTCACAGCCCAGGGGAATCATTTTGCTGGGAGACTCAGCCGGGGCTCATTTTCACATCTCTCCCGAATGGATCACAGCTTCGCAGATGTCTTTGGTAAGTAATTTTGGCAGTAATCATCCCGGATGTGCCGGCCTTTGTGTTTGTTTCCCCCTTCTCTAAATGTGGTGCCAACTCCAAACAGGTGCAAATTTCCCTCCTCAGCAAAATCTGCCATACAAGGCATACCCACAGCCATTTCAGTTCAGTTCAGTTCAAACAATGCAACAAGAAATGTGAGGGCGTTGCCACAGCAGGCTCATAGCAAGAGCCATCCTGTCCATTAGAGAAGGGGGTGGTCCCCCTGCCCGGCAGAAAGGAAACCTTGGCACATGGGGAAGCCCTTGTCACAGGGCCGCCTCTGGGTGTGGTTCCCTCTTCCCTCTCCTAGAAAAGTGAAACTCCGATCCAGCGAAATTACACTACAGAAATTACAAATTCTTCCCTGAGCCCTCATTCTCAGACCAAAGAAATCAGACATGAACCTAAGCACTCTCTGATGGAACCTCTCCCGAGTCCCAGAACTGAGCAAAGACCTCCCTTTGTAAGGATGAGCAAGGAGGGATATGTCTGGACACGTAAAAAATGCTCAGGATTTCAAAAGAAGAGTGCTCTTTTGAAAAAGGCTGGCCATCGGAGAGAGAGTGACATTTTGTAAAATATAAAATTAACAATAATTGAGAGGAGATTGCACCCATGAAAAAGGAACAATCTGAGATCTGGGAAGACTGCTTTTAGGTGAAACAACAATAATTACCTGATGTACCAATGACCAGCAAGTTGAAAAATGCAAAAAACAGCATGAGCAAACCAGTCAGCCAGCTGGGGAAATTCTGGAACTCAGATGAGAGGCATGCAGCATAGGTCCTTCGAGATTGAATAGGAAACCCAGAAGAAAACATATCAAGCAGAAAGGAAGTGTGACCCAATACATAGTAAAAGATAATTTTCTTGAGTTGAGGAAATCCTTGTCTTCAATCCAAAACCCCCAGTGAGCATCAGGCCAAACTATAAGATACAGTCGTGCGTTGCTTAACAATGGGGATATGTTCCGAGAAATGTGTCGTTAGGAGATTTCATTGTTGTGCAAACATCATGGAGTGTACTTACACAAACCTAGATGGTAGAGCCTACTACACACCTGGGCCAGATGTTACTAATCTTATGGGACCACCATTGTATATGAGGTCTGTCGTTGACCAAAACATCGTTATGCGGCACATGACTGTAGACTCTCTCCTCATCATGTCTTGCTTTTTCTTTTTATTCCAAATATAATGAAAAATCTTGCAGTCCTTCTGCCCAACAGAGTACACACTAGAAGAAAAAAATCATTTGGCATCAGACTTATCTCTCCACACTAAATTTCAGAAAATAGTGGAACAGCCTCTACAGCATTTTGAAGATTGTGTGTCAAAAATGCTCTAACTTCCAAGACATTCTTCTTACATGAGGGTCACAGAAACTTATTCTCAGTCATTCAAACACTCATAAGACATAATATACCTATGCCTTCCTGAAAAATAAAATTATTTTAAGAAATATTCCAGTCCTTTGAGCATGATGTTGTAAGAGGAAGGCAAAAAATTTATTACTACATTTAATTACACAAAATTTTAAAACATATGCAATGTCAAAAAATTCATAAAATTAAAAGACAAATGAAAAACTAGAATATTTATGATATACAAGGCAAGATTTAAATCCTCTAAAAACAAAGAGTTCCTGCATATCAATAAAAAATTTAATTTTTCAATGATCTAGAACATGACTAATGAATATTAAAAGTTTCATCTTCAGTAGTAATCAAAGAAACACAAAGTAAAACAACAATGCAATATCATTTATCATCTGTCAAATGGACAAAGGTTAAAAAATGTTAAAGGCCTAGTTCTAGCAAGATTATGGTGAAACGGACATGTTCATTCACCACCAATGAGAGTTTAAGTTGCTAGAACTTCTCTGAAAGGCAATTTGACAATATGTATAAAGTGACATGAAAATGTCTGTGATTTTTAACCATTAATTTTGCATCTGGAAATTTACCTTTAAAAGTGATCAGTCATTTGCTCAAGAATCTATGTACGTGAGTAGTCATCAAAGAGTTACTTATAAGAGCAAAAACAAGAAATTAAAAATCAAAAAACAAGGAATTAGATGTGTAAAAGTATATTACATTCATAAAATGAAATATTAAGCAACCATTAAAACACATATTATAGACCCATTTCTTAGCAAGAAAATATGTTTGTAATAACTTGTTAGGGGGCAAAAGCAGGTTACAAAATAGTGGGTGTGAACTAGTTTTTATGAATACATAAGCATATCTGTGTGTGCAAACAAAGAAAATAATTGGAAAGTTGTAGATCAGTTATGTTAACACTGGTGTCTTTGGATCATAGAATTTGGGGTAACATTTTTCCTAATTTTTCTTCAATGAATTTGTATTATATATGTACCAAATATTGTAATACAAGATTTTAGGGATTGTTTTGTCTTGTTTTAAGCAAACTGCTAAGGAAACCAGCCAAAGAAAACCAAAAACACTGCTTTATTTAATTTTTATAGAAGCCCTCCGAGGTAGGTATTATTACAATATAGCCTCACTTTACAGAGAGATTCTCAGAGAGGTTGAGTAGACTGCCTAAGGTCACACAGCCAACAGGGGGCAGAATCACTTCCTGCCAGTGTCATCTTGAACAAGCCATCTAAGCAGAAACCCTGAAAATGATAATAGGAAAAATCTCAAGCAAGACCATGTGCTTCCATGAGCTGAGGGCTGTGAAAATGCTTTGGAACTGTATGCTGGATTCAGACCAGATAAAAGTAGATTGACACACAGCTCACACAGGGCAGTGGTGGCAGCTAACCAGCCTGGTCAGTGTCCTTGTGCTTGTCCTTCCCATCCCACTCCTGGGCCTCTGGAGGCTGAGGTGAGGGGTGCCTCCCACTTTAGGGTCATCCTGGAGAGGACAGCCTCTTGCACACTCTCACTGGAGCCAGCAGCTCACTCCGCAGCATGCTAAGTCTCTGCAGAAGAGACAGACCCGCTGAGAAAACACTTGAAAGAAATCACTCCCAAAAGCCCATCTGCCAGCCCCAGCCTGCAGTCCTGACGACTGGAATTTGGATTGTAACATTTTTTATCTGCTATTTGCAACAACGAACTGATTGAAATACTGCAGATCAGCATTCGTTAGCTGGGTTTGGGTTACTTCCCACCCCACCCCCTGTCACTTTTTGGCAATAAATAGTAGTTTTGAGAAATGACAATGAGCATGGCAACAATGTAGGGCTGATGAGGAACCCAACTCGGGCGTAATGGTAATTGGGATTCATGAGTTGTCATATGTTAATAGCACTCTTGATAGTAGGGACAACACTACAGTTTCAGTGTCATTTTATCATCTATCTCAAGCCTTTGATGTTCTAGTGTTCTTAAAATGTCTCTTCAGGTTAACATTCCTCTCTAAGACAAAAATTAGCCTAGTCACTCTGAGCCTGGACCACTTCTGTGGGATACCACTTGCTAAGAATGGAAGATGGGACAAGAAAAATAAAAAAGAGAGATTTTGCTTAGAAAGTTGACATTGAAAATGAAGCTTTATCACTAAGTTATTGTCAAACTAATGCTGTACAAATCACCTCAAATCTCAATGACTTAAAATAACCATCATTTCTTCTCACTCACGCATCGGTGGGTTGACTGGGGTCACCGGTTCGAGGCTGGGCTTTGTTGGTCTTGGCTCCAAGCTGAAGGTCAGATCCTGGTCTGCTCCATGTGTCTCTCATTTTTCTCGGTTGGGAATCTATCCAGAGCATATTCTCTTCACGGTTATGGCGGAAGTCCAAGAAGGCAAGGCCCCAACGCAAACACATTTGCTGCATCGTGTCCACCATCCAACCCATCAGCCAAAGCAAGTCATATGGCCATGCCCAAAATCAACGGGGAAGGACATATATCTGCGCAAAGTGAGAGAGGGAAGAGAGTGAATATTTGCTGTATTGCTTTTAATTAATTATAAATGTTAAATATGCAATGGGGAAAAATAAGCAAAAACAGAAATTATTAAGAAATTGTTAAAATTCCCCTTTAAAACTACCACCCAGAGAGAATCATTTTAACACTTTGGAGTATCAGATTGGTTTTGAAATATTCCTTTTATATTCTTCTTATTGAAAAAAAAAAGAAAGTATAAAGTTAATATTAGAAACTTTTGAGAATTAAAGAAAATCACCCCCATCATCTTAAACTTTTTTCAGTATTTTTCCACTCTTTCCTGGCTCTCCACCCCCACTATGCACACACGCACACATACACACACGTTACGGAGTCACAAGAACAGCAAGTATGAAATTGGCAATTCTCCTTTTTTCAATTAGTACTAATCATAATCATTTTTCCACATTGCTACCTTTGTCTTTATACTCATTATATTTGTCGATGTTCCATAATCTATTAAACCATTCACCCATGACTGGATATTAAGCTGATTCATGATTTCATTTTTTGGCTATTATGGATCATGCTCTTTTTTAGAAAAAAATTCCAATTTTTAAAACATTATCTGCAGACTCTCTTCATTTGCACAGGGAGTTGGCCTAGGTAGGAGTACCATGCCCAGCAGACATCCATGAGGTATGCTGAGCTCAGATGTCTCATTTTGATTGTTTGGCTTTTAATGCTTGTGGTAAGTGTAAACAAAATATCGCCAAATACTAACCTGGGACCTACTGTGTGCCAAGCCCTGTGATAGGAGTTAATAACACAGTGATGAAGAGGATGGAAAGAACCCAGGTCCTCAGAGAGCTTCAGGCCTTGTGAGGGAATGCAGACAAGAAATTAAGCAATTCCAGAGTGAGAGCTGCTGTGATGCTCACATGCTTCCCAAGCTGGAGGGAAGAGGAAGCTGGAGGCAGTCCTGTCCTAGCAGACCTAGGAAAGGGTGCCCTAAAGGCAGAAAGGGCATGTGCAAAGGCTCACAAGTGAGAGGGTTCAGCATTCTGAGAAGAAGTTTAGTGGTGGCTGAACCAACATTCGCTGAGCACGAGGTGCAGAAGGTAAGAGAAGGGGCTAGAGATGAGCATAGGAGCCGATCTCAAGGAAACGTTAAGCCACATTGAGGAATTCGGAGTTTATCCTAAGGCAATAGGAAGCTGTCGAAGGATTTTAAACTGAGAAATAGCCGCAGTCAGATTTTAATTTTAGAAAAATCACTCCGGTTTCAATAAGCAAGATAGATTAGATTGGGGGGAAAGCAGGCAAGAAGACCAGCTAGGGGTTAGTCATCATTCAAGTAAAAGTGTCCTAAGCTAGAAGAGTACAGTGGGGAAGAATGAAATGGACAAACTCTGAAGTTTTCTAGGATCAACAGTGGACATGTATCTTTCTTACACCCTTTCTACCTTGTGGAATTTATGTCCAGTTCCTAAAGAGACTACCCTCCCCCAGCCAGATGTCTCACCAGGCTGGAGTTGACCCAGGGCTGTTCCCAGGCATCCTTGCATCTGGGAGGCTGCCTGGACTTCATCCCCCCAATGCAGATCTTCCCTGCAGGGTCTACGCCAGGCTTTGGAAACTCTACTGGAAGAGTCTGCCCCCAAGAAAGTTCTGGTGCTTCTGGTCCCCCTGCACCATACCCCCTAACCCTCAAAAGTTATGATGAACTTATAATTTATTGTCCAAACTTGAGAGAAGAGGGATCACTAATGATAATTATGCAAGGACAATAGGCATTAACCTAGACTGGCCCAGACAAATTGGGATGTATAGTCACCCGACTGATAGCATGAGAGCCATGTACTAAACTGACTCTGTGAGTCAAGAGCAGTGCCCAGAGGGGAATGTCAAGCCCTAAATTATCTCTGTGTAAAATAAATCTTGGACTTCAAATCAGACAGACCTGGGTTCCAATCCTGACCTAGCCACTTACATTTACTTATCCTCTCTGAGCTTCAATTTCCTCATCCATAAAATATAAAGAATGATAGCTATCTCATCAGAAAATTGGGATGATTTTATAACAGGATATTAAAAATTGGACTATTTATTTCTATCTAAGTTTCAACTGAGGCTCCAAGACATTGAGACCAACTATTCCCACCTTCCACAGTCACATATTAGAAGGACCTCAGCAGGACCTACAAAAGAAGGAAGTAAAAATCATTTCTGCAACCTGTAGTTTGACTCCTATCTCAGAGCTCTAAAAGAGTTGAGGCTGGGATTGGCTGGTGTCAGTACGGCAGTGGGACTCAGCTCTCCCCATGGAAGAAGGGTAGGGATGCTCTCCCTTCCTCTAGAAGGCCACTAAGAGACCTGGATAGGTGTCTCTGGAGACTGGGGTCAAAAGGGCTGGTGTCTGACACTCTTGTGAGTATTATAAGGGTGGTGAGGCAGCAGGACAGAAAGAGTGTGTGTCCTGGGGCAAAGACGTTGACCCTAAGAAGGGAGAGCCAGCCTGGGCCATTGAAAATCCTGGAGAGGACTGCTTAGAGGTGACCTCAAAGTGGGAGTTAATCTCCAGATGACCAGAGGCTGGAGCATGAAACTTAAATGACTAGTAGGGGTGAAGAGAATGCACCAACCCCACCATGGGAGGTTAGTCAATGTTCCCAGCAGGGCCTCTCAAAAGCCCCACGAAAACCCCCATTATAGTGAGAGTCAGCTTTGGACACCTGCCCTGCCAGAAGAATCACACTTGATTACACCTCTTCTCCCTCCACTCACCACCTCCAGGGGTGAGAAGCCCCAGCCATGAATTATTTATTAATTTACTTGAAAATAACAAGAAGAAGCACATTAACATAGTAACATTTTTATGATAGATAACTTTATTTTCCAAAACAAAAAAAAATTAAGTTAAAAGAATAGCATTTTTTTTCCATTTTTGTGAATCTCCTTGATATCTGGCTGGGAAACAGCTGGATCGCCATATCTGCTTCTGCCTCCAATCTGTTTTGATATCCATGTATGTAGCCTCTTAAAAGCTCCATTGTACTCTCATGAGTGAATTAAAATGAAAAAGGCGGATCAAGTCTTAGTATTATGATGAAAATAGTGATCTCATGAACCCTCTGTGAGGATCTCAAAGTTCTCCAGTGGTCCCCAGACCATAGCTGGAGAACCACTGTCACAGAGTTTTCTCACTGCCTCTAATGTCCAAACTTTGAGGATTTACAAAAGAAAGAAGTGGTTGTAGGGTACTGCAGTGTAGTTTTCAAAATTATTCACATCTAGAAATGCAGGGAAGCCATACTGTAAGATAGACCGTTTTAGGGCAAAATGGGGAAATCATTAGCATAGTGTGGGCTAGTCTCTCGACCCACATATTTTCAGAGCATATTGGGATATGTGAGGTTCCCCAAGACAGCATCCACTAAGAACACTCACTCTGCCAATGTGAGTGTCCTCAGTCCTCACTCTACCCATAGTTTCCACTATTTGAGAGCCTTTTAGACGTGACCACAAAGGGAAAGAGCCTCCAACTTTATGGCTAATTCAGCAGGTGGAACCCTTTTAATCAGGGTTTCTACTCAGTGTCAGAGTCAACATTTAGCAGGGACCAATCAGGAAAATAAAAGCATTCCAACAGAGGGGATTTAATATAGGGGACTGGCTACACTGGTATTGGATTTAATACAGGAAACTGATTACATAGGTATTAGAACAAAAAGGGGTGGCTGATGTCATCAGAGATTAATCTGCAAGAAGCAGCTACTGACTCCAGGGCTAGAGAACAAAAAGGAAAACAAGGTATTACCAGAAGCTAGAGGAAAGGGTGCAGCTGGTGCTCGGACCTCAGCACAGCCTGTTCTCCCACTGCCAAGGGCACACAGACCAGCTGCTACTGGGACCACTGAAGGGTGCAGAGACGAGCTGGAAGTAGCAAAGGAGGCAGTTGCAGGATGCTGACCTGAATTGGAAGCCAGGATATAGCTCCTCCCCTCCTCCTCCAGCTTGCCCATCTCGCTCCTGTGCCACCCCTTGGCCAAGAGACGCAGAAGAGCCTAGGAAGTATAATTTGCAGCGTCCAGCCCTTACCACAGAGCAGAGAATAGAGGAGTGGGCTTGGAGCCCAGAGGCACAAGCCGTCTGAACCCTTTCAGACCAAGGCTGGAATCAGTTCAAGCCAGCACTGGGCACCAGAAAGCAGGGATGTTCAAGGGGTTTGAAGAGCAGCACAAATCATGCGGTGGCTCAAGGCTGGGTGAGTGGCGGGGAGCTGCCAGAGGCCAGCGCCGATTACTCAGCCTCGAAGCCCCATGGATTCTAAGGCCTCGCTGGTCGTCAGCACGGCCTTGGCCCATTAGAGCTTCATTTCCTTATGCCCTTATTACCCTGGGGCCTGCCTCATGCCCGAGGACCCCCACTGGCTACCATTCACCACATGGCAGATTATTCCCTCCTCAACTGCCTTTGGGAATCCTTCCCAAAATGACCAGAAGAGGACGAACGACCAGAAAACGTCTTCACAAATGAAACCGTGTGACCTTTCTCTGACTTGTTCAGCAGACAGAGGTTCTGAATTTGGATTCTGTGGCACTGACTGCGAAACTAGGGAGTACCCACTGGCCACTGGCCCCTGACCCCACCCAATAATCCCTCCATGAACTCGTGTTCCACCGAAAGGAACCATAGTGAGACCACCTATTCCAGAGTAGACATTCGGCTACGACCTCACTCGAGGTCTGACAGTGGGAATAACTATTGTCGACCAAGACCCTTCAGGAACCCCCAGTGTGTTTGGCACCATTCCTTTGATGCACCAGGTAGTAGATCATATTGTCTGGAAAGAGCAGTCAGGTGCTGTAGAAAAACAAGTATTTATTGTTTCATAATAGGCCATTCTGCCTTTTACAAGACCCCTCAACATTTCTTTGCCTTTGTCTCCCTATAAAGCAGAAAACACTCCTGCAGATAAACGCACCCCCCCCCATCCCAACTGTGCCCATCTTGATGGGATCCACAGTCCTGAGTGTCTTTCCTCTAGCCGCCCCTCTCCTGTCTTGATCATGCTATCTCCTAGTGAGGCGGTGCAGAGCCCAAGAGGCCTGTTTACAGCTAATTAGATTAGGAGTGTGTTCATCTGGAAAGATATTTGTAGTTCAATAAAGAGAGGGTGAAGAATCACCCTCGTGGTTCCACAGAAACTAAGGGTTCTGAACCTCATTCCACTGGTTAGAAAGATGTCTCTGCCCTCTCCCTCCTGAAACAAACTTCACTTCTCTCCAAGATGTCCTTGGTAGTCAGGTTCAGCATGAGCTTCCCATGTCACACAAAAGACCTCAAAGTAGAAAGATTTCAAAGAAAGACAAAGAGCAAATCTGAAAACACTTTCATGTTGTCTGTTTTTTGTTTTTTTTTTTCTTTCAAAGGAAAGACAATCACTGCTTGAGTTGTTTTGTTGAAAAAGAAAGGGAGATAGAGAGATCATCAAGGCCAGCCATAGATGCTGCCCTCCTGCCTCTTCCCCCATCTGTTTAGAAATTATTTCCAAAATATTAAATGCTGCATTTCACTGAACCGGAATTGCATGGCGTGTTGCGGATGGCAGGGAGAGGAGGGAGAAGTGACTGAAATATAATTTCCCAAATGTTTATTTTGCTAGCGAAGACTGTTAAGTGTACTATTATAAAATCTTAGCACGACCCCTGGCAGGCTGTCATCAGTAGGGTAAGTAGGCGCAGATTGAATTTCGTGCTGTGTCAAGGACAAAATGAATCCTTAATCTGGCTGCAGAAAATGCATATTCACCGGAGAGCAGAGTGGTGCAGTCTTTCAAGCCATATGCGCTTCATTCCTCTCTGAAATGGTTTTCCAGATCAGGTTTGGCTACTCTTCATTAGCGCACAGACGGCATAGGCAGTATCAGAGTGCTCACCCTCATTCTCACTAACCCACCCTGCTTTGCACTCTCTGGATTTAGCAGTGAGCATAAAGCTTCCATTAAGCATAAAAGCTGATTTTCATGGTGCATAGAAAATATGGAAATTTTACCCCAGCTAATTTCATGTCGACTCCAGAAATATTTAAGAGTTAAAGCACTTATTTATTTATTTTTTAAGATGAGGAAAGGCTCTTGTTTAGTAAAACTGGACCAAATTACATTTTCTGCTCCTCAAACATCTTGCAGGCTGGTAGATTAAAGATGCTAAACAGTGAAAAGAGAAGCCTCAACCCTAGTCACTTCTCATTTATTGTCAGAAAAAGAGAGTTGTGTTCACCGTGGTGAATTCTTTTCTCCAACAGCAATCAGACCACAAGAGACAGAATGTTCTTCTGGTCCCTTTCCCTGTTCACAGGCACAAGCCAGACGGGCTGTTGCCTAGAGTCCCAATCAATTCAATGCCCTTTTCTTCCTGCTCAAGGTGAGCATCTGGGTCTCTTACCTCCCAGCAAAGTAGGGAGCTCTTGCAAGCTCACTCTTCTGAAAACATCAGTAATCTTAGCCCTCACTGCCTTGTGTAAGAACTAAAAAGACAAACACTAGTTGTTATGAAAAACTACAAGAGGAAATTATTTTAAGCTCCATACTTCTGAAAGGCATTTATAATTACTCAGCCCACATGCCTGCTCTCGCAGTACATTAGAGAAAGATTTCCGCACAGGGAGGCAGCATGAGTCAGTAGACACCTGTGCAATCCAGAGTGCTGCTAAGACTGGAGTACAGTCTCTTGCCCTCTAGATACTTAAATCTACCACTTTGTTTCACTCTCCCTCAAGTTCCTCAGTCATAAAATGGGACTCATGGGATGAACTCATCACAGAGGAAATGTTTAGTATCTCAAATCAGTTAGGATGTGGAAAAAGGAAAATTCTGGCATGTAAAAATAATTTTGGACAGTTGGAATTGATTGCTACACATCATTCATTCTTTGGTTCAGTCAACTAATTCCCTCTACGCCACTCCTTGGGGCAATGAGGAAGGTGGCGATTATCCAGCCCAGCCCTTGCCAAATGCCTGGAGGTCAAGACTGGCTTCCATATGATTTCCTACTCAAGGCAATGGTTGGAGGATTGGTCAGAGGAAAATCAATGGGAGCATTTTGAAACACAAGGTCCAAAGATTCCAGCAGCAGAAGTTGAAGACAGCATCACCAAGCCAAGAATTTAAAGCCTGATTGATAAAGAGCCCAAAGGAAAGTAGATCAGGAAGGAGCAAAGAGGTCATGGTCTCGTGTTGGTAACACATTTGAGAGCCAGCAAGAAGGGTGGGTGGGTCAGCCCTTCTCAGAAGACTAGTGATTAATCAAGCAGGGTATCGGCTCAGGGGCTATAATACAGAATCTTGAAATTCAGTGACTTAAGATGGAAATGTGTTTTCCTCTCCTATAATAATCCAGAGGGAGGCAGGCCAGGGCTGGTGGGACGGTTAGAGCATCTCAACATGTAGCTTCCACCTCTAGGTCCAAGGCAGCTGCTCCCACTCTTGCCACCTCCCATCTGTACTAAAGAAAAAGGGCCAAGTGAGGGCACATACGTCCCTTAGGGGAACTTGACACAGAGGTGTCATACCTCACCCTCACACACCCCATCATCCAGAACCTAGTCACATGGCCACACCAGGCTGCAATGGATGCTGGGGAGTACAGTCCCTGGCTGGCAGCATGTGCCCAACTGACACTGTGGGAGTTCTATTACTAAAGTGAGAGGAAATAGATAAGGGTGGACACCCGGAGCTCTAGATGTGAGAAGCAGTCTCTCGTCTCAAGGAGCTTAAGGTCTAGTTGGGAAGATAGACAAGTAAACTCACAATTATAATAATAACATTAAGCAAATATTACCATGTATTTACAAATGCCAGGCATTGTATTTAGCATTACCTCATTTAAGACTGAAGTGACCCTATTATTGTGTGTACTTTATAGATAGAGAAATGGAGACTTAGAGAGGTTAGCTAACTTACCCAAGATAATGCAGTTAAACATCAAGCCCAGTTACAAGCTGAGTCTGTCAGACCCTAGAGCAAAAGTCAGCAAATTATAGCCCTTGAGCCAAATATGACCCTCCACCGGTTTTGTAAATAAAATTTTAATGGAATGCAGCATGCCCATTCATTTACACATTGTCAGTGGCTACTTTTCCACTGCAACGGCAGAACTGAGTAGTCACAACAGAGACCAAATGGCCTGCAAAGCGTAAAATACTTACTGTCTGGCCCTCTACAGAAAAAGTTTGCCTGCTCTGCCCAAGTGCTGGCAAGTTAGGTGCAATTAGCTAAGCCTGTGCAAGGTGTGATGAGAGCTGGAGGAGGGCACCTCACAGGGAAGGCTGGGGCAGTCAAGGAAGTCAGAGTTAGGTAATGCTTGACCGATGAGTAACAATTGATCGGTAAAGACGGTGGAGCAGGAGAAAGAGCTTGTGACAAGGCCTGGAGGTCTGAGTGGCCTGTAGGTGGTTGAGTCGGTGGGAGAGGTGGGGCCGTGAGAAGATGCTGGGGAAGATGGTGGTGTCCCGTGGAGGATGACACTGAATAGCTACACTAACCTGTAGAGCAGCGTTTCACAAACCCGGCCGTTCACTGCAGCCTTCTAGGGCACTTATTAAAAATAAGTGTTCTAGGGCCCCACCACAAACCTACCCAGACAGGATCCATATTTTAAAGAAGCTCCCCTTGAGACTCTGGGACACACTGCTGAAGATGGTCGGTGGAGAGTGAGGAGGCAGGGACCCTGGCCAGAGGCTGCGGCAGTAATCCAAGGCCATCGTATGCGTAAGTTGGAAGGATAGAAGCAGCCAGCTTCTTGGTAAAAGATGAAAGAGGGGAGAGAAAGAAAGTGAGATCATTTTTTATGCGCAAGACAGTGGAGAGTGAGAGCCCCGTTCAGGCCTGGTCATTAGGTGCCCCAGTGACGCCTTCCCCTATTCTCACCTCTGTGGCTTGACTGTGGACTTTGAGCTTCTTCAAGAGTCTAATGCTGGATATTACCTCTCAAAAAAGGAAAACTACCCCCACTCTGGACAAATGGCAGCCTAGCTGCTTCAAAAATGACCAAACTTTTACAAAATCAAATGAAGGTGTCCGAAGAGTGGACATCTATGATATGTACCCCTTGTTGCCCCTCTCTGGCCCTTAGAGGAGTTATTTTTTCTGTTTGTGAAAGAATTTATTTCACTAGCCCCATAAAAGAATTGACTTGTGATTGTCTTTATGTAACAGCAAGACATTTTAAACTCTTGTTTTCTCACTTTTATGAATTTGGATACAGTTCTCCGATCACTCTGGAAATAATGATGGAGGGAATTGAATTCTGTAGAAAAAGTCCCACTGCACAACACATTTTCATTTGGTATGGGGCAGTTAGATAAATGCACCCCTCAACTCAGTCATTGAATAAATAAATCATGGGGTTACAGCTTAAGTAATAAATAATAGACAAGAGGAAAAGAAGAGACTAGGAGTTGCTGACAAGGTAAAAAAATAAAAATAAAAAGAGCTATATTCAGGCAAAATGATGAAAGATTGTTGCCTGCTATTCTGTCCTCTTTGTATTTACTGGCTGTATTTTGCTAGAATTCTTTTTTTGACTACTTCTTCACTGCCCCATAAGTTTTTATACTGGCATGAGGTCAAAGATGAAATGCTATACCTTTTGCCTGAAAATTACTTATTTAGCTCATGTTGAAGTTTAAGTTGCTTTGAATGGGCCTCATCCCAGGAGCTGAGCAGTTATTGTTACTGGTCTGCTTGTACACAGTATGTTTTAAGCTGCTGAATTTGGGGGTAATTTGTTACATAGCAATAAATAACGGGCAAACTTGGTGTTTAGGGATTTGTTTGGGGGGAGTTTGTTGATCTTCCTTGTACATAATATGATGAATCTGGCCTTGGGGTTTTGCATATGGTATTGCCAATGCTAAAACTCTTTTTCCCCTGCCCCTCTTTGCCTGGCTCCCTACTAACCTTATAGGACTCACATTGGATAACATTTCTTTCAAGATTCCTTCCCCGAACCCCCACATGTGGGACAGGTGTCCTTTCTCTTACCCTAGACTTCCCTATCAATACCACTGACAGCTAACTTTTGTTGAGCACTTACAATTCTAAGCTTTATGCATGGATTTTCTTATTTAATCCTCTCAGTCACCCAATGAGATAGGTGCTATTATTAGTCCATTTTGTAGATAAAGAAACTGAGACCACAGAAGAGTTAAGAAAAATCTTCAAGATCACCCAGCTGGGAAGTGTTTATTTTCAGTGTGCCTCGAGACTGTGAAAGTCCTTCCACAAAGAAGGAACTTATGACCGCTTGGTACAATGGTCAACAGAGTGCCCCAGACATGCTGGCACTTGTGTTTCTTTCTCTCTCTCTCTGTCTCTGTGTCTCTCTCTCTCCATATGTTTAATGAATTATAGGGCCCCAGGGAGCTCAATAGGATCCTCATCCCACTGCACATGGAATTCTAAAGCTCACTAATCAAACTCAGACAAATTATGTTCTTGAAGTTACCTATATCAAAGCATTAGCTTGTGTGAACAGTGCTGCCTGATTTGGTGTAGTCTGAGATTACAGAGGCGGAAACCAGATGACACATTCTCTCCTCATTCTCCCAGAACTTCATCTGCCAGGCCCTATTGGAAGACAAACCTCCAGGTCAGCATTGTTCTCTGTAGCTGCCTTTCCCCAGCATATGTTGACCAGAACAGGCCCTGGGAATATGTGGGTGGGGTGTGTACGTAGGTGTCTGTGTAGGGTCACATGTGGTTTCACTATTTATCCCAAAAATGCTCATTCTGCACTCTTTGTAAGTTATGCATGTGTAAGTTTCTCTTCCACATAAGAGAAACAGAGGAGGGAAAGATGGTGGCAACTCCTGGGTTATCTGTGGATTTCTGAACTTTTTACCTAAAATGATGTCTGAGAGACCATCGTCTCAGCAGGTAACCAGGAAGCCTCATTTTCAACAACTAGCAAACCCAGCTTAGCCAATTTTGTGATTCAATGAGATTTGGCAGCTTCAGGGAAAAGCAAGGACCGGATACAAGTGGGTTATTAAAAGCTCAGGTTCTTCAAAGAGCTCAAGCAATCCTGAAAGAAAGAACAAGCTGGAGGCATCACAATCCCTGACTTCAAAATACACTATAGAGCTATAGTAACAAAACAGCATGGTACTGGTACAAGAATAGACACACAGATCAGTGGAACAGAACTGAAAGCCCAGAAATAAAACCACACACCTACGGACAGCTAATCTTCGACAAAGGAGTGAAGAGGATACAATGGAGAAGGGAAGTCTCTTCAATAAATGGTGCTGGGAAAATTGGACAGCCACATGCAAAAGAATGAAAGTAGACCATCTCCTATCACCATATACAAAAATCAACTCAAAATGAATTAACCACCTGAAATTGAGACCTGAAACTATAAAACTCCTGGAAGAAAATATAGGCAGCACACTAATTGACATCGGTCATAAAGGGATCCTTTCAGATTCCATGTCTACTCGGACAAGGGAAACAAAAGAAAAAATAAACGAGTGGGACTACTTCAGACTACAGAGCTTCTACAAGGCAAATGAAACCAGGATCAAAATGAATAGACAACCCACCAGCTGGGAGAAAATATTCGCAAATCATTTATCCAGCAAGGGATTAATCTCCATAATATATAAAGAACTCACACAACTGAGTAACAAAAAAACAAACAACCCGATCAAAAAATGGGCAGAGAATATGAACAGACATTTTTCCAAGGAAGAGATACAGATGGCCAATAGACACATGAAAAGATGTTCAACATCACTAATCATCAGGGAAGTGCAAATCAAAACTATGCTAAGATATCACCTTACACCTGTTAGAATGGCTATAATCACCAAGGCAAATAACAACAAATGCTGGAGAGGTTGTGGAGAAACGGGAACCCTCATTCACTGCTGGTGGGAATGCAAACTGGTGCAGCCTCTATAGAAAACAGTATGGAGAGTCCTCAAAAAATTAAAAAATAGAAATACCGTATGATCCAGCAATCCCACTCTTGGGCATCTACCCAACGGACATGAAGTCAACCATCCCAAGAGGCTTATGCAGCCCTATGTTCATTGCAGCATTATTCACTATAGCCAAGAAGTGGAAGCAACCCAAGTGTCCCTTGACTGATGATTGGTTAAAGAAGATGTGGTATATACATACAATGGAATACTACTCAGCAATAAGAAAAGACACAATTGTCCCATTTGCAACAACATGGATGGACCTAGAGGGTATTATGTTAAGTGAAATAAGCCAGAGAGAGAAGGACAGACACTGCATGAACTCACTCATATATGGAATATAAGTGAACACATGGACAGAGAGAACTGGTTGGTGGTTACCAGGGGGAAGGGGGGTGGGGGGTGGGCACAAGGAGTGAAGGGTTACATCCACATGGTGACGGACAAAAGATAATGTACAACTAAACCCCCTCAATGTTATAAACCATTAAGACATCAATAAAAATGAAAAAAATAAGACCAAAAAAGAAAGAAAAGAAGCTCAGGTTCTTGAGAACCCCTGCCTGCTCCAAGCCTCTCCCTTCCTGGTTCCACCAGAACCTGGGTTCAAATCCTAGCCCCACTATTTACTCGCTCTGTGACCCTGCCAAGTCATCCAAACTCCCTCTGAGTTCTGTTCGCCACGGTTTTCCTGGGTCCCACACTGTCCGGGGTAAAGGATTCTTCCACCAACAGAAAATACAGGAATCTTCCATAGACCAGAACCAGTGACAGGATGTGCCATCATAAAAGGGGCTTTTTCAATACCCCTCATTAGGTTGAGGGATGGTCATTCATAAATGGCTGTTCGTCTGAGGCCTGGGTACTTGTTCTTTTTTAAGAGTAATATCCAGCATCTGACACATGGTAGTTGCTCAAAAAGTGTTTGTGGAAGGGAGTGAGGAAGGAAGAGAGGGAGAAAGACTAATCCTTGCCTCACAGAGCTGTTCGACGAAGTCAAACAATTCGTGTAAGTTTCCTGTCCCAGTGCCTGGCACATAACAGGAACTCAGTATTAGTTCCTTCCCCCATCTGGCTTAGAATGCAAAAGTTTCTGGGAAACATAGCACATTCAAGCATCACAAATGGGTATACATTCATTTATAGGATTTACTCACGTATCAAAGCCTAAAGAAATGGAACCAGAGCAAGAAAGTTTGTGTGAGGGTCGAAGAGGGCTCTTAAAGTTTCACAATTTGGTATTTCTATAAGAAAAGGCACTAAGGTAGTGCGGGTGGGGGGTTGAGACGCCGGGTGGCCTGAGAAGGCGGGAGGCAGTGTGGTGGCAACTGTGGGAATCAAACGCACCAAGTAAGAGAAAGGCCTCACCTACGCCACCTGCAGGACAGGTGCAGTAGGGGCAGACAAACAGGACTGGGAGACCTGTGATCCCAACGCAAAACAGATAGCCATTGTCTCCGATTTCCAGGCCTTGAGACTCTTGCTCCATTATCCAAAGACAACCTAAGAGCTATTTTCTTCTTTGGGGAAAACCACAAAACCCATCTGCTTTGAGAGTTTAGTTCCTGGGAAATAAATTTTAAAAGACATTTAACTGATGATATTTTTCATATCTTTTTCCAACAGCAGTTAGCTGCAGATTCCTCCAAGTGACTTTGTAGTGTTTGAAAATAATCAATTTAGGTCTAACCCAGCTAAAAGTATTACAAAAAGGAAGACACTGTGCAAATTGTCCACAGCATTGCCAGATGGGGAAGGCTCAAATGTAAATAGTGAAATAAAGGCACCAAGAATATTCCTTCTGTCATTGGAAGGCTGGCAGAAGCAGAAGAATGTGTGATCGATGCCATTACTCTCTTTCTCTCACTTAAGATGGCTTTAAGAAACTCAAATATAAGTTGCTTGTTGAAGCTAGGGCTTTAAATATTCCCAAATCCTAAGTATTGTATTTACTAAACATTCATTAAAAATGAGAATCACTGGGCTTTCTCAATGCGTGGAAATACACACAATACACATACACAAAGTAATGTTAAATTAAAATGTTACACAAAAATAGCATACCCATTCCAATTATGACAGAAAAACACATTTATAGTATTGATAAAATCAGAAGAAAACTTGAAGCCATTCAATATTTGACTTATTACTCATTGAGTTTCTGATGCTGTCTACAAATTTGGAAAATTTTTCTTGGTAAATATTAAGTCTTTCCACATATGTACACCTAAGGTAAATTTAAAATGAGTTTCCTGAGAATATAAATGCTCAAGAGGAATAAGCAGGAATTGATGAGGGAGATCTTAATTTGCATTTTTTCCTGCCTTAAATGCCTGAAATATCTTGGATATAATGTTGCGTGAATAAGGCTTTTAGTGTTTAATGTGATGTGAGTTAAACATTCCCTTTTTGCTAGGGTCTATAAAACTTTTGCTATTAATGGCTGCTACTGCTCATTTTTATCTACCAGATTTACTAAGGAAGAAAAAACATGTCAGGGCTTCCAGTTATCTGCTCAAATCTTTTCTCTGATCTGGCAATAAGCTTCACTCCTCTTAAACCTGGGACAATCTACTTAGAAAGGGACACTAGGTGATCTGTCCTAAACATGATGGTTTACATAGTGTGGGGCTTCTACTTGTCAACCTGCTTCTCTCACTGTCTTTTGATCTTCCCAACAATCCTGTTGAAGTAGGTAGGGGAATAGTCTACAGCCATCAGACATACTGAAACTGAGACACTGGTAAAGCTACGTCTTCCCTGATTTTGCACAGCCAGGAGTAGTAAAACCTCTCCATAACACCATAAGTGAAGTCTAAAACATTTAACCAGGAAAACACAGATCTGCATTATTTCAAGGTTAATCAAATAACTGGGATATACCTATGCAGCTGACTTTCCTGGGCCTTCCAGGGCTCCAGCTGCAGAATACAGACCCACCCTGGTCCCAGCTGTGATTCAGCACCAGCTGCTGTCCACCCCAGCTTAAATCCTAAAGGTGATGATTCCAGAGCTGGTAATTGAGACCCATTTCTTTAGGTTGATCCGGAGAGACTGAGCTGGGAAAATGATGGGACATGGAGACCCGACTTCCCAAGACAGAGTTGCTGGCCATTTCCTCATCTGTCCTACTCCTCCTTCAACATCTCCTCTTCCCTCACCCGGGAGATAAGAATTTTATCACCCACCCCTGACGGAGAATGGGGCTGGATGGAGTATGAAACCCACTTCTAATGTGTTGTATCCAAACCATGGGGTTTTACTGTACTTGTGGAGCCAGAGGTAGAAGTCAGATCTCCTGATTCCTAGAGCAAAGCCTTGTCCCTACTTTGCTGGCACGCTTCAGAACGACCACCCCCTCCACATCATTCCAGGCTGCAGCAAGTATCAGGCACACCTCCTATGCCAGCAGAGTTCTTTTCTAACTCCTTCCTGTGAAAGGGAGAGCAGGCTCATCCAGAATCAGGAGCCTAGTCCCATACCCAGTTTCCCCAATCTGGGGCTGTCGTTATGCAGATGAGCAAGGAAAAGTTGAGAGAGTGGTGTGGGGGAGTGTTGTATCGTTCTTTTAAGTTTTAACATGTCTTACAGGTTGCTGATTCACTTAACACAGCTCAGAAATTCTGCCTACATCTCATAAGCCACCTGCTTACTCACTGTCTCAGCTTACCACATCTTATGAGTTTCATCCATTCTATTTGTTTTTCTTGTCTTCTCTAGCAGAACGGAGTATTCTCAAATCCTACAGCAAACACACATTATAAGCAGAAAGACCTAGGGAAAAAATAAGATAAAAACAGATAAAACATTTGATTTATAATGGCAGGAGAAATAGAAATCAAAACAGAGAGTAGCTGAGTCACAGTAATGGTGGAGTTTTGAGCAGAAAGTAGTGGGTGCTTCCTGCTAAGGGGTGACGAAGTACCAGTCACTGGAACTGAATGGCCCTCTGAGACTTATCGGGAGCCTCCTTTCCATGAATTTGTTTCTGCTCCTTTGTGTTAATTATAAATCATAATTAATACAGGTGTATCCCAATAAGCCATCCTTCCCAACCACCCTCCTCCCATTTCCTGTCCCCACTGTGCTGGAAATCACACTTGGGATAAGAATAAGGATGAGGACCTTGGGATTGGCATGTGGAAGGAGGAAGTGATTGACAAAGGGGGAGTGGAGGAAGCTCGCAGAGCCATAGAAAATAGACAAGTCACTATGGGATAACTGCTATGTGTGAACATATTTGTTTGTGATATGATTTATTTTGAGAAGTAAATCAACATAGTAGAAGTGTTCGTATCTTGCCCCCCGGAATAACAAGAGCTACAAACAAATTGTCCACTTCAGGCCTTGTCATAGATTCCTAGGGCTGCCACAACAAAGTACCACAAACTGGGTGCCTTAAAACAACAGAAATTTGTTGTCACACAGTTCTGGATGCTAAAAGTCCGAGATCAAGATATCGACAGAATGGTTCCTCTCAAGGGATCTGAGAGAAAATCTGTTCCAGGCCTTTCTTCTAGTTTCTCATGACCACTGGAAATCCTTGGTGTTCCTTGGCTTGTTCCTCACTCCAATCTCTGCCTCCATCATCACGTGACCTTCCCCCTGTGTCTGTGTCTCTGTGTCTCTCCTTCCTCTTCTTATAAGGACCCCAATCATATTAGCTTAGGGACCCACGCTACTCCAGTATGACCTCATCTTAACTAATTACACCTGCAATGGCCGTATTCCGAATAAGGTCACACTCTGAGATGCTGATAGTTAGGGCTTCGACATATCTTTTTGGGTCTATGATTCAACAAATAACAGTCCACAATTGAAAAATATAAATTTTATTTTATTTATTTTGAGTACTCATTCTCTATCATTCTGATAGTAGGAAGATAACATGAGTTTTGAGTTTTTCCAAGTTTAGAGAATCCTGGCAGATTCCACTATACATATATATATATATGACACAGATAACAGTGGTTATCTCACAATAGTTATCTCTTGAGGGGAGGTGATAAGGGACTTCCATTTCTACATTGTAAATCACTATCATGTTTGAATTTTTATAACAAACATGTTGACTTTGTAGTCAGAAAAAACAATAAAGATACATTTTCAAGTGGTTCATGAGGGAAAAGTGTGGCTTTTCCTTCCCTCACAGCCTCTGGGTTCAGATTCTCTTTAGGAGACAGGGCGAGGATCATCGTGGGTGAGGAAGTGAGCAGGGGACATGGCCATAGGCCATGTGAAAAAGCGTACTCAATGTTACAATTGCTTTGGTGTGATTTATCTTTAGACATTACCTTCAATTTATTTTTTTTATTTATTTTTTTTTTTTTTGGTGAGGAAGACCAGCCCTGAGCTAACATCCGTTGCCAATCCTCCTCTTTTTGCTGAGGAAGACTGGCCCTGGGCTAACATCTGTGCCCATCTTCCTCCACTTTACATGGGACGCTGCCACAGCGTGGCTGACATGCAGTGCGTCGGCGGGCGCCCGGGATCCGAACCGGCGAACCCCGGGCTGCCAAGCACGGACAAAACCGCTACGCCACCGGGCGGCTCCCTCAATTTATTTTTTTTGTTTTAAAATAACATTAAAGGAAGACCCAAGGTTTTCATGTTCATCCAAAGGGGGCATGGGTTGTCAACGTTGAGAAACAGAGGCACATGGAGGAGATCACACTGCACCTGAGATAAACTGCTTCCTGCATCCAGGCATTGAGGTTCCTTGTCGGCCAAGGCAAAAAGGGAACACTGGCTTTCAGAGGTTTTATCCAAACAAGGAGTCCCAGGTAAAGCACAAGACACCCAGTTAAATTTGAATTTCAAATAAACAATGAATAATTTTTTTAGTATAAGTATGTCCCAAACATTGTGTGGGACATACTTACACTAAAAATTATTCCTTGTTTACATGAAATTCAGTTTTTTTCACATTTATTTTTTTAATTGTGGTAAAGTACACATAACATAAAATTTACCACCTTACCCATTTTTAAATGTACAGCCCAGTAGTGTTAAGTATATTCACGTTGCTGTGCAACCAATCTCCAGAACTTTTTCATCTTGCAAAACTGAGACCCTATACCCACTAAACAATTCCCCATTCTGCTCTCCCCCAGCCCCTGGCAACGACCTTTATATTTCCTGTTTCTATGAGTTTGTCAACTCTACTCATATAAGTGAAATCATACAGTATTTATCTTTTTTGTGACTGGCTTATGTCACTTAGCATGATGTCCTTTATCTGTGTTGTAGCATGTATCATAATTTCCTTCATTTTTAAGGCTGAATAATATTCCATTGTATGTATATACCCTAATTTGTTTATTGAAACTCAGATTTTTCAGAGCATCCTGTACTTTTATTTCCTAAATCTGGCAACGATATTCCAAACACATTAGTCTAGATAAGCTTTATCTAGAAATTAGACCAGAGGAGGGGTTTTTTCCAGAGGTCTTTTATAAAAGGAACAATAAGCGTACATAGGTGGCAACATTTTTCTTTTGTGATTTTGCACAAGCCATAGAAATGCGGTTCAGATGAATCCTAATTTTGTCAACACTTCATGTCAGCAGCTCTTGAACTAGAGTCTGTGCAAGAGTTGCAGGGGGTCTGTGAACCCCTTGCAATCATAGGCCATGTTTGAGTATATGTGCATTACTGTGAGGAAGGAAGCCATAATTAGATTTCTAAAGGTGTCTGAAACCCCCAAGGCGGTCCAGAGGCATCAACTTACTGACTAAGGGCATAGCTTTGAACTCAGGGAAGGCAGTTTTGCTGACGGCTTGGGCATTACTACTTTTCAAGCAATTGATTTGTGAATACCTAAACTAAAACGTGGAGAAATTCTCAGCAAATTTAAAAGAGTGGAAAGTTTACTCACCTACTGAAGCATCCCTTTCAAATGAGGGATGAGTATGAGGGGCCATGAATTCTGCATCTTTTCACGAAGCTGAATGGAAGCCAGTTCATGAGTGATGCTGATCTTTGCGAATTTTCTGACGATGATGAAAGTTAAGAGGCATATGCTTTAAATGCCAAAGGCCTTTTAAGAGAGAGATTAAGAAAGAGAGAATGAGAGAGACAGGCAGATAGAGAACAATACCTTGGCAATGGATAATCTCACTATCTGTAGAAAACAAGTGACCATTTTGATAATTACCGCTTTATTTTTTCTTTAGAAATCCTTCCTCAATTTACCAGCAGCTATTACTGATGAGCTCGACTGGCCCCAACTCTCTGGCACTACTGGATTTCTGGACTCCACCAGCAGGTATGTACCTTTGCACATCCTCAAACATTTTAATATATCCACGTGAGGAAAGAACAGGAGATGGGGCTTGCTCCCAAGATGTTGAAATGAGAATTATTAGGAATTGCTTATAGAACTTGAGTGACATACAACAAACTCATACTGACATAGAGTCCATCATGCAGTGAGATATAATGCAAACTATATTTTATCAGTGCTGGCAAGGAAGGAGTGTTTTTGCTGCAGGGCCTCTAGAGTTGACCTCTGATAGAAAATACTCAAACACATCACTGCATTTTTCTGATTCAAGGGACAAAGAAGTTTAGTAATTATTTACTCTCAGAAAGCAATGTTTATAAAGGTAATGGCTAAAATTAATAGGCAAGTCTCAAGGTCCTGGAACCATTCTGGCTTTAAAGCTCTGGATCTGAAGGAAGAGACAATACATGGCAAGTCTGAGTGACACACAAACCCAATTTGCTGTGTGTCATTGACTCCGGGCCTGGGAACAGGCATTTCCAGTTTTAGCACCCTATATTTTTAATTTGATGGAGGACATTGCATACCATGAATGATTTATTTGATTATCATCTTTACTAATTCATTTAAAAGTTACTTATTGTGGGGCCAGCCTGATGGTGTAGCAGGTAAGTTCACATGCTCCATGTCTGGCAGCCCCAGGTTCGTGGGTTCGGATCCCAAGTGCAGACAGACGAACCGCTTGTCAGCCACGCCGTGGCGGCGTCCCATATAAAGTAGAGGAAGATGGGCACAGATGTTAGCCCAGGGCCAATCTTCCTCAGCAAAAAGAGGAGGATTGGCAACAGATGTTAGCTCAGGGCTAATCTCCCTCACACACACAAAAAATAAATAAAAACACAAAATACTTATTGAATACTTACTACCTAATCAGGAAAAGATGCATAGATGCTATAGATTTAATAAATAGGGCTTGTCCCATCTCTGCAGTCAATTACAATCAAGTAGGGCAGATGAGACAAATGTACAAATAATGGTAATATAAGATAGATGTGCCAGAAGACAGCTCTCAACCCAGAGCTACAGGGTTCATTGGAGGAAGAATTCATGGAAATGATCAACAGCCACCTCCTTTTGGGGTGTTAGGCCCAAACTTTAAAGGATTTAGGAGATTGGGGTGATTAAAGAGATAGAGATGAAGCTTGGAAAGATAACCAACCTTCAGGAAATCATACTCATGTTTATGCAGGAATTATTTGTGAATATAGGGAGATGCCTTTTCAAGTTTAGGTGTAGATTTTCAAGTTTAATCACGTAGAAAATGTTAGGCTAATCCTGTCATTAGTATAATAATATTAACAGTACCAATAATAGAGATAGTGAAAGGTCACCTTCATGAGGCATTCACCATACACCATATGCCAAGCACTACACTGAGTGTTACAAATACAGATTTTCTCATTTCATCTCTTTGTGAGGTAGGTGGTATGATTTTCTGCATTTCATAGTTGAGGAATCTAAGGGTTAAGTAGATGGTTAAGAAACTTGACCAAGGTCACACATTAATAAGAAGTGGTAGGATCTGTCATCAAGGAACCTTGTGTCATATTGTACCAGAGAGTAATTTGGTGATCAAGGGCCCTCCTAACCCACAACTCCCAACCTTTATGTGCTGTTTTTATTCTACCTACAGGAACGTGGCTCCCGTTAGCCATTGTCCCTTTGTTTGCAAGCGTAACAATGGGATGGGGAAATGACTAAGAATCAAAGAGGCTCTCTCCATGTGGAGATGTGGCATGTTTTGTTTCAGATGTCGATCATGTACCTGTTATTCTTTCCTATGGTCCCCAAACTCCCAGCTGTCAGGGGCCCCTTGACCCCCCTCCTTAGCCCCTCTTTCCTCAGCTGCAGTTGCTACTGACTTTGTCCCCTGGACCACGTCCAGAGATAGCCTGGCTAAGCAGCTTTCCAGAAGACAAAATCTTGTTTATCTCCCCGCTATCAACATTGGAATTGAGAAAATAATATTTAAGTGCTCTCCACCCAGTCCAGCTATCTATGTATAAAAATACCTGGAAATTTCTCTAAATCCAGGCATTTATGACAATAACAAAAAGAATTAGTTACAAATGAGAAATGGACACAGTTTACTGGACTTTTAATGGAAGCTTAAATTTACATATGAACCCTATACAACTCAGCCATCTTTTGACCTAAAGCCTCACAAAGTTGTCATAGAGAAAATACCAGTCTGATGTTTAAAATGAATGGCCAAATAGTTTAAATCTTCACTGGAGTCACACAGAGAACGAAAGAGGAACTCATCCACTAGGCCCAGATAAACTGGTGAAAACTTGTTTACTCATCTCTTTCCACTCGCAGCTCACACTCACCAATAGTTGTCCCACATCTCCTAAATCTAAAAGTAGAGTTTCCCAAAAACTCCACCCAAACTTAGCTCCTGCTCCCAGGCAGACTCTGTTCATTTGTTTTTAGTTTTTATTGGAGGGTGACAGGGGGAGCCAGTGTCCCTCTTCCTTTCTGCATCTGTTCTGTCCTCCGAGCAGGGGGTCACTCTCTTATCAATGTGAAATCCCACTAGCTCTCCAATCCTATAGCGGTTTCCACCCATCATCCTCTGAGAGCCCAGCAGGCAGATGGCTCTGCCTTAGAAGAAAGGCAGTGGGGTGAATGGAAGAGGAAAAGTTGCAAGTCTTCAGACACAAATGGTTTATAATTCTTAGAAGGGCTATGCAGAGAGATTCTGACACAGGAAACCATGGTTTCTGTCTAAGGAGGTGCACACCACAGCTGGCCATTCACCTGCCCTGCAGGGCTTCTCTCTCTATGCATCTAGTTGTCTCTCGCAGAGCGCTCTTTTTGCCACCTGTTTCTGTGTACTGTGCCTGTGTTCTCTGCCACTCAGCTGGAATGGGGAAGAATATATTCAACTCCTTTTGATAGAAAGGAAAATTCTGTCTGGAATCTGAGTTGCAATGGATCCCCCATTAAGCAGTAACATAGCAGCATGGCACTCCTGGTGTGCCACCATTCGGTATGTTCCTCATTGCAGAAGCTCCTGTTAAACTACCTCATACACTCTCATGCAAACTATCCCTGCAGATAATCTATGCTAGGCCAATCTCCTCCTTAAAAGAATAAAGAGTTATGACGTGTATAAAAAATATTAAAGAGAGATGAGCATATGATAGAGGTCCTTTTCTGGTGGAATTAGGAGAAAGAAAAGAATATTCTCCTGGAAACAGCATTTGTGAGCGAGGTAGGCAGCTTCCACCAGCATTTTGAGCAAATGCCCCTTTGAGTCCAAATGCTTATCAACATGGGACAGAATTTATGGATTTCTCTATTCAACTGAATCTCTAGAATGTGTTTCCTGTTATAATCAGCCTCATGCTTTGGGTATTAACAACGTTCTTCAGAAAATGTACCTTTGAAAGCAAAAAGATGCAGTTCAGGAGAGAAGATAGTTGCTTTCCTCTCCTTCTTCCATTACACACTTCACTCCCTCAAAATTCAGTATCTCCTTTATGAGATGAATGTAACTCTAACTGAATTTATGTGCATGCATTACAAGACAAACATAACCCCTTAGTTTTACAAATCTTTACGTCCTTCAGTTGAGTTGACATTAACAAAATCTGTTCTCTTGACTCTCGGGCTTCAGAAAATTCAAAAGGCAATATCCTTTAAAACTCAGAAAGCAACTGAGTAGGTCAAAGGCAAAAAGAATAAAACCTCCAGGAGGTTGGTAACTTCGGGACTGGGAGCCTGGCAATAGGGAGAACTATAACTGTAAGTGGGAAGAAAAAGGTATTTTTAAAAGATTAAAAAAAGATTAAAGTACTTCATGTTCAGATCACCTTCAACAGCAATCAATGGAACAAGGAGATCCCATTTAAGTTAAAGAAGCCAGGGCCCAGTAACACATGTAGAAGGATGGGAAGCAATACCAAAATTTCAGGAAAGAAGGACTTCTTGTTTAAAAGCAATATCTAAAATTCCAGAGCCCAGAGAGTCAGTGTGGTGGAGTAGGAGGAAGACTGTGTTTGCAGGTACAAGGGTTCTGGTTCTGTGTGACCCTCGGTGGGACATTTAGCATCCCTGGACCTCATTTATATGATGAAGCTGAGTTGCACCAGGCCATCTCTGAAGTTTTCTCCAATGTTTAAGTTTAGTGGTTAGAGGGTTACATGACGTTAAAGTCCACATCCTGCTTTATGATGCTGCTTGATTTAGAAGCAGTGGAGGAAACTGTTGGGGAGAGATGCTCCCGCTTCTCCCACCAAATATGCTTTTCTCCACCTCTTAACTAGCTGTGCCTTGAGACAAGTCATGGCTAATATTACGGGTCAGAGCCTGAAACGTTCTAGGAACCACGTTTCAGTAGGGCCAGGGTTACAGTGCAATAAATGTTAAGCTCATGCACAGTAAGCCCTGCATTGTGCGGTGTGGCTATTAATTAAGATGGTACTCCAGGGGGGCTGCCCAGTGGCGCAGCGGTTTAGTTCGCGCTTGGCAGCCCGAGGTTCGCGGGTTCGGATCCCAGGCGCCCGCCGAGGCACTGCTTCTCAGCCATGCCTTGGCGGCGTCCCATATAAAGTAGAGGAAGAGGGGCACAGATGTTAGCCCAGGGCCAGTCTTCCTCAGCAAAAAAGAGGAGGATTGGTAACGGATGTTAGCTCAGGGCTGGTCTTCCTCATGAAAAAGAAAACAATAAAAAAAAAAAAAAGATGATACTCCAGTATTGTCCTTTATGTGTACTATTTCCTCCAAGAAAACCCCAGAGAGGGGAACAGGTGACTCCAAATCCTTAATAAAAATAACCACCTGAACCCAACCACATCTAATCTGAGCCTTTATGGTTGTCAAATCCCCTTCTTCTCAAAGTGGGGCCAGGAGTCGGTCCAGTCAGTGGAGTTCTGCAGGCCAGGGCTAAATGATAGAGACCTTCTTCAAAGCTGGGGGGCTGGGAGGAAAAACAGGGCAGCAATTAGAGCTTTAAAAAAAAGGTAAGTAAGAAACTGAAGTTGGCCACAAAAGGTCATGAAAGCCAAAAGAACAAAACGCAATTATCAAAGTTACCATAACAAGCTGGAGAGATAAGAGTGAGATCAGGTCAACATAAATGGGCACAAACTGGATGGAACTTTCTAGAGTAAATGTTGCTCCCTGTGCCTCTGGCTTAAATTTGCTATATTGTGCCAGAGACGTAGCAAATGCTCAGAAAGGAATAGATAAAGCCATTGTTATAAGTGACACAGTCATGCGACTCAAGGACATTTAAACACACATCTTTGTTTGGTGAGAAATGTCCTAGAATCCAAGTTTTAAAGGTTATCTATCCTCTCCCACCCAATAGACATTATTTGAGAGAACAATTTTGAAAAGCAGTGTCACCTGGGGCATTAAAAACAGAAAATTGGAGAGAAGGGATTTGCAGCTAAGATTTGCTAACCTAATTTCATGATTTAAAAAAAAGACATCTAAGTACTAAACACTAATGGGCTTAATAACCTTATTAAATCCATTATTCAAAAATTACATGTGATATAATTGCAAATGATTAGCCATCTTACGATTATATTTTGCAAAGCAAATAATTACGCAGACAGCTGGTCACTTGAAGTTGGGAGGGGCTGATTGGAGATATAGTCCATAGCACCAGTTCTCCAAGTGGGACCCATGGACTCCCGGGGAGGGGGTCTCTACGAGGTTTCCAGTGGTCCACAAGGTAATTTTCACAATGATACTAAAACAGGACTTGCCTTTTGCACTGTGTAACCATTTGTACTGATGGTGCAAAAGCAATGGTGAGTGGAACTGCTGACATTTGAGCATGAATCAAAGCAGTCTCACCAAACTATATTGGCAGTCACTGTGATCTTTGCCTCCACATACCCCTGGTTTAGAAAGAGAAGGGGGATATTTTCTCTTTAGAATGTTGCCTATGAAGCAGAAAAAATTATTACTTTTATGAATTAAATACATTATTTTTAAATGATTTCATCTGATGGAATGGGAAGTATGCATAAAGCACTTTTGCTGCATAACAAGGTATGATGGTTGTCTTACAGAAAAGCACTTGTGTGAGTGAGTTGAGAGCTGAATTAGTCAGTTTTTCATGGACCATCATTTTCATTGAAAAAACTGGGAAACAAACTACGGTCATTCAGACTTGGATATATGGCAGATATTTTATCTGAAATGACTGAAATGAGCTCCTTGTTTCAAGGAAAACAAATAACTGCATTGGTTGCTAATCATAAAATTTGAGCTTTCAAAGAAAAATTTGAATTTTGGAAAACATATCTTCCACTATGAACTTAACAGCTTCCTAATACTCAAAGAAGTTTCTAATGAGATATGTGGTGCTAGCAACAAATACTATTTTTAATTTTGTATTATAAATATTGATATTTGGAATATCTGCATAACTCAGTGAACCAATATTTTCTAAATGACTTGTGTGTGATATATAAAATCATGCCTGGGTAAAAGATCCATTCAAAGGACAAGATAGACCAAAGCTTTTTAATGTAACAAGGTGCAAAAAGGTCATTGATATAATTTCAGATTCCACATTGCAGCTAATCAATCTTTAAAAAACCACCACTTGTCATGTTTTGGTGTAGAATCAAAGAAGGCTATCCAAAGTTATCTAAAAAGGATATTAACATGCTACTTCCTCTTCCAACTATATGTATGTTTAAAACCAGATTTTCTTCATATACTTCCATCAAAACAACATATCACAACAGACTGACTGCAGACGCAGATATGAGGATCCTGCTGTCCTCTATTAAGCCAGACATTAAAGAGATTTGCAAAGTAGTAAATGATGCCAATCTTCTCACTAATTGGGGTGTTGGAAAAATATATATATTTTTTGGAAAAAAATGTTATTTATGTTAACATGCAATGGGTTATTATCTTAAATGAATTAATAATTAAATGTTCTTTCAAATTTCTGTTTTAATTTCTAATATATAAATATTGACAGCTATAACTAACATAAATACAGGCTCTCTGAGTTCCTCAGTAATTTTAAGAGTGTAAAGCAGTCCTGAGAGCAAAAAATTGAGAACTTTTGTTCCAGAGAGTGAGTGTGGAAAAGAAATGTGGCTGAGGACAGAGGCTGGGGGATGCCAACACTTAGAGGTTTGGGAAGAGAAGACTGAGAAGGAACAGCCCTCAAAGCAGGAAGAAAACTGGAAGGACTTAGTGTCCTGGAAGCCAAGTGAAGAAAATGTTTACAAAGGAGAAGTGACCATCAGTCAAATGCTGCTAGAGGCAGATGAGAATTGAGAAAGACCAGTGGGTGTGCAAGACAGGGATCGCGGGGACATTTGACCAGAAATGTCTCAGTGGGGCAGAGATGGAAGCCTGGTTGGAGAGAGTAGGTTAAGGAGGTGATGAAGTAAATGCCAGAGAGCATAAACAACTCTTTTAACAAGTTGTACTATTAAAGGGAGCAGAGAAATGGGGTTGATAGCTGGTGGGAAATAAAGGTCAGGGAGACATTTGTAGACGAGGAATCCTACAGCATGCTTGGAAGATCCAAAAGAGAGAGAAAGGTGGATGAAGGGAGGAACAAGTTCTTACAGAAGGCAAGAAGGGATGGAATGCAGGTACGTAGAGGTACTGCCCTTGGGCAGGAAGGACCATCTGTAGATACTGTGGCTCTGAGCCAAAGGACTCTTCCTGCCATGTACTGACAAGTCTCTCCACCTGCGATGACTTCCCCTTGACCCTACTTAGTTTTAAACTTTCATTTTTTTAATTATTCACTCAAATCATGAATATATTTTCATTTTACAAAACATGCTGAGATATATAAAGTAAGAAGCTAAAGCCCTCCCCCAATTTCACTCCCTATCCCAGAAGAAAGCCCTGCTATCAATTTAGTATGATTTTGTCCAGACACTTTCTATGTGATTACATGTGTATATTTGTACATAAAAAAAATAAATACTTTGTTGGGATTTTCCTATAAATGACATCATACTCTGCATAACATACTGTAAATTAATGCTTTGCCCTAACAATACTTGAAGCACTTTCCATGCTTGTGCAATTCTGCATGGTATTTCATAGTATCATTGTTTTATTCTCCTATTGATGTACAGGCAACTTCATTCCAAATCCCCATTATTCCCAATAAGGCTGTGATGAACATTCTGTACATTCTCTTTATCAGTACGTGTAAAGATTTCTTTAGAAAAAATTGCTGGGTCAGGATGTATGAGAAAACTTGTTTCCCCACACCCTTGCCAATACTGGATCTTGTCTATCTTCTTAATTTTTTCCAGTCTAACAAAATTATTATATTGTTGTTCTAATGTGTAACCTCGTGATTACTGGTGAGTTTGAGCATCTTTTCATAGGCATTTACCCTTATATTTGCCTTATCTAATTATCCCCCATCCATGCTTCAACACCCACCACTCAGGCCTCTTCATAGCAACCCCCATCTGACTGGATGATTCTCTCCTGTCCTCCTATTTTGTTCCTTCAATACCAATGTCACCTCATTTGTCGTACCTGTTTACTCCTTGTCTCCCCACTCCACCCACCCCACAGCAGATGTTCAGAGGCACCTGAGCATCTCAGGTGCAGGAATCAGGCTTGACTTCACTCTGTAGCCCAAGCCCCTGGCACGTTATGTGGCACCATAGTAAGTACTCAATAAAAGAATTACTGAAGAAGTTCATAATGATATCACTTTACATTTGTGGAGTGCTTTATAATCTACAAACCTCTTTCCCTTGCATTTTCTCAGATTGCCTAAATCAAATCAGATTTGCAGGAATTAACATTTCAAGGAAAACGCTAGGGACAAAGGAGGAGATGTATCAACAGCACGAATTGAATCACCAGCTGCGTGACATGATGCGTATAAAAATACATCAGTGTAACTTCAGCTCTTGGACTTCTAGGTGTGTCCTATAATAAATGTTCTACAAGAAATTAGCAAAATTTATTAAAATGTTAAAATAACTGCACATCAACACATTGTAGAAAGTAAATTTAAAGTAAAATTATCAGTTCAGTAGCCAAGTAGAAAGAATAAAACAAAGGAGAGTTCCACTAACAAATGAATTTGGTCAATAGTAGATAAATCAAACCTCACTGTGAGTTTTTGTCCAGAATAATGTAATTTTGCAATCTAGATTGGTCAAAGTAAATGAACAATCTCCAAATTCCTCTAGTAGAATTCTTGTAACCAACTGAACCTGAGATTTTAGGCCGTCACAATGCTCAAATACAGATCACAGAAACAATTCATCACTATTCTTCAAAAACTGTTCTGGGAAACACTAGTTCTGCAAGATGTTAAAGGAGTATTACACACATTTATTAAAAGATTCCTAGGTCAAATAAGTTTTGGAAATGCTGGTTTAAATAAAGAGAAACTAGTTTATTCAGTATAAGTCTTGCCAGAGCTTTTAATAAGCCAAAAAGCTCTGTATATCTCCAAAGTATAATGTGAAACATTTCCTAAACTTATTTGACCACAGAACTATGTAGAATCTATGTGTGTGTGTTTTATGAGACACATACATCTCAAGAAACTAATGTTTCACAGAGCATCCTTTGAGAAATGCTGTTTAGATTACTAAAACAATCTTCTTTTATGTCACAACTGATCTTTTCAGATTTATAAGCATCCACAGCCTTAAACCTCTTGGTTTTATCACAGTTTAATGCTTAACCTAACACAATGGGCTAGAATCAAATCTGAGGCTGATAAAAGCCAGGATGGAGAGAGTTATAGCTGCTCCAAGCTCAGGAAGGGCAGAGGAAGGAATCTTAGTGGGAGGTTAACTTAACAGGCAAGGAGCCTTGTCTGAGTACAGCAGCTCATGAATTATTGAACACAATGCCTATGAAGTCTATTTCCTTATACTATTTTGCTGCTCCAAATTCAAAATCTATCATGCTGTCTTGCTAATCTTTTCATGTCTGAACTCCTAGGACCTCCTCTATAGTCATCCTCACCCCTGCACACACCCCTGCATAATTAGCCCATGGCCAGTCTCTCTGAATACACAATGAGTCATGTTCTGCATGTTTATCTCTCTCTGAGGCTGAAATCTTGGTTATCTGTGATGCAGTGAATTAGTGGTTACACGGGGCTCTGGGATGTGGCTAGTATCAAAGAACTAGAAGGAATTTTAAAAGTTCTTTAATCCATCTCCCTGGCCCCAAGCTGGGCTGACTTCCATCTACATCAGAAAGAAAACTATCCATCATTTTCTTAAAATGTCCTAGAAGTAAAGGTCCCTGGATAAAGCCTGTCTAGTCTCTAAATTATGCAATCTTGTCCTGATCCACTCCCCTGGCCCAACCCTTCACATGGAATGTTACCATTCGTCTCTGACTGACCCTACTGCTAGCCCTCAGAGCCCCAATCTTTTTTGTGACTTATTCCCTAAGACAACTTCACAGGGCCTCAGACTTTATACCCCAATTAGCTGTGCCTCTAGATAGAGCCCCAAATAGCCTTGGACACTTCACCAGCACCTGATACATCACTGTTGCTTGAATAGTATAGGACTTGGTTGATCCCCAAAACCTCTGACATGCTAAGCCTTTGGGAAACCTTTGTTGCCTCTCTTCAAGTAGATTCTGCTTTGAGTCAACATAGGAGGTGATAATTTTGTCAGTTTTAAATCAACTTCTTTAATTTGTCTGCATTATTCTTGAGGCTCATTCTTGATTTGACTCTGTTTTGTTTTGTTTTCAGTCACAGTGAAATGGATTGGGGCTGGGGGGTCATTAGAAGGCTCTCAGAGAAAGTGGCTTTTTTTTCCCCATGTTGGGGAAAGCAACTAGTAAGCATTCTGTCTGAGATTTACCTCTTTTGAATTTGGTGTTAGAAATCAAAATCTGACCAATGTGTCCTCACATGAAATGGCTGTACTTTCTGGACCCTGCAGTAGATGGAGTTGATAAAATCAGGCATTTAATATGATGGACCTCCCAGCCAGCGCCTGTCGTTGAGGACACCAGTACTTTAGGCATTGGGGAAGGTGTGGGGAAGAGAACTTTCAAGTACTCCTCCTCTGCACCCTTCAAATTACAAGACTGAAGCGATCACCTCTTCTACTAGCCCATTAGACTGGTTTTGATGCACAACAGAGGAAAAACGGAGAAACGAAGATCACACTGAAAAACTTGAGTCCAAGCAGAGATGGGGGGCGGGACAAGAGGAGGGGGATTCAAAGCCAGAATAGTCATCACAGTTGACCTTACTATGCACTGTATCCTCAGTTTATCCTATTAACTCAAGTTCAACCAACCCTGTATATAGATAACTTTCTATTAACCAATCTTCTCAATTTGTAGGCATCTCAAATATTGTATTACAGGCTTCTCAAAATATTGTATTGATCCCTCTGTCTTCACAGCACTCCATGAGAAATTCAATTCCTAGAATTTATAAGACAGATTGTCTATTTGGGGTGGGGATGAAAGAAAACAGTATCTTTGATTGTGTGAAATACTTTCTAGTACTTAGTACAAAACCTTACCCCAAAATTCTAGATGCTATTTCTGATCAGAAATATTAATGAAACTATTTGCCTAGTGGTAAAGTTTTCTGTATTCTTGTAATGATAGGTGCACTAACTGGTTTTATCTATAATATTAATATCCACACTATTTACTCTCCCTGAGCAGGTCATGAGCAAAACAATATTTTGGTACATAAATTCCATTTTTAGAATTATCAAAAATACATTTATGGCTAAATATTGGTAAAAATTACTTTCCCAAAGGAAAATAACCCCTCTTTACTGACCATGAAATTATTTTAGTATTGAACTCAGATATAATGTCCATTTCCCATCTGCTTTTTCAAAATATAATAAAAATAGTCAAGGCAGAGAGCGTTAATGATGCAGTGTATAAAGTATTCATTTCAGGCTTCTGGGTAAGATAGCAGATTGAGCAAAGCACTTACTTCTCTCCCTTGAGAAGCCCCACCAAAATGACAGTAAATGAATTTGTCCACAAGGACAAAGAGAACAGGAAGAGCAAACAGCCATAAAATATCGGAAGGCAGAAAGCAGAAGGATAAGTGGTAACAGACAGTCGACTCAGGAAAGCTGCATCCTAAGCTCATAGGAGGGAATGCCAAGAAGCAACCTGGTCTACATTGCAGAACCTCCAAAAGACTTGGGAATTGGCCACATATGGTAGCTTTAGAAATGGAGGTGAGGCTAAAAGCAGAACTATTGGTTGAAAGATTGCTGAAGAAGTGGTTAGATCCTCAGATCTCTTGCCAACTCTACACAGGTAGGCAGCTGCTTCTCCCTTACTGTGGTATAAGACTAGATTATTCTCTGGAGATGCTAACATCAGGGCTTCTGGACTGGGAGTCACCAGACATAAATGAGAAGAAGAACACCAGACTAAAATACATGCATGCTGAATGCTGAGGACCACACACCCCCAGCCCCAGAGTGCTGGCAAACCGGCTGGACACTAGAACATCCTTCCCTGGGGAATCTGCACATCCCAAGAGGAAACCCCAAGGACACTAACAGCAGGAGTTCCTTGAGAAAGGCCCAGCCAGCCCACCCTACAGTGAGGACCATAGTCAGCAAGTCACATCCAGGGGCCCAGTTTCTAATTAGCTTTTGAGTTTTTAACCAGTTTCACTTTTAAACATAAACCAACAATCCAAGATCATCAGACATCTGAGGGAAACCTTGAATGTAAAAGACAACACAAAAACAAAGAGAAAAACACCTTTGAGAAAACAGAGACTATGCTCCAGGGGGAAAATTTTTTAACTCTAATTAATATCCTACTTTTAAAAATAACTAAAATTGGGGCTGGCCCGGTGGCATAATGGTTAAGTTTGTGCACTCCACTTTGGCGGCCCAGCATTTGTGGGTTCGGATCCTGGGAGCAGACATACACACCGTTCATCAAGCCATGCTGCAGCAGCATCCCATATGTAAAGTAGAGGAGGATTGCCACAGATGTTAGCTCAGCAACAATCTTCCTCAAGCAAAAACAGGACGATTGGCAATAGATACTAGCTCAGGGCCAATCTTCCTCACCAAAATAAATAAATAGAATTAATACCTTCAAAAAGGTAAGAGAAGATATGACGTTCATGAAATAAAAACATCATACTAAAATTAAAGAAATATGCACAGAACAAAAAAGATCACTTGGAAATTATACTAGTGACATAAGATAATTTTCATAGAAGGGTTGAAAGATAATGTTGAGGATATCATCCACAAAGTAGAGCAAAAGACAAAGAAATGGAAAATAGAACAGAAAAACTAGGAAATTAAGAAGACCAGTCTAGGTAACCCAATATCCAAATAATAGGAGTTCTAAGAAAAAAAAGAAACGAAGAAATCGTTAGTGAAATAATTCGAGACACCTCTCCTAACTGAGTGACATGAATTTCCAGGTTGAAAGGGTCCATCAAATGTCTAACACTATGAATAAAAATAGAACCACTTCAAGACTCTCATCATGACGTTTCAGAACACTTGGAACAGATGCTACTATAGACCTTCAAAGGATCAAAGCACAGAATGGCTTCAGACAACAACATTGGGAGGCAGGAGCCAATGGATCAATTCCTTCAAACTTCTGAGGGAAAACGATTTTAACCTAGAATTCTATAACCATCTGTTCTGATTATCTATTGTTGTATAACAAAGTACTCCAAATTTTAGTGGCTTAAAACAACAACCATTTTTATTATATCTTACAGTTTGAGGGGTCAGGAATACAGGCAGATCTTGGCTGGCCAATTCTTCCTCTCTACATGACATTGGTTATACCGTGGTTATTCAATGGTATTCACCTAGTGGCTGGGCTGGAGGGTCCAAGATGACTTCACTCACATAACTGGTGTCTGGGAAGGGGTGTCTAGGAGCCTGGGTTTAGCTGGGTCCCTCTTCCTTTCTGGGTAGGACCTTTTTTTTCCAATAGCCTTTAATTTTTGAGAAATTTTAGGTTTACTGAAAAACTGATCAGAAATTACAGAGAGTTCCCATATATTCCCTCATCTCCTCCTCAACTTCCCCTATTATTAAGTTCTTGCATTAGTATGGTACATTTGTTATAAATGAAGAGCCAATATTGTTACATCATTCTTAACGGAAGTCCATAGTATACATTAGAGATCACTCTTTGTGTTGTACATTCTGTGGGTTTTAACAAATGCATAATGACATGTATCTACCATTACAGTATCATACAAATTAGTTTCACTGCCCTAAAAACCCTCTGTGTTCCACCTGTTAATCCACACCCCCCCCACCCACCTCCTCAAATTCCTCAAAACCACTGATCTTTTTACTGTCTCCATGGTTTTGACTTTTCCAGAATGCCATATAGTTGAAATCATACAGTATGTAGCCTTTTCAGATTGGTTTTGTTCACTTAGGAATATGTATCTAAGATTCTTCTATGTCTTTTCATAGATTGATAGCTGATTTCCTTTTATTGCTGAATAATAGCCCACTGTATGGATGTACTACTTTGTTTATCCATTCACCTATTGACGGACATTTTGGTCACTTCTATTCCAGGGCCTTTTTACATAGTGTCTCCAGCAAGGTAGTCAGACTTCTCCCATGATGAATCAGGGCTCCAAGAGACCAAAGTTGCCAGCTATCATAAAAGCAAGGCCAGAACTAGCATAACGTCACTTCCACCATATCCTATTGATCAAAGAAGTCAGAGGACAGCCAAGATTTAAGGGTATGGGTGTCAAAGATAACGAGGCCATCTTTAACCTACCACATCAGTCAATGAGAAGCAAACTCTGATGATCCTAGAGGCTCATTTCCTCCTTCCTATTGGTAGCTTCCCGAGAAGCTGATTCATCATATTTGGGACTCCTCTTTTTTTAACAAAATGATTGCTTATACCAGAAATGTATTATTATTATTACATAGTGACTTATAAACGCCAGAACCCAGTTTCCCTAAAAATATGTAGAGTGTCCTGATGTGTCTAGTCTAGCTATGTCTTGTCTAAGACGCCTTTTTTTAAGATAATGAGAGTTCAGAGACCAAATGAACACTGCTACGTCTCTACCTGAAGTTTTTCCCTAACATGTCTTATTAACCCTATGTATGTTTGTACTTACAGTGCAAGCTGTGTTTCTGGGCCCATCTTACACCTCACGAGCAATACCTCACTACCTTATACTTCACCAAGTCAAAAAATAAAAACATTTTCAGATATACAAATACTAAAAAAAATCACTTCCCACACATCCTTCCAAAGTTATTTAAAAATATTCTCCATCAAAAACAAGAAAAATGTGGTCTTCCAGGAGGTCTAACAAGCCAGAAAGAAGTAAAGAGAATCCCCAAGATGATGAAGAAGGGAGCTCTTAGGATATCTGCTGTGCACCAGGGTGTGGGCAACAAGTCCAGATTAAGCAGGTCAAGAAGTTCAAGGATACACTTCCACAAGAAGACGAAATTAATAAACTATCTGACATATCAGAGCATATTAAAAGGAGATCAAACAACTGTAAAAGATTTCAGGGTGAACTGATGATAAATACTTAGATAATTAAGCAAAGAAACCAAAGGCAGCTATTAACTCCAGGGAAATAAAAGAGTTGTGAAGGGAAGAAAAAGCAATAGTAGATCACTTGTGAATAGCTAAATCCTCCTGATAGTGGGAAGTGAATAGATAATGCCAAAGACTGAAAATCAAGATGTGGCTTTGAATGTATGTTATATAGAGATAAGGAAGAAAATAGCAAAGGACTTGGTCAATTAAGGTTGAAATTATTTGCCGCTGAGAATGGAGAAATGGGGGGAGAGGCTGATAGTGTGGGATTGCTGTTTATCACTACAAGCCTTATAGACATAAATAGCTAAACTATTTGGTTCTATAAGGCTCACAAACTTAAGTCTTTGTTCACATTCACCTTTTCAATGAAGTTTGCTCTGACCGCTCTAATCCTAGTTCCTCTGCCTCCCTTTTTTTCATAGTGCTTACCAGCTTCTAGCATCCTCTATAATTTGTTTATTTAAGATGTATAGTGTTTTTCCATGCTAGAATGTCGACAACACAGGGGCAGGAGCCTTTGTCTTTTTCATTTGCCAATATGACCCAGGTGCCCAGAACAGTGCCTGGAACATAGTAAGGGTCAATAAACATCACCCAAGTAAAATGAATTTGACTTTTTAAACTATGTGCATGGGTAACTTTGATTTTAAAAAGTAAAATAAACCATTCACCTCAAAATGCTACCACAAAGCAAAAATCCCATACTTGAACTATTGCTCAAACATCTTGGTCTTCTAATAAGAAATGCTATCATTAGTTTTCTCAGACTTCAAAAAGAATATTACTGTCAGTGTATTCCAACTGCCCAAACCTGATACAGACTTACCTTTCTGAAGCACTCAGACAGTTGGCAAGCACTGTAATACAATGAGCGAGACTTACATAACACTTAAAAATAAATGACGATTTATGTAAAGTTGTGAGAGATGAAGTTATTATGATGAAAAAAAGATACAATACATTTGAGGAGTAAGTGAATACTTCTGAGTTTAATTATTATTCACTAGTTTATACCTGGTCTTGTTTCAAAAATGATTTTAGGAAGCCTGTAAAAGTATAGAGAATATAACATTAAATTACATTTAAATTAAATTAAAGCTTGGCAAAAGAAGATAGAAAATCAAAGATACGACAAAGAGGAGCCAAGAAAGTGATTTAAAATATGTGCAATTATAACCTGATACTGGTCACAAATTTGTCTCTAAACTTTGAATCCATTAGTATTAGATTCAGCTACAAGTAACAGAGACTCAACATATGGGTGGTTTAAGTAAGGTAATACATGAGTTTATTTCTCTCACACATAAAAGTTCAGAGATGTGCAGTCCAGATCTGGTATGGGAGCTCAATTCCACAGGTCCTCAGGGATCCAGGGTCCTTCCATCTCATCCCAGTTCCCAATATAAAACTTGTCCCTATAGTCCAAGATGGCAGCATTCCTACTGTGGGCAGCAGAATGGAGAAAGAGAACGAAGAATGAGCAAGGATCACCTGCCAATTTTTTCCTAGGAAGCATTCCCATAAATTGCCACTGGATACTTCCACTTCCACCTCATTGTCCAGAACTTAGTGAAGTGGCTGCTCTTAGCTGCAAGGGAAGCTGGGTAAAGCAATCATCATCCTGGGCAGAAATATGTCCTATAAAACCTCTTTTAAAATAGACAAAGAGGAGAAATGGATCTGAAGGACAAGAGTGTCTGCCACGGCTTCGTAGCAACTGAAGGAAGAAAGGGAACATGGTCAGGTTCAAAATAACAGAGTTGATAAAGATGACCAACTGCTCAAGAGACTTGCTCCTGGTAAAAAGATTAGAAAGGGATGACTCTAGAGGTCTTCATAAAAAAGAAAAAGTTTGATCTTACCACATCAATGCAACTGTTTTACAGGACTGTTTCTTGTAACAACTCTTAATAATGCATTGACAGTTTAGAGAAAACACGTCTGCAGAGATTTGATTTTCTGAGTTCATTTTCACCACATTTTTAAAATCATAATAAAAACATGTTTCTTTGAACTTCATCATGTGAATGTCCTGGCATTAAATATACACTTATATATTTGTTTCAGAATTAAAGAAAACTCTATTTACCTTCGTTTACGGGAAAGAAACCACTGCAATCACAGGGACTACCAGAATATTGCAAGAAATGGTATGTAGCTTTCCATGAAGCCTTTACCAATGTGCCTTTAATGATTGGTTTTCTTTCATAAGTACCACAGAAGCTGAGAATTAGATAACAAGGACCACAGAATGAAATGAACAGTCTCCCCTTCCAACACCATTGCCCTTTCTGAGGGAGGGGCCCCGGGCTTAGAGCCTCTTACTCACAGCAGAAGAGAACAAGTACAAGGCATAGACCCGGGGGCAGGTCAGTCATCCAACAGTAAAGTTCTAGACAGGCCAAGGTGCAGGGCACTCAAGGCTTGGGAGGCAAGATCTAGGTGAGCATTAGCAGAACAAGGGCTGAGCAAAATCAGTCATTCACTGCAAAGGCTCTGCCCCTCCCTGTAGCGCAAAGTCTCCCACCTTTCTACTGAGGTTGGAGTTGTAAGAAAAATAGCTGTTTGTGGCTGAAATCCCAAAGCCATTAAGGAAGGAAAGTTTTCAGAGTGTTGTTGTGACTTCCAGGTCTCCGTCAGCTTCCCATGTTTCCCAAGATGTCTGTGACTTCCGGGCTTACTTCTTACTGTGTGGTTCTCACCTCCCACCTGGGACCCAGATTCAGTCCACTGCCACAAGATTTCAGTGAAACTCCTGACTGATAATCCATGGCCTGGCTAGTGCCTAATGAATTGCCAAGTAATTTTTTGTGACACCAAGATGCAGAGATGACGAACACTTAGTGTGTGTGTTCCCACTCATCTTCCTAAGTCTGGGGAAGATATTACTGATCAGCCTTGGCACTCTTGTCTACTACACTCAGATTCCACCACAGCAATTCTCATAACACAGTACACCTGACAATCATCATCAACAGATTGACTTGGCACATAAAGTTAAACCTATTTGCCATCCCTGTGCCATCTCTAATTAACAAGAGTGTTAAGGAATTTTCCAGGCAGTGCAAGTTTTAACTAAATATATGACCTACAAATAATGTATTTCTTATATATTCTACACAGAATAAATGTTCTATTCTAAGAACAATATAGTTTTTTTTTACTAATGAAATAATAGCTGATGTTTATTAATCTCTTACAACTGCTAAGAACACTTTATGTATAATATTTCAGCTAATCTTTTCAACAAACTGTAAGGCAAGTATTATTATATTTCTTCAGTTCAAAGATACCACTGATTATCATAGTTCTGGGGAGTGTTAAGGGAGAAAACAAGGAAGGAAAAACTTCAACGTACACATTGATTGCAGCACTCAACCCAATATCAAATGTGTTAAAATCTATTTCTCAGAATTGAGGAATTATAATGGTATCCACACTGTTACAGCTGAGAAAACAGAGGCACAGAGAGACCCAGAACTTTGTGCCGGATCACAGAAGTAGGAAGTTGCAGAGCTGAAATTTGTACCCAGTTTGTCTCACTCCACTCAGATACCAACAAAGATAATATAGTCACTAGTCTGTGATCCGAGATGATCCACAGAAAGAGATCGGCCTCAACTCTCTGCATATGAACACACAGTTTATTGGAAAATTATCATCGAAACTGGCTGTGAATCATCATAAACACAAAGTGAATATTGGACCCTTTTCTCCTTCAGTGAGATATTCAAGCAGCTGTAATGCTGTCAAAAGCTTTCTGTCAATGTCGACTGTAAAAAACAGAGGAAAAAAAACACTAGTGTGGAATATTATGCAGCTCTAGAAAATGATGGTTAAAAGTCCATATATTTTTATTTAGAAAGACAAAACACTGCCAAAAGGAAAATCAGGATATAAAATTGGATAGTAGAGTTTAATCTACTATATTTTTTAAAATAGAAGAAAAAACTAGCTGTACCTAAAATATTGGTAGAAAACACACCAAAATCATTATGTTTGATAAGTTATGGATGATGGCTTTTTCCTTTTTATTTTATTTTATTTTTTTACTTTTCTGTTTCCCAAAGATTTTACCTTTATTTAGAAATAAACTTAAAAAAAGACTCTAGAAAGAAACTGAGTCTAGGAACAGTAAAGTCTTGCCCAAGATCCCAGAGCTGAGGGTACCAGGTGAGGGTGGGGGAAAAGCAATAGGATCCTGCCAGAAACGCCACTGTAAGCTGCTGTCTCTGTGTGCCTATGACACCAGCCTTTCTCTCTCTAACAAGACCCAGCCTTGTCAACTCAACATCACTTTCTACCTGCAATGAATGCAGCGATCTTTTGTAAAATCAAAAAGAGCAAAGTAAGGTATTCCAAAAAGTACTCAGTACAATTTATAGTAGACGTTTCTCCTTTGGTGGTATGCTATCTTGACAGCATGCCTTTAAAATTCAGATTGTGGAGATAAAAAGGGAAAAAGGAGATGGGAGGAGAGCCTAATCATGAACAAACATGCATGTCAAAATTTGATGGAAACCTGTGGCTTCTGTCAGACATTTGTCTAATGAATAGATGCTGGGTGGGGGGGATTCTTTCTTTCCTTTTCTTTAAATTTGCAACCCTTAGAAATACATAGAGTATATATTTTGTCTAGTAGAACTTCTTTGAAGATGTATCTGGACTATTTTTCTAAGGATGTAATTCTAAAAGGATTTTTTTTTTTTTTTTCGTTTCTCACAGTTACTCATTAGTCAGTGTTCTGGTTTTATTCTCTGGCCCCTCTTCCCAGTTTTCTTGTTTTTCCTCACTATGGATTTCCTCTTGATATTCAGCATGTAACCTGACTACTCGCGCCAAGTTATTTCAATTACTCCCCAAGGTTTTTATTAGATATAGGAAAAGTCAGCCTTCTACATCCTGCATATTTATGGCTACACTTATTTTTCAGAACCAGCAAGAGAGAGAGAGGAGAAAAGAAAGAAAGAGTTGAATGGAATATTAAAGCGTTTTTTAAAAATTGTAGGGTAAGAATTAAAGAAACAGCTCCTATTTTCATCTTGATGTTTATGTACAAGATCTCAAAAATTTCTCTAGATACCTCTACCAGAAACCACTGCCAGAGATTATAAAACATTTTAAATTGTAAAATGTCAAAGTCATCTTTAATTTGGATACTAATTCTCTGGCTTGGGGGTAAGCCAAAGCAAGTCTCCTTCCAATTAGCAAAGGAGATGGTTTGCAGTGGCTCTTACAGCTTCCAACATGCCAATCAGCCCCAGTGAGGGCGGCCAGTGTCTGAGGAGGAAGGGCCAAAACACCGCAGGGCTGAATGCCTCCTCACAGAACATCACCTTTCTTCTCAGAGATGCAAAGGGAGGCCAGAGAGCAGAGATCTTCCCCTCCTTGTTGCTTTGTAATATATTCTCCTCTCCTTGCAGTATACAATAGCAGACTGGTTTTGAATTCAGGCCCTGGAATTGGTAGGTGACTTGGACAGATTGGTTAACTTCTCTGGCCTGTTTCTGCATCTATCAAATGGGGATCATGGTTCAAAGAGCACACCTGTCAAAGGTGACCCCGGTACCTCATTCTGGGGTTGCCAAGACAGCAAGCTAGCTCCGGTGGGCCATCTTCGCCCCACTCTCCTGGGGCGGAGGCTGCACCCAAACTCAGTGGAATGATGGGGTTCAGAGGACAAACCCAGCCTTGCAAGTTTGCCCTTTCTCCAATCAAGCCAATTCCTTAAAATATATCACATGACATTGTGGAATTCGTCACAAAGCCCAGGTGGGGCCCACTTTGCACAGTCCGGATAATAACAGTCCATAACTGAACTTCATGGAGCTGCTATAAGGTTGAATGGGAAAAATGCAGTGCGTCCTAAATGTCCACCATCATTGCTAACTCCACCTACCACCCATCCTACTATTTACTCAGCATTTTAAAAAATCACTTTTCCAATGGAAATTATTTTTTTAAAGAAATAAGCAGATTTGAAAAAAATAAAATAAATTTAAAAGATCTATGCCCATGATGGGAAGGCCTGTGGCTCTCAGAGTTTGAGGGCAAAAGGAGGGGTGTCTAGGGTTGGGTCTCCAGGCCCCTGGGGACAGGAGAAGGCAGGAAGGTAATGGGCATGGGTGAGGGGCAGCAAGCTTGACCTGGAGAATCTGGCAGAAAGAATGGGGCTTCCTCTGGGAGGAAAAAAGCAGAGCTAAGCAGAGGAGTGGGAAGTGATAGAAACTAGTAAATGGCAGGTCTCAGATTGACAGAGGGCAGCTGAGGTGAGAGATGGAGGAGAAATGAGCAGGACCACAGAGGGAGCCCTAGGGAATAGGAGATGGGTGCAGCCTGGGGAGCAGGCTCAGGGCTCCCCTTGGGAGGCTGGAGGAAATGTAAAGCAAGGACAGGATCAAGGTGGAAGGGAGTAAGAGCGGAGGGTGGGGCAGCTGAGGACCCTGAGGATGGGTGGGACGAGAGATGGAAGCTGTGGGGTGGAAGAGGCTGGAGAACATGCTGGAAGGAGGAGAAGCACAAGAGTTTCACTTTCTCTCTAGCAGAGATGATCACTCCTCTGAGACTAGACATTTAAGCACAGATGCCAGTCAGTATCCAGCTGGGGAGGCCAGCACAGAACACATGAACTCCGAAACCTCCTCCTATACCTGTGCTGCACGTGTCACTTTTTGGAACCTCGGCTTTGGGCCTCGGGGCCTCGTCCTCAGTGAGGACTCAATGAATATTAGCTTTTATTCAGCCCTCACTGTCCTTGCCTGACCTCATTCCCCCCTCACTCACACGCCCAGCAGAGACAACTGTCCCGTCACAGCTGCCCTTTGTCCCTGCCTCTGTTGTGCACTTTCCTCAGCTTGGAGCTGAGTCGTTTGCTCTAAGTCTGGCTTCCCAGTCTGATGGCGAGCACGACCCACGTGGGAACCACACCATATTCCAGCACTAAGCTCAGCGCCTGCTGCACATAGTTGGCACTTGTCAACCCGACACACTTTTTTTTTTAACCTAAATGATTCTCAGGAGTTACATGTAATATCTGGAGAGAAGAAAAGCACACACGGTAATCTTTTGCCAACCTGAACCCCTCCATGGTGGGCAAAACCCATGAGTGGCAAGATAGCACTTCATTTAAAATAAAGGGTAGGAGAAAGACAAACGTGAAAGTGGTATCCAATATGTATTTTTAAATAAATAAAAATTCATAAGGTATCTACTTCCAAAATAAAAGAGACTCATCTGCTTTAAAAAACAAACTCCAGCCCCTGGACCTCCATGGCCGCAGTGCAGCCTGCAGAGGAGGGCAGTCTGACGGGCATCTGGGCTGTGCAGAGGATCTCTTTACAGTTTCCAAACAGAACTTTACTAGCTTGGACTGGAATAGCTTTTCCACTGGCAGCCTTCCTCATTTTGTTTTTGCAAGTTGAGCAAAACCTTGGTGTAAACACCTGTTTTGGGTTGCTTTGTTTTCAGAAAGTCAGAAGTGCTTAAGGACATGGTTTTTTTTTTTCCTGGCCCAATCTTCCACCCATACCACAAGAGGTTACCCCTCTCTGTGCACCCATATGCTCCCCCACTTACTGGGAGAGTGGGGAGCAGGAGACTAACTGGAAGTACATAGATATGAAAAACGGAGAATTTTAACACTTCGCTAAAGGGCATGTGTTTTTAGCCTCACTTACCCAACCCCACCCCAATCCCCTTGCTGCCAACCAAATTTGATCTTGAATGTCTTAACTTCTCCACCCCCCTCCATACCCCACACCCCAAAAAACTTCATCTTGCTCCTTCCTTTCTCTGGGCTTTGGTTAAACCATCGGGAGAATAGCAGAGAATCTGACAGGGGCAAAATTCAGGCCAGCCCATGAAATTCGTATTCAGCCCATCTGCATGATAGTGTTGGAAAGGCTAAGCGGGTGGGTGGAGAGGAGGAAAGAAAGTTGGGCAGCTGAAAGGAAGAGTTTCTAAGGTGGATTGAGGAGGGAGGCCCTGGGGCAGAATCAGAGTGAGGGGAGAGGATGGAAGAGGAGAGGATTTCTACATGATGCACGGAACTGTGTGTCCGTGACAGCTATGAATAAGCTCAGTGCTCCCTTCTGACGGCTGTTGAGCTGTTTCTTCTACACATCACTGTTCTGACATGAACCACACAAGATTATCGGCAAAGAAAACTGCCTTATTTGTATATCAAAATACAGTACAACTCACTCTTGTCACTCTCCAGTGAAAAATCAGGAGACAGGCGAGCCCTAAATTCATGACACTTCATTAATTCTGCTTATATTGTTGAGTGCCAGTGGCCGTAATAGGCACAGAGGATAAAAAGGCTAAATGCTCATGCATGCCTAGACCACGTTCAAGTCATGACCTCTCACTGGCTGGTTCTATAACCTCAGGGAGTCCCTTCTGCATTCTGAGCCTCAGTTTCCTTATGTGTAAAATAAAGGGCTTATACCAGATAATCTCAACTTCCATCCAAGCTCTATGATTCTGAAATTCTAAATCAGAGAATTTTAGACTAGCAATCTTCAGGCTCACAGCACGTTTAAGTTTTTTGCTTTTTAATTTAATTTGCTGCTGATACAGTCATGCACCACATAACAATGTTTGGGTCAATGACAGGCCATATATAGGACAGTGGTTCCATAAGATTATAATGGAACTGAAAAATTCCTATTGCCCAGTGTCATCATAGCCATCATAAAGTCATAGCTTGAGGCATTACTCATGTGTCTGTGGTGATACTGGTGTTAAAAAACAAGAGAAAAGGAAATTGCAGGAGAAGAAAAAGAACCCCCAAGAAAATTCTCAGTGAAGGGTTTAGCACAAGCTTTAAAACCTCAACAAGCTCCTTAAAAAGTTTAAAACAGGGCCAGCCCCGGTGGCCTAGTGGGTAAGTTCAGTGCACCCAGCTTCGGCAGCCTGGGTTCAATTCCCAGGCGCAGACCTACACCACACATCTGTTAGCGGCCATGCTGCAGAGGCAGCTCACATAAAAAGGAAAAAAAGAGGAAGGTTGGCAACAGATGTTAGCTCAGGGTGAATCTTCCTCACCAAAAAAAAAAAAAAAGAGTTTGAAAACATGGGCTCCAACACTGAAGAAGTTCTCATTAATAGAGAGGAATGTTCATAGTGCATTATCTGCTTACAAGCAAATTTATGGTGAAAAAAACAAAAACAAGCAAACCACCATGGACATATTTCTGAAAAGAGTGACACCTCCTCAAGAAGAGCCTCGGGCAGGTCCTCCAGGAGGTGTTCCAGGAGAAGGCATTGTTAGCATAGGAGAGGACAGCTCCATGCATGTTACTGCCCCTGAAGACCCTCTGGGGGAACAAGACGCAGGGGTAGAAGACAATGATATTGATGATCCTGACCTGCCTAGGCCTAGGCTGATGTGTGTATTTGTGTCTTAGTTTTTAACAAAAAGTTTACAAAGTAAAAAAAAATTAAAAATTTTAAAAATAGAAAAAAGCTTATAGAATAAGGATATAAAGAAGAAAAATATTTTTGTACAACTGTACAATGTGTTTGTGTTTTAAGCTAGGTGTTATTATGAAAGAGTCAGAAAGTTAAGAAAATTTATGTTTATAAAGTAAAAAAGTTACAGTAAGTGAAGGTTAATTTATTATTGAAGAAAAAATATATTTTTTATAAATTTAGTGTAGCCTAAGTGTACAGTGTTTGTAAAGTCTACAGCAGTGTACAGTAATGTCCTAGGCCTTCACATTCACTCACCACTCACTCACTGACTCACCCTGAGCAACCTCCAGTCCTGCAAGCTCCACTCATGGTAAGTGCCCTATACAGGTGTACCATTTTTTACCTTTTATACCATATTTTTACCATACCTTTTCTATGTTTCGATACACAAATACTTACCATGGTGTTACAATTGCCTACAGTATTCAGTACAGTAACATGCTGTCAGGTTTGTAGCCGAGGAGCAATAGGCTATAACATAGAGCCTAGGTGTGCGGTAGGCTATACGATCTAGTTTTGTGTAACTACATTCTATGATGTTCGCACAAGAACGAAATCTCCTAAGGACGAATTTCTCAGAATGTTTCCCCATTAACTAAATAAAATCGACGCACGATTGTATTTAAAAATCAAGAGATTTTACATAAAAATCTGACTTCCTATTTATCTTCGAAAAGCATCAGCTCTGGCAACACAGCCACACTCCTGCCTGGCAACACTTTGTTGGAGCTGAGTAGTGGCCTCCCCTTCAGGTGGATTATATGTCATGTGTTTGGTCATGATTCCCGCTCTGCTCCCTTCACACATAGATTTAGCTACCTGGCCCCTATGGGCATTTGAGTTTGCAACCCCTCTCCCGAGTCTAAGTGACCGGGAGCTCGTCAAGTGAAAGTAGAACTAGGACTCCAGTTCACAACAAGCCAGAAGGTACGAAAGGGAGGAACAGCTCTGAGAGTTGACCAGGCCCTGGGCATCCAGCAGGAGGAGAGAAACTGAGTCTGGGAGATGTTCTGACAAGAGTAGACATGAGAGAGAAGTCCATCCTGCTGTTAGACTTAGACCTGACAAAAAGGGGTTTGATTCCTCAACAAGCCAAAGAACTGTTGACGCTGCTTGCCCTGGGCACAGAAACACCACTGTTCACGCCTCACTCCAAGTCAGAAAGAACAGGCTGATGTCCTTTCGGCCCATGGCAGCTAGTCATATGTTTTCGCCAAGAATACTGCCAAGCACCGTTGGCACAACCCTCTAGGGCCATCCATTAGCAGGATGGGTGAATTTAGGTTGCTATTGTTATTATTACTTCTATAGATTTTAGCTAATATTAAGTATTGCTTACTTAGTTCAGTTCAAGTACTGCTTTAACAAGTACTATAGACTGAGTAGCTTATAAACAGCAGAAATTTATTTCTCACAGGTTTGGAGGCTGGAAGTCTGAGATCAGGGTCCAACACGGGCAGGTTCTAGTGAGAGTCCTCTTCACGGTTGCACAGTGCTGACTTCTCATTGTATCCCCTCATGGCATGGCAGAAAGAGAGCGAGCCTCTGGCCTCTTCTTATAAGCGCACGCCATCCTCATGACCTAATTACCTCTCAAAGGTCCCAACTCCAAATCCCATCACAATGGGGATTAGATTTCAACATATGAATTTTGGAAGGACACGAACATTCAGTCTATGAAAAGACACGTCTCTAAGACAGACACTATGCCAAGTACTTTACATACTCTATCCCCATTTAATCCACAAAGGAACCCTATTTTACAGATGAGGACACTGAGGCTCTGAAAGGTTAGGTAACTTGCCCAAGGTCCATTAGCTTGTCAGTGGTAGAGCTTAAACCCGTGTCTGTCTCATACCAGACGTACTAGATAGAGCATGTCTGTCCATGCTCCCAACCATGCCATAACATCCCTCTTTCGGATTCTAACCTCTAAAGCCACCATCTTGCTTCCTAAAACAACCAACACCCGCCTTGGAGGCAGCTGAATGTCAGAATGAGACACCTTGACCCAGCCTCTGTGCCAGCCCTCTTCATCAAAGATGGTCTTCTCAGAAAGGGATAGAGGCAAGAAAAAAGTAAAAGAAGGATGAAGAGACAAACTATGAATGAGTATTAATCCAGGCTTAGTTGAATTCAGTTATACATAGAAGGGCTTATTATTTTTATACCCACCCCCGCCATGATCCCTACTCTGGAAAAAATAGGTTTTGTACCTTCAACTAGCTAATAACTGAGCATCTGCTATCGTATTCTTGCCAAAAAATGCATAACCTGAATTTAATTGTGAGGAAACATAAGACAAACCCAAATCAAAGGTCATTCTATAATGTAATTGGTCAGTATCCTTCAAAAGTGTCAAGGTCATGAAAAATAAAGACTGAGGAATCGGTCCAGATTAAAGGAGACACGAGTATGACATGTGATCCTGAATTGGACTCTGGCCGAGAAAGTGGTCATTAGTGGGACAATTAGTGAAATTTGAATAAGGCCTGTAGACAAGACAATAGTATCATACCAATGTTATTTCTTGATTTTGATCATTGTACTATGATTATGAAATATGTTCACATTTAGGGAATCTGGGTGAAGGGCATGTGTAAATCCCTTGTTCTATTTTTGCACTTTTTAATAAATTATTTCAACTTTTTTGGAAATCATTTAAAAATTTTAAGACAATTTTGTTAAAGCCACAGAGTATGTGGAGAAGCAAAAAAGTCACCTTTGCCAAGCAGAAGTAGGCCTTCAGTAAGTATTTGGTGAACCCAACTACTGGGTTGAATATTTGGCCTCAACCCAAAACGTTTAGAGGAGATGACAGAAATTATTTATAACAAAAAAACTAGGACAATTTTATTTGGGAGCCATGATCCAGTGTGGTCACAGCAACAAAGACAGATTTTAATGCCAATTTTTGAGACGCTTGACCTAAAAGGCAAATGCTTACAGATACACTCAATGCCTGCAGGCATTAAAACTTGCTATTTCTCTTAAGGATCAAATGTATCTCCAAGATACAATGTTCAATTACAACAGCAACTTTTGAAAGAGAAACATTTCAGTTTGACACATCTTAGAGGGACACATTTGCCTCCTTTTATTAGGAGACATCATTCCCATTTTTAATACTTTCAAGGTTTTCAATTTCAAAGGATCATTAAACAATGGAGACATTCTGATCCAAGTGGGACTATTTCTTAGGATTTATCTATGTAACCCTTCCTGGCTTCTTGTTTTCGCAACTCATCCAGGCCGGAGCAGGGCACCTGACAATGATCGTAATGTGATGAGCGTGTGCTTTCTGACTCTTCTGTTAGGTCAAGATTTTCATCTACCTCTTGAATCTGCACACCTGCAGAGAGCAAATTCAGAAGCAAATTTCTTACACTTTTTTATGTAATTGTCAGTGGCAAGGGCTGCTGATGTCCTAGGGGGGTCTCCTTTCAATGGGTCCCTTTTGTTTAGGGCTTGAGATAAAAGACATCATGGGGAAAGCTCCCTGCTACTTGTGTTGATAGCTTAAATGAACTAGCCGGGTTTCCATCAGCTCCAAAGCCCCCTGGGCTGTGCCTTTTAACCCTGGTCTCTTCTTTTACTTCCCTTCCTCTCATTTTCCACTTGATTTTCCCCCCACCACTCCCTCTGTTTCCTCTCCAGTATTGCAATAGGTGCTAGAAATACAAAGATGAGCAAGACAAAGTCCCTGCCTTCAAGATCATAACTAAATGGAAGAGAGAGACAAATAAGAAAACAATTATGATTCTTGTAAAATGACACAATATAGAGGTGGGTTAAGGCCTCTGGAGATGAGAGAAATTTAGCTCTGCCTGGAGAGGGAGAGCAAAATTGCATAGGGAAGGTACATTTGAGCAGAGAGCCCTACAGAAGAAAATAGGAGTCAAAAAAGTGTAGGGAGATAGTGACTTGGTGCACAGAGGCTCCGAGGGTGAAATACCTTCGGTGAAGAGGGAGAAGTTCACCACGACTGAAGGATACTTGTGAAGCCATGTCAAGTTTTGGGACTAGGAGGGTAGATTAAAGTCACGCTGGGAAGGCTGTTACATTCTTTTAAAAATATATGTTTGGGAGAATCGTTTATCTAGTTTGTCACAGAAATTCAGAACCACACTTGTGAATTTGAAAGCATTTTCAGTAGTAGAAACACAATCAGAAACTGTCACAACAAACAGTTAGTTATTAAGTGCCTACTATTTTGAGCTCAAGGTCAATATATTAGTCTGAATGTTTTTGCTTATTGCAAGCAAACATTTTTAGAGAAAAGAAGGAATTTAAATTTCTCACAGCAGATTTTTTAACTGGATTATACAAATCATGCTTTTCAAAATGCTTCCTAAAGTATGAAAATACAAGTAAAATCTGCATTATTTAAAGTTAAGTAACATTATTAGAATTATTTTAGGTCAATGTATGACATCATATTTTCTATGATGACTTTTTATACTCTCTATAATGCATTCAGGTTTCTGGTTCTGGGTACAATGGAGTCAGCACTCTTCACTTGGTTTGTCCCACTGAATGCAGCTATAAAACCTGGACAGAATGAATGGAACAGCTATTGGAGGACTCTAGAAAGTGAATAGTAGCAGGCTGATTGAAGGAGAAAACTAGAATTAGGAGTACATACCACCAAACCAGCAGTGAGGTTAGCATTTTGTTGTCCTCTGATATCTCCTGACCTGGACTCAGGGTCACCAAAACCCAGAAGTGATGAGTGGCACAGAGAGATCATGTCAGAAGAAACCCTCTAGTTCTCACTCTAGAAAAGGGAAAAGGGTGTCCTGGCAGTCACTGCATCGGCACTGGGGACTTGAAGGTGCCTAAAATTCTACGGGGAGGGAGGGACTGCCTGTCCAGTTGGAAGAGCTGTAGTCCCAGGAGGGTGGGGCAAACCCTCTATTGCTTATTTTCTCACTGTGTCCTCCTACTGGTAGGTCCTACCATGAGTGAATTTCTGGGAAGTGCATAGGAGAGTGGGCGATGAAAGTTGGGGCTTTAGGACCAAAGAGGGGAACCACAAAGTACTAGAGACATCATGGAGAGGGAGGAACTTGGGAAAGCAACCCCGTAAAGTTCCCTATGAACTCCTGGGCTCACTCCTAAACTGCACATGCATGGATTTGATCCTTAATAGCACACCAACGACTTTGAGAACTGAACTTAGACATAGACCACTGTCCAGGTCCCAGAGTGGCCACTCATTGGCACAGACATGAGACAAATCAAAACAGCACTACAAAGTCTTTGAAAATGAAACTGACAATGAAATCACAACCTCACAGACAGCTGGTTAGAACTTGCCACCTGAACCTAATCGGGTGATTTGCCTAATATACAACAAAAGCACGAGACCCAGAGCTTTATAATATCCAAAATGCCCAGGATGAAATCCAAAATTAGGGGGCTGGCCCGGTGGCATAGCAGTTAAGTTCACACACTCCGCTTCAGCGGCCCAAGGATCGCAGGTTCAGATTCCAGGCGCAGACCAACACACCGCTCGTCAAGCCATGCTGTAGCAGTGTCCCATATAAAGTAGAGGACGATGGGCACAGATGTTAGCCCAGGGCCAATCTTCCTCAGGAAAAAAGGAGGATTGGCAACAGATGTTAGCTCAGGGATGGTCTTCCTCCCACACACACACAAAAAAATCCAAAATTATTCAGCACACAAGGAATCAGAAAAATCTCAACTCACATGGGAAAAGAAACCAACAGATGTCAATGCCAAAATGATAGAGATGTTGGAACTATCTGACAAAGACTTTAAAGCAGTGGCTATAAAATGCTCCAAAATGTAAGCAAACACTCTTGAAATGAATAGAAAGAGGGAAATTCTTGGCAAAGAAATAGAAGATATAAAAAAGAACCAGATGAAAATTTTAGAATTGAAAAGTACAATAACTGAAATAAAAAGCTCACTAGATGGGCTCAGTAGTAGAGTGGACTTGAAGATAGAGCAATAGAACTTTTACAAACAGAGAGAAGTAAAGATTGAAGAAATAATGAACAGAGCCACAGAACAGGTGAGATAATGCCCGTATTAGTCAGGGTTCTCCAGAGAAACATAAACAATAGGAGTTATATATCTAAATATAATAAAAAGAGAGAGACATGATGATATACTTAGAGAAAGATTATAATGAATTGGTTCACATGATTATGGAGGCTAGCTTGTCCAAAATCTGCAGAGTGAGCCAGCAGGCTCAAGATCCAGGAGAGCTAATGCTACAGTTGCGGTCTGACGCAGTCTACTGTTGAACCAGGAAGAGCCAATATTGCAGATGAAGACCAAAGGCAGTCTGCTGGAGAATTCCCACTTGCTTGGGGGACGCCAGTCTTTTTGTTTTCATTTTTTGTTTTTGTTTTATTCAGGCCTCCAACTGATTGGAGGAAACCCACCCACATTTACTCATTTAAATGTTAGTCTCTTTCAAAACACTCTCACAGAAATATCCAAAATAATATTTGACCAAATATCTGAGCACCCTGTAGCCACACAGTTGACACATAAAATTAAACATCACAGTACAAAAAAAGTCTAGCATTTGTGTTATCAAAGTCCCAGGTGAAGAGGAGAAAGAGTAGAGTGCAGAAAATTTATTTGAATAAATAATAGCTGAAAAATTCCCAAATTTGGCAAAAGAAAACAGTGAACCCCAAACAGGAAAAACCCAAAGATATCCATGCCCAACACAAAATAATCAAACTGAGTCAAAGAGGAAGTCTCAAAGGAATTTAGAAATATTTTTAACTAAATGAAAATACAACATATCAAGTTTGTGGAATACGGCTAAAGCTGTGCTTAAAGGGAAATTTATAGCATTAAGTGCATACATTAAGAAAGAAATAAAAGTCTCAAATCAATAATCTAAGCTCCTACCTCAAAAAACTAGAAAAAGAACAAAATAAATCCAAGCAAGCAAAAGGAAGGAAATAATAAAAAGAACATTAATCAATAAAATCAAAAACAGAAAAATGGAAGAGAAAAGCAATGAAATCAAAAGCTGGATCTTTTAAAAGATCAATAAAATTAATAAAGCGTCAATACAGGGTCAAGGGCAAACATGGCGCACAGCTTTGTTTTTTCAGCACACGTAGCATTTTTAAAAATCATTGAATTAGTTACCAACATCTAAAACTTGAGAGATTTTGTAAACTTCCAGATTTCCAACTTCCACTGTGAAATCAACACTGGCCCCCCATTCTGAATAGCACAAATCCATCAGAGTTGAGTAGCAGCTGCTCTTTCTAGATTGGGTTGATCTGTAATGGGCCCAGCCAGCGTCACTGCACCTGCCAGGCCCTGCAGGTGTCTGAGCTTGTGACTCCTGATCCAGATAGTTCCTTAAAGCCATTTCATGGTGTACTTGAGTGGACTTGTGATTGATAAACTAAAATGCACCTCAAGCCCTTTTCACAAGTTCTTGTACAAGAACTAAATATAGTTCACGTAGTCTCATATAAGAACTAAAATCTTCTATTTCATTCACTACTAATGTCTATTATTAAATTGGTATCTGAAATAGATTACTAGCTGAGATGCTGCTTACTGGCTGTAAGACCTTGAGCAAGTCTCTTTCCCTCCCTGAGCCTCATCTGTAAAGTGGGCTACTTGATTGCACACTCTCGAAAGTCCCACCCAGCACTGATGCTCCAGGACTTTACATATAATCTGTAAGGATTGCCGAGAAGCAGAGTTATGAAGCTAATGATGCTGACGCTTGAGGGCCCCTCACTTGCCTGGTGACCATATGTATTTGTAAAATTTACCAACTTAAGATATTTAACCGCAACTGGTTAAGACCCTTGTCTCTTTCCACTCGGGCTTCCCTTTATGTCAGGTCTCATTGTTGTGTTTTGTGTTCTTTTCCTTAAAGAGGATCCTCCAAATTATACAAGCTTCAGAACTCACAATCTGGACCTGCCCCTGTCCTATTCAGATAGTTATAGCAAAGATGGCATTAATGAGAGATTTGTGTCTGAGTCTGTGTAAAAGTATCAGATATTTTATTGGGAATTATCTTAGGACTTCAAGAAAGGAAACACCACTTTTCTTTCAGTTCTCTGCTTCACACCACTTCTTCAGGGCTTCTCTGAATCCCTAACACTTTATGTTCATTACTTGTTTAATAACTATAAGCTTCAAAAGAATAGGGACCATATCCTTTCTATTTACTGATGTGTCCCCAGCATCTACTACAATGCCTGGCACATCATAAGTACTCAGTGAAGGTTACAGAATCAACGAATTAATCTACAAAGACCTATTATATTTAAATATACCCCATCTCTTTCCATGAAGAATTTGAGACTGAGCGCCTACTCTGGGCCAGGCACGAAAAGTTACAAGCTCATGTAGAAGACCATTAAAAGTGAATTGAGGGGCCACCCAGTGGCGCAGCGGTTTCATCCACGCTTGGCAGCCCGGGGTTCGCAGGTTCGGATCCCGGGCGCCCGCCGACGCACTGCTTGTCAGCCATGCCGTGGCGGCGTCCCATATAAAGTAGAGGAAGATGGGCACGATGTTAGCCCAGGGCCAGTCTTCCTCAGCGAAAAGAGGAGGATTAGCAACAGATGTTAGCTCAGGGCTGGTCTTCCTCACGAAAAAAAAAAAAAAGTGAATTGAGTGCCCAGAACATAAAGCATTTGTCGCTGTGGTCAGCACTGATCCAGCAGTGGAAATGTAAACTGAAATTTTTTCATGGAAGGACAACCAGTGCTGAAATTATGTGAAACTCTTTTTTCTCTTCTTGCAGTGCACTCTGCTTTATTTAAAAGGGACTGAATGAGCCAGAATTCAGACTTTGATGGCCATTAAGGACCCTCCTCTTTCCTTAATTGGGAACAGGTAGATTCTCCGTTGGACCACCTTGACAAATAAATAAAATGCCTGTATTTCATGGTCAAACCTTTCCATTTCTCTGAGCCATATTGTAGAGACCAGAGTATGGACCTCTTAAAGGTAGTGCCAGTTCTTCAAATGTTCACCTTGTTTTGCCACATTCCCCAGGCTAGGGGCTATCTTTCTCTCCAGCTCACATCTTCCAGTTCCAACTGCTTCAGTAAGTATTTCCTGTAATGGTAGTGGCAGCAAGCAGTAGCAAAATCAGCAGCTGAGAAGAAGTCTATATACAGGAGAAGGAAGACAATAGAGATTGGGAGGGAGAGAGACAGAAAATGTTGATGGGGCTGGCAAAAGGATGGCAGAACAACAGGAAAAGGGAATTAAGAGAGAAAGTGATATGGGAATTACATAAACTAATTACATAATCTCATAAAACTGAGACTTCCAAAAGGAAATGGAAATCTTGGAAGGTGCAACAACTTTGGAACTAAGAAACTTCTGTGTTCATGTTATAAATACCCACCAGAAAAAAATAAACATTTGGGTGAAGTAGAGTAGGCACTTTCTCTCTCTTTGGGTGGATGTTTGTGACTGTTAGTTTTACATCCACCTCAACAGGTTGCCCTTGGTCTGCCATCCTTGTCCTGAGCAGCAGAAGGATGTGGGTGGTGTGGGCAGGGGGGCGGGGCTACCCATGTGGAATGCCATGACAGGTTTTCATTTTCGTTTTCCTCAAGCTCTGTGGGTGCTTTGCACCTCAAATTCCCAGCTCTACTCTGGATAATGAGGAAAATTATTGGCTTGACCTTGTCCTTTAATTTTTTTCCCACTCATGGCTTGAGCTTTCATTAGTTTTCATTTCTCATTAAGAGAAAAATCAAAGAGTGAGAATTAAACACCTCCTGATTTATTATCTCACTGAAAATGGGAAGTTGAGAGTCATGGGGCTGGAATTGAATGAAGGGCCCAGCCGATGAGATGAGTGACCAGCCACTGCAGGATACCACATGAGCATGGAATGGCGGCCCTCCTTTTCTTCCCTCTTGAAAACAATAGGGAGCAGTCTAACACCCAGAAATACTTTGAGTCTCTACATTTAGGATTCAATGTTATAAAGTCTGGCACCTTCTCTGAGCAGAGATAATAGACTCAAATCACATTGGATTTTCCTCTTTTCAAGTGTTGGGATTGGATTTCCATCAAACCTTTCTCCAGTACTCAATTATATGTTTACCCCCATAGACGCTACTCCTCAGGTACAGAGTCCATGTCCAACTCAATTGTTAATTTCCTACAATATGTCAGGCACATGGCAGGGGCTCAACGAATGAATGGAGAGGGTGAGTGAATGCATGCATCCTGAGATGAACTGACTGCTCTTAATTTGTATGTTTGCATGCATATTTAATAATACCCTGTCTCACCATAAAAAGGGAATAAAAACAGTATGGCGGTTCCTCAAAACAATTAAACATAGTATTATCATATGACCCAGCAATTTCAATTAGGTGTATGTATACACAAAAGAATTGAAAGCAGGGACCTAAACAGATCTTTGCACACCAGAGCTCATAGCAGCATTATTCACAACAGCCAAAAGTTGGAAACAACACAAATGCCCATGAAAGGATGAATGGATAAACAAAATGTGGCATACACATACAGTGGAATATTATTCAGCCTCTAAAAGGAAGGAAATTCTGACACATGTTACAAATGGATGAACTTTGAAAACATGCTAAGTGAAATAAGCCAGACACAAAAAGACAAATATTGTGTGATTCCACCTATAAGAGGTATCTAGAATTGTTAAATTCATAAAGACAGAAGGTGAATGGTGTTATCAGAGGCTGGGAGGGGTTAATGGGGAGTTATTCTTTAATGGGTACAGAGGTTCAATTTGGGATGATGGAAAAGTTCTGGAGATGGATAGTGGTGATGGTTGCACAACAATGTGAATGGACTCAATGCCACTGAATTGTACACTCAAAAGGGTTAAAATGGTAAAGTTTATGTGTTGTGTATTTTACACAACAAAAAAAGGAAATAAAGCAATATTTGTTCAATGTACTAATGTTCCTGGATCAGCCAAGAGAACATCAACACTGCCCATACAGTTTGCATCTAGTTGTATGCGGGAAACAGGCAATCACTGCCTGGTAGCACGGCTTCAAGGGAACATGGGCCAACATACCCTTCTCGGCTGTGCACTGCCCTTTTTCCCCCACGTGGATCTGTAAGAACACGCACTGGCTCCAATGCAGTACCCCCAAGCTTCCAAGGCTGCAAGTTACAGGAGAATCTTCCTTGTCCCTTGAGTTGCTCACCACCTGAGGATTACTCACTTATTGCTGCAGACCAACCTCCAAGGGACAGAAAAACAGTCAACCTATTAGGGTTCACTCTTTTGAGACTCTCAGCAGTGTGACACAGGGAGCCAGAGCTCAGCATTGCAGACAGAAGGGACTGGGTTTAAATTGCAGTTCTCCAAATTATTAGTTGGGTGGCTTTGGGCAAGTCACATAGGTGAGTCTCGGTTTCCTCATCTATAAAATGGGACTACTACTGTGCCTACCTCACACAGTTGTGCTAAGGCTTAAATGAACTAATAACATAAATGCTTAACAGAGTGTCTACAATAAAATGAATATTCAGTAATAATGATTTTCATATAAGAGATACATTACAGGTGGTGACAGAGATAAGGGAGGAAGGTCATGCACGTCCTAACAGGAGTTGAAATATAGCAACTCTACATTCTGAACCTTGCACAGGCCAGCCAGTAGGAGGAGCCTCAGGCGTGAACAGGAATAAATGGAACTCTCCGAGGAGACAGGTAGCTCTCAAAGAATCCTTTTTACTGTTCCTCTCATCCTTCAACTCATTCCTTCATCTTTTGGGCAGTTTCTCTCTCTGGTGATAGACGTAAGTCTTTTCCTTGCATCTACTAGAAAGTTTACTCATTCATGCTTAGGAAATGTCTTGAGACCTGTAAATCCAGAGAATTTAGGGCTATGTTACTACAATGTCAAGTAAACAGAGAACCCATGAAGGAGAGTTCCAGGTGCTTATTCCCATCAGCATGTTGGTGTGGATGGCCTCTGACTGTACAATAATGCTGCTCCTCCCACGATCTCAGTCAATCGGACTCTCACACTGAGCACTGAACCGAACTCACTAACTTTGTTTTCTTCATTTAATTATTCAGGCGCATCTTCCCGAAACCTGGAGAGATTCATAGAAAGGTAAGTGGAAGAAGGGTATAAGAAGTTGTTTTTAAATTGAGTTTCTCGTTTTGAAAAGTCAATGAAAACTCTCTGTTGTTACCCCATAATCACTTGTACTGAGCATCGATGGCTTGTCAGTCACTCTCCAAACACTGGGATATTATTGTTGTTGAGCCAGTGAGCATAGGAAGTGATTAATTTGCATAAGTCCTTAAGGAAGGATCATAAAAATGCATACAAAGTGGGTAAAACCTAGATCTGGCCAAAGTATCTGAAAAAGACAAAAAGGATTGTTTTGTATTCCTGCTTTATGAACAAAAAAACAATTTTGTTCTCATTTGTGGCTTAAAATTCAGAAGCAAGGTCCTGGGTGACCAGGATGAAAATCTTAGGAAACCCTTGATTTTTCAAAGTTGCCTATGGGCCCACAGCTGTCAGGATGTCTTACAAATCTGGACATAAGTAACCCAGGTAACTCACCTGTGTTTATTAATGACAAATGCTGTGAAAGATGGTAAGAAGATGGTAACATGTCCCCCTACTGGAGACTTCAATCTACTCTTCAATTCTATGCATTTATGTGGTCTTTCCCTAATGGGGAAGTGGGTTAAAGATTACAGAGAAGAAAGAGGGAAATGGGAATGATGATAAATGAAAGAAAAACAGCAAAAAGTTACCAAGAGGGTGGTCAAACAAAGATTCTTTCACATGCTCAGCCTGTGATGCTGGTTAAAATGCTGAATTTCCAAGTGTTTGACATTCAGATTCCATCTGTGACTTCTCAGTTTGTCTAGGAACCAACTGTTGGACCATCCAGCCATCGTCATATATGCCATGATTGGAAATGATGTCTGCAACGGGTGAGTTACTGAGAAAGAAGGTTTTGAAAATTCTTTGGCTCTGGGTTTCCCCCCTTCTCCACTCCACTCCACTTCATTCCATTAGACTGCTGTTGAATTGAATTTCTCTATCTTAGCAAGTCCTAGACACATGAAATCCACAGAACCAACCCGTGAAGCTGAAGGATCCTTTTAAAAATATCCAATCCATTAATTCTTTGCTCTCATTCACAACAAATGGGTGTGTCATGATCAGTTCTGAGTTGTATCACAAGAAATACGTTACTACTAGCCAAGAATCCGAGAATGAGAATCATGACTTTTTAAATGTAAAATAAGCCAGAATCACAGCTACCCCATAAGAATAGCTTCCTCACTCATAACTCTGATATACTTACTCGTGTGATAGAGACAGCATAGACTTAGAGCATTTGCAAAGAAACTGCACATAATTCACGGCCCATCCTATCTGCGCCCATAGCCCATAGTAAGAAAGTAGTTTTGCTAAACTGCTAATTTGTTGTTAGTGCCACCGAGTCAATTCTGACTCCCAGCGATGCTGTGTACAGCAGAGCAGAACCCCACCCGGTCTTCTTGGGCCATACTCACACCTTCCCGCACTGTATCAGACAATGCTCCACTGCTATTCATAGTTTTCATGGCCAATTTTCTCAGAAGTGGGTGACCAGGTCCTTCTTCCTAGTCTGTCTTAGTCTGAAAGCTCCACTGAAACCTGTCCACCATGGTGACCCTGTGGTATTTGGAATACTGGTGGCATAGCTTTCAGCATCACAGCAACACGCAGTCGCCACAGTATGATAGTGATGTGGCTCCCCAACCAGGGCAATGACAGTGCTGAACTTTAACCACTAGACTCCCAGGACTGGCTAAACTGCTGATATCAGTAGTGATTTCAAAATGTTGAATGCTTTAGTTCCACCACAACATTTTGGAAGGTTTCTCAAAATCTGTGTGTACCCCTAAGAATATGCTGCACATGTGAATGCCATCTGTCCTATGATCATGGCCAAAAAGAAAAAAAAAGGTGAGATTGGATCTAGAACAACTCCCCGGTAGCCATCCACCCACCATTTAGAAAACAGAAACGTGAAGCCAAGAGAGGTCACGTGACTTGCCGGATTAACTGATTAATGGCGTAGCTGGACTCCAGCCCAAGTGGTACTAGAAGTAGACCATCCTGCTCACTGCCCACCCTTTGCTTTCCCACACTTCACTCACCAAGCTCTCTAAGCCTGTGCTAAAAACACAGTTCAGTATTATTAAAGTGTGTTTACCCTCACGAATATTCCATGAGAGTCATAGAACTCTTATGGTTAAGGAAGTGTAGACCTAATCAGTGAAGTGAGTTCAGGGTGGGAGATACCACGCCATGATTCAGAGATGCTGATATGCCAGACCCTGCCTGGGCACCCCCTAGGCTGGTTTATTGCTCTCTCCAGAATCCTAAGTCTGCCAAGACTACACGCTGGGACTCAAGTCCCAACCTCTCTGATGAGCCTCTGGAACTCTCCGGTAAGTAGCAAACACCCCGAAACTTCCCATGAGCCAAGAACCACACCACTCTTCATATCATCTCCTCCCCACAGCAGCCCCAGAGGCAAATATGATTGTCCTCCTTTTACAGATGAGGAGACTGAGGTTTGACAAGGATAAGAAACTTGCTTATACTGCTATTGAGCAGCAAACTGGGAGCCAAACCAGCTTCTCTGATTAAGTGCTGTGCTCTCTCTATAGTCCTCACTTGTCTTGTTTGCTTTCTCTTACTCATTCACTTTAAAAAGGTATGTATTGACCACCTGTGATGTGCCAAATGTTGTGCCAGGCTCTGGGATACAATGACAAAGAGGCCACAGTCCCTGACCTCAGGGAGCTTATGGAAGGAGAAGCATTGAGCTTTAGGCCCCAGCCCCATCACAAAACAAACAAACCTATGGTCAGATCAGTCAGTGCCCCTCTGGACTGTGTCCGCCCAAAGGGGACAGACAGCAACCTGGTCATACTGAATAAAGAATACCTGCAGAAAGAGGCTTTGACTGGAAGAGCCAGAATCCCTGAAACTACACTTTTCCAGCAGAACCTACTTACCAGAGGCCCCTCCAGCCCAGTCCTGCTTTTCCTTTTCCAAAGAGCCAAAGGGCAGACAGACATCAGCCAGAAGCCTGTGCCAGCCTCTCCCCCGACCAGGGATCTGGGCAGAGAAGCAGCAAGCATTTGGGTGAAAGAATGGAGTTGGCAGTGTGGGATGTCCCTGCGGTGTCCACTTTGCAACATCCTGTGGAGGGGTTAGAAAAATAAAGACAGATGGCGACTCTACCTCCCCATCTGCCAGGACATCAAGGTGGAGTAGATAACCCAAAATGAGCAAAGTGATCTCATAAAAAGCTCAAGTCAGCAACGAGTTGCATAATAAGTCCGTCCTGGAACAAGTTTTGGGATATTTGCTTGACTTTTTTCTTTTCTTTGTTTACGATGATGCTAGCTCTCCTGAAATAATGTAGCCATGTGTTTCTCCCTCAGTTTTCTAAACTCGTGTAGTTACTCAATAAATACTTGCTAAATGAATGAAGGTCATGACCAGAAGATAGATTTGAATGTCCAGAGTTCAAGAAGAAAGGTAATACAGATGAATCTAGCCTTCTCATTGTAACTTTACTCAATTTGGCCTAAGCCAACCCTGCTTCCTTGGGTCTTTCCTATCACGTCCTTGAAAGCTATTGAATGTCAGTGATACAGAAGGAGAGAATTTCCTGGAATCAGGGCAAATGTGAGTGAGCTACCGCAGTAGAACCTTGGGTAACAGGGGCAGCAATGGGAAATGGGAAGGTCTTAAGAGCCTCAAATCATAAAGGGCCATGGCAAAGCTTCCCCAGCATCCCAACATGACAGCCCTGAAAAGCACATTGTAATTTCTGGAAATGTGATAGAATTATAAAAGCATCTAGCACTAGCCACATAAATTGACATGGTTCCATTTTTTTATAGTGGACCTAGAAGTTGTAAATTATACATTTTTCACCTAATGGAGAGAGCCAGGACCACCCCACAGAAGTTGTCTGTGTCCATAGCCCCCAAGCATTTTTCTTCTGCAATGCCAATGCTTTGGATGTCACCCAGGGCAGCTGATCATTACTGCATTAAGAGAAGCCAGCCAAGGTGCTGACAGGTCATAGGCCCCAAGGAGCCTAAACTGAGGGAAAACAATCCATTCCATCCAATCAAATGGTAGCAAAACCAGCAGGGAAGGAAATGGACTGAAGTCCTGCTGCTCAGAGGAATTCTCTCTCCCGGCCTCCTCAGTGGAGGCGTGGCTGGCCAAGGGAATGATAAGGAGTTGCCCAAGCAGCCAGCATGTTCCAGGCCACACCCACTTACAGGGGACCCAGGATGTCTACGCATGCAGTAATGTGGGCCCAGTGAGTCCCCACCCCATTCCCAGTCTGTGTTAAGATGCCTTTTCAAGGGGGTTGGGTGGGAAACCTGAAGTAAAGGGCTACCTCTATTTTCTGGATGTTTCAAGAACTCAAATGCCGGCTATGTGGGAGGTCTGAGCACCCAATAATGACAAGTCTCTAGCCTTTAGTTCTAGTCCTGGGAAATGTTTTCCACAGAGGCTGTTTGCCTTCTTCCTTGAGAGGGGGCACATCTCTCTGGCATCAGCTAGGTGAAATCTGGCTAGAATACCTGCCAGGGTAATAAAATGATCATGGCCAGCCCTGCACCCAAATCATGAGGCTTATTTTACATGACCAGACACAATTCATTAGGACAAGGACAGGCTCTGAGCCACCTGAGGGGCAAGGCTCTTGATCTGTTCTGGGCCCAGCCATGTGTTCCTGACGTGTGAGAACACGGCAGTGGGCACCCACTTCTCTCTCATTATTTTCCCTGGCGTCAGCATCATGTCCCCCAGGCTGGTTCTCAAATTTCTCCTCTGTAAGCTCAGCATCCCCAACCCCTCCCCTCTCATCTGAGGACTGATGTGAGCTTGTCGGTATGTGAGGAGGTATGCAAGACACTAAGGTGGGCAGGCAAACCTAGGACGGAAGGCAAGGTGGACCTGACCCCTGGGTGGAAAAGGGTTAGACACTTTTGGCTCAATGCATTCAGCCTTTGACTGACATCAGAGAAGGCCTAGGAGGTGTTTCCCAAACCACCAGGACTCTTTGGTCTCCAAAATACTAGGACTAAGTCCCCTCAAAAACCACCAGAAGAGAAAGAATACACGGATCAAAATCACATTTAGAATTTTCCAGGGTCAGAGTCCAAAGGCACGTTCTATGGCATCCAGAAGGGGTAACCCACCACCTGTCACTTAGACCCTTTTGCCCTGGCCTGACTTAAGAATTGGTTAATTTCACTATGCACACTAAAGAATTTAACTGACTACGCTCATGTGTAAATTATGTCGCTGTCCACAATAGAGCAAAGCTGACTGGAGAATGTTCCATTAGCAACATCAAGGCTTCCATTTTTATTTCACTTAGTAACTAGCTATTTTGGTTATGCTTTGCTTAATTTGCACGGTGCCCTTTTATAAGTACAAATTAGGTCAGACTCTTTGTTATCATCAGGGTGGTGTCTCTAACCAAAAAATAATCATTAAAGAGGGAGTTAGGGAGACTTCACTCCATTTTAACTCATCTTGCCTTTGTGTGGTTGGAGAGCCTTAGCTTAGCGTAACTGCTTTTTGCCAAAATGCTAATGTATCAGTAGGAGGAAAAAAAACCGAGATGCCAAGGCAAAAGTTAACAGGCAGTGTGTGCCAGCTTTACCAATGACAGACGACGACAGGATGTAGACACCCAACCTACTTTGATTTCACCCCTGCTGTCATGCTCCAAACACACAGTAAATATAAAACCTGGTTACTCTGAGTTGGGTCTCCCGGTCTGAAAAAACCCACAAGGCTGCCTGAATCCTCTTTACAAACTAAGATCCTTCTAGTGCTTCTGTGCATATGCAAGTCAAGCCAAAGCCCTTACCCAGCCTTCTGCCCTCAATAAGAAGGCAACCTAATCTTAAATCCTTGTGAGAGCTTTTTATGCAGGTTAGAGAGATTTTTATTCATAAAGTAGTCTATTTCTTCCCAAGGGAACAAGAAACATGAGTTTAGTATTCTGTTCTACGTGCTGGGGTTTTGTAAAACAGTGCATCTTTTTTCTTTCTTTCTTTTTTAGACACGTCCAAGCAACTCATTACACAGTGTAGAAGCATGTACACCAACCACAATGAACAGCCTACTGGCTGCCCCAAGGATCAGACTTGCCCCACCATTTCCTCTGTGGGGGTACATGTTGCTGGTCACGCGTTGGCCAGTGTGATCCACACACCTGTGGCCAGCCTGTCACCTTCTGGGTAGCAGCAATTTGGGAAGTGATTTTGACTAAGTGAAATAGGTGGAGGAGAAATGACATAAAATTACAATATTTTCTGCCTGTCTCATTAAAGCTTAGGTGGAGTCCAGCTTTTTTCTCCCTCACTTCAGAAAGAATAAAAAATGATACAAGAATCTGTTCTATTTTTATTGTGTCTCTGATTACAAAATAACATCTGTTGTGAAAAGTTCAAATATTACAGGGCTTAGGAAATGACAGTTTCCCCATAATAACTCCCTGTCACCCCCCACCACCCTGCTCTAAGCCAACCAATTGAGGCAGTTTGATGTATTTGCATCCGGACTTTTTCTATGCAAATTCTAATTTACCGACTTTTAAATATTCATTGAAATGAAATAATATTATGCTTACTGCTCTGCAATTTGTTCTTTTCAATCAACAATACTTTTTAGCAGTCTTTTCCATGCTAATACATACAGATTACTTCATTCTTTTTAGATTTTTTTATTTTATTGAGGTAAATGTCACATAACATAAAATTAACCATTTTAAAGTGAACAGTTTGGGGCCCAGTGGCGCAGCAGTTTAGTTCGCGTTTTGGCAGCCTGGGGTTCGCGAGTTCGGATCCCAGCTGCCTGCCGAGGCACTGCTTGTCAGCCATGCGGTGGCAGCATCCCATGCAAAGTAGAGGAAGATGGGCACGGATGTTAGCCCAGGGCCAGTCTTCCTCAGCAAAAAGAGGAGGATTGGCAATGGATGTTAGCTCAGGGCTGGTCTTCCTCACAAAAATAAATAAATAAATAAGTGAACAATTCAGTGGCACTTAGAACATTCAGAATGCTGTGCAACCACCACCTCTATCTAGTTGCTTCATTCTTTTCGATGGCTGTATAGTGTTCTACTGCATGGATGTACTATAATGTATGTAGCCAGGCTTTTCAGCTTTTTCCAGTTATTTACACCATTCCAAGCAATGTTACAATACTTGCATGTACATTTTTGCACGTTTGTGGAAATGTCACAGTAGGACAACTTCCTGAAAGGGAAATTTCAAGGTCAAAAGTTAAGCCAACTTCAAATTTTGATACATTTTTAAAAATTCTCTCCAAAATGACAGTGCCAATGTCCACTTAAGAGCTCCCTTAAAAGTGAGAATAGCAGATACCCCTGCAGGCTTCTTTCTGACCCCTCTTCTCATGTCACACAAGCCTTGGGCCCAGCCTGTGAGCAACGGACTTACTTTTCTGGTTTGGAATTCATATTAAGTTCCCAAGGGCTACTGTAACAAAGTGCCAACAACTGGGTGACTTTGAACAACAGAAATCTATTCTCTCACAGTTCTGGAGGCTCGAAGTCCAAAATCAAGGTGTCCACAGGGCCATGCTCCTTCTGAAGGGTCTAGGGAAAAATGCTTCCTTGTCTTTCTATGCTTCTGGTGGCTCCCGGCAAGCCTCAGAATTCCCTGGCTCGTGACTGCAAAACTCCAATCTCTGCTTGCAGCCTCACATGGCCTTCTTCCCTGTGAGTGTGTCTGTGTGTCCCCTCCTCTTGTTATAATGACAGGAGTCATTGAATTTAGGGTCCACCCTAATCCAGTATGACCTCATCTTAATTTAGCTGATAATATCTGCAAAGACCTTATTTCCAAATATGGTCACATTCTGAGGGACACTATTCAACCCATGACAGGATCATTAGGCAAATGTGGAGTTTTAAGGACTCAAAATAGAAAACAATGTATAGCATTATTCCATTTAGGTTAACAACAGGCTGATTAAAGCCTAAAGAGTAGATGAAAATCTTAGAGAATTCTGTATTCTACTCCCAGATTAGTGCTGATTAGCATCTTAATTCAAATGATGTGTTCCTGAAAGTGTGTAAAAAAGTTAACTGTGCAAAAAATGAACAATAATAGACTTATATATTAAAACCAAAAAATATTTTGGCATCCCTATTTACACCTTGCCTTTTAAACATAATGAAAGAGAGAGACAAAAGGAAAGAAAGAAAGAGAAAGATTGACTTAAATGGAACTTTCAATAATGCATTTTTAGTATTTTATACATCATACTTTTGCTCTTTTCCAAACCAAATGAAAATAAGTCAACCAGCTTAAATGCAATAAAAGCCTGATTGAAGCTAAAGATTTGCTACTTTCAGTTCACTTGTGATTTCTATCTTTGTCTTAAATTCTTTGATTTTAGGCCTAAGTTCTTATGACTACTTTCAACACTTTCTTTTTCTGTTTTCACTAACTTTTATGAAACAAGAAGAGAAAAATATAAATTCAAAATTAGAATTAAAATTTCAAATATCCTCTACAGAGCACAAGCTCTACTATAGAGAAAGGCAGGGATGCAAATTGGAATTGCCCATGCCTGTTGGCAGATACTGTTGCAGGGGTATAGCCTGGAAGAACGGTCTATCAGGAAATTCACAAAAGTTCAAATTCAGTGTAGAAAGAAAGGATGTAGTGTGGACACATAATATCATTTCATTTCTCAGTGAAATTCTGTTTCCCTAAGTGTGATATATGTGAAAAGTTTTAACGACCAAGTTGTAGATCTCAAAGTGTCAAACAAATAATAAATGCCAGATTTCTTTGATTCCATTAACCGTGTTTATCAGTCAGGATAGGTGAGATTATGCTGCAGGAACAAACATCCCCTAAAATCTTAGTAGCATAAAGCAAAAACATTTACTCCCACCACATTGTCCATCAGGGATCACCATAGGGCTCTGCTTCAGGACTCAGACTGGTGAAGCAGCTGCTATCTAAAACATTGCCCAGACCCGTGGCAAAGAAAAAGAGCAATGTAGAAGCTCTCATACCACCAAACCTGACACATGTCACTTCTCACAACTCACAGGCCAGACCAGTCACATGGCCCACCCAACCACAGGGGAGTCAGAAAGCCAGAAATGTTTTGCAAATAGCACCAATAACCAGTACATTGGTTGGGGGGGGGGGCGGGGCATATCTTGTATTTGTATGCATCTATCCTTATAATCTACTAAGATATTTTCTATTTCTTTTACCAACAGGAAGAGTGACCCAGTTCCAGAAATGACCACTCCCGAGAAATTGTACTCCAACGTCATGCAGACTCTGGAGTATCTAAATTCTCACCTGCCAAATGGCAGCCACGTTATTTTATACGGCTTACCAGATGGAACCTTTCTCTGGGATAATTTGCACAACAGATATCATCCTCTCGGTATCAGTTTGAAGATACTATTACTCTTTAACAATGTTAATGTATACATAGTCCGCATTTATGTAGTTCAAACTGTATAGGACTGTATCTAAAATGCCACCAAAGTACATAGGTGAGAACTGATGAAGGGAAGAGCACTGGGGTACCAGATCTAAAGGTCAGTATCCAAAGGTGGGCAGAGCCAGATTCAAAGTCAAAAAGGACAGGAGTATTTAACGAAGAATTAGGACAAATTGAAATATAAGAGTTTGAGTCAGGAAACTTCCTTAACTGAGGGTGAAATCTAGAATAAGCCAATGAAGCCCAAACAAGAGACAGAAAGTCCTAAGTCAAAGAGAAGGATTTCTCCAAACCTCAATGATGAGTGCCACCTGGTGCCCAGAATTCTAGTGAATTCTGTGGACCCTGGTGGCCAGTTAGAATTCTATAGAACACGGTCCTCCATCAGGCTTTCTCCCTGCTTCAACATTTTCCTGGAGCCCTTGGCTCTGAAATGCTTTAAAGTTCCTCAGAAACTTCTGTTAGCATGTCTGTCATTCCAGATGCCTTACAAACATTGTAAAAGTGGTAGTAACTCACATTAGGAAGGGCTGCCATGCTAATCCTTAAGACAATCCTGTGAGATAGATGTTTTCATTAATTCCATTTTATAAAAGAAAAAACAAAGGCTCAGAGAGGTTAGGAGGCTTGCCAAATGTTGCATAGCTTATTGGATATGTAAGCTGGGTGTAGCAAGACTCTTTTCTGTGTTTCAAGGGAGAATGTCCTTTCAAAAAATATTTATTATGTGCCAGGCACTGTTCTAGGCACTGGGCCCATCAGTGAACACAATAGTCAAAAATCTCTGCCTACACAGGCTTATGTTCCAGTGGGAGAAAAACTCCGATAGTATGTCAGAGGACGATAAGTGTTACGAGAGAAAATGAAGCAGGGAAGGGAGGCAGGGAGTGCTGGCCTCAGTCCTCTCTGACAGACATCTACAAGGAGAGGCCAGAGTACCCTCCCCTCAGCCCCACATCCACAGCACCTGTGCCAGTCCCTCATGCAAAGGGGCTGCCCGTTCCTTGGTATTGCCATAGCCACCTCCTTAGACCTACCTGAACTCAAGTGTGCTGGAGGTCCACGCAGTGTCTACCGAGTCAGGTGAGGGAGTCAAAGGGGAAAGCCCTGATACTCCTTCCTCAGTGCCCTCCTTAGGGGGCAGGCAGAGAGCTTTCCCTTGCGTATATAACTTCTCTGTAGCTTTTCAATCTCCTCTTGTCCTCCTCCTGTAGTCCCCGTTTAAGCCAACCTCCCTACTGCCTCCCTCAGGAAGTTTCAGCCCTCCCCACACAAGAAAAGATCAGGGTCCCTTTAACCGGTTCTCAAAGAGTTCTGGTCCCTTCACTGGGGAGACAATTGGTGGGGAGATATTCCAGGCTCCCTACCAATGAGACTGAAGTCATTTTCCTCTTCAGTTACCAAGTGTGCAACAAATGTTGTTCTGATCTAAGCAGAACACTGTCCAGCCTCGCACAAGGAAAGCACATTCCTCCTGTTCACGCAGCTTTGACGCACGCTCCTTAGAAACGACAATGTGATCACACAGGGGAGAGCTTCACTCCATTCTGGGCTGCCTTGGACACATGAAGGACAACCACTAGGGCTGAGAATGTCTCTTTGACCTGTCCCATTGGGGATGGAAATTTTAGTTCCCCCGTGTTTTCAGGTTCCTAGATTTCTCCCATGCTAAGAAATGCTTGGGAAAGGGAAGTTGGAGGCAGGGAAGATGTGCTCCCAATTCACTCTGTCACACCAATAGGGACTTGACTTTAGGTTTTCTGACTTCCAATCTCACTCTTTTTCCATGAACTCCAGTTAGACTGCCTCCACAAATTCTCTCAGATATGCTACACAATTCACTTGACTCAACCCTCGTATGTAATAATGACTCCATGCAATTTGAAAGGGAGGAAAGGAAGGAAAAAAGGTTATTGGGGGACTCATCAATCACTTTGGTGGATTCTCTAGGCCAGTGGTTCTCATCCGGGGTCAACCCACCCACCCCCATCCATAATCGCAACTGGAGAGGGGGGTGCAACCAGCATCTAGTGGATAGAACCCAGGGTTGTTCCTAAACATCCTACAGTGCACAGGCCAGCCCTCCCCAACCAAGAATGTCAATAGTGCCAAGGTTGAGAAACCCCGCTCCAGGCTTAGCCTTGTCCTCAAATGGCCTCTCTGCAGCCAATAGTCATGCACTAGCGTTTCACAGCATGAAAGGGGAAGAAGGAAAAGGGGAACAAGTTTGTTCTACATAAACAGCCCTAGTTTTGAAAAAAAAAATCCAATTAGAGAGAAAGTTGAAACCATCTAAAATTTGTTTAATGTTTTTAAGTTATTATCCATATCCTAAATTATCCCTGCTGCCTGGTTGCCATGGGAAATAAATTATAAATTCCTCAGTGAAGCATCAAGGTCCTTCCTAGACAGACCAGGGAAGTAGGAGCAATTTGCCCAGCATCCCCATCCCTCCTCTGGAAGGCTCATAACTCACTTAATATGAGAGGCTTGAAGAGAGGGCTGCTGCCCTCACATTGTCTCTGTTCTGCTCCCACTCTCAATCCAATCTTTGGATCTTCATCCCCACCAAACATGGACCAGCAGTGAAAACGGTTAATGCTGGGCCATCGTCAGGGTTTGGTTGCTCTGCCTAGGTTAGCGTGAATCTCATCTTAATCAATAGCCAAACACCCATGTCTGATTCCCAAGGCACTGTGCTAAGGGTTGTGTAAGCAAATAAAGGGATTTTTCTATTTATTTCTGTCTTTGAGCCCATAAACATGATGATGATAATCTCTAGACTTAACTTTAGCCACCCCTTAAGGATTAAGAAAGAGGTCAGAGAGCAGAAGGGGTCAGGGGAGAACCCCTGAATCAGTGATACATTCTCTGCTGCCTCAGTAGGACAAGAAAGAACTCAGCCTGACCATTCAGCAAATAGGCTAAATGCCACAGCATCAGATCAGATCAGCAGGCAGTGGAGGCCCAGAACAAAAATAGTTCCCAGCTTACTCCTGCCAGGGAGGAGGAAATAATGAATCCCTCCTGCCATCTCTCCTCTTCGCCATGTTTGTGAGTCACTACCAGTCAGTGCCTGGCTGCCAAAGGCTGTGCCAGCCCCACAATTTCTACCAGTAATTAAAATTCCTGGCAAGAATATATTGTCTTTTTGAGGAATTACCAGAAAGTAAGTCTCACGTGATAGGATTCTACTTACACTGATCTTTTGAGAAAGGTCAAAGTTGACCAGGGATGAGTCCTCACAGGCACAGTCTATGAGAAAGGCAATCTTTCCATAAATATGTCTGAGATACCTATCATGTGCTTTGGGGGTAAAGATGATACTAAGATGCAGTCCTTGTCCTCGTAGGAGAGAGAAAAGACAACTCCACCAGGGAAAATAGTATATAGATCCTGACAGTGAGATGACAGGGTGCCGATGACAATAGTACAAGCCAGAGGTATTCTGGGAGCATCCGAAAGTTAAACTGTGGTCAAGAAGTTTGCAATTGCTAGCTACCAAATAAGTCTGCAAGTAGGCCTTCCTTGAAGGGCCTCTACCACAAAACATCAACAGCAACAACTTAATTTTGACCCAATTTCTCTTAAATTTAAAATACCTGGTAGTGTACCTTATATTTTATTACTAACTCCTCCCTTTCTGAATTAATGTGGTTTTACTAAGGTTTAGTACATTCACATGGTGTTTCATGGAGGTGTGGCTGATCTTCGTTGGTACTAAGCTTTTACCGTGCCTAAAATTTCAATTATGGTTCCAACATTAAATAAATGCCCAAGACTCTGCTCTAAAGAACTTACAAATGACTGAGACTCAAACTGCTACTATAGCCCGCTGAGGTAGAACACACCGTTTAATTTTCAGAGGGAGCTTATGGCATCCACTGGCCAGCCCACTGGTTCCCCACCCCTTACACACACACACACACACACACACACACAGCACTGATAGTTCCTCTGCCCTGATAATTCCTGGCCACTGTGGGACAGTCCCCCTGCCCTGTCCTGAGAATTCTTGATCAGCTTTCTTCACTTTCTTGACCACTTCCTCACTTTCTCACTAAGGAGTTGCAGACACTGCCTCTTTACAGGTACAACATGTAGGTAGCATCAGTCTTTATCCCAGGGCTCCTCAATATACAAAAGTACCATTAAAGTAACAGGGATAAAAGGTAATACCTGAAAAGAAAGAGCAAATGACCAAGTGACAGTGCCAATAAGTGGAGAAAAACGTAAGAACTCTTTTCCCTCTTCCCTTTCTTTATATCATAGCCCATCATGAGCACTGGCAACCAACCTTCCACGTGACCAGTCCCAGAGTCACTCTACCCTCTAATAGGTAGAAATACCAGAAAGAAGGGAAATCAATTTGTTACACCTTTCCCAGTTATCTTCTTACTACAGCTAACGTGCCCTTATCCTGTTCAACAGATTCCCTACTCATCTAAGGATTTTCCCTATATCAACCTGGGCCAATTAGAGCCGGTGCCAGAACAGCAAGGAGATAGAGGGTAAAGAGACAGGGATTGGGAGAAGGTCCAGAAGGAGGATACACCTTGTGGTTTCATCCTAAGATGTGCTGAGACCTCAACAGTTGAACAGCAGGAAGAGGGGAGTAAGTCATGATGTAACAAGGCTATGGCTGGGCTTAACCCCCAAGGGAGGGCCAGCAGATGAGTCCCCAGTATCCAGGAGCAGGACAAGCTCTAGTCCCTCTGGATATCAGAGCAATCCAGGCTTGCAGGTGGGGAGAGAGAGGGTGCAGAAGTGTTACCTATGGTCAGGCATGATGTGCCACCTCCCCCCGGTTGAAGAGACTTCAGCCACTGGGCAGGGGAAAGAGAAAAGGGCCACCTCTCAGGAAGAGGGGACTCATCAGGACCAAGCAGGGGTCAGTGCCACAGCCAAGCTACCTAAGGTTTATTACAAAGTCCAGTCCCAACATAGAAACAAGATGGCAGAGGGAAGGCTGCCTCTCAGGGGCAGTCCCAGCAGGGGACAAGAGCCAAGTCATTCGGGCACATGGAGGATGATGGGTGGGGAGTGCAGGTTGGAGGTGTCTGTCACTGCAGCTGGGCTGACTGAGACAGGCAGGGACACATACAGAGAGGAGGGAAATTGCAAAACACACACACACACACACACACAAAATAAACAGAAGGAAAGAGGCCTCAGTGGTAGAAAGCAGGATCTTGAACAAAGATGGGAGCTCAGGACTCCACGTTGAGCCCATAAAATGACAGCAAAGACAGAAGCCAGTGACTTGGGATTCATCTAAAATGTGAAGATACAGACACCTTTGGAGAACAGAGAAGGCCTGGTGTGTCACTGTGACTTTAATGGCGATAATAACCCTGTGGTTTTTCCAGTCTTGGGATTCACTCACCCACACAGAGAGATAATATATTTTTCCTCTTTGACAAGAAAATTGAATCTATCTTTCAGTCTAACTAATCTGAGGTATAAGTGAAAAATCAGACTGTGTTCCATCACCTTCAATCTTTCTTTTCACTCCAAGATAGGTCCTATTATTTTCCTTTATTTTTTTGAGCGTGAGAGAAGTGTTAATGGATAAGATATCAGTCTTTCACCCCTGAGGTTTGGGAGAGCCTGAATTTTGTGTCTCAGTCACAGCATGAAAGTTGACTTGCCTCTGGGGGTGCATATGCCGGAAGAGGGGGAGAGAGGGGAGATGTGTGAGAAGAGAAGAAATAGCCCCCACAGAGCCCGGGTCTACGACTGATGTTTGGAATGGCTCTGGATAAACTTGCATATGGCACTTATCGCCTTTATTCTTATGGACCTCTTTAACCTGCACCAAAAAATAAATGTAGATCATATCTACTAATTAGGGTTCAAATCAAATATCCACTGAGTCTGAAGGGTTATAATGTGCTGGCCTCCCCCATCAGGTGGCCATCCAAGCTCTTTTGGAGGCCTTCAGTTCACCAAACAGACAGTCAGAATGTGCTGCCAGGTCCTCAGGATGGGATAATTGCATCACACTTGAGTGTTTCATAAACTTGGAAAGGAGGATTTGGTCAACTACCATGTTGAATACTCCCTATGCCCCATGGGAACTTGGCATTTCATACCATTGCCAGGAGAAAGCCACTGCTCTGCAAAGTCCTTTGTTAGTGGTGTTCCGGTCCATGTGGTGCCTTTCTATCCCTCTACCTGGGGTCCAGATAAGGTCAGGCCCCTCAGACCCTGCCCTCACCCATGCCAAGAGCTCAAGATGGGAGTAAACTCCTTAGGGCTCCTCCCCAACTCGGGGGTCTGAATTTCTAGGGGGCTCAGAAAGAAGGAAAGCACAGGTACTCTAAGAGCAATGCTGAATGAAAGATCAGGGCAGGTCTCTGGAAGTGCCACCCTTCTTCAAGGATGCAGGGTCACCCACAAGTGTCCCTCATGGGCTGCTATATCTGAGTGCATACAACATACCAGACCTCTCTGTGTTCCAGGCCAGCTAAATAAGGACGTGACCTATGCACATTTCTACTCCTTCCTGAGCTGTCTCCAGGTGAGCTCTCACTGACTTGTTCCAAGGCCACACTCCCATTACAGGTGCTGTTCCTCTGTAATCAAAGTGTTGCTTTCCCGCTTACAGGTCAGCCCCTGCCACGGCTGGATGTCTTCCAACAAGACGCTCCGGATTCTCACTTCAGAGGTAGGACTGTCGCGGGCCCTTTGATTCCGTCTTTGATCATCCTTTCCCTGTGTTTGCCGCAGTGTTTTCACGGGAGAGGGGATTGGGGCAGGGTGACGGCCTCCAAGCTGGTGAATGAAAACATCAAACTGCTGGGGTACTTGAGAAGCCAAGAAAATTGGGGTGCCCGGTTTGTCTCTTTCTTCCTCACACTGGGTCTGTCACCCTTACTGTGTCTCTCAGTCACGGTCTCTGTGTGTGCCTGTCCCTCTTGTATGCACACATGCATGTACACACAAGCACATACACACACACACACACACACACACCTTCTAAAGCTTGTCCTCGGCATATCTGTAGAGGCGGAGAGAAGTGAGCAGGTTAGGCTGTATGTATGACTGGAGTTCTCCCGAGGTAAATGAGGACTAGGTGCTCTAGTGCCTGCCTCTCTTCTCTGAGGGATCCCCTGGTTCACGCTCCTCTTTCACAGATGGTGAATAATCTCTTTGTAAGATTTATTGAATTTTTTATACAAAATAAATATATTTCAATAAAAAAAGAACTTGGAGGGGGCTGCCCCCGTGGCGTAGTTGTTAAGTCTGCAAGCTCTGCTTCAGCAGCCCGAGGTTCACAGGTCCAGATCCTGGGCATGAACCACGCACCACTTGTCAAGCCATGCTGTGGTGGCACCCCACATACAAAATAGAGGAAGATGGGCACAGATGCTAGCTCAGAGCCAATCTTCCTCAGCAAAAAAATAAAAATTGGCAACAGATGTTAGCTCAGGACTGATCTTCCTCACCAAAAAAAAAAAAACCTTGGAAAATGTAAAAATGCACAAAGAACGATAACAAAAATCATCCAAAATCCCATCACTTAAGGTTAATATGTGTGTATGTCTTTCCTACATTACTTTCATAGATAAATATTTTTGGGTTTTTGCCTACATAGTATCAGAATACACACATTGTTTTATGCCTTCTGATATTCATAAATTATTCCTCCACATCATAATTTTGTAATCATTTAGAGCATACAGCATGTGAAGGTACCACGATTTATTTCCTCCCTTGGTGTTTCACTATGATAAATAGCATTATGATGAACATTTGTGTCTCTATATACAGATGTATGTCTTTGTGTACCATGTCTATTTCCTTAAGACAAATTCCTAGAAAAGATATTGAGTTAAAGGGTACACATGTTTAAAAACTTGATCCTCATTGCCAAACTGCTCTCTAGAAAGGTTAAACAAATTGACATTCTCAATCACCTATCCCATGGCAATATCTATATTATGATGGTTCATCTTTTCTTTGCCAATCCCAAGAGGGGGAAGTGGTGTCTTATTACTTTAATTTGCATTGATTTGGTTCCTAATGAATTTTAATGGTTTTGTTTGTTCGTTGGCCATTTGTGCATGAATAGAATTCAATGTGTAGAGCTGCTTTCTGCTGATGGCTTGGAATAGGGGTGGGGACTATTGATTTCCTTGTTCTGCCTGAATTGTCTCACTAAACTCAAAGTCTAGGCTTCATGGAATTCTCCCTTTTTCCTTTGTATTCAGAGAGCAGAACAACTCTCCAATACACTGAAAAAAATTGCAACCGGCAAGAAATTTACCAACTTCAATCTTTTCTACATGGATTTTGACTTCCAAGGAAGTAAGTTTTGCTTGGTTTAGGTACTGACACAAGACAAAAGTGGCAGCTACAGTTTGGAGCCCGCCTGGGCAAGGCATTTGTAAGCCATCAGGCAGTAGATTGGCCAGGGTCGCTCCTGCACATTTGGACGCATTAATAGCTCTGAGTGTTAAAAAAAAGATAAGGTGTGAGACTCTTTCTGGGAAGGTGGACGCTCAGCATCACCTCCTTATTTCAACAGCATTTTAGAATCCTTGAAACATTAGAGTCAGTGACCAGTTGGAAACAGCTTTGGGCTGGGAGCCGACAGGTCAATGGAATCACCTAACTTATTCTTGCCAGTTTAGTAATGCCCCACTTACCTATGGGCTAAAGATAAGGCAGTGTATGGGGCACCCGGTGACGCAGCGGTTTAGTTCGCGCTTGGCAGCCCAGGGTTCGCAGGTTCGGATCCGGGCGCCCGCCGAAGCACTGCTCGTCAGCCACGCCGTGGCAGCGTCCCATATAAAGTGGAGGAAGATGGGCACGGATGTTAGCCCAGGGCCAGTCTTCCTCAGCAAAAAGGGGAGGATTGGCGACGGATGTTAGCTCAGGGCTGGTCTTCCCCACAAAAAAAAAAAAAAAAAAGATAAGGCAGTGACTTTCATAGTGGGCACTGAATTACCTAGGGACTCACTAACAGTGCAGATTCCCAGACCCCACGTGATAAAACTAGTCAGAGTCTCTAAGGGAGGGACCTCAGATTTGCCTGTGGCAAAGTGGGAAATTTATATCCCAGCTTTCTGGAAAGAACATCACTGTTTCTTTTCTGGCATTCTGTCCAAACACTGGGGTCACTGATGAGGGGCCACACAAAAACAGGCATGATTACTGGAGCTACTGATTTACTCTTTACATTTTGACTCTGAAAAATCATTATTTGTTGACTTTAATCCTTACAGTCTCCTTTTCATTGCTAAGCAATTGTTATACAAGAGAAAAGCCTCCTGCTGATTGACTGCCAGCTGAGATGATGCTAATGAAAAGCTTCACAATATATGCAAAAGATGGAAGATTTCCCCTCCAGAGTTTATCATCTCTATCTCCCCACCACCACGAACCCCCACCCCCAGCCCAAGCATCTGGAATGAAGCAGATGGCCATCATGAATTATCAAATATTACATTAGCTGACACGTTTTGCATTGCAGACTCTAGTACTTCAATTCTGAACATCTTTTCAACAAGACTGATCTCCCCTAACTAGATTTCCTGCCTAGGTGATACACATTTCTCTCATGGGAAGAGACATTTTGATAAATAACCTCTCATTAAAATTCAGAGCTAAAGACTCATTAATGAATTCCTGGTGTAAACAAACGCACCACCAAGCGATCTTTGATCATGATCAAACTTGAATATAGATAAAGTTATTAAAAATATAATAATGTCTAACATTCACATGGGATTTTTTCATTTTCCAAAGTAATCTCTAGCTCTGTCATTTATTATCTTTGGGACTGTAAGCAATTCCCTGAACATGTCTAAACTCTCCCTTCCAGACCTGGAAATGGGGATACCATATCTGCGTAACAAAGCTTTATGATTATTATATGAAATAATGTGTAATCTTCCCAAATGCCATGCCTGGTACACAGCTGGTACCCAGAAAAGAGTACCATTCCCTCACACCCTCACTACTCAGCACATACTTCAGGATGAGCAGCATCCACACCACCTGGAGGCTGGTTATAAATACAGAACCCCAGACCCCACTCCTAATCAGGACCTACCTAATCAGAATCTGCATTTTAACTTAATTCACAGATGATCCATATGCACATTAAAATTTAACAATTGGGGCTCTATAATGCTCCAAGATTAAGAACTTAGTCAGTTAGTTATCAGATTTTTACTTAGTTCTGCTATGTGCTGTGTAGGTCCTGAGAATGTAGTTGTCAACAAAACAGAACAGTCCTCATCTTCATGAAGCACAGAGAGAGAAAAGCTTCATCCTTGACCCAATACTGGCCAGCATTCCACGTGCTTGGAAGCAGAGGTTCCTCGGCCCCTTCTTCTCCTCACAGCAACAATAAATGCAGTAAAAAGCAAAAAGTTTGGTTAAACTGAACTGAACATTCTATATCAACATGGCAGTCATTCACTTTACTGAGAAACCTCCTAGGTATTTCTCCTTGCTTGGCAATTCTCATCAACGGTTCAAGGAATTTCCTGAGATTTTGTAATTTCCTGACATTTATTAAAAATGAATGTGAAGATCTAGTTTTGTACAGGGCCCTCTTCAACTTCTCCTTATGAAGTTAGGGGGTACTCTTCTAGGGAAGACATAGGGACACAGTGGGAGGGAGAGTGGAGGCAGAGGAAATGATGCCTGGGATCTGCCTCCATGAACATCTGATGCAGTGTCATACATTTAACGTCTAGGTGCCACCGTGTACACTTCTGAAAGAGCTGCAATTTTTATCTAGTGTTTAGGAACTATGGAAAAGACTGGACTTAATGCCCAAAGTTAGACTACTGCCCAAAAGGAAACTTTTTTTTCAATAATTTTGAGATCATAGTGGTTTATAACATTGTGTAATTTGGGGTGTACATTGTTATTTATCAATTTCTGAATAGACTTCATTGTGCTCACCACCAGTAGTCTAATTTCTGTCAATCACCGTACATATGTGCCCCTTTACCCCTTTCACCCACCCCAGCCCCCTTCCCCTCTGGTAACCACTAATCTGTTCTCTTTATCCATGTATTTGTTTATCTTCACATATGAGTGAAATCATGCAGTATTTGCCTTTCTCTGTCTGGCTTATTTTGCTTAACATCATACCCTCAAGGACCATCCATGTTGTTGCAAATGGGATGATTTTGTCTTTTTTTATGTCTGAGTAGTATTCCATTGTATATATACCACATCTTTATCCGTTCATCCATAGAAGGGCACTTGGGTTGCTTCCACATCTTGGCTATTTTGAATAATGCTGCAATGAACATAGGGGTGCATAAGTCTCTTTGGATCATTGATTTCAAGTTCTTTGGATAAATATCCAGTAGTGGGATAGCTGGATCATACAGTATTTCTATTTTTAATATTTTGAGAAATCTCCATACTGTCTTCCATAGTGGCTGCACCAGTTTGCATTCCCACCAGCAGTGCATGAGGGTTCCCTTTTCTTCACATCCTCTCCAATATTTTTTGCTTTTTGTCTTGGTGATTATAGCCATTCTGACCAGTGTAAGGTGATATCTCATTGTAGTTTTGATTTGCATTTCCCTAATAATTAGTGACGTTGAGCATCATTTCATGTGTCTGTTGGCCACCTGTATATCTTCTTTGGAAAAATATCTGTTCATATCATCTGCCCACTTTTTGATTGAGTTGTTTGTTTTTTTGTTGTTGAGTTGTATGAGTTCTTTATACATTTTGGAAATTAACCCCTTGTTGGATATGTGATTTGCAAATATTTTCGACCAGTTGGTGGGTTGTCTTTTCATTTTGTTCATGGTTTCCTTTGCCTTACAGAAACTTTTTAGTCTGATGTAGTCTCATTTGTTAATTTTTTCTTTTGTTTCCCTTGCCTGAGTAGACATGGTATTCGAAAAGATGCTGCTAAGACCAATGTCAAATAGTGTTCTGCCTATATCTTCATCTAGGAGTTTTATGGTTTCAGGTCCTATATTCAAGCCTTAATCCATTTCAAGTTAATTTTTGTGTATGGTGCAAGATAATGGTCTACTTTCATTCTCTTGCATGTGGTTGTCCAGTTTTCCCAACACCATTTTTTGAAGAGATTTTCCTTTCTCCATTGTATTTTCTTGGCTCCTTTGTCAAAGATTAACTGTCCATAAATGTGTGGGTTTATTTCTGGGCTCTCGATTTTGTTCTATTGATCTGCATGTCTCTTTTTGTATCAGTACCATGCTGTTTTAATTACTGTAGCTTTGTAGTATATTTTGAAGTCAGGTATTGTGATGCCTCCAGCTTTGTTCTTTTTTCTCAACCCAAGTGCCCTCTTTTCTCAGGATTGCTTTGGCTATTTGGGGTCTTTTGTTATTCCATATAAATTTTAGGATTATTTGCTCTATTTCTGTGAAGAATGTCATTGGGATTCTGATTGGGATTGCATTGAATCTGTAGATTGCTTTAAGTAGTATGGACATGTTAGCTATGTTTATTCTTCCAATCCATGAGCATGGAATATCTTTCCATTTCTTCATGTCTTCTTCAGTATCTTTCAATAACGTCATATAGTTTTCAGTGTATAGGTCTTTCACCTCTTTGGTTAAGTTTATTCCTAGATATTTTATTGTTTTGTTGTGATTGTAAACGGGATTGTATTCTTGACTTCTCTTTCTGCTAGTTTGTTGTTAGTGTATAGAAATGCAAATTATTTTTGTAAGTTGATTTTGTACCCTGCCACTTTGCTGTAGTTGTTGACTATCTCTGATAGTTTTCTGATGGATTCTTTAGGGTTTTCTATAAATAGAATCATGTAATCTGCAAACAGGGAGAGTTTCACTTCTTCATTTCCAATTTGGATTCCTTTTATTTCTTTTTCTTGCCTAATTCCTCTGGCCAAAATCTCCAGTACTATGCTGAATAGGAGTGGCAAGAGTGGGCACCCTTGTCTTGTTCCTGTTCTCAGAGGGATGGCTTTCAGTTTTACACCATTAAGTATGATGTTGGCTGTGGGTTTGTCATATATAGCCTTTATTACATTGAGGTACTTTCCTTCTATACCCATTTTATTAAGAGTTTTTATCATAAATGGTGCTGGATCTTGTCAAATGCTTTCTCTTCACCTATTGAGATGATCATGTGATTCTTATTCCTCACTTTGTTAATGTGCTGTATCACAATGATTGATTTGTGAATGTTGAACCATCCCTGCATCCCTAGAATGAATCCCATTTGATCATGGTGGATGATCCTTTTAATGTATTGCTGTATTCAATTTGCCAGTATTTTGTTGAATTTTGCATCTCTGTTCATCAGTGATATTGGTCTGTAATTTTCCTTCTTTGTGTTGTCCTTGTCTGGTTCTGGTATCAGGTTCACCTCATAGAATGAGTTAGAAAGTGTTCTGTCTTCTTCAATGTTTTGGAATAGTTTGAGAAGGATAGGTATTAAATCTCCTTGGAATGTTTGTTAGAATTCTCCAAGAAGCCATCTGGGCCTGGGTTTTTGTTTTGGGGGAAGTTTTTGATTACTGTTTCAATCTCTTGTGATTGGTCTATTCAGATTCTCTATTTCTTCTTGATTCAGTTTTGGGAGGCTGTATGAGTCTAAGAATTTATCCATTTCTTCTAGGTTATCCAATTTGTGGGCATATAGTTTTCCATAGTATCCTCTCATAATCCTTTGTATTTCTGTGATATCTGTTGTAATTTCTCCTCTTTCATTTCTAATTTTATTTATTTGAGACTTCTCTCTTTTTTCTTGGTGAGTCTGGCTAAGGGTTTGTCAATTTTGTGTATCTTCTCAAAGAACCGTCTCTTAGTTTCATCATCCTTTCTACTGTTTTTTCTTTCTTTCTTTCTTTCTTTTTTTTTTTTTTTGGTTTCTATTTCATTTATTTCTGCTCTGATTTTTATTATTTCCCTCCTTCTTTTGACTTTGGGCTTAGTTCTTCTTTTTCTACTTCTGTTAGGTGTAGGTTAAGGTTACTTATTTGAGATTTTTATTGTTCGTTGAGGTGGGTCTGTATTACTATGAATTTCCCTCTTATGACCACTTTTGCTGCATCCCATAAGAGTCAGTATGTTGTATTTTCGTTTTCACTTGTCTCCAGGTATTTTTTAATTTCTCCTTTGATTTCTTCATTGATCCAATTGTTGTTCAGTGGCATGTTGTTTAATCTCCACATATTTCTGACTTCCCCAGTTTTTTTTCTTGTAGTTGATCTCTAGTTCCATAGCACTGTGGTCAGAAAAGATGCTTGAGCTGATTTCAATCTTCTTAAATTTATTGAGGCTTGCCTTGTTTCCCAACATATGGTCTATCTTTGAGAATGATCCATGTGCACTTGAGAAGAATATGTATTCTGCTGGTTTTGGATGGAATGCTCTATATATATCTATTAAGTCCACCTGATCAAGTGTTTTATTTAAATCCACTGTTTCCTTGTTGACCTTCTGTCTGGATGCTCTGTCCATTTATTAAATGGGGTGTTGAGGTCCCCTACTATTATTGTGTTGCTGTTAATTTCTCCCTTTAAGTCTGTTAACAGTTGCTTTATCTACTTTTGTGCTCCTGTGTTAGGTGCATATATATTCATAAGTGTTATGTCCTCTTGGTGGAATATCCCTTTTATCATTATATACTGCCCCTCTTTCTCTTTTTTAACTTGAAATCTGCTTTGTCTGATATAAGTATGGCAACATCTGCTTTCTTTTGTTTGCCATTAGCTTGGAGTATCATCTTCTATCCCTTCCCTCAGAGCCTATGTTTTTCTTTAGAGCAGAGATATGTTTCCAGGAGCCAGCATATTTTTGGGTCTTGCTTTTCAGTCCATCCAGCCACTCGGTGTCTTTTGATTGGAGAATTCAATCCATTTACATTTAGAGTGATTATTGATGTATGAGGGCTTAATTCTACCATTTTATCTCTTGTTTTCCAGTCATTCTGTGTTTCCATTGTTTCTCTTCCTTTGTATTTCTGACTGCCACTTCATTTTGGTGGTTTTCTTAGGAGGTTTTCTAAGATTTCTCTCTTTTTATGAATTGTGGCTCTGCTCTGATTTTTAGTTTAGTGGTTACCATGAGGTTTGTATAAAAGATCTTGTATATGAAATAGTCCATTTTCTCACAGCCTCTTATCTCCATTAGCCTAAGCAGGTTCCATCCCTTTCCTCTTCCCCTTCTGAGTTATTGTTGTCGCAAATTATTCTGTTTTGTGTTGTGAGTTTGTGACAAAGTTGAAGTGTTTATAGTTACTTTTGATGCTTTCCTTCCCTTTATATTTTAAGTTATAATTGAGTATTTGCCTCCCTGTTCTGATCGAAAGGTGCAGTTTTCTGATTTTTTGTGTCTATTTATCTCCTTGCTCAAAGCCTTTTTGTTTCCAGTGTGAGGGCATCTTTAATCATTTCTTGTAGGGGAGATCTAGTGATGATGAACTCCCTCAGCTTTTGTTTATCTGGGAAAGCTTTTATTTGTCTGTTGTATCTGAAGGAAAGTTTCACTGGATAGAATATTCTTGGCTGAAAATTTTTGTCTTTCAGTATTTTGAATATATCATTCCATTCTCTCCTAACCTGTAAGTTTTCTGCCGAGAAATCCTCTGAAAGGCTGATGGGGTTCCTTTGTAGGTTATTTTCTTCTGCTTTGCTGCCCTTAATATTTGTTCTTTGTTGTTGACTTTTGCCAGTTTTACTATTATATGCCTCAGAGAAGGTCTTTTAGCATTGACATAATTAGGTGTTCTGTTAGCCTAATGTACTTGTAAATCTGGTTCCTTCCCCTGGTTTGGGAAGTTCTCAGCCATTATTTCTTTGAACAAGCTCTCTGCTCCTTTCTTCTCCTCTTCTCCCTCTGGAATACCTATCATCCTTATGTTGCTTTTCCTAATTGAGTCAGATATTTCTTGAAGAATTCTTTCATTTTTAAAAAATCTTAGTTCTCACTCCTCCTCCACCTGTAGCATTTCTATGTTTCTATCCTCTAACTTGCTAATTCTTTCCTCCATAACATTAACTCTATTTTTTAAGGATTCTAGATTACTTTTTACTTCATTATTTTTGTTCTTCCTATCCAGAATTTCTGCTTTTTTTTTTTTATACTTTCAATCTCTTTGGTGAAGTATTCCTTCTGATTAATTTTATTCCTGAGCTCATTGAACTGTCTTTCTGAGTTTTCTTGTAACTCTTTTGAGTTTCTTTATGACAGCTATTTTGAATTCTCTGTCATTTAGAATGTAAGTTTCTGTGCCTCCAGGGTTGGTTTCTGGAGAATTGTCATTTTCCTTCTGTTCTAAATTGTTGCTGTAGTTTCTCATGGTGTTTGATGAACTATTCTTATGTTGGAGCATTTGTGATAGTTTCAGGTCACAGATTCCACATACTACCACTAGGGGGAAGCAGGAGCTGAGTTTCTGATCCCACCTCGTCTGCTGGAAGTTGTGGGGATACTATGGGCTCTTGCACCAGCCTGGAGAGCCTTTGGGTGTGTGTGTAGACTGTTCTTGGTGAGTGGGGCTTCCTCACAGGGGTCCAAGCCAGGGCCACTCCTTGGGCCTACAGGGGCATGGTGGGCTCCCCCACTGCCAGGAAAGCAATTATGAGCAGGCTAAGGGCTGCCACTGCCTCTACCTGTAGTCACCTCAGGGTGCATTCCCACTTTCAGGGCACAGCAGTACTATAGGCACTCACTTGGGCCAGGAATGCACTCACCCCAGCATGTAGATCTGCCCCCGCCTCTTCTTGCTGTCCTGCCTGCTGCTCTGCTTGGTTGGCAGGGCTTTCTTGTGGGGACTGAGCCAGAACCACTTCTTGGGGCCACAGGAGCATGGTGGGCTCCCCCACCACTGGGAAAGCAATTATGAGTGGCCTAAGGGCTGCCACCACCTCTACCTATAGTCACCCCAGGATGCATTCCCACTTTAGGGGTGCAGTGGTAGTATGGGTGCTCGTGCCAGGCTGGAAAGTGTTCAGGCATGTGCACAGGACTTCTGGAGAAGGGAAGGGAGTACTCACCTATCTCCACCACTCCCCAGAGGGCCATTCAATCCACCTTCAGATGTATAGCTGTGTGGGTCTCTCAGGCATCCTGTTATGCTGTGTGGGTTTCCTCCAATGCTCATGAATGTCCATTTAGTTGTAGTTTAAAGAGGGAGATATAAAGGGAACAGCTCACTCTGCCATGTTGCTGATGTCACTCCAAGGAAATTTTTACCTTGAAATTTTAGCATTTTTCAGAGTAGGCAGATCATCCATTCCCAGATCCATCTCTGTGGGTAACCTTTCACACCTGGGCAGTTCATCATCCTGGAAATCTGGTCTACATCATGTAGGTGCAATGTGCTCTTATAGATAGAGATAGAACTATGTTCCTATCCCAACTGAAACACAGAATAGTGCTGTAACCTGGGGTAAATTAAATAACCACTCAGCTTTTGTTTCCTTTTGTACAACATAAAAATAACTAAACTGTAGGGTTTATGTAAGGATTGAGATGAAGATGCTTGTAATGTAGTAAGCACTCAATAACTGTTAGCTGACATCCTCCCACTGCCACCATCTGAAATCAATGCATGCAAAACACCTACTACATTCTTCCAGGGCTTATGATAGATGTATAATAAATGGTTATTCTCTTTCAATGTCCAAACCACTTCCAATTGCCAGTCATGCCTGTGGGTCACTTTGAGTTCCTTAGAGGAAGCTATGATGGAAATATATCTCATTATCCCTGCAGTCTCCTTTTATCAGAAATAAAAACCCTACAGAATGACTTGTTAAACCTGCAGTCTTAATAGTCACATAGAAATCTCTCCTCTTATTTCAGTGTTATATTGGAGCTGACGATTGCATCAAAAATATCTTCATTTTTCATATGAGATTTATAATTTTACACCCTGTGACAGAGTAAATTGCAGTTGAGGGTCCCTGTCCCTTGGGGGCAAGGATGAGACCTACCTGTTCTCCAGTCTGACAGCCTCAGTCCAGCCCTGAAAGGTGATTGTTCATCTCCAGAGACTCTTTTCTGTCTCTTGCTGACTCATCCTCCAATTGGTTATGAACTAAACAGAGGCAGCAATTTTTCCTCCCTTCAGAAAATGCCAGCTGGAGCAGGTGATGTCTTTTTTCTTCATCTGTACCACACCTCCCCAACAGAGGACAGAAAATGCCTCTTGGCAGACAAGGCCACTTTTACACTGACAGTTTAAATACACCACCAGCTGCCCTCCACTTCCAAGACAACTCAATTGGAGTAAACCTGGTTCTTAGTCCCCCCCACCCCATGTCTATGTTTGTAAAAATAACCAGTGACTTCACAGTGTTGACCAGAATACAGATTTCTCTTTTTAAATATCTGCTAGTGTTGCTGTTCATCGAGGAGATACCAAGTGTTTTATGAATCTTCTTCTGTGATTTCTATTGCATCTCTGAAAAGCTGGTCATCAGCATAGTTTCCTTGACTTTATAGATAAAGAAAATACATTTGCAGCAAGTCCCAAGAGCTCGTTCATGATCAATCAAGAAGTTTAATTCAGGTCTTCTGAAGAATAAATAGGAATTCATTTACCTATTTTAAATTATGGTCCCAGGTGGGAAGGAAACTGGTCAACTTACCATGCTACCCCAACTTGGACCTTCCACTCTGAAATCAACCAGGGAAGAAATAGAGACTGCTGTCTAGTGTTGCATTTATTCTAAGAGAGAAAAATTTCACCCTGAGATAACAAACTATAAAGGGTCACCCAGTCTAGCACTAGTCACAATACAGGTAAAACCTTAAACTACTGCATCTGTGAGTTACTGACTCTCCCTTTACGTCTGCAGATATAATTCAGCATACTGATGTCTGCAGATATGTGATGACTGGTAACCCTCGCAGACACAATCATCATGAGAAAATGATGTGTTCCAGCATGAATAGACTGATTGTAGCCTTGGTACCTGTGTCATTTCTTTTAATACCTATTGGATTGTTCTATGTAACAAGTCAGTTCATCTAAAGGCTGGACGCCCTTGTAGTGTCCTATCAATGTAGGGGAGGGATGGGGGTTGGGGAGAAGGAACATGTTTCCTGGCAGGGAGGAATATGTTATCACTGCCATGGTCTAGAATTCCTGGCGTCCGGTGATAATAAAACGTGGGCATCTCCCACTGCCCCACCCTGGGGTATGCCCCTGATCCCTTGCAAAACTTGGCAAGTAAAAATCCCTTTTCTTTTCTTTATGCTTTCATTCCTTGGTTTTCTTTTCACAATCCCCACATTATGAGATTGCTCAAGCCTCCAAGGGGAGTCGAAGGGAGCGATCATCCCTTCTCATTCTGAAAAACAGTCACTAACTCTGATGACTGAATTATATCCATTTGTTCCATGAAACATAATTTCTATCACTACCTCTCCCTCTCTCTAAGGGCCATAGTTTTTAGTTTGGTAGTTAGTAATGCACATAAAATTCAAATCAAAATGGAAATAGCCTAGACCAACGTTAAGCCTAGGTACCAAAATTGAATCACACTACAGGAAACTCGGGCATAAGCAAGTCTGACCTTTTTAATATTGGGCTCCTAGTAAACATTTCTCTCAAGAAACATGATCTTGGCTTAAACTGTGTTGCCTTAATAGGCTCAAATTTACTTTCCATTGTTGATTTTCCAGATCTCCAGGTCACTATAATTCTATCCTGAATTTTCTTTTGGCCAGTGAAGGCACAGGTTTAGATTCAGTTTGTCACTCAACTTTTCCTGAAAATGTGGAGTGTCAAAATTGTTGTAAGATCTTCTTACCTGCACTGGGTCAGAGGATGTGTGGGTGGTCTGTGTCAAGGCCCGTGGCTTGCTGTATATCTTTGATACAATCCTTGTGTCTTATTCTTCCAGCTCTTTACAACTTTTCAGTAGGCTCTGTCTGAGGTCTTGACTGGGCTCAATTCCCATTGTGTTTTTAGCACTGTCTGCGAATTTCTTAAAATCCAATAGAGATTTTCTTTCATTTGTTCTTTTCTTTCTCTTTTTAACATTTGTATAGCATAGGGTGAAACAAAACTAAAAATAAAAGGATAAGCAAGAGAAAGGATGAGAAGTTCATTGAGAACTTTGGTGAAGTAAAGGAACATAAGTAGCATAGGAATGATGTCACCTCTGAAGTCACAGAGGGGACTGGGAAGCTAATGCCTTTCCCTGACCTTTTCACACCACGATAGATTTTTGTGCTAGAGACCCTGTGGGACTGCAATGTAGTGATGAGGCAAACACTACGAAAAAACAAAAAGCATTGAGGGGGCTCAGTGGGGTTGACATTGGCTCTGCATTTGAAGAAACACTTCCAAATGCCTGGTGGCCCATTAATGGTAACTTGTTGGATGTTCGGATTGGAGTGGGCTCAGAGAGAGAATCAGCTTAAAGTTAGAAAGTAGAAAAGCAGGACCAAAAAAGAGTAGGATACTGGCCTGTCCTTTCCCGGGCAAGGGGGAGAAGGAGGAGCTTGAACTAAGCCTGAGTGAATGCACAGCAGGTGGGCCAGGACTAGCAGGGATGCGCTGGAGCAGCATTATGCGCCCAGTGAGGGCAGTTTGGGACCCACAGCAGCTTCAAAGTGTCAGATCCAGAAGGAAAGGCAGAGCAGCCAGAATTGAACCTGATGCAGAAAATCTGATTCCAAGGTCATGCTTAAAAAAACACTCAGAACAGCTAGGCAACTGGAGAGGGAGCCAGGCAAGCTTCCCAGATGCTCTGCCTTTTATAGGGTACCTATGGCCAAGGGCAGGAAAGAAACTGTTGGTCTGCAGGCTGGTTCAGCAGAACAAATAAGGCTTCAGAAGGATTAGTGTGGTTTAAGCATCACTGCAGCTCTGAGCTTCCTATCAGAAGAGCAGTCCATACCATTCCTTCAGAGAGATACATCATTCACCAGCAGCATTTTCTCCCTTAGGCTTCCATGTGGAGGACACAGTGGCCAATGTCCTCAATTTGAGTTTCACAAGAAATGCAAAGGCCACTTTCCAAGAGCTGCTTCTTCTAACATCCTCCAATAAAACCCAGATGCAAAATATAAAAGAGTGGCTCAGTGGTGGCCCTTCCACCAGGGAGATGCCAACAGGAATTGGTGATCCCTTATGTAGGACTCCAAACCACCAACAGGAATTTTTTTCTGAGCTCTGAGAAGGGCAGCAGTATTTGCAGCCCTTCTGGGGACAGGGATTGGGTAGCAAGTAGAGATGGCATGCTGCAATATTAGGACTAATTACAAAAGCAGCATAGTATTGATTCAGCTCTGGGAAAGTCCAGCTCCTCTTGTCCAATGAAAGCCCCCAATAGAATTTCCCTTCCTTCCCTTGGGGCAAGAGGAGGGAAAACAAAGAGGGCACAGATCCCTGCCCTTGAGTTTTTTGTGGGGTGAAGATGGAAGAATCTTAGCTGTGCCTACGCCACTCTCTGGACTCCAAGAAGTGAGGGCGTGGGCTACACTTGGGAGCAGCAGGTTTCAAAATTTTCTCTCTGGAGGCTCTGTAAGGCCCTGAAATTTCCTTGAGGGGTTCTTATTGACTGTACGATATTACAATGTAGAGTTCAATTGTGCTTCTGCCTCAGAGCAACCAACACTCTTTGTCTCCTCTCCCTGTTGAAGGACAGTTCTATTGCTTTTCATCACTTTGGGGCTCATAATATTTTCTCTGTAGCCATACTCACTCTAAATGTGATGTTGAGATAATTTTACATAATTACATTTCTCACAAACTGTGTGATTTTTAATGATGATTGCCTGACATATGCAGGCAGTGTCTGGAAATGGCAGCCCATGAAAGGAGATGTTAAGAAAATGTTTACTCTTCCCCTCCTGCTCCTGCAATACTGGCCTACTGGCCACTGAGAAATGAGACGGACTTAACTCGGTGTTGACTATGTTAGAGCTCACTTTTCCCCACCATCTTCCTCGCTACACAAACCACATTCATCCAACACTCTCACACACTTTCTTCCTGAGTTAGACCAAAAGAAAATCACACAATAGATTTTTTCATTCAGAAAATCCCCAGCCTGAGGTAACAGCTCAGAGGCAGCCATGTCTGGGTAAGCCTCAGCCCGGGAGGGAAGTGAGCAGCTCTGACGACATTTTTCACAGTGCTTGCTCTTGTACATTGATCATTTCTTGTGGAAGTGTGTCTCTGACCCTCTGGCTGTGTGTGTGCCCTGCAGTCATAAAGGAGTGGCGGAAGAGAGGGGGGCAGCCCTGGCAGCTCATTGAACCCGTCGATGGATTCCACCCCAATGAGGTAAGTGCTGTCATACAATGGCTGCTGAAGGCTCTTAGGTAATTTTTAAAATATAATTATGCATCCATGTGTTTATTTTTATCCTGTTTTATTCCAGAAAGAATTTGAGGTAACATACACACATGTAAGATAGAAGATTCAATAAAAATAAAGTGAAAGCCAGAGTAAAAGGAAAATAAGTTCGAAATGATACCTCACTTCCTGACTTAATGTCTACAATTCATAAAATGTGTGCAGGGAAGTCCTGAGAAACTGCTGGCGAGAGCCTACAAAATCAGCTCTGTGCTTCATAGGGGCTGATTCAAGAGGGGCATAAGTCATGGCCTTCATAAGATCAAATATTCAAAAAAAAATCACGAGGATTCCTGGAAGTGAGATCTGTGAGAAATTTCTTCTATGGATCCTTCTAGAAAGGACACTGTCTGAGAGAGAGAACAGTGTGCTTAGCAATATCCTGCAGTAAGAGCTGTTTCTCATGTAGGATTCCAAGGTACAATTCTGGAAAGAGCTCTACTCTGGCCTCTTCACAGAGCAAGGGGAGCTGGAGGGTGGGACTCTACCCCCTCCTGCCCTCCTATCCATTACCCTGACTTCAACCAGGGAAGCTCCACTTTTATCTGTTATATATACTTGTCCTGCTCATGACATTGCTTTATAAAAAAATAAATAAAAGAAGAAGAAGTGGGGGAGTAGCTCTGTCACTTTTAAAATTCTGAAGGCTGGTCTTCTACAGGAGGGATGGGCCATTCACCCTCGGGCAATCCTTCACAACTACTGTTTCTCTGACCCAGCCTTTGGTAAGTATGGCACAGCAGTGACAAGGGTCCAAATGTGAGAAGCACTTCTGGTGTGCTCTCCTGGTGGCCTTAATCTCTATGGTCAACCAAGCCTCAGGGAGGGCTGGTCATCCCCTCAGGAGTCTGAATGGAACCACCTTCCCCCAAGCTCTAGGATCAGTGAGTACCCATGGGCAGGGCTAAGGATTGTCTGAAAAGAAAACAAAAAGAAGGGTACAACTCCACTGACAGATGGACAAGCAGTGGAGTCCCACAAGTGCTGAGTAAATTTTAAAGTGAGTATTAAATGCCCATCTCACTGTTCTAAATAACAAAAAAAATAAATCTAAGTAATGATCCTCAGAATATCTCGCTTTCCTGTGTATCATTTGGATGAGTTGATCCAAGAGAATTATTGCCTAGAATCTGGTTAAACATTAAGAGTCTGACCCCCCCCCCCCCAAAATGATGTCTTTGGTTTTAGAATAGTTAATGTGGAGACCTTCCTTCTGGCAATAGTTAGGTAGTAGTTCTCGTCACTGTACATAACGGAATTTTACCCTTCTGATTCTATAGAGAATGGAGATACGAAGAGATTGTCAGACAGGAAGTAATTAGGAACAAACTGAAAAGAAGAGGTTCAGAAACAGCTTTGTCCTATCCCTCAAGACATATTAGTCTGATCTATCAAAAGGCAACCCTGTTCCTGACTCTTAAAATAATATTAGGGTTCAAGGTCTGTCAAACTCGGGCTCTAAATGCACTCAACTTTGCCTATAAGTGATTAGTGAGAACAGAGTCAAAAACTGAAAATCGGCATGTGCCATAATTGTATGCTACTCCTGAGAGACTTGTTCACATGCTGGTGGTGGGTGATAGAGTGGGCAACAGTGTGGAGCCACATCTAAAGTGGGCGACAAGGGATAGCCATGCCTAACGCCTGCCTATTTATCATGTATATTGAACTGAACAGTCCAGATTGCAACTTACCATCCAAAAATGTTTATTGAGTGCCTACCCCATATTAAACACAGTGAGAATTCACCCCTGCTTTTTAAGGAGATTATAGTATAGAGTGGAAAAATGACAAGAAAACAGATAATTAAATTAAAGTGGTAAATGCTTCCAACTGTGCAAGCACAGATGCTATGGGAGCATTCTGGGGGATGGGATGGGAGAAAGGGGTATTAGAAAAGGTTTTCAGAGAAGGTAACTCAGAACTAAGACCATGAAACAGTCAAGTGAAGGGAAGAAAGGCGGGGTTGCAGAAAGTGTTTTGAGCAGGAGAAACTGTGTGGGCAAAGACCTGAATATTAAAGAAAGCATGGCACATGGAAGGAAATAAAAGTGCTTCGGTATGGCTGGACATAAAGTATGAGAGTGGAGTTGAGGGAGAGGAACCAAGAGAAGTATTCAGGGACCAGATCCCAAAAGATCTGTATGGGGTTTGACCTTGACCTTTTTCCTATGGAGAATGGGGAGCCACTGAAGATTTTTAACCAAGAAAGAAAAATAACAAGACTTGTGTTCTAAAAAGCTACCTGTGGTAGCAGTGTGGAGAATAGTTTGGTGGGGGCCAGTCCAGAGAAAGGGAGACCTTTGGAGGATGCTTCTGTGTGTGAAAGGGTGATGGCCTGAACAAAGGTAGTGGGAGTGGGAGAAACAAAAATGTTTGTATTGGAGAGATTCAGACAGCTGAATCAACAGAATGTGATCATTTATTGGATGTGAGGGTAAAAGAGAAAGAGATGCTAAGCATGCCATTTCTTTTATGACTTGGGAAATTGAATAGATGAGTCCATTGCCCACTGAGGTAAAGACACAGGGGACAGGGTGGTTTGAGGAGGAGTTTGGCACACGTTGGATTTAAGGAGCCTACAGGACATTCAAATGGAGAGGTCCTTTCATCAGGTAATGTACAAGCTCAGAGCTCAGGAAGGGATCTGGGGTGGAGATACAGATGTGAGCACCATCAGGATAGAGTTATGACTTGAAGCCTTGAAGAGGAGCCTCTGGATGTCCCTGCACACTCCCCTCCAGATGATGTGCCTTACAACAGAGGCAGTGTTAATGGATCCTTCTAGACCATGGGACAGCTAAGGGATCCACATCTTTTCTAGCTGGAAAGAGCCAGATGGGCTAGGATGGGTCTCAGGACCTCATCCTTATGGCATGGACATAATAAAAGGAGTAGACTCAGATCTTTTTTAAGTACTCACTCACCAATTCCTGTACATCTGAGCAAAAACAGCTGGTACTGGTCCCTCACCACCAAGGGGGGAGCAGGCTTTATCTTGTTGATCTAGTTCTTCCTAAAACTCTGCTAGAGAAGCAGGGGGAGTGTCTAACCACCATTGATTCAACTGCTCCAATTTTCTTAGGGAGATAAATTTAATAGGTAAAAACATGAGTCATGTTGAACAGTTCAAATTTGTGATTGATACATGATAATTTTTTGAGTCAAACTATTTTCACCATCTAAACTCTTTGCTTATATTTTAAATGGGAAATAAACAAGCATTGAAAAATTCCTGGGATGACAACTGCTTTACTTTTTCACCCCACTCCCGAAATGTAGAACCAGAATTTAAGAAATATCTTCTTCAACATAAGAGGGGAAGTAGAAGGTTGTAATGCCTAACTTGCTGATTGATTGGATTTGTGGGTAGGAGGGAGATGACTCACAGGATTGGGCAACTGGATAAAGAGAGGTGGAAAATACCAAGTCAGGGAACTCAGAAGAAGGGGCAGATATGAACATTCTGAATCTGGAGGGCCTGCACAATATCCAGATAGAACTCTCTGAATGGCCCTTAGATCAAACTTATGGGTTCTGATCTCAAGAGAGGGGTCTGGCCTGGAGACACAGGTTTGGGAATCACCAACTTCTGGTTGAGAGCTGGAGACATTTGCAGGGGTGAGATTGGCCTGAGGAGTCAAATTGTGAAGAAAAATAAATACCAAAGAGGATTAAGACTGAAAAGGTGTTTATTATCTGTTGTTGCATACCAAATTACTTAAAACAACACACATTTCTTATCTCACAGTTTCTGTGGGCCGGGAACCCAGGCACAGCTTAGCTGGGTCTTCTGCTCCACTGTCTCTCCCAAGTTGCAATCAAGGTGTCTGCCCAGGCTGGGTCTCATTTGAAGGCTGGACAGAAGAAGGATCTGCCTCCACACTCACATGTTTATTGACAGAATTTAGTTCCCTGAGGCCTGTTGAAGAGAGGGTCTCAGTTCCTCGCTGGTTGTTGGTCAGAGGTCACCCTTGGTTCCTTGCCATAGGGGACCCTCCAACATGGAAGCTTGCTTCATCAGTGAGTGCAAGCTGAAAAGACAACAGAGAGAATCTGTTAGTGAGACAGGAGTCCCAACTGTATGTAACCTAATCACAGAGTAATATCCCATCACCTTTGCCATATTCTAGAAGTTAAAAGCAAGTGACAGGTCCCACAACACTCAAAGGAGAGGGATGACACGGATGTGACTACCACAGGTGGGAACCATTGCCCATCACAGAAGGACCCTCTGGAAAGAAGACCTAGGAGATCATTAGATGCCTCCGGTGAGAGCAGGTGTAGCAGAGAGTTGGCAATAGCGGTCAAACTGCTGACAAACTGCAAAGGGAGTTTGACTTAGAAAAGAAGTGATATTGCAAAAACCCCAAACCCAGATCTGTGGCCTGTGGAAGTTGCAGCAACTCTACCTGTTCAAACGCCCACTTTTTAAAATCTCTGCAAAGTTAAGCATCTGAAGAGGCACTTAAAAGATCTCTGGGCCTAAAATCAGACAGTAGTGAACAGAAAATGTTGAAAGCGCCATGTACAGCAAGCCTAGTTTCCTTGGCTCCTCTGGGATTACCTAGCTAAACATTTCTGACCCCTCCTGCCTTAGCAGCTTTGCCCAAAGAAGCTCTCTGCAAAACAAACTCCTCTCCTTTCATAGTGCCCGTAGCAACTCAAACCATCCTCTTAAAACTCTTCCTGCGAGCAATAAATTTTCCATGACATCAGTCCCCCTCCTCTCTCTTGAGCCCTGAACCCTGTACAGTGCTGGAGGCAGACATAAGATATATAATCAATGGATGGGTTTTAAATGAGTTAATAGCCTCCAGGTCTTTATTTGTCTCAACATGTAAGCCCCTGGACACCTAAGGTCCTGGGCAGACTTGTGAAGCTATGCTGGCAGAGGGGAGGGTGGAGAGGGAGGGCCTTCTGGGCCGGGAAACCCTCGGACAACAGTCACTTCAGGCTGGCCCTGCCTGTGCATCAGAGACCACGTCTGCTCAGTCTGCTTTATACACCAACTAGCAACAGTGGTTTTGGTGATGACACTAACTCAGCGCAGAGGGGCTAGAGCTGAGAATTCACATTTTTCCTGTAATGTAAGTGTTTAAATACATCTTACACCATTGTCATGCTGTAAGTTTACATATTCAAAATTAATTGGGATCGAAAGTAACCAGATCCAGTAGACAGTGTTTGTTTCTGGGCAGATTGAGAGGCCAGAGAAGCAAAGCCACGCCTTCCCGTGTAAGGGCTTCCCTGCCGGTGTTTAAAAGCAGTCTTACCAAGCTAGCCCTGAAATGTTCTTCCTGCAGGAAAAATAAACTGAGAGTGGATTCTTCACTTTGGTCTCATAGAACGTCAGAGTTAAATTCAGCAAGGGTTCAACTGAGATGGTATCAAGCCGTGATAAGTTCTTGGCAAAATCTATATAATCTTGCCCTGAATTGCATTTATTCTTTAAAAACATTACGGAAATGTAGCTACTATTTAGGGTTTGATTTTATGTTGTCTTACTAAAGAGTTCTATTTTTTGTAGCAAAATACATACAATTAGCTTAGGAAATGGGAGTGTGGAGGAATCGCAGATTATGTCCAGCTACGACCACTACTGAGATTCTGCTGTGTCCAGGTGTGTCTCATGAACTTGTGGGTAGACATGACGTAGTGTATTTGCTTGGAGGACCAGGGGCTGTCCTAGAGAAGAACTCATCATAAGTACAAATGCGATTAAGCAAAGAAACATGGCTCAGTTTAAAAACTGTCGTCAGAAAGGAGAGAAATTCTAACAGCCATATGGTGGCTGTCACCAATCTAGAAACCCCACCAGGTCCCTACCCTCCTACTCCCCTCTCCATGGACTCATGCCTGAATCCTGGGGAGATCAGGGGCTGCAAGTAAAAACTGAAAGAGCTTTTCACCAAAAATTTATATAAGACAGTGGATGTTAAGTCACCCTACTTTGTCACCCCTTCTAAGAGAATTTCAAAGAGAAGCAAGAGGAGCCTTCACAGTGGACCAATGACCATCACATGGTTTTGGTGCTGTGAGGGCTTCTGAGCAACAGCAGCAAGCAGACAGGTGGGTGGCAAGGTCCCACAAAGGCACTGGGCCTGCAGAGGTACCTGCAGAAAACTGCCAGTGCCCATCAGATGTGGACTTACCCGGAGGAAGGGCCACACCTGCTAGAATTGGCTGTGGTGTCTGGACAAAGGCAGCATTGCCCACAGGCAGCTGTCTGGACTCTTTGCAGCTGGGGTCCTGCAAAAGCATGCCAGCAGCTGAGCCAACTACAAAGGAAGAAACACAGCAGGACCTAACTGTTAGCCAGAAAATGCACTTCACCAAAACCCCCTATTTTCTAGCATCCTGCTGGACCTAATTCATTCCATGTGTTTAGTAGGGTTAGTGAGTGAGACGGCCTATGAACCCCTCCTGTGCTGTAGATGTCTTTGTGCACTGGCAGGAGGAAGATGTCTCCATCCCCTGTCCTGAGAACAAATGCTGGGGAGATGTGTGGCAAAAGTTTCCATTGGTGAAATAAATGAGCTTGCATCCATCTGATGGAATACCGTGCATCGAATAAAAACAATGATATAGATCTACCTTTAGTGACACAGAAAATGTTTGCAATATAGAGCCAAGTAAATAAAAGCAGATTACAGATTGTGGGGCAATTACTCAACTGTATGCATTTGTCAACACTCACAGAACTGTTTATCAAAAAGAGTTAATTTTGCTGTGTGTAAATTATACCTCAAAAAGAGCAGGTTATAAAATATTTACAGAAGTATCCAATTCATGTGTGTGTATATGTGTGTATGTGTGTCCATGTGCATCAGAAAAGCTCTAGACCCATGTTAACACTCTATTATAGTTACACATGACTTTTACTCTGTTTTTCTCTTTTTGCTTAATTATCTTTTTAAATTTTTCTCAGATGAATACGTGTTGCTTTAATATTTTAAACAATAAATAGGGAAGCATAAAATTATGTTTGTGTTCAAGGAACAGCTAACTTGGGATAATGAGGGTGAGGGACGGCTGTGCCTCGCCCTGTGCAGTGTGTCCTGGGAGTTACAAGAGGAGACTGGTTATAAGAGAAGCCCACACAGTGCTCAGGAAATGTTTGTCAAGTGAATGAACGATTACAGTGGGTCATTTTATCACAAGTCTCTAGATTAATAATAACAATGCCACTCTCGTTTTAGACCCAATATCTTAGCAGTGCGTGCTCATAAATATTTTAATCTCCATTAGAGTGACAGCCAACTAATTGCTTTCAAACCAAGCAGTTGCCGCATGCTCAGATCTGAGCTCTTGCATTTTAACTTTCCCCTCGTCTCCTCACCCCATCTCCTCCCTTAGTAACTTAGATTGGGAAATAAATGACCACAAATGCCTTGATACCACACAGTGGTTAGGAAGACAGCTTACGTGTAACAAGTTGAAAGGTAGACAACAAAAAAGAAGAACCAGTAATTTTCCACAGACCTGGCAGCAGCCTCCTTTGTTGAGAAATAGCGGGAAAAATAGCCACCAGACCAGTCCTCTGTCTTCAAAGACACCAATTGCTTAGTGCGTGCGAGATGATCAGATCCTCACCGAAAACCTGCCGCTTGACAGTCAGTGTCTGTGTGTGTGGGTGTGGGTGTATGTTTATGTGTGTGTGCATGTGTGTGTCTATGATGTGGGGGGAGAGGGCTGTGTATGGCGTGTGTGGTGTGATGTGATATGTGTATAGCGTTGTGTGGGGCGGGGGAGCAGGGAGTGTGTGTATGTGGTACGTGTGTATGTAGTGGGGGCAGGTGAGGTATGTGTGGAATGTGTGTGTGTGATGTATGTGGTATGTGCAGGTGTGGTGTGTGTGGTATGTGTGGTGTGTGTGTGTTGTGTGTGGTGGGGGCAGGTGGAGTGTGTGCGTGTTTAGACACCACATGGATATAATTAAGATTACATTGTTGGATGGGTGGAATTTGGGGTCCACCTCAGAAGGCTCAAGAACATATTAAAATATTGGGAATATTTCATGCAGTGTCTCAACCAGTTCTAGTTTTTTCTAAGAACTGCTATAATCTTAAACACAATTTAGACCCCGAAAGGTCTTTAGATCATTTACTCTAGCCCACTCCCTTTGCAAATGAGAGAACTGCAACCCAGAGAGTGGACGAGGGCTGCCCAACATCACACTGGTTGCTGGCAGCACTGCCTATTGGAAAGGTGAACAGGACCTGCCCTTTGGAGACCATGTCCACGTGCTTCTGAATAAAGTCGGGGACATCCTGAGCATCCGCCCTGAACAATGTGTTCCCCTGTGAGGACTTCAGCAATCACATTTATTGTTCAGCATTATAAAACCCTGCGGAGATGTAGCCATCTGGGGCCTAAAGGCCTGGCCAGGCCCCATTTACTAAATGAGGGCATTATCTGCAGAGAAAGACTCCCCATCAAAGGCATGTTAATGACCAGCCATGACTGGGCAACCAAGAATGGATCTTGCTGACATCATGAATAAAGGGAACGTGCCCTACAACAATGCAACCAGAGAGTGGGCATTAGGCTGGCAAAGCCAGAGACAGGCCTGCTGTGCACTAAGCCAGTGATTCTTCACCCTGGCACTCCAGCCAAACTCTATGCTCACAGCCTCCTTCAGGATCCCACCCCTACCAGGTGACCTGTCCAGCCTCATCTCCCAGGCACCCGTAGTTCCCCACTATGCCTTTCTCTTCCACACCTCTGTGCCTTTGCGCTGCTGCGTCCTCCACCATGTGCGCTGTTTCTCACATGATCTATCTGGTGAACTCCTCCTTGAAAATTCAGTTCACCCTCGTCAGAGAGGACCTGTCCCTTCCCTCCACTCAGCAGAGTTGGCACCTCTTCCCCTTCCAGCCTCTCACAGCCCTCCCTATGGGTTTGGTGGTGTCAGTTTGCATGTCTGGTTCCCTCACTAGACTGAGGGTTCCTTATTCATCCTCTTCATCTCCAAAACCCAAGCTTAGGCCTGCAGTAAATGTTAGCTGTCCACAGATAAGTGAATGAATGGCTTTCTGAGAAATTGTATTTGTTATCTATTACTAAACAACAAATTACCACAAATGTAGCAGCTTAAAACAATACACACTTATTATCTCACAGTTTCTATGGGGCAGGAGAGTTGGCACAGTTTAACTAAGTCCTCTGCTTAGGGTCTCACAAGGCTAAAATCCAGGTGTGTCATCCAGGCCATGTTCTCATCCATAGACTCAGCTGGGGGAGAACTGCTTTCAAATTCCCTTGGGTTGTTGGCAGAATTCATTTCCTTGTAGTTGTAAGACTAAGGACCCAGCTTCTTGCCATGTGGGCTTCCCAACAAGGCTTCTTACTTCATCAATCCAACAAGCAGAGTCTTAGATAACGTTACGTAGTCACTGAAATGACATCCCATCCACGTCAAGGAAAGGAGATCATACAAAGACACAAAGGTAGGAATCATGGGGGGCCATCCTGGAGTCTGTCCACCATGCAAAGAACAGAGTAAATCTTTCTTGTCATAATTTCCCTTTTACTCCTCCTTTGGGTTCTCTCTTGCAGGTGGCTTCACTGCTACTGGCAGATCTCTTCTGGAAGAAGCTGCAGCTCCAGTGGCCCCAGGTTCTGGGAAAGGAGAATCCATTCAACCCCCAGATTGAACAGGTGTTTGGAGACCAAGGGGGACACTGAGTCCCTCAGGGACACACAAGCCTGGGAGCTCAGGGAGGCAAAAATCTTGGTAAACTCATTCAACAAGCAGTTATGGGGCTGCCATGTCACAGGCTCAGAGGACCCTCTTTGGCAACATCTTTGCAAAGTGCTTTTCTCTCATTTTAGAGCATATCTGAATGACAGTGTGATTCTCTGTGTTTCTGGGATCAGTTCCCCTCCAACTGTGCCTCAAATAACCTTTAGTAAAGTGCTTTGGGTGCCATTCCAAGCAAGAGAGTATCTGTGCCCTTTAATGGCTAACTGTTCTAAAAACAGATAAGAAATTCTGGGATGTTTGGCAACTTACCGAGGCCTTGGTGTGCCAGGGGACTGAGCGTCCCTGTGGTCAACTTCTTCAAGACGGCGGGCAAGCTGACGCTCCTCCTAAGAAGGCTGCTGACTGGCTGCTAAAGTCTCTCACAACAGAACACAACACTATAATTACAAAATTAGGTACAAACAAATATTTATTTAGAATGAGAAAAGAAATCACAACAAATTACAATTTTTTTTTTAATTTGACAAATACCATAAGCCCCACAAGGTCCAGAAAAAATGACAGTTTTTCTTTCTTGAAAAATTGTTCTTACATACTTTGGCTGCGTAATCTGATTTCCTTTTCCTATAACGATGATGTTGCGATATCGTTGTCTGTAGATAGAACAGAAAAATAAAATTTGTTGCTTATTATTGATAGTTTAGAAGAGTTTCTTTCAGCTACGCAACTCATCATTGGTAAAATCATGTTAATTTTTAGGATTGCTGTCAAATTAGGAAGACCTCTATCAAATTTCTTTTGTATAGGAGCTATTAAAGACACACTTCCTATTTGTAGTGCTGTTAAAGCTTTGTGTTCACATAGGCACAGGAATTCCGATAAATTCTGTTGTGCACCATTCTCATTGGTGTGTCAACTCCCTTGTCCGTCTCTGATTGCAGCCACAGATTTTGGGGTCAGCCTGTGTATGCCCACACCCACCTCGTGCTGCCAGCTTCCACCTCAAGCAGGCACATCTTTCTGCATTCTGCCCTCAGGAGCTTGTTTGACTCAGCCCAGAGGTGTGAGGCAGTTCCACCCCAGGGATACCAGGAGCCAGTGAATAAATGAACCAGCCTCTCCCTTTAGCTTGGGGAGGCATTCTGTGTGCTTCTCAGGGGGTTTTGGCAGAATCAGCCCCCTTTGCTCATAGCAGCCACCACCTTAAATGGTGCGTCCTCCTTCCCTGTGTCACTCTCCTCATTCCTTCATTCCTGCTTTTGGGGATGGCTTCCCAAATAACTCACCTGCACCCCAATCATTTTGTCTTAATAAACACAAAATTAAGATGATGGTGTGTGTATAATTGTGTATGTTTTATTATTGAATATGTTCCTGATAGGGAGATATTTCTATTTTGACTGGGCACCAACGTGAACCAAATCTCCCACTCACCGTACACATGCGATGACTGCAAGACGTGCCCACAGCCTGGCTTCTGGCTTTGTGTAATTCACGCCTTGCTTCTCCTCCACAATCCACACCTCCTGTGCCGGGAGCTATGGGACACTTTCATACTGTGATCTGACCACTAGCCCTGCCCCTTTGTCACAACGCTGGTGGACAGCAGGAGTGTACCTGGAAGCCCTCCCTACACCAGGCTGGCTAGCAATAACCTATACTATGCACAGAAATGACTGCAAAGCACATAAATATTTCAACCTAAACCCAACCTAATCGGATCTCCATTTCAACTTCCCAAAATTTCGTATGGCTGCTCCAGAACCACCGGATATAAGGGAAAACATGACAGAGAGGAAGCAATTGTGTTTAAAATATCTTACATTTACAAATTTTACAAAACTTCTGACCATGTGAGTGCATTGCTGGCCCCTCCCAGGACTTTGGAAGGGACCCCAAAACTTGATCTTTATTAAACTTATGATAAATCGACCTCTGCTCACAAGATTAATTTGCCAGATTGTGTGTGAGCTTCAGTTTTGGGGGCCAAAACACTTAAAATATTGTCAACCTATTAATGTCTGTCACCTGGACAAAACTCTTGGTTCAGCATGACCAGCACATGTCCCCAGGAGATGGATCAGCAGGGGACAAACAGGCCGTCAGGAGGCTGCTTGTTTCAAGCAGGAAATACAAACTAGGAGAATGAATTGGAGAGCGAGATGTGTGGAGGTGTTGGGCTGTGGAAACCTGTATATCCATCTCCTCCTATGGGATGTGTCCACTTCTAGTATCTTGGTAATCGTGTTACTGGTTTTGGTGTTTCAAAATCTCATGTTATTTTTAAGCACCAAATATGGATGCCTGTTGTAGTGTTGTTTTTTTTAATCTGAAATCTTAATCATTCAGTCTCAAGATATACCCAGAGAACACTGCACTAAAATTTTGTATTCCTTTAGAAAGAATTCCATTCACTCCCCGTTCTGTATAGAATGCTTCCGAGTTACTTTATTGCTCTCCCAATTTCTATTCTCCAGAATATCAGTGAAGCTGACAATCTTGTATTGCTTGCTGTTGTGGGGGGGAGAGAGAATTCATTTTAGGCCCTGATCTTTTTCCAGAAGGCCCTGAAGGACTAGAGTTATTTTAAAAGTTGGGGGAACCAGAGGGAGCATATAGGGAGATCTGGAGAGTCCAGGGAAGGGGTGCCCAGGCTGAATTGTCCTGAGCCAAACCATCTCCTTTCTCCCACCCTAGACTTCATCTCTGTCCCTGCCACTTTTGCTGTTTAAATTCTCTTAGGGACTGAACCCTCACCTTGGGGAATAATTTAACCAGTTCCCTCTTCCCCATGCTCCCGCTGAACGAGCTCAGGTGGGAGGAGAGAGGTGCCTGCGTCCTGAGCCCTGACCTCTCTCTGGGGCACAGCTCTAAGAAATCGAGGGGTGGGAGAGGAGGATGTCCCATCTCACTTTTTATAAAACACCCATACTGCACAAAATAAATACTAAAGACCACTCTTGTCCCCACAAGAACTGGAGGCCAGGGCCAGGCCCTCTCCTCTGGAAGCCCATGGCTGAGGCGCATTCACTTCTGCCTCCATGTTTATACTCCACACCAGTCCAGAGCTGTTCCTTCTTTGAGATTCAACTATGTCTTTCTCTCTGGCCTGAGACCTTCTGTCCTGTAAGATGCTTTGTGTGCGTCTTGTAACTTCTGAGAGTCCGGAGTTTACACGATAGCTGCAGGGGACAGCTTCTATGCCGTATTTCTGCACTGGTGCCCGGTGACTACTGCCTTTAGCCTCTAGTTTTTCACAGTCCTAGTGTGTGAGTGCTGTCCTCTGAGAGGCACCTGAAGGACCTTTCGGGGTGGCTCACATCCCTCTCCTGTCCCTTCCCCCATTCCTGGAGTGACCTTCTGGTGAGAAGCACGGGAACCTGAACAGAAGCGCCATGAGATAAGAACCTGGCCACTCATGTTCACTCCTGTATCTATAGCCCAACAACAATGCCTGGCCCACCAGAGGGGCTCAACAAGGACTACTGAGCGAACAAGTGAATGAATGAATGAATGCGCCGTTAGTGCTGCTCTCCAGGTCACATTTCGTTATTTCTTGCTATTTGAAAACAAAAAATGAGCCTCTTTTTTGACACATTTAAATTAGCCCCATTGAATCACACTCCTGGTAAGAAGGGTAAGAAAGAAACACAATCAACAGAGATGATGCCTTCCTCTCTGGGCACCCTTGGTGGGGAGACTTGGGCTCCTATGTGATCCTCACCTAAACACCCCAACACTACACTGTCATTTGTTTTTCCTATTTTTCAGATGAAAGACCTGTCCTGCCCTTTGCTATTGAAATGAGGCTCCTCATTTTCCACATGGATAATTATCAAGATCTTCTATTACCACCTGTCTCCCCACCCCTGGCATTTTTCATTTGGAATAGAGACTTTTGGGTTCACGTTCTGGTGAAAAAAATTTCAGGCCCCCTGGCAAAAGCAGATGAGCTGAAAAATCTTTATATGAGACTTGTGTTGATACACAACATAGCAGGATCTGACCCGCCAGGAATTTGCACCGGCTTCCCCACCCCACCCCACCCTCTCATCAAGTTAATCCCACTAGAGAAGGGATTCTTAACTGGGGTCCTTGGAGACCCCCACTCCCCCAGAATTAAGAGTGCCTATGAACCTGAATGGGAAAAAATTGTCTTCTCTACCCTCTAAGTAAAATTTAGCATTTCCTTTTATTATGAATGTAGGCAACAAAATACAGCTGTATTAGTAGCCGTCTTCGTCACAAATCACATTACATTTGTTGCAAATACAGTCAGTTCTCATTATTCATGGCTATTATGTTCTATGAAGTCACCTTGAACACTGAATTAGGAAATGCTGAACCATTGCTCCTAGAGGAAATACAGGTTTAGGTTCCTGCCGGCCTCTGGTCACATTATTGTCAAACAATCAACACATAACCTTATTTTATGTGTGCTTCTGTTTAAAGACACCTTATTTCATTTATTGTTGATTCATTAACATTGGACTCATGGCCAACAGCGCTGTAGCTTGCATCTGAAGGAAGTGATCTACACGTGGATTTTTTCCATAAGGCACATCACAGTCTTCTTGCACTTAGGAACACTAGACAGCAATTCAGCACTACACTTGGGGGCCATTTTAAACATGAAATCACCAACAAAAAGCATTAAAATGGCAAAAACGTGGCAGTAAGAACACTGTGGAAAGGACACTTGTTTACAGGAGGAGAGCTGAAACAAGAGGGCAGGGCGCTGCCTTGCTCAGCCTCAGCCTTAGCCTCAGCCGGGAACATGCAGGACAGGCTCAGGTCCTGTATCATATGACCACAAAAGTGCCATGGGTATTGATTTGGGGGTTAAAAATAAATTTTAGTAAGTAGATGAATTCACAAAGAATTCATGAATAACGAGGATCAACAGTATCTTGAAATACCATTTATGGCCATCAATACTTTGAAACAACCCTACCAATTAAAAAAGAAGCACATGGGGCCAGCCAGGTGGTGCAGTGGTTTAGTCCGCATTTTGGCAACCCGGGATTCGCGGGTTCGCATCCCCGGAGCCCGTCAACACGCTGCTTGTCAGCCATGCTGTGGCGGCGTCCCATATAAAGTGGAGGAAGATAGGCACGGATGTTAGCCCAGAGCTAGTCTTCCTCACCAAAAAAAAAAAAGAAGCATGTATATTAACATATCCCCATGTTTAAATATTAAAAAATATTTTAGTAGTGTGATATTTCGTTCTAATACAATTGGTTTCCTTTGTAATCTTACATGCTCTATTTTTCGCATTTAAAAATGTTATTCTGAGAACGGATTTCCAGGCTTCCCCAGCCTGCCAAGTGGGTGCATGATACAAAAAGGTGGTACACTCTGGGGTGTGGTGCTTTGAGAAGGAAGAACTCCATAGTTTAAAAAGTCTGGAAGCACAGCATAATTTATCTGCTTCCTGGAAAGTCACAGGGTGGAAGGTCTGCAGTAAAGAAGTCTGCTCAGCTCATTTACCCAGTATTTTTGACCTAGTGCCTTTTCCTCGTCTGATAGCTATTAACACCCTGGGGGCATCGTGCTCTCGGAACCACCTCAAGAGATACTGTTGAGAGGAATTAAGCCTCTGTCTAATGCACTCACTGGTGTGTCAAGAGAGGAATTTCCCAGGTATATTAAGACCAGAATCCCCACTCCCTATGTTTTGTGTGAGGCAAGATGTCTTTGGAATCCTTCTCATTGCAACAACAGATTTCCAGAACTAAAAATGACAAAGGCAGCACCTCTCCTGGGTCCTGAGACGCATGGCACATTCACTGTGCTGTATGGATTTCCTGATGAATGAATGCATCAATATGCTATTAACATGTCAGCTTCTCATTAAATCTGAGTACAGAAGCCGTGTTTGCCCGGCAGGATCAACTCCTCTAATCTGATCTGGCAGAGGTTCTGGTATAAATATTCATACAAGCTAGGTCTCTTTTAATCTGGTCCTTTGCTTGGGGTAAAGGGGGGGTGGGGAGAGGTTGCTTTCAAAGCCTGTTTTCTGGGTCACTTCTTAAAACTGCAGTATCAAAAAATAATGGCCTCATCAGCATGAATCTGTCGTTACGAAGGATTACACTTCTGAAGCTCTTGGATGGATGGAAATGCAGAGGAGAAATAAAGAGCACACAATGAGGCTTGCTAAGGATTTCTTTGGGCGTTGTGCTCCTGGCTGGCTGCATTGTTTATTAATTAATTACATGGAGCATTTACAGGAACCCCTTTAGCCTCACAGCGCTGCAAATGTAACTCACGGGTTCACAAAGCCTCAGTCAATAAACCGCAGCGGAAGGATGGGCGGGAGGGCGCACCAAGGTCTTCCATGGCAGCCCGGGCTGACGGCAGCCTCAGACCCTGGAGATTTTCGGTCTTACCTGAGGACTCTGCCCTCCAAGGCACACACTTTGCATGGGCTCAGAAAAGCCCCCAGGTGTTAATATTTTTACAGTGATCTCCACATTGTAGCTCTGCAAATACCAACCAGAGGCTGGACGTAGAGTGAGGCTGCTAAGGCGGCAGAGGGCTTTTGAGGGATAGTAAGTGGAGACTCCAGGCTCACGTAACTCTCGGAAAGAAGAAAACTGCCCTGCCGCCTCCTGGAGCTGGGGCACACATCAAAACACCATCAGTGATGGGAACTTCTGTAGCAACAGGCTTTGTTTAAGCTCCTGGTGCCTCATTACTTTCTTCTTAAAATGGGAGCAATAATATCTGTTTCCCAGCACTATTATGAGCATTAACAACAAAAGCTGTTGTTTACAGAGAGCTAAGCGAAATACATTGTCTCACTTTAACCCTTGTAACAGCTACATAAGGCTGGTCTGCCATGATTACATGCTTTTACAGCCAGGGGGAGGCAGAGAGCAAGTAAGTAACTTGCTCAAGAATGCACAGCTAATAAATGATGAATCAAGAATTTGAAGCCAGGTTGTCTGGCTCCAGGCTCCATGCTGCTAGCTACTAGGCAATCCCACCTTTATTAAGTAAGACAATGTTTGTACAACGTGGCAAGTGGTCAATCAACACTTGTTCTCATCTTCTCTGTAACCAGGGTGTGGTTTGGCCACCAGCATGCTGGAGTCTGCTTTGTCTGCAGGGTAAAATTGAAACTCACCAACAGCCTGTGCCTCTGCAGACTCACTCCTTTCCTGCCCATTTCTTCTTTTATCCTACATCCCAGCCACAGGAAACTTGTTCATGCAAACATGGGCAGTGGGTAAGTCTCCAAAGATGGCTGCTAATCATGGCTGCCCTCCCTGCATATGCATGCCAATCTTTCTGCATAGAGACAGCGGTTCTAACATGTGTGAGGTGATATCTCATTGTGGTTTTGATTTGCATTTCCCTGATGATTAGTGATGTTGAGCACCTTTTCACGTAGCTGTTGACCATCTGTATGTTAAGAAATAACAAGTGTTGTCAAGGATGTGGAGAAAAGGTAACCCTTGTGCACTGTTGGTGGGAATGTAAATTGGTGCAGCCACTATGGAAAACAGTATGCAGGTTCCTCAGAAAATTAAAAATAGAACTACCATATGATCCAGCAATTCCACTGCTGGGTATTTATCTGAAAGAAACATAAGCACTAACTCAAAAAGATATCTGCACCCCCATGTTCATTGCAGCATTGTTTACAATATCCAGTCCAAGATACGGAAACAACCTAGGTGTCCATCGAAGGATGAATGGATAAAGAAAATGTGGTGTGTGTATATATATATATATATATATATATATGTACACAATGGAATATTTTTCAACCATACAAAAGAATGAAATCCTGCCATTTGTGACAATATAGATGGACACTGAGGGCATTATACTAAGTGAAATAAGTCAGACAGAGAAAGACAAATACTGTATGAGCCCACTTACACATGGAATCTAAAAAACAAAACAAAACTGAACTCCTATATGCAGAGAACAGATTGGTGGTTGCTAGAGGCAGAAGGTTGGGGGTGAGCAAAATGGATAAAGGTGGTCAAAAGGTACAAACTTCCAGTTATAAAATAAGTAAGTCTTGGGGATGTAATGTACAGCATAGTGACTATAATTAATAATACTGTATTGTATATTTGAAAGTTGCTAAGAGAGTAAATCTCAAAAGTTCTCATCACAAGAAAAAAATAACTATCATTTCACAATATATACATATATCAAATCATTCTGTTGTACACCTGAAACTAATATAATGTTAAATCTCAATTATATCTCAGTAAAATATACATGTATAGTAAAGGCCTAAGTATATAAAAAAAGAAAAAAACTAGAAATAAATGGACATTTTTTCTTTTTTCCCCTTTTTTCAATTTTTTCTTGTGTTTAAATATACATAACATAATATTTACCATTTTAACCATTTTTAAGTGTACAATTCAGTGGCATTAAGTACATTCACAATATTGTGCAACCATCACCACTATTCATTTCCAGAACTTTTTCATCATCCCAAACCGAAACTCTGCACTCATAGAATAATGACTCCCCATTTCCTCCTTCCCCCAGCCCCTGGTACCTCTGTTCCACTTTCTGTCTTTATGAGTTTGCCTGCTCTAGGTACCTCATATAGTGGAATCGTGCAATATTTGTCCTTCTTGGTCTGGCTTATTCCACTTAGCACCGTCTTTTCAAGGTTCATCTATGTTATAGCATACATCAGAATTTCATTCCTTTTTACAGCTGGATAATATTCTATCATATGTATATATCACATTTTGTTTATCCATTCATTTGTTGATGGACACTTGGATTGTTTCCACCTTTTGGTTATTGTGAATAATGCTGCTATGAACATTGGCATACAAGTATCTGTTTGAGTTCCTGCTTTCAATTCCTTTGAGCATATACTTTGGAGTAGAATTGCTAGATCATATGGTAATTCTATGTTTAACTTTTTGAGGAACCATCAAATTATTTTCCACAGTAGCTGCAGTATTTTACATTCTCACCAGCAATGCACAAAGCTTCCAATTCCTCCACATCCTCACCAACACTTGTTCTTTTCCATTTTTTGTTTGTTCGTTTTAAATAACAGCCATCCAAATGGGTATAAAGTAGTATCCCATTGTGAGGGGGGTTTTTTCAGCTTTACTGAGGTAAAATTGACAAATAAAATTGTAAGATATTTAAATTGTACAACATGATGATTTCATATACCCTATGAAAGGATTCCCCCATCTAGTTAACTAACACATCCACCACCTCACATATTTACCTTTTTTTTTTTTTTTTTTTTTGGTGAGAACACTTAAGTTCTACTTTCTTAGCAAATTTCAATTATATAATATAGTATCATCAATCACAATCACCATGTTATATATTGGATCCTCAAACTTTATTCATCTTAAAACTGAAAATTTGTGCCCTTTTACCAATCTCTCCTTATTTCCCCCAGCCCCTGACAACCACCCTTCTACTCTCTGTCTCTATGAGTTTGACTTTTTTTTTCAGATTCCATATGTAAGTGATACCATGCAGTAGTTGTCTTTCTCTGTTTGCCTTGTTTCACTTAACATAATACCCTCCAGGTTCATGGGTGTTGTCACAAATGGCAGAATTTCTTTCTTTTTTAAGGCTGACTAATATTCCATTGTATATATACCACATTTTCTTTATCCATTCATCCACTCGGGTTGGGGATGTTGATAAGCAGGGAGGTTGTGCATGTGTCAGGCTGGGGGTATATGGGAAATCTCTGTATCTTCCCCTCAGTTTTGTCATGAACCTAAAACTGCTCTAAAAAATAAAGTCTATTAAAAAAAAAAGTTAAATCAGGTGGTGATGATTTGGTAACTGAAGCTATATAGCAACTCGCTAAAAAGTCTGTAGTATTGTACTGCACTGGAGGCAAAAAGCCATCATATGAATTTAGGCTACAGGCGGCAGTTCTCTAAATCTTGTTAACCTGCAGGCTAGAATTTCATTTTGGAGCTAAGTTTTATACATGGCTGCCTGTAGATTTTGCAAGTCGCATACTTCTAAAAACAAATTTCTAATAAAAGTAAGATTATGTGCTGCGATTGTAATTTTATATACTAGGAGCAGAGAGTTGGAAAGTGAACTTTTTTTAAAACGTTATTTAAAATAATATCAAAAAGCACAAAATACTTAAGAGTAAAACCAACAAAAGACATGTAAAACCTCTATACTGAAAACAATACCTGCTGAAAAAAATTCTAAGAGACCTAAATTAATGGAGATAATACCATATTTATAAACTGGAAAACTCAGTATTATTAAGTTGTCAATTCTACTGAAATTGATCTATAGATTCAACATAATTCTAAACATAATCCCAGAGACTTTTTAAATAAAATTTGAAGCTGTTCTAAAACATAGAGAGAGATACAAAGAACCTAGGCTAGTCAAAGCAATTTTGGAAAGAAAAAAGAAAAAAATAGAAGTGTTTCACTCTCAGACTTAAAACTTACTGTAAAATTTCATTAATCAAGATAGTGTGATATTGACATCAGGACAGACAAATAACTCAATGGAACAGAATATAGTGCCTGGAAACAAAGCCTCGTGTGTGTGTGTGTGTATATATATACAGTCATTTGATTTTTTACAAAAATGCCAAAGAAATGTAAGAGCAAAGGAAAGTTTTTTTAATAAATGATACTGGGACAACTGGATTTTTTTTTTTCTTTTGTGAGGAAGACCAGCTCTGGGCTAACATCCTCTACTTTATATGGGATGCTGACACAGCATGGCTTTGACAAGCAGTGCATCTGTCCACACCCAGGATCTGAACCTGGGAACCCTGGGCCGCCAAAACAGTGTGCACAAACTTAACTGCTATGCCACCAGGCCGGCCCCCTGGATATTTTTTTAATGACCTTCCACCTCTATATCATACCATATATAAAAATTAATTTGAGATGAATCATAGTTCTAAATGTAAAAGCTAAAACTAAAAAATTTCTAGAAGAAAACATCTTCACAGTTTGGGGATAGGTGAGAATTTCCAAGACAAGACACAAAAACAATGACCAAAAAGGAGAAAAACTGATAAACCAGACTTTAGACAGAATTAACATTATTCTGCTAAATTAGACAAAATTTAAAACTTTTGCTCACCCAAAGACACCACAGACTGGGAGAAAATATTCACAAAACGTACATCTGACAAATGATTCCAGAATATTTAAAGAACTCCTATAACTCAATAATAAAAAGACAAGCAATCCATTTTTCTAATGAGCAAAAGATCAGAACATGTGCTTTACAAAGGAAGGCATATGAATAGCCAATAAGCACATGAAAAAGTGCTCAACATCCTTAGTCATCAGGCAAATGCAAATTAAAACCACAGTGAAATACCACTTCACACACACCAGGTATGGCTAAAAATGAAAAGGTTTACAGCAGCAAGTGTTGGCAAGGATGTGGAACAACTGAAACTCTCATATATGAGCACTTCTGAAAAAGTTTCTTATGAAACTAGTTATAAATCAACCCTATGACCCAGCAAGTGCACTCTTAATTATCTACCAGCATATGTCCACAAAAGACCTGTACAAGAATGTTCATAGTAGCCTCACTCAAAATTGCTAAAATCTGAAAACTGTCCAGATGTCCATCAATAGGAGAATGGATAAACACGTGAAATACTACTCAACAATATAAAAGGGACTACTGACAGACACAAGAATGAGTCTCAAAATCATTATACTGAGTAAAGAAGCCTTATACAAAAGAGCATACACTGTATGATTCATATATGTGTGTGTGTGTATGTATATAGATATATATGAAATCCTAGAACAGGAAAAACTAATCTATGATGAAAAAAATCAGGAAAGTGTTTGCCTGGAGTGAAGGAAAATGAAGAGGGACATGAAAGAACTTTCTGGAGTGATGGTTCTATCTTGATAAAAGTTTCTGTTACACAGACGCATGCACGTATCAAAATTCACAAAATGGAACACAGAAGATTTGTGCGCTTTGTTGCACATAAATTTTAGGGGCAGATGGGAAGCTATGTGTGTAAATGCCTGAATGCCTGTATCTGCTATTTATCTATATAAAAATAAGTCAAGGGGGATTTTTTTAAGTACCTTAAGCATGACATATAGATATGTGTACACCTATAGAATCATTTTTCAAACAAATCTTGAAAGTCTACAAAGGTCACTGGAAGAATCCATTAAAATGTTACACAGTTTATTGTGACCTGTAATATTTTTATAGGTCACATAAAAAGAGTTTTGTGTCCAGGCAATCACTAAGCTATTGGTTTCATTACAAGAAAGAAACATCAGAGGAAAAAAGACTGTAAGCTCCTAAACTTTAGAGTATAAGTAGGATTATACTTTGGAAGAGGGAAAGACACAAGGGAAAAGAAAAAAAGATAATTAGAATGCAAAAAAGGAACATAGCTCATGAATTACCTTGAAAGCACAATTTTCAAATATAGTTATCCTAATTCATTCCCATCCTGTGAAAATGTACAGAATAAAGTCAACAGTTCCTCCCTGGCCTGCTGACAACTTTATATTAAAGCCAAGTGACTTCTGAGGTCTCCATTCAAAGAGCCAGAATCCCTTTATGGGAGGCCAGGCTGGTGCAAAATTTGCAAAAGGAGGCAAGAGACATTAATTAGATGTTGGATTATATTGCAGACAATGTCAAGGCTGATTAGCCGTGTGGACCAAGTGCACAACAGGAATCTTGAACCACTGGAAAATCTGACATTCGGAGTGCTAACTATTGGCTCTTCAGCACTGCAGCCCTGCTCTTTTCCCAGGCATGTGAGGCTGCTCAGGAAGGGCTTTATCTCCACCTATCATGGTGGAATAGTTCACTGTGTCACTGTATTCTTTCTCATGGACTCCAAAGAAGATAAAGAGTAGTGCAGAATATGGGTGAAAAGCCAAAAGTTGGCAAGGAAGTCAAAGTGTTTTTATTATTTTAGAATATTTTTAGTAAACATAGAAAGCAATGTAATATTTTGCCTTTTAAGAAAAGTCAAGCCAAGGTTTGAATATTGCCTCTGCTGTGTGACCTTGGGAAAGTTACTTAACCACTCTGACCCTCAGGTTCCCCCTGTTCATATATCCTTATATTTAACATAGGATGTCTTGAGGATTAAATGAAAGAGCACATGTAAAGCACCTAATACAGGTCCACAATACTTCATCCACATTCCCAAAATCCAAAAACTCCTACAACCAAAGCTCTGTTTCCTAACTTATATGGAGGCAAAACCTGACCTGCCCCCTGACATGAGGCATTTAGTCTTTATCCCACTTAACGTGATCATTCATGTTTCTCTGAGGAAATGTTAATATTTTGATTATGGGTAGTTGCCGTAGACCCTTCTGGAGTATTACATGACTATATGGTATATACACCATATTAGCTTTATACATGCAAAACATTCTGAATTCCAAAGCACATCTGATCTCAAGAATTTCAGATAAGGGGTTGTGAACCTGTATGACATCCTTATTTTATTATTACATTAAATTCCCTATTCCCACTTCATGGCATATCAAGACCTCCCATGTGTGGATTCAATTCATGTTAAAAGAGTTTATGTGAGTTGATTATGGTTGTTGTTGAGTGGGTTACATGGTTTCAGTGAGTCTGGGTCATCTTCCAAAAGAGAAGCACAGTTTGGAAGCAAAGCACTCTGCTCCCTCCAGACAGCCCTTGAGTCTCCAGGACCCAGAGTTTAAGGAGGAAAAGTTATGACCACTCTTGTTCAGAAGACACCTTTGGAAAAATGAGAGGAGTCGAGGAAGGGGAGACGGGGGAACGGTCATATCCTTCGCTCGATTCTGTCAGGAAAACGGGGCAGAAAAGTGACTTCCACTTCCCCCACTCCCACCCCGCCCCCCAGCTAAGGGGCAAACAGCCCAAGGAGAGGAAGCATCGTGATGAGCTGGTACACGCATTAAAGAGTGCAGCATCTGAGCAAGTTTTAATATTAAATGGTTGGTCTATAAAGCAACAGATGGCAAGCAAATGGAAATTTTGAAAGATCTGACTTGTAGAAACTGGTTTTTGAAAGTTGTATAAATCAAATATAAAATGTGAGTACAGTTACAGGAAATAAGCAGCTCTCCATTTCAGGGTGCTTAATTCTTTGGCATAAATTGTTCCGAAGGATGTTATACACGTATACTCATTTTTAACTACATATAAAGCTGAATTAATAATAAAAACCTTAATTTGGTTAAGAGCGTAAATAACCAATCTTTTCAATGTTTCTCAAATGCCACTTGGGAGGATGCAAGGCAACTCGGCACAACCTACCAGAGAAGTATTGGCACCATCTGGTGGTAAAACTGGAAGCTACAATTGTACATCCACCACCTTTGGCTGTTACCAACTCAGCCCTTGAACTGTAAGAGGTCATCGATTGACAAGCCACTGCCATTTCCTCAAGTGCTGACCTCGTTCCAGAATTTCTATAATCGACCCTGCAAATTCATACTAGTAGACTGAGATATTCGTCAAGTTTACGTTAAAAGAAAGCATAAATGAAAAAGTTTTATAAAGAACTATTTTATAAGAATTAAAATACACACACATATACATATATACACATGTATATACATATATGTGTGTGTGTGTATATATATATATATATATATACTCCTAGGTTCCCAATATTCAATACTTTTAATCCTTCCATTCTGCCTCATAAAATTTTAAATAGCATTTAATTATATTAAGTAAATAATTTTGAGTATTTACTCAATAATTTTGAGACACAAATATTTTGAATAATCATTCCAAGCGTTGACATGTTGTCTTTGGGTTAGACATGAGAATTAGGGAGATCTGAAAAGCTGTGGCAATCATGGAAACACACAAAGACAAACCAAACGAGAACAGGCAAAGGCTATTCATTCAGGGATTGCCATAGCAAGGGAGTCAGCCACCATCCCACTTGTGTTGGCAGAGACACAAAAGCAGGTGTCGGGGTGGAGAAAATCCCCTTTCTTCCCTTCCTGTGTTCTTGTGGCTGGACTAATAGTGACACAAGACCAGATTAACAGGAGAAAAACCCAGTTTAATATGTATGTATTGGAGACCATAAAGAAATGATGCTTGGAGAGTAAACAAAACAGGCAGTATATATATCTTTTACACAAAGAAACATAAATTTGTGAAGAATTGACAGGACAAAGAAACTTAGGTTTAGGGTACACAGCGAGGAATTTAAGCAGAGTTTAAGCTTGAGGTAGTAAATTAACAAGGTTTGTTTATTCAGATTTCTCAGCTCTTGAATTCCCCAGCTCTGGTGATAAGGAGATGCAGGGAGAGCATCCTTCACACGGGAGATTTATTTCGTGCTTTCAGGAGAACAGAGACAGAAGAGTCAGAATGCCCTTTTTGCTTCTCAAGTAACCTTAATTTTAAATAATTAATATGCTATTGTGGGATATTCTAGGGTGGCCTCCCCTGAGCCCCAACACAGGCAGAAGAGTGGCAAAGCTTTGTGGTGGAATAAAGGGAAGACTTCAGGTCTGCCCTGGTTGGGGGCTGTTGGCTGAGGAAGCTGTCGGGGGCTAACTAGAAGTGGAACATCCTATGTGATCAGTTATGGGTGCATATTTAGCTTTCTCAAGTTGGTTTGAAATTGGAATTGGGGAAAAAACAGGGACGCTGTCAGTTATTGATCAAGTCCTGGTTGTTTGGGGCCAATTGTTACAGAGGTTATTGTTTGGCTTCCTAGAACAGTTACTAGAGATAGTGGCCTGACTTCCTACAAGTCTGACTTTCAAATAGCGAGCTGGCCTCCTAGCCAGGTTACTCTAGATAGTGGGTGGGGTTTCTCAGCTGGTTGCTGCAGATTGGGGGTCAGAGTTCTATTTTTACATGCAGTCTGGTCATCATCCATTTGTGTATTCAGTCTCTCACACCAAAGGCAACACCAGGAAGCAAGATCTCGAGAAGCAGAAGCTCTGTCAACTGTCTCTCCTCGGTCAACTCCTTTCTACATCCCGGCGCTTGGTGCCGGTGAGCGGACAAGAGTCTGGAGTCTGTTAAAGGTCTGCTCTTGATCCTTCGTTGAGACAGTGAAGAAGGGTGTGATGAACTAAGGAGAACACGGCAAATAGGATGTAGGGTAAAATATATGACATTTAAATGTGCAAAATAGCATAAAAAGGAGCCCTCCCCAAGTCTCACTCTCACCTAGAGCGATGATAACAACCCTCTTCACCTCCATCCCTGTTAAAATTCTAACTTCTCTGAGGCACTTAACCAAGGAGACCTGAACACGCTTCCCGCCTCGGAGTAGGGAAACTCACAGGTCCCTGAGGAGGAAGGGACCCCCCCCATGCTGCCCCGAGTCCTGGGGAAGAGGGGGTCAGCATCCCTTGGAGAACCTGATCATTGTCCTGAGTTTCTTGGCCTCAGTGGCTCCCTGTGGGCTGCTCCCAGCGGAGGAGGAGTTGGCGGGGGCGTGGACCCCCCAGAGGCCTGTGCTGGGAGCTGCCACCAGGGCAGTGGCAGAAGATCTCAGGCCTCCCCCACACTGTCCTGCTCTACCCTCTTCTCTCAGTCCCCCAGAGACCCCTTCTGGGCCTCTCGGTGCCAAATGGACGTAGCCAACTCCCCCGAAAAATGGTTTTCTGGGGAACAAGGGAGTTCTTTAAGTCCATGTTTCTCAGTCAAAAAGGCTGTGAAGAGGCTTTTAGAATCCCTCAGAGCAGCTCCTCTCCTACAGAAGTACACAAGTTTATTCCGATGTCCAGTCGTGCTCTGTGTTTATTGCTGCAGAAGAATCAAAATGAAGGAGACTATTTGTGTTCTCAGAACTTTTTCCTGGCACCGGACCCCACCCCATTCCGAGAGGATAACCAGGCCCTGGTGTTTCCTTGCCTCAGGCCTTTTAGGATTCAAGAAGAAGCTGCTCAGAGACCCTCTATTCTGGCCTCCTTAGGAGACTATGCTTGAGCCTCTGGGTGGGGAGGAGGTGGGAGGACCTTTGAGGAGGGAAGAAGGGAGGCAGGAGACCAGGAAAGAGGTTCCCAGGACTGAGAGGCAGAGCAAGGGTACAGTGCAGTCATGTTGCTCCCAGAAGCCCCAGGCCTGCACTGGGCGAGGACAGACTCCTTCCCAGGCCAGCCCACCAGTGGCAGAGCCACCTGCCTTGGCTTGCACAGGCGGTCACTTCATTGAATGAGAGAGTTCCAGGGCTCAAACCACATTTTGGAAATCAGTTTTATTTTATTATGTATATATTTTTTCCTTTTGAGAAATAAAAATAGAAAATATTTAATTAATTAACTTTTAGAAAAATAAAAATAAAGTATACATATTTTATTTTAAAAGTAAAAATGAAAAATATGTATGTATATTTTTAATAGGTAATACATTTAAGAAGTTAAAAAATAAAAATAACATACAAAGGTATGTAATCTTGCTCCCATCCCCGAATAGATACAAGTAATCATTTCTATTCATTTTTTCCAATCTTTCTTTTTGCAAGTACAAGCAAATATGAATCTATAGTCTTATTTTCTCCCACTCTTTTCTGTAGCTTGCTCTTGCACTTAACAATGAATGTTGTAAAATCTTTGAACATCAGTTCATAGAAAACTGCCACATCTTCTTTTACAGCTGCATAATATTCCATTGTATGGATGTATCCTAATTTATTTATTTAACACCTCACTGATGGACACGTGTTGTTTTCTATTGTTGCTTCAAAATAGCGTTGTGCATATTTTATTTTGCAATTGTACAAATTCGTCTGTAGAATAAATTCCTAGACGTGGAATTCCTGAGCTGAAGAGTACACGTTTATAATTTTGACAGATATTGCCAGCTTGCCCCACAGGGGTTGTACTAACTTGCATTTTCACCAGCAGTGTAACCATATGCAGGATCCAGGACAAAGTACATTGAAGATGTAAATGCCATTTATATAAAAGTGAATGTTAAACTTAGAAATTAAGCTAACAAGCTGCTAAATAAAGTATGTATGTTCTATATGAATGTTGTGATAAATATACCTTCATAAGGACCTGGAAGTCATAGATTCCTGAGTTCTACGTCAGAATGTGAGGAGCAGCCTCTGGCCTGGAGCTGCCCCCTCTCTCCCCGTCCCTGTCTCAGTCCCACTCCGGGGGCCTTGTGCACACACATGTAGACACTCCAGCCCACACCTCCAAGCTCTTTTCACACCATCCTGTGAACAGCCACCCCTCAGGGTCAGGAAAGCACAGGCAGCCTCATCGACTGTTGAGAGGATGATCTGTGGGAGAGGCCCGAACAGTCTCGGAAGCAGACTCTGGCCCTTTAGGCAGGGGATTCTGAAGACCCGGATGCCGGGAGCACAGTCTAGAGGGGAGACGCAGGCTTTGGGGGAGCATGTCCCCTTGTCCTCGCAGAGGAGGTGCATGGTTGGAGATAGGCCAGAGCAAGAAGAGACAGGGGTCTAAAGCTTGGAGCGCAAGGAAGGAGTGCTGCTGTCTGCGAAGCCACTTTATTGACTGTAAAAAAGCATGTCTCTGGGCCAGCCAGGTGCCATAGCGGTTAAGTTCACATGCTCCATTTCGAGGGCCTGGGCTTCGCAGGTTTACATCCCGGGCCCGGACATATGCACCGTCTCATCAAGCCATGCCGAGGCGGCGTCCCACATAGAGCAACTAGAAGGATGTACAACTATAACATACAACTATCTACTGGGGCTTTGGGGAGAAAAAAAGGGGAAAAGGAAGAAGATTAGCAACAGACGTTAACTCAGAGCCAATCTTCCTCAAAAAAAAAAAAATTTTTTTTAAAAGCACATCTCCGGATGTGTTTTTTTCCCCCTCTAACTAACAGCCTCTTATCTGCAGATTCTGGAGCAGGATTTTGAATACTCCCTTGGCTAAGAGAGGTGTCTGTCTTCTCCAAAAGCCTGCCCAGGAATAGAATAGAAACATTATAGGCACCCCTTCAGGCTGTGTCCAAACTCAGATTCTTACTACTACCCTTAGCAACAGTCACAAACCCTTTTTTCTATAAATCTGTAGCAAAAGTGAAGTTAATGCCCCAATTTCAAAGTCTGTCTCCACAGGTAAACCAGTTGTATGGCTTTTTGGTTCCATGGATATGATCACTGTCTGTATTTGTATCGGGCATCAGGAATAAGTCTGATCTCAATATGCCTTGACAAATGTGGGTTATAAACAACAGACTCAAGAGGGAAAAAAGGAAGGAGGGAGGGAGGAAGGAAGGAAGGAAGAGAAGGGAGGGCTGCAGGGAGAAAACCCTCTCTGGTAGTTTTTTGTTATTTACCTTTTATTAATTAATTCCCACTAGCCAGTAATTCTTCGTCAAGGTCAGCAATCGCAGTATCTTTCAACCCTGCTATGTTATTCATTTGAAAACATGCCAAGAGCTGCCTGGAGAGGATGTCCCTATTTTGTTGTCAAATCTATCATTTAACTTTTCAGCTATTCTTGGTGCTGCTGAGAGACAAACATCAGAATTCAAGAGTTAGCTTTATGACAAGGCTGTAGAGTTTTTCCTAAAATACTTCCAGCCTGGGAGCTCAATACATCCTTTTTCTTAAAAAGAGAATTTCTTGTATGCCATCTTATTGTGACAGAGGGAAAAAATGGTAAAATTAAAATTCAGAAGGAGTCCTTTTATCTAACACAATCAATTAATTGAAAAAGTCAATTAGAGTGAGAAAGCATTATAAAAGATTGCACACACATCTCAAATATTCATTTTCATTCATCAAACATGTTATAATGAGAAGGCCTTTTCTTTGAGCAGAAGTCTGCAGAATGAGTTATACTTCCCTCTTCCCTATATAAACAACCAGTGTGCAATGTTCAGGTCTCTAAAGACAACCAAAATTCAAAGACACTTGTGAAGCAATCTCAGAGAAATGTCCTTCTAGATTTCTATTATTTTCCTCTTTTTCACTTAATGTCACAGCAGTTTCTTTATAGAATCTCTCATAGTTCTCATAGAAAAAGATTTCCTTTTCACATTTTCAGTTTATGTAATATTTAACTATGTCATTTACAATAACATTTACAACTGGTATGCTCAGATTTGGGAACAAACAACATTGACTCTTCTGCCATTTGCTTGTGGAAGCAGAAATGCGTACACATATTGGAGAGCAGCCTACTGGTGTCTGGATGGTTATCTGTCAATGCATTTTACCAAGAGAATGAGCGAATTAATGTAGTGAGATGGTTAAGTGAGGCTCGTAGTCTGTTTATGATGCGGGCACACACACACACAGACTCCTTGATTTCTCACAAGTGTGGGTCCTAAGGAAGAGCCTTTAGTTTTGCTGAGAAGGGGTGGTTTATGGGGATGCAAATGAAAGAAGCCAAGAGGGCTAGAGGGTTTTGGTGTTTAACAAATTAACCCAAACTAAGCAGCTTGAAGCCACATCCATTTATTATCCCGCTGTTCCAGTGGATCAAGTGGGTCAAGAGTTCGGGTTGACTTAGCTAGCGTAGGGTCTCAGAGGCTGGCTGCATCAAGGGGCTGGCCAGGTCAGGTTCCTTCCTGGAACTTAGGGTCCTCTTCCAAGCTCACGTGGGTGTTGGCGGAATTCAGTTCCTAATGGTTATAGAATTGAGACTCTCAGCTTCTAGAGGACTCCTCATTCTCCTGCCACGTGGCCTCTCCATAGACTGTTCACATGATAGCAGCTTGTTTCTTTGAGGCCAGCAGGAGACTCTTTGTCTCCAATCTACTAAAACAGTGTTAGATGACGAAGCATAATCGTGGGAATGTCCCATCACCTTTGTCATACCACATAAGCTAATTAAGGGAGTGACATCTCATAACCTTGGCCATATTCTGTTGGTTAGAAGCAAGTCACAGGTTCCTCCAGCACTCATCCAGAGAGGAGACTCCACACGGGTGTACTTCACTGGGGGGTCACCTTAGGGTGTGTCTGCCCATGGAAGGGGAGAGAGGTGAGAAGAGCAGAGCCTGGGGACTGATGGGGACTGGGAGATAGCGAGTTGGGAGGAAGACAAAATGAGAATTTAGGCAGCTAGCTAAGGGTCTGGGACTTTGGGGAGACAGCGAAATTTACAGGGCACATTTTGACAATTTGGCATGATAATCCTCTCCACTCTGTCTCTGGGAATATTCAACAAAAATCCACATGGTTCTTAAAAGATTTTGGAATCGGGTTTGGGTAATTGTTTTTCTTTGTTTCTGTTTAGTTTGCTAAAAGCTAATTCCCAACCTAATAAAAACCTACTTCTCTTACAAATAGAAAACATAAGGCAAAGTTTTACTTAACTATTTAATAAGGGAATTGACAGACGAAAGAGCTGGCAAGACGAGCATTTGAGAAATGGGGATATAATACTCTGTGAGAAATGAATGCAGAACCGAGACTGTCAAGTGAAACATAAAACTGATTAACTTTCTCTAGAGCAATAACACCATGATATTTGGAGTTATTCTTTATCAGGTCAAACACATACACACACACACACGCATGCACACACACACGCCATATCAGCTTTCTGTTAAAGTTAGCTAACCTCTAACTTTATGGGGTAGTTAAATGGATGGACCCTCCTCAGCTGTGGCCAGTTGGCCAAAGCAAGTTACATTCCCCAGGAGTCTTACCAGAAAATAGCATGATATTTTAAAATAAAAATGGTCCAGTTATATTTTGGTTAAATATTTTGCTATTTGTGGCACAGAGATTAGGAGACACTTAACAATGCTTTTAAACTGAAGAATGTGTTTAGTTTAGTATTATTACCAGATTATAGATAATAAAACTCAGGTTCAAACAAGTTAACATATTGGCAGCAGTCAGATATTGCAACTCGGGTCTGTCTTTCCACTGTAGCAGAGAAAACTATTCAGATAAATACTATTTGTCTAACATAGGAAAATATCCACGTTTTGTCCTTGGAATTTCAATTAATTAGAAATTTAATGAGATACTACAAGAACATAAGATTTGGGGGTAGTAATCACATAGTGTTTCAAGTCATTTTTCTTACCAAATGTGAAGGCTTTTCACGACTTTATCTTTACATAAGAAAGCTGATGACGGATTTCCTGAAGGTTTTGAACTGGCATGTGTATTACTTGTCAACAATGGTAACGTATCTCTTGTGGCATAAGAAAGAAAACTATAACATGTAATGAGAATGGTGTCAGTACCTGTACCTGTACCTTCTTCCTTAAAGGAAGAAAGCATTACCTCTCTCCTTATGTGTCTGTTAAAGTCAACCAAAAGTCATGTCTCAAAAACCATCTGAACTTACCTGAGACTTAGAAATAGGTAACAAAGTTTACACGGTGCTTGTCCGGGGCCGTGCTGGGCTTGACTTCCTATTGACCGGGCTAATTCATAAGTCTTCGGGGGCAGAGGTTAATTTGTAGGTTTTTGTTCAGTGGAGATGTAAATAATTTATGTTCAGTAGAACAGATAACCCCAAAGATCATAGTTTATTGTCCTGTTGGACATTAACTAGCTTAGTATCTAACTCCGCGATCTTACCCAAACACTGCCTCTAATAAATACCTTACTTTTCGAGTGCTCTTTAAACTGGTTTTAGTATCTTACCGGTTCCCTCGTTAATTAGTGAGTTACAGAAAACCTTGACATGTGTTCATTTTATATTTATGTGAGAGTCATGATTTTTCCTTTTGGAAGATTATACTTTCTCAGTTACCGTGTCTCCAGTGGAGAGTAGGAGAAACTTGATGGAATGACCACTGATTTGGGAACGAAAACACCTAGATTCTGTCACTTACTGGCCACGTGATCCTCAGCAAATCACGTGAGCTCCCTGAGACTCACCTTCCTCATCTGTTCAGTGGGAATAATAGTAGTGCTTTCTTCGCAGGGTTGTTGAGAGGATCAAACAAGGGGGGCACAGAACAGGCTGAGCGAGTGAATTTCCTTGTCCCCAAGTGAGAGTTGACTGACAGCTCTTAAGCTTTTGTAACAAAGGCTGCTGGTTTCCGTGAAGGGGAGCTGGTAATAGGATTCCTCAGAGGTTCTGAATCTGAGAACTGAAGCTTAGAACAGGCCTTTCACCCTTAGAAGTAAGTCTCATCCAAAAGCAGCAGGTCGTACAGTAGCTCTGTAGAGGGACCAATGTGCAACTTTACACTCTTCAAATTTCTGCCTGGAGTTTTGTTTGTTTGCTTTTTAAGTTAAGCAAGAGAACAGAAATCTTTGCATCTTTACTTGCGTAACTTTAACAGAAACGTAATCAAGTCAGAGCAGAAGATAACTTCAACAGGAATCACCATCTACTCCCTACCATCTCTCCAGGCTGCCATCACTCTATACTTTAACTAAAATGTTTGTGTATTGTATTTTTTAAATTGTATTTCACACTTTAAAGTGAACTGAATTCTTTCTTTCCCATTTTCGTCCAAATCTGTTTGATACAACAACGGCGGTGAGACTCTCCGGCCAGATGCTGGGCTGGAGCTGGAAACAGCCATGAAGAAGCCCGGCATCTGGCCTGAAGGAGCTGTCAGCTGGTGGTCAGACGTTGCTCAGCATTTTAAAACACAAAGACGTGGGGGCTGCAAACACTCTTCTACCCAGGAAGTAGTACCTTTTCATTGAGAAACTCAGGCCATAAAGCCCAGAAGGCAGCACCTGTGACAATGTCAGCTTCTTCAGGGCCGGAGACGCTGATTCTAAGCCATAACCACAATCTGACGGGAATCTGTCAGCAGCTTTAGTTCACAAATGGGCTATGAGGTTGTGAAAAGACTTGCAGCTTCTATTTCAAAAGGCAGTGAGCCGTGTGGTAGCGTGAGGGCTCTCAGAACACAACAGATTGTGGCCACTGCGTATCTTCCTCAGTAACTTTTTTTGTGTTAAGGAACCAGGGTTGGAAATGTAAAGAAAGCTAAATTCCCCCACAATCGAGCAAAGTGTGTTTAGGTATCCAGATTATTCTCCCTATAGAGCCATTCTCATTCCTTCTTCTACACGCAACTCTGAAAAGAAAAGAAATTTCGGTTCTAAAGCACAGGCATCTGTCTTCAAGAACCCGTGTCATATGTAGAGGATTGGGTGAAGTCCTTGCAGAGCAAACACCACGTCATAGTCAACAGGACGTCACTAGCTCCAGCCTGGGGCTCACACCTAACAGCTGTTCAGTAAAGGTTTGTTAAGTGAATAAAGAAAAATTGCCAACTCTTTTCAGTAGAGAGGTTAAGTCAGAGAATTATTTAAGTAGGGTAACCAAACACCCAGTTTTTTCCAGGGCAGAGGGCTCTCCCAGGATTTTTAATGGTAAAATCAGGAAAGTCCTAGACCAACCAGGACAAGATGGTTACCCTACTTAAGGCTTTCCAGAACTATCCAGGAGTCAACATTATGGCTCAGATGTTTTTGAATTGATTTGGCGGAATTTAGTCAGATTTACAGTATTTTAAGAACAAAGCAAATATTTCCCTACATTAAGTCAACAAAGTACAGGTATGCTTGCTATTCACTTTGTAACACTGCTGCTTAGCAGTCTTCCTTCCTTACCTGACCCGAACCAATGCTGAAGCACTCCTTCTAAGCCACACACACTCTTGGGCTAAAAACACTTAGGAAATCTGCCTGTGGTGCTCTCTCAATCATGTAAAACACAATTTGAAAATTCAGAATGTGTTAAGAGTGAAAAAATGATGTCTGCAACTCACTTTCAAATGGTCAGCCAAAAATATGTATATATATATATATATGTGTGTGTGTTACTCTGGATATAGATTTAGCTTTAAATATATATAGGTATTTGGATAAAGCAAATATGACAAAATGTTAACTATTGAATCTCAGTGGTAAGGATATGAATAAAATTCGTTGTAACATTCTTTAAAGTTTTCTGTATTTTTGAAAATTTTTTTAAGTTAAAAAGTTGGAGGCTGGGGAAAGAATGAACCTGAACAGTAGACTGTTTTCAGTGAACACCTAGGAATCCCCACTAAAGGTCTTCTTTTCCTACATTGACTTTGATAAAGTGATTTCAAATCTCTGCTTGTATGTGAAGATTGTGTGTACATTTTCCAAGCAGGAGACACTTCCACAGGTAAAGGGTAGAGGAAAGGAGTAGTCTTTAGATATTTTGGGCAGATGCCAATGTGTTGAGTACCTGGGGTTTGTCTATGGCCATGGATATTATTATAACTTTTAACAAAACAATGTGCTTCATTTTTGCTTCAACACCAGTGATGGCAGCAACAACGTAGAACAGCAATCCAAGACCTTGGGTCATCATCATCAATACAAGTATTCCTCTCTCTTTCAGAGGTGGCAATAACAAGATAAAAGTAGGGAAAGGGAAGCTGTTGGTATACATGTCTGGCTTAGGTTTGGCAACATATAACAGAAAACCCAAGGTAACAATGTCTTAGATCCACAGAAATTTATTATTTGACATAATAGAAGTTAAGAGGTAGTCTAAGAAGGTGTGCTGGCATCATTAAGCTAACAGGGACCTATGTTTATTTTATCTTTATGCTTTACTATGCTCAGGACATGGCCTCTATTCTCTTGATCCAACATGGCTGCTACAGCTCCAGTCATCATGCCTTTACTCCAAGGAGCCAGAAGGAGAAAAAACATTTCCCTAGTTGTCTGTCCCTTTTAATAAGTCTTGCATATCGTTGATTGGAACTAAGTCATATGGCCATATCTAGATCCAAGGGAGGTTAGGAAAGGTACTCTTAAATTTAGCTGAGCACATTGTACCCCCTTACGACCCCCACCCGCTGCCCAGTTATGTAGTGGTTCTGATGTAGAAAAGGGAGAATGATGTTGGTAGGCACCTAGCAGTATATACCACCATGGGTTCAGCTGCCCAGAAGATAAACCAGTGGTCCCTCAGACAGATTCTCTAAGCATTACTCTAGCATGTGCTGTCTTCTACATGGCTGGGGCTCTCTGGTGCGTATCCTGGCTCAGCTTCATGTACTGTCCAGGCCCCACTCACAAGGCCTGGGGAAGTCAAGGTAGGAGGCCAAGCGAAACTAGGAAGGATGGTCACATGAGGCAGCTTAGCTGGAGCTAAGAGAGCGGAGAGTCAGAGTTACTGCCCACAGAAGCCAAATTGAGTCAAGCGTTAAACCCAAAGAGAGGCCGGGATAAAAATTGAAGAAAAAGCAGCAAAAACAGTATTTCAGAAGATTGGCTGTGGGGCAGAATAAGGAGTTAGGAAGTGGTCAAATGTGATTCATAGTGTTAAATCGCAAATACACCCCTGAGCTTACCTTCACGTGGTCTAAGGTGTTTCCTGAGAAAATGTGCCACATAAAGGAGTGATACAGGGCCAGAAATTTGGGAGAGGGGGTGAACAGGGTGCATTTCAAAGACAATGGGAAATAGTTACAGGTGCTGGATGCTTTATTTTGGGCTGATAACTAAAAATCCACCCCATAAATGCCATCTGTATGGCTGCAAGTATGAATCTTTACTAAAGTTCAAACTCCCTGAGAAATATAGGTCTTCATGCCGTTATCAAACACTTATACCCAAGTGTGAACGAAGTCATTGAGAGCTATTTTGTGGAGTGGAGAAGAGAGATTATCAGGACACTGGGCACCAGGGAGGAGAGGTAACAAATGCAGAAGCTGAGGACAGAACTAGATTGAGGGGCAAGCCAGTCTGGTAGCTGACCAGGGTGCCAACCCATATGGGCACCAAGATATCACTGGAATAGGAGGAAACACTGTGCCAATTAGCTCAGATTTCTACATGTAGTTCCTTGCTTTATTGGGAAGGGTCCTGCTCTCACCAATTCCTCCAAAGTAGAAGTGGACATTTGAAAAGCGATCCTCCTATAGGCCAATTGCACCAGGCGGCTTTCAGCCTCTCTATCAGTGATGGAACGTGCATATGGTGACAGCCCCATGATGAAGACAAAGTCAACAGAAGTTCTGGAACCTGGTAAGTTTTGATGCGGTGTTGTCGACAAGGAATGAGGGTTCTGCTTTACTGTATATATTGTAACCCTCTCATATGCCCCCCACAACGTTGTCCAGTTCAGAAAGAAATAAAACTGAAGGAAAACAATATCTACTAAAAAAACGAAAAACATTTGCCATTGTGAAAGTCAGAAAAAGGTTTTTAACATATTTTAACAAAACTCTACAACCATATTCATTTATCTTTTATCGTTAGTGAATGTAATAATGTTATAGAGTTATGAGTGGTAGAAAAATTGTGAAATAGACATTTCTGAGAAAGTTAAAATATTATGTTACATTTAGGCTAAATGATAAGCCCTTAATCTGAAAGAAAGAGATATATAATTTTTTAAAGAGAAAATCTATTTCTTCCCTTGATAAATGTTGAGCAAACATGGAAAGTCCATTGGCTTGGAGGAGTGCTGTATTCCTAGCCCACCTCGGGCACCACACGTCTGCATCTAGCCCCAGCTCACAATTCTACTTCCCAGTATTTTTTTTCTTTTAGCTTTGGGTGAATGCATTTTATACCTTCATTCAACAAGCATATATCGAATGTCAACTACAAGTCAGCTACTGTCCTAGGCACTCTCAGATATTATCACATTGTATCTTTACAGCAAACCTATCAGGATGTTTACAAATGAGAAAATGAAATTCATTTCAGACACTAAGAAACTCCCCAGACTCCCAGACACGATATTAGTTAATTTAATGAATTGATTTTTTTTCCCCCTCACCACTTTCCAAAAAGGATTTAAGGCTTTTTATTTAAAAATAAAATCCTACATATAATGCATGGAGTTTCTGATTAACGCTGGTGCGTTAGACATCTGTTTACTTTGGCTCTCTCCTGGAGGCCCACAAAAATGACAGCAATGGAGTTGTGTAAGAGACACACAGTTACACAGTCAAAGTGAATGGGAGAAGAAACAGCAGCAAGTGTGTGGAAAGTGGTAAAAAGCAGCTGACTTGGGCAACTCAAGACACCCAAGAGCCAGACCGCCGAGGGGAAGCCCAGAGCAACCTGAGTTGCCTCACAGAACCTCACAAAATCTCACAAACAAGCAGCACCAGGCACCTCTGAAATTGAGGGTAAAATCAGAGTTGAAAACAGGAGGTTGGCTTGAACATCTACAAAGCAGCAGTAGATCCCCTCCCCAACCTCAGCAAAATCGTGTAGGTCTATTTTCAAAAAATGGTAAGCCATAAGGACTCTGGCCCCAGATACCAGGCAGATCTGAGGTTTGAGGTACCACACTTGGAAACAAGAGGATTCGGGAAGGCTGTCCACTGAATCCAGAGATGCCCACCCCACCCCACCCCCAATAGCACCAGGTCCTCCACCAAGAGACTGGGATGTTCCTCCTTGGGGATTCTAACCGGTCCTAGAAAAATCCGTATGCTGACGTTGTAGGTCCCCAGTGAAATATCCCACCCGATGATGCCTCAGTGGAGCCTGCCACACAGAGTTTGCAGTCAGCTTTAGTCCCTCATTCATAAACATGGACAGACAGCCATGGAGCAACATCAAACACTTGGGGAAGGCCTCTAACATGAAAAATGAGAGCCCCAAACTAACTGAAACTGTCAAATAGTTAGCCATTGATGATTAAGCAGCTAGTAACTCGGGGGGATCGGAATTGGCCACCCTAAAATTGTCTCTGCTCGAAAGATGCTTTGACCCTCACCCCCACTAACTGACCAAAAGAGTTTGGGATGGGAGGTCTGCCCCCAGAACAGGCCATCACCGTAGACATCTCCAGGTATCTGGGAAGGTCCTTGCTAAACCCATTCTTAGTTCTGGTTACCCTTTGAAAGAGACATTTACATTTGTAAAGGAAGTCTCCACTTGTAAAGGTATCTTCTTCCCTGTACCAGGAAGAAGGAGGGGATGGCCTAACCTAGAAACTTGTCAGAATGGAAGGTGAGGACTTAAATCTGCATGATAAACTTACTCATTGTTAATTGTGCTCTTCAGGCAATATGCTCTCTGACTCCCACTAGCTTCGTATAGACAACATCTCCATGGGGCCTGGGTCACCATGGTAATGCGCTTTTTGAGCTATTTTTTCAGGACCCACTTTTCTGTGGACATGCGTCCTACAAGGAGGCATGAAGGCTGACTACGCTTGCACAGATCATCAATTACCTCATCTCTCCTCACCTCCAATCACATCAGACCACCTTGCCCCCTCCCCATAAATATCCCTGAGTCCCTATTTTCAGGGAAGCGGATTTGAGACTCATTCTTTCCTGTTTCCTCACTTGGCTGCCTTGTGATTAAACTCTCTCTCTGCTGCAATCTCGTCATCTCGGTGTTTGGCTTTCTGGGTGGCGGGCAAAAACAGACCTGGTGTGGTAACATAACCAACAGAAGAAAGAAACTTAGAAGAAACAGAAAATGCAGGGAGGAGAAAACAAACAAAGAAATCTCACTAAAATCTTCAAAGGAAGAGATGATATTGTCCACAGGTGCCAAGAATAGAATGCTATAAAAAAGGAATATTCAGAAAACAAGAGAGTTGCAATATACAGTTGAGGAGTGTGGTAAACAGGCTTCCAAAAATGTCACCACAAGATCCCTACCCCCCAGTTATGCAAACACTAATATTGCTACTACTGTGAAGGGACTTTACAAGTGGAATTAAGGTTACTAATCAGCTGATCTTAAAAGAGGGAGATGATCCTGGATTATCAAGTGGGGCCCAATGTAATTATATGAGCCCTTAATTACAGAAGAGGGATGCAAAAGATTGAGTCAGAGAGATTTGAGGTGGGAGAGGGCTCTGCAATGTAGGGGCCTCGTGCAAGGACATTATCCAAGAAAGGCTTCTACACACTCATGGAAAGCATGAAAAGGAATACAGGAGCAAAGGTCAGTCCCTGGCTGACAGCCAGCAAGGAAACAGGGACTTTGGTCCTACAACCACAAGAAACTGGATTCTGCCACCAACCTGAATGAGCTTGGAAGCAGATTCTTCCCTGACCCCTCAGGTAAGAGTTCCTAACCAGCCAACACCTTGATTTCCACCTTGTGAGACAATAAGCTAAGACTCACTGAGCCACACTGTGCCCAGACTTATGACTCCTAGAAACTGTGAGATAATAAATGGGTGCTGTTTTCAACCCCTAAGCTTGTGGTGCTTTGTTATGGAGCAATAGAAAACTAATACATTGAGATCCTTCAAGAAACAGAACTTAAGAATAAAGAGAAGGAAAACCAGAGTCAAGAGATGCCATGAGGGGACTGACCCAGAAGGGCCAAAAACTAAATAAAGTCATTCAACAATCAGGGAACTCAGAAATTCTAACACAGGAGAGAAGACTATCGAAGAAACAATCAGAAAACAATGAAGGATATGCATTGAAGAGCATGAGTTCCCACATTACAAACATCCAACAGTGGATCCAAAAACACCCCACAAAGGCGCATCATTTTCCTGAGGTTTCAGAACACTGGGAAAAGAGAGAAGACCCAACAAAGCTTCCAGAGAGAAAAAACAAGTCACAGCAAAGGATCAAGAATCAGAATGGCTTTGGACTTCACCACTGAAACGCTGGAATCTGGAAGCCAATGGAGCAAAGTCTTCAAAAGTCTAAGCAAAAATTATGTCCAGCCTAGAATTCTATCACTGGCCAAATTGCCACTTAAGTGTGATGGTGAACTAATGACGTTGTCAGACAGGTTAGCTCTCACGAATGTGCCTCCCAGCATCTTTCTCAGATGCTCCACCAAAACCAGGACTTCAGCCAAGGGAGAGGAAGAGACAGGATGCAGGAGCCATGAGGAGAGGTGGTGGGGAGACAGGAAGTGCTGGTCTTATAAAAAACATTGTAGAAATATCGGACCCTTAAAATATGATTAAAATAAAATTTTAAAAATACACATATTGCAAAAATATGAAAATAAATAAACGAGGAAAAGGATTGAAGAAAATAATCTGGGGTAAATTTAGTACTCTCAAATGCGTACTGTTTGGCCTCAATGAATTTCAAGAGCTGGGCCACAGATTTGACTCCATTCCTCCAAGATGCTGAGAAGACAGAACTACACAATCGTTTACAAGATTTAGAGTATCCATAGGACAAACACACCACAGCTGTTCTACAGAAATGCAGCTTTTCCTGATACCTGAGACAAATCTCTCCTGTGAGCCCTCATTAAAAAGGACACTGCATAATGTTGTAGTCAGTGTCCTTGAAACCATCCCAAATACATATGCAACAGTAAACTTCACATTGCTCTTTCTTACCATGTCCATCAAAACAAGCAGATGGCAAAAAATGGAATCACAAGTTAGCACAAGTCCCAGACCCAAAAGTACACGCTCCAAGGGTAGCATTTAGAAATGCATGTCCTTTAATCAGTTCTCAATGGATATTTCTTCTCACAGTCCAGGTTTTGGATTTTTTTACCTGCAACTCAATATTTATCCCAGGTTGGGACTTAGAAACATGAGGCATATCAGACAAACTCAGGTAGGCAAAGGGTCTGAGAGTCTCCATCCTAGTTGCAGGCTAACCAATTAGCCTGTCACAGTTTCATGGATGCTGATAGAAGACACAGATTCCTGGGTTAGAGCAAGGGACTGTATTACTCACAGCAATAACACTGGTCAGAGTATCATCATTTGTGCTGGCTCCCCGAACCCCAGCTCCCATAGGGCAATGCAGAGGCCAGATGGTACCTGCACATACTCCCGGTTGCATCACGGGAGAGGAACCCTGAGCTTAGAACTGGCACCTTTTATAATGAGCAGTATGTCTGCCTTTGCTCTCGAGAAAGACACTATCTCTATCTTCTGAGGTCATAAGCAAACCTGCTCACTTTATCTTCCAAGGCTGTGCACTAGATAAACATCCTTGAAAAAAATCCTTGAATTTTCTACGAACCAACATTCTTTCTGCCACATCACGTGCACAGGTCTTCAGTCCATTCTGTTTTCAACAACATCATCTACCAGCAGGTCTGTCCTCCACCTCATTTCTAACATGAGATCCAGAGGTTCCCTATTGAATACCTTCCATGGCACTAGCCTCAGTAATCTGTTCCAAACATTTACCTGCCTCTGGAACAGCAACCTCCCAGACCCACATACATCACACCAAGATGTGGGGATACATCAAGATCCTTGGGTTTGCACCACCTCTCCCTCACAGCCTTGAGGAAATGAAAGAACACACAGAGGCTACATTCCAACTGGACAGTGACACACTACAAAGTCAAAGGGGTCAATCCGACTCTGGGGCTTATGTGTGCCCTGTGACATAGAGGGAGCATCCTGAGTATTTGTACAATCATAGAAATAACTGATGGTTCCTTTCAAATTGGTTGTAATCTCTGTTCATATGTAACCCAAGTTACTGAGCAATAAATTTTTGAAAGTATTCTACTTCAACAAAGTAGTATTGAAAGTATTCTACTGCTATATGTGTATACACACATACACACACACACACGCACACACACATCCTGATTCTTCACCCTTAAATACTTTAGCATGGTTTCCTAAGAACAGGGACCATCTCCTATATAACCACAATACCATTATCACATCTAAAAAAATTAGCAATAATCCCATAATAGCATCAAATATTCTCTCCATTTTCATATTTCCCCAAAAGGGGGAAACTTTTAATCTTCATTTGATATCCTTCTCTATTGTTTGACTCTTTCAATATATGAATGCCTTTCTTCAATATAAAAAAGATTTAGTTAAGAAAGAGAGAGAAAACATAGGAGATAACTAAAAAATTTCCCTTCTGGCCTGATCACATGTACTGGTATTTAGTTTCCCACATAACAACAAAGTGAATTATGAGGGAATGCACAGCAGACTTAAATGACTACCCATTAAGAGGAGAGATATGTCCAGTGGTATGCTGATACATAGTGGCAGGGGAGTGGGGACCTGATTTTTTGATCCAGAGCATTTTCCAATTTCCATGGTGTAAATATTGCCACTGTGGTAGATTTCAAGCTACCAGTTTGACATCATTAAACACAGAGTTGGGAAGAAATGTATGCAACTGTCAATAGGAGCTGACTCCGGCATATCACAAATATGCCCCTGAAGACTCCTCTCTTCCAGAGGGAACAGTGGAATTCGACAGTGCTAGAGTGAGTTTAGGGGAGAAAAAAGAGGAGGTATGAAAGAAACTAATTCTGGGAAGCTAATTTTTGATTAAGTGGAGGAAAGTCTCTCTCTTCCTTTGAACCTTTTTACCCTGTGAAATTTCTATTCAAATTCTCTCTGTCTTTGATGTGTGTTGATCTTCTAAGAATCATTCAGGGAACTCAGACTCTCAGAGTGGTTAGGATATTATTGTAATCTCAGTGGTCAGCTATAGTTTGCTGGTCATATAAAATTGAGATAAATGTGGCTCCAGTCACATATCTTTAGTGCACTCAATGTTCTCAAGATTCATGCATATTTCCAAAGGCTTCTGTATTCTGGGCACCCATTGACCCAATTTCCTGCCCTTGCTAAGCTCTCAATTTCCCTTTCTTCTCACTTGAAATAGTTCTCTTTGTTTTTCTCCTAGTTGACCTGGATGCAGAATTCAGTCCCTTTTCCTTGATTTCTATCTAATCCACAGAAGGAAGGGAGAAAGGAAAAGAAGAGGGAAAGAAAGGAGGAAGGAGAGGGGAGAGAAGGAAGGAAAGAGAAAATGAAGCAATGGGGAAGGGAGGGAAGAAGGAAGAGGGGAAGAGGAGAAAGATTCAGTCAGCTTGATCAACATTATGCAGGGCTGGAGGGAGAGACCTTCGGATGTCCTGCATTAGAAACCTCTCACTGGCCAACCTTCTCAGGTCTAACTTCCATTTTTTCCAGTTTCTCCCCCACCTCCATGCTTCAATTCCTGTTTATGCTACGTAGTTTAACATCCTTTTGGTTATTGATTTCTACCAACCCATGCTCTTCAGGGCCCCACCTCTTAGGATAATTTCCCCCACCACAGAAAACCCAAAATAACATTGTCATAAACAAGATATGTTTACTTCTGCTTCACCATAAAAATCTGGAGATTTGTAACCCAGGGCTGCTATGGTAAATAACTTTGATCCACAAAATCATCAGGGACCCAGATCTCTACACCCTGGGCCTGATTTTCTTCCTCAAGCTGTAAGATGATGGCAGCTGGAGGGAGGGAGGATGGAACAAAGCAGCAGCTCAAAAGGCATGTGCCAAGTGTGTCTTAAGGAAGTTCTCAAAAGCTGCTACAAACCTTGTGCTTATATTCCATTAGCCAGAACTCGGTCACATGGTCACTCTGACTTGCAGTGGAGGCTGGGAAATGTAGTCTTTATTCTGAGCAGCTGCTTAGTGCTCTATAACTACAGAAAGAGGTGATTGCTACACTCTCTGCCACACCTTTCAAGGCATTTTTCAAAACAAGGACATCTGCTACCCCAGAGAAACTCTGGGCCACTGCTAAAATACCTTTTTTAACCTTGTTCCACTAGAATTCTGAGTAAAGACCCTTAGAGATCTCTTAGTGCTGCCTGGTAATTTTACAAGCAAGACACACAAAGCCTAGAGAGTGTGATTTATCCAGACCACATTCAAATTAGTGATAGATTTTAATTGGTTTAATGCACATGCATTTGGTAAACACTTATTGAGCACCAACTGTGTACCATGCACCATGTTCAGTGTGATTGTCTCCTCACTTAATGAGCAATATCTAGTTATTTCCATGAAGGGGCTCACAGCTGCATGCCCCAGGTCAAGCTTCATAAAGGATTTTTCACATCACAAAACGTTCAGAGTTTTGTTTTCATTTTTACAAATCAGGAAGCGAGAGGTTCAGAGTAATAAAGTAGCTTGAAAAAAGTTAAGTACAGAATTAAGTTGTAGAAAAGGAGCTTATACTCAAGTTTTTCTTTATATTCTTCACTGGGTGTTCTGTGCCAAAGTGTGTTCTTCCATTATGTTATTCCTTTCTCAACTGACTAACAAAAAGTGAATGATTTGATCAATTTGTGTTTTTCCTTTGGTTTTTATTCTCAGAAAATTTCTTTTTTTTGACTGAGGAAGATTTGCCCTGAGCTAAGATCTGTTGCCAATCTTCCTCTTTTTGCTTGAGGAAGATTCACTCTGAGCTAACATCTGTGCCAATCTTCCTCTATTTTGTATGAGGGTCACCACCACAGCATGGCTGCCAACAAGTGGTATAGGTCCACACCTGGGAACCAACCCCAGGCTGCTGAAGCAGAGCGCGCTGAACTTAACCACTAAGCCGTGGGGCCAGCCCCTCAGAAGATTTCTTATGTAAGATTTCCTGCACTTCTAAATGTTTTTGTTTGATTGGTACAGTTGAAGCTCTTACACTACTTTCTTATCAACTTTAAAATTTGCTTTGATTTTGACCACATTGTTTGGGGTTTCCTATTATTCTAAGATTTCATTACAACTTTCCAATACAATCTGTAACCAGATGATGGGAAGATGCTCTCCCCATAATGTTTATTTTAAGTGCACTGTGGGAAGCAGAGTCAAGCAAACTGGACCTTGTTTATCAGTCCCAAGGGGTACATAGCATTTCTAAGAACTGAGCAAAATAATAGGTAGTATGGAGCATCTACAATATGCCCACAATATTAAATTTCCTATCCCCTCTAAGTCTTCATCTTTCCAGCCTGGAGTTTCACGTTTTATTAAACCTTGTATACTAAACCTCTGAATCTTGCAAAGTATATGTTATTTTTTTAATTACTTCTCTTGCATAAAAAATAACTTTTGGAAGAAAGCAGATTAAGTCTATTTGCACATCCTTTTATAGAAGTGAAAGCTGTTTTAACTTCTCAAGGAAGTCTTGAAAATACAAAAAGATGCTATATTGAATGCAAGCAATTCTAAAATTGTAGAGTTACTGTTATTTTCTCTGTGATAAAACTTCAATAAATGCCATAAAGTGTTATTTTTTGCCAAGGGAATTTCCAGGCACTTCCAAATTCCCAGCAACCTCTATCTTCAGAGGGCAAGAATAGAAAGCTTGGTGTTGGGAAGACAGCTAGCCTAATGAGATTTATATCTGCTTCTGTCCAGATCTTCTTAGGCAGCTAATGCCACAATAAACAATCACTGCCACTTATTAGGAATTTACTCTTTGCCTTTTTACTGGTCTGAGGCCTTAATATTGATAGTCTTATTTAATGCACCCAATAGATTTTGTGGTAGGTACTAGAATATTCAATTTGTGGCTGAAGAACGCACAGCTAATAAAGGAGCTGATCATAGATGCAACCATGTATTACTGAACATTAATATTCCCTAACATATAATCTTATAAATCAAATAATAAGGACAATAGAAAAATGGATGAAGGACACAATACAAAATTCATAAATGAAGCAATACATAGGACCAATAAACACACAGAAAGATATTCAATCTCAATAGAATCTACCAAAATTGCCTAAGTAATTAAAAAGAACTCATCAGCTTTGGGACATTTCTTGGTAGAATTGACTAAAGAAAAAAGTTTATTCCATAAAAGAAAGGATCATTTAAATTAACATAATTAAACCCCACAAGATGTGCTTGAGAACTCTGGAAATTACAGACTGTTAAAACTCAATCAGCGGAACCAAGATGGAATAAATATATTTCTTTCTAGGCCTCCCTCTAAGTACAGCCCAAACCCTGGGCATTATATATAACACAAACATCAGAGGACTCTGAAAGGTGGAAAGAAAAAGGAAGCCCACCTAGAGACCTTGAGACCCAGGGAACAATATGATGGTGAGTCTTCTGGATTTTCTTTTTGTGTGAATATTCTGGACTAGATGCTGGAGAAGGTAGCAACCCAGAAATGCCAATGGCAGCAAAGAAAACCCTGCTGTCTGTAGCCAAAGGACCAGAAAAGGGGCAGCCTAGCAAGACAGAAAACAATAATCACCCTACCCCAGCCAAATGTCACAGGGAAAAACATGGCCCCACCACCACCCAGGTCAGCCACGGCCAAGCGGGGAGCCTGGACTTCTACCCTTGACCAGCTGTAAGGAGGTGAGTAGAGTCCACATGGGGAGCCTAGACTTCCACCCCCACCCAGTGGTAATGAGGCATCCGTTCCCCTCCCTGCCAGTATCTGAGGAGACCAATGGGAAGCCGGACCTTTTGCCACCATCCAGTAGTAACAAGATTTCCCCCCTCCCTCCATGGGTGTCAGTATTAATCATTAGAGGAGCAGCAACAGGGTGAAATCCTTCCAGCCAGAGTGGTGTTAGGGGTAGCCCAGTGGGGGGCCTAGACTCCCAATCCCACCCAACACTAACAAGGAGCCCTTGCCTTCCCCTGATGCCAATGGAGGCTGAATGGAGAACCAGACTTTCACTCCCCACCTGACAGAAAAAAGGCAGTACCACAATTTCCCCACCAGTGTGGTGTCAGAGGCCTGCTAAAACAGAAGATTTCAATGTGATTCAGAGTCTCATAACATAATACCCCAAATGTACATAATACAATTTTAAAAATCACTTATATCGCAAACCAGGAAAATCTCAACTTGAATGAGAAAAGACAATCAATAGATGCCAATACTGAAGTCACACAGATGTTGGAATTATCTGATGAGAATTTTAAAGCAGTCATAATAAAAATGCTTCAGTGAGCAACTACTAACATGTTTGAAACAAATGAAAAATAGAAAGTTTCAGCAAAGAAATAGAAGATATAAAGAAGAACCAAGTGGAAAATTTAGAACTGAAAAATACGATAATCAAAATTAAAAAGTCTATGAATGGCTCAACAGTGGAATGGAGAGGACAGAAGAAAGAATTAGTAAACTGGAAGGTAGAACAAAAGAAATTACCCAATCTGAAAAACTGAGAGAAAATAGACTGGGTAAAAAAAGCGAACAGAGCCTCGGACAGCTGCGGGACCACAACAAAAGGTCTGATATTTATGTCATTGGAGTCCAGGAAGGAGAAAAGAAAGAAGTCAGGCCTGAAAAAAGTATTTGAAGAAATAATGGCTAAACGTTCCCCAAATTTGGCAAGAAACATAAACCCACAGATTCAAGCTTAGTGAACTCCAAGCAGAATAAACCTAAAGAAATTTATGCCAAGGTACGTCATAAACTTCTGAAAATTAAAAACAAAAATAGATTTTGACTTTGAGATCTACCAGTTCAACCACTTCCAACAAATTGAAACAACAGTTACCTTTTTTCTCTTAAAGTGATGCATTTCTCTCATCTCTTTACCATTCATATCTCTCTTTCTAATAGGGTTCTGTCCAGAAGAAAGTCATAAAAATACCATTTGAATGCCCCTAGAGTGGGGTTTCTCAGCCTGTTTAAATCTAATGGCAAATGTAAAAAGCTTTTTGAATGTAACTTGAAGTTCAAAATAAACTCTCAGGTCTAAAAGCTAAAAAAATAATAATAATAATAATTAAAAGACAAACATCTCAGTCATCTACTTACCATAGTAATGTGTAGAATGAGTGAATATGTGAAAAAGCCACATAATTTGCTACAGTGCAACTTAGCATCTACTAGGTGAAATCATGCCTCTGAAACATATTTCTCAAGGAGTAAGCAAAAGAATCCTTTCGCCTTTTGGGAAGCTTTAGACAAAATTCCATAATAAAAACTATTTTTAGAACCCAAGGCAAAAATGATCTATTATGTGTCGGAAGCTGGGGGGACACTTTCCCAAATAATCCTAGGTCAAATCGTATTAAAACTATAATTATAGACTGTTTATAAAAAAGCAACAATGAAAACATTTTATAGGAGTAAATCTGTACATAAACGGAATTGTTAAATTAAATGCTTTCATTGTTAACTAAGAAGTAATTAAATTATGAACTGTGCATTTAATGAATTAGAAAGAGAACAAGAAAACAAACCCAAGGAAGAAAGGAGAGGAGAAAGAACTTAATGAAGATAAAAGGAAAAAATTAATTGGTTAAAAACTGAAAAACAATAGAATTTTTCAAAGTACAGGTTCTTTGAAAAGCTTGATAAAACCTATGGCAAAGCTAATCAAGAAGAAAGTAGAGAGAAGCCAAAAACACACAGGAGAGAGGGTTATAAGCAAAAATATATCTTCTAAAATAATCTCAAAATGGAATGTGCAGTTTTACATTTAAAAGCTTAAAAATAAGTTTCTAGAGATTGATCAATTACCAAATCTCTTTCAGAAGTAGAAAAATTTTATTGGCCAAAAAACATGGAAGAAATTGAAAAGTCATAATCAACTTGGTAGGCACCTTCTAAAATGGCTCCCAGTGATTCCCTTCTGTTAAGTGCAGGGTTGACCTAGTGATTTGCTTCTAATAAACAAAATACAGCAAAGGTGATGAAATGCCACTTCCAAGATTAGGCTACAAAAGATGGTGACTTCCACCTTGTTTGCATGCTCTCTCGGGCCCTTCCCACTTGCTCACTGTTGAAGCTGCCGTGTAGTGAGCTGCCCTGTGGAGAGGCCCACGCGGTGAGGAATTGAGGGCAGCCTCCAACCAAGATTCAGCAAGGAAGTGAGGCCCTCAGTCCCACAACGTGCAAGGAACTGAATCCTTCCGACAACCAGATGAGTGAGCCGGGAGGGAGTCCCTCCCTCGTAGAGCCTCCGGGTGGCCCTGGGGCTGACACCTTGATTGCAGAGATCTTGTGAGAGACCCTCAACCACAGCGCTCAGTTAAACCATGTCCAGATTCCTGACCCACAGTAACTGGGAGACAGTAAATGTTATTGTCATTTTAGGCCACTAAGTTTTGGGGTAATTCACCATCCAGCAATAGATAACTAATACACAAGCTGTCTCCAAAAATTGTACCCGGCCTAGGCTGTTTTATGGGCAAGTCTTTAAAATCTTCAAGAAGTAGATAAATTCCATGCTATCTAAACTTTTCCAGAGTGTAGAGGAAAGCTGGCATCAATATTTATGAATCAGTACAGTCCCCGATTTTCCTTTTGTGGGGAATGTCAGATTTTTATATCAGGGTTATAAATTTAGGAGCTGGCCATAGAAAGAAAGGGATATCAGAAAATTTTATTTACATAAAAAGTAAGTATCCATCTCAAACAAATAGTTTACATTTATTTAACAGTGAAATACCAGAGCATTCTCATTAAAATCAGGAATGTCTGTTATCACCACTATTACCTTACATTGTTCTGGAAGAACAAAAATAGAGAGTGTGGTATAAACATTGGAAAGGTGGAGACGCAATTATCATTATTTGAAGCTTGTTCTCTGAAAACCAAAAATAATCAACTGAAAAATCATTATAACTAATAAAGTAATTCAGTAAGGCAACTAGTATTTATAGATAGAAAATCTTCAAAAGCATAACTATAAAAGTAATGGAGGAAATAGTCAATATAAATTTGGCAAGTAAATAAATGTAGATATATAGTTACAGACATGAGAAAACATGAGTTCTCTGAGGAAAGAAAGAGCATGTGAGAACACAAACACCATGCAGCCTGAAGGAAGGGCACAATTGCTGCTCAATACTCCCTCGACTGAGACCCCAAGGGTCCTTCTCAAGGATGTCATGACACTGAAATGAGAATGAAAGCTCAGTGCGCGGGAGGTGTTGCCATGTACCATGGACATTCCTGACTCTCCCTTTGGAAAACATCTTCTGGACCTGCATGGCCTCATGCCCTAGATCAGTGGGCTTCAAACTGGGGCAAGTATATGCCTATGAGCACATGAAGACTTTGCAAAGGTCACGTGCCCATGGATAGTTTTAGGGAAACCATTCCACCATCTTCATCTTCAAGGAGGCAAAACTGCCTCAAGGAGGCAACTCCTCCCTTCAAAGGAAGCAACTGCCTCTGAGATGTTCTCCTTTCCCACCCTCACCCTCTTTCACAATTGCCCTTCTTCTACCTTACAAAGGAAAGGCATACTTTGTGCTTGTCGCTCTACAGTCCTTTTCCTGGTATGTAAAAACCTCCCAATACCGAAAGAAAAGGGACAATTCAAACAGCGATTTTCCTGGACTCTCAAGGCAGAATAACAAATCCTTTTACAAGTCAGGTGGCTTTCATATCTTTGCTTTCAACAAAAGTGAAGGAGTTAGAAGCAGTGGCAGGGCCTGCTGGTGGTGCCTAAAAATGGAAGGGCGGCATATAATCTCTTAGGGTTTAGACTCTTTTTAGGCTATAAACTCTGTTAGGGTCTAGAGACCGCTGCCCTATGCCTTCGCAGGGTCTCCTATGGTTGATCGTGCTCTGGCTTCATATTTGAAACAGTTGTGTAATTGTTCCACATTATAGTTGCCCTGGCCTCCACATGGTTCCCCCTAGCCAGCATATTTTATGAACAAGGAGTAGGGCCTACAGATCAGTCCATGACTGTCCATTCCTGCATGATTGCATAGTTTGGCCGCCATATTTCTTCAATACTTACAAAGTTCCCATGACAAATGCTGACTGCTGGGATGGGGTCTGGACTCCACCTATCATCTGGGTCCTATCACCCTTCTTCCAGCTCCACAAATTCACCCTCTCCCATCTCTTACACTTCATTTTACCACTATCCTCAGGTCCTCCCTCACCTTTGGCTCTTCTCCATCCGCATAGTAACATACTCATTTGCTCATCCAAGAATATCCTTCTCTCAATATTTCCTCTCAATTATTGTCCCATTGTGCCTTTCCCTTCTCAATCCAATATCCTGTAATCTCTATTCAGTCTTTCACTCATTCTGATTTTAATTTTTAAAGTGCTCATAAGTCCATGTACATGAGAAATATGAAAATATTCTCATTGTAAACATGCCAAATATTCTAGAAATAGAGTCAAAAATCAAAGTATTCCTCCGCCTAACACTGCTCCCAATCTCTTTCCACTGCTCTTTCCTATATAAAATTTGGTGTGGTTCCATCTACACTTTTATCTAAGTATTTACATGCATATATGTTACATACATAGTTTCATATTGCATGGCATATCCATTTTTTCCATAAATTGTCCTGGAAAATTTTTGCAATTATATATAGCTTCCTTTTCTTCTTGAACATTGCATGGTGTTTTGTAGAATGTGCCATAATTTCCTAATAATGGGCTTGCAGATTATTTCTAATTTTCTTCCCTGTTGATGGACTTTCAGGTTATTTCTATTTTTTCCTTTAAAAACAGTATTGCAATGATCATCCTTTTATGTATATCTTTGCTCACCTGCAAGTTCATCTGAGGAGAGTGGGGTGGGGGAGGAGTTAAAGCAGCTGGCCTTTAGTTCTGGGGAAAGAAAGAAGGCAGGTGACACATCTAAATTCCTTGTAAATGTACTGAAAACTGGACCTCCTAGTAAATAGACGAATGATATTTGCTAGGAGATCTCTTATCTCTGGAATGCTCTTAGTAGGATGTGGCTGGTTAAGGACTAGTCGTGGTAAATAAACTTAGACTTTATGAATTTGTGAGGCATGACTCCTGAGAAAAATCACACAATCCATATAACCATAGAGGGTATAAAATGGCAATACTTCCTCACCTAAAGGTTCCCTGCTGTGTGAGATGTCCCACAAACCTCATGTGAGATCTTATCTCACAAAGTGTGTCCAGTGTGGGAATGAAAGACTGGGGAGGCATGCAGGATGCTGCAGACTTCTCCCTTGCTTCACCAGGGCCTTAATTGCTCATGTCCTTAAAATTATGAGTAAAGCTTTATGTGGATGAGATCTCTGGCGCTGCAAGTTGGATTTGACAGTCTGATCCTATGTGTTATCACAGAGATTACTGGAGGCTGCCAAGTTGCCATTCAAGAAGGCTGTATCAGTTTCTATTCTCACCAAGAGCTCGTTTGTTTCTGAGCAACATTGACTGTAGTTTCACCAATCTGAGGGCCCAAAACCCACTGCCATTTAAATTTGTATTTTTGTTTATTAGTATTATTTTTACATGTTTGTTAGCTTTGGATTTACGCGGGTGTGTGTATGCATTATGTGCCCCTCTTTTTTAGGTTAAATTTTCTTCTTATTGAGAAACATCATAGTGTAATGGTGAAGTATGTGGATTCTGGAGTAGACTGTCTGGGTTCAAATCCTGGTATATCACTTGCTAAGTGTGTGGCCTCATAAAAGTTACCTAAGTTTTAGTTTCCTCATTCAATGTCTATTTCATAAGGTCATGTGAAGATTATATGAGATAATCCATGCAAAACACCAAGAATATCGCTGGTACATAGTAAATGCTCAATGATAGCCAGTCATAGGAGCTCTTCATGTATTTTGTGCATTAATTCTTTGATTATTAAATATGTTGTGACTATTTTCTCCTAGTCTGTTGCTTGTGTTTTAAATTTATAGACATTTATCAGGCAGGAATTGTTTCATGCGATCAAATCTGTCATTCTTTTCCTCTGTGAATTTTGTTGTAAACTGATTTTTTATCTGAACCTTTTTATTGCATTGACCACTCCAAATTTCAGTTCACATTTTCTTTAACCAGCCTCATGACTTTGTGGTCAGAATCTTAAGATTCTTCTCTGGTCTCACCAGATATCACTCCTGTATTTCTTTCATGGAAGACAATCATCAACCACTCCTTTTCACTTTTTCCCTAAAGAACGTTTATTTGTTCTTGCTTCTCTTTCCACATCATACTCCCTGGATAATCTTATCCATTTTAATGGTTTCAACAATCTTCCCTAGGCAGATGACACTGAAATCTTCAGAGCAGTATTTTTCACTGTTTACGAGGCATTTCTAACTTGATGTTCCACAATCTCTTTCAATTAAATTTCTTCTCAAATTGAACTTTATATACCCTCTATATATACTAAGAAGGAATGGTAGCTAAGGGCTACTGTTGTGCTTTTTTTCTTTAACTTACAACAAACAGTATGTATGGAATATTTTTATAAACAAAAGAATATAAATATGCCCATGTAATATGCATAGAATCTCTCTAGGAAGATACACAAAAACTGGAAAAAGTGGTTGTGACAAGGGTAGAAGACATACTTTTCACTTTAACTTCTTTGTGCCTTTTCAATTCCGTACCCTGATATGTAATGCCTATTCAAAAATAAGTACAAGTCTATAAATAAATAAAATGAACCCTCTCATCAATCCCATCAAACCTATTCCCTGTTCTGACTGGTGATGTCACTTATCTACTCAGTCTCTGCTAAGCCCTTGGGAATCATCCTCCATCTCCTCAAATGCACATTCCAGTACTGTATTCTGTTGAAATGCCTCAGAAATGGATCCTTCATCCACCTACCCACTCAACGGTGACTCTAAGAACACACAATAGGCTGAGCACTGGGCTAGAGATAAAAGGATGAATGAGACACTGTCAGCACAAGACCCTCAAGAAGCCCCACAGCCTAGGGACGCAGAGCAGCCACACCACACATCTAAATAGTATTTCTTAAATAACGGATTCTTTAAGCCATTTGCAAGTATTTATTTGGGTGAGATCATAAAATATATTTTTATAATACACATAAGAAAAGACACATTTGAATGAATAAAAAATAAAATGACAGGAGGTGACAGAATTTAGTGTTTATAAAGGAAATCATCAATAACTTTAACAATTCAGGGAAGAAATTTAAAGTGTATTTAAAAGTTGAGACCATGCTTTACAATATTCTATAATAAAAAATAAAGTATTAGGCTTTTAAAGGTAATACATGGTGTTTTTCAAATGATTTCATAATGGGTTTCTAGACAGTCGTACATGGACTTGAAAAAAAAGACAAAAACTTTGGCAAGCAAAGTATTAGTCTGTAGCAGCTTGGTAAAGTTTACTTTTTTTACATAAAGACTCTTCAGTTTACATTTGTTCTTATTACAGAAACAAAAAGAACTATTATGCCAAGCATATTTGAGGAGTCTGTAAGCTATATAGCAAAAATAATTATTTAAAAAGGCCTGTATTCTATGAAAATGTGCACCACAAGCAACTATAGTAACTGAGTAAATGTAAAACATGTGATTATTAATACACCTAAAAGAAACATTTAACCCCCAAATCTCACACAATATCCCCTATGTCCACATCTTGTTTAAAGGCAGCCTCAAGCTTTTAAACTAATGTACATTTGCTATTTGAAAAAATTCTTACCTCTATTACTAAAAATGTTTCTGTAAAGTCCCTTAGAAATTTTTTCAGTCCTCTAGTAACACGATATATCATGATCAATAAATGATCACAACCTGTAGAAAAAGCACTGAGGCCAGAGGAAGGAAGACCAAGTTGGAGGTTTCTATCTACAACCCTGGAAGACCTTTCTACTTTGAGACCCACAGCTCCACAAAGACAACTCAGAATTCCTTACTTTTAAAAAAATACTGTATCATGAGAAATTGAATAATTAGATTTCTAGGAAAATGAGGCTTTTAAATTAAGATTTAGCAAAATCAACTATAATGAATATTCTTCCAATCATTTGTGAATAACAGAAGAGAAATCAGTTGAAGTTTTACATACACAAGATATAAATACTGCATAATATGTAGTGAATATTGGCACATACCCTTTCGTATTTAAAGCATAAAATGCAATCAAGCAAATCTGATGCTCTTAAGATACATTTATGACATAGCTCAAAAACGTCTACATGGCATGGAAACTGCCCACAGTTTAAGGCTTTACAATAGGTTTATAGCAAGCATCAGGTTGCCAGAGGCGAATATCAACAAGAATTTGATTGAGTTTCTGCATCCAGAGATCCCGCTCTTCCTTGGTATCTGCAGACAGCCAGTTCCTACAGGAACAAACAAACAAAAGGTCAGGATGCTTTTCCCCCGTTCCACATCTCCCTGTACTTTCGCTAGGGGAAAAAAAAAGCCTAAACAAACCAGTAAAATGAGTTACTCTTTATCATCTTTTAATGGACGCTAATCAAATGTCCCATAGTGAGGTGCTTCTTCAATTACAATAAAGGAAAATTATCCCCATAGGTTAGTTAGCTGAATCATAACTCACACTGATTACAATTGGTAAATTATGGAGTTTCCAAACCAAAATCGTAACTGTCTTGTACAGGTGGTCTGGCCTGGACAATCTGGTGGTGTGGGACACCCACTGAGTGTGGGCCCCTTCCCAGCAAAAGCGAGCACACCACAGGCCTGAATCTGGGAGCTCTCCAAATTCCCCCAACTCAGCCTCCCCAAGAGCTGAAATCACAGGCTCATGGAACTTCACCTGGCTTAACAGGCAATACTATTTTGTACTGTCTCTCATTATTTTTGTTCTACTGAGTTAGTAGAACTTGGTATTTACAATGAATTGTCTAAAATCCTAAGACTTTGTCTATTCTAACCTCTCTGTCCATATCAGGAACCTCTCGTTTGCATCCATATTAAGCTACAAGTTAGATAACTAGATGATGGGGTAGGCGAGGGTAGGGGAGAGCGGGAATTCCCTGACTCACAAGCCAGACCATTTTTCCTAAGAACAGCCACTTATTAGAAGATCTTTATATTGTACTCATTCTGCATCTTTATAATTTCTCCTCATTGGTACTAGAAATGGAATAAGCATGAATAAGGAGTGAGTTGATCATCTATTAGTCAATGGAGAGAACAAAACAGTTATAATAATAATAATAGTGACCATTTGTTGACTCAGTCCATGTGCTCAACACCGTGCTCAGTGTGTCTACTCATTAATCTCTATTGGCACTCTGTGGAGTTTATTATTCCCTTTGACACAAGAGAATTCAGAAGGTCAGCAAAGTTAAGTAGCTTGCCATGGATACATTTGGTAAGTCACTGAGTTGGATTTAAACCTAGGTCTGTTGACTTCACAGCTCCACTGTATAACACTGCCTCCCCATGTGACGAAACATTTCTAGTTCAAATGAGTAGTCTATATTTGAAAGTAGGCAGTATTGATCAGAAGAGAAATCTTTCATATTGAAGGAAGGAAAGATAGCAAGGTTGGTTAGTAGAAATAAAAATGAGATACATTAAATTAAGATAAAAGGTATAGGTCAAAAAGGCCCTGTGGAGAAACAGATAAATGAGGCAAAGGATAATGGAGAACTGTAAAATGTTTATCTTCTGCAAAATATATGATCAAAAAAGTGAAATAAGTTTTAAGAAGCCAAGCAAAGCTAAAGACTGATCCAACTGAATTGAGAATGCTCCACTCTCAAATGCTTGGATAAAGAAATGTCCACTCAAATTATGATAATGTTATAATGAGAAAAACTACATGCAAATAAAGTACAGAGTAATTAGAGCAACACATGATCTAGTTATTTCTACCACAAAAGAAGGTCAAAGGGGAAGTCTGGGAGGGTTTATGTAGCAGGTAAAAGATAAAATTATACAAAAAATGTGAGTAATGTTTAAAAGGGTTAAAACGGGCCATCGTGGTCTGGAACTACTTGGGTACTGAATTTTGGTTGATTCCCTGCTGACAGTAGCCACAGACAGCTATCAAACAAAATGACTGTAAATCATTTTGCCTCCCCTGATCTGTCTGATGCCACTGCTGCCCCCTGAAGGATGAGTTCAACTGGATTAATCTGGAAGTAATCCAGACATCAAGAATTTCCAAAGAATGGGTCCCCTATCTAGATATTTTAAAACAAACTGGCAGTATCTGGGCAATTCTGTTCTATTTTAATATAGTGTCTCTTGGCTGTCTTTCTGATATTTCCGCATCAGAAACTCATGGAGCCAGTTCTATCCATCTCTCTGTCTGCAATATCCAGCAACAGCCTGATTAATAGAGACTTTGTCAAAGTCTAACTTTTATGCCTAATCACAACTTTGTACATTGAAGTTGGTCTTCAAGCTTCTCTTGGGCATCCAAGCAAAAGAACCTATCTTAGACTCTTAGCAGTAAGCTTTTGCATCTTATACTTAAGCTTAGGGTTAATAAAAGAGTGACTCTCAATAGTTTATTCTGTTAATTTCCGACCAGAAATTTGCAGAGTAGAATGAGATTGTTTTTGTAAGTCACCTGATTAATTGAGGGCATTTATGGAATGGAAAGGAAGAGATGTGTAAAGTCTCTTTAAATAATAAATGACTTTTCTATTACACAGGAAATCTTCAAACTTAACCCAAAGTTTATGAGCTGACTGTCTTGAAAACGGCTACACTGTGAGTACACTGGAAAACATGATTAGCTAAGACATAACTTGAATGTTATGCTTTTCTTAACTATATTTAGTTACTATAGATTGTTCTCTTACCGATGTGTGTGTGTTTCGTTTTCTCATTAAGACTGTACCCTCTTCAAAGACAAGGACCATCTCTGATACTTCTTACAGTGGTAAGAACATAGTGGGCAATCAATTACTTAGTTGATTGAAATATTTATAACTCAATACATACTTGGTGACACAAAGTGTGTCCCTGCATTGGCTGACAAGAGTCTCTCGGTCATCTTCTCTTTGTGGTCGGACAGTAATTAATTCAAAAGTGTTGCGTCTTGCACAAAATTCTCTGTTGGCTGGTTCTATCTGACGACTGGTGCAATTGGCCAGATTTATCCTTCCTATGGGATTCTTTAAAAAAAAAAATTTATATTAATAGAAAATAAACAAGACCATTTAAGTCAGTAAGCATTAAGGAGTATTTAAGTTGGTACAAAATTAAAATTAAAAAGCCACTAATTTAAAAGTTAAAATTTAATTACACTGGATTTAGAGAAACATATTTATTATTGTTTCTTGCTGAACATAGAAACAGAAACCAAAAATGTCAACTGGAGCTCTTAGCCAACTTAAAAAATAAACTCTTTGTTATGGAAAATTTTAAACAGATACAAAATAAGAATAGTATAATGAACTTCCATGTACCCGTCAACCAGCTTCAACAATTTGAAACACATATTCACCACCTTACATCTATAGTCCACTCACTTTCTCCCTATCTATAAACAGAAACCTAGATACCTTATTTCATCTGTAAATATTTTTTATCTATCTCTAAAAGATAAGGCCAAACAATTGCTTTGGATTTTGGAAGCCATGTCATTCCTATGGTATGAGAGTCAAAGATAAAAATTCATGAGACTAAATGGTCCTGAAAAATAGGAAAAGAGACATTTTTGGGCACAAACACTTTAGAAACAGCCAGTATAAGCATCAACTCCATTAGTCATTTAGAAAAGAAATTAAAATTAAATATAGCAATTTAAAACATTAGATTGGCTAAGTCGGGAAAGAAGAGTAATAATCTCTGTTGACTGGTTGGAGGGATGAGTAAATAAACTCTTCTACACTGCTGTGAAAGTATAAAATGGTCTATTACTGGTAGGCAATTTGATAACAGCAATCAAAAAACATTCAAAATGGGCATATTCTGATCCTACAATTCCGCCTAAAAGAAATTTATCCTAAGCAAATATATAAGTGCACAAAGACATTTATATAGGCGTAGTTAACTATTTTTTTATAATAGTGAAAAATCTGAAACAAATTAAATGACAGTAATGGGGAACTATTTAAACAAATAATGACATATGTCTCCGGCAAGTATGGCAGACTAACTAGTCTGCAAATCCTCCTACTACATAACCCTCCAAATACTAGATAACTGAACTGACAAGAAAGGACAAGATACCTTCAAAGGCCAAAATCAGTGAGGAAGAGAGAAGTACAGAATGGTAAGCGAGCCTGAAACCTGGCTTCCCTTGGAGCATTTGCCAACATTAGGAACCTGCAGCCTTGGCTCACACATGTGAAACATATAACATGAAGTCTGCTATTTGCTTTAAAACATCCCAGCAAAACAAAAGAACAAAAAAGTATGTGTCTTCTGAAGAGATAAATGAAACATAAAAATTAATAGGAGTTCATTACACTATTTCTGTCTGTTTTCTGCATATTTGAACATTTTCAATTATAAAAAGCTAAATATATACGTATATATATTTCTGTGAGTGTAAAAAGCAAGGGCCAAGAGTAAGTAATACATTATTGAATAAGAACAAGTTAGGAGAACAAATTGAGAACAAATTGCCTTAACAGACATTAAGATTTATTTTAACCTATGGTAATTAAGACTGAGAGATACAGACCAAAGAAACAGAAGAGAAAGCCAAAAAACAGACCTACATATATGATACCTTGATACATGCCAGAAATGGCATGTGGATCATGGGGAAAGGATGGACCATTCAATCATACTGGCACAACTGAATATCCAGATGGGAAAAAAAAATCAATTCTAGGTAAACTAAATGTGAAGTATAAAACTTTATAATTTTCAGAAGAAGGCATAAGAAAATATCTTTATGACTGCAGAGTAAGAGATGGTTTTCCTAAATAATACTCAAAAAAGCAATAAATTGACAGATTTGATTACCTTAATATTAAAAAATTCTGTTCATGAAAAGATACTCTAAAGATAAATTAAAAGATTTGCCAAGCCAAAGACTAGGAAAATGTAATTGCAGTGCATCAAAAAAAAAGAAAAATGGGTAAAATATACAGAGAATCAATTCATATGAGAGAAAATATAAATGGGCAATACACACAAGAAAATATGCTTACTCTAGTAATCAAGAAAATACAAAATAAAAACACAATGAGATAACATTTCACTCCTACCATACTGACAAAAGTTTATAAGGCTAACATATCAAGTGTTGATGGGGATGTGGAACACTGAGAACTCTCAAATACTTTTGGAGGGAATGGAACATTGTACAATCACTTTCAAGAATCATTTGGCAAATCTAGTCAAGTTGAAGATGTGCAAACCCTATAACCCAGCAATTCTGATACTATGTGCACCTCAAGAAAGAGCTCTGATCCACGAATATAAGAAGCTAAGTCACAGCAGTGCTGTTTGTAATAGCAACAATTTGGAAATAATCTAAGTGTCCATAAACAGGAGAATGGATAAACTGTGATATGTTCTTATAATGGAATACTTTAGGACAGAGAAAAAGGGACAAATTAGAGCTACATATATCAACCTAGACTAATTTCACAAACCATGTTGACAAAAAATGCAAGTTGCAGAATAATATGTACAGTGTGATATACTTGTATAATGTTTGAAAATATGCAATTGCAATAACATATATTGCTTAAGAATATATATAATATATACATAAAAATTTAAAGAAATATGGAGGAACAATAAATTTCATGGTGAGGGTTATCTCTGTTGGTGGAGAGAAAATTATATAGGGAGCTTCAACTAGACTGATAACACAGAGGTTGATGGAAATTATTTGTTTGTTATGTCTTTTGGAATGTCCTAAATATTTCACAAATTTTTAAATAAAATTTTAAATGGCTACAGTTAAATACATATAGCTATTAAACACACTATGGATGTATCTTTACTGATGTGGAAAGATGTCAGGATATATTATTAAGTAAAAATCAGGTTATAAAAAGCATGACAGTTTTTGTTTTAAAAAGATTCATAAACAGATAATTATTATTATATATTATACATTTTAAAAGTTTAGAAAGATATAAAACCAAAATATGAAAAACAGTTGTCTCTGTCATGGATGATTTTACTTTTTAATTCTGCTTATTTCTGTTTTCTCATTTGGGGATACTAATCATACTTGGGCAATAACATTAAATTCTTAAAAAATGAGATACAGTTTATTATACAAGATCCTATTATCAAATTTAGAAACAAAACCAAAACCATTACATTCCTGTGGGTGATTTTCCATCACTGCTTTATCCCAGATTTAGGTAAATCCACTAGCTCATAAAATACGTATTTCTGAAAATGTCAATAAAAAAAATTATGAAATATTCCAGGAGAAAAGATAAATATATGCCTTAAGGTATTTAAGAGTGGTCAAATCACAAGGAATGGATAAGATAACACAAATACACACACACACACACACACACACACACACACTGGTCTTGTAACAAGAACATTTTTAATGGCCTAGTAAATATATTCAAAGGGGAATTTGGGTGGCTGCTGGGGGCCAGAGGGAACACTTGCATGAAACGCTGCATGAAAGTCAGTCAGGGCTTTCACCACTGACCAGTACTATTAATATTACCTTTCGTTTCTCATCATCTGGATAAGTCCAATAAGAAATACAGTTTCCAGAAAGAACACACCATCTTCGATGCCAGGCACCAAAACCGCTAACATCTTCAAATATGGTCTGGAAAAGTCAATGAAACACTGACTTCAGAAACTTGAGGATCAATTAAATGTTAATTCTTTATGTTAAACTTCAATATGTTGACATATTTCATACCTCAAAATCTACTTGCATGATTTTCATGTCTTTTACCTTAGTAATGAAAATCACTGACTGCTCAAATCCAAAACTTTACATAGATTTTCAACATCATCTACAAGCATAAGGCATTCAAGATCTTTCAGATATTAACCCCAAATAAATACCTCTATCTAATTTTAGACTTTTTAAAAGTGTAGTATCCCTAACCAAATGCTTCTTAAATAAGAGAAAAGTGCTTCAAGTGTTGGAGAGTAAAATGCTATGAGAATATCATAGCTTATATATTGAAAAAACTAATGAGAGCTAATGAAAAAACTAATGAATTAAGTTAGACATTTTAATATGGGTGACTGGCATTTAATTTTTATTCAGAAGAACAAAACAGTATTAGAAAAGAGTCAACTCAAGATCATATGCCTAGATAGATTACTGGGCTCAACATCAGAACTCCAGTCTGCTGCTGAGCCATAGGCACACCTGGAAGTAGCATCTCCCTGCACGCAGGCAGTTGCCAGCTCATGCCTTAGGAATGCAAGTTATATTCTAAAAAGAGGGGAAGCAGTCATGTTGGTTAAGGACAGGAATCTGGAATAGGTAACTAATAACATGTGGTTTTTTTTCCATGGAAGGACTTCTACTTAAACAGGATGAGAAGAAGCTGCTTTTCCCGCCTACTATTTTTTAGTTGTAGTCACAACGGAGACCTGAGTTATATAAAAATCCTGACTTTGAATTAAAAAAAAAGAATTCTTTCAGGAACTGTTATGTTAAAAAACAAAGCAAGGTAAAAATGTATCAATGCTATAGATCACGGGTTGGTAAACTGTTTCTGCAAAGAGCCAGAGAATAAAGATTTTAGACTTCATGGGCCATACAGGTTCTGTCACAACTATTCAATTCTGCTGTTGTAGTGTAAAAGCAGCCATAGATAATACGTAAAGAAATGAGCCCATATTCCAACAAAACTTTATAAAGACAAGCAGTGGGCAACACTTTGCTGACCCCTAATACAGATAATCCAAAGGCATCTCTGTGTTTGATTTCAGAATGCATTAAGGCTTTTCCACCTTCAAATGGCTCAACTAAGCCTTACACCAACCCTATGATAGCTGGATATACACTTTTCTTGATTCGCTAATTTGCGTGAATTGACCAAAAGGTGAATTGAGTTAGGAGTGCAATCTCTGGCCATGGAGGAAAGTTACTTTGTGTGAAGAAATGTTTCCATGATAGAATGAGACCTCAAGTTTATTAGATTAATTAATTAGCTAACTCCAACCATATATCCCCTTACCCCACCTTTTTTTCTCCTCCCCAGTTTATCCTTTTTCCTCCCTAACACATGCTTTTTGTAGGCAACACTGCTCACAGCCACCCAAGGAAAAAAGATAAGAATCTTGTTATTTCAATCTCAAGCCCAAAGTTAGTACAAATAACTCACCAGCTCTCTTTTGTGTTTTTGTTCATCTTTTATACCATAAAGGTAACAGAAAGGAACAAGGAAAAATTGATAGATAACACAAGTTATTATTACACCCTACTATCATCAGAGAGGAATAACGAGAGGACAGCTTTTTCATTGTTATAGTTGAGAAAGCGGAGGGTCAAGGAAATTAAATGACAACACACAATCACAAAGCAGAACTGGAATCTTCTAACTAATCCAGAAGGTCCTTCTCTTGCTGTTCATCAGCCTAGGCAGAGCTAGACCAGCACCATTTAGAATCACTTAGCAAGTTTCTCTGGTCAGTAGCTTCCTTCCTTCCAGCGGTCCCTGACACATCAGGAAGGAAAATTGAACCATGCAACTTTCATTTCAATGACTACCTCTACTTTTAATAGAGGTTAGAGGTAATGAAAAGGCATTGTTTAGACAGGGGACAGAAGTTATTCTGGGGAATCCTGAGCAATTTCTTACCACATTTCTCTAAGTGTGTATGGATGTGATAAGAATGGACTGTAGGATTCAGGACAGAGCAAACCTGAAGAGATCTAACCCTCAACTAGTTAAAAGGCCAGCTCAAAAATTAAAGAGGTCAGACACTACATGCAAATGAACTAGATGCCATGACAGTCTATCAGTTGCTAAAGGTGTCTACAATAAAATATGAAAATATTTACATTAAAAGAAAAGGTCAGTAGGTAAACACTGCCATCAAGTCAGAAATTTATATAAATGCTTTTCCAAGGATATCTGGTGCCATCTGCTGGATTTACATGTGAAAAAAGCTAAAGTCTGATTTACAGTCACCTTGGCCATGTGGGATTTTCATACTGTCTAGCCCTTCTTTTTTTTTGTGGGGAAGATCAGCCCTGAGCTAACATCTGTTGCCAATCCTCCCCTTTTTGCTGAGGAAGACTGGCCCTGGGCTAACATCCGTGCCCATCTTCCTCCACTTTATATGGGACGCCGCCACGGCATGGCTGACAAGCAGTGCGTCCACGGGCGCCCGGGATCCGAACTCGCGAACCCCAGGCTGCCAAGCGCGAACTAAACCGCTGCGCCACCAGGTGGTCCCGTCTAGCCCTTCTTTCTGTACCCTTTGACAGCAAATGCAAACTGATTTGTGATATCCATTGTATCGTTCAAATTCCTGCTTCACAAAGAAAACCAAAGCTATTAGATTTTCTCACTTCTTGCATCACACCCAGAATCTTCTATGTATTCTACATACATGCTTTTCTCCTCTGATAATGGAAAAATAATAGTTCTGTATAAGATCAATCCCACGAACTGTGGTTTATGTCTTATACCTTCTCACTCTGGTGACCTTGCTCCACGTATTAAGAATTCCTTAACCCTAGTGCAGGCTCCCCATTGCCTCTGTCTTCAACATCTTTGGCCCTATTAGAAGCTACCTGTTTGAATTTGAAGACTCTAAGTCTCCCCAATCTTAATGTCAACAAAATTCTTTCACCCTACAGGGCTTTGCAAGTCTCACGCTCTATCTCTTTACCCCTTTGCAGCCACATCTTGTTTCAGATTGTTGCTCGCACCCTCATTCCTCACCTCCCACTCTCTTTATAACTGAAGCCGGGTATCTGAGGGATACTGTAAATATTCAATAAGAACATGATTACCTTCGACCTTGTTCCCAAGACAGACACAGATGAAAAGAAGTTACTCTTACTAATTTGCTATTTTCTTGTTTCACCTAAGGGGTGACTCAAGGGTCACAAAGATTTACACACTTGTTTTGCAGAAGAAAAAAAACGCCTTTAAGGAAATTACGATCACCAGATAACCAGGTCCCAGCTGCCACTGATGCCCAGAAATCTGATTGCCCAAGTGCTTATCTGGAGTGAAAGAAAGATATCCCCTTGTTTCTCTGAAACTCCTCCTCCAAAGCCCTTTAGCTCTGTAAAGACCCTCTGCCTTCTTCTTTCCCTAAGGCAGATTTGAGAGAACCTATCCTCCTGCCTTCTCATCTTGGGCCAATTAAAATAAACCTTTCTCCATCTCCAAGCACCAGTGTCTGAGTCATTGGCTTATTGCGTATTAGGCACAAGAACTTGCGATTAAGAGGTTCGGCATCACAACCATTTGCAATCTAACTTCTGCTCTCACCAAGACCAGAATGACCACCTTGTAAATATGTCCAATGGTCTCCAGTGATCCTTATCTAACTTTATCACTCCCTCTTTCAGACTCTCTCTTCCCTTAGCAAACAGGACACTAAATTCTCTGTTGCCCTCTCTGTAGTCTCCTTTGAGAGCTTCTCTTCCTAGGGCTGTAGTTTAAATGTAAGTGTTCTTCCTGGGTCTGCTTTACTCAACTCGCCTTGTGCCTCAATTACTATCTCTATGCTGCAGATTTTCAAATCTTCATCGCAACTGAAACGTCTACCTTAAGCTCCAAACCCAGATCTTTGAAATATGTCTCTAGGCATCTAAAATTCAAATTGTTTAAGACTTAACTCATTAAAACTTTCCACCTTGGGTGGGGACTGACTGTCAAGGGGCATGAGGGAACTTTCTAGGGTAATGTTCTTTATCTTCATAGAAATTTGCATTACACAGATATATGCATATGTCAAAACTTAGGGGATGTATACTTAAGGTTAAGGGGAACATGTTAATGTCTACAATATACTTTGAAATTCTTTCCAAGAAACATGACATTTTCAGCAATGGTTAGAGGGATGGCTAAAAGAATGGCTAGGTAACAGACATATGATAAGGCAAGGATAGCAAAAAATGTTAAAGGCAAAATCTGGATGGTGGGTATATGGGTGTTCATGGTAAAATTCTATCAACATTGTTGTATGTTTGCAATTTTTCACAATAAAATTTTAGGGGAAACAAACACTTTCCACCCAAATGTGCACACGTTTGGTCCCTCAATGGCATCACGGCCACCCAATAAGTTGTGCAAGGCTGGGATCTGGGTGATATCCTTACTTCTGCTTTTCCACCCACTAAAGCCAAATCACTAGGGTCTGCCCTCCTTCCTTCTTCATCTCTCTGTGGTAGGTCCTTCTCTCCATCCAGACAGCCAGTCCCCATCACCTCTCTCGTGGAGTAACTCAGTCTCCTCACTAGTCTTCTTCAAGATCACCACTCTCCAATCCACTTTCCACATGTCAATCAGAATGACTTTTCTAAACTCCAAATTGGATGTTATTTCTCTGCTTAAAATTCCACAAGAGTTCTCTACTGGCTTCAGGATAAAGTCCAAATTCTTTAAAAAGCCCCTTAACACTTGGTTCCATTTCCCCCAACCATACTTTCCTCCCCAGTCCCTCTCCTCACTGCCCCTCCTCGACACACACACATTCAACCTCTAAGCTTTAGCTATCCTGAAATACCTGCCACTATGTAAACGTGTCACCTTTTTCTCTGGTGGAGGTAAGAGGGGGAAGGGCCCTCCAGGCCATTGTACATGCACCTCTCTTTATCTGGAGCACTTCTCCCTCCCTTCCCCTTTCCCTCTAACTTATCCAGTTAGCAATTTACAAGTTACTTCTTCCAATAGCTTTCTTTAAGCCTCCCTACCCATACTCAAAACCTAACATCTCACCAATTTACAGCCATGCACTCTATGCTTTCTCCTATTATAATACTGTCTTGTACTTACCTGTTCACTTGTATTTCTCCCTGTTAAACTAAAAGTTCCTGAGTAGAGGGATTATTTTTTGTGGCCTATTATATTCCAACACCAGCACAGTGATTGGCACATAGTGGACATGCAACAAATCTTTACTGAACCAATTTATCACTTAATCACATACTCTTTCATTCCTATGGGAAACCAAGTCTATACTGCACAAAATGGAAAAAAGAAAATATAAATTAAGTGATCTTACTTACTAGAAAACCTCTTTCTTCAACACTTGAATTCACTTGACACTTTATTTTTAAATAAATATGACCTTCCAAAGGAGATAAAAAGGGCACCTGCGAAGAAAGAGGGTAAATTATTTGCAAAGCAGTTTCAAAGTGTGATTTTTCTTGATAAAACATGTATAAATCATGAATAGAAAATATTATGCCTTGAAAACACAGTATTTTCTAAAGCTGGAATACAAAATAGGTGGCCAAAAGCCACTGGTTTCTTAGCAACAAATACTTTTGAATACATTCACTCAAGGTAGAGCTTGATAAAAACAGAACCCTTAGTCCCAAGTTAATGTGATAAAGAAAACACAGATTTAAGAAGAGAATACATGTGCTTATTCATTTTCCATGCTTATCCATTCTCCATTTCTATACTTAATAGAAAATTGGATAAACCAACTGGTATATTAATACAATACAATATTACTCAGCAATAAAGAACAGTGAACTGAAGAATGGAAAAGTTGATCATCAAATTCACATGGAATTGCAAAAGGCCCCAAACAACCAAAACAATCTTGGAAAAGAAAAACAAAGTTGGAGGAATCATTCTTCCCTATTTGAAAACTTTATCCAAAGCTACAGTAATAAAAACAGTGCAGTACTGGCATAGGGATAGACATATAGACCACAAGAACAGAATCAAGAGTCCAGAAATAAACCCATACATCTACAGCCAATTGATTTTCAACAAGGGTACCAAGACCATTCAATAAGGAAAGAGCAACAAATGGTGCTGGGGAAACTGGATAGCCACATGCAAAAGAGTGAAGTTGGACCCCCACCTCACATCATATACCAAAAATTAATTCAAAATGGATCAATGACCTAAATATGAGAGCTAAAACTATAAAACTCTTAGAAGAAAACACACGGGCAAATCTCTAATAATCACAGATTTGGCAATGGATTCTCAGATATGATACCAAAAGTATAAGCCACAAAAGAAAAAAATAGATACATTAGACTTCATCAAAATTAAAAGCTTTTCAGTATGGAGACTCCTCAAAAAATTAAAAATAGAACTATCATATAATCAAATAATCCCACTTCTGGGAATTTATCCAAAAGAACTGAAATCAGGTTCTCAAAGGGATATTTGCACTCCTATGTTCAATGCAGCATTCTTCACAAAAGCCAAAAGGTGGAGACAACCTAAATGCTCATCAACAGATGAATAGATAAAGAAAATGTGGTACAGTCTCCTTTCTCCCCACTTCTGAGTATGAAAACTACTCTAGGCCACCCAGATCATGTTCTTCTCAAAGTCTGAAGTTTGTCTTTTTGGCTCTGAATCTCCCCTGTGTATGTTTTCTTATATGTCCTAACCCACAGCCCCACACCTCTACACAGTAGATTCTTGGATTCTTGAGGTCAACTATTTTGTCTTTTTCATGTTTTCCCACATCCTACTGCCAAATCATATCCAATAAATGTTTGCTAAAAGAATATTGTTTCACTAAATAAATACCCAGAGTTCTCCTGTTGAAAAAAAAAAAAAAAAAAGAAAATGTGGTACATACATACAATGGAATATTATTCAGCCATAGAAAAGAAGGAAATCTTGTCAGATGCTGCAATGTGGATGAAACTTCAGGACATTATGCTAAGTGAAATAAGCAGTCACAGAAGGATTCTACTTATATAAAGTATCTAAAGTAGCCAAATTCACAGAAGCAGAAAGTAGAATGGTGTTGCCGGGGCTGGTGGGAGGGGGAAGAGGGGAGTTGCTATTCAATAGCTATAGAAATTCAGTCATGCAAGATGAAAAAATTCCAGAGATTTGCTGTACAACATTGTGCTTACAGTTAACAATACTGTGCACTTAAAAATTTGTTAAGAAGGTAGATTTCATGTTATGTATTATTTACCACAACAAAAAAATTAAACTTTTGTGTGTCAAAGCATACATCAAGAAAGTGAAGACAATCTATAGAATGGGAGAAAATATTTGCAAATCATACTTCTGATAATGGTGTAGTATCCAGAATATACAAAGAACTCTTATAACTCAATGATTAAAGACAACTAAATTAAAACAATCCAAACAACCCAATTTAAAAATTAGCAAAGGACTCGAATAGACATTTTTTTCAAAGAAGATATACAAATGGCCAAGCAACACATAAAAGGATGCTCAGCATCAATAGTCATTAGGTAATAAATGTTAGCTTGATGATGATGATAATGATAATGATGAAGATGATGAGGAGGATTTCAATGGAAATCTCAAGTTGCCATAGTGCCCAGAAGCATTTAGTGAGGAATGTGTAAGAAGGAATCTGATTATTTTATTGGAAGCATGTTGTTTTGGACCAAAATGAACATAGGTTAAATTATAAAGCCAATAGTAATAAGTTATTGAAAGCAGATTTTTTAATTGTTTTAGTGTTGAATCACTCTGTACCTATAAAGTTTTTCTTATTTCTTAGATACAAGTATGTTTCAAACATTTATAATCCCAAAACTCATGCTACAGTTTAAATCATGTTATGGGTGAATTGTGTCCCCCACAAATTCACATGCTGAAGTCCTAACATCCCATACCACAGAATGTGACTTTATTTGTAGACAGAGTCTTTAAAGAGGTAATTAAGATTAAATGACATCATGAGGGTGGGCTCTAATCCAATATGATTGGTATCCTTATAAAAGGAGAAGACTAGGGGACCAGCCCTTTGGCCTAGTGGTTAAGTTCAGCACGCCAGCTTCAGAGGCCCAGGTTCAGTTTTCAGGCACAGACCTACACCATTTGTCGGCGGCCATGCTGTTGTAGTGACCCGTATACAAAACAAAGGAAGATTGGCACAGATGTTAGCTCAGGGTGAATCTTCCTCAGCAAAAAAAAAAGAAAGAAAAGATTAGGACACATACAGAGAAAAAAACCACGTGAAGACACTGGAGAAAGACAGCCATCCACAAGCTAAAGAGAGAGGGCTTAGAAAAAAAACAACCCTACCAAGACCTTGATCTTGGACTTCTAGCCTCCAGAACTGTGAAAAAAAAAATTTCTGTTGTTTAAGCCAAAAAAAAAGTCATTAGGGAAATGCAAATCAAAACCACAATGCGGTGTCACTTCTCACCCACTAGGATGGCTATAATCAAAAATACGGAAAGTAATACGCACTGGCAAGGATGTGGAGACTTTGGCACCCACACTACTGGTAGAAATGTCAAATAGTACAGGCACTATGAAAAACAGTTTGGTGGTTCCTCAAGAATTAAACAGAACAAAACCCTGTCAATAGCAGATTCACAGATGATCTAGACGTTAGAATTACAAGACAAGGACATTTATAATTTGTTAAAGAATTTAGAGAAAAAGCTGAACAAAAATGGTTGAGAAGAGGAAGAATTTCAACAGAGACATGGAAGCTCTTAAAAAGATCCAAATGGAAATTTTAGAATTAAAAAAATATTTGAATTGAATAATTCATTGGATGGGCTTAACAGGAAACTGGGCACATAGGAAAAAAAGATAGGTGAACTCAAAGACTAGTAAATAGAAATGATCCAAAATGAAACAAAGAAAAAAAGAAACAAAAAGCAAAAAGAGTGTTATAGACCTGTAGAAAAATAGGCAACAGTTTAACATACACTTAAATGGAGTCCCAGAAAAAAGTCCCAGAAGAAATATTTGAAGAGATAACGGCTGAGAATTTGTCAAAATTTATGAAACACACAAACTACAGACCCATAAAGCTCAGTGAAACCCAATATGATAAATACAAGAAAACCAACCTAGGCACTTTAGAGTCAAACTGTTAGAAAGAAAAAATAAAAAAATATTAAAAGTAGAAAATTAAAAATGATGGCTGACTTCTTATCAGAAACAAAGCCAGAAAACAATAAAATGACATCTTTAAAGGGGTGAAAGAAAAAACCCTGCCAGCCTAGTCTCTATACCCAATAAAATATCCTTCAGAAATTAAGGCAATGTAACAACATTTTTGGACAAACAAAGGCTAGAGAATTCACTTTCAGACCTATATTACAAGAAATAATAAAGTGCTTCCTGAGAAGGCAATGATTGCAGGTGGAAGCCTGGATCTAAAAGATGGAATGAAGAATATCAGAAATGGTAAATATAAAGGACAACTTTTTAAAAAATATTTTAAAATTTCTTTTAAAAAACTGATTAAAGAAAAAGTAACAATAGTGCATTGTGGGGTTTATAACAAGGGTAGAAGTAAAATATAATGGGGTGGGCAAATGGAATTATACTGTTGCAAGGTTCTAACTGTTGTAAGGTACATGAAGTGGAATAACAGAATTTCAAGATAGACTGTAATAGGTTAAGGATACATATTGTAATCCTTAGCACAACTGACAAAGAATACAGGGATGAATAGCTAAAAAGCCAACATAGGAGAGAAAAAGGTTACCAAAATACTCAATTAATCCAGAAGAAGGCAAGAAAGGAAAAACAAAGGGACAAAAAATAGATGAGACAAATAGAAAACAAAGAACAAAATGGTAGACCAAGGGCTTGTGAACTTTTTCTGTAAAGGCCCAGTTAATATTTTAGACCAAACAGTCTTTGCCACAACAATTCAACTCTGCCGTTATAGCTTTTTAAATGCAATATTCGCTTTATCACAGTAGTCTGAAACTGAATCTGCAACATCTCCAAGGTATGCCTGTACATAAACAAGTGGGCATGGTTGCATTTCAAATACTTTAGTTACAAAAACAGGCTGCTGAAATTTAGTTAATAACAATATATCAATATTGGTTCACTAATATTAATTGTGACAAACGTACCATACTATATAAGACGTTAATTTAAAAAAAGAAAAAAAAAAGGCTATGAGCCAGATTTAGCTTCTGGGCTATAAGTTTGCCTGCTCTGTGGTAGACTAAACCCAGCCATATTAGAACTGCATTAAATATAAATGGACTAAACACTCCAATGAAAAGACAAAAGATTGTCATCCTGGATAACAAAATATGACCATAAAATATGTTTATAAGACACAAATTTCACATATGGACACAGGTTGAGAATAAACGACAGAAAAAAAATATGACATAGAAATACTAATCATAAGAAAGCTGTTGTGAATCTATTAATATTAGACAAAATAGACTTTAAAATAAAGAAGATTATCAGAGATAAAGTGAACAATTCATCAAGAAGATAAAATAATTTTAAATATTTATGCACCTAATAGCATGGCTTTAAAATACATGAACATAAACTGACACAACAAAAATTAAGTGCCTGAAGTGAGACTATGTAGCTTTTACTAGTTGGAAATTTGAGGGATTAATATTTTCTTCCAAGTAAAATCATGCTTTCTATCTAGCACTGAAAAAATTCACATAAGAAATATTTTTAAATAAATCATTCTTATCAACATATTAATACTTGGTGAAGAGACCTCATGTCAAAAGTGTCTTTTAAATTATAAAAGTTGCTTAAGAATATGTGATAATTTAAAATGATTTCGAATTTGAATTAAAGATTACAAATATAAGAAAAAATTCAATTGAAGAGGTTGCATCTTTAGAGTAAAATGGCAACATACGTGTATGTAAAGTGATATTGACTTCTGGGTCAAGATAGAAAGGAGGACACTATTGTCTGTCATTCCTGCTGCCCAGTGAAAAAGAATGACATCCTAGTTGGAATACTCTTAGTTCAGTCTAAATATGAAAGTTTTTATTGTAAGGTTAGTTTCCAACAATTTAGTCCTCCAACACAATAAAGAAAATTTAAAGGAGGAATTTGGGGCAAAATGTATAGATTTCAATAGACTAACTCCATGAAACAAACCTCTAACTTTCTAAATTTAAAAGACATCCATAATGTAGAATCAAAACATCATATGCCTCACTATCGTATTTGTTACAAATGCTCTAGCCTTTTTCCATATTGTCAGTTTTAAGTTCCTTAGGCTCTCAGTGCTAATTAACAGAATTCCATTGTTCAGCCCAGAGAATGCTGCTGGTAAAAAGAATCTCAGAAAGATGAGAAGAAAATGTCCCCTCTTACTCTACAGCTGTGAAAAGTCAACAATATTCTTGGTTAGAAGCTTTTCCTGATGAAGTGAATTGAGAATATTCACAAAAGAGTCAATGTTACTACCACGTTGAGCGTGAGAATGTATGATCCAATTCTGTTTTCTGTTTAACAAAAGGGTCTTTTAAGATATCCACACCTCAAAGATTATTGTTAAGAGCTGCAAAATGTAACCTAAAACCAGGGTGATTGTGTAATTTTTTTATACACTACGATATGTCTGAGAGAGAAAGGGGTACTGTTAATAATTATATTGGGCCAACAGGCATAAACCAGGATAGCTTTGGGCACACTAGAATGCCTAATCACTCTTCCTATAACCTCAAAATCCTATAGTGCTAATTGGTTGTTTTACTTCATAACTATTTGCCCTAACATTATTTGAATTGACATCTCTATTTCCCAGAAGGTATAAATACCTATGAGGTTTCTTTAAGTCAGAGGATGAACTGTGGGATGTCCTTCTCCCTTTATCCATAAAAGTATAATAAAACCTATGACTATTTTGGATTCTCTATTCAAAGAAAAGACGTGAGTCTGTGACTTATTGAGATTCATAATTTAAATTCCAAGATGCCAGACTTTACGTCAGATATCTATAACATCAAATAAAAAGGTGATCCGCTGTTAGCAGCATACTAAATCTGTAAAGCAAACAGCCTGAGTTAATCTCAAAACAAATTCCATTCTGAAGATCTCAGAGATAACCCCCACGACTGTTATATTATTGGTCAAGGCACCAGCAAAATAAGCAAACACTCCTTTGAACCGATGGTATCTGATAGGATATGGGAGACTTGTCTACTCTCTCAAAGTTAATTAAATAGGATTATTATATGAGTATAGAAGGTCTTCCATTTTTCCCACCAAGTTGAAGAACATCTAAATTTAATTATTTTAAATATTCTCCTACATCAACCACAAGCCATTGGAACAAATATCTGCTTCCCCCATCCCTCACAAAAGTACATTTGGGACAAATTTCACATCTAAATTGTATTGTATTTGACTCAGAAAGAGAATCTAGAGAATTAGACACAACCAATTAAATTCAGTGATTTGATTCTGCACTCGATCATGTGGTTGGCTATTTAAGTTATAATTTCAAAGGAATCATTATGAGATGGAAATACTGTAATTTATTTTTAATTTTTGTGACATTTTAAGTTAAAGTGGCAGCCAAAAAAATTTTTGAAAGAGCAAACAGTCCATGTTTAACACACTGAAATCTCTCATTTTAGAGACTAATAAAATCTCTTACACATGTAGAAACTGACTATGTGACAACACTGAGTAAGGAATACAGTTCACAGAACCCCAGTTCTTATGTTTACCTAATTTGCAAATCTTGTTTTAAGAATTTAAAATAAAATAAAAAATACTATGCAGCATTTTGTAAATTAGCATTTCTTTATAGCCACAAAATGCTTGCAATTGATTTTCACAAAGATATTAAAAATCCTTAAAAAAATCTTCTAAAATATGATATTTAGTATAATGTTAGTGTTAAATGCATTTTAGTTTGAAAAACAATAAACAAAGCATCATCTACATAGCAACATGCCTATTAGCCAATTGAGACCATAAAAGTTTTCAGTTTTTACTTAAACCATCACCAATAGCTCTTTCAATATATGGGAGGTCAATAATATTGAAAAAGTTTAGTTTTAGACATAGTTATTAATTTGGTATTTTAATACCCAGAAAATCAATGTTGAAGTGAATCTTAAAGAACTATAACATGAAAAAAAGAATATAGGAAAAAAGACCAAATACCAAACATGCATGAAAAAAATAGAGACCTCTCAAAGAAAGCTTTAAAGAATTATGAGAGTAAAGAAAAGATGCCCATCTGCAAGAGTCTAAAGAAAGAATAATTTATATAACATCCTTAATCAAAGCAAAGAAGAAGATATGAGAGTGGTTAGTGAAACAAATACATACGGGCTAAAAATTAAGGATTGATTTTTTTAAGCTCATTAGTTTCAAGCAAAGAAAATATGGCAACCTTTTCCTGGAACATATAGCCCAGTAGCTCTCGCTCTTTTACATGATAATTTATCTAAAACAAACAAAATAAAAGACAAAGAGAAAAAAGACCCAGGATCACTCAATCTGTTAAACTAGCTGAATTACTAAATAAAAAGTAATATGAATTTTTAAAAATTAACATGTTAAAATACATTTATGCATTAACAATAATCAAAATATAGTCTGTTTTGTGTCTATCAACTAAAAGAAAAATGGTTCATAGAATTTTAAAGTTAGATTGTTTTCGTCTAACCTAATGACACAGTCATGTGTCACTTAATGACAGGGATATGTTCTGAGAAATGCATCGTTAGGCAATTTCATCATTCTGCAAACATCACAGAGTGTACTTACACAAAACTAGGTAGTATAGCCTATTACACATCCAGGCTATATGGTACTAATCTTATGTGACCACCGTCATATATGTGGTCCATCACTGACCAAAACTTTGTTGTATGGTGCCTGACTGTATTCTATACTCAGAAAGCAAGACCCCAGAGAAATGAAGGGACATTGTTCAACATTAAAGAGGAAATTACTAACAGGGCAAACACTAGAAACCAGGCCTCCTAATTTTTGTACTTTCACCTCTATATTCTAACTATAGAAATCTCTCAAAATATTTAAAAATATCTCTGTATACAGCAGGAGTCAACCCAAGGACTAAATTTGCCCTTGTTCTCTCACTCTTTTGTTGGAAAAGTACTCAATAGTGATATGCAGATCTGAATTGTGAAGCTTTAAATTTGGGGAGGAAAGCATGGGAAGGAAATCCCTTAGATTCATGAAGACTTTTCTAAGAAATTAACTTATCTTTCCCTATTTTGTCAAAACCAAATCTATAAAATATTACTCATTTCAAAATAATCAGTTCAAATGGGCAAGAGACTATGATTAAAACTGTAAGCTTAACATCTATATGCAAGAAGTAATATTTCTTGAGTCAGAACTGACATTTAGAATGAACCAGCATACACTACTTTGAAGATTTAACTATTAAGATACAAGGGAAAAATACTTCCAATATCAAAAAATATATCACGTAGGTACACCCATACCTAGCTAAATGTACAATTCTAAGAACATACATTTTCAGCCAAAGATTTCAAATACTTGAAAGTACTGGGGCATTCCCATTGACCAAGTTTTTCTATAAATAAATAAGTTTGGATTACCTTGTCCAGAGCAAATTTAGTGTTTCCTACTGAAGATAATGACAGCGTGTAAGATCCAACAAGTGCAAAGTTGCTGGTTCGCACAGCATTGAGACCACCTGGACTGGCCATAACTAACGAAAAAGGAAAGGAAGTTTAGTTCAGAGTGACTTTCATAACAGTAAATAACAATGCCTCACTCACCCCAATAGAATGAAATTAAATTGCCACAGAGAAAACTGCTTCATTTTCCTCCATCTCTAAATATGGGAGGGAAATAAATCAACATATTTCCTAATGAAAGAAAACTGTTAAGTATTTTATATTTAACTTAAGTGAAGTACAGGCACCCCTTAACATTTGGGATGGATGTGTTTTTAAAGACACAGAACCTAAAAATGTATACATAAAAAGCAATTTTCCTATAAGACATATGAAAAGACTTCATTGCTATAGTCTCGGATGACATACTTCGCAGCAGAGAGTATATCTGCACAGTTCTTCTTAGTTACTCTCTTGTGCCAAGAAGAGAACAAAAGCCCAAAGGAAGTGAGTGAAACCAGGTCAATCCTAATCCCCTTTGGAAAACTCAGGCCCTAAAGCCATTCTAGAAAAGGCCTTTCCTGGCTAACTGGCACCCCAGTTCACAGTGAACTAAAAAGATCCTTTTCTGACATAATACAATGCAAGTCATGATCAGTAAAGTTAAAAGAAGCAAACTCCACAGTGTGGATAGCACAAAACAAATCTACAGAACAATAGAAGCTATGATGAAGAGTCATGCTACCTGCTGCAGTTGTCAAGGGACGATGTATCATACGTGTACTGCCTGCCAGAGCCTGAATAATGTGATGACTGGTGCCTGTGGTGGTATCTGACAAAGGTGCAACCAGACAGCATGCTATTCTAGCCAGTAACCTTACGTTACTAAAAACAATATAGAAAATATTATTCAAAGGAGACTCAGGTAAACACTCATAAACCAAGATAGCTATATGTATCAGTATGCAATTGATTAATTCTTTTCCTTAGTCTAGTGTTTCAAATAGTCCAAGATCCACTTACCTGAAGAATAAAGGTTGCTTTTCTAAAAAAAAGGTGTGAAGAAACATAAGTTATTTTCTTTATTTGATACAAAGATTTAAATATTAAATACAAAACTCTTTAACACTGCAAGGACTACACTTCAGAAGACATTATTTTTTCCTACATAAATATCAGAGATTTTCCCCCCATTAGTATATTTTAAAGATTTGCAGTGTTAAGGGTTAAGAAATGGGTAACCAATTCACAATCGTATATGTAAAGTGAAGATTTCTCAAGGAGGCTCAACTTTTTTAAACTTCTACTTACTGTGGTTATAGACGTGAGAAGTCGCTTTGGAGTAATAGCCTAGAAGAAAAGGTAACTTAGTATAATTCCTATTAAACATTATGCTTCAGAGGTTAAAACTAACCAAACTTGAGATACTCCCACATAGAAAATAATTCTTAAATATGAATACATTATAGTTGAGTCCTTTATTAAGGCTTTACCCATATTGTCATTTCTTTTTTGCTAAAGCTAAATAAAATTCTTTTTTTTTTTTTGTGAGGAAGACCAGCCCTGAGCTAACATCTGTTGCCAATCCTCCTCTTTTTGCTGAGGAAGACTGGCCCTGGGCTAACATCCGTGCCCATCTTCCTCCACTTTATATGGGACGCCGCCACAGCATGGCTGACAAGCAGTGCGTCGGTGGGCACCCGGGATCCGAACCGGCGAACCCCGGGCTGCCAAGCGCGGACGAAACCGCCACACCACCGGGTGGCCCCTAAATAAAATTCTTTTAAATGACAACATAGAAAAAGAACAAAAGAGCAAAGACTAAAAGGATGGAAAACATGCTAGAGGTTCTCTTCCTTAGGCCTGCACAGTGACCACATCCTTCTTAAGTACTGGTTTAGAGGAGTTTGGGAGACAAGACTTCAGAGGAAAGCCTTGAGAAAAGATTAAGGAGGTAATGAAAGTTAGCTGTCAAGTAAATATAGAGAAACCAGAATTATCTAGCCTGAGTGTATCAGTAGCTTATACTTAGGGTCATGATCACTCACTGTAAGTTTACTTTCAGCATTCACACCTGTTAAATGCAGTAACTAGAAACTTGGGGCATAAAAATGATCCAAAACTTGATAATCATTAAAACTGTACATAAATTAAAACTGATATGATATCTATTATTTGTGATTATAATATTTTTACTGGGTTTCTTTTGTTCTCACCTTGGACTTGTATGCCTTTTTCTTCTTATCAGGGCCTGTGGGTTCTTTCTTTTGCGCCTACACAAAAACCCAAAGCATAATTAGCTTAAAATTTGATCTTTAAGAAAAATATGCTATTAATTAGTTTAGAAAGCTTTAACTGCTTACCAAGCTATAAACTTCAATATTTATTTCAAAGTCATTGGACACATCCTGCCTGGGAAAATAAAGCATTAAAACTATAAGAAAAATATCCAGTTATGCCATTATAAATGATGCCACAAATACTGTTACAAGACCCTGAGAGTAAAGAAATTCACTGTGTTTTTAACTCAAGTCAATACATAGTCACAAATCATTAAAGATTATAAAAATTGGTAAGAAGCTTATTTCTTCCTATAATAAAACTCAAATATTTTCTTTAGTATTTTATGACTCAAGATCTTCAATAATAAAAGTAATTTTTTTTCAAACTGGATTTTGACTCTAGTTTCAAAATAAATCTGTGATGCTAAATATAAATGTCTTTTCATTGAGACTGACTATTAAGTATACTGTGAGAGTTAAAGCATATATAAAAATATTATGGTCCAGACTTTATATATACATATATTTTTTTAAACACTTCACAACATTAAATACCTGCAGTCACACAGAAGAAATGTGCTACTCAATGAAAGGAAAGATCAGAAACATATAAAACAGTTAAACCAACAAATTAAAAACTGAGTTACTGGTCCATATAAAAAGAATGAACATACTGCATTTCAAAGATCATAAGTGCCACCTGTATTCTTGGACTGTATTAACTCTATTAAAAGAAAAATGTGTTTGAACCATCGAACCTAATTTACTTACAGAGTAAATGTAGTAGTGAATGTAAGAGCATCACCATTAAGAGAATTTGAAGTACTTGCTAACGGTGTGGCTACTATATTTTCAGCTCCTGCTTTTAGTATAATTAAGAAATAATAATTTGCTGCATCTGCAAAAAGTAATCACGTTACATAATAAGTAGAAGCAAAGTCAGATTTAGATAATCAGCATTCTGGGAGACCAAAAGAATAAGGTAATACTGCAACTGATTTATATAAAATTTATTTAAAAATTTCTAAAATCAACTTTCCAGACACAAAAACATAAGTAAGACACAAGCAGAGAGTCATAATCTTGGAATAAGCATCATTAAGGTCTCTTCCTATTATGTGAATTGAAATAACTTCACATCCCTCAATTTCTGCTGACTTAGAATTTTGCCTATTAACCTCTAATTCTTTAGCCAATAGTACAGACTTCAAAAGGGTAAATTATGGTTTGTTATTTTAAAACTGAGATTAAAATACCATATTTCTGTGAAGGTTACTCAGAGGTAAATTCTAAGAAAAACACAAACTATTTCTTCACTATTTGTCATTAAATAACCACATATCTCAAGGTACATACTGAATTACCAGTAGATTTCTGCCCATATGCCACCAAAATCAGACAACAGTAAGAATTAGAACTTAGGTTACCTCATTCCTACAATAATGCTCAAACTTTTAAAGATGTCCATTCTTGACTTTCCCTGTATCTCAAACCCACTCCTCACCAAGTCTAGCCCTCCACCTATGTCCATCCCTCCTTTCCCTTACAGAGAATGTTCCACAGAAAAAATTAAAGGAATCTTAAAAAAAAAAAAAAATCCAAAATTTAATAAAACTTTAAGTCTGCTATAATTACCCTGCTCTGTTTTCAGATCCTGGTGCCATATTCTCCTTCACCCACTTTGCTTATATATGATTTTTAGTAGAATACATAGTTTAGAAAAGTTTACTTATTCAATGTAGAGGAGGCACAGGGAATAAAATTTCAATAGAAGTATATACACTGTGGTGTTCTTCACTCCCACAACCAGTAATTCAGGATTTATAGAACAAATTTCTATAATGGGGTAAATTTTATTTTTATTTTTTATTTTTTTTTTGCGAGGAAGACCAGCCCTGAGCTAACATCCACTGCCAATCCTCCTCTTTTTGCTGAGGAAGACTGGCCCTGGGCTAACATCTGTGCCATCTTCCTCTACTTTATATGGGACGCCGCCACAGCAGGCTGACAGGCAGTGCGTCAGCAGAAGCCCGGGATCCAAACCCGCGAACCCCAGGCTGCCAAGCGCGAACTTAACTGCTGTGCCACCGGGCGGCCCCTAATGGGGTGAATTTTAAATAGAATAAAATAAAATAAGTTATTTTAGTTGCCCCAATATTTTCCACAGTAAAATTAATTAATGGAAGTCAAATGATCTGCTGTATCAGGATAACTCATCTTAGGAAAATATTTTATGTTGAAAATTATGTTTAACTAGCCTTACTTTCAGTTAGAGCCATGTTTGTTATTGTTTGGATCACTAAGCTCATACATGAAATTTTCCCTTGGTTATTTTCATACACATATCCTCATAAAAGGAACTAAAGACCCAAGATACAAGCTTTATATCTTTATCCATGCGCTCCTTATTCCCACTTACGATCTAGAAGTGATACAAATAAAAATCACCATACCTGGTTTCTGAACTGTACTGCAGACAAAATCTGCTTTTAGAGGCAAGCGGATTTCTGACAAAGTAACTGATCCTTTGGATGGGACAAATTCACTTTGCGATATGGGACCAGCCTTATTCTTCCTCTGAGGCCCTTCACTCTTCAATTTATTCAACTCATCAATCAAAAGTGTTCTCTTCTCAGCTATGTAAAAATATGCAAGTTAATACTTCAAATATTAAAACTGCAACTGTTTCTAAATCAGACCAATTCAAGAAAATGCACTGATGTGGCAATTGTGCATAAGACCAAAGATGAAATCAGTGACTCTTTCTTTACACAAACAGGTGGTAGGCAGTTGGGTAAAATCTTGATTGCTCATCTGTTGACCAAGTCTTATAATTTAATACTTCAACTTTTGGTAAGTTTTCTTGAGTGGTATAATCTCTCCACCCCAATATGCCCTGTCATCCATCACCACACATACACACACAACAAAATACACATACTTATTTTAGCTATATATAAATAGGTACAGAGGTACAGTGTGTATATACACAAATATATTCATATATTCATTCTTGACATACTCTTCACAACTACATTTCTTCAAATGCATTCCAGTATCTTTTACCCTTTCATGCAAACTATGTCTTATTTTAAATGTAGAGTTTTCACAAATCTTGTAAATATAAGGAATAAAAAATAGATCAACTGAAACAGATTATGAGAAAAAGCCCTTTCTCCAAAATTAGAGATTTCTGAATATACTAGACAAAATGAATTTTTCCTGGTTTGAAACTGTGTTGGAATTGTTTCAGGTGTATCACACATACTTGCAATTAGAAGAAGTCTTTCTGCTTCAGCTTCTTCTAGTGACCCTTTTCCATGTTCTTCATCAACACAGCAGTTAAGAGCCTGGCTAGCTTGATAGATCACTGTCTGCTGCAAATTTATTTCATTATTGAGTTCCTAGTGAAACCAATGAGAGGAGAAAAAAACTCACATTTTTAATCACCATTTTTGCTTAACTAATTTGGGTCATTTCCAAAATTTCCAGAGAGTAAAGTCAAACTGTTACAGTTTCACTCTTCAAGTTTCTAGATTATGCACAAAAAACGTTTAACATTCTATAATAATTAAACTATAAACATTCTTCCTTATGAAAAGACTTTCAACTCATACTTATTAAAATTATAATTAGGGCTACATCCAACAAGATAGAGATTTAGAAATTATCTGATTCATTTTATTGAAATTACATGTATGTTGTAATTTTTTAAATGTCTTCCTTAGCATAAAAGAACCTCTAAGAGCAAAATAAATTCCACCTTTCACCATCATTTATAGTTATACTTTAAGGATATTTATAACACGTTTAAAAATAAACATTTCAGCAATATCAAACAAGCTTTCAACTTTTCCAATTAAGAGCAATTTTCTCTAATTAAACTGAATTCAAGAGCAAATACTGAGCCCCTGCGCATCAGACCCTGTTCTAGTCAGAGTACAGAGGTGAATAAGGCTGGGCCCTTGTCCTCAAGGAGCTCAGTCTCATGGAGGATACATTCCAAATCCAAAATACTTTCCACATAACCAACATACCTGCATTTTCTGTTTGATATTAACTTGACAAGAAAAGGCATTCTTTTTTTCATCCAATTTTGAACTAACATCTTCCTTCCGAACAATCACCTGCTTTATTGAAGGACGTTCTGTTTCTTTGAATCTTTGAGATCTATATGCATCAATGCTTCAGGAAATAAGTTATACTCTATTAGAAATCCAGCAACATATTAAGTTCTCTCCTTCATTGAACATATCAGCAGATTTTGATATTGATATTGAAACATATCAGCAATTGAACATTCACCAGAATGGAAAATGCCATTGGGTGAAAAAAGAGGCTGACGAAAGTTATTCCAAAGTTTTATACAGATTAATTATTAACAACATTATATTATAAATAACACAACTTGTTATGTCAATCTAAACCATGACCCTTAGTGAATGAATGCCTTCTAAAAACATTCTTACCTATAAGGAAGATCACGATCTTCAGAACCAATGCTATCACCAGACTCAGCTCGAGGGACACGGGTTCTTTGGAATTTTCCTGGCTTTGGACTTTCATCACTCCTGCTGGTGTCTTTCAATTCCAATGTAGGTGAGGAAACTAAACTCTGTAGGGAAGCATGTCAGATATTAGTAGATTTCATGGATGACATTGATTCTAAATAATTCTGAGGAATTGAATGAATTCTTCTCTATTATTAGGAAATAAACATCCAATAAGTCGACTGATTCATCATAAAAACAAGGCTAATGAAAATAACTTCCTAGAAAGTAAATGAATAAATAAAAATTCAAAGACAGCTGAAACCTACACTTGTAGCTCTTTTAAAAAATATTTATAATTGAATCAATTTCCAAACAAAGCCACAGTTATTCAATTTAGGGTGTTAGTTAATAACAGTAGTTAGCTATCAATAAATGTTAATTATCTGTCTGGTGCTAAATACTAATATACGAATATGATTTAATATTCACATCAACCTCATGGTATAGGTACTATTTTTAATCTTCTTTAACAGATGAGGCAACTATGGCAAAGAGGTTAAGTAGCCTGACCAATAAGCATCAGTAAATGGCAGAGCCAGGATTTGAGCCCAAATGTCTGGCTTTTTAAGCCATGTTATAATTTAGATTTTATCTAACGTCAACAGGAAACCACTGAAGAGTTTTAAGCTCTGTTTTAAGAAAACTAATATCAGGTTTGCAAAATCCCCCTGGCTCCAGAGTGCCAAATCCCCACGCACCAACCAAAACAAAGGAGATCCCAGTGCTACTTAGTTTCTTTACATCCCGGCCCATTTACATTTAGTCCTTCCTTACCTCTGGACTTACCACACCAACTGTCTGTGCTAACGGAGCAAGTAAAGACATGGAGGAGATATTCAGGGCATCTTCTTGTTCTTCGTTGTTTTCTGCTTCTGCTTGATCCATCTCCTCCTGTCTCCTCCTGTTCTCCACATCTAGTTCACCTTCCTCCAGGACGTCACTGAAGATGTCATTAATTACTTTTGAACTATTGATATCATCATCATCATCCACGCTCATCTCAATTTCACGTACCACTTCTGAAAAATATTTCAATAGGTGAATACTGTGATTCAGACCTTTAAGACTTAAAGGGAGAGCAGAGAAGGCCTAACATTCATATGCTTACTAAATAAACAGGGGAAAAAAGCCCTAAGAAAAAGCATCGCCTGAACAACAAAAAAATAATAAAATATTACTAACATATGAAATCAAAATAATTTTCAAGGTTCCAATAACATTGTCTAAGCAATGAAGGTTGGAACTATCAACAGCTGATTCAATGCTTTGGGTTTAAGAAAGAATATTAAGAACTCAAACTGCAGGATAACAGTCAAAAGCTTCAGGCTTACAAAAAATCTTTCAAATAACTCTTTTTCTATTATTGGGAGTTGCCTTTTCACATGGTAGTCAATAATAATGATATTAAACATTAACATCATTTAGGGCAGGGTTCACTTGAAGTAAGCTTCAAGGGCCACTAATTCCCCTAACAGTATATGCAGAGTGTGAATGGGCAGCACATTTTCTTTTCCTGTGACAGTTGAGTGATAGCCTTAATCAGATTTTCACAGGGGTCTGTGACCTAAAGATAACTGTTGTGGAACAGTTATCTATCTTTGTGGAAGCTAGGATGTTTCTTAGTTAAAAAGAAAAAAAAGAGTATTATAACACCACAAGACATTCTGAAATACAGAACACTGTACATTTGATTATGTGCTTATACCAATATATTATTTCTTATAGTGTGTCCAGAGTTAACAAGAAATAAAGAATGAAAAACTAACCAGTCTGCTGCTCAACCTTTGGGTCTGATGTTACTTTTAAGGACTTTTCCTCTTCTAGAAACAAGGTTATTTTCAAAGGGCTAGACTTTGTCATTTCACATTCAGTGAAACCTAAAAAAATTTTAAGAAAAACCATATCAACATATATACACGAACATAGAATTTTTCAGTTAAGGAATCTTACGCATCTTTTTTTTTTTCTGATTATGAAACTATGCATTTCACATTTAGAAATGCATGAAGTAGAGAATCCCCCAAAACACCTGTCTTCTCTTAACTTTCCCATCTCTCTCTTCCTCCCCACCAAGAGAAAGGGGACACCAGTATTACCAGGTTATTGTTGGTTCTTCCAGTTTCCCCCCCTACGTATCCATATGTGTATATCGTTTTGTTTTCTTAGACGGTGATCCTACTATACATGCTGTTCTGCAATTTGTTTTTCACTTAAAAAAAGGTGTCGATAAAAACACTTAAACTAGCAACAGAAGGAAACCACCTCAACATAATAAAGTCCATATATGAAAAGTCCACAGCTAACACTACACTCAATGTGAAAGACTGAAAGCTTTTCCTCTAAGATCAGGAACAAGACAAGGATGCCCACTCTTACCACTTCTATTCAACATAACTTTGGAAGTTCTAGTCAGAGCAATAGGCAAGAAAAAAAATAAATAAATAAAAAGTATCCAAATTTGGAAAGAAGAAGTGATTCACAAATGACATGATCTTATATAGAGAAAACTCTAAAGATGTTAGAACTAATAAACAAATTCAGCAAAGACACAGGACATAAAATCAACAAAACTCAGTTGCATTTCTATACACTAACAATGAACAATCTGAAAAGGAAATTAAGAAAACAATTCCATTTACAATAGCATCAAAAAGAATAAAATATTGAGGAATAAACCCAACCAAGGAGGTGACAGAATTGTACACTGAACACTACAAAACATTGCTGAAAGACATTAAAAGAAGACACAAATAGACAGAAAGACATCCCATGTTCATGGATTGGAAGACTTAATATTGTTAAGATGTCAATACTACTCAAAGCAATCTACAGATTCAATACAATTCCTATCAAAATCTCAATAGCATTTTTTGGAGAAATAGAAAAGTCCATCCTAAAATTCATACGGAACTTCAAGGGACCCTGGATATCCAAAATATTTTGAAAGAGAACAAAGTTAGAAGACTGACATTTGCTGATTTCAAAACATATTAGAAAGCTATAGTAATCAAAACAGTATGATACTAGCATAAACACAGACTTACAAACCAATGGAATAGAATAGAGAACTCAGAAATAAAACCTCACATTTATGGTTAAATGATTTTTGACAAGTCTGCCAAGATGATTCAGTGGGAAAAAGATAGTCTCTTCAACAAATGATGTGAGAAAAACTGGATGAAGTTGGACCTTTATCTGACACGTTATACAAAAATTAACTCAAAATGGATTAAAGACCTAAATGTAAGACTCAAAAATATAAAACTCCTAGAAGAAAACAGAGAGGAAAGGTTTCATGACCTTGGATTTGCCAATGATTTCTTGGGTATGACACCAAAAGCACAGGCAACAAAAGCAAAAATAGACCAATGGGACTATATCAAACAAAAACTTTTGTGCATCAAAGGACACAGTCAACAGAGTGGAAAAGGCAACCTATGGAATGGGAAAAAATATTTGCAAATCATATATCTGATAAAGGGTTAATATTCAGAATATATAAAGAACTCCTACAACTAAACAACAAAAAACCAAATAACCTGATTAAACAATGGGCAAAGGATTTGAACAGACATTTCTTCAAAGATGATACACGAATGGCCAACAACATATGAAAAGATGCTCAACATCACTAATCATAAGAGAAATCAAAATCACAATGGTCTATCATTTCACACCCTTTAACAAGTGTTGGCAAGGATGTGGAGAAATTGGAATCTTTGTGCACTGTTGGTGAGACTGCAAAATGGTGCGACTGCTACGGAAAACAGTATGATGGTTCCTCAAAATATTAAAAATAGAACTACTATATGACCCAGCAATCCCACTTCTGGATATATAATCCAAAAGAATTGAAAACTGGGTCTCAAAGAGATATTTGCACACACACTTTCATAGCAGCACTATTCACAATGGCCATGAGGTGGAAGCAGCCCACACATCCATTGACTGATAATGGGTAAACAAAATGTGGTATATACACAATGGAATATCATTCAGCCTTAAAAAGGAAGGAAATCATGTCACATGCTACAACATGGGTGAACCTTGAAGACATTATGCTAAAATAAATAAGCTAATCACAAAAAGACAAATACTATATGATTGCACTTGTATGAGTTATCTAAAGTAGTCAAATTCATAGAAACAGAAAACAGAATGGTGGTTGCCAGGGGCTGAGGAGACAGGGAAATGGAGAGTTGTTGTTTAATGGGTATAGAGTTTCAGTTTTGCAAGATGAAAAAGTTCTGGAGATCTGTTCCACAACAAGATGAATATACTTAACACTACTAAACTGTGCATTTAAAAATTGTTAAGGTGTAAATTTTAGTAATGTGTTTTTTACCACAATTTTAAAAAATAAAAAAAAAATTTGTCTATGATATATTAAATATCGTTACATACAAAGCTACCTTATTCTTGTAAGCAGCTACATAATATATGATTACATGGATTTAGCACATTTATTTAAACAGTCTTCTACCGGTGGGAATTTAGGTCATTTAAATCTTATTACTATTACAAATGGTGCTACAATTAATCTCTTCGTTCATACATCTTTGCTCACTAGTTCTAACAATTCAACTGAAAGAAACACAGAGAAACTGAATTAAAGAGTATGCACACTTTACAATTCAATAGATATTACTGCATTTTTCTCCAAAAAAACATTGTAGTAATTTATACTCTCATCAAGGGTATGAGTTCTCACTCTGGAAAGAGAACTAAGGAAGAAGCATATTGCATGGCTAGAAATGAAAAAGTGAGTAGAAATAAAGAAATGAATCTATCCTTTTAAAATACAGCAGCATTTCTGCTTTCCAACCTAATTTCCAAAACTATGGTAGACTGAAAGCTACATTTTAAGTGAGGTATAAATAGAAAACACTGACCTGTAGGTTGCCTACGGGAAGGTTTTGCTGGTGTCTGATTTTCTGTCACCTCTTCTGTTACTGGAGGTGATGGGGTATTTGAAACAACTGGACGTTTTTTGAGGGGAGTGTTCTGACAGTGAATTTCCTGCAAAAAGCAAATGAAGAGATAAATGTTATTTCTCAAAACTATACATTTTATCTTTTTACATGTTATTAAATGAAACAAACAAGAGTCATTATTTTATATAAGCTTCCTCAGAACAAAAAAGATAATGTATGTGAAAGGACCCAGACATGTGTGGAACACAAAAATCTCTCAGTGCTAGTTCATATTCTTGTTAATTCCCAGGATGAAAAATCTTTTTTATTAGAGAGTAGGAGGCAAGAGAGAATAAAACTTCACATCAGAGTTCAGCTTTAGATAAACCAATTCAAGTGAAAGCCACATGGGGGGAAAAACAATTCCCCCATGTCACTTATCTCATCCCACACCTATAAAATCTAGTGACAGTTCCTACATCAGGATTCCACTTACCAGTTACTCAGTGGGTAAAACGCAAAGAAAACAAAGAAAGACAAAAACAAATCAGAAGGAAAGAAAGAAGAGAGAAGGAAAAAAAATTCCCTGAGTCTTTTTAAATCATTCACAAGGCTATGGAAGAGAAACATTCATTGTTTGTTTTTGAAAGTTTTATGATTAAAGCAGTAATTAAAATAATGAAATGAGAGTGAGAATAAGAATAACAGCAGCTAATACTTACATAGAGCTTAACATGTGCCAGCCACCTTTCTGAGTACTTGACATTATTGCCTCACTTAATCCTCCCAATAACCCTGTAAGTTAGGTACTACAATCTCCATTTTACAGACAAGAAAACTGAGACACAGAGGAGTTAATAACTTATCCACACAGCCAGTAACTGGCAGAGTCAGTTTACAAACCCAGGTATTCTTGCTCCCGAGCCAGTTCCAGACCATATTGTCTCTCAAGTTAGAAGAAGCTTTTGAGGTACAAACACAAAGCAAACTGTGCAGTCTGTGCTGCAGACTGTTGTAAGGATAAGCAAGAAGTCTGAGGAGGGGAAGACAGAGATAGGACAAGTGCATTTCAGAAGTGAGAAGAGCAGCTGAGCATACCTTGAGAGTAAAAAGCTTCTGTCCTTTGTATACAGTAGGCACTCAAACATTTGTTGAGTAAATGAAAGAATGACTATGGTGGTAACAGAAAGCAACTACACTAGGTGTCAATGACTTAAATCATAGCTTTAAAACATAATGCCAAATATACTCACTAAGCCCCACATCCTTTAATTGTGGCTCACTGCCGAAGAATAAACGTAGTAGTTAAAGGAGAAGGCTCTGGGGTCAGATGGTCTGGTTAGAACCCCTGTTTCACCACTTCTGAATGAGTGATTTACCAGCTGTGCCATTTTTTGACAAGTGATTTACCTCCCTAAGCCTTACTCCCTCACCCAGAAAAAGGGGAATTATTGCCCAACTTACAGTGCTGCTGTGAAAATTAGATGATACAATGTATTTTAAAAAGTGCCCACCAGGGGCCTGGCATCTTGTAGGCATTCAATAAATATTAACTATTATAATAACATTATTTTCATCTTTTCCATTAGTTTCATCTGCATACTGCTCTGTGCTTTCTCTCCCATAAGTCAAACTTCCCCCTGCATCATCCTCTCCAAAAACCCTTTAATGTACCCAAACCCTCTTTCCTGGTAAACAAACTTCCCTATGTCTTCATCCTCTTCACTAAATATTCCTTCTACTTTCTAGCCCTAATAGAAACCTGGCTTTGTTGTGAAGACAGAACTTACCCTTCAACCCTCTGAAACAAAGGTGGTTCTCTCCCCTAAACCCTGACAACAGGAGGGACAGCCTCCTCTCCACTCTCTACTAGTGCTTCCATGCTCTTAGTAATCCTCTTCTAAAAGCTCCTGCTCCTTTGAGGCTCACGCCATCTGGTTAGACTGCACTCCCCATCTCATTTCTTCTCTAGTCCAAGACCTGCCATCAGCTGGGTGATATCAGTAGCCACAAGTACTTTCCAAACAACATCTTAGCCTTTCAGCTGCATCAACACTTCAACTCCAAAGACCTTCACCACCACTCCAATTCAGCCATCACCTGATATCTTCTTCTTCCCTGATATCCTAAATTCAAATGTCCCACTCTAACCATACCTCTAATCTCTCTAGCTCCCTGACTAGAGAATTCCTACCAGACCATGTTCTTTGGCCTCATGGAGACCTCTGGTCATCGGATCCTTTTCTTCCTGTCACCCCTAGTTATTATCTTACACCTCCATCCAGGTTAGATCTCTGACCATTCACTTCAACCATTAGCTTCGACTCCCTCACCTCAACTGTACTCCCATTCCTCTTGTCTGTCAAAACTCCAACACTGGAACAACTCAATTTCTCCATGTTTATTTCCAAGCTCTTTGGACACACCTAGAGAAAAAACTCACAACTGTGTGGTTTGGTTCCACTATAAATTTATGCTCTCATACCCGACCTGAGTCTCAACACTAGCCCCTAGTCCTCTTTCTGAGTCAACTATCTTTTTCATCCTCCAGAGAGTATTTCACCTGTCACCTTCCCTTCCCTAAGGATGAACAAAAGAGAAGCTATCAGACAGAAAGTCTACCAGTTTTCTGTCACCATAACTCTAACACTACTAGGTCCCCCAAAATGCTTTCCTTCTTCCATTTGATCACACCAGTAAACTGTCCTAATCCTTTCTCTTCACTGTGCTCTGGAGTTCATCCACTCAGCTTTTCAAAGATTTACCCTTTCCCATCAATTATCACCTCTTTCTCCTCTATCTTCCACCTCTTACTTTCTACTAGCTCCTCCCCATTGACTCTAAAATTGACAAGTCTCCTCAGAAAGAACAAAACAAACACAAACCATACTTCACTTCCTCATCCTCTTCCAACCACCACATCCTGTCTCCCTCCCCTTTAGAACCAAACTTCTGAGGACTGCCTACACTCACCGGCTTTGCTCTTCACCCACTACTACCTGCATTCTGCCCTCACCACTTCACTTGCTCTTGCCAAGTCACAACAAGTTCCTTATTTCAAAACCCAGTGGTCTCAGTCCAGTCCATATTTGACAACAAACACTTGACAATACCGACCACTCCTTCCTTCTGAAAGGTTCTTTCTTCCTTTGACTTTAGTAACACCATACTCAACTGCCTTTTCCTTCTACCCCTTTGGCTGCACTTGTGTGGGAACCACAGATGAGTTTTGAAGCCTGAACTCCTTGTTATTGTATTCAGAATTTTGTTTACATGCATACGTGCAACTATCTGGGGAGGAATTCTACAGGTTTATCAAGAATCATTTAGCACAAAATAGTTTAAGAACTGTTGGCCCTATACTTTCCAGAAACGTAGAAGGAAAATCAAAAGAATATGATATACTGGCAACCAAATGAAGAAGGGGCTTCAAACAGAAGAGAGCAATCAACAATGTCCAATGCTGCTAATAGGTCAAGTTAAATGCCTGGAAATTGATTAATGAAGATCACTGGTGAATTTGATAAGGGTAGTGGAGCAGGTAGTTGTGCAAGCCTGAGTGGAGAGAGATCAAGAAAGAAGGGAGGAGAAAAATTGAAAGCACCAAGTAGAGACAACTCTTCTGGAAGAGTTTGGATGAAAAGGAGGCAAAGAAAGAGAGGGAAATAGGAAGTCAAGAGAGTTGTATTTGTTTTAAGATGACAGGTAATAACTTGATATATGCTGATAGGAAGGATTAGCACATTCGCTCCTTCCTACAAAGACAAATTTATTGAGCTCCTACTGTGAGCCAAGCACTAAGAACATAGAGATGAACAAGGCTCTCACAGACAGTGGTGGAAAGCAAAGTTAAGACAATTACAGGAAGATGGATATTCCAGTTGAAGTAAATGCAGGATGACAAGGGTGAAAAGAACAGGGACCCCTTGGGAAAGGGGCCAAGTAAGGATTTCCAAAGGGGACTAAACTTTAACCTATTCTTAATGAAGGAGCTCACCTTGGTGATACTTCATGCAGAGAGAATAGCAAGGCAAAGGCAAGGAGATCTGAAAACATGGGTACATTTGAGAAACTGCAAACAGTCTGTACAACAGGACTGAACCACACACGTGGAGCAGCAGTGAGGAGGAGCCAGATTCTGAATGATTCTAGATGTCAAGCCAAGCACTTTAGACATCTTTCTGATCATGGCTGTGAGAAGCTCTCCAGGATTTTAAGCAAGTAAATATATGAATATTTGCTTTTTAAAAATATTTCTCTGGCAGCAATGAGTAAGATGTGAAAAGAAGACAGACTGGAGGCAGGGTGTCCAATACAAAGCTACGTTAGCAATTAAGGCATTGACAGAGGAAAATACAGAGGCCAAGGCAGCTTGGTGACAGATTTAGAAAATGTATCACTGGATGTGTGTGTGTTTATGTGTGTGTATGCTAGGGCTAAGAGGTGGGAAAACGTAGTAATTAGATGAAGAAGCCAAGGAAGAACTCCCAGATTGCTTTAGATGACGGAGTACAGAGTAAAGCCCTAAGTGAAGACACAGACCACACGGAAAGATAGTACAGCAAAGCATAGAGAGCTCTACTAGCCAAGCAGGCCTAGAGGTCAGGAGAAAGAAGGCACAGCATAGTTGAGCATTATTAGCCCTTCTGTGCTTGGCTGAAGCTAGATATAAGGATGGGGAAGAGCTGTCCCAGGGCAAGTGAGAAGAAAAAAGAGTTGAGATCAAACTCTTGGAAATATTTTTTGTTAAGCAAGAGAACTGATTAAAAAAAAAATCAATCATTTGTCAAAGAATACTAGTTAAATTTATTGTTCTTTTTCTACTGGTACCCACTTTATTATTATTTTTTTTTGTTTTTAGGAAGAATTTGAATTTTAATCAGTCTTTGTAGTTCAAAGCTTTTCTTGGTTTTCTCATTTTTGGTTTTTTTTTTTTTATGATTTTTTTTTTTTTATTGATGTCTTAGTTTATAACACTGTGGGGTTTTAGTTGTACATTTTTGTTTGTCCGTCACCTTGTGGATGTAACCCTTCACCCCTTGTGCCCCCCCCACCCCCCTTCCCCTTGGTAACCACCAATCAGTTCTCTCTGTCCGTGTGTTCACTTATATTCCATATATGAGTGAGTTCATGCAGTGTCTGTCCTCTCTCTGGCTTATTTCACTTAACATAATACCCTCTAGGTCCCTCCATGTTGTTGCAAATGGGACAATTGTATCTTTTCTTATGGCTGAGTAGTATTCCATTGTATGTATATACCACATCTTCTTTAACCAATCTTCAGTTGAGGGACACTTGGGTTGCTTCCACTTCTTGGCTATAGTGAATAATGCTGCAATGAACATAGGGGTGCATACGCCTCTTGTGATGGTTGATTTCACGTCCATTGGGTAGATGCCCAAGAGTGGTATTGCTGGATCATACGGTATTTCTATTTTTAATTTTTTGAGGACTCTCCATACTGTTTTCCATAGAGGCTGCATACTGGTACCCACTTTAAATATAATTCTATTATTTTTAATTTAAAAATATATCCTAACACAGTACTTTGTACACAATAGGCATGTAAATGAAACAGAACATAGTTTACATTCACAAGTAGGGATTTTGTTGAAGGCTGATTAATGAAATTTGACTGGAAGTAATATAGGAGTAAAGAGAAATCTGGGAGGTATTTGGTGACTGAAAGGATTATGGATAGTCTAAAAGCATGGTATTTGGAGAGAGGGATACAATCATTAATGAGAAAAGTTGATTCTGAGAAACATTTTAGAACCACCATCTTAGTAGAATCTTAAAAGGAATCTGAAATCAATTGAATAATGAGGATAATTTTTTAAAATTTGATTTTAAGTAGGTCATCAGTGAATATAATAAGTAGTTCCACTGAAGAGGAAAATATCACAAGAGAAAAGCAGAGTTGGTATGAACATTGAAGGAATTTATGAATGGAAAGTGGCAGAGTTAAATGGAACAGGAAAATATGTAAAGAATTATTTCACAATACAGAACCACAAGTTAAGATTCCAGCACTACTTTGGTACCAAGTTTGCTTTTATATTTCTTGTTTACATTACCTGTTTGGTTTCTAGCTGTTTGCTTCTTGAGTTTTCGCCTTTTTCTGCACTCCATAAATTGCCCTTATCAAATCGGCCACGAAGACATGCTAGTTCTTTTTCACGTTCCTAAAACCATCAAAAGCTCTATTTTACACAAGAGTCAATAGTATGCTGAAGAATAATATCCGAACACTACTAACTTTGTCTTCAGTTTTAAGATTAATAAATTCACAACACACATGGAATACAGGACAATAATATTTCTAATTTGGAATAGGTGAGACAGAGAATCAAGATGCTATTTATCTCAGTCAAAAAGACTGGTATCAGAATTCACAATTTGATTTCTAGGTTCCATGCTGAGACCATGCAATGAATGTTAAAAGCAGTAAGGCATACCTTCTTGAACTGTTGTGCTAAATGGGAAGTAGATGAGGATTCGTTTTGCTTGAATAATCTTTCTTGGATGGCCTTCGTATTTGGAGTGATAATGGGGGTTCTATGGGGTGTGCTACGACCTGGACTTTCTTTGCTGTGTTCTTGACAACGCTCTCCAAAGCGTTCCAGGAAAGGCTTAATGCCTGCTCCTCCTACAGAAAATACACATGTTTTTGGAGGCTATTCAGAATAAGTAACAATTATGACTTCTATGGAAAAAGTTCTAAAACCCAGTACAGCTCCAAAATGCTTTGATTCTACTAGGAATATTCATTCAGAAAGTAAACAGTATGAAAATAGTTCAAAATAAAAAAAAAAAAGTTTTCACCATACTATTTAATTTCATGTCCTAAAATTTATTTATAGGATTTAGTTCTTTAAAAAAAACAAAAAGAATTTTTAAAATGTAGAATGAGAGGACAGTGGAAATTAGAAAACCCTTAAACTAAATAATCAGAACCTAAATGGTTGGAAATTGAGTGTATGGTAATAACATACCCTAACCACCAAGTGTCCTGGCCATGATAACCCAACTACTTATATTTCTACAGCTGAATTTATTTTATTTTGTGTTTAGGAAGTCTAACATGAAAATCCAGGGATTAAATCCTTTTTCTCTCTCAAAAGAAAAATTAGAGATTATTCACTGTATCAAAGGATGCCTTGATTTTACAGTCTTAAAATAGTACTCATTTGAAATAGTATGAGGTACATTTAAAGCAGAACAAATGGGATATATATCACCTCCATCATGAGGATGCTAGGGTTGTGCTATACAAAGGAGATTTATCTATATCAGTAACTGGCAAACATTTTCCCATAAAGAGCCAGAGAGTAAATATTTTGGGCTTTGCAGGCCCATAGGGCTGTCACAACTACTAAACTCTGCATTGAAGCATGAAAGCAGCCACAGACAATAAAAGAGCACGGCTGTGTTCCAATTAAATCTTTATTTGCAAAAACTGGTGAAGGGCAGAATTTGATTCATGGCCATGGTTTGAAGACTCCACATGTCACTTATTACCACTTCATCCCATATCTCAAACTAGAGTCCATTAAGAATACCAAGAAATGTAAAATAAATATCTCTGAGGTCCTGTTAAGGTATTCTGGGTAGCCAAGGATAATAAAAAGAATGCTTATCTATGCCATTCTTATCTATGCCATAAATCTTTAGAAGGTTGGGAGTAACTAGTCCTATTCCATGTGGAGATTTTGCTATTGTCTCCAATTCTCATTTTGGCTCATCTGGAAACTGACTGCTGGTTTCTATTTACCCCATAACTAATGGATTCCCCATTCTCCTCTCTCTGTCTACTTCTCTTTTATGATGAACTATAGTTTCTGGAGAGATTATATTTTCAAGAAGTTAAAATTTATATTTAAGAGTCTTTCCAAAAGCAATGCTAATAAAAAAGAATATAGCTCAAAGTAAACTATATTACCATATATTTGAACCATAATTTTTAGTCCTCTGTTTTTCAACCAACAGCACAACAGGGGCAGAGTATGCCAGAAGGTATAAGTCACCACAAGATAAATATGGATTTCCTAGAGCATCAATTTACTAGTAAGTAATTTTGAACTTTCATATGTATATACTCAAACACAACACACACACATATAAATATAATTGGGAGCAAAGTCATTTGTATACACATTCACTTCCCTTTGCTATTACAGGTGCCTTCATAGTGGCATTATGCTCTTAAAATGTGATTTCCAGTTGTATATGTTCTGTCTGCATCAAAAAGTATAGAAGAAAGTATCTAACGTCATTCTAGAAAAAAGCATGTTTAAACTGTTAAAATGTAACAGGTTAAATACTTTGACCAGTAACTGGACTAGTCTACACTAATGAATATTCATTCAATCAATTAAAGCTTGAAAAAGTCTCACTTGATACATTTTGGGCATTTGCCCCGGCAAATCAACACTGTCCTATTCACAACTGAATATTTAAAATGCCGAGAACAGATACCCTGAAAACAGTCAGCAGTAACTTTAGATTTCTAAAAAAAATACATAACCTGGTGTTGTAGATTTGCCTTTAGATTGAGACTGCAAACAAATTTCTCTACCCAATTCTTCTTTGGGCCGAACTGTCTGAGATACAGTTGATTTTCCAATAGGTTTCGACACGTCTGTTTTCAGAGGACTAACAGAAGTTTTTTGAAGTAGCTCAGGATTTTGTACCTCACACTTTTTAGGATCAGTAACGGATGTAGTAGATTTCACTGGGGGAGAAGTAGCTTTCTGAAACATGATAATACTTAGGGTAAATAACAACATTCACAATATCTAAAGATAATCCTATAACAAAATAATTCAAATCCTATTTGCTTGGTAGCCTTTACGTAAACTCATGAAAAAAATGTTCTTGCTCTCTCATAGATCAAACCAATTTGAAAGGTTTGAAAAAAAAATCAACTTAGAAAATGCTATTATTCAAATTATAATATGTAGCTTAGTCTGCATAATATATTGATGAGTAATTTAGTATGAGGGATAGGGTCATTCACTATTTTAAAAAACAATTTATTTCATATTATCACACTAGTACCTTTATAAATTTTAACTGTAATAGATCAAACTACATATTTTTTATTTTAATTAAGTCAATATTAATTAAACCAAATTGTATCATATACTTTATGGCTAATTGTAATAAATTATTAAGTATTTACTATGTGCCAAGCATTATACTAAGTGCTTTATGCATGTTATCTCATTTAATCCTCCCCATAACTCTTTCTTTCCCATTTTACAAATGGAAAAATAAGGTTTTGCAAGATTAACTAACTTGTCCAAAGCCACACTTCTAATTATGTGGCAAGGCTGGGACTGAATGCGAGTCTAATTCCAAAACCTGGCTCTACACTTAAAGACAACACTTAGGAACACAACTTTCTTTTTCTTTTTTGGTTTTTTAAGATTGTTTTTAAAAACTGTTGAGGTAATACTTGTGCAAGGTAATCTTTCAAACCTTTCAAAAGGATATACAGTGAGTATCGTACCCACCCTTGACAACTGCCTTCTGGAGGTTACTATAGCTACCAGCTTTCAGAGATATTTGATATCTTGTATTTATACACATACATAAGGCATTCTAATGGAGAAAGTAATTTTCAGTGCTCTCCCTGATGACTAAGAGGCTCCATCACTCCATATTATATACTTTGGAATTGCATTAGATAAGTGTAATTTAGTTGTCAACTGCTAATTTACCTTGGGATAGGATACCAAATTTAGGACTTTTACTTTCTATGAAACCAATATTCTAAAAATACATATAAACACACTATGTATATGTTATAAAATACATACCCACATATGTAATATATATACATTATTGCTCATAACAAAAAAAGGAAAGGCTTCTAAAGACCAAAATTGTATTTACTTACCACAGAGCTGGAAATTGCAACATTAATCAAAGAGGCACCCGCAGCACTGGAGGATGGGGCTTTATTCAAAGAGGCATCACCATCCCTTTGGGAACAGCATGTAGCTTCCTGCATAACACTGCTGCTATTGATCCGAGCAGATGCTCCACTTGCAGAAGAAAATTTGGATAAACAAGTGGTACCAGGCTGTTCTTGTGCACTGTTTAGCCTCGCAGATGAGTAATTTACATCATCTTCCCAGGAGCAGATAGTTGCAGCAAGGTTGGCCAGACGGCCCCTTCTCCCAACTGGAGTTGCTGAGGCATCTGAAAGGGATGGTTTGGGAGGGGAGGCAGCCTTTTCCTCTGATGGCATTGCTGAGATGAGTGAGCCTTCAGGTACCTCATCTGAAAATGTATTCAGAAAGAGTTAAAACCCATGTTCAAGAGTTATATGTATATGTAAACCCAGGATCACTCCATTCAGAATTTTTAAATGAGGTTAATAGGTTTAAGAACTAGTAAAAAGCATGCATGAAACTACCAAACTGCTTAAATATGACAATATCTTGTCAAATCAGATAATACTTCATCCAAATTTTTTTAAAACACTCTGTAATACCTATTTTTTCAATTTTTTGATGAATTATGAATGCTTTAACCTAAATATATTTAGGTTATATTTTCAGAATTAATTCATGATATTATAACACTGCACAATTTAAAATTACATATTCTACAGTAATTTTTTGTTTTAAAAATGGATTAGACCAGTGCTGTATAATAGAACTTTCTGCAATGATGGAGATGTTCTATATTCATGCTGTCCAATACAGTAACCACTAGCCATATGTGGCTAATGAGCACTTGAAATGTGGCTAAGGCAACTAAGAAACTTAATTTCATTTCATTTTAACTAATTTAAATTTTAAAAGCTACATATGATTAGCGGCTATGGTATTGGATAGCACAGGGTTAGACTAAAATGTTTTTCTGCATAGTTACTTCATTTGGAGATAAATCTCAAGTAAGTAATATTTAACTTATGAAGGATCTAGGCCTGTATGCATAAAGAGTATGTAGGGAGGGCCGGCCCGGTGGCACAGCAGTTTAGGTCGCACTTTGGCAGCCCCGAGTTCGCTGGTTCGGATCCCGGGCGCCAGCCGACGCACTGCTTGTCAGCCATGCTGTGGCGGCATCCCATATAAAGTAGGAGAAGATGGGCAGGGATATTAGCCCAGGGCCAGTCTTCCTCAGCAAAAAAGAGGAGGATTGGCAACGGATGTTAGCTCAGAGCTAGTCTTCCTCACACACACAAAAAAGTGTATATAGGGGAGTCAAAGTTCATGGCACTTTCTATTCCACAAATTTAGTCAATGAAAGAGGCATCCCTCCTATTGTCTAAGGCTTATACCTCTGCCTGAATTTTCAATTCTCCAAAACCTTCTTAGGGCTCTTACTCTAAACAACCCCTCTTCCTCTCTACAAACTTTTTTCTCTGCACATAAATATGCTCAAGTCCCCCTAATCTTAAAACGAAAAACAAACATCCTCTCATCAACATACACTACCTTTTAGCTACTGTCCCTCTTTCCCTGGACAATATTCACTCACCACTCAACTCACTTCAAACCACCTTCTGCCTATACCACTGCCCCGAAGTTGCTTTTGCTATTGTCACTAGATGCCAGTACATACCTGGCAGGCTTTGTATTTCCATTTGTGACATGATCCTCTACTAGTTCTGTCTCTACAGCCTATCCTTCATGGGCTCCTTCTAACTACCAACTACTTCCACTTGGCTATCCCACAGGCACCCCCAATAACACATTTGAAGTTGAAATTGCCCCAAACATGTTCCTCCTCATGGCCTCTTCCTCCTTTCTCCCTTATCTTCTACCATCCAGCCATCAGGTCCTGCAGATTCTTTCTCCTATATCTCTCAAATCCAGCCTCTCCTCTTCACTTCCACAGGCCTTCATCATTGTGCCTCTGAATTATAACATTAGCCTTCTAACTCATCTTTTTGCTTCGAATCTCTGCACTATTCAATCCCTCCTCAATTCTGATGCCAGAGTGATCTTTCTAAAACATCTGCCTGCTTCAGCTCTCCCAGTACCTCCCCATCGCCTCTTGGTTAAATTTCAAATGCTCTAGATCCTGCTGCTTTCTTCAGGTTTATCTCTTGCTCTTCTACCACATCCACTGTATACCAGAATACCGACTCTTTATACCCACACTATGTTCATGGTATTTGTGCTTTTCATACATTCTGTTGCTTCTGCCTAGAACACCTCGACTGTCTGAAGACAGCTGCCCCTCAAAGTCCAGCTTAACCACCTCTGCCTCCTCCAGAAAATCTTCCCTGACCACTGCCTTCCCAACAATACCCTTTTGCATACCTCTATCATTTTCCTCAGAATTAGCACTGTCCTCTAAGCAGATGACAGTTTTATCATCATGTTTTAGGAATGGGCTTAATAGACCTCTAGCTCTTCTAACTATTCTCTGTCAGACAGAAAGGCTTCAGATAAATTATATTTTCGTATAAGTCCTCAAACATTTAACTGGCTTATACTCACAGTCCTGTTCAGCATTCATTAAACCATACATTATAAACACTTTATTCACAAGTTTCAATGCTTAAAATTAGACAGGCTATAATGCCTTACTGAAATTTATTTTCAAGGCTGAGGTAGGCATTTGTTAACATTTGCTTTCAAAATGTTCCAAATCACTACTGTAATGCTTTATACTCTGATGTTTAGGGCCTAGGTTGTTTTTTTGACCACGCATTAAATCATAACCCTCTATTTTTTTTTTTAAAGGAAAATTCACATTCCACTGCCCACAGATATTTCCTACAAAACAGTAAAGGAGACATCCTTCTATTCAGGCACATTTACTGGTTGGCCCCCTCAGGCATTATAAAGAAGCATTGTTAGCCCCACCCACTATTAAAATAAACAGGTATAATTGACAACATGGAATATCTGCACCCTGTTACATGCCCAGAAAACCTGAGACAGGTCACAGCAGGCAAGAGTTGAGCCCTAGAGTCAAACTACCGGGGTTCTAATTTTAGCAGCCCACCGTGGGCAGTTTTCTTAGCCTCTCTGAACCCAGTTTCCTCTTCTATAACATGAAGATAAAAGTGGTATGTATCTAAAATGATTGTTGTAAGAATTAAATGCTATACCATATAAGGACAAAAAATATTTAGAATGCCTAGCACTTTACACAGTAAGTGTTTGCTCTTGAGATGCTCATCAGTGCCAGAAAGGATAATCTTAAATGCTTTGCTGTCCAATACTTATCAAAATTTCAGTTATAACAATTGATATTTGTTATAAATTGAAGACTGCTTGAAGTATATGTAGTCCATCTATTTCTTCAGTCCACTTGGTCTCAGTTCTGGCTATGCATCAGAATTACCTACAGAGCTTTAAAAGAAAAAAAGGCAAAAGCACACTCCAGGGCTCCACGCACTCTTGAGATTCCAACCCAATGGTCTGAACGATTCTGATACACAGGAGCCAGGCTCTGAAAGCTAAAGCCGAGGAATGCTTCCTTGGGTAAGGCCTAGTCGCCACAACCCGTTCACCTGCACTGTGCAGGCTCACTTGGGAACTGCTTTTACTGAACTGAGCTTGGAGCCAAGCCATCCGCCTACCTTGAGAAAATTTATACAATTACTAGCTCACACAAAGTCATGTTTGAGGACACAGGGAAGAAAGTTCTCTTAGGTCTTAGTGCCAACAATGGTTCTGCTTTTATCTTACAAACATTAGTCATGCACCTGATAGTGTTTCATCTCTTTGCATTGGCTGCTAGCAAGTTTAGAACCATCTCTAGCAACTGAGGAGGACCTTAAGGCCTGTATTTAATAAACTAACTTTACCCTTCACTTCTTTGTTTTTCCTTCTCTTCACTCTGATTTCCTTATTTTTCTTGTTTTATGAAATATTGGTATTTTTGTAAATCATCTCAAGGCTTTTTTAGTAACAAGGTAGGAGACAAATAAAATTTATCACAAAACAAATAACCCTGTTGCATGATCTGCTCTCAGGCTCTCCAACTGATTATGAGCCCATGAATGGCAAAGATTCAGTCAATTCATCTGTTTCCAGCTCCTCAGCACAATAACATGCTTTGTAGGTGCTCAATAAACATTTTGAAGTTTTCTCTCTCTCCTATTGAACAGCATTGCATACCTTAGTCACTCAAGTTTATTTAATTAGTGAATCCAGGAAATAAGATTTCTTGAATATAGAGCTGAAGGTCAGCAATGCTAATAGTGCCAAGAGTACAGTTTATTCTCTACTGTTTTTTATTGCAAATATAAGATAATTGTTACAAGATCAGGCTTTTGCGAACTAGTCGAAGAACCTCATCATCATCTACTTCAATGAGAATATAACCAATGATAAATACATTATTGATATCAAACCATGTGCAAGCGACAGATACTCAGGATATAGATAAAACAAGAGCATTTACCTTTCACATGTTAACTGATAAATAAAATTTTCAACAAACCAAGCTGAAACTTACTGAAACAGATTTAAGCACCATACCATCCATATAATTTATACCTGTCATATCACTATTATCCCAATGGCGCCGTTGCTCTGCCAGCTTTTGCATTCGTGTTTTAACTGAGGAAGCTGCAGTTGCTTCCAATCTTGAGTTCAGCCCTCTCCTCACGCCCAGCGATGCCGGAACAGCCGCAGAATCACTGACCGGAGCTGGTGCTTGTGGCTGAGCCTGAGGAGACATAGGACTTGGAGAACAAGGTTTTGCAGAAGCTGATTCAACTGGTTGTTCATTTTCCAAGTTGGAAACTTCTACTTCAGTGTTGTCAGAACAGCGTTTTTTTGATGGTGATGGTTTTGTACAAGATTTCTCTAGATTAAAAAGGAAAAAAAATCAAAATTCCTTAATTCCTCACAGCATGAAAGACTTGCAGTAGGTAGTTAACAAATTAATAAAACATCACGTTTCTCCAAACCTTTAAATAATTTTACTCACAACAAGAAATACTTAAAATTCTACTTTCTTTCAGTAAGTTCAAAATCTAATATGAGAGATTTCTTTCTAAGCAAACATAACTTATGGTTTAAAAAACCTGAATGAAAATAAATTCAAATAATATTCTCAAGATACATGCATAATACTTTACGGAGTCTTAACACAATAGAAAATTAAAAGCACATACACACAGAATAAGCAAATATTCTAAGGGATTTTAAAGATCAGACAACCCAATCACCTCATTTTTAGATAAGAAAATCAAGCCCAGAGAAACTAAGTTACTTGCCTAAAGTGACACTGCTGAGCTAAGAGTAGAAACCAGGCTTTCTGTTTTGAAAACAATCTTTCATGGACAATAATTAGCAAGGTAGAAGGGCACCTGGCCTGAGGTTTAGGAGAGAGGCAGGGAACCAAAAAAAAGTGACTGAATTATCTGGTCATTACCAAACAAATTCATCAGCACAAGTATTTAACATTCCACAATTTTAAACTTCCATGAACACGCATAAAATAAATGTAAAAGTCCTAAAATAAAAAGGAGCTATCCAAACATAAGGTATATGAGTTTTAATGTATGAGTTTTAATAACTCATAAGGAATGAGTTTTAATGTATCTCCTGGAAAATTAATATTTTTAAAAGTAAAAATGTAAATCCCACATGAGGTCAGTTTCATTGGCCGTCTTACCAAGTATTTTTGTTCTGGTAGTGACCAAAGTGACAGTAGTGGGAAGTCACGATTGCCCTCATCAACATCAGTCTGATTAAATATATATCATGAAATTTTCTAATCTTCCATAACTCATTTATGGATCTATTTTCCATGAACTTCTCTAATCATTTTTTTGAAAGTATTTCTATTTTAATATGCAACACCACCTGGAAATACAGAATTCTTTAAGTTTACAGTTCTTATATAAAACAGTAAATGGCTCCATTTAAGCATCAATACATAGTTCCAATCACTGGTTTTCAAGTACACAGTACTCGCTATTTGATTGTATGAACCAGTGTCACAGTGAAAACAGAAGATCCTGGACTGGGGCCAGGCCTTTATTTTCCTGGCTGAATACCAGATCTATGTAATGCATTTCCCTCCCTTCCTTCAAAATGTATAAATATACAACAAATTCTCGTTCTATGGTTAGCTTCCAAAATAACTGTAAGCCAGCCCTATACCCTCATCTCTGCTTTTTTGTAATATTGGTTTTGCCTTCTGTAATACTCTTTTTCTATATGTATTTTAAAGTTATACTAAGGAAAAAGTTATCTCCAGACTATTCCATACTCTTGGAAAAGACTAAAGCAGCTGGCTGGGGATGCCAGGATTTAGGAAAGAATAAGATAAGTTTTCAAGTGAGTTTGGGTTTGTTTGTGTGTGTGTGTGTGTTGGTTTTTGTTCAGTCTCACCAGTTCTGTAGATTAACAACATATACCTTAAGCCTAGCCCTAGAGAGTTGGTTCAGCAGACAGAGGATGAAAATGCTCATTAAATTTCAAGCATTTGCAAGCAGGTCTGCCTTTCATTGCCCTGTTTGTGTCAGAGACCACACCTGAACTTGGTGGTCAGTTGTTCTGGCGCTGGTGGGATAGATCGACTCCATGCTACTGCCAGTATAAGTGTTCACCTGCTCCTTTATTTTTCTTCCCTTGGGGGTTTTAAGGATAACTTTGGATTGAAGGGAAAAAAATTCAATCAATTAATTTAAAATATTTGTTAAAAGAAACTCTGCTGGGCCTAATATAACAATCCTGAAATAGAATAGAAGGCAGATCTTTCCACTAAAGGCTATTACATTTGTCTCCTAAAGACTTTGGCTTTTCTACACACACAATGAAATATTGGGGGCTTATCATCTTTAAAAAATGCAAATTTTGCTTCTCCTCACAATCTTTTACCTTCACCACCAGATGGGGGTTGCCGGTTACTTGCTTCCGAAAGCGGCTCTCTGGCTCGCTTAGCCTGAGTCAGAGACCTGGGTGCTGCTGTGGGCCTCTCAGCCATTTTTCTCTGAAGGTTCTCTCGCCTGGCCCGGGTTCGTTCAAGCAGTTTCTACATATATAATATTTAAAACACAAGTTTAGTTAAAGGTTCACAAAACTTCAGGTATTTTCTATAATCACCAATTGCCATGTAGGATAACAGTTAAATACACTTCAGAAGTCAAATCTTAAGCAATTAAGCCAAGAGTCACCAAATGAGCACCCCAATGTCAAAATTATTACATATATAATATGAACATTAAAGGGGGAATAAAATGTGTAAAGTTAACGGTCTAAGATTTTAAATGGCCACAAATTTTTTCTGCTTCCACTGAAAGGAAGAATCTATTTCCACATCCTTGAATTGGGCTGTCTTTATGATTTACTTTGACCAATAAAACCTGGCAGAAATGATACTGTGTGACTTCCAATCCCAGGCCTCAAGAGGTCTTGCAGTTTCTACTCTCCCTCCCTTAGAACACTGTCACCATGTGAAGAAGCCCAGGTTAAGCCTGCTAGAGACACATGGCCCAGCCAGCAGCATAATCACCAGACGCGTGAGTAAGACCATTTCAGACCATCCAGTCCCAGGTAATTTGCCAAATCACTGCAGACTCCTGCATGACCCCAGGGGAGACCAACAGAAGCACAGCCCAGATGAGCCCAGCACAAATTACTGATTCACTGAATCATGAGAAATAACTTGGTTGTTGTTTCAAGCACCATGGTAGGCAGAAATAATGGTCCTAATCCCTGAACCTGTGAATATGTTACCTTACATGACAAAAGGGACTTTGCTGGTGTGATAAAGTTAAGAGTCTTTAGATGGAGAGATTATCCTCAATTATCTGGAGCAGTGTAATCACGATGGCCATATAAGAGAAAAGAGAGAGGCAGGAAAGTCAGAGTCAAAGATGTCGGAGTGATGTGACTGATGGCTCTGAAGACTGACAAAGGGGCCACAAGCCAAAAAGTGTAAGTGGTCTCTAGAAGTAGGAAAAGGCGAGGAAACAGATTCTCCCCTTGAGCCTCCAGATGGAACACAATCCTGCCGACACACCATCAGACTTCTGACCCACAGAATATATTAATATGTGCGATTTTAAGCTACTAAGTTTGTGGTAACTTATTACAGCAGCAAAACTAATACAGCTACTAAGGTTTGGGGTGACAGTAAACAGTGAGAGATAACTGACATGTTAGTCCTTGGAAACACAGGACACTTCCTAAGAGAAAAAACCCTAAACAATCTTATGTTTTAATTAAATATCAACATAAAAGTTTTTAAGTTGAAATCTTAGTCAATCCACAAAATCATGAATACTCTTTTTCTTCCCCTGAATCAACTGATGCTCCTATTTGAATCAGTGTGGTGAAACAAACACAAAACCCTGTAAAACAATTCATTCTCTTTCAAATGTACAAGGCTATAGGAGGGATGCAGATGATTGGCTGGAGTGTACTTACTGCCCTGCAAACACAGATATGGTAGTTAGCAGACTAAGAAATTAAACTCTGTTTGACCTTTTCAATTCATTAATTAAAACAGAATAACAGGGCCAGTCCTAGCGGCCTAGTGGTTAAGTTTAGCACACTCTGCTTCGGCAGCCCAGCTTCAGCTCCCGGGCATGGACCTACACCACTCATCTGTCAGTGGCCATGCTGTGGTGGTGGCTCACACACAAAAACGAAGATTGGCAGAGATGTTAGTTCAGGATGAATCTTCCTCAGCAAGAAAAAAACAGAAAACAAAAAAAAAACCCAGAATAACAATTTTTTAAAATTCCTCTGAGTATGCAAAAGAAGCATGAGCTAAATTTGGAAGAAGACGCACTTTCTAATTTAAAGTTCACCGAAAGAAGTGACACTGAATCTAAATGTTATGTCACTGAAAGAGTAATTTATGAAGCAAATGCCTTAAAACACAAGACCTTCACCCTTTAAATAAAAGTCTTCAACAAACTCAAAAGTGTATTGTTACACACAAATTCAGATATGTCTGATAATTTCCCCCATGATAAAACATATCACTCCCCAGATCCAACACGAGCCTCATTACATTCATCCATGGACATGCCCACATTCCATTCTGGTCAGTTAGAATACTTGTGAGTCAGTATATCTTCAGTTACTATGAGCAATGGGTCACGACAAAAGAATGTGGTTTTGCCATTCAAACACACACGAGTCTTCTATTGCCTTATATTAGATCCAAAAATTTCAAAATTACAAAAAAAGTTAAAGCAGATAAGCAAAAAACTTCCCTAACCTGTAAAATAAAACTAATAATCACCAAAGATTATTAATTTAAAAGAAATGATGTATCTAAAGTACATAAACTCAACAGCTCAATAAATGTAAGTCACCCTTGCTTATAATAGTGTATTGGAAATTTAGGGGTTCTTTTATTTATGAGGCATATTCCTTTAAATATCACACCTCCTTCTTCAAGTAGTAGAGGCATAAAAAAAACTGCATAATTGAGAAATAAAATGTTCCACAAGGATGAATCTAAGATAACTGAAGCTTACAATCCTTAAGCAGTTTCTGCCACACACACCTCAAATCATTTTTGACAGAAATTTTTCTGGGATATATGACTGATTTCTCTGCCTTCTTAAACAGAGCAGACTTAACATAAATTGATTTATTATTTTCAATAAGCTCTAGCAGCATTCTTTCTCAGGTCAATATACAAATTTTCATTTAACTCTAGAAAATAAGACAAACTCCATTCAAAACAGTAACAACATATTTGTTTGTTTACTTACATCACAAGAAAAGATGCTTTACAAAGTATTTTAATTGTAGCTTCTTCTCTTTTAAGGTTCCTACATAGAAAGTTCTGACTTGGCACAACTAGCTCTGGGTTTACCTATTCTAGTCTTGGACTGGGATGACCATCACCCATGAGTAGATCTTCAGACTAAGAGGCTAACACCAGTGTCATGAATAGTGAGTTTATGGTTTCAAATTCACCTAACAAGTACAACAACAATCACTAACACTTACAAAGCACTTAATATAAAGTACTTTCAGTGTCTGCACACACTAACTCATTTTCAAAACTTTATTTGGTAAGTTCTGTTTTTACTACTGTTTTACAGATGAAGAAACTCAGGCCAGCCCAGTGGCTTAGCGGTTAAGTTCACACGTTCCCCTTCGGTGGCCTGGGGTTCACTGGTTCAGATCCTGGGCGCAGACCTAGGCACCGCTCATCAAGCCATGCTGAGGTGGCATCCTACATAGAGCAACTAGAAGCATGCACAGCTATGACATACAACTATCTGCTGGGGCTTTGGGTACAAAAAGGGAGAAAAGGAGGAAGATTGGCAACAGATGTTAGCTCAGGGGGAGGGAGGGAGGAAGGAAGAAACATTGCTAAAACATTCTAACAGTTACTGTTGTATGTAATTACTTGTTTGTAAAATAATTTGCACCGAATGGCTGTCTTCTATACTAATCTGGCAGAATGTCATCGGATGTGCTTGATGTTAGGGAAACATCTCTCTGAATAGGAAAGAACAGTCCTACCTTCATAAAGTTCACATTCTGGCAGGAAACCCAATCAACAGGTAAATGCAAGTGAGATGAGCACTGTGAAAACTGATCTCCCCTCTGCAGAAGGGAGATCAAACTCTGAGCTGGAGGGTAAATCAGAGTTTGTCAGGCAAAAAAGGCAGCAAGAGGGGCCGGCCCAGTGGGGGTGCATAGTGGTTAAGTTCACAGGCTCCCCTTGGGTGGCCCCAGGCCTGGACCTACACACCACTCGTCAAGCCATACTGTGGCGGTGTCCCCCCATATAAAATAGAGGAAGATGGGCACAGATGTTAGCTGAGGGCCAATCTTCCTCAGCAAAAAGAGGAAGATTGGCAACAGATGTTAGCTCAGGGCTAATCTTCCTCACCAAAAAAAAAAGGCAGGGAGAAGAAGAGGATGCCAAGAAAGTACCAGTGCCAGCAGGGAGAAGAACCAAGGCACCACAGCCTTGTCTGAGGAAAAGAGAGTTTAGGATGGTGGTAGCCTTTCTCAACCAGAGTTACCAAGAGAATTAAGCCCTAATGCCCTGACATCAATGTAACGAATTAACATCTCTCCTATGCTTGTAGGATGTCATGGTTATGAATCATCTTTGGGAAAACTGAGAAAACAGTCTCTCAATTTTCTGTGTTCTATGGTTCTGATAAGGAACTGTGGTTGAGAAAGTCATTTAAACTGACTTTCAGTCCTTTTCAAACAAGGAACTGTACCAGTTCATTTCACTGTGCAAAAATGTCATGAATGCTATAATTAAGCACCTAATGGTTGGAACCAATTCAAATAGTTCACTCATTACCAATTAAGGAAAAGATATCAAAGCTGTTTATTCCAACCGCAACTGATCTAGATTTCATAATATAAACCATACATATTACATCTTACATATTTCTGAGCACACTCTAAAATGAAAGTTTTCTTTCAAATAAAAGTATCTTTCAACTGAGATTTGTACTAGTTTCAGGACATTTTTACTGAAGCTATGAATGAAGTACAATTTTCAGCCAACTCTCAAAATGCTTTGTTCCTGTCAGTTACTTAGGAGAATAAAAAGAATATTCAGAACCCATAGGGCTAACATTTTAAGGAATCCTATTCTAAGTTAGTAACATAAAATAATATATCCTTTTTAACTTCAGAGTATGTGCAAAATATATAGTGCATGACCAGCCCTATTCTTTAAGCTAATACAAAAATGTGTTCTGGATTTTTCTGTTAGAATCTTTAAAAGTAAGGTGAACAAACTGATATTTTCCCCCAAGATAATTGAGAGTCTGAAACAAAAATAAATACTGTTGTATTCGAATACAACTCTGTTGAAACTTTTAATATCTTAGACTTAACTTACGGAATTGTAACTACATCTCCAAAAAAGAAAGTATTACTACTCTCCATAGCATTTAACTTTTTTAATCTACTAGAGATATTTTAGGCCCCCCCATTTAGTTGTTGACTTTGCAACAACTCAAAAATAGCAGTTTGAAACTTGCACAACAACCTAAAGAGGAACTGTCCTGACAGAAAAGGCAGCAGACAACTGGCAACACAAAACTCCTGATTATGTCAAAGAACATTCTCAACAAGAAGTTAAAGCTAGAGAAATAATCGACACAATAACAACGTAATTAATGCACATTCAATTTCCAAAGAACAAAAGATGAGTTAAATATTGCTGTAATGTTATGCTCCATAAACACACAAAAAAGGTTTATGTCTTTACTCTGGTTCTTTAAATCGTAGGGCAATAATTTTGGTTTGTACATATTTGGCTAGCATTGTTTCCTTCCAATTAAAGTGTCAATCCCGGCTATGACATTTCTTCGCTAGGTAGCTGAGCAATGGAATCTGAAGGAACTACTGACTTCGTAGGAACGGATGTAATGGTTTCAGGCACCGGCTTATTTTAACCTTTTGCTGTCATTTCGTTAACAGCATCCTTAAATGCATAGCTCCTCTGCGGGTCGCATGAACCCGGCAAATCACATTCCATTCCATTTCCAAGCGGCGGTTGCACACACAGCACTGAGTCACTAGGGCACCCGACTCCACCCTGCTCTGACTCCCAGCAGGACCTGTTCTGTCAGGCCCCAACCTCACTCTCCCGGGGAAACAGGGCTCCACTCCAGAAGGGCATTATAATAACCGGGATTAATAGGTTTTTCACTACCGCCATTCGGGACACACTCAAATCTTTCCTCCCACAGCTTCATCTGCAGGACAAGAAGAAAACAGCCATCGAAACGCAGCCGCGAGCAGGCGGCAGCCGCAGCACCCTCCCGGCTTCGCCAGCCCGACCCCCGCACGCACACTCTGCGCACGCGCGCGCACGAGCCCTCCGCCCGGGGGGCCCAGAGGTTGACAGAAGGTGGGGAGGGTGAGGGCCTAGAGGGGTCATGGCTGGCTGCGCCCGCAAGGTTTCTCACCTCCGTAAACGGGTCCATCGTCCTGGGGTTCGCGTGTCGATTGCGAGACGACGGAAACGGTGGTTCAAATTCAGAAAAAGAAAAGTGAGTCTTGGCTCAGTGTGTCACTTGGAGAAAACAAGGAGTCTGGGACGAGGTACCTCTCCCAACCTTCTCTCTTCTTCCCCTCAGCCTCCAGTGTCAGACTCGGCCTCCTGCGGCCGTTCAAATTTGAATTTCAGCGCCCCGAACTGCGCGCATGCGCCTGGGGCGAGGCACGCCTCTCCCCGCCCCGGCGCTCGGTCACGTGGCCTCGCCGGGGCCCGGAGGTTCCCGTGGGTGGCCTTGCCTGCTCTTCCTAGTCGCAGCCTAGCCCAGGCGGCCGGGATCGGGCGGGAGGTGCAGCGCTCCCGGCACTTCAACCGCCTCTGATCCCGAAGCCCCACCTCCAACTCTGGCTCACCCCACCCTGTTTAAGCGGATCCCTTCGCACCCGCTGTGCTTCGGCGTTCCCGCCTTCTTTTATTCCTAAATATAGGATTAAGAGCCCTTGAGTTTGAAATCCCCTCGGCCCCTTGGCCTTGATTGCTTTCTCTTCATCCGCCGCTACTTCACCCTAAGGGGAACTGCAAGTTTGGCCCTCCTGAGGGGCAGGTCTGGGGGGCCCCCCCGGACACTTGGGGGTAATGACCAGTGTCCCATCTAGGGCGCTGGAGGCCTTTCTCATCGGGAAAATAAGGCTAACATTATCAGAGTGGAGTTTATATACAAAACTCCTGTGGTGCTTCCTATTTTAAATCTCATTCAACTGCATATAATGTTAGAGCTGGAAGGATTCTGAGAAGCCATCCACTTGAATACTTCCTGTTACAGCTGAGAGAAGGGAGACCCTGAGACATTAAGTAACTGGTCCAGGAGAAATGAAAATTTCATTCTTAGCTCATGGTCCGGTTTCCACCACTAGCTCAAGTGTGTCACATGATTATTCTTGATAGATTACTCAGAATTGTAGAATACGTTACATAGTCACTGTATCAGACTCATTTCTTATTTAGCAAGTCGGTGCTGGAGCTTGTAAAGACTTGTTTTTCTGAAAAGTCATGCCATGTAGATTACAGAGTGATTGCCCAACGGCTGAACAAATCAAAACTATTTCTCCCAAGTAAGATGTTTCAGTATATTTAATAACGTTTCCATCTTAGCACTTAGTAAACATTACAAAAAGTATTTCACCAATAATATCTCTAATTTGAATTTTGATGCTATAGGTTGTAATGAAAAGAATTCTGAGTGTGGGGTAGGAAGAAATTGCTTGGGGTCTTGACTTTACCAGTACCGTGTGACCTTAGGCTTTAGGCAAATGATTTAACCTACTATTTTTTTAAACCTTTTGGGGAGTCATGGACTCCTTTGAAAATACAATTAAAGCTGACCCTCTACCTAGAAAAATAGCCACTCAATCATAACCTATTTAACATAGAATTTCATGAAGTTCATGGTCACAAGGTGAATCTCTGATTTAGCCTCTTTGGATTTTAGTTTACTCATCTGTGAAACAGGAATAATCAACTGCCCTGCATTCCTTAGGGGTGTTAGGAGGATCCAAAAGCCTTCTGTAATAAGTAGTAAAGCACTATCCAAGTGTTTGGTTTATCGAACTATTAATATTTAACTCAAAATATCCTACTTATGAGCCAAAGAGAAAAGATACTTGAATTCTATTCAAGTACTAGACAGGAATGAGGTGTGTATATTGGGGAGGAGGGGAGGTGTGTTTTAAACAACATTGGAAAACGAGTCATTAGAAATTTATGTAGCCTGTGCCTTCCGGCTTTGGCCTCTGTGAGCCTTAGATTCTCTATAACTAGATTCTAGTCAAGACTAACAGAGATAAATAAAGCACATAGCACAACATAGCTACTCAAAACATAGTTTGTATTTCTTCACAATCCCCCTGCGTCTTTGGTCTTTACCCTGATAATGGTGATGATGATAGCAACCACCACAACAATAACTACAGTTTGTTGAACACCTACAATGTGCCAGAAACTGCTAGATACTCAAGTCTACTGGAGTACTGCAATTGTCTCCTGACAAGTCTCTATTTCCATTCTTACCCCTGGTAGTTCATTCTTCAGTTTATAAGTTGAATTACTTTCCTCCTTTTAAACATCGTGTTATATAATATTTCCAGTTTACAAAAAAAGTAGTGAATGAAACAGATAACCATGCCCACCACCTAGCTTAAAAAATATATAATCTTATCATTGAAGTCTCTGTGTTTGCCTCCTTAATACCATTCACCTTCCGCTCTCCAGGGGTAAAACTATCCTGATTTTGATGTTTATCATTCTCATGAAATGTATGTACTTTTGTTATATCTACATATATCCATAACTATATAGTGTTTTACATAAATTTTATTTTCACTGTACATATCTTTCTGCAGTTGTGGTGGTTTTTTTGCTCAAAATTCTGAGATTCATCCTCACTAATAGCTATGGCTGCATTTCATCCATTTTCACTGCTGTATTCTATTGTATGAATATACTGGTAATTTATGTATTATCCTGTTAATGAACATTTAGCTCATTTCCAGTTTTTCATTCCAAAGATCCCATGATTCCATGAATATTTTTACATCTCCTTATACACACATGCAAAACTTTCTCTAGAGTAATATACCTAGGAATTAGAGGATCATTTCAATAAATGTATTTCAATATTATTGCCAGATAGTAAAAGTAAATTGCTCTTCAAAATGATTGTAATAATTTATACTTCAATGCTGGATATTTTTTAGATTTTGCCATTCCTGTTGGTATGCATTTCTCCTATTACTCATGAAAGTGAACATCATTTCATGTGTTTGTTGGCCTTTTGATTTTCCTTTTCTGTGAATTTCAACTCCATATCCTTTGCCCATTTTTCTTTGCGGTTATGTGTCTTTTTCTTATTGGCTTTTGTTGATTGTTGACTATTTTCTGGAAAAATAACCCTTTCTTGGTTTTTTGACTTGCAAATGCCTGTTCACAGTTTATGGTCTTGTCTTTTCACTTTAGGGTGTCTTAGATGTACAGAAATGTTTAATGTTAATGTAATTAAACATATATATTTTTTCCTTTAGGGTTTCTGCTTTTTCTGTCTCAAGAAATCCTCCCTACCCTGAGGTTATAAAGATGTTCCCCCATACTTGCTTCGAAATATTTTTTAAGTATGGGTTTTCATGGTTTTCTCTTTAAATTATCTGCATTGATTTTGTTTTTCATATGGACAACCAAATGTCTTAGCAGGAGTTATTTGATTGTCCATCCTTTCCCCCACTGACCTGTAAGGCCACTTTTGTAATAGACCAACTTTTCATATATATATAGGTCTATTCTGGAGCTCTTTATTCTGTTCTACTGGTCTATTTGTCTATTCCTCTCCCAATATCGAACTGTCTTAGTTGTAAGTGTTGATATCTGGTAGGGCAAATTAAAAATTGACTTGGCTAATTTTGCCCCCTTGTTCTTCCATATAAATTTTAGGGTCAGATCATCAAGTTCCACAAAGGAAAAAAAAGTCTTCTTGAGATTTTTAATTGGAATTACACTGAATTTATCACATAATTTGGAGAAAATTGACATCTTTGTGATACCAAGCCTTTCCATTCATGCATATGGCATATGGTATATCTTCATTAATTTAGGCTTACTTTAATATCTTCCAAAAGTGTTTATAATGTACTATTATAATATATAATGTGAATAATGTACTTGTAAAGATCTTTAAACTCTTTAATTTATTCCTATGTATCTTTCTTGTTCTTGTTGCTTTTATAAATGGTATCTTTTTAATTATATTTTTAAACTGCTACTGGTACAATATATAGGAACAAAATTGATTATTGCAAACCAACTGAAGTATCTTATTAGTTTTAGTAATTTATTAATAGAAAAGGATCTTTTTAAAATGTAAATTATGTAGTGTCAATTCCCCGTTCAGAGCCAGTTTATGTCTTCCATTGCAACTTGAATAATATCCAGATTCTCTACCATATCTACAAGGCCCTACATGATTTGGACCCTGCTTGTTTCTCCTAATATCCTAATATCCTCTGAAAAATCACAGTACTCTCCATTTTTTTTTCACTAGGCTCCAGCCTCGTAGGCATTTTTTCTGGTCATAAAAAATTGCCAAATTCCTTTCTGCCTCAAGAACTTTCGACCACCTGGACACTATTCTTCAGATCTACCCATGTCTGACTCCTCATTACTTGAGTCTAAGCTTAAATGTACTACCTCCTCAAAGAAGACTTCCTTGATCAAGTGGCCACACCCCTCTTCTCTGCCGCCCCAAGTCACTTTCCATCCTGTTACTCTGATTTGTTTTCTCCGTTGCATTTACCACTTACATGGAATTATTTTAGTTACGTATTTATGTTTATTATCTACCTCTCCTACTAGAGTGTAAGCTGTGGAATGGCACGGACTTATCTTGTTTATAGCTGTAACCCAGCGCCTTCTGGGCACACGAGTTCAATAGATATTTGTTGAATGAATGAGTGTAAGGTAACTATTATTCCTATTTTAGAGATGGAGAAACTGAGATAGAAAGAGGCTAAGTGATTGGCCTAAGACTATCACCTAATAATTTGAACCAGAGCTGCCTGACTTCAAATCCTAGTCTGTTTATGCTCTTGACATTTTAATTAATTTATTTATTTTGATCACCCAAGACATAATAATGAGGTAAATGTGCTCTTGAGCTATATCTAAAGTGCTGAATAAAGAGCCTCCATGTTTTTCTCTTGGAATTGCTTTCTTAAAAAAAATTTTTTTAACTATTAAGTTAGGAAAGAAAATATATAAGCTATATTCACATGATTATTAGCAATACAGTCTGGCCTAAATGATGTTAACATTTATAAAGTCATCAAAAGTGTCTTCCCTAGTTATTTAAATAAAAACCACAACTTCCCCAGTTATTTAGGTGAAGACCACAGCTTATTACATTAAGAATAGAATCAAGGCTCTGAAGCAGAGGTAACTAGAGATTAAAGGTGGCTCTAGTAAATGAGTAGTATTTGTTACTTCTAAGATCTTTCCTTTTCAACAAAGGAAATAGTAATCATATCTTTCTCACATAAAATTGTTGGAGGGCTGAAAAATACAAAAATTCGAAAACATTTACTTCAATAAGGACGTGCCAAATGTTATATGCTTATACTTAATTTTTCAAAATACATTCACACACATTCTCATTTCATTCCCAAAATAGTACAATAATGTAAATATTCTTATTTTTACAGGGAGCGAAAAGGCCAAGATCTAACCAGAAGGAAGTGCCAAGAAGGATGAAAGTCAAGTTGTCTGCTTCAGGTTATCTGGCTGAAGGGCCACTTCTTTTACACATTTATCATAATGAAGAAATAAGAACCATCAAAGGATGTTATATACATGTTACTGAAAAGGGCTATTTTATTTGTTACAAGCTTTGCAATTAATGTTCCCCAGCATCACATTTTAACGGTCCTTAGCATCAGAGTTTTTTTCTTTTCTAATTTAATCAATGAAAATATTTCATATTCCAGAGTGAAGAAAAACAGATTGTGCTTTCTGAATTATTTCTAAATATTGTATTGTTTCCAAAACCAATACAACTACAGACCTATTTCCTTTATTCAATAGGCTAGTCTCAAAATCTATACAGCTTTGATCTCCTTTTTACCTTCTCAAGTGGTTAATAAGGGTATTAAGGAAATTCATATTTAAAGAACCACAGTAATTCCTTTCATAAAGAGGAAGAATTTTCTTATGTACTTATCACACTATAATTTACATATTGATAACTTTACTTTTCCATACCTAGATTTCTTAAAGCTGTATTCACAAAACCTATTTTTTAATTTTTGAATAGTGCCATATTAAAGTACGTCTTAAATATTACAAAACGGTAGAAGCAGTGTTTCTTAAACATCAAAATCTCTTTATTGATGTTTATTGAACAGCAATAAAATCTTCTCCTTAAATTTGATACAAGGAGAAGGTTCATTGTACTCCATTGATGTCAGTCATGAACTTCATGTTCCAAACACTTCAAATCTTTCTCCTCACATACTACTTGCAGACCATGATTATCCTACTCTCTCATTAACCCTTCCAAATTTTGGCATTTATGACATCCACTTTCACTGTCCTCTTCCCTGCTTCTCACAGTCTGCCACCATCCCAGTCTTTGTCAGCACTGTTCATTCCTGGCATGTAGTAGGCCTTCAAGAAATGTTTGCTGACAAATTCTCAGTGACCACACTTCTACACCCTGACCTCACCATTCCTCAAACCTTCCAACTATACTGACCCCCTCCTCTCTTCTACTCATCCACCACATGTATGGCCACATTTGGATGCTAATCAACACTTGGAAGTGCTCCATCTCCAAGATTTCAAACCCCAAAACTGGCTTCCTGATTGTAATCTCAAATCCTTCTCTCTTCTCCACTGCTGCTCACTTCTACTAAACCTGCAAGCCCCCCAAGCCCTAACATTCAGTCCATTCTCCTTTCCCAACTTTTGGTCAAATTAAAAATGTTATAGCTCGTGCTTTGTAGCCAGGGCCATGTATTAGCCCTGACCTCCCACCTTGCACTTTTCTATGAGGCCACATGCAAAATAGTTCAATCTCTTCTGAAAAGGAGGCCAAGAAAAAAGGGAGTTTAAAAAAAAAAAGAGTAAAGCTAACAGGGATCACCTTATTCAACCCCTTAAAATAGTAGATGAGGAAACAAGAAGACTGTGACTAGTCTAAGATTTCCAGAACCTGTCATTGGCCCTTCCTAGATGTCCCCCCTAAATGCTGCCCAGCCTTCTTTATGCCTCACTTGCTCCCCACCCAGCCAGACCCCAAGGGAAACCATTTTAATATCATTCTCCTTGGCCCCTTGTCCTTCTTGCTGCATTTAACTTGCCAATCTCTAACCTTCTACTTTTTCTGTTTTTCCTGGCTTGTTGAGCATTGAGGCAATTCCATTTCAAATTTATCCCACCTAACTAGACCTTTAATGTTGCTCAGAATACTTTCATTCTTTTCCATTTGAATCCTTACCAAATTCTCTATCAATTTCCCAACCCACCCCTTTACTCTGCAAATGACTTTACCACCCACTTTGCTTAGTGGAAAGCTCTCAAAGAATAGAACTCAATCACTTCCCTGAACATACCCTGCTCTTTGCTACTTCTATGGCTTTCTCACCCTAATCCCTCTACCAGAATGCCCCACCAACACCTTTGGATGTCTAAATATGAATACAGCTGAATATCATGTCTTATAAGATTTCCCATCTAGTCCACAGTGAGGTCATTTTCTACCTTAGCACTCAGTTTGCACCACTTTATTTTGATATGATTTCAGACATAAAGAACAGTTGCAGAAGTTTTATACACATACACATAGAGAGAGAAAAAAGTAGAACAAAGAATTCCAGGATGCCCTTCAGCCAGATTCCAAATATATTAATATTTTACTCCATTTGCTTTCTCTTTCTCTCTCACTATCTCTCTCTATACACACACACACACACACATATATACATATACATACATATACACATATATGTATATGTATACATACATACTCTGAAGTATTTGGGGTAAAGAGGCATCATGTCTGTAAACTACTCTTAAACAGTTCAGAAAAAAAGCCATATGTATATATACATACATACACATACATTGTACATATATATGTAGTTATAGTTATATAGTTATGGATATATTACTCTCATACATGTGTTGGCTCCTCTTCCTCTGCCCCACAACTAAATGACTAAGAATTCTAAATTCTACCCTGAGCACTCTTGTCTACATACCCACACTCCCTAGTTGATCTCATCAGTCCCATTGACTTGAAATACCATCCATATACTAATGGCTCCCAAATTTATTTCTTTAGCATGATCTTTTCCCTGAGCTCTGAAATATGATATCCAACCACCTATTTGAAATCTTGACTTGGACATCTAAGTGGCATATTAAACTTAACATATCCAAAATAGAATTTCCCCACTAAAACTATGCTTCCCCAATCTTCTCTATTTCCATAGATGGCACCGCTATGCATCCAGTTGCTCAAGCTAAAAACGTAGAGGTCATGTTCCATTCCTTCTTCCTCTCCTCCTACTCTATCCAATACCCGCCTTACTGATCAACTCTGACTCCTAATATATCCTTGGTCTTCTATTTCTCTCCCTCTCTACAGCTTCCATTCCACTCTAAGCCATCATCATCCTCACTTGGCCGACTACAAAAAAGTCTCCTGTCTGGTTTCCCTGCTTCTACTCTCACCCTCTTATCCACTGTCCTCAGAGCAATCAATACAGTCTTTAAAAAAAATAAGCCATACATGTCACTGCCCTGTTTAAAATCCACCAGTGGCTTCTGATTGCAAAGTCCAAACTTTTTTCCCTGGCTCTTGCCTACCTCTGAGATCTTTTCTCCTACCACTTTTCCCCAGCTCACTGGACTGCAACCATGCTGACCTTCATATAGCCCCAGGGTCACGTCAGGATCATTCCTATCTAAGGGCTTTTGCCTTTGCAATTCCCCCTACCTAGAATTCTTGCCCCCCCCCCAAATTTCCTATGACTGACTCTTTTTTATCCTTCAAGTCTCAGCTCAAAAGTCACTTCCTTAAAGAGGCCTTTCCTGACCCCCTTACTCTAAGTCACCATCTAGCATACTTCCCTGATTTACTGTACTTAGTAGCACCTGTCTGTATCTGAAATTGCATCATTTGTTAACTTGCTTGTTGTTTGTTTCTTCCACTATAACATACATTTCAAGAGAACAGGGACTCTATCTGATTTACTCACCACCGCATCCCTATGTACATGCTCAAGGACTGGTTGATGTATGTACATCATGTTTACATATGTATGTATGCACTGTCAGTAAGTTCTCTGAGGGTAGGTATCATGTCTTTATCATCATCTTTTTGCCTCATATACAGTAGGAACTTAACATCTGTGGAAGGAGTAAATTAAAGCACATCTTGGTTTCTTCAAAATATAATTAAGATGGGCAATATTTTTTTATCTGATTAAAAAATATTCTTCCTCCTCCAGTCATGTACAGCAAAACATCCTATCAAAAAAACCATCAGTGTTTCCCAGGATTTTTGTGCTGTTCTGACTATTTTCATTGAGGTGAAAAGGCGGAGGCAGTTTCACAAAGCATTCTTTTGTTTGACGTCCACTTAATGCTTTTCATTCTTCTGAAAAAGACATACTGGAAACATTCCATTCTTCAAATACAGACATTCTGAAAGCATTCAAACTTCACTGAAATTTTTTTTTAAAAAGCCACGGAATCAACTATTCCCTGGATTTTTTTTTTATCTTTTATTAGTCAAGGAACATCGTTTACAGCTTGCCCTGAGGCTTCTGTTCATGCTTGTTAGAATCTGGGATATTGCGACTGGAGTTGCTCTGTTCTTTTATAATTGTGGGCTGCAGATTAATTTTCCTTAATTCATATATTTTCAATGACATAGAATTTCATAAATTGCTTCCAACAGAATAGGAAGGAAAGTCAGAAGTATTTTCTAGAAGCTTCTCTTTCCCCCATTCTTTTAAACTCTCATCTGAAATTTAAAAGTAAATGAATATTATTTTAATATTCTAATTCTTTTTTAGTTACTAAGATAACTTCTCCTTAAGAAACTAAAGTTTTTCTCAGTTTCAAGCATAATATATACTTGATCTGCTCTCAACAAAATGAACTTTTGCTGTAGAAAGTGAAATATTATAGTATTTGTCTCTCCACTAGCAATCAATACTTATTAGCAACCTTCACCCGTCTTTACCATCTCACTCTTCCTCTTTCTTGGCCTTTACTACCCAACTCACCCATTCAAGGTAAATAATCAGATCTGTTCTAAGTCTTTAAAAAGGAGAATGTTGATCTTTTTTCCTAAAAAAACCCCCAAAAGCTGATCCTCTCTGTTACAGAGATGTTTAAACCAACTTTTTTTATCCTGAAACTCAATTGACTATGAATAGTTTACCATGTGGCATGTACATGGAATATACAGATTAACATATGAGTTAATTAAACAAAAATTATTGATGAAATAAGAAAAATATCTTTTTATCCATAACATAAAAATCCCACCATACATAAAAGAACAATATTTCTATCAAAATACCTATTTTCTATCATTTGTGTATCTGAAATTGAATGGAAATCATTATTAAAGATATTCAGAAATCGAAATGATCTGCAATACAATGCTAGTACCGAACATAAAAATAACCATAAAAGCAAAATGAAGTATAATCGTGCAGTAGTGTAACTACAATGGCATTCTTGGCTATTACTGGAAAACTTGAGTAAAACATTTAAAGGGGGGGAGCTGCATCCTTAAAGATAAACAAATTATTAAAATCAGTTTTAATAAATTCTTAACTTTATTTTGCAATCAGTGTTTTGAAAATGGAGTAGTAACTGATAATCACATCAATTCTTTTGTCTCGATATTAATGGTTTATATAGAAACAGGTATAAAGGAAAGTTTCTCAGAAAGATGGAATTGTTCATTGTTCTGGAAGACATGTAAAAAAACAATGCTGACTCAAAAGCTGACAAGTAGACAGCTGCAGATGCTGTACCCAATGGAAATACTAAGCAGGCCTAGCAAAAATCAATAATTAACAAAGCAGATGCACAAAGCTTGATGAGGATGAATAATTGCATAGGCAGGAATGGTAAAAGGAGCTGATAACAGTACTAGTTTTGTAAGAAATTAGATAAACTCTTTGTTTTCATGAATTTGTTAGCAAGAGTACTTCAATACCTAATAGTACATAAAGAATATCTGTTAAAAATGCTTTGATTAAATTGATATGCACCTTTATATAGTACTTATCACTAAAGATATTTAGAAATCAAAATGATCCACAAGAAAATATTGGTAGGGTGAACATAAAAATGAATTTAAAAGTAAAGAATGAAATAATATTCTGAGTGGGTTACTACAGGGGTATCAAATTGTTTATTTTTAGAATTCTTAGGTTTAATGAAATGTTGAAGAGGGAGGTATACCTTTAGTGCATATCATTTTCTAACTTGTATTATATGTGTGCGTGTATGCATGTGAGTCTACATATATATAAAACCTTCCCTATGAGTCAGTAAGTTTCTTGAGGATAAGTATCTTGTCTTTTATGTACTCTAAAAGCACTAAGCCCAGTGGTTTGTATACAAATAAATACCTGTGGAATGAATAAAATAATACATCTTGGTTTCTTCAAAATATAATGAAAATGGACAATCTGATTAAGCATGCTTTAGTAAAAGCATTCAGAGTAAATTCTTTACACAGATGCTGAACATATGACTTGGAAACATCTTGATAGGAGTCTATTTTTTTGATAAATACGGTTCTTAAACTGCAGTGGCTTTAAAAACTAGAAATTTATTCGGGTAATACATGCATTTATAGCAAACTTGGAAAGCAGGTTTCAGAGTTTTAGGTAGATAAGGGAGCTAAGGAGGGTATAGAAGAAAACTGGGTATATAAGGGTCATTCACAGCCTTTTTCCTGAGGATATATGTTGCAAGAATAACTGCCCTTATGAATGCAAAGGATTCATTGCTCATTACTATATCAAGTGCTTATCTTCACCTGAAGATTTGTTCTTTATCTACAGGCCCATTTTATATCATTCTATTTTCTTTGAGTTGTCATTGAAAATGCATACTTTCTATTGTCTTATTCATTAATTCTACAGATAATTGATTGTGTCCCTACTGTGTGCCAGGCACTATTCTAGATGTTGGGAATATAGCAGCAAAAAAACAAAAATCACTGCCCTTGTGGAAGTTTTATTCTAGGGATGGAGACAGACCGTAATCAAGATAAATCAGTAAAATATATAATAAATTAGATAATGTTAAGTGGTAAGGAAAAAAAATAAAGCGGAGAAGGGGGATAGAAAATCTGAGAAAGGAGTGGAATTTTATATTGAGTGGCCAGGAAAGGCCTCACTGAGAAGTGACGTTTGGATTAAGTCCTGAAAGAAGTGAAGGAGCGAGTCCTATGGACATCTGGGGAAAGAGCATTCCAGGTGGGGGAAATCCCAAGTTGCAAGGGCCATGAGGTGAAACAGTGCTTGGCATGGTTGAGGAATATCAAGGAGGTCAGTGTGTCTGGAGGAGACCAAGGGGAGAGTAGTGGGAGATGAGATCAATGAGATGACAGGAGGCTAGGTCTTAAGAACCTCATAGGTAAGAAAGGAAGCCATTGAAGTGTTTTTCACAGAAGAATGACATTATCAGATTTTTTAACAGGATGATGCAGGCCACTGAGTTTTGATAATAAAGTGAAGAGGGCAAGGGTGGAAATACAGAGATCATTTAGGAGGCTTTAGCTATTATCCAGACTAAAGATGATGGTGGCTTGAACCGGCATGGTGGCAGTGGTGATAGTAAGAAGTGGCTGGATTCTGGATATATTTTGAAGATAGTATTCACAGGATTTTCTGACAGAATAGGATGTGAAGTTATTCACTATTTGTGATACAGTTATAGTTCCACTGTTCCCTCCTAATTGATGAAAAAGATACAAATTCTCATATGTTCTCTGTCGTTTTCAGAGTATGATATTCCTGACATAACTTCAACTTTTCTTTTGTTCCTGAGTTTGAAAACACATCCAGTTATTTGTGTCCTATCTCAACCTTGAGGAAGAGTAAAGAAAAAACGTGGCTCGGAAAATTTGGCGGTGCTAACACTTATCATATGAGCTCCTCCTAGACTGTAAGCTCCGCGGGACATTTCCCTTGTTATGTCCTCAAGGCCTGTCTCAGAACTTTGCACGCATGAGGCTCTCAAAAAATGTTTGTTGAATGGCATAGTCTCTACATTTCCCATGGAATAATAAACCGAAAAATAACATTCAGCCCCTATCAATTGCACAATCATAAATTTTGTATTTTAGTACAGTATTAGCGATACTATGCTGGTGTACTCATCTAGTAAATGTATTTGAGCTTCCTCAAATAATGAAGGTGCTCAGTATTACCACCTCAACCGAAAGTTGTTTTAGCTTTTTCGCACCTTGGAGATTAATTAAAGGGCGGAGGAGACTGGGTTTGCAATTGGCAGCTGGGGCTGAGTGTAATATCATACCACCCCTTTCTCGTGAAGCTACCGCAGTGTTAAGCCCTCTTGAACAGCGCACAAATGACTTTGGGGATAATCAGTCAAAATGCGTATACCCCACTGGCCAGAGACCCGTACCTGTTCCGGGGCCCAGCCCACAAGCCCCAGACGTGCGGGCCTGCGCTGTGCACGACGGGAGTTGTAGTTCCGCCCCCTCTTCCCTCGCTTCCGGCGAGCCTGGCCGCCGTCGCCGGAGCGCCCCAAGCGGCGCGCAGGTTCTGTCAAGCGCAGCGCACGCGGACGGCGATGAGCGTTTCCTAGCAACGGGGGAGCGGCAACGTCACAGCGGCGGGTTCTGAGCGCCGCTGCCCACCGCAGGGCTGTCCGGTGTACCTTCCAGCACCTGCTGGCTGGAGGGAGCGCTCCTGTCAGCGCTGTGTCTGCACGTCTTCGTCCGTCCTCACTCGCCTTACCTGCCCCAGGTCGGCGAGAGCAACCTCCCGCCGCGACCCCGCCTCTGAGGCCCGGGCCAGAGGGTAGAGGCGGCCTGGCCGGCCCTCGCCCGGCCCTCGTCCCCGACTCCCGCGGAGCCCGCCGCCCGGCGGGACCATGCTGGAGTCCATTCGCGTGACGGGTGAGTGCCGGGAAGGGCCGGCCCTGGGCTGGCGGGTCGGCCAGTGTCCGCCCGGCCGCTTGCAGCGGGTGTGGGGCGGGGCGGGATGCCGACCGGCCGTCGGAGGCCGAGGTAACGGTGGGAGGTGGGCTCCGCGCGCCTCTCTCAACCCGGCGCCCGAACAGTGCGGGGCACGCTGGAGGTGCTCGGGAAAATGTGCGGAGGGGGGAGAGAGAACAGTCCCCTTTCCTTTTGTCACTTACTACCAGTAAGCGCGTGCTGTGGGATCTAGTGAAGTAAATTATAATAGATGACTGGCCCTACAAATGTACAATCTAAATACTGCTAAATTCTATTTCAAAGCATATTAGGTATGTAACTAGACATTGTAGTGTACTAGGATGTGATTTCCTAGAATGTTCAGAAAAATCAGAGCTAAGCAAAAATATCTATCAGTATTTATCGTGTTTATTTGTATGTACGCTTTTAATAAGTCAGTGCGAACCTTTTGAGGTGATATTAATAGGTCACTTTATAATATGTATTACACCAAGCATAAGAATGGGTGTTTTAGACCCCAGATCAGAAAGTTTACTTGCCTTTTGTTATTTTTTAAAAATAACTATGGATATTAACCATTTTAAAATTATCTTATGTAATATTAGAATAATTTTCTAGGCCATTTCCCCAGCGTTTGGTTCTTTATAACATTTCTGCAAGACAGGGTTCGTGGTGGTCCATCCAGTGCCTACCATGGTGAAGAATAGCAGAGGAACAGAGAAATGCCTAATCCTCAAACTAGTGTCAAAATAAGGCCAGAATTTTTTTTTTTTTTTTTTTTTTTTGTGGGGAAGACCAGCCCTGAGCTAACATCTGTCACCAATCCTCCCCTTTTTTGCTGAGGAAGACTGGCCCTGGGCTAACATCGTGCCCATCTTCCCCCACTTTATATGGGACGCCGCCACAGCGTGGCTGACAGGCAGTGCGTCGGCGGGCGCCCGGGATCCGAACCAGCGAACCCCGGGCTGCCAAGCGCGAACTAAACCGCTGCGCCACCGGGCGAAGGCCAGAATTTTTAACTTTAAGGCATTGCAGTACCTAATAGACCATTTTTCTGTGAATTTTTAAATTGTAAAACTAAATTCCTTTCCAATGAAAATATTTATGGTCTTAATTTTATAATTTTAATTTTATATTTTATTTCATGTTCCGTGTTATAAAATGTGGAGCTGATTTTGTGCAATCATGACATTGCTATGATTTATCTCATTTTTTATGTTGACAGGAAGCATAAACAGTTACAGGATCTAAGATCTGAGACAAATTGGCATTAGATTTTTAAAAAATGTGATTTGATATAGACGCTACTCTTTCATCTTAAAATACAATGAAAATGTTGAAAGTCACTTAAAAATACCATACTTTCTTTTTGTCTTGGAGCAGGGTCTCTCAACCTTGGCACTATTAACATTGAATTAACGGATAATTTTTTGTTTTGGGGGTTGTCCTGTGCTTTGTAGGACGCTTAGCAACATTCCTGGCCTCTACCTACCAGATGCCAGTAGCAAACTGTGTGCGCGCGCACACACACACACACACACACACACACCCCGTTTTAACAACCAAAAATGTCTCCAGACGTTGTCATATGCCCTCTGTGGGCAAAATTACCGCCCATTTGAGAACCACTGGCTTGGAGAGAAATGTAGTCAGATTCTGTTAAAGGGAAGGTTATTAGATAACCATTTAGAAATAACATAGATTAATTTCCCCAAAGCATCACAATCATTGTAGAGAGATTATAATTATGATAGTATTAGAAAGTGGATATTCTGACCACCTAGCCAGCAATACGAAGTGGATCTTCTGTTTTACAGGAGAGTTGGAAATTTGAGGAGAGATACTTTATAAAATAGTAGACCTGCTCCTCTTGCCTCAACTCTTTTCTTGTAATTTAGTGACAATACACTTATCAATCAACTCTGCATGTTGCATACCTTGAGGTAGATAATTTGGCAGCGAATTTCTATAATTCAATAAAAATTCAAATAACCATTTGGGACAATTCAAGCCTCAAATTTACAGCCTCTTTTTTTTGGTGAGGAAGATTGGCCCTGAGCTAACATCTGTTGCCAATCTTCCTCTTTTTTTTTTTTTTTGCTTGAGGAAGATTGTTGCTGAGCTAACATCTGTGCTAATCTTCTATTTTTCATATGTGGGACGTCACCACAGCATGGCTTGATGAGCAGTGTGTAGGTCTGCATCTGGGATCTGAACCTGTGAACCCCGGGCCAGCAAAGTGGAATGTGCAAACTTAACCACTACGCCACCAGGCCGGCCTACAGCCTCTTTAAGAATAACTGACCAGGTCGTTTTTCAAAATAGTTTCTCCATTTCTTTTATATAGTGCTTGACTAGTTAAAACAATAGTTCTAGAACCCTATGCCCAGCATTTCACTGACATATCAGAAAGCCCAATTTGGACAGCCAGAAACTCTATGAAGAGAGTTTAGCTGAAACAAGCCCCCCATCCTTGCCCTTTGCTATCCACTCACTATTTATTGATAACTAAGAAGCCCATGTGTTTCTGTTAGCTGAAAAACTTGATTGCTCATGGTGAGAGTATGGATGGAAATGTGTTCTTTTGTTTTCAGCTTTAAAATAGCTATAAATGTAGAACAACCTGGTTGTTTTTGATTTTAGGACTGAAGCAATTACTTAAGTGTTTCTGAAATCATTTCCTGTATAATATCTTTCCCACTTTTGACTTATTAATGATTTAATATATTCTAAATAAAATGTCCTTGTGGAACTGCTGATTGGAAGAGTAAAATAAGAAAGATGTGTATGCTATATATGCTGTTTGAAATGGAATCAAATCAGAAAACGTTTCTTTGCTTTCTCATAGCTTTTTAAAGAAGATAGTTTATTATACTAAAGCCACTAAAATGTTGATTCTAGAATGTAGAATTAACTACTTAATGTTAAATTTACCTTGGAAATCAAAATTTAATGGTTCTAAATATTTTCCCATTTACATCATTCCATGGAGTATTTGTATAGGAGCTGAATATAATATTGAACATAATAATGATGCTGATAGTCAACACAGACTGCTTACTATAGGCCAGCACTGTTCTCAGCACTTCACATATATTAACTTTTTTGATCCTCATACCACTACTATGAGGTGTTATTATTCCATTTTACAGATAAGGAAACTACGGCACAAAAAGTTAAGTAACTTGGTCGAGGTCACAGTTACTAATAAACAGCCAAGATTCAAATCAGAGGAGCTCCATTCTAAAGCCCACGTTCTCAACCACTAGGAAAGTCAGAACCCTGTTACAATGACTGTATGCTGATTTAGCCACAAAATTCAACTTGAAGATCTCATTTAACATCAATGGTACATTATCTGATCGTTTACTCAAGGTGTTGTTTTTTAAGGTTTTACCACAGGCAATTCTGTAAATAATTTTTGCCTGGAAAGATCATATTTTACTTGACTATAAAATTGTCTTCAAAATAGGAAAGAAGACATTTAGCTCATTCAGAGAGTAACAAAATGCTGTCAGAAGCCATATAATATAAGATTATGTTAATGTACGATTTCCTACTGCCCATGTTTTATATGTGATATAAGAAGTGATTAATGTATCCTCTAGAAATGAAGCTCCATTGTAACAAAAGTGAATGTTTAAAAATACTGGAGACAAAAGTCTTCTTAAGCCAGTGTTTGGCCATATGGGATGAATATACTTAGGCACAAAGGCCCTAGGCACCTGCCATTAAAACTTGTCTTCTAGGACTGGCTCAGTGGCATAGTGGTTAAGTTCGTGCACTCCACTTGGGCGGCCCGGGGTTCGCAGTTTTGGATCCCAGGTGTGGACCTACACACTGCTCCTCAGGCCATGCTTTGGTGGCATCCCACATACAAAATAGAGGAAGATGGACACAGATGTTTGCTGAGGGCCAATCCTCCTCAGCAAAAAGAGGAAGATTGGCAACAGGTGTTATCTCAGGACTAATCTTCCTCACCAAAATAAACCCCAAAAACAAAACCTTGTCTTCAACATCATTCACTATTTCTTTTATGAAAAATCACACTGTCCAGGACGGTGTGATTTTTCCCTCACCTTCAGGCATTCAAATCCTGTACACTCTCTCTCCTCTCAGATCTTCTCTTCCCTTGACTACCTCTCTGGCCATCCTTTCATAAGCAGGGCAGTGAGTGAGCAAAAACAAACACAGATGTATACCATAATGGGGCTTATAATTTCAGTGTTGGGGAAGGCCATTATACAAACAAATGTAAAACTGCAACCATGATAAGTGCTTCAAAGAACCTTCCAGAGAAGGTTTCCTGAACAAGTGATATTTGAACTGAAGGATGAGTAGGAATTAATCTAATGGAGAGAGGAGGGAAAGGCTCTCCAAACAGGGAAAGGCGTGTGAAGAGGTGTTGTGTCTGAAGAGAGAATGGTGAGCGTGAGGGATTGACAAAATGAAAGGAAGCCAGAGTGGACAGATTAAGGGGAAACAAGCAAGATGAGACCAGAGGTGTGGAGTACTTGACCACGAGTGACTTTGTATGCCATGGTTAGAAGTTTTGTCTTCATCCTCGGTGGAAAACCATGGGGAAGTTTGTTTTCTAACATGTTCACTGTTTTTTAGATGGTGTTTAATGCTGTTTCTTTTATCAAAACCATCATTTTCTCGGGGCTGCCTGGTGGCGCAGCGGTTTAGTCCGCGCTTGGCAGCCCGGGGTTGGCGGGTTCGATCCCGGGCGCCTGCCAACGCACTGCTCGTCAGCCATGCGGTGGTGGCATCCCATATAAAGTAGAGGAAGATGGGCACGGATGTTAGCCCAGGGTCAGTCTTCCTCAGCGAAAAGAGGAGGATTGGCAACGGATGTTAGCTCAGGGCTGGTCTTCCTCACAAAAAAAAAAAAACAAAACATCATTTTCTGACATTATGGAATACCCTACATATTTCTAACTGTAAGAAAACAAAATAGCACACAATAGTTTCTGACCAAAAAAACAACAGTGTCACGTTATTAGAATCATTGTTAGTAATAGAGTAACACTGAAGTGCTGCTAACTGGGACTGTGACATTTTTAGGAATCGTGAAGTACAATCAAGTTTCTCAGTTCCTGAATGACATTAGCAGTGCCTTTTCATCTCTCTTCTTCTTTTTTTTAACTTAGAGTGGAGAAACTATATTGGGTAATGTTGAATTTAGAGATATTATGATTAATAGATTGTTATAATGCAGACAAATTGGGCAATAAATGTTTTAAAGAGACTGATTTTTTATATACCATTTGACAAATTAAGGTGCAGCTTACATTCAGTAAAGTACACAAGTCTTAAATGTACAGCCTGATGAATTTGTACATATATAACCACTGCCCAGAACAAGGTATAGAACATTTCTAGCCCCCAATACCCTGGTACCTCCTCCCAGGTTATAACCTCTCCCTCAAAGGTAATCACTATTCTGACTTCTAATACCATAAGTTAGTTTTGCCTGGTTTTGAACTACATATAAGTAGAATTATACAGTATGTGCTCTTTTGATCTGGCTTTGCTCAATCTTGTCGGTAAGATTCATTTATATTGTTGCTTGTAACCTCAGTTTGTTCTTTTTCATTGCAATATAGTATTCTTGTTTTAATATACCACAATTTATTCATCCTTTCCAATGATAGACAAATCATTTGAGTTTTAAGTGAAGATGAACTATTTGATACAATTAAACTATTTATCTTGTTCAGGGATTATTTTGTTTTGCCTTTTCTTCAGTTTGTAATCAAGCAACCTATCGTTTTGTGGTTTAAAATTTTCCCAGGTTCTCAGGTTTCATAAGTATTAGTGAACCTTGTGAAATTGCCATTTTGTGGGTCAAAATTGGTTGAATGGTATTTTCCACCAGGCTTTGTTTCTAATGATCTAATCTTTCTTTCAGCTAGGGAGCTCGTAATCACTGTGAAACCTCACCTGTTCACAGTTGTGAAACACTAAGAGTTTAGTGAGGAGTGTTCCCCCCTCTCTCTCATTCCTTTAGATGGGGAACATGAGGTACTGATGGGTTTAGTGATTAGGCTCATATTACAGAGAGGTCATTGAAAGAGCTGGGAAAGGAATCCTGGTATCCTTTTCTCCTGTTCTAGATACAAATTTAGCTTTCATTGTGTTGGTAATTTCTGTATATTCACAAATAGGTGAATATACTGAGTATCAGTTTTAATGTAATATTATTCCCCTTTTTTCCCTCAATATAGGTAATCAAGTTGGGGTGAATGACTTCTTTGATCAACAAATTATTTTCATTTACTCCAAGGCTGTAGTGAAGCATATTGCTGATGGCTAAAATGTTACATTATATAGTAACTTTTAATATGAGAAAGTATGATTTTTAGTTACCTTATTACTTTCCCGAGGGAAAATGAGTGACACTTCCCCAAAAGAAGCCTGCTTATGCTTGAAAAAAATGTTAATTTTTCAGGAAAAGGGAGTTAGGAGAATAGGATGTTTTAATGAAATCTTCTTATTGGCCTTTTATTAGGTTCTTATGCATGTTTAAAAGTCATTTTTTTTCTTAAAGTAAACTATAGTATTTAAAATTACAGAAACAGTATTTTAGGTTCTCTAATACTTTTTAATACAACTGAAATAAGATTGAGAAATAAATTTATCTCTCTCTCATGTGAGTTATTTGAAGGGCCACCTGCCCCATTTTTATGAACTTCATGGGATATTAGCATTTGGCAGAATTAGAGTTTATTAAATAAGTACACCATTGGTACTCTCAAACTTTACTCATCAGCAGCTGGAGCTTAAAAAGGACTGATGCTAAGCCTCTCAGGTAGATAATTAGCAAGTGAACTGAAATGCTGCAACTGCTGGGGAAAAAGGGGTTGTGTTATGCACACACTGTCACCTCTCTCCCACCCTGCACTCCTGCTTGAATGTTTTAGCAAATGGGTTAGGACTTTATTTTAGTATCCAGAAGTGTATAGATTGTGTGAGATGGGTCAAAGTTATGAATTTAGAGGTCACTCATGCTTTATGACAAAACAAAAGAATTCTCTGAGCTCAGCTCTTTGGTCATAGAGCTGCTGAGTCTTAGGAACCAAAGAAAGCATTTTTACATTGAATATTTCATCTTTTAAAAAAATCAATACAATGTACATGTAATAAACCATCAAAATTAGGAATTCTTCAGAGTAGTTTTATTCATTGATTCTAATTTGTTATAACTTTTCCCCTTTTTATTATGAAACCAAATGAGAAAAGAACCTGATTACCTCCCTTTACCTTCTGGCTGTGCCTAGTCCTTACTCGACTTTTCTAGGCCTGTGATACCCTATTCTTAGTTCACTTGTTCTTTCCCTTTTAGTGTCCATTTCAGTCTTCCTTTCATTATCACCTCTTGTCTCCTAAATTTGTGGTGTCTTTTTAGGGAAACTGACATTGTTTGTGGGCATTTGGGCTGAAGCCTGTGTTCTGGTGTTCCTTAGCCTATGTTTGCCCAGCCTGCCCAGTTTTGACTATCAGTTGGCATCACTTAAGTCTGAAACCCCTTGGGAACTGGGACCTACCGGCCTGTGATGAAAGTTTCATTTGTTCTGTCTACTTTTTGCTGGTCTTTAACATTTATTGAATGGCTTCTTTGTGCAGTCAACCTTCCACATGACCCTGTGCAGTCTGGCTCCTACCTCTCAACTTGTACAAGTAGTAGAGATTTTATTTAGCCCCTGCAAGTTCATACTTTTAGACATCAGAATCCAACTTTACATGTTACCCTAGAAAATGTTAGCTTGAAGGACTTTTAAGTACCTTACATATTTGGATTGTTTATTATCCACTTTTGACTTAGTACTGTTTCTTTACCCTAAAATCTATGATTTCAGGGCTTTAAAAACTTACAAAGCGGCGCAGTGGTTTAGTTCGCACTTGGCAGCCCCGGGTTGGCGGGTTCGATCCCGGGAGCCGGCAGACGCACTGCTTGTCAGCAATGCCGTGGCGGCATCCCATATAAAGTAGAGGAAGTTGGGCACAGATGTTAGCCCAAGGCCAGTCTTCCTCGGCAAAAAGAGGAAGATGGGCACAGATGTTAGCTCAGGGCTGGTCTTCCTCACCAAAAAAAAAAAAAAAACCTTACAATTTAAGGCAGGATTTCTCTACCCTGGCACTGTTTTAGGATGAATATTTTTGTTGTAGGAGTCTGTCCTGTGCATTGAAGGATGTTTAGCATCATCCCTGGCCTCTACCCACAAGATGCCAGTAGCACCCCTCCTTAGTTGTGACAACCAGAATGTCTCCAGATATTACCAAATGTCCTCTGGTGGACAGAATTGCCCCTAGTTGAGAACCACTGGTTCAGGATCTTCCCTGTTATATTTCCAGCCCTACAGTGATCTCACAGAAATATAGAATGGTCCCAGAACTACAAATACCTGTTTATCTAGAATGGTTGGAGAATGGCATGTTTTAGGATCATGCCATTCATTCATTCATTTATTCAGGGTACATTTGTTGAATGGCTACCAGATACCATGCTAGATATTGGAAAGAACGAGATAAATGAAACATGGTCCTGGTACCTCTCTAAGTACATCAGTTATTCAGATTACCACGTCTTACTTTGGTGCCATGTCCTGTACAGAGGAAGAAAAGGTGCAGTGCTGTGCATGTAGCAGACTTAATACTGAATCTGTTGATAATTGAATGAATGACCATTCTGTTATCTATTGATAATAGAATGAGGATGGACTCTGTAATCAGACACACCTGTAGTCAGATCACAGTTTGCTGTTATTTTCTTGTCATATAACCTTGAGCAAATTACTTAACATTGCTGAGGCTTAAGTGATATATCATGTACAGTTTTTGGTGAAATCCCAGACTCACATAAATGTGTCAACAAATGGTGACTGCTATTATAGTTATTATGAATTATTACTACTTATTATAAAAAGGATACCTGAATGTCTAATCTTGAATGAGTGAGTGACAAAAAATTGAAATAAAATAAGTTGTGTCTTTCTTGGCAAGGCAGTCAGCTAACATTGAAATTACGTCTGTAGTAGGAGCCAAAGGTTGAGGTCTAGAGGTGTAAGGGTCCGTGAGACTTGGAAAAGAGAACTGGTCAAGAGAATCATAATATATCACATTTGCAGAAAGGATTTAGAAAAGGTTTATAAGCAGACTTGGTCAGAGGTCAGCTTTGTAGATAGGGCTTGGGCTGGAGTCTCGTTCGGATAAGCAGGATTTAAGACAAACTCAAACACATTGTCAGTTTAAAATAGAATCTGAAAGCTCTTAAGGATCTACCTGAAATCTCAACATCTATTTCTCTTCACATTGCCCTCTTCCTTCTCTGAACTCTAGGTTATTTGTCTATATCTTTTGTTTTTCACATTTAAACTTACACTCCCTTGTATTGTTATTGAGATCTTCCTAGGACTGCCTTGCCTTCAGAGCCAGATTAGAAGCTGATTGAAGGCCAGATGTTTTTCAGACTACCTAATTAGTAGTATTCCATGTATTTGTGGAATAAGAGAATGCAAATCAACAGTTTTAAAGCAGTGCGTGAGCAACAATTATCAAGTGATATTTACCTGTTTAAAGCACTTTGAGATCTAAAGGCAAAGCTGAGTTCTCCTTAATTTGCCATCTGATATAAAGATATCTATGTAATAGTAGTTATAATTTTCTTCAGACTTGGCAAGAAAAAACTTGATTTTCTTTAATTTTAACCTGTAGCCTAGAATTAAGACACTCAACCAATTAATATTGAGTGACATTAGTAAAACATGCTTGCACATACACATATCATTTATTTAATCTTTAGAATGGTTTTTGAGGTAGGTGAGGCAGTGTTGTCCTTTTACTGATGGCTACCTTTGTATATAGTGTCAGGTTTCAAGATTGTATTGGTTTTGAAAGTGCCTTGAATTTTACTTTGATATTGTTTATACCATTGAAAAACCTTATCCTTTCTATGAAATCCACATTCTTTGGTAGAGTTGAATATTCATATCATTTATATGTATTCTTTCACGTCTATATTAGACTTTGAACATCTAAATGGTTTGAAGCTGAGGATTTTTATAGATAATTTAGCATATGTACACTCATAGAAGTGACAGTGTCTAGCATGACCAAAATTTAGTAATGTATCCTTTTAATACTTAAAATGTCTTTTCTAAAGATGGTTGCAAAATTATAAAGTTTACAGAACCTTCAAAATACTTTTCATATAATAAGCAATTTGCTTTATCTGGTATTTTATTGTTTCTTTTGTTTTGATTTTGTTTATTAACACAGAAAAGCTTCACTGGCCTGAGCAAGAACTTGCTAAGAAGTCTATTCTAAATGCAGAAGAGTCATTGATCATTGACAGCACAAGAAGCATTTCACATTTATCTCCTGGAATACTGAAGGACATTTTCACAACCGGAACCAGTAGTTACAATGTCCTACTGCAGAGCAAAGAGGAGAAAAAGCATCATTCACAAAAACAGTCTTCCTCCACCTACTCCAAAAGATATAGAAAATCCAGCAAATCTCCTAGCTCTTCTCGTAGTAAAGATCTTCGCAAGATGAAAGCCCCAGTGCCTGAGATGAGCAGTGGTACCTGGTACTGCCTAGAAAGGCAGCCTGCTGTTTTCCTCACTAGCCCAGTGTCGAGTCCTGTAAAGTTTACACATGATATCTCTGTTACAGGGAGCAGCATAGTACTGCCACCTAAACTCAAAAACAAAGTCAAACGATGCCATTTCTCCACTCAGCCAAAGCCAAAGCCAAAGCCGCAGCCTCAGCTGTCTAGAAGTTTTGAAAAAGGAGATGACTTTTCTGGAAAGAAATTTTGTATCCTGACTGCTATAAAGCCCACAAACTTGGAGAAAGAAAAACTGAGATTCTTCAAGTCTGACTATACCTACAATCCTCAGTTTGAATATGCTAATCCTTCTCTGCCAAGTGTATTAGCCAAGCACAGCAACGCATCTGACCGATTTCTTAAGCAGGTAAAATGCTACTTCAATAGTGTTATTTCATTTATTTAACTAAAACAGTTATTTGCAATCTTATAAAAAGCAAGGAGAAAACTTTTAAAAATATTCCAGTTATTTATATGTTATAGTTAACTCCCATCCAGGACATGTAATTATGTGACATGAAATCTGGTGAGTGGCAATAGCTTATATGTAAACTACTTTGCATTAATCAAAATCTATAAGGAATCTATTATATAGACTGTGGCAGGAAGCAACTATATTATGAACGAAGCTTCAGATTCTGGTTCTAAGCTTTCAGTTGGAAGTAACAAGCCTGTCGCCCATTAGCCAGCCCATAGACAACTATCATGTAGCCCACACTGTTTGTGTTTTCTGTTTGATTTGGAATGCCTTAGCTGGAGCATGCAACCTCTGGTTCTCCCTGTTGTGTTACATTCCCAGCTTGCTTAGGCCGCTGTAGTCTTCAGACTTTTGGGGACTAGGTTTGAGACTTGCCCATGAATTTTTTAATGCTTTACTGAAATTGTTAATCATCATCAAATAAATATTTAAGCACTCATTTAAAGAAGAAAATAATGGAACTTTAAAAATTATCTTCAAAGTTAGCAAATCATGATGTGAATGATATGAGCAACACTTTCCAAATTGCTTGTTTTAGACACTTAGCACATAGTTTTGTGTGTTCCCGAGCTTAATAAACTTCAAAATCCACTTAAGTATTTGAGGAGAAATTGGCTGATGTTCACCTGCAGGGCATAGTGTTGAGATCATAAAGGTAGGCTTCATTTGGTTAAATGAACTTTATACATGTTTTTATAATGCATTAGGTTCAACTTGGCTTTGTCAGTGATTGAAAATCTGTTTGTAGGCTAGGTAAAACTGCATGGTTCTATTTGCCCTGTGGTGCATGCCCTATTTTAGCATTTTTGCCACAATACAGTTCTTTGGACTTGTGGCCAGCAGATTTTGTTGTTTATTATAAATGACATGGAATCTGAGCAGTCTTTTGAAGCTATTATGTAAAGCTTATTTTAAGATTAAAATAATTTTAATCTTGCTATTTATTTTCCCTTGTTAGAAGAAACCTTTTCTACTGCTTCTCTGTTTTTTTAATTGGCATTCGCTTTTTATTTAAATGTGCTAAGATTGTACTAAACACTAGTAAAAAGGTCAGCTATTCTTTTTATTCCTGTTTGGGCAGTCATTTTGTGATTTTTTTGTGTGTGTGTGTGGAAATTGCAAGTGATTGAACAGGGCTTTCCCTCATTTAAAATTTATGATAATTATAAAAATGCTATTTGCTTTTTTCCCTCTTAGTATTGAAAGAGATGGCTGAGATTTATTTACCAACATTCTTTAATTCGAAGTCCTACCCCAAGCCTTGCCAGTTGGGAAAGAGATTTCTCACCACTAGATCAAAATGAATGCTCTCTCATTTCCGTGGAAGGCAGTTCCGAAGCATCAGCAGCTCCACAGATTGAGAATTGACACTGCTTAGCCTGTGGCTCTACAATCCTTATTTTAACCCAATTCCAGCTTGAGGAGATAAAACCTATACTTCAGTTGCTTTAGACTTCTAAATAGCACCAGCAATCCTAGCTGGCTTGTACTTGAAATGCCGCCCTTTGGGAGAATACTCTCAACAAATGCCATTTTTACTGTTTAAACCACTTTAATCAAATAAAGGCGATTCATCAGAATAAGGCCTCCATAAAATATGCTTACATTCCTATTCAGCATCTGAGTGAATTATGACATGATGTCATACATCCTTCCCTTCCCCAGCTGTAACGCTAAAGCAGCAGCTTCAGGGCTGGTCTCAGGACTCAGAAACATGCTACACAAACAGACCAGGATGGCCAAGTAGCCCATTGGTCTCTGGCCTCCACCCCCAAGGCCTTGCCAACCCTAGCTAACAGTCTTCCGAGTTTCATGATCTGGCTCCTTCTAAGACAGGCAGTCTGTGTCATTGTTGGAGAGTGACTGTGGTCCTCTTTAGTGCAGATTGGCAGAACAATACTAAACTTTCCAGGCACAGATAAGTCTACCACAGTGGAACCAAGGCATCTCTTAGCCTCTGGTCATTTCTCCATCAATGTCAAGGAGTTCCAGGACTCATTTTTCCTGGTCCAGGCAGTAGGTTCCTCAGGAGGCACTCAGGCCCTTGATGTGGCTCATGGCCTCCAGCATGGGCTACAGGACTTGAATATAATTCCAGGTGGAGCCTGCTGAACCCAGCTCAGCCCATTGCTGGCAGCAGTGGTAGCCCTCAGCTCCCCCACCCTTGGGTATGTTTAAACTTGACATAAACTGAGAATGTCTGTTTTCTGTGGCTGTGGACCTTTACAGGAGAGTACTGCTTCCTGGATGCTGAAGAAGGGGTCTGGGATAAGAGAATGCTGAAAGCTGTCTAGGGTCATCCTCACCAGTGGGTCAAAAGTGGATCCTTAGTGGCACTCTTGAGAGTAAGCTGTCAGCCAGTGCACTTCTGGCCCTGCTTCCCGGTGGCTGACCATCCCTGGGAAACCTAGATAATCAAATCCAAATGGCTTTAGACTCAGCACATTGCTTTTTATTTTTCTGAGGAAGATTCGCCCTGAGCTAACGTCTATTGCCAATCATCCTCTTTTTGCTTGAGGAAGATTTGTCCTGAGCTAACATCTGTGCCAGTCTTCCTCTGTTTTGTATGTGGGTTGCCATCACAGCATGGCCGCTGATAAGTGGTGTGGGTCTGTACCCATTAACCGAACCTGGGCTGCTGAAGCGGAGCACGCAGAACTTAACCACTAGGCCACAGGGCCAGCCCCCAGCACATTGTTGAACAAGATTGGGGAATTAAGAGAATAGAAGGGTCTTCAGGGTGGTAATGGGAATCCTTGAACTATTTTCACTATTTCCAACAGTCGAATGGAAATTATATATTTACATGATAAAGCCAGTGGACAGCTTGAGTGACTGGTTTTCCACCTCTGGCTGGTATCATATCTCAGTGTAGGTCCTGGCTAGCTCATGCTAACTAGAAGCTCTGATTGATAGAGTGATATTTAATAACATTGGGAAAATAAGTCAACTTTTGGCTAGATAAGATAAAGGTTGAATTATTTTCTTATTTGTTAATAAAACTGGAGCAATGGGGATCATTAGTGGTTAGTAAATTGGGAACTTTTGTGTGAGAGAAGGAAGGCTTTGGGGTGTTTGGGTAGAGACCCTGGGCTGAGGCTACCCTCTGGCTGTCGGGAAAGAAAAGTTAGAGGAAGGTGTGCAAAAGTAGTTAACAGCAGGCCTGATTCTGCTGTCCTTAGAAAGGCCTGCTTACAAGATTAGCTCTAGCCTGGAGTCTGGGAACTTGACTGGTAGTTTCCTACACCGAAATAAAACTTTCCCTAAATGATAAGACTGGCTTGCTGTGCCTAAACTATGCAAACAGTATGTTTTATGTTGAACACTTGTTTTCCTTTTGGGAGTCTGGAATTTTAGAAGGTGCTAGGCATAGGGATGCTTAGGTGACCAGACCCCAGTAAAAACCTTGAGCACTGAGTCTGTAACACGTTTCCCTGGTAGACAACTCTTTACACATTCTTACAACTCAGTTGCTGGAGAAGTTAATTGCATCCTGTGTGACTTCATTGGGAGAGGACTCTTGGAAACTTGCTTCTAATTTTCTGCAGACTTTATTGGATATAAGAAATGGGGAGTGGTGGGCTTAAGTTGATCTCTTAAAGGGACTTACGTTCAAATTTTACAAAAAGAAGAAGAAAAAAACTCTATACTGTCCAAATATAACATCTTTGTGGGCTGTATTCACTGTCAGTTTGAGATTCCTGATCAGTTATAAGGTCTGGCTTCTCATAGCTTTGTAAAGGGCTGTTATGTTGCACAATTCCAGAGGGTGCCATTCACAAATTGAGCCTGGGCCTACATTTATACAATAGGGTTAATATTTACCATAAGCATGGGGTTCTTTTTTGACATCATAATACTTCTCTAACAGTTTTTAGTTGTATGATATTTATATAGAAGTTCTAGTAAATTAAGTGTATGCTAAATTAGAAATTTTTCATTGAGCTGGGGAAGAATGAACTGAAAAAGCATACTTGTTTTCCATATAGTTGTATTATTATGAAATTGTTGACACTGCCTTTTTTTCAGGACCCTTGCTCCTCTGTTATTCCATTAAAATTGCTTTGAAATTTAAGGACAGAATCACATGAACCATCAATATGTGACAAATGACAACTAGCATTGATAGCGTGCTTAATATTTGCTTGTTACTCTATATGCTGAGTATTTACACTTATTATTGTCTTTAGTTCCTCACATAAGGTACAATACTAGTAGTGTTACCAGTTGAAAAAACTGATCTGGAGAAGTGAAGTAACTCTCCCAAGGTCACATATATAGTCAGTTGCAGAACTAGGAGTCTATCCCAAGCACTCTGCTGTCTTCCACACAGTGGTGTGTTGGCAAACTAGCTCTCAGTTTCCCTGGTGTAAGTATAAATACTTCCACCATGACCAGTTCCAAGCAATGTAACATCAACTGACTTGCAAATTAATAAAAATTCGTTCAGCGATCACAAGCCAGTATGACCAGGCTCCAGCATACCACTGTTTCACAGAATGGTTTTAACCTGACTTTTCTAACCCTAATGACACCCCCTGCACCCAAAGGACACCAGATCAAAAGATCCTCTCACTTTGCTGGCAAGGATTCATGCCTTGGGTAGAAGCTGATTATAGGAACTTGGAAGATATTTTTTTGCTCTTTTTCATACACCTACAAAATATGATTATTAGTTACTGTTTTTTGAAAGCTTTAAGACGAGTATTTACCTTCTCCCTGTTATAGTACCCACCCTCATCTTTCAGTTACAGCTTCAATCTCAACTCATAGTACAGTGTTAATCAGTACCTTAGGAAGAGTGGCAAGGTCAAAACCAGGCTCCTGGTCTATAAACTGAGAAAATATACAAAAGAAGCAAATACAAGGGCTCCCCCAAAAGGCTATCCACAATATTATAGGTGGCTGATTTCTCTCTTCATGCGCCTCTGACTCTGCCAGGGAACAAAGCAGAAACATTCCTTCCATTACAGTTCCCATAGTATATACCTTTTTTCTGTTTACCAGCGTCCTCCCAATTGCATTTCACCTCTTTCCTTTCTATTTCAGGTGGAGTATATACAATCCAGAATTGACAAGAGGGTTAAAATAAAATTATTAAGTATCTTCAAACAAAACAAAATAATTTAAAATAGCTTTTGAAAATTCCTTTTATAATGAAGTAGTGTATACAGTGTTTTCCTATTCCTCAGACTTTATATTTTTCAAAATAATTATTTTGAAATAGTTTTTGACTACTCATATTAATAGAAGGAAACATTAATGTGGATCAGCTAAAATGGAAAGATTATTCCCTGCTTCCTCCCTATTGAACAGTTCTCATCAGGGCAGCCACCTTTGCTTTCTTGCTGTGACAATGCTACAGCAGCCAGCCGTGAGTAATTCACTAGGGTCGGTAGTGAGTAGTAAACGGAGTAATAGAAAAAGCCACAAACAGCGGCATGAAATGGAGATTGTAAAAGGAAGTGGTGTTTAAAATCAAGCATGTAAGTGAATATAAACCGCTGAATTGATTTATGAAGAAGAAAGCTTCTTGAACATTTGATTTGGATCCAGGCATCTTGCATCAGAACCTCTGGGGGAAAAGATGCACTTAGGAAAGATGAGGGGTTAAGTGTTGAGGAATGTTAGTATAGATGAAGAACAGACATTAAAGATTTGTAATTATTAGAAGAAATGTGCATATATTTGCAAAAAGTTAGTGTCAAAAACATACAATAAAATATCATTATCATCTTAGCATACCAAAGCACTCCATAAAGATGTACTTGTTAATCTTTACAATATCTTGAGACATAACCCTCTCAGCCAATATCAAAATGGATTTTAGTGTTTATAAGAATTACTATCTTAAATAAAAGATGTGTTAGACATTTAAATGTAACTAAGAAATTGGGGAATTGCCGCCTTTTAAAAATATTGTTTGATTTCTGGGGATCTTGCTCTATAGGAGAGAGATGGACTTGACCTCTGAAGTTTCCCTTGCACACTGTGGTGCAAAATGAGTGTTCATATTTTTATTTTTGCCCTCATACTACATACTCATGTAAATATCACACGGTGTCTGCTTCATTTTCCTCGTATATGTATTGAGGGAAATAGAGTAAATGATCCTTCAGAGCCCTTTCTAGGACCACAACACCTCTCTTTCTGGCCCAGTTTCTGGCCTAGAAATACTCTGGCTAATCAAATCAAGACATGTCACATTATATTTCATGTCACATTATATATCCTGTTGTGTCATTTATTTTGTAAAAGCATTTAGCTCTTCTTCCACACTGCACAGTAATCACAGAAAATCTGAGTTTCCACCAGCTGTGTTAAGTGAAAATTATTTTGCTTCAGATAACAGTGCTTTATTAATGCAACATAATTGGCAAATAGTTTGGTTTGTTAAAATTAATTTTCCAAATAAATGAAATTTGTTTCTCTAAGCACAAAAACCTAATGAAAAAATTAACCGTTTCAATACAGTTCTTTCTACAATGTATACTCAACTTGACAACTCAGGAGAATGCTTTTCAAACTTTTCTGAGAAGGTAACCTAGTAGCAGAGATATAAATAGGGTAACCAAGGAAATCAGGGTGAGAGTAAATCTGTGTTTTCTCTTAAAATCATGTGAATTTTACATTATACTTCATAATGAATCTTTATTCTAATATAGAAAAATGTAAATTGCTTATCTTCACGTAAAATTGATACTTTCAAAGTAATCATGGAGCATCTTCACACAACTCACTGGCAACCTGTCTATTCTCCCCTGATGTGAAAAACTTAAGCTTAGTACTAAAGTTATTGTCAACAAAAAGCAGCTGTTGACATGAACAGCTCACTCTCAGGAACTTACACATTAACATTACTTATTTGTAAAATTAGCCCGTCACTGAAAGTTCTGTAGCATCTTAATGGGAAAGCTTAGACGAGGTACCTTCTGGGAAGGAGAGTTGAGTAATCATCAGGAAAGACACTGTATACCTCAGAGCAAGCAAGGGTTCTGACCAGTCAGAGACTGAGAGTGCAAAGTCATAATTTTATGTAATACAAGCATATTGTCTTAATAATAATAAAACATTGAGTATAGATATAGTCTTGATTTCTTAGAAAAAGTTATGTCTAGGAACGAAACGCTATTGTTGTCGTGGAGGTTGAGAAAGAAAGCTGCAAGAAACAGTTCATTTTTTTAAAGGTGTTTAATGTCTCTAAAAAAGCCATTTCTGAGCCAGCCCTGATGGCCTAGTGTTTAAAGTTCTGTGCTCTTACTGCTTCAGCAGCCCCGGGTTCATTTCCCGGTTGTGGAACTATACCACCCATCTGTCAGTTGCCATGCTGTGGCGGTGGCTCACATAGAAGAGCTAGAAGGACTTACAACTAGGATATATAACCATGCACTGGGGTTTTGAGGAGGAAAAAAAAAAAGAGGAAGATTGGCAACAGATGTTGGCTCAGAGCAAATCTTTCCAAAAAAAAGCCATTTCCATCACAACCATATTATTTGAATTAGGATATTACTTGATATTAATATATTCTACACCTACTTAACTGAAAAAACTGTTCTGCTTATGTAATTATAGTGTCCTAAAATTTTCTTTATTATTTAAAGTTAATGGGAGTTAATGGTTCCATGCTATCAAGAGTAGCTTGGTAGAGTTATTGTAAAATCTCAGGAGTATTTAAAATAGAGAAAAAGAAAGGACTCTTTGACAGCAACTTTTTTCCCTGCACTGAAACAACATAACACACAACATTCTATGGCATAGCATTGCATTTTCATTTATAGATTTCAGATATTCTGAGTAAGTTCCTCAATGGAACAACTTCATTATGTTAGGAAACAAATTCTGATTTTTGTCTTCCTAGTTAGCAGACTTTCTATAGTTAGGGTATCTCAGGGGTCACAAACTCACAAGCCTATGGGATCTGGGCAGGGATCATAAATGACTGCAGGGAGCTGACTGGGCACAGTAGCAAACTAGAAACCAGACAGCAGGTGTTTAACTTGAACTATAATTTGGGTCTGGTGTTACCATATCTTCAGGATTTTCAAGAGAAGGTGGGTACCTGAATTTTATATGAAATCTTCCAATTTGTCAATGTTGATGGCTAATTGAATTAAGCAAACAAAGGCTGTCCAGACCAATGAAAACCTGTTTGTGGGCCACATTCATCCCTTGGGTTGCCAGTTTGCCACCTCTGATTCACCAGGTCTGTTAAACATAAGCTGTGTTTTATTGGGACCAACGATTAGCATAACAGAAAGACTTTTAAATGTGGTCCTCAGAAAACAATGTTTTGCTTTTAGAGTTTATAGTATAAATGGAATAGGTAATTCACTGTTACATAAAACGCATGCATAATAAATACATAAAATCACATCGTGTTCTAAAGCAAGATGAGTGTGTTCATTTTCCTTTTTTGATCAAAACAACTTAATTGGAAATCACATGCTTTCACTGATAGCAGGCTGTCTTGACATAAAATTTCTTTAAGGCTGAGTTTTAATTGTACTGGCATTAAAGGTGTTTTATCTTGGTAGACTCAAGTTGTCCAAGCAATAAAGGGGAGGAAAAAGCAAGCCCTCTTTGTTATACCTCTCCCTAGGTGACACAATTTTCTGTTTAGCAAATCACAAACCTTTCACAGATACCCTAAAGTTACAAGATTTTTTAAAAGATTATTTTGAGTTTAGTACATTCCATAGTTGTTTTGTGTATTAGATTGGAGAAGTGGGGTCATTTCTTAACCTAAATAGCAAAGAAGATTTTCTTTCAGTCAAAGATGGAAACACCCCAATCAGATTGTATGTCCTTGGAAGAAAGTAGGACCTTGATGACTCATTGAAACAGTACTTTGTTGATTTCCCTTTGAAAAGTTGTCTAATGAGCATTCTCAGGTTCTTAACTGAGTCTTTCCTACAAAATAGCTTGAATATCTGTTTTTTCCTTGTGGGTGGTGAAAGAAGAGTCTGCACTACTAAGTTGTTTATAAATATCTTATCCTGGTACCAGTTACCCTCTCGTTTTCCCACTCACCATTGTATACATCCAAACTATCCCCAACCCTGATGACACAAACATGCGGAAAGGGAGAAGGGGCTGGGGGGAGAAGGCTGCAGGTGACATCTTCCTTTGTCCTATTGTGTTCTTTCACTTGTTCCTTCATTGAAAGCAGACTCAGTGTCTCAGATCTATTTATTTCCTGGGTTCTGTATATGTAGAATATAATTTTTTGAAATATTTTTGTTCTTTTTATTATAATATGGTCATAGTCTGCAGTCTATTTTATAGAAAACTGAATATTAGCAAAAGTATTTTTGCTTGTTTCCCCTGCTCTCCGCACTGCTGTCAGTGTCTTTCTAAGGTACAAATCTGATCATGTCACTTCCCTTCCTGAAAAACTTCAGTGCTCCTCATAATTGAGGATAAAGTCCAAAATCTTTAGCATGGCCTACAGGCCTTTCATCTTTCGTGATTTGGTTCATGCTTTCGTTTCCAAAGTCAACTCTATACTCCCACAGCGTCTTGTTCAAATTATCTATCATAGCATTTATTACGCTATCATCCTTAAGTTTCTTTTTTTTGTCTTCACCACTAGACTGACCTCTTTGATAAAAGTGTATTTTATTTATTTCAACTATTCCCAGAATCTAGCACAGTTTTCTGACACAAGATAAATGAATCTCCTGGTGCCTATCCAGCACAGGAGTTCTGTATTTCACTTTCTTTGCTTTGTATATGCTTTTGAAAGTATTATTCCCTTTTGCCTGGAATGCCCTCTATTTCCTCTAGTCTCTCACTTCGATTTACCTTTCTCTGTGATCTCACAACACTTTATTCATACCTCCATCACAGTACTACTAAATTATGTTGGTTTATATGTCATCTCCGCCAGCCTAATGGTTGGACAGGGTCTTAGATTTTTTTTTTTTTTTTTTGCTTGAGGAAGATTAGCCCTGAGCTAACATCTGTGCCAATCTTCCTCTATTTTTTTGTATGTTGGATACACCAGCCACAGCATGGCTGGTGAGTGGAGTAGGTTTACGCCTAGGATCCGAACCTGTGAAACCCAGGCCACCAACGTGGAACGTGCAGAACTTGAACCACTTGGCCACCTGGCCGGGCCCCAGGGTCTTAGATTCTAAGATGTAAAAATGAACAAAAGTTAACAGTGATTGGCACAAAGAAGGTGACCGTAGAGATGAGTGAATGAATGAATGAATAGTCCTTATTGATGGTATGCTAGAAATTTAGTGAAACACTCTACAAACGAGGGATCCAAATTTGTGGCCCAGGGGTCAAGTTCAGTCTGCATACATGTTTTTTTTTTGGTCAGCACAGTGTTTTCTTTTAAAACAGTGGAATACAAAGATGCTCTTCTGTTGCCTTTTCCAGATGTCTTATACTCAATAGTACTTTACACAGTAGTTACTGCTTGTAGCTGAAGGTATTTGAGTGAGTGACTACTGCTCTAGTGGCCCATCAGTTTTGGGCTACAATATCTTCAATGGAGGCCTAATGATATGATTGAATAATCCAAATCTTTATATACCTAATTTGCTACCAAGAAGCAATAGCCACTGTTCAAAAATTCATTCAATATTTGGAATTTTGCTTTTCATTCTGAGAATCTCAAAGTACCAGAGAGAGAGGGGGTGTGTGTGTGTGTGTGTGTGTGTACACCTCATGCTTATATGAAATAAGCCTTTTCAAACTGTTCTGAGGCGTACTGCATGAGAAAGAGGGCCATATAGATCGGAAAACACAAAATATTATATTCATCCCCAAAATTCACCACACATAGTATCATAATAAAGACGTGGAAGACTCTTGTTTAACTTTGTTTAATCCATTATTTTCCAAACACATTTGGCCATGGAACTCTTAAAAATGATACCTTGTCAACTACTTTTTCACAAGAAACAGTTTGGAAAACACTGTCTTAAAGAAAAGGATTATGTAATCTATTAGGCATTATTCAGTATTTTCAGGGGTGGGGAGTACTAGATATTAGAATTTACAAAAAAAGGGAGGAATGAAGGGAGAGTTGAGATTGGAGGGAGGTCAAACCAATTACCTTAAATTCTAAAATTAAAACCCAGCAGTCTTCTGCTAAAACTTAAATGCTGTATATAGTCATATGGGAAATAGATTAAAATACACATTCACAGTCTCTCTCTCTTGCTCTCTCTCTTCCCCTCCCTCCTCTCTCATTTTCCTCTGTCTCTATCTCTCATTTTGTCCTCACAGCAACCGTGTAAGGTAAGTAGGGCAAAGATTTTCATCTCTATTTTGCCAGTGAAGAAACTAAACCTGAGAAAGGCAAAATGACATACCTAAGATCGCACAGTCAGTAATTGGTAGGGCACTAACGTCAAACCAGATCTTCTGACTTCTAGTCTTTCCACGATATCACCCAGACTCATACCATATTAGCGTCTCTATTGTATATAGTTTTTCACTGAATGAAAACTGCAGTTGAGAAGGGAGATAGTTTTTTAGCACATGACTGTTGAAGTGGCTCGTGGTTGATGGTAAGATTTCCAAATTGCTAAACAACAGAATCAGCAAGCAAACCAAAAGCAGATCATTCAAGAGAATGTAGAGATTTTTCAGAAAGTTTGTTATATCATCCAAGACAATGCTGAAAGTTTTATATAGAGAGTTTCCATTTTCTGGATTATGGCTTAAATGTTACATTGTGCTATTTTATTACTATTCCTTTTTTTTTTTTTTTTGTGAGGAAGACCAGCCCTGAGCTAACATCCGTTGCTAATCTTCCTCCTTTTGCTGAGGAAGACTGGCCCTGGGCTAACATCCGTGCCCTTCTTCCTCCACTTTATATGGGACGCCACCACGGCACAGCTGACGAGCAGTGCGTCGGCGGGCACCCGGGATCCGAACCCGCGAACCCCGGGCTGCCAAGTGCGGACTAAACCGCTGTGCCACCGGGCGGCCCCCTATTCCTTTTTTTAATAACAGTTTTATTAAAATATCATTCACATGCCATACAGTTCACCCATCTAAACTATACACAGTTCACCCATCTAAAGTGTACAGTTCAGTGATTTTCAATATAGTTAGAAGTATGTAACATCACCACTATCAAATTTGAGGACATTCATCACCCCAAAAAAGGGTATCTTATACCCATTAGCAATGACTTGCCATTTCCCACCAACCTCCAAAGCCTACGCAGCCACCAATCTACTTTCTCTCTTTATGGATTTGCTTACTCTGGACATTTCATATAATGGAATCGTACAATATGTGGTCCTTTGTGACTAGCTTCTTTTACTTACATAATTTTTTCAAGATTCATCTATGTTGTAGCATGTATCAGTACTTCTTATTGTTGGATAATATTCCATGTATGTATATATTATATTTTATTTATCCATTCATCAGTTGATAGACATTTGGGTTGTTTCCACTTTTTAATTTATTCAAATGGTTTATTTTTTTAATTTAATTTTTTTATTGCAGTAGCATTGGTTTATAACATTATATAAAATTTGGGTGTACATCATTAAATTTCGATTTCTGTGTGGATTACATCATGTTCACCACCCAAAGATTAATTACAATCCATCACCATATACATGTGCCTAATCACCCCTTTTGTCCTACTGCCTCCCCTCTTCCCCTCTGGTAACCACCAATCCAATCTCTGTCTCTATGTGTTTGCTTGTTATTGTTTTTATCTTCTATTTATAAGTGAGATCATATGGTATTTTGACTTTCTCCCTCTGACTTATTTCGCTTAGCATAATGTCCTCAAGGTCCATCCATGTTGTCACAAATGGCCAGATTTCATCGTTTTTTATGGCTGAGTAGTATTCCATTGTGTATATATACCACATCTTTATCCATTTGTCCCTTGATGGGCACCTAGGTTGCTTACAAGTCTTGGCTATTGTGAATAATGCTGCAACGAACATAGGGGTGTGTTTCCACGTTTTGGCTCTTTAGAATAATGCTGCTATGAACATTTGTTTTACAAGTTTTTGTGTGGATATATGTTTTCAGTTATCTTGCGTATATGCCTAGTAGTGGATCATATGGTAGTAGATCATATAGTAATGGATTTTATGGGAACTCTGTGTTTAATCTTTTGAGGAAGACTATTTTCCAAAACAACTGCACCATTTTACATTCCCATCAGCAGTGTATAAGGGTTCCAGTTTCTCCACAGCCTTGTCAACTCTTGTTTTATTTTTGTTTTTGTAGCTATCCTAGTGGGTTTGAAGTGGTATATCATTGTAGTTTTGGTTTGTATTTCTCTAATGACTAATGATGTTTTCATGTGCTTATTGGCCATTTTTATATTTTCTTTGGAGAATTATCTATTTGTATCTTTTGCCCATTTTTTAATTAGGTTATTTGTGTTTTTATTATTGAGTTGTAGGATTTCTTTATATTCTCTAGATATAAGTCTCTTATCAGATATGAAATTTGCAAATATTTTCTCCCATTCTGTGAGTGGTCTTTTCACTTTCTTGATGGTGTCCTTTGAAGTATAAAAGTTTTTAATTTTGAGGTCCAACTTATCTATTTTGTTGTTGTTGTTTATACTTTTTGTGTCATATCTAAGAAACCATCACCTAATCCAAGGTCATGAAGATTTATGCCTATGCTTTATTCCAAGAATTTTATAGCTTTAGCTCTTACATTTAGGTCTTTGATCTATTTTGAGTTAATTTTTGCATATGATTTGAGGTAAGGGTCCAACTTCATTCTTTATGTGTGGCTATCCAATTGTCCCAGCACCATTTGTTGAAAAGAATTTGATTACTCTTCTTGTTTTAATAGAGGAGAATAAGAGTGCTTCAAGATCATGAGATGGCAGTGCTGTAACATTATGAAGAATGTTGCTGTTCTGTTTTGTATAGCATTATAAATGACATCCAGATCATGAGAAAGAGAGGACCATTTCCTTCATGCCAAACAATTGCTTATTTTGCATTTATTTCCTCTTTACTCTAGGTTTGAGCTCTCTGAAAATCAAATCTCATCTTTTTTATGGCTGAGTTGTATTCCATTGTATATATACACTACATCTTTATCCATTCATCCATTGATGGGCACTTAAGTTGTTTTCAAGTCTTGGCTATTGTGAATAATGCTGCAATGAAGATAGGGGTGCATATATCTTTTCAAATTAGTGTTTTCATGTTCTTTGGATAAATACCCAGAAGTGGAATAGCTGGACCAGATGGTAGTTCTATTCTTAATTTTTTGAGAAACTGCCATACTGTTTCCCACAGTGACTACACCAGTTTACATTCCCACCAGCAGTGTACAAGGGTTCTCTTTTCTCCACATCCTTTCCAACACTCATTTCTTGTCTTTTAATAATAGTCATTCTGACAGGCGTGAGGTGATCTCTCTTTGTAAGTTTGCATTTCCCTAATAATTAGTGATGTTGAACATCTTTTCATGTGCCTGTTGGCCATTTTCTTTGGAAAAATGTTCAGATCGTCTGCCCATTTTTTAATTGGGTTGTTTGTTTTTTGTTGTTGAGTTTTCTGAGTTCTTTGTATATTTTTGATATTAACCCCTTATCAGATATGTGATTTGCAAATATCGTCTCCCAGTTGTTGGGTTGTCTTTTCGTCTTGTTGATGGTTTCCTTTGCTGTGCAGAAGCTTTTTAGTTTGATGTAGTCCCATTTGCTTATTTTTTCTTTTGTTTCCCTTTCCTGGGAGGACATCATTTTCAAAAAGATACTCCTAAGACCGACATTGAAGAGTATACTACCTGTTTTCTTCTAGGAGTTTTATGGTTTCATGTCTTACATTCAAAACTATTAGAAATAATAAATACAGTAAAGTTGTAGGGTACAAAATCAACATACAAAAATCAATTGTATTTCTATACACAAACAATGAAATAGCAGAAAGAGAAATCAATAATACAATCCCATTTACAATCACAACAAAAAGAATAAAATACCTCAGAATAAACTTAACCAAAGAGGTGAAAGACCTGTACACTGAAAACTATGAAACACTATTGAAAGAAATGGAAGAAGACACAGAGAAATGGAAAGATATCCCATGCTCATGAATTGGAAGAATTAACATAGTTAAGATGTTGATACTTCCTAAAGCAATCTACAGATTCAATGCAATCCCTATCAAAGTCCCAATGAAATTTTTCATGAAAATAGAACAAAGAATCTTAAAATTTATATGGAACAACAAAAGACCCTGAATAGCCAAAGCAGTCCTGAGAAAAAAGAACAAAGCTGGAGGTATCACACTCCCTGATTTCAAAATATACTTCAAAGCTATAGTAATGTTTGATATATTGAAGACTAGTGACCATTAGACTGGCGTATGCAAAACATCTTTGCTAATCTGCCAAATGATTTTTTAATTATTTGCTAATTTATTATTTTAATTATCCTAGTTGTCATATAAATAAATTAGCTTCTGGTATATTTGTGCTATATTCCCATTCTCTGAGAGATTTCTCACTTTTTACTGTGCACATGAACCGCCTGAGGATCTTGTGCAGATTCTGATTCAGTAGGCATGGGGCAAAATTCTGCATCTGGAACCAGCTCCCATGCATGCCAGTGCTGCTGGCCTTTGACCACACTTTGAATAGCAAGACTATCAATAATAGTTTTGGGAACAGAAGCCGGGCAAAGCCTATTGAAGCTATTTCTTGTTATGATAACTTTATGGTACATGCCTATTTTATTAGTAATATGTATTTTTCCAATGGGGATATATATGTTGAGTTATAACTTGTAGTGTGTGAGGTTTTCTGTAGTTTATGTGTTGGGCATGTTATCTACAATGGAGGTATTTATAAAGAATGGTAACATACCGACAATGATGACAATGACGATGTAATAACTGACATGTATTGACTACTTATTATGTCTCAGACACTGTGCTTTACAAAGGTTGACTAAATTTTCTCAACAAAACCGTGAAGTAGACATTATTATTGTTACTCCCATTTACAAATGAGGAGGCTTAGTAACAAGTTTAGTGACTTGCCCATGGTCAGACAACCAGAAGGTGACAGCCAGGATGTCAACTCGGGTAGTCTGACTACTTGTACTTTTTTTTTTGGTGAGGAAGATTAGACCTGAGCTAACATCCATTGCCAATTCTCCTCTCTTTTTTTTGGCTAAGGAAGATTGGCCCTGGACTAACATCTGTGCCCATCTTCCTCCACTTTATATGTGGGATGCCTACTACAGCATGGCTCGATAAGCGGTGCATATGTCTGCGCCCAGGATCCGAAATTGTGAACCCCAGGCCGCCGAAGCGGAGCACATGAACTTAACCAGTATGCCACCGGGCCAGCCACTACAGCTTGTACTTTTAATCTCTGTACTAGCCTGACAACAGTCCAGAAACTATAGACTTCATATAACACGTATCTGAGTTTTCTAGCTTCTTTCGTAGTTCATGTAAGATATATTTGAATTTTCTAGCTTTTTTCCCAAAAAAACCTCTGAAGAGTTTTTCTTCCTTATGTTTTCCTTTCTTGTGGCTTTCCCATAGATACTGATGATCTGTGATTCGTTACCAGTTTAGTCTTCCTTTCTGCATATTTATGCAGAAATCTTTGATGAATGAAAAGTAGATAGTACCCTGCCCTGAATGAAAGATAAAAGTGTTTTTAGTAATGTTGAGACTATATTTTCTGCCAAATAGTAGTTCAGGAAAACAAAAGATTTTATAGGATTGTCATGGAAGAATAGTTGATTCTTTTGTGTGTTCTTAAAAATTGGGGGTCTTTTTTTCTTTATCCATATGGTAATTATAATCTAGTGACTAATCTGGAGACATACCTTCCACTCTGAGTTCTCCTGCCAAACCACCAAAGGGTCTTAGAGAAGCAAAGGAGCCCCTCTGCCTTAGCTCCCAGCCTGTCAGATGTTGACAATATATGCAGTACTCGAGCCTCTTTATCCTTTAGTGCATTAAGGAGAAACAAATGCAGGGAAAGAAAGTATTTGTAAGTACACAGGTGTTTGTGAAAATGAGCGAAAGCTGTTTAGGATTAGGAAGATGTGGTACCTCAGTTGCAGTTTAATTTGGAAATCAATAAACACAGGTCATGATAAATAAGAATATAACTGGCTTATTACTCATCTCAAAGTAATAGGAGCCTATTTACTTTCATTATCTCTATTTCTTTTACAGTCCATCAATATTATGGAGCTGACTTTACAGAAATATGGAAGCTATGAAAAATTTGAACAGGCCACTGGTGGTAGCCTGCTGTCTAAAACTCGAATCTGGAGTCATGTTAGGAAGTACATGATGAAAGAAGGCTGCATGGGCGAGGTATGCATCTTGAGTGGATGTGAGGAGTTGACTATTGGCATTTTAACTTTCAGTCAGTGCCATGCGGTTTTTCTTGCAGGTTTTGTTTTCCCAACCCTATTTTACTCATTAGATTAGTCAACCAGATTTCTCACTAAATACTATAAGCCTAAGTTTCTGTTGCATTGAATTGTTGTGTTCACTTTCTTTCTATTTTTCTTCTTTTCTTAATACCATTTCTGTATAGCTTATGGGATTATGTGAATTGTTTTATGAAAATTATTAGTGAAGAGATTTGCCCCAGTAGCCTCTTTTATTAGTAGCCAATTCCTAGTATTCAGTCTCAGAATAAGCCATAGACCAGCAGTGAACAGGACTCTGGCTCGTGCATCTTCCTTTGCATCATTTTAGCCAGGGGACTATATTTGAGAGCACAGTGCAGGCACAACTCCAGCCCTCTAAGTCTTCCTCAGCACTGCCGTCTACTTTCCTTTCAATCCAGTAGAGGTTCTTAAGTTTCCAAAGGCTCAAAATTTGGAAGGGTCAAAAGTGATGGGCTCTGCATTTCATCTTCTTGGTTTCTGGGAGAGTCAAGGTGGTATAAACAAAAGAAAAGGTGTTAATTTATGGGTCCATTGTTTTCTGTGAAAGCCTTTTTTCCTCCTGCCTTCACATTGTGTTTTATATATATGTATTTTTCTTCTTGCTGCTTAGATTGTAGTTCATCTCACTGAGGACCTGCTTTCCCGAGCTTCAATGACAGTAGTAAATGGATGTCCCACGCTGACCATCAATGTTTCCACTGCACGGGAGCATTGGCTCGAGGGAATGCTGAGGCACGAAATAGGTAGGGGCAACCCTTCTCCATATGTTCATTTGTAATATCAGAAATTAACTTCTAAGAAATGTTCTTTTATAATGTTTTTTTTTCTTAGTAGTATTTGGCAAGAAGTAATGAAATTGGTAGGTTTCACTTGAACTAAAGCTAAGATATTAATGTCTCATTCAAATTAGACTTTTTAGGGCACTGTATAGCTGTATTAAACTTGGAAAGTCATTTAACTCCTCTGGATTTCAGTTCCCCCACCTTAAACTGAGGGAATTGAATTAAGTGATCTTTGAGATTCTTTTCAAGTTATCAAGTCTATGATTCTTTCCTTTAAAAAAATAAATTGCTGGGGCTGGCTTGGTGGCTCAGCGGTTTAGTTCACATTTTGGCAGCCTGGGGTTCGCAAGTTCGGATCCCAGGCACCCACCGAAGCACTGCTTGTTAGCCATGCCAGGGCGGTGTCCCATATAAAGTAGAGGAAGATGGGCATGGATGTTAGCCCAGGGCCAGTCTTCCTCAGCAACAAGGGGAGGATTGGCAATGGATGTTAGATCAGGGCTGGTCTTCCTCACAAAAATTAATAAATAAAATAAATAAATAAATTGCTATAAAAGGTGTACCTCTTCTAATGAGACATTTGATCCTTCTGAAGGACATGTACTCCTTCAAACCAAAAGGCTTTAGGGTCAGGTCATTTTCTACTTTGTTTTGATTTGTAGGTAACATATCAATTTGGTTTTAGAACTGTTGGTAGAATCTGTTTTGGGACAAAAATTAAAACAAGAGTGGCATTTCTTGTTTTTCATGTGCCTTTTCTTCTACATAGGCACGCATTATTTTCGAGGTATTAACAACCTTCAGCAGCCATGGAACAGTTGGACTGGTCGTAAAAAACATGAACTAAAGCCAAACAATCCCACAGAGGAAGGACTGGCAAGTATTCACAGTGTCCTGTTTAGAAAAGACCCCTTTTTATGGAGGGCTGCCCTCCTCTACTACACTGTTTATCGAGCCAGCCAAATGTCTTTTTGCGAACTCTTTAAAGATATTGGAAAGTTTGTCAAGGACCCCAACACAAGATGGGATTATTGTGTACGAGCCAAGAGGGGATGGACTGATACTTCCCAACCAGGTGAGTGTCCCTTAACTGTAGGTTTCCTGACTTATTGGGTAGTTGTCTATTGATTTGGGGTATATCCTAATCCACCAATCAGAGATTTCACTCACCTATGAAAAATTAAACCTTTGTTACTAGAGGTTAGCGCTCGTTTTCCCAAACCACATTTTGGTAGCATTATTTTTTCCCATTTCATTTTGAAAAATTTCAAACCTACAGAAACATGGAAATAATGGTAGAATGAACATTCATATAGCCTTCCTCTAGATTCACCAATTGTTAACATTTTGCCATTTTTGCTCCCTCTCTCTGACTTTAAAAACAGTTTTATTGAGATATAATTCACATGACATACAATTAACCCATTTAAAATGTACAGTTAGTGGTTTTTAGAATATTCATAGAGTTGTGCAGGCATCACTACTATCTAATTCCAGAACATTTTCATCACCCCAAAAAGAAACCCATACCCATTAGCAGTCGTTCCCTATTCCCTCTCCCCCTTGCCCCCAGCTCTAAGTAACCATTAGTATACTTTTATAGGTTTGCCTATTCTGAACATTTCATATAAATGGAATCATATACTATGTGATCCTTTGTGGCTGGCTTCTTTCACTTAGCATAATGTTTTTAAGGTTCATCCATATTGTAGCATGTATAAGTATTTCAGTTCTTTTTATTGCTGAATAATAGTATTCCATTACATGAATATGACACATTTTATTTATCCATTCACCAGTTAGTGGACATTTGAGTTGTTTCCACTTTTTGGCTATTATGAATAATGCTGCTATGAACGTTTGTGTACATGTTTATGTTTTTAATTTCCTTGAGTAAATACTTAGGAGTGGAATTTTTGGGTCATATGGTAACTCTATGTTTAACATTTTGAGGAACTGCCAGACTGTTTTCTAAAGTGACTGCACCATTTTACATTCCCACCAGCAGTGTGTGAGGGTTCCAGTTTCTCCATATCCTTGCCAACACTTGCTATTTTCATTTTTTAAATTATTAGAACCATCCTAGTGGGTGTGGAATGGTTATCTCATTGTGATTTTGACTTGCATTTCCCTGATGACTAATGATGTTGAGCATCTTTTCATGTGCTTATTGGCCATTTGTATATTTTCTGTGGAGAAATGTTTATTTAGATACTGTGCTCATTTTTTAATTGGGTTATTTGTCTTTTTATTATTAAGTTGTAAGTGTTCTTTGTATATTCTAGATACAAATCTCTTGTCAGATAAATGATTTACAAATATTTTCTCCCATTCTGTGAGCTGTCTTTTCACTTTTTTGTTGGTATTCTCTTTGACTTTTTGAAAGTAAATTGGACCTTTGACATTTCATGCCTGAAAACTTGAGCATGCATCTCCTAAAAATAAAGAAGACATTTTTCTACTTAACACAGTATCATTATCACACTTAAGAAAGTGAGCATTAATTCAGCAATATCAGCTAATACACTCAATGTATTTAGATTTCCCCAACTGTCCCAAAAATGTCCTTTATCTGTTTAAGAAAAAATCTAGATCCAATCAGGGTTCATGCATTACTTTTGGTGGTTTTGTCTCTTTAGCCTCTGTTAATATGGAGAAGTCTTCCCCACCTTTTTTGGTTTTCATGATACTGACTTTTTTAAAAGTCCAGGCTTTTGTTCTTATAGAATGGGCACGGTCTGGATGTGTCTGATTGTTTGCTCATGATTAGATTTAGGATAAACGTTTTTGACAAGAATACTACATAAGTGATACTGGATCACATCAGGAGCCACCTAGTGACAGGTTGACTCACCATTAGACATGCTAACTTTGATCCTTGTTTAAGGTGGAGATTGTGAGCTCTTTCCTTTGTAAAAGTACATTTTCCTTTTCTCCTTTTTAATTAATAAGTGATCTGTGAGATGATAGATGCTGTGTGAATATTCTGTTTTCCAACAGAGTTTCATCTAATGGTTTTAGCATCCATTAGTGATCCTTGCCTGAATCTATTAATTTCATTGGGGATTCTAGCACTTTTTGTTATTATTATTATTATTTGTCTAAAGAAAATAGGCAAGAAATACAATCACAGTGCATGTTGATCTTCACAAGCAATTCTGGTTCTAAGTGCACTACTCTGATAGAAAGTTTACAAGTTTTTGTCAGCAGCTTTACGACTTGAGGTTGCCAGAGAGGTTTTTCATTTCTTTAAGAAAAGAAGTAGTAGATTATAAGGCAATACAACAATGCCTTTGAAAAAAATGCTAAGAATTAGGAAGTGTTTATTTAAAAGTCATTTTGACTTTAAGATTAGTTCAATATGTCAACAAATTTTCTTCTAAAAGTATTTAAAACTATTTATTTTGAGCTTGGAAATACTTACCCCAGTCTGTGATGGTTGTGTCCAGCCTAGCCCACATTAACATTTATACTTGTGATGTAGCTGTATGGAAGTGTGGTGCCTGAGAGCCAGGACCATGCAAGACAGGAAGCAGGGAGGAGGAAGACATCTGTCCCCTGCCTTTCATGTATGCAAAGCCACTCCCGGCTCAGTTTCAGATCAAGAGTGTGTCTGGCATTTCCCGTCTCCTTTTTAGATCTGCTTGCCTGTATTTTAGTGCTCTGTACCCAGATGCACAGAGCTTTCATGTTGCCTTTGACACCCCATGGAGGCACATCACTTTCAGACTAGTCCTTTTTTATCCTTCACATACTTTTTTAGAAAAACTTTTTATTGTTGAAAATTTCAAATGTATACAAAAGAGGAATGGTTAATATGCTGAACCCTCATTAAATATTACCCAATCTTAATAATTATCAACATTTTTTAACTGTGGTTCATCTATTCTCCCAAGTTCTTGTTTTCGTATATATTTTAAAGCTGATTTCAGACATCATGTCCTTTTACCCATAAATACTTCAGTATGCATCTCTAACTGATAAGGACAATTTTTGTCATAATCCCCATGCTATTAGCATATCTAACAAAGTTAATAATATCTTAATAAATCACTTTCCATATGGTAGCATTTGAGTCCATTTAATAACGCAAAATTTTTAAAAATTTATGCAAGTTATGTCATGGTGGGAGAAAGGTTTTCTTTGTAAGTAGAACACCCTTTTTTGACTATGCTGCGATCTCATGAGCTGTTCCTACTTTTCATGTCTTCTTCATATTTTTTCTATTTGTAAACCTCCATATTCTTTAAAATCCAGTTCTAATTCTTATTTTCATAGGGAAGAATAGTATCAAAATCACCTATAGTTATTTTTAGTGGGGTAATGGGTATTATTTTTTTAAAAACGAGGAGTTTCTGAAATCCTGTGCCTCCTCCACATTGCCCCCCTTGAGATTTAACTGCTCTACAACTATCCTCCCCCCTCCCACATGCCTTCGTTGCATCATGCAAGTTAAGGTTATGATCAAATGGTGGGGTGAGGGTGGGATAATTATTTATAAGAGTCATATATCTTAAATTACTACTGTTTCTTTATAATTAGGAAAAAATGCTATTTTAATAGGGAGTGGGGATCTAGAGAGAAGGAATTCTTACAGGGAAGCTACTAGTCTGCACATTATTCTGGTACTTCCTAAGACCTTACATTTTATGTTATCAAGATCATTAAATAAAAATAAATATGACAAATTAGAATTTTTTTTATACAGGAATGATTCCTACAGTAAAGGGGATGGATTAGTATCTAATTACTTGGTAATTTTTTAAATGTCAGAAAGTAAACACTGTTCTGGTCCCTCCAGGGTGTTTCAGTAAAGACCAGGTGTACTTGGATGGCATCCTGCAAATCCTCCGATACAGAGACACCATTGACTTTCATCTGCTGACTGCCCTGGGGAAGGTGCGTGAAACCAATGGCACACAGTCCCCAAACACACCAGGTCGACATTTCCTCCAGCTCGATTTTATGATTAAATATGACTCAGGTTCAAACTGTTTTTACTTCATTGTTGGAGTAAGTTTCCTTTATGTGATAACAAAGGGAAGAAATGTGGTTCTGTCACAGAATCAAATTGCAAAATTTCTTTGTGGACAATAAGAGATAAGGAAGGGAATAGGAAATTTGGGAATATATTATGTAGTTTATTTTTAATTTTATATACATCTTTTTCTAAAGCATTTTAAAGTAAGCTGCAGCTATAACATTCCATCCTTAATACTTCAGCATGTTATCGCCCAAGAATAAGGATATTCTCTGACATGACCATATGATTTTCTTAAGAAATTTATTGTTGATTCAATATAATGTCTAAGAAACAGTCCACTTCATATTTCCCAGATTGTCCCCAAAATGTCATTTATAGTTCTTTTTTGTGATCCAGGATCTGATCAAGATTCATGCCTTGCATTTGCTTATAATCCTTAATCTCTTTTTTTTTTTTTTTTTTTTTGTGGGGAAGACCAGCCCTGAGCTAACATCTGTTGCCAATCCTCCCCTTTTTTTGCTGAGGAAGACTGGCCCTGGGCTAACATCCGTGCCCATCTTCCTCCACTTTATATGGGACGCCACCATGGCATGGCTAACAGGCAGTGCGTCTGCGGGCGCCCGGGATCCGAACTCGCGAACCCCGGGCTGCCAAGCGCGGACTAAACCGCTGCGCCACCGCGCGGCCCCCAATCTCTTTTAATCTATAACAGTCCCCCTCACACCAGTCTTTTTGTTTTCCATGACATTTTTAAGAATCCAGGACAGTTTTCTTGAAAATTCCTACAATCTGGATTATCAGATTGTTGCCTTGTAACTAGAGTCAAGTTAAACACTTTTGCCAAGAATATACATAAGTGAGTTGTGTATTTCCCATTGCATCACATTAGAAAACATATAATGTCATTTTGTCCCATTATTGGTGATGTTGTGTTTGATCACCTGAGTAAGTTAGTTACTGCCAGGTCTCTCCATTGTAAAGGTACCTTTCCCCCACTGTATTAGTAAGTAATCTATGGAGTGATGCCTATGAATGTACTGTTCCATAACAACCTTTCAAGGAGTGGTTTTAACATCCATTGATTATCTTTGCCCAAATCAATTACTACACTGGTGGTAGCAAAATAGAGATCTTTGGATTCTGTTACATTTAACTACCCTTTTTTGTAGTATTATCATGGACTTATTCTTTTTTATTCAGCCCTTTCAATGGCTGCTCCTGTGTTTTTTAAAACATGTCTCTACGTTTTCTGGCAAAGTAAAATGATCTGGGCTCATCTTATACCTTTCCCACCCAAATCTGAGATTAGATATTTCTGCAAGGAAGCTTTGATTCATGTTAGTGGGAAATGATACAGACCTACCTTGTTTTATTGTGCTTCATTTTATGGCGTTTCAAAGATACTGCTTTTTTTTTTTTTTTTTTTTTTTGGTGAGGAAGTTTAGCCCTGATTCAACATCCATTGCCAATCCTCTTCTTTTTGCTGAGGAAGATTGGCCCTGGGCTAACACCCATGCCCATCTTCCTCTACTTTATATGGGACGCCGCCACAGCATGGCTTGACAGGCGGTGCATCGGTCCGCACCTGGGATCTGAACCTGTGAACCCCGGGCTGCTGAAGTGGAGCGTGCTAACTTAACTGCTATGCCACCGGGCTGGCCCCATCAGATACTGCATTTTTTACAAGACCCTCCACCAGCAAAAAGATTACAAGTCACTGAAGGTTCAGATTATGGTTAGCATTTTTTAGCAATAAAGTATTTTTTAATTAAGGTATGTACATTGTCTGTTTAGACATAATGCTGTTGCACACAAACCTAACCACTATGCCACTGGGCCGGCCTCTAAACATAACTTTTGTATGTACTGGGAAACCAGAAATTTTGTGTAACTTGCTTTATTGTGATATTCGCTTTATTGCAGTGGTCTGGAACTGAGTCTGTGGTATCTCGGAGGTATGCTCGTATTTAGAAAACAAGATCTGAGCACTAAGTGTGCTCACTGCTACTGGGATGCTGATGCTTCTAAACCTTTTCAATGAGCAAATCATAGACATTTGCTTTAAATCATAAGGGCATTCTAATTCAAATCAGATTTCACAAGGTTCTTGCACACTTCTCTTCCCATTCCATATGTGTATCTCCCTTCTCTTCAAATGAGAACCTTGTTTCCCAACATCAATGTATTTATTCATTGTCTCTTATAATAAACTCAGAATGGTCTAAGAATTACAAAAGCACACCAGTATCAACAAGAAACCTATTTTCATTATGCTTAGTGGTGTAAATACTCAATAAAGTAAATAATTTTAATAATAATAACTAAATAAAACAATAAATACAGATATGATATGAACAAGATTTCTTTATTTAAAGCCCTCCTACTGAACCAGGAAGAGTGTTGATCAGAAGACAATAGTATTTAAAGCCAGCTATGTTTTGGAATTTAAAGTTGCAAAGATAATTTATAGAACTTAAAAAGTTTCACCCCTGAACTTAATATAAATACTTGTGAGATTGGCTTCTTATACAAGTGAATCAAAGAGATGTGAAATTTTAAAAAATACTTATAAAAATTCAGAGTAAAAGCAAGAGAACTTAACATAAAACACAAATCATTATATTTCTCAAATTAAATAGAAATAGGAATCCCATATATAATTCTGCTGATATTCCTAACTTAATAATATAGTATTTGTAATCTAGCTATTTTCTTGATTCTTTTATTTAGATTTAGTCAGGAGATTTGTTTAGGTTTAGAGTCTCTCACACACGTATATTAAGTTTAGTTGTATAAGTTCTAGACAAATTGAGTAGTTCCAAGATAGAGTATTAAATCAAATATTGACTTGTGATCTTTTTTTAATATGATCATGGTAGGAGGGGCAGAGAACTACATTCTTATTTAACACAGCAAAGGAAAGGAACCCACTGATTTTTGTTATTTTGCAGGTATTAAAGTAATTTGAAAAACAGTCCACATACTTAAAGTTTCACTTAAGACCCAGGGAAGAAATTGATCTTCAAAATGTAACTGGTAGTTACATTTAAAAATTAACCCATCTTCCATTTTTCAGGTCTCTTATGAAGATGTGGATCGCTTAAAAGGATTGGCAGTAATTGAAAACATGAGGGTCCCTCACTTTCTGCAGGACCATGGCCGATATATGGAACACTTAGAGAAGATCATGGAAGTGAATGAGCTGACTGACAGGGAACTGAAAGATCTTATATATTAACTAGCATTCTTGCAAACATAGCTGTGCTATACCTCTTGTATATTACCAGTTAGGTGCAGTTCGCACCGGCAGATTTATAAAAGGAGAATGGCTGTTTACATGAGTTTTCTGAAGAATGATCTGCACTATTCAGCTGAATTTTTAGGTTAAGTACAAACCTTAAACTGTTTCCCTAAAATGTTTCTGTAGCCTTCAAGGGAAACTTACTCCTATTTTCATCTGAATCTCAACAGCGTCAGTTGAAAATACTACTGATGAGTGTTTTTGAAGAATCTTGGTCAAATTGAGTGATAAACTTCTGTCTGAGCAGTAAACACTGATCTTAGTGCTTTTGCCTGAGCACCAAGACCAGCTCCGACTAGAGATTGAATTCCAGTGTTGTTCAAACTCCAAAGTTATATTTTATTTGATAAATAATGGTAATTATTCTCCTTTGAAAAATCATTTTTGTTACGCCCCCAATAAGCTAGCTATATGTAAGATTTCTTATTTCTCTTATATGTTAAGTAATGTTAAAGGGAGTAGAAAAGCAATTTGAAAAGTTTTCATTAGTTTTTATTTTTCACATTATTGTTTCACCCTATCAATTTATAGGAACTAAATTAGAGAATTACCTCATTTTGTCCAGTTATTCCTTAAATAAATTCTGTTTTCATTTGCTGAAACATATTGTACCCCTTCAAAATTTTAACCAAGTTTTACGGTCTTTTCCTCTCCGTTCCTTTATATAAATGATAAGTACAAGTTTCAGAGAGGTTTGCCTACATAAATATAAATGATAAGTACAAGTTTCAGAGAGGTTTGCCTACATAAATATAAATGGTAAGTACAAAAGTTTCAGAGAGGTTTGCCTACATAAAATAAAATATTTGGGGAAGAGAGAAGCTACCTGCCTTTTTATTAAATGGAGCAATGAGCAGGGGACAAATAGACTGATCTAGTTCATGTAGGAGCTGGATGTTGACTGGGTAGTATCTACAATAAACTTGACCATGCTCTGAAAAATGGAATTTCTGGGCATTGCCATTTGATAAACTGGCCTTGTGATATTGGCTTAGTGTGTTTTATCAACATCTTTGACTTCATCAACCCAATAACGACATAGTTTGAATTTCAAAAACGAGAGTTCTTTTTTGCTACATTTCTCCTGCAAAAAGCTTATTCACCTAGCTTTGTAATTTATCAATTTTGATATATACTTGGATATATATACTTAGGATCAATTAGTTCTTCAAACAACTTATTTTAATGATCAGAAAGAATACTGCTGTAAACACCCCATTCAAAATTGCTACTGTAATTTCTACCCAAAGCTATCTGAAAGTTTATCTTTACCTCGATTCAGGCTTAAATGTGGTGCTAACACTGGTAGATGTATACTGCAAAGCCTGGTCCACATTCACGCTAGGAAATGATTTTAGGAAATCTTTTGCAGGCTAGGTGACATGATTTTTCTCTTTCACATATCTAGAAGGGCTTGCCTCAAAGAAGAATGTTGCAGCAAACAAGATATACTCTAACTGGCGCCTGGCAGTTCTTGCAGAGGCATGCATTTTGCCTTTGGCAGCCGCAGGCCAGGCCTTTTGGAGCATTGAAGGCACCTACACATGTGCCACGCTGGCTGGAGTGTGGCCTGCACGTCTCTGTGCAGGGATGGGGGCGTAGTGCTCCAACACTAACCAGATACCAGAAAACCACTCTTGACCCTTCAAGCGTTATTTCCTTGTAGCAGAGTCATCCAGTTTCACCTTTGTGTAGTGTTTTCTGACTTCATCTTCAAACTTATCAAAGGTGATTGTGAAAACAGTGTCTTATTAACTGAAATTGAAGTATAGACAGAAATGGCAGTATTTATGTCCTGTGATGTAAGCCCAAATGCTTGTAAATTCATTTGTAGACAGTAACACTGCTAATCTTACGTTATGGTTTAAATATGGAGGAAAATCACAGCAGCCTTAATTTCCTGTTGGTAGGATTATTTGCAGTGGTTTTAGTCCCTGAATTTAAAAATGGATAGATATTCTCTCTTTATCTGATTTGGAAAAGGAAAAGCTTCTTGCCTTATTTCTTTGGTACAAAGACAAAAAACATGAGTGCTATCCCTAAGTCACATTGATTGTCTGTCTTAAGATATTGTAAAAGTTAGCAATGAACCAAAAATAGTTTCAGATTAGCAGAAATACTTAAAGAGCTCTAAGCTTTAAAAGTTGGGATTGAAAATTTAATTAATGTTTATTCTCTTTCCTGAAATAGCACTAAGGTCAGTTTTGTTCCCTAAAATAAAAATTTTAATAAATAGAAAATTATAGTAGCAGTACTTAGGAGAATAAAGATCATATTAATTTTAATTATAATAGTTATTTGCTATAGGCTATTGATGATTAGGATTTCATCAGTTTTTTCACCGTAATTCTAACATATAGTTGTATCAATTACAAATTCTGATAAACTGTTAGGTTTTCACGCCAGATGGGACTCAAAATTGTTTGCAGACATAAATCCATAGTCTTCATTTCTTTATATTTTCACCTTTGTAAAAGTGTTTACAGTTTGTATTGTTTGTTTTGTATATCTTTGGGCATTTTGTGTCTAGCTATAATAGAAATGAATAGCACTGAGGTTCTCAAATGAAGTATGTGGATATATATGCATGCAAACTTCTGTTTTTTGAAAATCTAATTATATTTTTATTGTATCTCTGGATTTTTATTGTGTAGTAATTATTGAAAGGAACTTTGATCATGTTTGTCTTCAAGTGTCCTTATTTATAGAGAAATATTACATCTGTCACACTCCACCTTTCCCCTAGTTAGGTCAGCTTATACTCTTAGGAGGTGTAGGGAGAAGGGAAATGGAGAGAGGGATAATTTTGTCTTAATTTACTACTCTGTTCATTGACTAAACTTGTATGCAGAACCTGTCGAGGAGCAGGATCTGTGTTGAGTGCCGGACATCCTCTGATGAGGGAGATGAGAACTGTTCACAGTCCAGTGAGGAAGAGTGGCACAGAACCAGGTTACAGCACAGCCAGTCCCATATCTAAAATGTGCTACCAAAAGAACATAAACCATAGTAAATGGGCCTGCTCATGTATTTGAAGCACAGAGAGAAAGATCACTTGCAAAGTGGTGTGTATTCACAATATTTTATTAACTACTCTTTGCAAGGCTTGTGTTTGGAACCTGAGCAGCTTTAGTCCAGGGGAAGGACCATGAATATGGCTGCTTGGGTCATCAAAGGCCTGGAGGAGATCCCTTGAGACCTCCAGCAGGTGCCCAAAGGAGCCAACACTTTATCCTTAAAGAATCTTAGTCTTTGAATTCAAACTTTTACTGCACTTGTGAAAGCTTCGTCAGCTGGCTGTGATCTATTTTTGTTCACTCTGATTCCAATAGCTAAAGGAAGTAATGTCATGAAACTAATGCCAGGATGTGAAATACCAATATTTGTCAGCTAGCTATGGAAGAATTTTAAGAATACATGGAATTTCAAGTACACGGAGGGAGGACCATGTTTGAAACAGAAGCAAAAGGGCAGCCATCTGCAAGCCCAGGAGAGAGGCCTGGTACAGATCCTTCCCTTCTAGCCCTCAGGAGAAACCAAACCTGCCAACACCTTGATCTTGAACTTCTAGCCTTCAGAACTGAAAGGAATTGCACCGAGGGAAAGAGAACAAAGCAAAGAGAGCAGAAATTTGACCACTGAGAAGAGACTACTAAACATTCATTTCTTCCCAGCCACCCAGTTATCCTCACTAAAGGCAAGCAACTTCCGAAGTGATGTCAGCAACATGGCTGAATAAGATGTCCCTCATTTGTGTGTCCCACCACCCCCAACAACAACAATTTGGCATCCATCCATGGACAAAAATGCCTTTGTGGGAGCTTTGGGATCCAGCACCCTACACCAAGTGCCCTGGGAGGAATCTTGCCCACCCATGCTTTGGGTAATAGGCATACAGACCTAGGTCCCAGCTTGGAACCCACAGTGGCCCACACCTCAGCTCCAGCCCCTCCCAGCTGCAGTCTGGAAGCCCCTGGAAAACACTATCTTAGACAATCACCCATGGACAAGAGAGCCTTTGTGGAAGTCCAGGTTTCCAGTGGAGAAGTTCAGCACACCATTGGAGCAAAAAAGTATTGAGTTTAGACGCATCGAACAGGAACAGTTTGACTTTACCTTCATCACCCCTCCCCCAAGGCGGCACAGCTCAGGGCCAAGAGAGATCTTCTCAGCTTGTGATTTCTCCTCTGGGGGAAAGTGAGAGTGAGTGAGTGAGTGAGTCCCAGCTTCCCCAGCTGTGCAGGATGCTGCCAAAAAGGTCCATTTCTCTCTCAGCCCATCTAGAGTACTGAATCGTGAGCTGCATGACAAGGGGGCGGGAAGAGTCTGGGAGGGCAGCAGATAGGACTCTTGGAGGGCATTAAAGGGACACAGAGCCTACTAACTGCATCACGGTCTCCATTAAGAAACTGGCCCGTGAGCCACTGGGGACACCTTACCCGTGGATCTCTCTGACCCTGACTGGCCCATGGAAACCCCATTGCTGCATGTGCCTTATCCACACACCCTCCTGCCCTGGGGCTGGCTCCCTCTGTGCATTCCCTATGGCATTGAGAACAAGCTTTGGCTGATGGCTAGTGAGCACGTGCAAAGTGCCAGCCCAAATCTGTGGGCCAGGGAGAGAACACAAACTTAAGCTTTAGCTCCACCCTTTGGAAAACAAAAGGGAGGCTGTCAGCACCCAGTCTCGTGTATTGCAGAATCAAGAGAAGGCATGCAAGCTTAAAAATTCCCCCACAAGAGGGAGCAAGAAGTGTGGAGAAGGCATATCCATAGCCGGTCTGAGAAAACCTCAGAATCTAGCAGGGCTGACGAAAGGTGTTCCTCTTCCAAGAGCAGTTAGTAAAGACTGGAGGAGGTGACTGCTACTTCAGATACAAAGACAACAATGTAAAACTTCAAGGAACATGAAAAACCGAGGAAACATGACACCACCAAAGGATTACAATCATCTCCCAGTAACTGATCCCAAAGACATGGAGATCTGTGATTTACCTGATAAAGAATTCAAAATAGCTGTTTTAAGGAAGCTCAATGAGCTGGAAGAATACATAGAGACAATTCAACAAAATCAGAAAAATAATACATGAACAAAATTGGCAGTTTAGCAGAGAGAAATCATAAAAAAGGACCAAACAAATTCTGGAGTACATGAATGCAATGAACGAAATGAAAAATACAGTAGCATCACCATCAGAATGGACTAAGCACAAGAAAGAATCTGTGAGTTAGAAGATGGGAACTTTGAAATTATCCAGTTAGAGGAGAACAAAGAAAAAAGAATGAGAAAGAGTGATGAAATCCTATGTGATCTATGGGATACCATCAAAAGAAACAATTTGCAAATTATTGCATCCCAGAAGGCAAAGAGAAGGAAAAGGAGGGTAGAAAGCCTATTTAAAGAAATAATGGCTGAGAATTTCCCTAATATAAGGAGAAATTTGGATATCCAAGTTCACAATGTTCATAGGTCCCCAAACAAACTCAAAGAGATCTTCTCCAAGACATGTTATAATGAAACTATCAAAAATCAAAGACAAAGAGAGACTCTTAAAAGCAGCAAGAGAAAAGCTTGTAATGCACGAGGGAACCCCCATACTGTTACCAGCAGATTTCATAGCAGAAACTTTACAAGCCAGGGGAGAGTGGGATGATATATTCAAAGAGCTGAAAGAAAAAAACTGCCAAACGAGAATACTCTGTCTAGCAAAGTTGTCCATCAGAAATGAAGGAGAGATAGAAAAACCTTTCCCAGATAAACAAAAGCTGAGGGAGTTCATCACCACTAGGTATGCCTTACAAGAAAAGATTCCAATCAGCAATCCCAAAAGGATATTTTTGATAAGTTGATTCTAAAGCTCTGTTGGAAAATATATGAAAATGTTAAGAACATGTATCCTTTGACCCAACAATTCCCCATCAGGAATCCATCCTGTATATATATATATATATATATATATATATATATATATATATATACACACACACACTATCACATACACTTATTTATCACATAGATATACACATTGCACATGTGTACGAAGATATATGTACAAGGATATTCTCTGCAACGTTGTAGTAAAAAGAGAGTAGGAACACCTTAAAATTTATTAGCAAGGAACTAGTTAAATGACATATGTTAAAACTATATAGCCTATTTAAAAATTAAGTAGACCTATAAGTATTGATGTTGCATCAATACTTCATCATTGTAGAACAATCTACAAAATCTATTAAGTGAAAAATATGTTGCAGGACAGTGTTTACAGGCTGTTTCTATTTTTTTTTTAAGGAAGGATGGTATGCATAGGTACACATACACACACACTTGTATAGTCACAGAATAACTCTGGTAGGCTACACAGGAAACTGGTAAGAGTGGTGACATCTGAAGGACTAGGGTTCAGGAGTGAGAAAGTGACCCATTTTTACCACATACTCTTTTGTATTGTTTGAAGTTTTTCTACCATATACAAATACTGTCTTCAAAATAAATTTTTCTTGCCTTTTTGAGGCCATGTTTATTGTACTCAGTATCAGTGTTAGCAGAATCCAAGGTTTGCCCTTAATCATTGCATTTTGAAAATTTTAAAATTTAATATTGAAAAGTGAAATTAAAAGGTATACAGTGAAGTCTCCTTCCCACCCATGAGTGCCATACCTACAGTTCTCCCCCACCAGAGATAACTATTTTCAGCTTCTTATATGTATAACTTACCAGTTTATGCATATACAACAATACAAATATATATTCTTCTCATCCTTCATCTTTTTTTACAAAGATAGATTACTGTTATATAAACAATTCTTCACATGTTGCTGTTTCCACTTAGTGACATACCTTAGAACCAAAATCACAAGCCACAAAAGAAAAAATAGACTGGACATGTTTAAAATTAAATACTCTTGTGCTTCAAAGGATACCATCAAGAAAATGAACAGACAACCCACATAATGGGAGAAAATTTTTGCAAATTACATATCTGGTAAGAGACTTGTATCTAGAATATATAAAAAGCTCTTAAAGTTCAATTAAGAAAAAAAGAAATGCTGAAAGGAGTTCTTCAAGCTGAAATAAAAGGATGCTAGTTAGTAACACACTGGTAAAGGTAAGTGTATAGCCAAATTCAGAATACTCTAGTATTGTAATATGGTGGTGTATTCATCACATAACTCTAGTATAAAGGTTAAAGGGCAAGGGTATTAAAAATAATTATAGTGGGGCCGCCCGGTGGCGCAGCGGTTTCGTCCGCGCTTGGCAGCCTGGGGTTCGCGGGTTCGGATCCCGGTCGCCCGCCGACGCACTGCCTGTCAGCCACACCGTGGCGGCGTCCCATGTAAAGTGGAGGAAGATGGGCACGATGTTAGCCCAGGGCCAGTCTTCCTCAGCAAAAAGAGGAGGATTAGCAATGGATGTTAGCTCAGGGCTGGTCTTCCTCACAAAAAAAAATAAATAAATAAAAATTAAAAAAAATAATTATAGCTACAATCATTTGTTAATGAATACGCAATATAAAAAGAGGTAAATTGTGACAGCAAAAATGTAAAAGTGGGAGGAGTTTTAAGAATAGAGTTTTTGTATGCAATTGAAGTTGTTATCAGCATAAATATACAGTTATATCTATAAGATGTTTTATGTAAACCTCATGGTACCACAAAGTGAAAACCTACAGTAGAGTCAAAAGAAAGAGAAGGAAATCAAAGCACATCACTATGGAAAATCATCAGTTCACAAAGGAAGGCAGCAAGAGAGGGAGAAAGGAACAAGGGAACTACAAAATAGCTAGCAAACAATAAGATGGTATTAATAAATCCTTACCTATCAATAATTACTCTAAATGTAAATAGAACAAATTCTCCAAACAAAAGTCATAGAATGGCTTGGGGGAAAAAAAAGATTCAACTATATGCTGCTTACAAGAGACTCACTTCAGCTTGAAGGACAAACATAGGTTCAAGGTGAAGGGATGGAAAAAGATATTCCATGCAAGTGGAAACCAAAAGAGAACAGGGGTAACTATACTTATATCAGACAAAATAGACTTTAAGCCAAATGGGAACAAGAGGAAAAGAAGGTCATTATATAATGATAAAGGGGTCAATTCAAGAGGATATAGCAATCATAAATATATATGTACCCAACATCAGATCACCTAAATATATTATGCAAATACTAACAGATCTGAAAAGAGAAATACACAACAATGCAATAATAGCAGAGGACTTCCAATATCCCACTTTCAGCAATGGATAGAAAATCAATAAGGAAATGTTGAACCTGAACTACAGCTTAGACAAAATAAACCATCCAACAGCAGCAGAATGTACATTCTTCTCAAATGCATACAGAACATTCTCCAGTATAGAGCATATGATAGGTCACAAAACAAGTCATAGATCATTAAGATTTAAATCATACCAAGTATCTTTTCTGACCTAAATGGTATGAAACTAGAAATCAATAACAGAAGGAAAACTGGAAAATTCACAAATATATGCAAATTAAACACATTCCTGAACAACCAATGAGTCAAAGAAGACATCAAAGAGAAATCAAAAAATATCTTGAAACAAATGAAAATGGAAACACAACATACCAAAACTTATGGGATGCAGCAAAAGCAGTTCAAGGAGGGCATTTTATAGCGATAAATGCCTACATTAATAAAAAAGAAATCTCATATGAACACTCTAACTTTACTCTTTATGGAACCTGAAAAACAACAGACTAAGCCCAAAGTTAACAGAAGGAAGGAAAGAAAAAGAAGAAATAAAGACCAGAAAAACAATAGAATAAAATCCACAAAACTAAGAGCTGGTTTTTTTTTTTTTAATTGATGTCTTAATAGTTAATTACACTGTCGGGTTTTAGTTGTACATTTTTGTTTGTCCGTCACCTTGTGGATGTAACCCTTCACCCCTTGTGCCCCCCCACCCCCCTTCCCCTTGGTAACCACCAATCAGTTCTCTCTGTCCGTGTGTTCACTTATATTCCATATATGAGTGAGTTCATGCAGTGTCTGTCCTTCTCTCTCTGGCTTATTTCACTTAACATAATACCCTCTAGGTCCTTCCATGTTGTTGCAAACAACAGAATACCAATAGAATAAAATCAACAAAACTAAGAGCTGGTTTTTTGAAGAGATAAAATTGATAAACGTTTAGCTAGAATAAGAAAAAAGAAAAATAAAATCCAAAATGAAAGAGACATTACACAGAAATACAAAGGATCATAAGAGACTATCAAGAACAATTATACACCAACAAATGGGATAACTTAGAATAAATGGATAAATTCTTAGAAACATACAACCTACCAAGACTGAATAGAGAAGAAATGGAAAAGCTGAACAGACCAATAATGAGTAAGGAGATTCAATCAGTACTCAAAAATATCCTAACAAAGAAAAGCCCAGAACCAGATGGTTTCCCTGATGAATTCTACCAAATGTTTAAAGAAGAATTAATACCACTCCTTCTCAAACTCTTCCAAAAATTTGAAGAAGAGGGAACATTCCCAAACACATTCTATGAGGCCAGCATTACTCTGATACTGAAACCAGAAAAAGACACTGCTAGAAAAGAAAACTACAGGCCAATATCCCTGATGAATATAGATGCAAAAGTTCTCAAGATATTAGCAAACTGACTTCATCAGAACATTAAAAGGATCATACACCATGATCAAGTGGAATTTATCCCTGGGATGCAAGGATGGTTCTACATACACAAATCAATAAATGTAATACACCACATTAATAGAATGTATGTGTCTCCTTAGCCAAGGAGATATGTATACTTAAAAGTACAAGACTTTTATGAAAGAAATTGAAGAAGACACAAACAAATGGAAAGATAGCCCATGTTCACGGATCAGAAGAATTAATATTGTTAAAACGTCCATAGTACCCAAAGCCATTTATTTATAGATTCAATGCAATCCCTATCAAAATTCCAATGGCACTTTTTACAGAAATTTAAAAAAACCCCTAAAATTTGTATAAAACCACAAAAGACTCTGAATAGAGAGAAATCCTGAGAAAACAAAAAAGCTGGAGGTATAACACTTTCTGATTTCAAACTATACTACAAAGCTATAATAATGAAAATGGTATGGTACTAGCATAACAATAGACACATAAACCAATGGAACAGAATCGAGAGCCCAGAATATTCAATGGGGAAAGGATAGTTTCTTCAATAAATGGCTTTGGGAAAACTGGATATTCACATGCAGAAGAATGAAATTCGACTCCTGTCTTACACCACTCACAAAAATTAACTTGCAAATGGATTAAAGACTTAAACATAAGACTTGAAACCATAAAACTCCTAGAAGAAAACACAGGGGAAAATCTCCTTGACATTAGTCTTGGCAACAATTTCTTGGATATGACACCAAAAGTACAAGCAACAAGAGCAAAAACAAGTAAGTGAGACTATATCAAACTAAAAAGCTTCTGCACAGCAAAAGAATCAACAAAATGGAAAGGCAACTTATGGAATGGGAAAAAAATATTTGCAGATCATATATCTGATAAGGGGTTAATATCCAAAATATATAAGGAACTCAAACAACTTAATAGCAAAAAAAAAAAATCTGATTTAAAAATGGACAGGACTAAATAGACAATTTTCTAAAGAATACATACAAATCGCCAACATGTACATGAAAAGATGCTCCACATCACTAATCATTAGGGATATGGAAATCAAAACCACAATGAGATATCACCTCACACCTGTTAGAATGGCTACTATCAAAAAGACAAGAGTTAACAAGTGGAGAACAGGGAACCCTTGAACACTGTTGGTGGGAATGTAAATCGGTACAGCAAATATGGAAAACAATATGGAGATTCCTCAAAAATTAAAAATAAAACTACCATATGATCCAGCAATCCCTGGATATATAGTCAAAGGAAATGAAAACGATATCAAATAGACATTCACTGCAGCATTATTCACAATAGCCAAGATACACACAATGGAATATTACTCAGCCATGAGAAAGAGGGAGGGCATTATGCTAAGCAAAATAAGCCAGAGAGAGAAAGACAAATCTGGTGTATCACTTGTATGTAGAATCTAAAAGAGCTGAACTCATAGAAACAGAGAGTAGAACAATTGTTGCCAGAGGCTGGGTGGGGGGATGAGGAGATGTTGGTCAAAGGGTACAAACTTCCAGTTAGTTCTGGAAGATCTAATGTGCAGCAGGATAATTATAGTTAACAATAGTGTATCATATACTTGCAAGTTGCTAAGAGAGTAGATCTTAAGTGTTCTCAACACAAAAAAGAAATGGTAATTATGCGAGACGATGGAGGTGTTAACTAATCTTATTGTGCTAATCATTTCATAATATGTAAGTGTATCAGATCGTCATGTACACCTTAAACAATGTTGTATGTGAATTATATCTCAATAAAGCTGGGGAAAAAACAAGACAACCAACTTCACTAGTTGTGCATGTGCATGGGAGTGTGTGTGTGTACCCTTCCAAAGTTACTTTATACATGTACAATCAAATTGTAAAAATACTCTGCTTTATTTTTAGCACAAATGGTAGATCACTACACATATTTTTCTGTATTTTGATTTTTCCATTTAATATATCTTGGAGATTATTCTAAGATATGAACTCTTTAAATAAAGTTATGAGGGTTTTTTTTTTCCTTTTGGTGAGGAAGATTAGCCCTGAGCTAATATCTGTTGCCAGTCCTCCTCTTTTTGCTGAGGAGGATTGTCCCTGGGCTAACATCTGTGCCCATCTTCCTCCACAGCATGGCTTGGTAAGCAGTGCATAGGTCCACACCCGGGATCCGACCCTGTGAACCCCAGGTCACCGAAGCAGAGCACGGGAACTTAACCACTATGCCACTGGGTGGGCCCCGAGGGTTTGTTTTTTTTAAAAAATAGGTGGAATTTCAGTGGGCGATACTTTCAAGAGATTGTGGAGCTATGGAGATTTTTTTTCCAACATGGGGGTGAGATAAACCTGAAAAAATCCCAACACCATATATATCAAAGTTCTTAAGAGTAGCAAATATGTGATGAGCTAAGGTGTAAATATTTCAAATTTAGATAAACCACATATTTGGTTTTCTTGCCTTGTTGAAATAACCTCGATCGTATTTACAGTACTTTCCTAGTTAATTACTATCTCCAAGCAAATTTTGTAGCTTGGATCTTACAGGTAAACTGACCTTCCAGGACTTAGGAAGACAGTAATTCTTTTTTGTTTTGGAAGACCTAATTCTCTTTATGGTGAGTTATCTGAGCACCAGCAAGTTCCTGAGTGGCTTTCTGAGTGCCACTCCACAACTGTCCACTAGAGGGACCATAAGCTCTTCTTTTTCCCCACTCTTTCAGCTCTTCTCCCTTTCAGTCTTTTATTTTAGGCTGAAGGCTCTCTGGCTAATCTTGCTAGTTGACCCCTGGAGCCAAACCCAAACCTACACTCTGATTTTAAGCAAGCCTAACTCTTCTAGGAAAGATTTGTATATCACTTGAAAGAGCTGAAGAGAAGGAGTTACTGAAGTCTCCTGCAGGCCTATTCCAAAATCTGCTTCCTCTTCTGTCCAGTTTAAATCTCTTGCTGACAAGTGTGTCATAAAATTCCTTGAGATGAGTTGGGCTGAAAAGCAATATTCATACTCTGTGTAAAAATATACAGAGTATATTATATGCTAAAGTATATAATATACTATTTACAGTCTTGAGAGATATCTTCAATAACATTTTAGCGTGTTTGTTTGGAACAAGCAAAGTCCATGCGAGATGCAAGCAATTTGAAATTCAGAAGCTATTTTATCTTACCACAGCTTCCTAACGTAATTATCTAAGACACTTCTCAGTAAAACTGGTGTTTTCCTTTTAGAGAAATAAGAGAAAAGGAGATATTGGAGAAAGACACCAAATCCTCTTGCAAGAGATTTCTCAGCTCAACAGCCATCAGTGGCCCACAAACTGAGGTCCCCATTGTTTCTGGATCACAAGCAAGACTAGGGAATTCACGATTTCTAATCTCAAGCCCCACCTTGCTTTGATATACGACAGCTCTGTGGCGTCGTCAGGTCTTCTGTCCCAGACCTGAGATACCCAGTGACAATGCAGCCTTCAGACCCTTTATGCTTCTGGGCTGTCTTCAAATAAAATACTGGAAATCACACAGAGGTCCATCTCCCTCTCACCCCATCCCCCCCAGGTAAACAGAGCTCCTGTAAACTGGGATTCCCAAGGGCCTTTGGGCAAACCTCGGAGGTGTTTAAGGGTTAGATATGTGACTAGATCTGTCTGAGAGAATTCAAGGCTTGGGGAACACGAACACACTGTGTGTGGGGGATGAGAATCAGGGCCCCTGCCTCCAGGTCCATCTGAAACCTGCCCGTGAAGGCTCCCAGGTCTGATCCTCCTGCTTTCACTGTGCCTCGTTGGCCTCAGCACCAAAACTACTCAGTCTGACTGCTGCTTGCCAGTCGGCCCATGAGACCCCTCTGTGAGATAAACAAGAAAAGATTGGGCTTCTAAAAAATTCTCTGGTAATTTGGACTTGGATAAGTAAAGGATTCAGAATGATGTTCAGAAAATTATAGAAGAAAAGTTCAAAAAAATTCCTAGAGCTCCAGTTGCTTACCGGTTCTATAAATAACAAGGATTTACTCAGCATCAGTCTTTGAAAACTGGTCTTGTCTTTGGTAATTCAAGTAATGGAAAGATCCTCACTATCAGCTCCATTAGGACGCCAAGCCTATAGACTCTTAATAAAACAGTCGCAGAAAGTGGTTCTCCTGCTGTTTGTCAGCCTTGATCCTTCACTGATTCAGCTCCCTGTTGATCCCCTGCATAGATTCTGGAAGTTACTGTCCCTGCCAAAGGACTCTTACCTAGTCATTGAAAGCCACACTAAAATTCTAATAAACCACCACATTTCCTCTTGATGCTTTTGTCACCCCCATCTCTACCTGTAGTATTAATAATAGGTTCAGCCACATTTCTAAGCACTCTGTTCAAACAAAGTCCCCTGCACGTTGGTATTTCTCAAAGTGTGAATCTTGTGGATCCCTCTGGGCCACAGGCCAGACCTAATCAGCATTCCATCCTCAGGCTCTCTGGGTTAGGCCTTTCTGCGTGCCAGAAAGCTCCAAGGGCGACTCTTCCGTGCACCAGCATGCAAGGCCCACTGCCCTGGAGAGAAATTCTCCTTGTTTCATAGCTCAGCTAGATATAACACTTTGGGGCAGGAAGGAAACTGAGGGCCTGAGAAATGTAGTTCACGGTTTGCCCAGCAGCACCCAGCAAATCTGTAGCATAGCCAGGCCTCGTCCTGGCATTTCCCGACTCCCTGTCCTTGGGTTTTTAGAGTCCATGAATGTGGGGGATTTTTATAGCCCGGAAAATTCATAGGATCCCTCGAAGCATAGAATAGGGATGGTGCCCCATGGGCTGAGAGGTAAAGCCATCTCTGGAATCTCTGCCACTTCAGGACATCTCAGAACTCAGAGCAAAGAAACTACCACAGAATACACAGCGGGCCTGGCCCGGCAGCCAGATGCCCTCCTCCAGCTGCAAACTCAGGCTCTGTCAGCAACAGCGGGTTCTAGTGCAATCACACAATGCCAGCCAACTGTACTCACTCAACATCACAGTAATACCCAAGTCCTTAATGCTCCCCACCCCCAACAACAACCACTTAATTAAATATTCATCACAATGGAAGTCAGCAGGGCACTTAGGCGAGTCCATCTTCCATCACTATTGATTAGAACTCTGCTTGCTAAGCAGGCACTATGAGGCGCCCCAGAACCAAAAGCACCAACTGAAGCCTCCCTTCTGTGGTTTGACCCCCAAACTCAGGAGAACACACAGGTGGGAAATCTCTTCTGGGGCCTTTCTCTCTCTCCTTCCCTTCTCCCTCCTGCCCAGGCCACCTGGAACCACCTCCACACAAGGGCAGGGCTCTCCAGGGACAAAGCAACATCCCCCTTTCCTGCTGCTCTCTGTAGAAGGCCTGTGAACTTCACTGCTCCATGGACCTGAATTTTCCATGTTACCAAGCCCAACCCAGCCACCCAGGCACCCAGATCAGAGAAAAACAGAGTGTGGCCCCTCCAGCCCCATCCCCTGGAGGGGTGAAGGGAGGAACTGGAAACCCTCTGGGAAGTGAGAGCCGGAGGCCCCAGGGTACCCCAGACAGCCCCTTACCTCTGCCTTCGAAGCTTGTCCTTGCTGTTCCAGGCTGCACCTGCGCCCCTGGCCTGCAGTGGCTAGGGTGCCCGTCCACCTCTGGCTCTCTGCCATCTGCTTCCCTCCGTCTGTGTGCTGCTGGGGCAAGACCAACTCCTAGGTCAACCTCAGCTACTCAGCCTCCCAAGCAGTCTCCAGAAAGCAGGAAGCCACAGCAAACGCTCCCTGGCCTGTCCTTTTGCATTAGCTCCGCCTGCCTTTGTCAAGGCCGCTTGTTTTCCTCAGCCCTCCTTATCTGCTTGACATGTCCCAGACCAACTGCACTCCTTATCACAGTAAAACCCGAATCCTTAATGCTCCCCACCCCCAAACAATGACCATTAATTAAATAATCCATCACAATGGAAGTCAGCGGGGCACTTAGGCGAGTCCATCTTCCATCCCTGACTATTGATTGGAGCTCCTCTTGCTAAGCGGACACCATTAAGCACCCTCAGAACCCAAAGTGCCATGTGAAAGTCAGGGTCATCCCCCCACCCCCACTGGTGGCCTCTTTTATGCCCAGCAAAATCCCCCCAATAAGGGTCCTCTCACCTCCACTTTTAGGCACTTGGCCTGATTTTCAGGCGTGGTTTCATCTCCCTGTACCCCCACTCTCAGTCGGGCCCCAGCATCTGAACTCGTGTCCATCTTTGTGGTGTTGGTTCACACAAAGAGGCCTCCCCATGCTTGGCTGGGGCTGTCACTGTATCTTTGCCACCACTGGCCATTGCTCAGCTCTGCATAACAGACAGGATTCAATGGCATTGTCCAGATTGTAGAAAGTCGCCCTCATCCCTGGTGGGATGCCATATTGCCATTTCTCGATGCCATCCTGCCTGGCCACCTATCAACGATGCCCAAAGATGTGGTCTGGGGACTCCCTAAACCCTTCCATCCCCCCAGTACTCCAGCTGTTCTCCCAAAGAAGTTTGGGTTCCATGGAAGATTGTAATGATGATGATAATGGTCATGATGATGATTACGTGCCAAACACATCCAATATTTCATTTCATCTTTACAACACTCTTACAAGATAGGTAGAAATATCCCCATTCTTCAGATAAGGACACTAAGGCTCAGGGCAGGTCAAGCAACTTATTCAAAGTCACACCAATAGTACATTCCAGATGCATTTAAACAGGAGTCTGGGCCCAAAACACCCATTACATCTAAGCTGTTAGTGTCACCCAGGGCTTCTCTCCCTCTCCTCCCACCAGGACCCCCAAACTTGCTGGGGCTTCCAGCTCTACCTGGGACCATTCCAGGGGCCCGCTTCCCAGGGGTGACCGATGTCAGAGGAAGAGCTCTGCTGCTCAAATGCAGATGCTGCAGAGAGTCCAGGGGAGTTGGGGGGAGGGAAGGACAGGGAAGGGGACACCTTTCCCCTGGTGACCAGCTCCACTGGTTAACTCCAGGGCATTCTCTACTCTCTGCCCTCTCCCTGCCCCTCAGGATCTGCCCTGACTGACAAGGAGCAGAGGTGAGCTGGTGGAGACCCGTCCCTGTGGCCTGCATTAGCCTGGCCTCTCCTTAGCCTATCTGCTGCCCGACTCGGCAACAGAACCTTCCTGGATGGGTGGATGAGTACAGTCATATTCCACTGGACATTTGGGGGCTGAGTAGTCCTCCTCCCACACCTCATACTTCTTCTAGTTGCTTACACCCCCATCACCCCTCCCTAAGCTTCATTCATTCCCCCATTTACTCCTCAAATGCTAGGATGAGCCAGGTTCTGGGTATGCAGGGATGATAATCTGTATTAGTTTCCTGAGGCTGCTGTAACAAAGTACCACACACTGGGTGGCTTAAAGCAACAGAAATGTATTGTCTCACAGCTCTGGAAGTCCAAAGTCAGGGTGTCGTCAGGGCCACGCTCCCTCTGAAGCCTGTAGGGGAGAATCCTCCTTGCCTCTTCCAGCCTCTGCTGCTGCAATCCTCAGCTTGTGGATGCACCACTCCAACCTCTGCCTCTGCCATCATGTGGCCTTCTCCCCATGTGTGTCTGTCTCCTCCTCTTCTTATAACCCCAGTCACAGTGGATGATGAGCCCACTCTACTCCAGTGTGGCCTCATCTGACTAATTGTATCTGCAATGACCCCATTTCCAAATAAGGTCACACTTTGAGGAACTAGGGGTTAGGACTTCAACATATCTTTTGGGGGGACATACTTCAACCTATCACACAAGGTAACAGGACCCCTGTTAATAAGTCACCCCCGTCGTCATGACCATTATGGTGATGGTCTTCAAGACTGGGCCAGACTTCTCCTGGCTTCTCTGGATGCGCACAGTCTGGCCCGGTAGGCAGGCCTGGAACCAAGGTGTCCTGAAATGATGTGTGTCCTCATGGATGGATATCCCAGCCTAGACGGGAGCATAGGAGATCAGTCACGGATGGCTCTGGAACAGCAGATTTCCCTGCCTGATCCCAACTTCCTGGACACTTGTCCTACAGCTGTTGAAGCTCAGCTTGTCCAAAACAGAGCTCAGCATCTTTCCCCAAACCTGATCCTCTTCCTGATTTTTTTTTCCTTAACAAAGACCAAGTTCCTGGAAACCACCAAGTTACCTTTGTTTGTGCAGGGTGAGATGGTGCGAGAAGGATGTGCCCATAGCCAGCTGGCTCTGCTGCATATGCCACGCTCCCTGTGCACCAGGCTTCACCGTCAGTGCTCTAAAACTCAACCTCAGCTGTAACTCCCAACATCCCTGACGTAGATGAATTATCCCCCTTGACGGGTAAGTCAGCACAACGACAACTGCCAAAGACAGACATGGCTCCAGCACCCACGGAGCTTAGTATGGTCTAGCCACATCCCCCAGTGGCTGCCCCAGCTGGTCAGGGCAGAGTCAGGACAGGAACACATGTCCTTCTGCCACTTAACACCACCCCCTAGAGACCCCCTCTGCACTTGCTCCCCGCCCCTCCATGCCCACTGCTGCCTCATGAGTGTGACTGCCCCCTGGCTCCACCTGCTCTAGGAATATCTTAGTAGAGGGAGCATGTAGCAATAGATAACATTACAAATCCCCCACCCCTGCACTTGCCTTGCTAGGCTCCCCTGTGCACTGCTGCTGCAGCCTCATCCTTTAACTGCTTTGCACAAAGCCTGCAACTGCTCCCCAGAGCCTGCAGAACAGCCTCCCAGTTGCTCAGCCTGCCACCTTTTGAGATTCAGCCTTTGGCTCTATTTAGTCAGCTCCCCGTAACACATCATAACCTCTTGCAGAGTGAACTCCACTCAACACTCCCTCCCTCCACACCCTTGCCCGCACAGAACCCCCTGCCTAGAATGCCATCTCCTGCTCACCCGCTGCACCCCCAGTCCTGCCCTTTCAAGTCCCAGCTCAAGGGATACCTTCCCCATGAAGACCCCTCGGATCTGTCCCCAGGTGCAAACATACTGTCTCCTTCCTTGGAGTCACATAGTACTTTATATCTCTGCTATACAAGTTTTTCTGTGTTTATTCCTGATCGTGGGCCTCTCCCCTAAAGAACTTCTAAAACAAGGCCTTTGGAGTCACACAGAGCTGAGCTGAAATTCTGACTTTGTCACTTGCTGACTGAGGCCCAGGCAGGTTACTTAACTGTAAAATGGGGGGATGGCATTGGCCTCGAATCCTGGAAGAATGTCCTGAGGTAGCCATGTAGGTCGCCTGGCCAGGCGTGTGACTCTCACCAGGCAGTGGTGCCCCTCCCCTTCTGAGTCCCTTCCTCCCTCCCCTCAGGAGAGCTCCCCCCTCCTCTCCCCTGCGCCTTCTTCCCTTCTTCGCTGGTGTTAGCTCTGGAACACCGGTTCTTGCAGGCCTCTCAGAATAACATGTGCCCCTGAGGGGGTGGGGCTCTCCCCGGGAGAGATGGCTGTTCCTGGGGCCTATCAGCAGGGAAAGGGACGAGGCGTCAGTCAGAATGTGGAACTCAGGTGATAGCCTCAGATGGCAGGAAAGCTTGTGCTGTCCACTCTGTCCTCAATCTGGACCTCTCTCTAGTCATCCAGACCTACCTAAGGGTCTTCCCCAGAGGCAGGGGCTGACAGCCTGTGCCAGGTGGGACAGGGCAGGGAGACCCCCCATCTGCTCCCACAAGCTGAAGATGAGGAAGCTCTACCTTAGGCCACATAAATCAACTTTTATGAGTCCCTGGGTTGTTTCTTTGCAATATTACAAATCCTTTGGTAAAGGCTGGTTTACCTGCCCCAGCCTGGGCTCAGCTGTGCGGTGGGGGGAGCATCTGAGGGCTGAGTGCCCTTGAGGCCAGCGTGGCAGCAGCAGGGAGGAGACTGGGCAGGAAGGTGGGCCGGAGAGTCTGGTCCTCTTGCCATGGAGCACTGTCTCCGGGCATCCCCAGCCTGAGGACTCAAGGTTCGACTGTGTTAAGGGGGCCTATGGTTTTCTTATAAGCGATGGAAGATGCAGGAATGAATCTTTGCCTGGCTGCTGCACGAGGCTTTTCAGAGCCAGGAGGGAGAGACAAGTTTTCTAATAGCCTGGCACTCAGATCCCTGCCAGCCATCTCTGCAGAGAAGACCCCACTGCCTCCTCCTTTCAGGCTCACCAAGAGGAGAATGGAGGATGCAGGAGATCCCACACGTCTGGGTCCCTGCAGCTGCGAGAGCGCCAGGTTGAAGGGTCTTCCCGCCCCTCTCCCAGGCCCCACTCCCACGGCCTAGCCTGGTGGGGGCACAATGTGTGATCAATGAAGGAAAAGCAACCCAAGCTTTTTAAATACTGTTCTCTTCTCTCTGGTATTTTTAATTTAACTTCCAAAGACATATATTTTAATTTCCCCATTCTAGAATTAAACACTTGATCAGTGACTCCTTCCTAGCAAAATATCACTTCAAGGGTGGCAAAAAGAGAAAGAATTATAGGAGTTAATCCCTTCCACATGTATTCACCTCTACTGCGAGGACGTTAGCACACTTGGTCTACAGGGAAACGTAGTATTTATTCTATTAAAAAGTATAAATGTTCTATTGTCTTGGGTCTTTTATTATTTATTTCATTGTGATTATGGAACATGTCAAACATACACCAAAAGTAGAAACAGAGTAGAAGAGAGTAATGAACCTCTGTTCCCCTCACCCAGCTTCAACAACTATCCACATTTTGCAAATTTAAGTGTCCTTTGGATTTGGAGCTCTACTCAATCCTCTCATATTTACTGTGCAGGGGAAGCGGGAAGACTGTCTGTTTATTAATTAATCTTAAAGCTTCTAGAAAACTAGAGCTTCTAGTTCTGTAAGTTTTATGGAAATCCTGCCTTCTGGGCCAAAGGATTGCAGGCCAAGGCTGGGGGCCAGGCCGAGGCTGGGAAGAGCCCGGGAGGCCGAGCGCTCGCAGCAGACCAGGCTCTGAATGGACAGCCCTCTGGCTCAGCTGTTTCCACAGCCTGATGATCTGTTGGGGAAGGCTCCACCTTCCTCAGCCTGGTTGGGAACCGAGACTTTCAAAGGCTAATTGTGCCCACCGTTAGGCAAGCGATGACGCCACGTCTGAGCTCGGTTCTCACTCCCCTCTGGGATCCTGAAGTCCGTCTGCCCATCTCCTGTCGACTCAAACAGCAGAGAGCTGCTCCTCAGCAGCGCCCAGCTTGTCCCAACCTGGCAGCAGAGGCTGCTTCCTGCCCTGGGAGTGGATGGCTCCGACTGAGAAGGGCCACCAGGCACATGCCCAGGCCTTGAAGAACTTCCTCACCCATCTGGCCTGAGGGTGTTGAGTTGCCATCAATTTTCTAACATAGCCACTGCCTGATGTGATTTGTGACATCAGCTCTCCGATTCCACTAGGAAATAACCCAGGTATCTGACACTGGGCAGCCAAGGAATGCGGAAAAGCTCCCGTTTACTGACCTAAGAGGAGCTGCCTGGGGAAAGCAAGCGGTTGTTCTCATAACTAATGATAAGTGGGAGTGAGGTCCCAGGCCCTGGAATGTCACAGCCTTGGGGATCCCCTGGTTCCCTCAGAGGCTGCTGGGGGAGACAAGCAGCCAAGTCTCTCTCCTAAGACAATTCAGTGAGGAAAGATGATGTGGGAGGGGCGGGGACAGCAGCAGGCCCCAGGGAAAGGGGGATTCCAGGGGCTGCAGCAAAGAGGAAATCCATTTAGTCCTTTTCTCTCAATTCAGTTTTGCTCCTTATTATTATGAAGTATTTTTTCCTTTTTGATTACCAAAGTGATGCTGACAAGTTCATTGTAGAAAGTTAAGAGAAAAAAATGATGATGAAATGCTCTTAATCCCACTAGCCCCAATATTTGATATTTAATGTGGTGTCAGTATTTTACACATATCCAAAGAATAGAGTAGAAGAAAAGGGGAAGAAAACTGGCTTCAGGCCAGTTTGGGTCCAGCTTCCACCTCCCAGTTGGCTTCCAACAAATTGTTCATCTCTGAAACCCAGTATCCTGGTTGATAAAATGTATTCATGTGACTGTTGGGGAACTACATGAGAAATATTCATAGTTGCTTTCTTTCTGGGTTTTTTTTTTTTTTTTTGCTGAGGAAGATTAGCCCTGAGCTAACATCTGTGCCAGTGTTCCTCCACTTTATATGTGGGTTGCTGCCACAGCATGGCTGACCCGTGGTGTAGGTCCGCACCTGGGATCTGAACCTGTGAACATGGGCTGCCAAAGTGGAGTGCAGAACTTAACCACTACGCCACCGGGCTGGCCCCCATAAAGTTTCCAATGCAATTCCTGGCATTCAGTAAGCCTGCAATAAATGCCAATTTATAATTTTGTGGTCGACAAATTTTTTATTGCAAAAAGTGTTTTAATTTGCTCTATTGTCCACCTAAGAGGTGGTGGTCCCCGCTCCACTGAAACAGAACCAGGTCAGCCAGATGCTGCCTCACCTGGTCACCCTCACACTGGGGACTCCCCACCATCAGAAGAGAAAAGAAAGGACAGTGACTCAGGCCAAACCCAAGCGTGGCCCCAGGAGGCAGTGTTTGTTTGCGATCAGCCACCGTTTGGATCCCTCCTCCAGGACTGTTCATCCCCAGAGCCACTGGGGACAGTTGGCAGGGGTCCTTTCCAGGAGAGACACGTGCTTTTGCCATCTCTTCTGCACTGGGATGGTGCCAGGGCAGAGGAGCCCCAAACGAGAACTCCCTACAACGGGAGAAACAGGGAGTCAGCAGGACCAGCAACTCATTCCCGGGGTCCCTTCCATTTTTGAGGGGTTGGCTTTGGTTGAAAGGGCCGGCATTTCACACCCAAACTATAAAAACCCATAGCTTCAGTGCACCAAGATGAAACTGCAGGGCTTTAGTCTTGTGGGGTATAAAAGGTTTGGGGTGGGAGTGCGGCTCCTGGCACAGCCCTATGGCCGAAGGATCCTTCCACTTGTGTGGGTTGGGAGCAGACATTTGCTGAAGGCCCTACAGCCACACTGTGTGGGATGATCTCCCCCCTCGACCGCTTGGACTGAAGACCCCCTCCCCCGGGGCTCTGTGCAGACCCCTCCCTGAGGCTGACCAACACCTCTCCTTAGGTTTTATTCTCAGCCCCGGCCTGCCACTCCATTGCCCTTCCATCGCCCCTCTTGTGGTGCTGCTCCCTCATTTTGGGCCTTTCCCATTGTTCTGCCTGTCCTTCTGAGTACAGCTGTGTGTTTGGATTTGCCTGTGTCAGTGTGTCTGTCTCCCTGGCTATCTCAGAGCTCCCTGAGGGAGGGCCTTGCCCGACCCATCTTTCCAGAGCCTGGCCTGCTGATGCAATGCTGGCACAGCTGTTCTTGTTGTCAAACTGTTGAAATCTTTCAATGCTGGTCAGTAACAGCTGCTGCTCTGAGCCCCCTGCGTGTCCCCTGCTGCTGGCCCAACCACCCGGGCCACGTCCTCAGGATACCCAGACAACTAAGCATTAAGGCCTGGCCCCACAGGCGTTCCCTAGAACCCTGGCCCTGGTTTAGTCTGGTGTCTGTTCTGCCTGGTTAGTGCCACTCCCCTCTGGTTGTCAAATACTCACATCACCCCTGCTTAGTACGACATCTGACCCACTAGAGATGACAAGGAACTATTTTTTTTATTTGGATGGATGGAACCCAGACATTATTTGAACAACTAGGTCTGCTTCTATACAACAAGAAATGTCTCTGCATCCTGTTTGACTGAACAGCTAAGTTATAAGGGACTGTGAGGTGACCAGACAGAGAACAGAGTTCAGCTTGCAGAGGCTCAAAGGGCTCATTCTGGAAAGGCATGGAAGCCCAATACTCAAGAGATGAGGGTCCACCTCGGACTTCACCGGTTTCCACCAGTAACCCATTCTCGATTCCACCAGTTACCCATCAATGTATGTAACTCCTACTTGTTTATATTTTCAATCAGGGTTCGGAGGAGAATGAAGGAAGTGAGCATGGGTAGTAATGGTGGTACAAGAAATGTGTTCTGAAAATTAACCCTGAGGTGTGTATAGCCACATTTGCCTCTAAAGTAGCCAAAGGTCTGTGATGTGCCCTGCAGTGTGCTTGGTTCTGCAGGGAGTAAGGTAGAACCAGGACATGGTCCGTGAGTGCGCGTAAGGGTTTCACACTGACATTTGGGGCCAGATAATTCTTGGTTGTGTGGGGTTGTCCTGGGCATTGTAGGATGCTTAGCAACATCCCTGGCCTCTACCTACTATATGCCAGTAGCACACCTCCCCCACTGTGACAATCAGAGATGTCTCCAGACACTGCCAAATGCTGCTCTCTCCCCACTGAAAACCACTGATGTACCTCCACCAGATGTTAAGTAACAAGTCAAGACAGCAATTAAGTATCAAAGAAATCCTGTGGACAGGACCACAAAAGTCTAGAGGCAGCTGGGAATCCAGTGCGGGCTGGAGGGGTTGGAGCCCGCAGGGAATGGAGTTTGGGTGGGGCTTGGTTAGAGCTTCAGGGATGGGTAGCTTTCAGTGGCTAGAAGGTTTGAGGTAGGAGGAAAGGCATAAGAAAAGGCTTAGTGTCAGCAACGAGGGAGAGTGCTGGAAGGATGGCAAAGACTCTGAACTAACCACAGACAAAGATGCTTGTTTTAATTTTAAAACAACAGCAACCATGCTTTAAGTATTGCATGGTTTGATGAGAACGTCTCAGTATGGTTTTGTAGCTTTGTTTCGTTTTGAGATTTCCCTTGTATAATCTAGTGGACCATGTCTTCCCAGAGTGAAGCATCTCCATCCTTTGGATGTCTTTCCAGGTGTGAATGAGCATCCTCTCTGGGTTAGGAACTGGATGTCTACACCATGTTTCACACTGAAGAACCCAGCCCTGGACTTGGTGATGTGCTGATAAGAGTTTAACAATCGGTTCTTGGGGGAGGAGGGGAAGGTGTCTTGATTTGTAGCCTTTTCCAGTTTCCAAGGTGTAAATACTCCCACCAAAGGTGATTTAAAGCTACCAGCGATGTAACAACTGGCTGGCAAAATCCTGAAAATTTAACGGTGAGCTTCTGTGAGCAAGTATCAGCCTGCTCCAGCCCACCACTGCCTGGACGGTCCTTTTATTTGTTCATTTCAGGAATCAGCACCATTTTTTTTTTGTCCTAATGAAAAATTTTTATTTAAATGGATTATTTATCTTAAATGGGGGCTAATTTTTTTTTTCTAACTTGCCATACAACTTTCTCAGATGGCTTTTAATAATTATTTTTTAATAGCGTTAATAGCTATGAATTCCAAACTGTAAGCTTTACAACAAAAGGGACCACCTTGGGAAGCGTCTGGAACATACTGGGCCTTCAGTAAACATTCGCTGGATGGAGAGCTGGAAGGATGCTTTGACTTGAGCTCTCTCTCTCTCTCTTCCCCCCGCTTCCCTTTGTACGTGATTGTAACCAGCAGGCCACCTCTCAGCAGCAAGGGCAGGATGGAGGAGGTGCTGTTTAGGAAGCTCCTAGAGGGAAGCGTCCAGGCTCAGCCTGAGTCCCGAAGGCTCTGCATCAAGGTGCCCGGCAGCTGCCCGCCTGGTCCAGAGAGTCTCTGCACGGAGTCCTGGCCTCAGCATGGGCGATGTTCCACCCAATCCACCTCAGAAATCACACCTTCAGACCAAACTGAGCTGTCGATCTGTATTTTCAGCATTTTGAACTAAAAACATCCAAGTATTCCTTTGCTGAGGGGGAATAAGTGGAAATGAAGCCCAAGGAAACCTCTCAAGAGGCAGTGCCCTGGCTGGACTGGGTCTCGTCAGCAGTTGCTCCTGAGGTCGAGCAGGGCTCAGGCTGCTTAACCTTCAGGAATCAAGCGGACCTGGTGTGCACAGCGAGCACGCGTCTTGTCTATGTGCTCACAACTCGGTTTGGCCAACCCACCCCCCCCGTCCATTCACCCCCAAACCTCAACCCCTGCACCAATCCCTCGGCAAACCCTGCCGCACTCAGGGTCTTCTGCACCGGGAGACAGAGTGGTGGGCCACGCCGAAGCAGCAGCTCGCGTCATTTCGGACCCTCTCCTGGCCGTTTTCTCCAGGAGCGCTGACTGCAGGGAACAGCCCACCATTCTCACGTGTTGACTCATGCCTCGTGCTCTCCAGATGCTCCTTGGAAAGACTGGATGAGCCAAATTCAGTGACGCCCTGAGGAATGTTGACAGTGCCTCACCCACTGTCACTTACCACAGTCACCCATCCCTGTGCTCGGAACAAACCAAAGGTGCATCATGTGCCATCCCTGGGAGCTGATTTATTCAGTTTCCTGCCAGTTTCTCTGCCAAGGACAGCCGTGAGCGGCAGCTTTGACCCTTAGAGCCTTTGGATCTTTTTCAATGAAATGCGGGGGCCAGATGATCAGTGTCCGTGTGACAGGTCCACTGGGCAGGGATCCTTATTTCTGAGGGCCCCACTTGACCAGCGGACAGTACAGGATTACAAATTGTTGGGAAGCCACAAAGCCCATGTTCCAACTGGGGGGGTGACAGAAAGACTCCAGGGATGAGATGTAAGCAATAAGAAATAAAAACAATTTTAAAAATGCTGCTCCTGATTGGCTCTCATGATGTGTCAGGGTGAACGGCTCCCCCGGACTCGTTTGAGCCGCCGCGACAATTAGGTATTGTGCCAAGAGCTTTACAGATGTTATTTATTCTTTGCAACCCGGTGGGGTTTTATCCTCATTTAACAGACGAGAAAACTGGGACTCGGCCAGACAAGCCGAGTGTGTAGGGCCAGCAGCTCGGACACGCCGGGGCTGGGACTCAGCAGCCAGGTGCGCTGGCTCCAAACCCCAGGCCTGTGGCCATCGAGCAGTGACCCCACTCCTGGGTCCTCAGGAGAGAGGTGCCATCTCCCTGTGCCTGGGGTGTGAGAGTCTGTCCGGCGAAGGCTAAGCAGAAGCACTTGGCAGACTCGGGCACAGAGCATGGTGGGGAGAGGGCAGCGGCGGTGCCAGAAAGCCTGCCTTCCAACCAGCTCGGCCACTCCTAGCTGACGGCCCCGTCTCTCACCTCCTCCCTGCCTCAGTTTCCTTATCTGTAAAAGGATACACGAATGATAAAAAATACCTTTATTGGATTCTTCTGAGGAATAAAGCAGTTAAAAGTGAATTGCTCAGGACAGTAAGGAGCCAGTAAGTGTGGGCAAGGATTGTTTGAAAAGGTGAGTGAGTGGTGCTGAAGCCATCCATCCCTTTCCTCCGAAAACAAGCCCTGTGGCCGCCTCAGGTGAGGTGCGCTACCTCCCATTCCACAGATGGAGGGGACTTAACGCCAGGCTGGGTGCGACACGGACACTGACACCCAGGCGTCTGAGTTCTCCCTCACTCAAGCGGGATAACTGCGTGGGAGGGGAACTCCAACCATCAGATGCAAAGAGACCAAGAAAACAACATCCCTCTGGCTTCGGAAGAATGCAGCCCTCTCAGGAGGGCCGCGCCCATTTTGCTTCCCTTGACATCTCCAGAGCAGGAGTGAGGGAGTCATAGCTTGGGCCCAGTTATTTGAGGCACAGGAAGGCTTCTGGCTGCCCTCCTATTCACCCCTGCTAAGTCCGTTGACAGTAAAGGGCGAGGCTGGTGCAGCAGAACTGAGAGGCAGAGGGCCCTGCAGACTGGCTCCTGCAGAGAGAGGATGGGAGCTCTCGGATCACAGGATCTCTTGGGGGACAATGGGCAGGAGAGGAAGGTTCCATTGGGGCAGGAGGGGAGGGGCTCCTGAGACGAGGAGACCCAGGGGGAATGCCAGGCCTTCAACTCAGCACCTGGGGCCTTTCACAGTTTCCCTAGCACCTAATTCCTTCACTACCCCCACCCTTCCAGAAACCCAGTTCAGCATCAGGGGACTCCCCTTGGCTTGTCTAACAAAGTGGGTTCACAGTTGGGCCCCTTCTCGGACAATCCTGGAAGGCAGGAGAAGAAGAAAGGAATGGGGAGGGAGGGAAGGGAAGAATCTGGCAGAAATGCCACACTGTGGACAGAGCTGGGGTGGGGTGGGAAGAAACTCTGGAGAAGAGTAGGGTTTACAAACAATCCAAAGAGGGGCAGATAAATTCCACACAAAGAAGGATCGCTCAGCAATAACAAGAAATGAGCTATCAGGCCATGCAAAGACAGAGGAACCTTAAATGCAGGTTGCTGAGTGAAGAAGCCAATCTGAAAAGACTAAAGACTACAGTATTCCGACTACGTGATACTGTGAAAAGGCAAAACTATGGAGACAGTAGGAAGACCAGTGGTTGCCAGGAGGTGGGGGAGGATGAATAGTTGCAGCACAAAGGATTTTTAGATCAGAGAAACTACTCAGTATGTTACTGTCATGTGGATGGATGTCACTATACATTTGTCAAAACCCATGGAACCCATACGTAAACTATGGGCTTCAGTTAATAATGTACCAATATTGGTTCTTTTTTTTTTTAACAATTGGTGCATCTTTTATTCACAAATAAAAGCTGTACCAAGATGTTATCTGCACATTTGTACAAAGGTTTGGCTGCCCCTAGAAAATGCACAAAGGTCAGAAAACAGAGCCTGTTGTGCCGGGAATGCCACACACAATGGCAGGCTCACTCCTTGTCTGCATTTAGCAAGAAGTGTCCCCTGAGGCGCCCCCCACCCTGCCCAGGGTGCCCCCCAGAAAGAGCCCGGCCTGAGGGACATCTTCCATAGCAAGTCATAAAAGTCATCAATGGTAACACATGTGCCACACTAATGCACGTTGCTAACAACAGGGGGAACTATACCAGGGTGCGGGGTGGGGTATGGGGGCTCTCTGTGCCTTCTGCTCAAGTTTTCTATAAACCTAAAACTGCTCTTGAAAACAAAGTCTATAAGGCAACGACAAAAAACAAAGCAAAACAAAAACAAAACCAAAGAAACCAAAAAAACCAAGAGCCAAGAGGGCTGTGGCTCCAGTAAGAACAGCTGGCCTACAGACAGGCTTCCTGAGCCGCTGGTGGATGTCAGAAGTGGAAAAGCCGAGACCGCCCTGCGTGTGAATGCGGCTGCTGCAACTCAGCTCCCCAGCCTCTGGCTCAAACCGAATGACCTTCACAAAGGGCATTTAACTGAATTTCTTTTCCCCTCATCTCACTTAAGAAGGCTTTTCTTTCCATAATTTTGGTGCAAAAACCAATTGACTAAAAGGATTTGGGGCGTCTGGCTGGTGGATGCAGGTGGAGATTTTAACCTTAGATGAGGCACCAAAAAAGGTGTGCTCAGCAGGGAAGCCCCTTTCCTTCCTGCCACGACTCTTCATTCTAACTCGGCTGCTTCTGGTCAAGGCTCAGCGTCACAGGTACCCTGCCTCCAGAGGCACAGCCTGAGCCCACGGGAGAGGCGCCCCTTTGGAGTGGGCATGGTTGATGCACCAGCTCCCTCAGAGCCCCCAGAAAAGGGCTTCCTTCCCATGCCCACAGACAGTGATGCTCCTGGGAGCCAGCTGGCTTTTGATGGAAAATGGGCCCCTTTCACTGCCCATCCAGCCCCGGGGCCCCAGGTCACTCGGTTCACACCGAGTAGTGACGGCAGTTTCTGGGTACTGGTCCACGTCGGGTACTCAGTGTGGAAGGAGGAATAACCCCTCAGCTTCCATGGCGAACTGGAATAACCCGGGTATGGAGGCTCACGACTCACATGTTCACTGTCAGTGTTGACACGTGCACAGCACGAGGGCAAACTAGACTGATGCGGGGCCTGGGCTTTGGACTGAGTTTGGATCCCATCAATTTACTTTCTGGTTGTGTGAGCCTCAGGAGGTCAAGCTCTCTGGGCCTCAGTCTCTTCAGCTGTGAAATGGGCATCACAATCCTGGTCTCATGGGACCTACGGGAGAACCCAACTTGGCTAAGGGAAGGGGGCCTAGTGGCAGTTAACACGTGCTCGTCTCCCTGACCACAACCCCCCCCGCCCCGCCCTGAGGAGGACCCTCCCTCAATGCTCCTACACTTAGCTTGCGGTGGATCCAGAGTCAACAGATATTCTTCAGAATCAACAGAGGGAGGCTCTGGGCTGGGAATCTCACTGAAAATTGGAGTGGGTGGGGAAGGAGGGAGGAAATGACATCATTCTGATAGAATTCTTGTCCAGCACAAGGGAACCTATGCTAAGTGTCAAGAGGCACAATGGTGCTCCAAGGACAGACAGTCTATCTAGCAAAGGGGTCAGAGGATGGAGGAGAGCATATAAAGATTTATAGAGATCTCAATGGGGTCAATAGGGGTGTGAGAAGCACCTCTGTAAGGCGGGGGATGTAAAGGAGCAGGTTTTCCAGGGTGGATGCGTTGTGTTCAGGACCCCACAGCCCAAAGAGGCATGAGAAACGGGCATAAAACACCCACAGCCGGGGAGCCCACCCCCGGCTCTCACTGCAGCCACGCAGGTTCATCTCTGTTTATTTTTCCAAAACAAAACTAAAAATCACCACTCAAAATATTTGAGAAGAGTGCTCAATCACAGTTAAAAGCTTTATGTTATCTGCAGTCAGAACATTGCAGACTGGGGTCAGAGACGAGAGCTTCTGGGATTGCTCCAGCGCCTTGGCAGCTGAGACGCCTCTCCCTCTTCTCCTTCAGCCTCCACTCCCGTTCTCTCCACGCTGCAGCCCAGGCCACAGCGGCCGGGCGGCCCGAGTCTGCTGAGGCGGCATCCACAGATGAGATGACTTTTCAGTTCTCCACTGGGCTTCTGATTTGACCATCTGGCACTTCCCTCCCCCATCAGAGGTCCAAACACATCCACAAAGAAGGCAGGCAGGTCGAGGCCCGGGCACTGATGTTGTCAGGACGAAGACTGAAAGGCAGATCCGACTCTGCATCTTCACCCGGAAGGGCGAGCTCCCTGCCTGTGCCTCTGGGGCCAGAGTCTGGAAAACCATTTGGTGTCATCATCGCTCGTGTTTAATGTTGGCTTCACTTCGCTCCAAGGTGACCCCGTTGCCGTTCCGAGGGCCTTCCTTCTTGTTCCAGTCCTTTTCAGTGTAAAACTCGGCAAGCACGGGGCAGTGTTCAGAAGCCACTCCACCCCAGGACCAGTTATCTGGAATCCACGGGTTTGTGAGGCCTTCTCTCACGACAGCCCAGTGACCTGAAGGGGGAGGGAAAAGAGACCCAGAGATCAGGACGGGGGACGGGTGGGAGCACAGGCTGGGGCGAGGGGTGGGGGGACCTGCACGTCTGGATGACGGGGTTCCCTGACAACACTCCTCCCTCAGCTATCTGGCTTCCTGTGTAAACAAAATGTCTCGACCAATCTGATTTTCCAGACAAGTGAGGGTCTACCATTCAGGCACTGCAACGATCCCGAGTCCAGGCCTCCTGCCCATTCATGTACCCGTCGGCCTGTGGCTGACCTCCTCCTCAGTACACACCTCTTCTAATCTGACCAAAGATGTCCAAAGTGAAGGTCCTATTTTGCAAAGCAAAGACAACAGGAGAGGGGGAAAATAAGTTCTATAAAAAAGGGTAAAAAGAAGAAAGTCATAGAGGTTTATGAGAAAGTAAAGGTATTTTAACAATAAAGATTCAGAAATAGATGATGTGGGAGGCACATTTGAGAAACAATGAAATCAACAGTGACAGAGCACAGAGCAGTCAGCACTGCTGTGGCCTCAGTGAGGAGCAACGTCGCGGGCGGTGTAAGTGTACCGAGACCTGGGTTCTCCCCAGAGCACGGTGCCGTGATGGCAGCAACTCCTCCCTGCACCCTGTTTCTACAACTTAACAGCGAGGGGACAGATGAGATGCTTTCTAACCTCCTTCCACGGGCGCCTCCTGGCGGACCTCTGGCCGGCAGTGCATCTCTGCAAACTGCGTCTCACCAAGTTTGATGACTGTCACTCCCCAAGATCCACTTTCTTTGTCCTTCAGATCCTCCCAGGACACAGTCCAACAGGAAACGGGTGCCCAGAGAGGAGAAGCTGACTGAGGATGTCAGCCCTCCCGCATGTCAGAGTCGCACAGAGGCCCCAGCACTGGTACTTTTTAATTTTTAAATGTCTCACTGAATATAACATGTGTCCATTGGTACTGAGCCTCCAGGCAGGATTGAGAACCACCGTTCTTGCCTTTCATCAAAGGACCCTACTGTCGCTTCCACATTTCTGACTAATTGTTTCCCGACCCAAAGTCTGCTCAGCAGGTTACTGGTTTGGGGGGCGGGGGGACTGTCTTTCAGCGCTGAGATTACCCACTGCATCCTGGTCCTTGTGGAGTCTGTCAAGGCACTTCTCCCAGCCTGTCGTGATGCTAGGTAACACATCTGCTCACCCCGACTGCTGCTCCTCAGGCCACTGACGGTGTGTCAGAAAACCTCAGGCCCCAACACAGTGCCTGCATGTGACAGGGCTCGAGGAATGTTTGCTGAATGACTAAGTGTCCATAAATTAGGGTAAGTTATCAGCTCATCTCTGAAGTGGGGCTCTGCTAGCCTATAACCAGGTTTGCTGGGACACGCTCGGTTTGCCCCTGTTGTGGATCAGTGAATGCCTTTTAATTATTTTCACATCCTCCTTCCCTCTTAAAAGTGGCTCTGCTTGAATGATAATTATAGAGTCACCTAAAACGATAACCCTATAAACGCCCACAGAGGAGGTAAGATAGCTCCCGACTCCTGCTCAAACCAGATGATCTGGTCAGTTCAGATAGGCTTCTCCTACCCCCTTTCTGAACAGAAAGAACGAGTGACTTCTGCTTTACCTGTGAAAACCTTCTTTAAGCTTTTACTGATCCAAATGTTGTCCACAGACTTGGACCCTTGAGGATTCTTGGTGCTGATGTTCGTGAAGGTGTGTGCTGGAATCAGGTGGTAGAATTTTTCTTTCCTCAAGATATCATAGTCACTGCTGTCTGGCCCCTGGCCGAAATCCCCTAGAACAATCACGTCTTTTTCTCCTGAAAGTGGAAAAAAGAAAATCAGGAATTTCAGAGGTGGTGGGAAGTAAGCCCAACACTGAGCACAGCCCGTGGAAGCAGGATTGTGATTCTCTGATTTGACTCCCAGGGTGAAGACTGTGGCCTGATTCTCATTCTCCCAATTTCTTCAAATTCCTTGTGCAAAAAAAAACATTCCCCCCCAATTTTAAGAGTAGGTTAGTAACACATTTGGAAATAGGGGGCAGTGTGATGCAGAGATCATCCTGTCACAGCTCATGGGTCCCAAATCTCACAGCAGAAAAAGGCCTAAGGGTCTTGCCCAGATATTTAACAAAAGCTCAACAAACATTTACTGAGCACAGAGGGAAGACCACGTGAAGACACAGAGAGAACACAGCCATCTACAAACCAAGGAGAGAGGCCTCAGAAGAAACCAAGCCTGCTGACACTTTGATCTTGAACTTCCAGCCTCCAGAACTGTGAGGAAATAAATTTCTGTTGTTGAAGCACCCAGTCTGTGCTATTTTGTTATGGCAACCTTAGTAAACTAATACAAGGCCAAAGTGGAAAGCTTTTCTCTTTAAAGTATTTTCAACACTTCTCCCATAGTTTGATTTACTCTAGAGTAAGTGGGAGAGTTAGGAAGTATCTCCCAAAGTGAGGAGACATTCTGAAAGGACAGTGGACCCCAGCGAGGCTCTGTGGGACTCTCATCGTCTCTGCCTGACCATCACTTCCCGTCTCGAGGTTCACCTCAGGGGAGCCACGTTACCACAGGGAGTGGCATTTCCATCACACCTTGCAAGGGAGGCTTTAAGGAAAGTGGTTCATAAACGAGGGCCACGCGTGTCTGAGACACTCAGCAAATCTTTTTCCCCAACATGAATATGCTTCTGTAATAATGGCTAGAGGGAAAGGAATCTAAAGTGAAACGACATAAGCCACCAGCAGAGGGCACTGGTGCATTACCGATGACACCCTCCTCGGGGGCACAAGGGACAAAAGGGGATGAGATGGAAGCCTTTCCTGCAGCTCCACTGTGTGGCCAACAGAGACGTAATCCTACCCCTCATGCTAGACTGTAACAACCTGGCACCCGGGGCAGGGTGAGCCCAAGCTGTCTTGAGAAATCAGTGCCAACTTCCAACAGGAAAGCCGACTTGAGAATAATGTTAACAACAACTCACACATGGCCAGCGCTCATGACTGTCCTCTGAGCCCTCCCTGAGCGCCCGGCCCTCTCTGCAGGCACAAAGCTGAGGCTCCGAGAGGTCAAACGGCTTGCTCAAAGTCACCGAGCCAGCCCTCAAATCCAGGCTCTTAACAGAGAGCTAGAAGAGCCACGAGGATGTGGGCGGCTGTTCATCGTGAAACCCCAAGTGCCTGGAACAGTACCTGGAACACTGCCTGCTGCACAGACACTGGATAAATACGTGTGGACTACACGGGTGAATGAGGCACAAGGAGCACCTCAGAATAACGGTGCAGTTTATTTTTGGAAGGAAAGAAGGGAAAGATGCTACATTTATCGAATATCAAGGAAAACTGAAGGTTACAAGAGACTGAGGCAGAAGGTTCCCATATAATGAGGGAGGTTTTCATTGGGACACAGAGCTGAAAAAGTTTGGCCCGAAAAAGACACTTCTGAAACCAGGAGAGATGGGTCAATAAACCCAGCTCTGCCTAACTTCAAGAATGAAAATAATAGCTCTCTCTTTGAACAGGCACACCCAGGTCTCAAACAATGCTGCTTCTGTCGGTTAAATCGGCATTGGTGATGACATCGAGGCAGTTCCTGCCTCTGAGAATCCGCAGGTGTGCAGAGGCCTGAATTCTCCCAGGAAGCCACCCACCCGGGGTGGGCTCCTCAGTCATTCCCTCAGTTCCCAGGAGTGAGGGGAGAATGCTCGGGGCCACCTTCCTCGGAGTCCCTAGATTTATAAAATGCCAGTGACATTAGCAGGAGCCGGTCCCCACTGAGGGATGGCCCTACCTGGTTGTCCAGCATTACTCTGCGCCCTGTTTCACCCTTGCTGAGCTCACAGAGCAAACCCTGGTGGGGTCTGAAAGAACATTCCATCAGAGGGCCACACCACCCGCTGATGTCAACAATGTGGACACACATTCCAGACGCAGGCAGAAAGGCCCAGAGTTTGCTAATCACATCACTTCTGTTTGCTCTGATAGCAGCCTGTGGAATAAAGGCTTAGTCTCTGTTTCAGCTGAACCACCTCCGCTAACTGTTTGCCCTTACTGCCCACTGGGCAGGCTGCAGCACTTCCTGAATCCTTGGTCTGCTGTGTCACCAGTTAACAATTGGATATTAGTTACAAGGCGGGGGACGCAGGGAACATGAGTCACTGTCCATACCTGACCGTGTCAAGGCCGAGCCAGGTTGTGGATCAATAGTCCCCTAGCAACTTGGAGCAATAACCTGCCCAGGTTTTCTGACAAAAACCTGACCACTCCCTGGATATCAGAGAAAACAGCGAGGGCCCAAGGTTATCAGAGAAGTTTTGAACTGGCGTCTTTCCTTTCTGCTTCCATGAAAAAAAAGGAAAAGCTTGACATTGAGAACAAGAGAAATGTCCACAGGTTTTGAAAGCTATCAAGTCACCCTTTTTACTAGGTTAGAGACTAACTGTAGGCGAACAATTTCCCACACAGCTGCTCTGCGGATAGAGTTATCTCAGCTCACACACTTTTCTGACTTTCTTTAGCCCAAAGACTCATAAGTTAAATAGAATGTTGGTGACAGCACATCCTGGTTTAAAATGCAAGTTGCACATCAATGTTCACAGCAGCACTATTCACAGTAGCCAAAAGACGGAAAGTGTCCACTGACCAGTGAATGCATAAACAAAATGTGACACAAACGTACAGTGGAATAGTATTTGGCCTTAAAAAGGAAGGAAATTCTGACACATACTACAACATGGATGAACCATGAAGACAATGTAAGCGAAATAAGCCAGCCACAAAAGGACAATATTGTAGGATTCCACCTACATGTGATACTTCGAGTAATCAAATTCATAGAGACAGAAAGTGGAATGGTGGTCACTAGGGGAGGGGAGACGAGAGAGTGAGTATTTGATGAGCACAGAGTTTCAGTTTGGGAAGACGAACAAGTTCTGGAGATGGACGCTGGTGATGACTGTAAAACAACGTGAATATACTTAATGCCACTGAATTGCACACTTACAAATGGTTAAGGGGGTAAATTTTACCTTATGTATATTTTACAATAAAAAATCTTTTTTTAATGTAAGCTTGCAGTTTGACTGAAATATTTTTTGTAGTAGAATCTTCATGAATCACCCATCGTGAGGGGACATTTAACAAGGAAAAAGCTTAGAGAGCTAGAGAATACCCGCCAAGACTCAAGAACACGGAAGAGAATTCCAGGCTCCAGCTGTAAACCTTCACCTAGAGAAGGTCAGCGCTCTGAAAAACCAAGCCAAATTGAAAACACCCCAGTCTTCACAGCCATGTCAACTTTTCCTTCTGGTAAACTACACACGGAAAACCTTCTGTCTTGTTGGAGGCAGAGCCTGGAAAACAGAGAGCCTACCTTTCTTCTGAAGTTCTGCTCTTTTCAATGTTCTCAATTCCTCTGGTATTTTTTGAGTCAATTCATGTCTGCTGAGCCCCTAGTGTGTGCTGGGTACTTCCACAGACAGTAACCGAGCCCCCGGGGCACCCTGTGAGGCTAGCTCTGTCAGTTCCCCCATGAGAAGGGCTCGAAGTGGTGTGGTGGCTTGTCTGAGGTCCTCCAGCTACTGAAGGAGCAGAGATTATAACCCAGCCTTTCTGAGGGCCTCAGCTCCTTCAGCAGGATCCGTATCCCACCAGGGAGAACTCTTTACTGCTAATTGGGACTTCCCACTCCCCTTGTCACCAACTGTGTCTCCTCCACAAGAGCACGTGCAAACCTGCAGGTGGCCCCACCGAGACAGCTACCCAGGATGAGCTGTCATGGGGGAGGGCATCATCACTCCTCCCCAAGCCCCCAGTCCTTTCCATCAAAGAGAGGCTAAGGAGCCACAAAGCCTGTGGAACCCATATGTGAGGTCCACAGAGACAAAGATGTCACCATGCACAGGGGTGGCCAGGCTTCACAAGATGCAGGGGTGTGACCATCTCCTGTGCCCTCACTATGCACTGCTGCTGACAGATAGCCAGCCTAAGGGATCAGAGAGACACTTGGAAGAGGAAAACCCCTGCCTGCCCTGCAGAAGGGTGAGCTGTTGGCCCAGCCACAGAGAAAGGCACTTTCCTACCTTTCAGGGTTTCCAGCAAGGTCTGTGCGAAGCTAGCCAAGCGGTGGCTGTCACTGTGATTCTTGCTTGGATTCTCGCCCCCTGGGAGGGTGAGGGTTGCCAGGTGAAGGTTCACCAGGGTCAAGTCATTACTTCCCACCTGGGCAACAGGAAACAAAGCAACAGGGACAGGCTTAGATGCTCAGATTTCCTGTATCTGTCACCTCTGACTCATGAACAGCTTCACGCACAACACTGACAACGGGAAACACAAACAAGGCCAGGTCATACCCCAGGAGAGAACGTAAGGTGGTTCACTGTAAGATTTTCCTGAGGCCCCTGCAGGACAGAGACCTATCTTGTTCTATCAGCCCACGCCCTACGTCATACTCCTACTCCTCCTTAGGGCCTGAAAAATTGGGCACAGCTAGAAATGTCAGATTGTTCTTCTTTTTTCCTTCCTTCCTCCTTTTGTAAAGAAGGAGGTGGCTCTAGCTGTGGTTGTTCACAAAGGCCTGGGCTCCCACCCACAGGGCCAGCTTGCGATCTCCCCACCAGGACCCACCACTGGGACCGACCCCCTTCCCCACCCCACACACACCGCACCCACCCCTCTGTGTTCTTTTCCCTCTGGAGCTCGCTACACCCGATGCTCACTTTCATCTCATTTCAAACATGTCAAAAACGAAAGCTGGCTGAACCCAGCAGCACAGGATGTGCCCTAGTCCTGCATCCCCAGGGCGGGTGCGCGTGTGCAGGTGCAGAATCGCAAAGGCAGAGCTGGTCTCCCCAGCACCGCGGCACTGCTCAGCTGCTCGGGGTTTGGCAATCCTGCCCTTCCGTTCGCCATGGCAACAAACACCAAACACTGCCAGGAGGGAAGGGGGGCAGGGGGAGCCCCCGGGAAGTGGAGGCTGCTAGTTTTGTCTTACGGATGTGACCCCAGTTTGCTGTCACCACCGCCCAGCGTGAAGAGCTGTCTCTGCAGCTGCCGCTCTGACTGCAGAGGACCCGCCTTCAGGCCATGGGTAGGGGAGCCTGCCTGGAGAGAGAAGCCCTGTCTCTGTATGTACCACTTGCCTGGCCTCAACTGTGACACGAAGTACAAGAGGCTGAGTGCCTGTCTAGGGGATTGCTTTATTTAGAGGATTTCGGCCAATAATTTGTGACACAATAGCATTTTCTCATTGGTCATTAAAAACAGCCTGCCTTTTAGAGACACTGGATAGTTGTGGCTATTGCCCTGCTTGGCCAAAGCCCACAGCCACTTTATATAAAAAAGGGACCCAGTGTGCTGTTAGGAGGTTTTAAAGACGATACCTGGGTGATTGATGTATCGGTAACATAAGTACAACACACAGACAGCCCCAGGTGTGTGTGTGCACGGAACCCCAGAAACTCTGCAGCTGTGGGTATGAGAGGGGCATGTGCTCAGGCTAGAGCCCAGCCAGAGCCAACACAGCCCCCAACACACCGGCTGGCCCAGCCCCCAGCTAGCAGATCACAGTCCCAGCCCCGGACAGCCAGACAGAAACCATGCTGGGGTTTGAGGCAACTCTCAGGCTCCAGGACTGCTCTGGGGCCCACAGAAAGGCGGGGTGGGTTCCCCAAACGTCCAGCAGGTGGTTTGCTAAGCTCTGCTAGGCAAGGGGCCACTCTTGCTGGACCCTGTGATTTCACAGGTTAAGTGCCATGGGGATAAAGTGAATTGACTGCTGATTGGTGATCTGTTTTGGCTGCTGGCTTCTCCCTCCTGCTGTGTAGCTTCTGTTTGCTGTTCATTAACACTTCCCAGGGGCATCCAGGGGAAGCAGAGACAGCTCAGATCCCTCTGCTTGCTGCCCCTGACGCTGGTGAGACAGAGACTCGCACATGGGTGAGGGCTCTCTGGAGATGTTGTTATGGGGCTGCCCTGGCCCCAGGGCTCAAAGGCTCCTCCTGGACCCTCTCCAAATCCAAATGGCCCCTCGAGGGTCCCCCTTCTCCCTGGTAAGGAGAAGGGGCTCCTCAGAGCAGCCCTCTAATCCAGCAATTCCCAAACGCCTGACATCATCACCCAGCGCTAGGAGCATTGGAGGTGCTTCTGAAAAACAGACAGTCCTGGCCCGGTCCCAGAAATTCTGTCTGGGGCAGGTCCCGAATCCTGATTTTAAGAAAATCTCCCCAGGTGATTCTGACCTGTGTCAGGTTTGTGAGCCGGCCACCTGATCTCCTTCCTGCCTGGATGTCGGAGTTATGGGAGCTTGAGTCCCCCCAGATCCCCCTCACTCCTGCCCTGGACCAGTTCGCCAGCCCAGGGAACCCCAGAGTGCATGCTGACCCGACCCGGAGAGGGGACACAATCGAGGCAAAAAGAGGAGGCTTCTCTGGCTCACAGCTGAGAAAGGGACTTGCTTCTCCTGTTTAGAAGTGGCCCTTCACAGTGGGTGGAACGGGTACCTTGAACTTCGCGAGGTACGGGCTGGGCCCCAGGGGCCTCCTATGCCCATTGCCCGGCGAGCCCTCCTGCGAGGCGGCGTCTCTCAGCTCCACCCCGGCCGCGGTGTCCCACAGGAATCCCGCGAACCCGGCCCCCTGCGGGAGAAGAGGGGCATGAGTTTGGAGGGGTCTGTCTTGCGGCCCGGCTCCCGAGCTGGGGGAAGAGGCAGGAGAGGCCAGGAGGAGATGGGGAGAAGCAGCAGGCTCTGAGATTACACGCACAGGGCCGTGCTAAAACAAAAGCTCACCCGGAAAGCCACAGCACGTTCTTCCTTGTTGCCCCCCACCCCATTTCTCGCACTGCAACTTCAAAGCTTTATGTGCAGCCAGGGGTGCCTGGGCTCTTCTCTTTTTGGGGGTGGGGTCAGGGGAAGCCCAGACTAGGCACAGAGTTATCTTTTTAATCATCACATCCCATGAGAGAGCCACTCATACCCCCTTCTGCCTGACGAAGACTCAGCTGCTCAGAGAGCTTAAGTAACTTCCCGAAAATCCCACAGCTGGTAAATGGCAATGATGAGAATCAAATATAAGACTCCAAGAGGTGAGTTTTGCCCACAACAACTGGTGCCTAGCACCTTGTTAACACTCCATAAATATTTGCTAGATGAATGGAGGTTGGAGTTAACAGTCCCAATGGTTTGGAACCGGTCAAAGGCCCTCCTCAGGTGGACGGGGCCCCACACAAGGGTCTGAAGCCCCAGTGCAGGGCCCTTTGAGGGCTGGCGGGTGGAGCAGACAGAGAGGGTGGTGTCAGCAGGGTCCCAGGGCCTGGTGCTAAACCCCTGCCACCTCTGGCAGTCAGAGGGGCCACTCTGAATCTGCATGCTTCATGGTGCTGCCACTGGGGGCCTCCTGGAAAAAGGAAAGGCTTCCCGCCCCATCCATCCCAGCCTCTGGAGGCTCTGCTGCCTAGGCGGGATCTGTGGCGTCACCAGAGGGGCCAGCATGCTCGTTGCGAAAGAGGAAGCAACTTTGTACAACCTGAGCGGCCTCTGCCGAGTCCCCTACTTCGGCTTGGGTCCCAGCCACACGCCTTGCTGGGCTCAGCACCTCAACTCAACCGGCACGTGTCAAGGAGGAGAAAAGGAGCAAACGGAAACATGCTGTGCACTGTTATATTTTACAAGCCCTCACTGGAGAGAGGACTAGTTTAAGAATTGGAAAACCTGGGTCTCAGTCCCACTGGGGTCCTCACCCGTGGGACCTCAGGCGAGCCCCTCTGTTTTACTAAACCTGCTTACTCAGGGATAAAGGGAAGAAAATATAGTGAGCAACTTGCCCTGTCAGCTTCGGAGGGTCACCCCCCTCTACTGTTTCCCAAGCGGTGATGCCAGAGCAGCCTTGCTAGGTACTGCTCAGGTCACCTCCTACTTAAAAACCTTCAGTGGCGCCCACTGCCCACTGCCTGAGGGACCCTCTGGGTAGGCACCTTCCTGCTCAACGCTGCCTTTCACACCTGCTCACATATGTTCCCAGCTGATGACTTCTGGGCAAATCGTGCCATCGTACTAGATCTCAATTTCCTCATCGGCAGATTGCCCCTCCAGCTGTGGGGCGAGGACTTGAGAACTAAACAGAAGGCGCCTGGACGTCATTTCAGGCCCTGGAGAAGCAGAGTTGCTGCCACCACGTTCTCACGTTCGCCTGGGGTAGAGACTGAACACTTATGACTTGTAGGTATAGTTCGTTAGACTCAGACAGTGCTTAAAAACGTTTTGGATTAGATGCTGATATTTAAAATTCAGGACACGTTCATATTAAAATCCAGCTACCTGCATTTTTTGAGAGACCAGGAGATTGGTCCACACAGGGCCACAACGCTCCATAGCAACAACTGGCTGGACCTGGTCCCAGCAGCAGCCTGAGACAGGCGTGTGCTCCCAGCCCAACCCAGCCTGGCCGGCTTGCCGCCTCATGTGCACCCCACCAGGACCCAGCCTGTGCTCTGTAAATTCCAGTGCATGTTATCTTTTCAAATCCTACAGCCACCCTGTGAGTTAAGGAAGGGGCTATTGCTCCCATTTTACAGATGAAGGAATTGAGGCTGAGAGGTGTAAGTGGCTTGAACTCGGGCCTCCCTGCAATCGAACACTGGTCTCCAATGGCCCTGACAAGCCCAAATCGGGTAACCTGTCTTGTTCCTCCAACAGGTTTTGAGCCCCCTGAGGGAGAGGTTTCACCAGGCTCAGGGTGTGATCCTCTCTGAGCTTGCAAAGAGTAAAAACAGGCAGGGCTGGGTCTCTGGGTCTGTTTTTCTCATCCATATGTATCTGGTGTATACCACAGCACCCGGGCATGTAGTAATCTTTCTAATGATTTGTGGAATGGATGAATAAAAGCTATTAAATGGACTATAAGAGCTTCACGAACGTACATACATGTAAAGTGCTATTAAAAAAAAAGCACGGTGGTATTATTATTTCTATGTGGACCGAGAAGGGAGAGCCAAGGCTGGAGTAGTAAAGACATGCCATTTTGGCTCCATTTCCAGCCTACTGTGAATGTACACTCGCTGTCACCTGTAGTGACCATTTACACTCCAAAACAAAAAACCCAGAGAAATTAGATTTATATCACACTTGTAAGCAGTAGCTAAAAAGAGAGCTTACTGTCAATAAATGACTAGATACTTTTAATCCAGTACAAAGTTACAATTTAAAGGCCCCAAATCTCAATATCACTCATATAAGTGCTATTCATGTGTGTTTATAAGCATATCAGGTATACTAGAGATAAAAAATATAATACTGCATTTATAGGAAAATTATGTGATGATAGTTTCAAACTCCTGATTAACTATCAGAAGTCTATTTTAAAACCTAAAACTCCACTGATATTAAACATTCCAAGTGAGTAAAAACTGGTCTTGAATATGATGTGTAAGAGTGAAAATGTACACATGCAGAGATTTACCCACAGCCGTACAGGCAATACTCATGAAAGAAAATTCGAAATTAAAATCTGCTGGAAATCTCCACAGAACATTTCCACGTGCACAGTTTCTACCATGACAGCCAACACTTCATGTATGAATTAAGCGAATCTCAAGTTTTCAGTCAGTGAACAATGGGCTCTCCAGAAACTTGGCAGAGGACAGAACTGTGGAGAGCGGGTATGAGGACAAAGGACACAAATACCCCCTTTGCTGCCTTGGCTCCAGACAGGATTTCTTCCTCTCCTCCCAACACCCCAAACTCCCATTTCTGTTTGGGCGGCAGTCCATTCCCGATCTAAACATGAAATGAGAACCAAGGCATTTTGAAATGAATGGCAAAGAGCTAAAAAATGGGCATAAATACAAAATTGCATCAAGCATGTTGGCAAAGGAAAATTTTAAAGGTCTGTGATTAGGGAAAAGCGCTGTTTCAATAAAATGGAAAGAACCCACGTCGTGCAGATGAGGGTACCTTCTGAAGCTGGGTCGAGGGCGTCTCAGCAACGACGGCCTTCCAGCATCCCCGGGGCCCCCTCCATTTGCGGATGTTGGGCAGGATGGGCTGGTTCAGCTCCGTACAGAACTGCAAAGACAGAGCACAGGTCGGTGTGTGTTCCCGCCCAAAGCAGTCCTGCTGGGGAAGCCTGAGGAACCAGAAAATGCGTGATCCTGGCTTGTCAGCCCTATTCAGAGACTTGCTGGACTTCACCCCTGCATTCCCAAAAAAGCAGAGTTTGCAGAGACTCAGATGACTAGACAAGGACCACAAATTAAACAGCAAACTATTGATGAAATGCACAGTTATCATCTAGGGACTCAGTTCATGGAAGTCAACTCTTTGTAGCATTCTAGCACAAATACTTCAAAACGAGTGTCAGAATCCTTATCCTTGTAAAACCAGTGGTTTCAAGGGTTTCAAGGTCCTGCCCAGGAGGGTCCAGATCAGCACCAAATGCAGAGGAAAAAAGACGAACACATGGTGTCTTTTCTCCCCCGGGCTTCGCTTCAACGTGCAAAAACAGACCCCTAGCTTCATCTTCAACAACATATTGTTCACACTGGTTTTCTTCTGAGAAGAAAGCCCCACTATCGTGGATGGTTACTACACCCCTGTTGTGTTTGCAGGGTGTGCTTCTTTTTGCTTATGCAAGTCCCACCAATATGGCGTGGGAACTGTAAAGTGACTTTACCGCCAAGGCAAAATAAAATTGCACAGGCAAAGTAAAATGAGCCAAAAACCTACAGGCTTCAAAGTATGTGGACCAGTTCCTCTAAGTCATGACTCAAACAACCCTGCCTTCTGGGGTTGGTTCTTGTGAGGGGTCCCCAGAATCTTTAGATTTGGGCTCAGTTTTTGAGATGTTCCCACATCCGGTACTGCCTCTTCCTGGTGACACTCTCTAGTCCCTGAGCTTCATGCACCTCAGAGCTCTCCACTCATCTCTTTCACTGCCCAGCCCCACAAACGAGTCTTTAGGCTTCTTTCTGGGTGCATCACCACTCGCTCTTTAATGGGTCTGTTTTTGCACGTTGAAGCGAAGCCCGGGGGAGAAAAGACACCATGTGTTCGTCTTTTTTCCTCTGCATTTGGTGCTTACCCCTTAACTAATCTTAGCCCCACAGCATCAGTTTATACCTCAATCCCCAAGGCCCCCAGATCTGTACCTGCAGCTCGGATTTCTCTCCTGAGTTTTGAATTGTATTTTGACCACCTTTTTAACATTTCCATCTGAAGGTCTCTGTAGAACCACAAACCCAGCAGGTCCCAAAGGAACATGCCATTCCCCTCCCCGACCTCCGCGAACATCTCAGTTCCTGGCACTCCATTCTTACGGCTGCTCTGACTTTTCCCTTTGCTCCCACATGCCATCTCTCACCCGGCCCATTGATTCTACCGCCTCATGTGTCTGCAGCTGCTCCCTCTTTGTGTTCTCCAGTCCCAATGTGGCCTGTTTCAGAGTCCCTCTTCTCTCACCTGGGTCACTGGCATAGCTTCTAAGACGTCTCCCTGCCTCTCTGTCATTCGATCACCCTCCATCTGTCCACTGGCAAGTTGTGACGGTCATGCTGAGGCACCACCCCTGTGGTTCTCAAAGTGTGGTCTGGGGCCCGGGAACATCAGCATCACCTGGGAACTTGTTAGAAATTCTCTGGCCCCATCCTGGACCTACTGGATCAGAAATGCTAGGTGAGGCCCAGCGATCTGTTTTTTAACCAGCCCTCTAGGTGATTCTGATTCGGGCAGTGCTGTGAGCAGACTGCCGTCAGCTGGCAGCCCCCTCCGGGAACGCCTCGGCCACAGAGAGCTGCGCCCATGCCCTCCCTGGCAGCTCACATCCAGTGCCTGAGAGATGCCAGGGTCTAACGGTCTGGTCTTTGCCCTCACATTGCTTACCCCGTAGAGGGAAGATGAGGCATAAGCAAGGACTCAGCCAATCACTTCCACAGAGACAAGTGCTGTGGGGAAATGCAACTGGGCAGGGAGGGTGCGGGCCTGGAGGTCCACTGTAGATACACACTGTGCCAGGAGTCACGCTGCCTTCACAGTCACACAGTCAAGTGTCTGCCCTTCCCCGACAGTGGGCGCCATAGGGCAGGGACTGTACCCGAGTCACCTTTATAAAGCCCACCTGGCACAGGGCATGGCCCCAGTGACACCCTCCAAGCATCTGCTGGCCAACCAGGAAACTCCAGGGAAGTCCACAGTCCTTAAATCCAGAGATGACCAACAAAAGGGGGAATTTCTCCTTGGAATTAATTATCTAAATAATTGCCTCAATTTTAACCTGACTTTGCATTTGCCTGGGAAGTGTTCTCTCTGGGATTTGGTCATCAGGGACTTTTACCCGCTCCCCTTTCAACACTGCCCAGTGCCGAGTGGCCATGGACACTGTTGTTCCTGAACGGGGGGGCTTCACCCTAGATAAACCCCCTTGGCCAGATGGTCCTGGCCAGAAGCCATCCTCAGATGGGAAATGAAGCATTTGGAAAATGCAACCAGAATTTATCGACTATAACTTGAGGGATCCAGTGAGGAAATGTACTTCACAAAGGGTCCAATTTCCTGCCGGGGAATCATTTGCTTGCTGAGCGATCATCAGAGCTGAATCCAAGAGTTGTTAAGAAGGACAGCAGCTCTCCAATGCCCATCTGGTGCTTCGCTGCTCCCCACGGAGGTGGTCCCGGACCTGGCTGCTCACCCGAATCTCCTAAGATACACCCCGGGAAGCTCTATTTTTTAAAAAGCCCCCAGGTGATTAGCCAACCAGCCAGATTAGAGAGGCCCAGCCTCTGCGGGCCACCGGCTGTGCTGGGGGGAGCTGCCTGCAGGCAGCCAGAAGTTGCATCTCTCTGAACCCTCACAGGACCTTTGGGTGCCTAAAGACAGGTGAATCTCCTGTTCACACCCCAACCCCAGTCTGGCTTAAACAGTACCATTCCTGGCAATGCCACTTTGATCGGAAGGGTCAGAAGTGTGAAGAGATGGCACAGCCTGACATTGTTTTCCAAGCTCACCATGCCAAAAGATGGTCTTTTGGGACTATAAGTTGTGCTAGTCAAAGTGTGATCATTAGCATCACCTGGGGACTTGCTAAAAATGCAGATTCTCAGGCCCTACCTGCCCTCCTGAATTAGAATCTCGGAGGTGGGGCCCAGCAATCTGCATTTTAACAGCTCCTCTGGGTGACTCTGACAGGAGTTTAAAGTTGGTATTACTGAACAAAGGAAAGACATTCTCATTTTTCTTTGCCTTATCTTTAAAAGCCTCTCCCTCACAGGTAAACTCTAGGAGCCTAAGGAACCATAATTCCTGAACTCCAAGGGCCACCTGTATTCTGTGCATTTGAAGCCCTGCTATTGATAACCTCTCAGCCCACAGATTATCCCTCTCTGCCCTCTTCCTCTGTATTTCTTATGTTATTGGGGAAATGAATAATTTAAGGGACGGGGGAGAAAAGTGTCCACAGCTGAAAGCATTCCACGCCCAAACTGTCGTGATCAGCATTAGGTAAGGGGTAGGTATTTTCCTCTACTTCTAGGACTGAAAAAAGAATCGCCAGCTTGTTAACTTAGTGGACTGTTTGCACTAACAGTTCCCAGGAGGAGCACCTTTTGCATCCTTGCTACTCAGCGTGTGGTCCATGGACCAGGAGCATCGACCTCACGGGGAGTCTGCTAGAAATGCAAACTCTCAGGCCCACCTCAGACCCTCCGCTTTGGAATCTGCATTTTCACAGGATCCCAGGGTGATTGACAAGCTCAGCAGCATTGAGGAGCCTGCTTCAGGGTGGTCCTGTCTTGTACACACCATCTTTATTACCCCCACAACCCACAGGAGGCAGACATCTTAGCAGTTATTCACGAGTGAAGTGCGGCACGGAAAGGTTAGGCCCCAAATTGAGTTTACACTCAAGATGACACAGCTAATAAGTGTCAGAGGGAAGGTCTGAAATGAGATCTGTCTCCTGTCCTCTACCTCCTGGCCCGACAGGTGGAACAGGTGGAACAGGGCAGGTTCCAAGGGGTGGGGCCGGCCCGCCTTTACTGAATCCTCAGATCCTTTCTCCCCCAAAATTCAAGGGAAAATACAAGCATCCTCTGAGAGCCCTCGATCTGAACTCTGCCTTAGATTGTTTTATTCAGAACAGTTGGTTCTCAAATTTTTCTGTTTCACCTACATACCAGAAGGAAGAAATAATACTCTCATAAGTAAAAGTGGCTCTCCAGGGCAGAACGGGTGGAATGGAAGGGGGAAGGTGTGTATGACTGGCAAAGCCTCCTGTAACTGTGATTGCACAACCCGAATACTATGCACCTCCACCTGTGTGTCTAAAATCTCAGGAGCTAACCCATCGCCTGCCTCTGTCAGAATTACACTGGTTCTTGTTTTTAAAACCACAGATTTGCAGACTCCATCCATGACTGAATCAGAATCTCTGAGGTGAGGGCCAAGGTGTGCACTTCTAACAAGTTCCCCAAGCAATTTTAAACTAAAGTTTGAGAAGCTCAGACAGACTAGACAATAGCTGATTTAGAACCCAGCCTTCATATTTTCAATACCTGTGGTCTGGAAAGACAGCTTTTATTATCAAAACAAACAAATGCCATTTCAGCTCTCCCACCCCTCACCCTCAAAGCATTTGACTGTGGATCTTTTGCAGATAACCCGGGCATGAAGGGAGCCTGGCCACAGTATGGCACACAGTAGGCATGCAACAGATGTTTGTTGAATGAGTGAATCAAAGGGATGTCTCTTGGGATCCCACCTATGGCTTCTCTCTCCCAGTTACAAGAACTACCACGGCTGCACTTGTTTCTCTAGCTTCGGACCAAAGAGTGGTGGTATCATCATTCTTTAGCACCTGCCCCACAACCAGCTGGTCATCAACCCCAAATCCATCCCAACCTTTGTCTCGGCCAACAGGGGGCCTCAAAGTTAGACCCTTTAACTCCAATCTACAAGATGCCCAAGGCGCTGGGATTTAGGAAAGTCAGGTCCTGAAAGAACCCTCTGGTTGTGCTGAGGAGGTGCTGCACCTTGAGCCTGCCCTGGATCACACGCCTCTGCTCATCTCTGCGTGACAAAGGGTGCCAAGGCTTAAGACCAACTGCTTTTTGCTTGTGGACCTTTGGACTTTTTTTCTTTCCTTCCACCCCTCCCCCTTCCTGAAATGAATATTCCTTAATTCATCTGGTCCTGACTGGGAAATTAAAATAGGAAAGGCGTTCCAACTTCACTCGGTGGCCTATCCAGCCACCACCAAGCTCAGCGGTCCTTCAGTCTTCCCTGTCCAGTTAAGTTAAAACGAACCTGGGCCTCTGTGAGCTGGTTGTAAAGATGTGTGGCTAGCGGCGACTGCACAGTCAGCCGGAGACTGAACATCGAGAGCACTGGCCTGTATTTCCAAAGCCAACTCCAAATGGCTGCCCTGATCCTGCTTCCTGGATGTGGGGGAGAGCACGTTTTCACTTGGAACCCTCTGGGTCAAATTTCCAGATGAAGTTACTTCAGTGAGTTGGTTGTTTTGCTTGCTTTCCTGATTCTGGAGAGTGACTGGAGGTGACTTCTCTTTGACAATGAGTTTTCCACATGTTAACCACCAATTTCCTCTGTGCACTCAGTGGCAGCTACTGAAGATGCAGTATATTGTGGTGGATGAAGACGCACAGGTGAGTGTTCCTTAAGATAACTGCCATCATAAAAGAAGAGGCCACTGTCATAGGTCATGCAAGGTCAAGAGACTGAACTTTCACTTGAATACTATAGGAAACAGAGACAACATTTTGTGAAATGTTAATAGTAAGCAGGGGCTTATCACTGCCAGGAGCTTCAAGCACGCAGATGTTACGGCCAAAGTCAGAAGCCAGTAGTACATCCAGGGGTATCTGTAAATGATCACGTGAGGACTGAAACCAAGGAGTGGTTAGGGTCATTAGAAAAGTCACTGTTCTCTGAGAGAAAACTGAGCAACGCAAAAGCCAAACTACAAATGTGTGTAAACTCTGTATTGACCACATTTGGCCTTCTAAGTATAACAAATAAGCCTATTACAAAGTCTTCTGGGATATTTAGACCTTAAGATGTTGATAATTTGAAAGGCCACTGAGTGGATTCAGAACAGGCCCCCCTATGATGTGCCACTTTGGCACGTGGAGTATTTCGAGCTCAAGGCAATCGAGACCCTGTGGGCGTGAGAAACCTTTTCCTCTCCCTTAAAGAATTTAAAGATTATGGGCCTTGCCCATAATAAGAGTTATTACCAGAAATACATTTTTCTAATTACTGAACCGCTGCTCTTCCTATTGTCCTGTGACTTACCCTTCTCCCCTCTGAAGCCTCAGGCCCCTATCCCATTCCTTAGCTCGAGATGGCATATATACCTCATTTTACCTTTCTGTCTCTGAATCTCTCATGTATGTGGAGTTCCCGTGTGTATGAAATTTGATTTTCTCCTATCAATCTGTCTCATGTCAGTTTAATTCTTAGACTAACCAGAAGAACCTGAGGGTAGAGGAAAACTTCCTCCCCTACATGATATTGCCTATGGGGCAGCAACACACTCAGTGACTTTGCTGGGTTCTTAGCGGTCTTAAAGGCCCTTGCATGCCTTTCTGCAGAGCAGGGGCTCATACAAAGAATGTAACATGGACACAGAGCAAAAGCAAAGAGCCTCTCTCTCTCAATCTGTATGGAAGGGAAAAAGATTGCTCCTTGGCTTATGCTCTATGTTCCCACAGAGCCAGGACGAGGTGTAGCCACCTTTGCTCAAATGCAAACATAGGTACGTATCTCAGAGGGGAGACAGGTCCAATGGGGGACAGAGAGCAACATGTCTGGGGCTCCAGGACCACTCTGAAATGCTCACAGTATTGCTACAGCATTGCCTCTAAGATCCTTTCCCAGAGGCTCAGGAGTGTGTGGAGGGAGAAAGGGCAGGTCCTTCCCTCTGCCCCTTGGGGACTCAAGGAGCAACGACCACTTTCCAATATTGAAAGAAAGAACTGGACTTGTTTCCTCGCAGCTTTGGAAGTTTCCTCCAAGGGCCACGTTCATGGGCTGGAGGAAGAGGAGCATGGAGGAGCCCTGGGATCCTGGGCATGTCATTTAATATCTCCGTCTCCCCATCTGTAAAGTGAGGCGATGGGAGGAGATGACCCAACCCAAGGGCACTTCCAGTTCTAGAACTGCAGGATTCTAGAACTCTGGGTGGAGAAGAAAGTGAAAGGCAAGAGGGAGGGGCGAGAGAAGTATAAAAAGGGGAGAGGAAATACAAGATCCTCATAAACGTTAGAACTCCTTTCTCCCTCTTTCTCCATGACAATCGCTGTGTGAACTCCATGAAGAAGCTGATTACACTGACAGGACATTGGATAACTTTCCAAAGGCTTTCCCCCAAATGGGGAGAGGGGATTCCACCCATCCAAAAAACTGCATTGGCTTTCCTTAATGTCCCCTAAACCCCACCTGAAGACCCCTTGATAAACTGCCTGGCATAAGAGTTTACTTTTAATAGGTAGTAATTCTAATAGGTCAAGGTCAGTTAAATCCAACAATATTAAGAAAACACAGGTGGCCAATAATCTACGACCAGGTTAGCTTGTGAATCCAGTAAGAAACAGAGAGCCAGAGTGGGGAGAAACGGGGAGGGGAGGGAACCAACATTTGTTAAGTGCCAGGTATTTGGCAGGCACTCTTCCAGATTATCACATTTACTCCTAATGACAACCCTGTGCGGCAGGTAGTAATACTCCCATTTGACACATGAGGAAACCAGGGCTCAGAAAGTAACGTGGCTAGGTCACTCACTGCCAGCAAGCGCGACAGGCAGGATGGAAACCCGGGTTGGCCACGTGTAACGCTCAAATGCACTTAGGAGAGAAGTCTCAGAAAACACCACCTAAACCAACTGACCCATGTGACGGGGCATGGGCGTGCGCTGCACCACACACATTCCAAACGTTGGGTTCTCTGGAGCTAAAACCTGCACAACCTCCACACTGCTGAAGTCAGTTTCACCATCGATGCGCCAGGCTGCATGGGTCCTGGGGACACAGCCCTCCTGGGGGGCTCAACAAATAAGACTACGGCCTTCCTCCTGGGAGGGGCCAGGACTGGCGGGACATGCCCGTTCCGTAACACACGGCCAAGCGTTCAGAGCTCCTATGGCAGCCCCTGCTCTAAGAGCCCAGGCCCCATCCTTCTTCACCTGTCAAGAGAAGTGATGGCTTCCAGCCCCTTTGTCCCTCTGCTCACGAGCCACTTCTAGGTCAACTCCACGAACATGCTCTCTCCATGGCACCTGAAAGGAATTCTGGATGACTATTCATCCTTGTTTAAATACTCTTATCACGCTGAGGATGATAAAAAGCAAACAAGGAGACACTTCCTCAGCCCCCACAACCAGCTAATCATTAGCTGCTTTTACAGAGTCAAGGGAAGTGACACCCACATGCGCTCCTGTCAACAGAACGGCTGTGGGTTCTGGTAGCCTCACCTCCATGTTCCCAAAAGTTACTCATCATGTGTTTCCTGAACAAGATGGTTAAAAATAAGCAAAGGGGAAAAAAAACCCTTTCAAGGGCAATTAAAACATTTTTTGGCAAGAGCAACTGTCAAATGGAGAATAAGAGGGAGTTGAAGATCTTGTGGAGATGGAAGTCGGGTTAGCACAGGGAGGGAGATGCATGTGGCACAGAACACTCATGTGGCGATTCTACACTCCCATGGTGCCACCATCCTTGTCACTGTCCTCATCATCCCTTATTTCTGCCCTTCAGGGACATTTCCACAGGTTCTTTTCTTCTCCAAAAGTCTTTGGATGTGAAGACTCTTAATCATAGATGGGAGTTAAGACTGTGGTAGTAATTTTGTGGGTTTTTCCTTCTCTTTAAATTGAAGCTTATGTCCTGATATAAACACCAGCTCATTATAGGATAGTTTGTAAAGTAGAGAAACACAGAAAAATTTAAGTAGAATACCACTGTGCAAAGACAACCACTGCTAACATTTTTGGTGGATTTCCCTGTAGGCTGTTTCTTATGCATTTTATTAATATATGTATATCTGTCTATTCATACAGACACACACTTTTATGTACTGCTTTTCCCACTTATAACTGTGCCACATAATTACAAACTCTTCTAAGCTCACTTCATGGGCCAGCTAACACGCTGTCATATGGATATGGCATGCCATCCCTGGTGGTGGATGTTTTGTTGGTTGAAAGGAATTTCTGCCTTTTTGAGGCTCATTTCATTTCACTATAAACATCCTAAAATCACCTTGCAAAGTAGCAATAAGACCTCTTCATTCTACCCTCACCTGCTCAAAATGATTTCATCCATGGGTTTGAAAAAAAAGTCCCAAGTAAGTTAGAGTTTAAAATTATAATGTCTTTGTTTCTGAAAGTAAATCAGGAGGTCTTTGTGTTTTAAACACACATGCCTGTGATAAACAGATGGCAGCAGAGGGGCCTAGAGAGTCAACAACCAAAGACATTAAGAACGGAAAGGAAGTGACACTTTCTTTTAAAATCTCTGACTGACGTAAGAGATGGGAGTCTTCATAAATAGTTTAGCTTCTTTCATCTCCAGATAAACAATTCTCACCTTTATCTTTTCGCTCTAGCTTTGTTTTTAATAAAATGTGTCTTTAGGGGCCGGCCCGGTGGCGTAATGGTTGAGTTTGCGCACTCTGCTTCAGTGGCCTGGGTTTCGCAGGTTCGGATCCCGGGTGTGAACTGACGCACTGCTTGTCAGCCATGCCCTGGCGGCGTCCCATATAAAGTAGAGGAAGATGGACAGGATGTTAGCCCAGGGCCAGTCTTCCTCAGCAAAAAGAGGAGGATTGGCAACAGATGTTAGCTCAGGGCTGGTCTTCCCCACAAAAAATAAAATAATAAAATAAAATTTAAAAAAATAAAATGTCTCTTTAGAGAATCTGTCCTGACGTCAACCTGCACGTGTAGGACCTCAGGTGTGTGCGAAGGGGCGGGGGGCCGCCAAGCCAGAAGTCAGGGGAACGTCTGCTGTCCGTCTGCTCTGGTGCCCTAAAGAAGGCTGTCCAGACTCGGGCTGCAGCCACCGCTCAGACTTCTCCGTGGAGGAGGCCTCCCCCGTTCTGAGTGCTGACGTGGGGCCATGGTCATTATTTAAGGGAGAGGTTGAGAATACAGGCTCTAGACAAAGGCTCCCTGGATCCAAACTTTGGATCTGCCATTTACCAGGAGTTTGGACTTTGGGCAAACGACTCACTGGGTCTGTGCCTCAGTTTCCTCATCTGCAACAAGGGGATAAACACCATTCCTACCTCACTAGTTTGATATTTCTAAAGAGGAAACCCAGGGCCTGGCACACACTGAGTCTCCTGTGTGTTCTTGTGGTTGGTAGACAGACTGGGCCACTCCCTCGGGACAGGGCCACAGATGGAGGACCCCCACACCTTCAACTTTCCACACGTGGCAGCACAATTCCCTAAACACAGCAGCTGAGGAAGTGGGCAGGAGTAGGGGTTGGGGCCAAGAGCCAACACACTGCATGCTGGGAGGTAGGGACCCCTAAAATAAAGCACTGCAGATATGGGTAGAGAGATGGGAAACTGGTGAGGAGGAGAATAGATTCATCCAATCATTCAATAAAAACTGAACAAGCACCAACTATGTGGGTATCCTGGGCAAGGCTCTGGAGCTATAATGGTGAGCAAAAGAGACATGGTTCTCTGCCCTCCCGAGCTTACATTCTGGGGACAAGGGGTGTGGGGGTGGTGATGTAGACATAGTTATTTTTTTAAATTACAGTAATAATACTATTGAGGTCATTCTAGTGCCAGGTACTTAATATGTATAAATTCATTTCATTCTCACAAGAGCCTTCTAAGGTAGGTATTATTATGATCCTCATTTGATAGATAAGAAAACAGAGGCAGAGAGAGGTTAATTAACTTGCCCAAGATCACACAGCCAGGAAGAGGCAGAGCCAGCATTTGAACCCACGCAGTCTGGCTCCAGAACCCATGCTCTGCCTACAGCCTTCTTCTGTCTCTATAGACACAGTTATTGATCAAATAATCATCCAAATGTAAAACTGCAGCTGGGACTTGTGCTACAAAGGAGTGGTCCAAGGATCCTGTAGGCCTCCATGATGGTGGTGGTGGGAGTGGGGGTGAGGGAAGTTTGACCTAGTCAGGGAAAGCTTCCCTGAAGAGGTGATGCTTGAGCTCAGAACAAGGATGAGAAGGATTTAATTAGGCAAAGAGGAGAGGAGAGCGTTCCAGGCAGCAGGGACAGCATGTGCAAAGGGCCTGTGGTGGAACAGAGCATAGAAAGTTTGTAGGACAGAAATGTCAATGCAGCTGCAGCACAGACGATGAGGGGCAAAATGGTGCAATGAGCTTAAAAGGACAGTCAGAGGCCTGACCATGCAGGGCCCCATGTGCCCTGAAAGGACTTTGTTCCTTATTTTGCAAGCAATCCTAAAATCAATGAAAGATATCAACAACAGATGTGCATTCTGAAAAGACTGTAGGGCTGCAGTGTAGAGTGGGGGTTGGAGAAGGGCCAGACCAGTTAGGTAGCACAGTAAGAGACAAGGATGGCTTGACGAGAAGGAGACCAGTGGACAGATTTGAGAGATAATCAGGAAATAAGCATAACTTGTCTCAAAAGAAGTGAAAATAGGTATTCAAACAAACCATTCAAACTAGTATATGAATGTTCAGAGCAGCTCTATTCACAGTAGCCAAAAGATGGAAACAACTCAGATGTCCATCAACTGATGAAGAGATATACAGAACATGCTAGATCCATACAACAGAACAGTACTGAACTACAGAAAGGAAGGATGTACTATTACCTGCCACAACATGGAAGAACCTCGAAAACATTATACTGAGTGAAAAAGCCAACACAAAAGGCCACATATTGTATGATTCCATTTATACGAAACATCCAGAAAAGGCAAATCCATAGAGGTAGAAAGACTGGTGATTGCCAAGCACTGGGGAGGGAGGAATGGGGAGTGACTGCTGAATAGTATTGGATGATGAAAATGTCCTGGAACTAGACAGAGGTGACAGTTGCACAACATTGTGAATGTACTAAATGCCACCGAATTGTTCACTTTCAAATGGACTCTAAAGTGGTTAATTTGGTGGTATGTGACTTTTACATCAATAACAAAAAAAGTGCCTTGGGCAATGGATTAGATGTTTAAGGTAGAGCAGAGGAACCTCTCTTTTCATTCAACAAACACCAGGTGCTATTCGAGGCTACAGCTGTGAAGTCCGGCTGTCCCTCACGGGGCCCTCGGTCAGGCGGGGACAGGGAGTCAGGGCCAGCCCCCTGGGGAGGCCACCTCTCGACAGGGCTTATTCAGCGTTCTCTCGACAGGGCTATTGAGCACCTAGAAGAGCACACAGCCCAGTAACTCTTGGAATACAGGCTCTCTAGAGCTCAAAAAAGACAGTGTTAGGGCAAATAAAATAAATACTTCATCCCAAATTAGGCACTCAACTTGTGAGTCATGATTAAAATTAATTATTCTAAGTGGAAGCAGGTCTGAAAATAGCAATAAGTTTTGGAGGATTCTGTGGCTATTTCAGGTGAGCACAGGAAAGGTGCAGGCAGAGTGAAGTACCCCAAGACAGAGCAGCAACACTGGGATGGCCACGCCATGGTGTGCACATACGCCATTCCATACACCCTCATCTTACGTTGCTTGAGAAACACGGCAACAATGAAGGCTGAGTACACAGAGTTTCATTGGTACTTCCTACTGAAATACTAAACCAAAAATTCAACAGGAAATGTCAACCATATATGTCACAATATTTTACTTGTAAGTAAAAAGGTACGTGCCCCAAGCCTGTAAGATGATGGTAACATTTCCTAAGACAAACCATGTTGATTTAGCCAACCATAGCTCTTCCTTTTCTAGTCTTCTTCCCTCTTTGATATTTTCAGGTCAACAGGCTCTAAGAAAGGGTAAGATGGATATACATGGGGAAACTGTCTCGAAACCCAAACCATTCCACAGCACAATTTATTCATCAGAGCATTTTTACCCCCTGAGTATCAGATATGGTAACAGAAATGGTAGGAATAGGGAAAAGAGAGATGGGAGGAGAGAGAAAACACAAAAAAAGTAGGAAATGATTATTTAGGTACTTAAATCCAAAGAAAATAACTGAGGAGTAGAACAAAGCAGGCAGTTTACATTAGCTCAGCTCCCCATCCCTACCCTCCCGCATGAACGCCCACATATTTTCTTAAACCCCAGAGATATATTTTCTCAGTCCATAAACACTGAAGACTAGTTCACTCCTACACTCACTTAGACCGCAAGGCTCCCAGCACTTCCCATTCGTGCTTCCATGAAGAACTCAGCGTTTTTTAGGAACCATCACATCAAATAGAATTAGCACTTATGGACCCTCAGGGAAACTGTTCTGGTTGCCATTTTTCTTATAAAACGCCAGCCTTCAGCTATTCTAAATGGTGTTTATGCAGCCTGCCTTCCTGAGCAGCAATAATCATAAAAATAAAGACTTCAAAGCTGTGGGTGAAAGTATTACTGATTCATGACTTATTTTATTTTGATTTGCATTATGCCAAATCAGAGCCTTGCATTTTTCCTATTTTATTTCAGGGCAAACCACATAGATTTGATTGCTCTTTTCTGGGTGGGCAGCAAGGGAGGGACAGACCTGCAATTTTTCACGCCCAGACACTTTGCGGCAGCAAGGACTCCAGGTGGCAGTTCATGAAATAGCATTCTCATTTGGGAGAATGTCCCGAGATTCCCTGGTTCTCAATTTTCTGTGCTAATGGGAGAAATGGAAAGCCAAATCCCCAAACTATGTTCTGGTCAATCTCCCTTCCTATCACATTTTTGGCCAGAGGCACTTAAAAACAGCCAAACTGCCTGATATTAGTTTGACAGGTTTTTCAGGCTCCTTCCAACACACTGGGAGTGGGTGGAGTGGAAGCCAACAGGACACAGAGAAGAGAAGTGCAGCAAAGATCAAGTCACCCACCAGGCTATGGCCAAGTCAGGGCGCCATGACAGTGTCCTGCGGGGCTCGAGAAGAACTCCCTATTAATGAGTCGTAACCACAGCAGTGCTCACTTACTAGAACGCTCACCACATGCCAAGCACTACTGCAGGCTCTTTACACATGTTGCATGACATGACCCACATCATGGCTCCGCGATGGAGGCATTATCCTCGCTCAGGAAATGATGAACGTAGGGCTGGGGGAATGAAGATCACCCAGAGGGAAGTGGCTGAGCCAGGACCCAAACCCACGTCTATCTGACCCCATTACGCCACTCGGCTTCCCACGGAAGCAACTACCAAGGGGGGGTAATATGATCAAACTCGTGTTTTAGACAAGTTACTCTGGTAACAATATAAATGAAGGATTGAAACAAAATTAAATTATAGAGACCAAAGAGTAATTTTATATGTTCTAATTTTTCTCTCTGCTTTCAAATTTTCTAGAAATTTCACTTTTCTAGCCATGATATAAACACTGATTAATTGGCTTGAACTTTATCCATGTAGAAGATGTGCATGTGCACACACACACGTTTAATTCTTTTTCATAAACAAAAGCTGATTAAGTGCTGTAACTAAATAAATTAAGCACCAAAAACAATATAAAAAAATACCCCTGCCACATCCTGAAATGATGCCTAAAAATACTTGTTCCTTCTTCCCTTCTTATTCACAAATATAGCCAGGCAAACTAAGCACATAACAAGGACGTCTGGGTAATGAGAAACAAAATGAACAATCGATATGTAGTGATTTATTCTCCAGCTGGCGGTTTCAGCCAGGTGGAGTGAGGGAGGGGAGGCCAAGCTTGCCTGATAGAGAAGATTAGCAATAATACAAAACTACAGTCTTACAATTTTGTAATCTGGGGCAAAAGGCTTTAATGCTCCCAGGAGCTGGTGCAAATGTTGAGATGCAGGCAAAAACACAGAATTTGTCATCTTCCCTTCCATGTTTGGCCCTTTGGCTTGTAAACGCTGGGGCTCTTGCTTTAGTCCTGGGCACTTCTGATCCCTGTGGATCCTCAGAACTGGACACATCAGGAAGAAGCTCTGTGACTCAACAGTGCTTCTGGGGAGTCACTTAAATACATCTCTTGACTGTCCACTTGTGTAGGAAGCCACTGACAGATATCCAAGAGGGCAGGTAATTTTTAAGTAACTCATGTATGAGGTGCTGCTTTGTTTTCTCTGGCTGTTTTCTTCCAACCTAATTAATTCGGCATGTTCAACGAGTCTGCATGTCATGGACAAGAGTTAGGTGGGACAGGCTTAGGGCACGAGAGGAGGGCGGGGCAGCACAGAGTGTGGTGGGGAAACCAAGTCTAGGATCCGGAGGGGGTCTTAGTTTATGTTCATAAAGGATGTCAGTACACTTTTCTGAATTTCTATAAAGATAGTTCAAAATCTCTGAAAGCAAGTTGGATGCTCTCCCAGAAGTTTGGAATCTTGTTAAAGCCCAAACTCACCATTTCAATGTCTCCTTAAGGTTAATAATAAATATTTTATCAGCTGTAGGAATTACCCATTCTAAATGGGTAGTTAATAATTTGATAGATCTCTCCACTGAATTAATTCTGGCAAAGCAAGCCTTAATGACCAGCTCAATCAGGATAATTTTACCTGCTGAGGACATCAGCAAAAATGTTTCTAGCAACTGAGCAAAACAGTTTCACCTGCCTGCCCTTCTGTTTCATTTAAAATTACGAACTAGCCCAAACTTTGCTGAATACAAAGTCATGCTCTCAAGACATGAATGAATGAATCATTCACGAAAAGTCTCAGAATTCTCTAAAAAAGTGAATTGAAAGTTCTCTCAGTACCAACTCATTGTTAGCATTTCCTGATAAGCAAGGCATTTGAGGGTGGACCGAATAAGACAGGAAATTGCATATAATTCCTGTCACCACGGCTGTGTGAGTGTTTGTATCAGGTGGTGGCTACGTGCAACAATTTTAAAGGAATGCAATGAGTTGGATTTTCTTTTTGTTGAAAAGCAAAACAGAGTTAAGAGACTAACAGGGCAGGAGGGAAGAGTGCTTATGATATACCTGAGGGCGAGCAGAGCCTTTTCAGTATTGGAAAAATCCCAGAGCAGGCCCTCTTCCAAGCCAATATATAATCTGAGACAGCAGTTTTCAAACATTCTTGACCATAACTTACAGCAATAAATAAATTTTTATATGGCAATCTGGTACAGTCTATTTGCCTGCCAACTATGTATGTCTGTATGTATCCATCTATCTATCCATCATCCCCTATCTCCGCACCCATCCATCCATATACACAGATAACGAAACAAATGCTAGTTTAACTCACTAAATTGATTTCATGACCTATACTTTGAGAATCAAACTCAGGTATTTCTGACTAAAAAGTCCTTGGTCTTGCTAGAATATCAAGGTGTCCTCTCCTTTTCATTCTCCCTTTGCCAAAACAATATGAAATGTTTTGTTGGACTTTACGTGGATAATACTTTAGAAGTCTCCTCAAGTAAACCAAATTGTGTCACTAAAGTCAGACCAGCTTTGGGACACTGAGTATGAATCATTCTTCAGAGACCCAATAAATAAAATACCCCTTCAGTACACATGGTGCCCAGATACACATTCAGCTTTCAAAAGTCACTTGTTTCTAATAAGATTAAGAGCTGAATTTTTATCAGAAAGTGGAGGCCAGAAGGCAGTGGAATGACATATTCAAAGTGCTGTCAACCAAGAATCTTATATCCAGAAAAACCATCTTTCAAAAATGAAGATGAAATACATTCCCAGAAAAACAAAACTGCAAGAATTCATTGCTAGCAGACCTTTCTTATAAGAAATACTAAAGAAAGTTCTTCAGGCTGAAAGCAAGTGACTCCAGACCAACTTGAATCCTCATGAAAAATGAAGAGAACCAGTAAAGGTAATTATATAATTATAAAAGACAGTATGAATGCATATTTCTTCTTCTTTATTCATGTCGTATGAAACAACATGTATACAGTTGTATGGTTGGGCCTAAAACATACAGAAATGTAATATAGTTGATAGTAACAGCACAAAGAAGCTGGGTGGGAGTAAAGATGTGCTGGAGTAAGAAAATTACACCAAATGGTAACTTGAATCCACAGGAACAAATGAAAAAAAACAGAAATGGTAAATACGAAGGTTAATGTAGCTAACCCTATAAATATATACGTGTTCTCCTTTATTCTCTCATCATCTTTAAAAGACAGAAAAGTATATAAAGTAATAAATATAACAATGTATAGTTGGGTCTGCAGCATAGTTAGATGTAATATGTGCAACAACAGCACAATAGGGGGGAAAAGGGAATAGAGCTTCATAGGAGTAACATTTCTATCTCTCACTGGAATTATTATAAATCTGAAATAAGTTAGTATAAATCTGATAAAATGTATATGGTAAACCCTAGAGCAACCACTAAGAAAATAACCCAAAAAAGCATAGGGAAAAAAATCATTAAGGAAATTAAAATGCTACATTAGAAAATATTCACTTAATGCAAAAGAAAGCAGTAAAAGAGGAACAGAGGAACAGAAAAAGACACAAGACAAAGAAAACAAGAAGTAAAATGGAAGATACAAATCCAACTATATCAATAATAATATTAAATGTGAATGGATTAAACAATCCAATCCAAAGGCAGAGGCTGTCAAATTGGGTAAAACACAATACCCAACAATATGCTGTGTACAGAAGACACACTTAAGATTCAAAGATACAAGTAGGTTGAAAGTAAGAGGATAGAGAAAGATATATCATGCAAACAGCAACAATAAGGAAGCTGGAATGGCTATACTAATATCAGAAAAATAGAATTTACAACCAAAAGGGTTACTAGAGATGAAGAGGGACATTTTATAATAATGAAAGGGTCAATCAATCAGAAATACATGACCATTATAAATATATATGCACCTAATAACATAGCCCCAAAATACATGAAGCAAAAACTGACAGAATTGAAGGAGACAACAAACAATTTAACAACAATAGTTGGAGACTTCAATACCCTACTTTTAACAATGGATAGAACAACTAAACAGAAGATCAACAGGAAATAAAAGACTTAACAACAATACAACCCAAATAGAACTACAGACATTTACAGAATACTCCATCCAGCAACAGCAAAATACCCATTCTTCTCAAGTGCACATGGAACACTCTCTAGAATAGACCATATGCCATCCCATAAAATAAGCCTCATTATATGTTACAGGATTGAAGTCAAGTAAAGTATGTTCTCTGACCACAATGGAATGAAATGAAATTAGAAATCAATAATAGAAAGAATTTTGGGAAATTCACAAATAAGTGGAAATTAAACAAGACACTTGTAAATAACCAATGAGTCAAAGAAGAAACAATAAGGGAAATCTAAAAATAGCCTGAGATGAATAAAAATGAAGATGCAACATATCAACCCTTATGCAGTTCAGCTAACAGTGCTTAGAGGGAAATTTATAGCTGTAGATGCTTATATCAGTACAGAAGAAAGATCTCAAATCAATAACCTAAGCTTCCACCTTAAGACACTAGAAAAAAAAGAGCAAACTAAACCTAAAGCAAGGAGAAAGAAAGAAGTAATAAAAATTAGAGCAGAAATGAATGAAATAGAGGATAAGAAACAAAGAGAAAATCAATGAAACCAAAAGTTATTTGAAAAGCTCAGTAAAAAATGAGAAACCTTCAGCTAAACTAACCAAGAAAAAAAAGGGAGAAGACTCATGATATCCCCCCAAAGACCAACTGTCTGAGCTCTAGCTGCCCACGCAGACTGGGGAATGACCTCCGGGTAAAGATAGATGTGGATATAGATGTGGATCTCACCCAGGCTGGTTCCTTCTTTTGAGGGTTGATCACGCTCCATTTTCTGCCTGCTTTTGGTTGCTCTCAAGTACCTTCAAATAGGTGTCTGCATTTTACCCAGAGTCTATAATTGTTATCTGAAGGAAGATTATTCTGATATAAGCTACTCTGCTATTACCAGAATTGGAACTTCCAGATGCCCTCTCAAAGAGGAAAGAGGGAATCTCAAGGAGAGAGGGAGTCAGCACAGGAAAAGTCTCAACATGGACACACTATGTTTAAATCATGGGCTAGACAAGTTCAGAAACCAGCCCACCATTTATGAGCCACCAGAAAAGGCCAGCATAACTCTCTAGCTGTTGGTAATACGATTCTTAGCAAACATGGAGACGGGTGTTTTTTCAAAGCCCCCTTGACCTTGAAGCCTGAATGAAATGATCTTCCTGCCCTTGTTATAGGTTTTGCGTTGGCCTCTGCCTGAGCTTGCAATCCATATGGATATTATAAGATTTTTCTTCTTTTCCTCTATAAACCCAGAATCAATTAGGAGACTTAGAAGTAATCAAATTTTTAGTGTATGAAGACAAAGTAATTGGACCACCAAGGAGAACGTCCCAAGGACAGTCATCACAGGGAGAAGACAGCAGTTGATTCAGACTCCCCAAGTGGTGTGGCTCACCTAATTAAAACATGCTCCAGGCAAGATTTCTTTCCTTTCCCACTCCTAAATTCATAGCACTGTTTCTAAATGGCTTCAACATTTTAAAAATATTCTCAACATAAAAGCATTATATATTCACCATAAAAATAGTAACAGGTATACAGAAATTACCAAAACATGGATAATTGCATATAAAAATGTTAAATTCTATGTAAAGTTATTTCATAACAATTTTTAATGAAAGAAAGCATATATTTTTTTTAAAATAAAAATCTTTTGGGTTAGGTTAGAAGTTGGCTAAGGTAAGCTATGATTTATTAGGTTAACTGGTCAGGGGCCAGGCTCCTAAGAGTTACAGAGGGCTGAGGAGGGATGAAGTCTGGCTGTGCAGAGTGAGAATTTACATTCAAGAAAACTGCAAGTACAGGAAAGAAGAGAAACAGGACAACAGCAAAGAGGAAAGTAGGACAAGTAGCGACACATTTTAGGTTTCGGGAGACCTAATGTGTCCAAAGTTACCAGTGAAGGAAATGATGCTGGAAAGAAAGGGGTCAAGAATGGAAGCACAGATACACTATAAACCCAATGATCCCCTTAGAATAACTAGTATGGGACCAAACCATAAATCATAGAAAGGTAACCGAAGGGATGCTGTTTTTGTGCCAATGGGACACAATGCTGTCTAAAATCTGACTGGATTCTGACCACATAAAGGACCTTCCCGCTGACCCTGGGCACTACGCCTCACTGGAGAGGGCTGATTTGTCCCGCTCTGAGGAACATTTCCTCACTAGGCTACCATCTTGTAGATGAGAGAAGATATTTCAATGTTTCTGGGTGGAGAAATGAATCCTACCTTCACCAGGGCCCAGAGGTATGAACCTGAGGGACTCCACGGAGAAGCTTCAAGAATATGTAAATTCACCTGGGTGTATAGGTAAATATGTGCATGTTTACGTTTTTCCAAGATGACGGCATATAGCTCTCACTGATAATTTAAAAGTTGATTCCAGGAACATTAAATCAATGATAAAGGAAATTTTAAAAGGAAAAAAAATTACCTAATTATGTTGTTTTTTTTAAATTTCCTAGATGCTATGAGAACATTAGGTTAAGGCTCCCCTCCAGATGACTTGTTTTTATTTTGTTTTGTTTTTCTGTAGTGCTTATCACTGTTGTATTTCAATAAGTATTTGCATTAATTGCTAATTTTCCTCATCAATTACGTGAGCTACATGAGGAAAGGAAAGATAAATGTCTTGGTCACTGCTGTACATGTCTTCCAGCCTAGCACAATGCCTGACACAAGAAAGAACTCAATAAATATTGAAAGAATAAATATATAGTTTTACATAGTTGTAATTTCAGCAGGTACAACTGCTTATTCTCCCTTTTTGTAAATATTATATTGCATTCCTACAAGGCTAAAGGATTTATCATTTTCAGTGGCCACACACCAGTTCACTGGGTAGATCTACCACCAATTGTTTAAACCCTCCCTGCCTAATGAGCACTGAACTGCCTTCAATGATTCATAATTATATAGCATGCTACAACATACTTATCATGTTCCATTTTAATGGATTGTTTCCTTAAGATATACTCCTAGGAATGGGATCACTGGTCAAAGGGTATGGGCATCTCAAAGGCTAATGAAATACCTTGCACAAAAGCTTAACAAAGAACAGTGCCTCGTCATGGCCCCTCTCCAGCAATGAACGGGGACACTGGTTTTATCACAACTTCAACATTACATGTCATTGTTTAAAAAACTTTGCTAGTGCAATAAATTTAAAATGATACTTCACTGTTTAACCTGCTTATCTTTGATAGCTAATAAAGTTAAAGGAATTTAAAATCCTATTTTGGAACTCTACTTTTTGCACACTTCAAATAAGAACTTTTCATACAAAGAGAAAGGTAGTGGGAGCCTCTATATATAGATGGTATCTTGTGATGATTTTAAAAGAATAAAGGGAAAATGCATCTTTTTTTCTTTGAGGAAGATTAGCCCTTAGCTAACATCTGCTGCTAATCCCCCTCTTTTTTGCTGAGGAAGATTGGCCCTGAGTTAACATCTGTGCCCATCTTCCTCTACTTTATGTGGGACGCCGCCACAGCATGGCTTGATGAGCGGTGAGTAGGTGTGCGCCTGGGATCCGAACCTGCGAACCCTTGGCCGCCGCAGCGGAGAACACGAATAACCACTACACAACCGGTCAGGCTCCTCTTCTCTCTTTTTTTTTTTAATGAACTGTGAAGTCTGGCCCATAATTCACCGAGATGCTCCCTTTTCTAGCAGCTGAGGTGCTTGGGGGGTCCCCACCGCCATTTTCAGAACAGGGGCGGGGCCCTAATGTATAGTTTGCGAGGCAGAGCTGGTGAGCGGGTGGTTGTGGTGACCCCTACGGGCCTGAGCCAGACTCCACACAGGGACGAGGGAGCCTGAGCTCCACAGGCGCCCCCATTTCTGCTTACTGGCTTTTTCAAGGAAGGCAGCAAGCTGCCTGCTAAAAGGGATTTAGCCAGGGAAGTGATTGCAATGAGTTTACAATTAGACACTGATCTGGCTCAACCCACTAAAAAAAAAAAAATCTACCAGTTACATGAATACTGACCACTCAAGATGGCACTCAGATTAAGCTCAGATTGCATGAATGACTAAGCATGGGAGAAAAATATAAACCAAGGGAGCTCAAGAATCTCATTCTGATGTTTTTAAATGAACACAAAATACTGTTTTTTAAAAAGTATTTTTAAGTGTATTTTATAAGTTAAGATTCTTGAAACAATCCATTTTGACACTGGAGCCGATGGGAAAGGTATATCTGCTGCGTGTTCTCCATCCTTCTGCACCTTCCTCATCGGCTCCCTTTGCAGGCCCTGGGAACCCCGAAGCCCCAAGTTCCTCCACTCTTGGATGCTCCCTTGACAGTCCACATCCCAAACCCTGAACTTCCTACTGCCTCCTCCTCCAACCCCCAGCCCTCCTTCCCCTGCTGGACCAAACAGTGCTTGTGGAGAAAAACACCCAATACCTGTGTCTGTTTTGATAGAAGACCTGGGTTTCAGTTCTCCATCACCTGGGCCAGGGACTGACCCTCTAGGTCTGCTCCCATCCCTGGAATATGCAGATATAGAAGCACTCACAGAGTCTGCTAATTGGCTGCTGTTGTCATCATCGTCATTATCATTGATATCTTTCTCTTCTGTCTCTGTTGAAAAGCCCAACTTGAGATTAACCTGTTGTCATTAGAAGATGTTAAAAAAGGAGTTACCCCCCCCCCTTTGCCAAATTGTCTAGAACAAAATTCCTATCGCTTCTCGGCCTTTTGGCTAAGATCAAGCGTAGGACAAAATGCCTGCCAGTCTTCCATGCCTGCTGCTGCTAGATATTTTTCCCAGAATCTCAGCTTTGAAGTCCAACTCTTGGACTTCAGAGTAAAGTTCAGGATGCCCAGAGTAAAGGAGATGACAGAAGATAGGCAGTGGCTGTGCTGAGGGGAGCCCTGGAATGGAGCCCAGTCCACTGGGGTAGGTCCTGATTCTGCCAACACACCTGCTATAGGCCCTGGGCAAAGGGGATATTTTTAACTCCTTCGGCCTCCATGTCCTGTCTGCAAAATGACAGGGTTGGATTCGATGGTTTGAAAAGTCTCCCTAAGCTCTGACATTCTGGGATTCTATATATGCCATTCAAATGCATTTTTATAACTTTATCCTCCTTGGTATGTAGTGCAATTTAGGACAGAGTAAGTACTCAGGTGTCACACAAACTAAATTAATTGGAAATCCAAATCTCAGTGAAAAACACTCCAAAAGCACGTACTACCAGATCCAGAGCTTACACATGTGCGTGTGTGTGTCTTCACACACACCATCACCAACTATAGATACAACCACTCAGCATCCTTGGCCTCATACACATCTATGTGACAATTATTTACCTCCTATTTTCTTCTGAAAATTCCCAGGAAGCTATGAACTTCCAGTTCCAAAGTTGCCCACCACTAGGGTTTGGCTGGAAGAGTCCTTGACTAACTACTGTGTGCAAATATCAAGTTCAGTTTTTCTAGTCCCAGGTTCGCTGGTGAAACGTATATACTTTATCTCACATGTAAAGCACCAAAAAGATCATCTGCTCCATCTGTAGGAAAACTAGACTAAGAGTTGGACTTCAAAGCTGAGATTCTGGGAAAAATATCTAGCAGCAGCAGGCATGGAAGACTGGCAGGCATTTTGTCCTACGCTTGATCTTAGCCAAAAGGCCGAGAAGCGATAGGAATTTTGTTCTAGACAATTTGGCAAAGGGGGGGGGGGGTAACTCCTTTTTTAACATCTTCTAATGACAACAGGTTAATCTCAAGTTGGGCTTTTCAACAGAGACAGAAGAGAAAGATATCAATGATAATGACGATGATGACAACAGCAGCCAATTAGCAGTAGTAGGGATAGTATTAGCTAAGGTGCTCTGGTGCTTACTATGTACACATAATCTCTTTTATCTCATATATTATCCCACTTAATTCTCATAAAAAAATCCCAGTGAGGTAGGTATCATTGTGACACCCTCCCCCATGTGAAAAAGAAACTGAGGCTGGTCAGTAACTGCCCAAGAGGTCCCCCAGCTAGTAAAGGGCAGAGCTGGATTTAACCCCCGGCTGTGTGCCCAGGCTCTGGAGGACAGAGCATGGACTAGTCAGCTTGTGATTAATGGCTGAGTCATGGCCTGCAGAGCCTACAGGAGGCCCAAGGCGGGGTGGGGGGTAGGACAGGCAATGGCCATGAGTTGGGGGGCCTGAGCCTCCAGGAGACTCGGCTAACAGAGGCAGCTTTTCAGGCAGGCGTGGGTCTTGGGTTGGGTCAGCCGGTGCTCTGCCCTCTGGCCTTTCCAGGGAGAGGGTGACCTCCAGCTGAAGTCAACGGCCAAACTATTGTTTGAGCTCTGCAGGAAGCTGTTTGAAAGGGTCATTGAAAAATGATCTTACTAAATCAAACTGTACCAATATTTTTATTTCCTTTCAAGCAATGCCATGTTTAAAGGCATTATATGGGCCTGTTTATAAAGCCTGGGAAACAAGTCTGTGTGACTTAAGTTCAGGAAAACAAAAGTGTCCCACTCTTAAAGCAAAGAGAACTGAACGAGTCGGATGTGTGCGCCCTTCTTAGAGCAAGTCCCTTCTCTTGGCACCTAATGGACGTTTGACAAAAAAGCCCATCTAAATCCAAAACACTTTTTTGGAGAAATACCACATATCCTGACAGTTATGCATATTAGATCATTTTCTCATAGTTCTAACAGTTTTCAAAACAAGAAACTGGTAGGAAAAGTTCAATTATTAACTGTTTATAGCTTATTTTTTAAATAAATGACAAATCACTGCCACTTATCTGGGAAATGGCTTTATATTATGTTAGTGGAGAAGAGAAATTCAGAGATCTGACCCCCTACATGTCCCTGACCTCCACCACCATCTACTGCACCTGATTTAAGACAAAGAGCATTTGAAGAAGTAAACACTGGAACCCTCCTGCTCTGTGTATGGGGGTCACTGGGCGTCTGTTCCCCATTCACCTCTTCCCAGAAGGCACGTTTTGATGGTGAGTAGGGCGGATAAAACACGGAGGTCCCAAAACCCAGTAAGGACCACTGGAGCAAGGAAGCAAAAAAGACAGAAAACAGAATATGAAAAGCAGAATTTTCCCTCCTTGATCACACTGTGAAATAAAACCCAAGAGTTTTAGAGCGGGAAGGAACCATAGAGAGCAGTTATACGGAGAAGGAAAGGGGCCCGGGCCACCAAGGAAGGTCCTCTGCCAGGTCAAACAGCCAAACAGAGGCGAGGCTGGGAGGGGACCTCGGCTCCCCTACAACAGCCTCCCCGGAGCTGGCTCTGTATGCTGCAGAAGCCAGGAAAGCCTCACCCTTCTGAAAATGGATAGGTTCCCTACCCAAAATCGGGTAAAATACAAGTCAGGCAAATGGCTGGTAATTTTAAGCCAAAATGCTAAGATCATAATAACAATGCCTAATATTAGGAAGAAAAAGCACTAGAAATCTAATAAGAAAATATTGTAGGAGACCCCAAAACACTGCTACTTCTTTTTAGCCTTTTATATTATGTTTTACCTAATGTGACTATTTTACTGATCAGAATTAACCTGCAAGTACCTGTGAGGAAAATGACCCTTCAGAATAGCTTCCATCTCACAAGAGAAAGGCATGTGCAGGCCCTACTGTTGGGACTGTCTGGAAGTGACCAGTTCACCATGGCGGAATCTCAGAGGGTCAGTAATTGCAAAACCCAAAAGCAGGTGGCCATTTGAAGCCCAGCTGCAAAGACAGTCAAAGAGGTTTGATGTTTGCCGGATGTGTCTGAGGCCTTTCTTGCTGGTTTTACCTATTAAATTAAATAAGATTGTTTTCTTAATGAAAGGAAGAAGGAGGCAAACTAAAGATAAAAACAGGGTTCTCACAGATAGAATGATGATGTTTACTTCTTCTCTTTTAGTGCAAAAAAAGGAGCTTAACTGGCCACAAAAGCAAAAAGCTCACACCTCCCAGGTTCTCTATGAAGATGGACTAGTCAACAGAAGTGATGGTGGTAATAAACAATCCTCCTCAGGAAAGCTTCTCGGACTTTAGTCCACACAAACCACCAGGGGTCTTGTTTGAATGCAAACTGATTCAGGGGGTCTGGGTGGGGCCTGAGATTCTGCATTTTTCACAAGCTTATGATGGTGCTGGTCTGCGGACCACAGTTTGAGTAGCAAAGCTCTACAGTTTACTAAGAACTTTTCTTGGTGCTTCTCCAACTTGTCCAGGTGGATGAGAATCTGTAAGTCATGAGACTCTTTGGGGTATGTATCTTATTCCAGCATATAAACTGGGGGACCAATCCTATGCAAAAAATGGTACTACTCCACGTACTATACCATGTGTCACTCAAAATGTGTCACTACCAAGCTTGTGTCAACTGGTTGCTTCTGGACTTTTCCAGAAATGTTTGCTACTTGCCTGGCACATAGAAAACTCAACAAAGGCCTGTAGTATGAACGAATGAATGAATGAATGAACGAACTAATGAAAGAAGGAAGAAGGAAACTGAGTAAACTTGGCTCTCAGCTGGCCCCTTTGCATATTTAGCCCATCTTGTAAAGCTTTCTACTGGTCATGTATGGAGACAGAGAAACAGTACAAAACCATCATCAGACTTGATGACAGAGGGAGGAGGAAGAGAAGAAAAGAGAAATAACATGCGCAGCAGCTAACTTTCAGGGATCAGAGTGCCAGGCACAACATTAAGCCCTTAATTTTCAGTTTTTATTTTTTATTGAAGTATAGTTGACAAACACTATTGTATTAATTTCAGGTGTACAACATAGTATTTGACATTTATTTACATTACAAAATGATCACCCTGATAAGACTAGTAACCATCTGTCATCATACAAAGTTATTACCACATTATTGACTATATTCCCTGTGCTGTATATTACATCCCTGTGACTTATTTATTTTATGACTGGAAGTTTGTTTGTACCTCTTAACACCCTTCACTTATTTCACCATTCCCCCTATCTTCCTCTCCTCTGGCAACCACCAGTTTGTCCTCCATATCCATGAGTTTGTTCCAGTTTTGTTTTGTTTGTTAATTTGTCTTTCTTTTTTATGGCTGAGTAATAGTTCATTGTGTGTGTGTATATATATATATGTACACACACACACACACACACATATATATATATATGTATATCACATCTTCTTTATCCATTCATCTACTGATGGACACTTAGGTTGCTTCCATATCTTGGCTACTGTAAATAATGCTGCAATGAATACCAGGGTTTATATATCTTCTTGAATTAGTGTTTTCATTTTCTTCAGATAAATATCCAGAAGTGGTATTGCTGGATCATACGGTAGTTCTATTTCTTACTGCAAGTTTGTAACTCTTAATCCCCTTCACCTATTTTTGCCCAACCCCTACCCCCGTCCCCTCTGGCAACCACCAGTTTGCTCTCTGAATCTATAAGTCTGTTTCAGTTTTGTTTTGTTTGTTTGTTTTGTTTCTTAGATTCCACATATAAGTGAAATCATACGGTGTTTGTCTTTCTTTGCCAGACTTATTTCACTTAGCATAATACCCTCTAGGTCCATCCATGTTGTCACAAATGTCAAGATTTCATTCTTTTACATAGCTGAGTAATATTTGATTGTATATATACATATATATATATATATATACACACACACACATCTTTTTTTATCTGTTAATCTGTGGATGGACACTTAGGTTGCTTTCATATCTTGGCTATTGTAAATAATGCTGCAGTGAACACAGACATGTGTGTGTCTTTACGAATTAGTGTTTTTGTTTTCGTCAGGTAAATATTCAGGAGTGGAATTGTTGGATTGTATGGTAGTTCTGTTTTTAATTTTTCCATAGCAGCTGCACCAATTTACATTCCCACCAACAGTGCATGGGGGTTCTCTATTCTCCACATCCTCTCCAACACTTGTTATTTGTTGTCTTTTTGATGACAGCCATTCTGATAGGTGTGAGGTGACATCTCACGGTAGTTTTTATTTCCATTTCCCTGATGATTAGTGATACTGAGCACCTTTTCATGTACCTGTTGGTCATTTGTACATCTTCTTTGGAAAAATGTCTATTCAGGTTCACCACCCATTTTTTAATCAGATTATTTGTTTTTTTTGATATTGAGTTGTATGAGTTCTTTATATATTTTGGATATTAACCCCTTATAGGATATACCATTTGCAAATATAGTCTCCCATTCAGTAGACTACCTTTTCATTTTGTTGATGGTTTCCTCCATTGTGCAAAAGCTTTTTAGTTTGATGTAGGCCCATTTGTTTATTTTTGCTTCATTGCCCTTGCCAAAGGAGATATATCCAAAAACATACTGCTAAGACCGATGTCAAAGAGTTCACTACCTATGCTCTCTTCTAAGAGTTTCATGGTTTCAGCTCTTACATTCAAGTCATTAATCCATTTTTTTTATATGATGCAAGAAAGTAGTCCAGTTTCATTCTTTTGCATGTAGCTGTCCAGTTTTCCCAACACCATTTATTGAAGAGACTATCTTTTTCCCATTGTATATTCTTGTATCCTTCGTCATAGATTAATTGACCATATAAGTGTGGGTCTATTTCTAGGCTCTCTATTCTATTCCACTGATCTATGTGTCTGTTTTTATGCCAGTTTCATACTGTTTTGATCACTATAAACTTTGTAGCAGAGATTGAAATCAGGGAGCACATTACCTCCAGCTTTGTTCTTCTTTCTCAAGACCGCTCTGGCTATTCGAGGTCTTCTGTAGTTCCATAAAAATTTTAGGATTATTTGTCTAGTTCTGTGAAAAATGCCATTGGTATTTTGGTAGAGATTACATTGAATCTGTAGATTGCTTTGAGTGGTATGGACATTTCAACAATATTAACTCTTCCCATCCATGAGCACAGTATATCTTTCCATTTATTTCTGTCATATTCAATTTCTTTCATCAATGTCTTATAGTTTTAAGTGTACAGGTCTTTCACCTCCTTGGTAAAATTTATTCCTAGGTATTTTATTCTTTTTGATGTAATTGTAAATGGGATTATTTTCTCAATTTCTCTTTCTCATAGTTCGTTGTTAGTGTATAGAAATGCAGCTGGTTTCTGTATATTGATTTTGTATCTTGCAACTTTACTGAACTCATTTATTAGTTCTAATAGTTTTTTGGTAGAGTCTTTAGGGTTTTCTATATATAGTATCATGTTGTCTGCAAACAGTGACAGTTTTACTTCTTCCATTCCAATCTGGATGCCTTTTATGTCTTTTTCTTGTCGATATCTGTAGCTGGAACTTCCAACACTATGTTGACTAAGAGTGGCAAGAGTGGGCATGAGTTTGGGAGCAATTCTTCCTCTTCAGTGTTTTGGAATAGTTTGAGAAGGACAGGTACTAACTCTTCTTTAAATGTTTGGTAGAATTCACCTTTTCTTGGGAGTTTTTTGATTACTGATTTAATTTCATTACTAGTAGTTGGTTTGCTCAGATTTTCTATTTTTTCCTGATTCAGTCTTGGAATATTGTATGTTTCAAGGAATTTCTAGATGGTCCAATTTGTTGGCACATAATTGTTTGTAATAATTTCTTATGACCCTTTGTATTTCTGTGATGTTGGTTTAACTTCTCCTCTTTCATTTCTGATTTTATTTACTTGAGCCTTCTCTCTTTTTTTTTCCTTGATGAGTCTGGCTAATGGTTTATCTATTTGGTTTATCTTTTCTAAGAACCAGCTCTTAGTTTCATTGATCTTTTCTACTGTTTTTTTTAGTCTCTATTTCATTTATTTCCACTCTGATCTTTATTATTTCCTTCCTTCGACTAATTTGGGGCTTTATTTGTTCTTCTTCTTTTAATTCCTTTAAGTATAAAGTTAGATTGTTTATTTGAGATTTTTCTTGTTTCTTAAGATAGGCCTGTATCACTATAAACTTCCCTCTTAGAACTATAGCCTTAAGTCCTTCACATCAACTATCTACTTAACCTTCTCAAAACCTCTGTGAATTGGGGATTATAAAGACTTCCACTTTACAGAATGGAAAACTGAAGCACAGAGAGGGTTAGTAACCTAAGATAACCCAGTTAGGAAGAAGGAGGCAGGCTCTGGGCTCAGCTGTCTGAGCACCACACTATACGCCCTGATCCATGGCAGCCGCCTTCTCTGCTAGATCCCACACGCAGTTAGTACCACCAAATTGGCTTAACTCTGTGGCCTCTCCAAACCAGATATTAACACAGCTCTAAAGACCCAATTGATACTTTTGGTGCCTGTGTTTTCATTCTATTGATACACCTTAGCACATGGGCTCCACGTGTTCACCAGCTTTGTCTGATTTTTTTTTTCTTTATTGAGGAGTAAAACAAATAACTGTAGTGAATGCTGAGAAGAGAATTGTTTTTGGAGAAGTAACTTCTTTAAAAGTTTCAAGAACATGCAAAGAATCTATATATACTCCCAGACGTAGTATGTTTTAATGGCTGGATGAGTATTAAGAATTAATACAAGTAATTAAGAATTAATATGAGTTGAGTGCTTTGGCATTTAGAAAGCCCTTCTGCTCCACTAACTCATTTGGTTCTCATGTCACCTCTTTGAGGTCAGGCAGGCAGCACCATCCTTATATCACCTGTGATGGAAATGAGGCTGAAGGGATGTTAAACTCAGAGCTAGAGCTCACCCCCAACCCCACACACATCACTGCTTGGTGCTTAAAGATTTTATTTGCTTTAGTGCCAACCAGCAGACTGACCACTAACCCAAACATTCTAAATTCTATAAATATCATTTGGGTACTTATCTCTCTAACCATTTTCTTTTATACTAATGTTATGGATTCCAGTTAATACCCATAACTACATACTCAGGAAGAGCCCTGAGCTACCCAGCTGAGCAGCTTGCTATGAGCTGGGAGGCCTGTGGGGTGGCACTTGGACCTCCTTGGCACCTGCCAGCCTGCTTTTCAGAGCCCATCCCACCTTATACAGAACTTGAACTCACAACCAGCAAAGGGTCCCCAGCCGCGTGCTTGACTTGAACACAGAAAGCTAAGACACACTAAATACTTCTTCCAGGGCATAGTGAAACATTAGCTTGAGGTGGGGAGGGAGTTTCCTAACCCTCACAAGAAGTAGCCTAAAAGGGGCTCAAACTCATGAACTTTCCTGTTAAATAGAAAAAGTATTGGTTTTGGAAACGGAACCACGAGGTTCAAATCCTTACTCCACCACTTAGTTCATTTCCCTTGGGCAAGTTACGTAACCTCGCTGGGCCTCACTTCTATCATCCATAAGCCCAGACAACAACACACAAGCAGAGACTGAGTGACATAGCTAGACAGAAGCTGGCATGTGGGTGGAGTCCAGTGCACGATATTTTGAGGCACAGAAAGCCTGCTCCAGAGCACGGCCCACAGCAGGGCGAGCCTCTGCTTTCACACAACCCTGAACAGACCAGGCAAGGTAGAGTCTGCAAGTGTTAACAGCATATGAGCAGCGTGAGGAGGTATGATTACAATTTTGCATGGTTCAATGACTGTTAGGAATACAAAATAACAGACCAATTTTGCAATAAGTGCTCTCTCTGGTGACAGTGAGTTGAATTTTTCCTGTGTGTGGCACTCTGTTCTAAGTTTGTGAATGTAGGGTAGGAAGAACAAAATATTTACCTTTTCCAAGGCCTCTCTGTCAAGTAGTTCTTGCACAGCTAGAAGCTTGATGCTGTAAGAAAAAATTAAAACCATACTTGAAAACAACCCATTTCATGTCACTAAGCATCAGACAAATCACAAGAACAAAAGTGAAATTTCAGCCTGCATTTCTGCGTCATTTGCCATCTTAAAGTGTCTTTTGGTTTGAATTGAAATGACCACTTCAGAACTATTAAAAATGTTTCTAAATTGTAAAAGTGATTATACCTTTTGATCCAGCAATTCCACTTGTGAGTGTATACCCCAAATAGTTGACAACAGAGACTCAGATACTTGCACACCCATGTTCAAAGCAGCACTATTCACAGTAGCCAAAGGGTGGAAACAACCCAAATGTTCACCACCAAATGAATGGATAAACTAATGTGGTATACACATAAAATGGAATATTATTCAGCCTTACAAAGAAGGAAATTCTGGCACGTGCTACAACATAAAGGAACTTTGAAGACATTATACTAAATGAAGTAAGTCAGACACAAAAGGACAAATACTGTATGACTACACTTATATGAGGTACCTAGAGGAGTCAGATTCCTAGAGACAGAAAGTAGAATGGTTGCCAGGGACTGGGGGAGAGAGGAATGGGGAGTTGTTTAACGGGTACAGAGTTTCAGTTTGGGATGAGGAAAATGTTCTGGAGATGGATGGTGGTGATGGTTGTAAAACAATGTAAATGTACTTAATGCCACTAAATCATACATTTATAAATGGTTAAAATGGTAAATTTTATGTTACATTTCACCACAAAAAAATTCTAAAAGTAATTGATAGCTGCTTCAAGTATGGAATTTGAATAAATTCAAAGGAATATAAAGAAGAAAATAGTTGCCCATGTTTGTATTAATCTTCCCTGATGTCCCTCTGATGATAACAAGAAAAAGCTAAAATCACTGGTTACAAAGAGGGCCTGCACGGCTGCTCATTTGTTTACCACACATTGACTGAGCCCTACTGTGTGCGGGTGGCCGAGGATACACAATGATTATGACACATTCTCCAGCCATGAGGAGCTCACAGCCTCATGGAGGCCACAGTCAGACCAGAACATGATGTGCAGTGTGCTGCGTGGACAGGCCAAGACACAGAGAGGAGCCCGGCCGGCCCTGGCCTAGCGGAGATCAGACAAGGCTTCCTAGAGGAGGGACCAGATTAGCAGTGCCAGGAGAGGGGGCCGAGGAGAAAGGTGACCCACAGAGGGACAGCAGAGGCAAAGGTACCAAGGGGAGAGAGAGGGCATGGGGTGTGTACTACTCATCAGTTTCCAGTTTAGGGGCCAGAGCCCAAACTGCAGCCAGCAACCGAGATGAGAGAATTCACAAGAAGATGCAGGTTTTGCACGGGAAAGTCTTCCCTTTTATGACACGCTGCTTTTGAAGAGTTCATGGACACAATGAGCAGGCAGCCAAGGCCAGACTAGTCAACACACAGTACACGCGGAAGCAGGAGAGTTCAGTGAGGTTGTTTAGGGAGTGGGTCAGCTGTTGATGCGGTCATGATGCTCCCTCCCCACCCAGCTAATGTGCTTATGGTCTCTGTCACTGTGCCCCCTGCCCCCACCAACCTGCATGGGTTCTCCGGGGCAGAAAGAGGCCCTGCCTGCACAATGTACCTCCCTCAAAAGGGGTTATGCCCATGATAAACTTCACCTGAATTTACAGAACTCTTCATAATCTCTTTGTACAACTAACCAATCACTGTCCAACCAAATGCAGTGGTCTACCTAAAAGCAACTCAGGAAGGTGAAAGAAAAGTTTTAAAAACTTACAAGAAACCACCACCACCAACAACAATTTAGCAAACATCAAGGCTAATGGATAGGACCCTGGGCAGTCCCTTCGCTCCAATCATATTGACGCTCCTTTGTCTCTTGGACATGTTTGCTTTTGTTGCCTCTCTAGTTTGGAAGGGGCTTCCCCAAGATCTTTACAACACTGACTCCAGCATATCACATCATTCCAGTCTAAGCTGGAATGCCGTCAACTCCAAGCAGCCTTCCCTGGACACTCGAGGTCAAGCAGCGTCCCTGGTCACCACATTTTATTTTCTTCAGTGCACTTACTCTACCTTAAAGCATTTATTTGTTGGGGTACTTTTTATCTGTCTCCTCCCAACCGGCATGGAAGCTCCTTGAGGCTGGGGGTTCGATGGTCTTCTCACTACATTTACAGTGTCTATAACGGGCAGGTGGAAAGCCCTCAAAGAATATTTACTGACTGACTGGCAGAGCTCAGTCGCTATTATAGCTCACCCATTCCAGCTTAGATGGGTAAAATCACTGGCCAAGCCTCAGTTTCTCCATCTGAGAAAGAATCCCTCAAACGAGATGACTGTGTGTGTTCTCCCTTGGTGGAAAGTGCCATGTGCGTTTGCATAAGTGCCTGCCATTAATGAGATGTGCCTGGTGGCAGGTCAAAGCTATTGGCCACTCCTCAGCCCATTCTGATTCCCAACACACGAATCTAAACTCCAGGTTACCAATTTGGATGGCAACTTACATGCTAAGTTAGGAGTTTCCAGTTGTAGCTCAAGTTTCAGAAGCTTAAATTGCTTCCAAAATAACCACAGGAAAATATTTATACTGAAGGAAGTTTTAAAATAGTCTCTTATTTCCACGCCTCTCTACGGTCATGAAGCCCAATTCAGTACCAGATATCAGAAATCAACAGGTTAGAGAAAAGGTTTACACACTGTTAAGATATTCAACTCCCTTTTTCTCCCCATTCACAAAGATACTACATTCAAACCACTGTAGAACATGACCTGAAAACGAACAGTCTCAGGTTCTGAATGAAAATGAAATTAAAACAACTTCAGATGGCTCTTATTTAGGTCAAAACCTGAGGGCACTACTCCCTGCTCTTATCACTTTACTTTCTTCTAGAAAAGAAATGGCAAATATTTAGTATACATATTGCTTCTCTCCAATCCTCTCCACTTCTTTCCACAGAACTTTTCCCCCATTTAACTTAGATACAGTTTCAGAATCCTTCTCAACACTCCAGTGAGCCACAGTCAATTTACTGAAGGTGGCATGTGAGATTAGACCAATTTAACATCTGCCCTAGAACCAATACCAAATAGGATTAATGGGGGTGGGGGGGCAGAAAAAAAATAGAGACACTCTCACATTACTAAAACCCAGCAACACAAGATGAGACTGCTTTAGAGGCAAGGGGAGAAAAGATGGAGAAGATGAAGAGAAGATGATAGGATGCTCAAATTTACATGGTTTGAATGGAGTCAATGCATGTTAATAAGAAGCTACTACTACAGAAGCTCATAACATTGGATTTCTTCAGGAAGCTGTGTATTTTTCCTCATTAGAGCTGTAGTCTTTAAGAGTATTTGAGATGTTTCCTGTTATATAACTATTCCAATGTTATTTCTTACTTTATTGGAAACTCTTCAAGTTGGGAGTCTTTATTTCAGTATTCATGGTATCAGATTCTTCTAGTACATCATATACTCCCTGGGAGGGAATTTCACACATGAAGGAGCAACAAACCCATTTATCAAATCCTCCATTTGACACCTCTAACTTCTTACCCTGGAAGGGAATCTCATCTCTCATTTTCAATTTTGGTCCTCCTTCCCTCTCTTCCTTCCTCTTTCTCTTCCTCCTTCCCTCCACCTTTCTGTTTTTCTCCTAATTCCACAAACATATATTGAATCCCTTATATGTCAGAAACTGTGCCAGGCACCAGGGGGACAAAGATGAACACAACATCATCCCTGCCTCCAAAGGGCTCATAGGGGCCAGGAGGCTGGCTGGGCACATGCCCAGGGAGGTGGGTCTCCCTGAGACTCTCCCAGGTTCCAACACAGACCAGCAGACCTGGGCTAAACAGGGCATGTGTGTTGGGTGGCCTGGTGCCTGGTTAGCATCCTCTGAAAACAGCAGAGCTCCCATCAGATGGAAGCTGCAATGAACTGCAATTTCTTTTTCTGCATTCAACTTTGAGAAGAGAGGCAAATCACACAAAAGCAGCTGATAGCGGTGATTTATTTAGAAAAATGACAACTTCAAGGGCAAGTTCTGAAGTCAAGCTGGGCAACTGTTAGAAAGACCTAGAATGCATGCAATAAATGTTTGCTAAATAAACTACAAGGAGGTTAGGTGCTTGAGGGCTGATGTCTTATTCAGCTGGATAGCACCTGGCACAGTGGTCTATAACAGAATCACAAGTAGCGATGGGAAAAGTGCCATGCAGATCCCGACCACAGGGAAGAAAAGCAGCAAAGTTGAAGCAACAGAAGACAGAGGGCAACCCTGCAGTTGGGAGTGACAGGGCTGCAGACTGAAATGAACCTCAATCGCCCCTGAAAAGGCAGATGATAGGTAACTCTACGGGTGCTGCAAAAGCACTTGAAGGGTAAACTCTCACCTGTACAGAAACTCCTGCTTCCAGAACAGATTACAACCCACAGGGTATCAGAGTCAAGAATTCACTCTAGCTCCCTTTCTCTGATGATTCTGGCACTCTGAGTTTCCACTGCATTTAATAAGTGATATAGTATAGTGCATGAGATATAGCAGTACTCAATAAACGCATAAAGGATGTAACATGATGGAGCCATCGATTCACTGCACGGATAAAATATTTAAGGGTTATGCATTATGTACCAGGCACTATTGGGCACTGGGGATACAATGATGAACAAACACAGCCTCTGCCTTCAAACTTCTGATTCTAATGGAAGAACCAGGTAAGGACATCAGCCACTTGATGAGCGCTCTCAAGAGGCAAACATGGGTGCTGGGAGGCCCTTTGGAAGGGCATTCTACAGAGCTGGGAGGCTCCCTGGGAGGTGACTTCTAAGCTGACATCTGCGGGCTTGCAAGGCAGAGAGGAAGCCTGAGCAAAGAGGGGGCAGAACAAGTGTGGCCCCCTCAGGGACTGCATGCCGACCAGGGAACACAGGGATGCCTGGGGGGTGGGGTAGCACTGAAAGATTATTCTGCAGAAGCAAGCAGGGCCAGGCCTGCTTAGAGGGCTTGTGAAGCCATATTAAGGAGTTTGTACTGTACTTTGAGAGCAAGGAATAGCCACTGATGACTTAGGGCAATGGTGTGGTAAAGGGCCCAGGACAGAGAAGATGCCCAATAAAGGTATAAAAATGGCTCTGGTGTGGAGAATGGATTGGAGTTGGGTGGGGGTCAGGGACAAGACGGGAAGCAGCGAGACTTGAGATGGGTCCAGGTAAGAGATGACAGAGGCTTGTGTAGGGAAACAGCATTGGGCTAATTCTAAACAGATCTGCAGCTGGCAGGACCTGATGAATAAATGGATGTGAGAGAAATATCACTTCAGCTCCCAGCTTGTGAAACTGGGTGCTGAAGGGACCATCTACTTAGAGAGCAGAGCAGGGTTGGAGATGGTGAGTTCAGCCTTGGACACACTGATTTGGGGGCCTGTGGGGCCTCTGAGTGGAGTGTGAATAGGCAGCTGACTGTATCTCAGCAAGTTCTGGACTCTACATTTGGATATCAGGAGCATGAGGATGGGTGACTGGAGGAATGAGATGAGCCAGGAGACTGTGTGGAGGGAGAAGACAGGCAAGGACAGAAGCCCGAGGGCAATCGACGTTTAAGAGACAGGAGAGGAACAGGAGCCTGTCCAGGAAACAGAAAATGAACTGCCAGGAAGGTGGAGGGAAAACCTGGACCACATGACCCAGGAGCCAAGGGAGAGGGTGATGCAAGAACTCGGGCGGCAACAGTTCCGATTCTGAGAAATGCGAGGAAAGTTCCGGCTGGTGTTCTTGGAGAATGTGGTTTCAGGCAGTGGTGGAGATGATGCCAGGTTTCAGTGGGTGAGGAGTGGATGGGAGGTGAAGAAGGGGAAATAAGGAGATTAAAATCTAGGTAGAAGAAGTAGGGTGGCTTCCCACAGCAACATTTGCCAAGAAGTAGAATGCAAAGCTCAGAGGTCTTAACCTTATCAAAGTGCATGTAATGATTAAAAGTGCAAATAAACAGCCCCTCTCAAGGCTTCTCTCTCTCTCTCTCTCTCTCTTTCTCTCTCTCTCTCACTTTCCACCCCAATCCCCTTCAAATGGTATAATTATAGGACCCAGTTTTCTTTCAGAGCATAGTCACCATTTGCATGATTTGGGGAAAAAAATAAAGGTCACTGAAGTTCTAAAGATTCCCAGGGTAGTTCTATTTTGTAATACAGTACTTCCACAACCTCCTCTGCAGGAAAAAAAGGGGAAAGAATGTGAAGACCCTCAAACTAGAGCCCATGCCAAACCCCAGACCCAGCAATCCTGGCGATGAAAGCTCTGTGCCCAGTGTACCAGCCCAGACCATCTCTGGGATTGGGAGCCAGGCAAGGCGCAATGGAGGGGGTTCCACGTGCATCTTCAGCAGAGGAATCTCGAGACAGCAACATAAACCTGGGGGAGGGGGATGCTACAGGTAGCCTTCCAGCAAGGGAGAGAGGGGGCCCAAGAGGAGAAGATGGAGAGAAGGTGGAATCACAGCTGGGCCTGGTGGCCACAAGCAATTCAGAGATTAGAGCATCACATATCCCTGTGCAGGACATGGGGGTCACCTAGGAAATTTCACAAAAGTCAAATTCAGAAACCGAGTCAATTCGGTGTTTGAACACTTCTCCCTTCACTTTCAAGGAAGGCTCCACATTAACTTCCTCTGAGCCAAGTAAGAAAGAGTTCTCTCTTTTGATCACCAAAGTTCAGAAGATGCCGTGGGTGTTAGATGCAGACTTGCTCTCCCTAATGCTTTATTATCTTCCACCATCGGCCCAGGGTTGGGAAAACACAGGAGACATCAGCCTCCAGATGTGAGTGGGCACGCCCGCCTGGAAGAGAGAACAGGCTTCCAGGGAAGGCACTGCTCTTCTCAGACATGTCCTCTACAGCATCTCACCCCACCACTGCCAAACACATGCTCGCATCTCATCCTTCCTTTCCAAAGCGAAGTGCTGAATTAGTACGTCGGCACCAGAACAATCTGCATGGAATTTAGCTTGGGTAACAGTTCTTGGCAGGTTTGAAAGAACTAGTCTGCAAAACAGTGGGCAGAAACCTTCTCTGTGACAGTCCTGTGGTTTTTGTTCTATTCGGGTTTTCAATTGCTTGAATCAATTACAGTAATTTCCATTTCTTAGAAAATTGTCCAATCCATTCCGATTTTCAAGTTCTGAGCACAGAATTGTACCAGTGATCACTTTTAACTTGAAAACAGCTTCTGTTTCTGTGGTTAGGCCCTCTTCCTCATTCTTGGATGTATGTAGATATTTTTTCTCATTTTAAAAAATTAGATTTGTGAGCAATCAGTCTACTTTGTTGGTCTTCTGAAGAAAATAGCACCAGGATTTATCAAGTCTACCATTTTTTTCTAATTAATCAAGGTCAACATTTCTCTTCATTAATTCTTTTCTGTTTGTCCTTGTTCTAAATTTTGTCATGTAGCCTTCTGGTTACTTTCTACTGAGTCTGCAGCTGCAGTTTTGGTCTCTTACTGGATGCCAGAGTACGTGGATTGCACTTTTCTATCCCTACGTATGGAGTTTTAAATTTTATGATTTGGATTTTCTATAATTCTAGGCACTGTGGTTAAAGGAAGTAGCCTGTACCTATCCTGTCTTTAAAAATCTATTGACAGTTTTTTTCGGTCTGCTTTATGATGAGTTTTGTTCTTCTATTTCCCGGTGTATGGGCACTTTAAGACCTTGTTTTTGGATCTCCCAGTGTTTACCTTTCAGTTTTTCACGTTAGTGTTGGAATTAGGGAAGGACTCTGGAGTCATCTTCCTGTGGTTCAAGCTGTAGCACCTACTGGTGTGGGATCTTAAGGAACCTGGAACTCAGCAGTAGGTGGAGGGAAGGGATCTGGCATCTACCCCTGTGGCCTTGAGCAGAAATGACAAAGGAAAGTACTTAGCACGTTGTTTAGCTCAGAGTAAACCTTCATAAATGGTGGATAGTGGTACTAATATTATTCAGAGCCTATCTTTCGCCATTAACACTTCTCTGAAGATTAGAATAAAGAAGGAAACAACTTTTTTTGGTACCAACCTATTTCAGACAAGCAGCACACAAAACCTTTCTCTCTTCTTGCCTTTTTATCTTTATTAACTTTAGGGTTTAGATCCAGAATAGTCACACTGTCATCTTCCCATTCTATAGCTTATTTTATTAACAATTTCTGACATTTGTATTTGTTTCATTTGCACCCGAGTTTTACTGATTCCAGTGCCCATGCTACCTATTCCTGAGCTCCAATCTGTTTTACCTCTTGAGCTTCTACAACATATCTTTCAAGTAAATATTAAAGAAAGGAACATGTTTTTATGTTTTCCCAAGCTCTTGAAGGTCTGAGAATGTCTTTTTGATTGCTTCCTACGTAAAAGACATCTCAGTTGAGTATAAAATTGTTGGGTTACAACATAACCCCCAAAACTTTATAGACAGTTTGTGAACTTACTTGACAATCAGAACTTTTAATGTTTTCGATTCCCAGACCCTATATCTAGGTAGGAGTGATACAGGGCCTGGAAAAACATCTGAATCAAAAAACAAAAACTCCCAGGTGTTCCAATCTTCTGACAGGTTCTGCAGACATAGGCTCTGTGTCACAGAGAGCAAGTCTAAAGTTAACCTGATTTTTGTTACTCTTTTCCCTGTTCAGATGCTTGTGAAATGTTTTCCCCCCTTTACCTTTATTCTGTATTCTTCCCAGGGTATGCCCAGATGTGGGCCTCTTTTCCCTGAGTTTCCCCAAAATGTGGTGGGTGAGCCCTTTATATCCACACACAGTCTCTCATCAGCTCAGGGGAGTATCTGACGCCCGATCACTGATCCCAGTAATCACCAGCAAGCTGAACGTGGGCTGACAGTTCTGCCTTCCACATCTATATACCTTGTCTCTTGTTTTTCTCTTTCTTTCTTATATTTTTCAGAAGCTTTTCTCAAGTTTTTTTCCCTTCACTCACATCACTGATTTGATTTTCCACAGCATTGTGTTAGTTTTCTGTGGCTGCTCTAACAAATTATCACAAACTTGGTGACTTAACACAACAGAAATTTTTTCCCTCACAGTTCTGGAGACCAGAAGTCTAAAATCAGTGTTATTGGGCCAAAATAAAGGTGTCAGAACGGCCATACCTCCTCTGGAGGCTCAAGAGGAGAATCTGTTCTTTGCCTCTTCCAGCTTCCGGTGGCTGTGAAATTCCTTAGCCTGTGGCCACATCACTCCAATCTCTGCCTCCATGGTCACACTGCCTTCTCGTCTATCATCAAGTCTCCCTCTGCCTATCTCTTATAAGGACACTTGGGATTGTATTTAGGGTCCACCTGGATAATCCAGGATAACCTCTCTCTCTCTCAAGATCCTTAACTTAATCACATCAGCAAAGTCGTTTTTTGCCATATAAGGTAACATTCACAGATTCCAGGATTAGGATACGGATATCTCAGGGGGCCATTACGCAGCCTACCACACATTAATACTCTCCTATACTCCGGCTAATTTGGATTTAGTTCTGCTACTGGATTTCGTTTCCTCAAAACCTTTCCTTATTTAATTCCTCTCCCTTTTTTTTTCTTTCTGTTGCCTCTTCACATCAACCCATCCTTCCCTACGTTCTTCTGTTCCTGTGCCACGGAGGCCACATCTTTCTGTTGTATACTGAGGATGCCACACATTTCTCCAAAAGTCTCTTCTGGAGCCCGCTGTAGATGACTTTCCAAAAGTAGACACTGTTTCTGGGTCTTCAGAAGCTGTTGGCTTTACCTTGTTCTGCAGGACTTCTCCCACAAACTCTTTTTTTTTTTTTTTTTTTGTCCTTATTCATCCTTGAATAAGGAAAAGTCTGTCCAGACCAATGACTTTCTACAGACACTATGCATGGACTGACGGTGGCTCCATTTTCTGTCCACCTGCATAAAGGGTGGTCTCCTTCTCAAACCTTTCATGGAAGTGAACAGGGAAAAGGGCACAGCTTTCAGCCAATTCAGAACCTCTGCTCTAGTGAAGTTTGCCGCCTCCTCAGAGACTCTCAATCGAGTCAAGCAGAAGACATTCAATTTCCCAGCATGTGCAGCTCTTGCTTGTAGTACTTGGCTTTTGAGGAAGTAGATTTACTGGAATGCACTGAAATCATGCTAGTTTCCCCTTATTTCCCATCCAATTATATTCTGATGTTTTCTCTCTCTACTTGGATATAGGGAAAAAAAGAGAGACAGATGGTTTTACAAAGGTCCACATCTGAGGCCCGTAGCTGAGAGTAGAAAAGAAAGGCCAACCAGTTGGAATTTGCTTCAAGTGCATGAGTTAGGAACTAAACAATGGAGAAGGTATAAATGACTTTCTGCCTTTTTTCAGGGGGCTGGGGTGGGGGGTGGTGTTTCCTCTTCATGAACCTTCATGTTATGAACTAAATCCCAGGCAGGCTCCCTCAGTCCAGCTCTGTGTCTCATCACTATTATCAGTTGATGTCTCCAAGATTCTGGCATTTTTCCATCCTTCCCAGTTTTTGCTGGCCTGTGAGTTTTCATCATTTTTCTGCATCATCATGGGTATCTCAGGGAGAAATCGGGAGGGGCTGTGAGCCACAGGACACCTGGCACCAGGGTCAAGCCTGTGCCTTTCTGATGAACAAGAAGACGGTTTCAGCAGCAGCCAAATGCTTCCAGAGATGGTGTCTCTGAAGGGCAGGGTGATATCTGGTCTCCTGTTTTTAGCAACTGGTTTGTGTGGCAAACGAGAAGAGTGGCTCTCCCTCCAACTGCAGGGTTCTCCATCCTCCATGAGGGGAAAAGCATCCAAAAGAGAATCCACTTCCTTCAGTCCAGTTCGGCTCCTCAGGGTTCCCAGGCCTCCAGGCTCCTGAGTACCTGGCAGGCTCCCAGACCCTGGCTCTCAGAGAGACCCACAGTGTGGAATCAGGACAACACCTTCTGGAAATCTCTTCAAGCACAAACCGCTGGCATTGCCAGAGGCGAGGAAGCCTGACTTTAACTGGAAACAGTTGAAGACGATCAGACCCAAGACCGAACAGCTGAACAGTGGAAACGAGGTCGGATCCTGGCTGGAGACTGGGAAATGTTTTTCCACATCTGCATTTTTTTTTTTCCAGCAGCAGCTGCCTACTTAATGCCACTTTTTTAGAAGGCTAAAACATTTAACCTAAGCTAAGGTCCGAGGCCCCCCGGGAAAGCCCTTTAGGAAGTTAATGGCATGGTTTAACTGCAAGAGATAAAACGACAGTAGAGCAGGCTATTTCATTCCTGGGAAGTTTGGAAGAAAAAATACAGGAACAGACCGAAATGAAGACAGAACAGAGAGAACCAAAGAAGGGGAGAAAGAGGATGCCATTACCAAGTGTTTTCCAGATGTCAGGTACTCTGCTAAGCCTTGTTATGTTATTTCACTTACTCCTCCAAGTTCCTCCTCACAGACAGAGCTGTAACAAACTGCAGATGCCAAAGCTAAAAAGTATTCAGGGATTGATTACATGATTTGTATGCTACAATATTAGTTTTTCTTACTCCTGGCTTTGGGATATTTTATCCCAAGAGGCAGGGATTTCGACTCCTATTTCACAGCTTCAGAGAGAAGGTGGGTGGCTTGTGCAAGGTCCACACAAGCACTAGGAATTGAGCCCAGGTCTGTACGATTTAAAAGCACTTGCTTTTTATTCATTCAACAAATATTTACTAAGCACCCACTATGTGCCAGGCATAGTTCTGGGCACCAGAGATAGAGCGATGAACAAAACAGGATCTTGACTCTCATGAAGCTTGCATTCTAAAAGAGCGGTGGGGAGCAGGGGTCTGCTGGTATATGTTTAACCACTGGCTCTAGGAGGACGGGGAGGGGGTAGTCGTAGCATTTGCCAATTTCTGTGGTGTAAATACGCCCACCACGGCCCATTTCAAGCCACCAACTCTATGTGAGTGAATGCAGAGACAGGAGGAGATGTGTACCACTGGCTCTCATGAGCCATTTCACACCAGCTCCAGCACATCATTGGTGAGGAGGGATCTGCAACAAACCAGTAATCATATACATGTAATATTTCTATTACATATATTATGAATTAAATCTATAAAAATTATACAATTATGTAATGTGCCTGTGGTGATGAGTTTATAAAAAATAAAGCAGGGTAAAGGAGTGACCAGGTATATGTGTACACAAGCAGCCAGCATGCTGTGGGAACATCAGGGAGGGCCTATCTCACAAGATGACTTTGATGAGATTGGATTTTCTGACCTGCAAAATCAGGATAACGATTCCAACTATGTGATAGGGTCATTGTGAGGATTCAATGAAATGGCACTTCTTATAGTATATTGCCTTCTAGTATAGGGTAGGTACTCAATAAGTGAGAGCTATTAATATTTATCTGAATTGATACAGACATGATCTGGTACACAATTCTTACCTTCTTCAGAAATAACAAGAATATAAAGATTTCATTCCTAAAAATCAAACAGGTATTTGAGCCACTTAAACAGGTTCCAAATGATTGACCAACAACCTGAAAATGTTCCGGTAAAGGTGGACTTGGTAAGTTCAGATTTCACAATGCCAGACCTATTAACAGTGAAGCTGGGACCTGCAGTATCCCTGTTATAGAATAATTTGATTAAATTCTTTAATAGTACTTGAATGCCAGATCAATCCAGACCATTCTCCTTCAAAGTACAAAGCATATTATAACTTTTCTAGAATTGAGTAGGCAACACCGTTTTCTTTGCCTTCATCCTCTAAAACTAAAACTAAAAACAGAAAGATACACAGATAATAAGTAAAACATATACTATAGAATTGGTTCTTAAACACTTTCAAAGCTGTTACATTTATTCAAAATGCATGTCCCTTTACCAAAAGATAAAGATGAAAACCCCCCAAAATAAGGCTGTATAAAATGTTGGAAAAAATTAAGTATTGGGTTATTTTAAATCAAAGGCTAAAATCTCCCCTCAAACTGAGAAAAATTATCTACTACTTTCATGATGTCCTTAAGAATGGAGGTGCAGCTACAGGTTCATTATCAGGACAGGGGATTAAAGGAGAAGGGAAAGAACTTTCTTCTCAACCTACCATCTGCTACGCACGGAGCCAAATGCCTCACAAACATTCCCATTTCCTCTGCCCTTCACAGGACTCAGTATCATCAGCTCTGCTCCCGGGAGGAGGACAGTGGGGCGACTTTGCACAGCAAGAGTGAAGCGGTCATTCAAACTTGGGGCTCAGGGCTCCAACTGGTACCTCTTGATTTCATTCCAAACTTCCTTCCTGGTGTCACATCCAATAGGTCAGAGATGAAGCCTTAGAACTTGGATGAAGCTCTTGTTGGTCATTCTTAATCCAGGTGGTTATTAGGACACAGGCCCAGAAGTCCCCAAACTGAGGGGGCTCTCAAATTGGTACCATCCATCTCTCTAATCCAAGTGAATTGGAAACTTCTCCTTGGAATTCCCACCTTCCCCCTTAATTTTTTTCAACACACTTTCACCCAAGTAGGAAACATCTGCTCAATAAAATCAGAAAATGCTGCAAATATCATCTGAAGATAATATTTCCTTCAGGAAAAAATGCTTTTCACAGGCTTTCTCCCAACTGCTTTTCCTGAATCCTCTTTGGTTACTCCTTGGCTTTCCTTGAGGGAGGTATAAGAAACAACCAGATCAAAGGAGGTTTTTGCATCTACTGTGGGGACAGTGTCCCAATCCTGCAAGACCTTACCTGGTAACGGGTGAAGACTGAAGCTGTTCCCCTCTGTACTTCCACTTTCCTATGGTCTTCCCTGAGTAACTCATTTGGAACCATGTGGGGTGTACTTCCAGGGGCTGATCTTGTCTTATTTTCCTGTCTTCCCTTTCCCTTCCCTAGCCTTCCTTCCAACATTTCAATCTTCTGCATTGTATGTATTCCCTTATGTATATGAAATCTTGTGAGAATGGAAGTAAGCAACACACACGCACATTTTTTTTAATGTGTGCTGGCCAGCTACCCGGTCAATAATTAAGGGTTCTGGGGATTTTTCGGTCCCCACCTTTTTGTATTTTGGGATTCATGGGGGATTCCCTGTTACCTAGTTTTTTTCTGTAAACGTACACAAGTTTTTCGGTTTTGCCATCTAGTTGCTATGTCTTTTTGTTTCCTATAGTTTAAGTATGAAAATTTTCAAACCTTCAGGAAAATTTAGAGAACTGTACAGTAGACACCTACCCACTTACCACCCACATCCTATAACTGTTAGCATTTCACTATATTCGCTTTATCACATCTGTCCATCTAACCATCCACCAATCCCTCTTTTTTTGTTTTTTTCCTGATGGATTTCAGACTAAGCAGCAGCCCAGTGATTTGGTTTCTGATGATATTTCACACAAAGGCTGGCCTCAAAGTAATTCCTCTTATTTTCAACTGAACCGCTCCCTGCACACAGCCAGACCCCAACACGAAACTCCATCCTCAGGGGGCTCTACTGCAGATCCTGTCTGAATGCTTCTCCTCCAGGCTCTCCCTCAAGCTTTCATTTATCGAAGCCCCTCCTAGCCTGGACAAAATCGACGGCCTCCCCTCCCACTGGTCTCCTCTCCTCCTCTTCCACAGTCTAATGTTTCCATCCTAAGCCTGTCGAGCCACCATGAAATGAATATTTCTAAAGCTCAACTTTACATTTGATCACATATTTTCAGCTAAGAAGAGTGATATTTTCATAATACCCAGTATAAATAATTCCTACGGGTGCACTTCAAAATGAAATGAGACCGGCTCTGCTCTTGGCCCCTCCAGCCCATCACCCAACTCTCAGTAACAACTGGAGAGTCTTCTGTGCCCAGCTAGGCTTATCACTGCTGCTTTCAACAACTCATGGCCACAGTCTTAAGAACTTAGTCACTTGTTTTCTTTTTCTGGGAAAGAGTAAGAATGATTAACTGAACGTGCAAGAGTAAAAAAATTTCCGCTTTCAGAACAGGCTGGAAATTAGCAAGTTATCTAATACAATACAGGGTCTGTGATTCCAACTTAAGGCTCCAGCCAAAATTCTTCATCTGGTTTCAATGCTGACCTTTCACCTCTTAGCAAGGCTTCTCTTCCTCTTAGGCCCGACAAAATTCACCTCTGGGTTTTGTCAGAGGCAACGGCCTCATTAATCAGCAAAAAGCAAACGTTCATCCCTCCTCATAATGCAAACCAGCCAGTAAGATCCTCTGGGCTGGGAGATGTTTAAAGCAGCAATTATGAGAGCATATTACACAGGAATCTTTTATTTATTTTTTTAAAAGAAGTCCTTTACAAAGCACATATTTATTGTAGAAAATTTAGAAAATACCAAAAAAAGAGAGAAAGAAATAAAAGAAACATTAACCATAATCCTGCTACCTAGGAATTGCCATTAACGTCTTGACGTATATCTTTTAGACTTCAAAAAAATGAATATATACATTTTATAAAATTGGAATCATATTGTATATGCTATTGCCATTAAGTTATAAATTACTGTCATTATTAATTGACATGATTCCATGTCATTAAGTATTATTTGATATAATTTTAATGGAGATATACATAGATATAGATATAAATAAAAATATATGCTATAATTTAATAATCCTTGTCAGACATCGAGGCTGTTTCAAATTTTTCGCTGTTCTAATTATCGCTTTGGTGAAAAACTTTGAACATACTACTTTCTGCATAACTTTATTGTTTCAAACAATAAATTTCCAGGAGGTCAAAAGCTATGTGCATTTTTTAAGATTTTAAATAACTTTTGCAAAATTGCGTTGCAGATTTAGGCATCCACCAGCAGTCATACAACCCACTCCCTTGCCCAGTGTAATTTTTGTAAATCCTTCCTAATACAATAGATGGGAAAGGTATTATTATGCTGTTTAAATTTATATTTACTTGACCACTGGAGAAACTGAACATTTTATTGGCTATTTTGAATTCTTGCACCAGGGCCAGTGAGTGATGGCGAGGAGGGGAGCAGTCCCAGGGACACGTCTGCTAGCACCTGTGAGTCACACCAGAAGGCCTACAGGAGCTCAGCAACCCCGTGCGGGGCAATGAATGAACAATCAGACTTCTGTAACTTAGCTCAAGTTCTGGAACCTCCTCTCTCCTTCTTCTCCTTTATTAACCATATATATTTCTCTGAAGACGATAGAACAGCATGTACAGGATTTTTAGATTCCGAAATATTCTTAATAAATAACTACTATGGATATTTTACCCGAAAAATTTTGCATGGGGGCCCACCAGCTGGAAGAAGTCCACTCACTGGAGAGGGGGTAAAAAGGGGTATTTGGAAACATGTACTCGTTGGCTCAAATCATACGGGTAAACTTGAACCAGAACAGAGGGATCCATCTTTCCTGCGGCTTTGGCAGCAGAGGAAGATTTACCATACAAGTGGGCAAATGCGAAATAATTTACTACTGGACACAAGTTTGCAGTCTGCAGGCAAGCCCAGGGGTCTTCCAGAGGGGCGAGGGAGCTCCCCAGTGACATTGCAGGCACTCACCTGCTCTCATCTCCCACCAGGAATAGCCCCAATGTCAGGGGAGAGTGCCGGCCCTGAACCCTCAGGATCTAACCACAACACTGCACGCAACAGTGCAGAACAGACTAGAACACAAATCCCAGGCAGCAAGGCCCCCAAAACATCATGTCTACAGGCTTCCAGAAGGTGAGTGAGCATCCCACTTCAGGGACAAATGAGCACTTTACTCTTTGCCAAGAGCCTGGGTTATCTGTGAAATTTCAACCCCTGGTTTCTGGAGTCAGCTTCAGATGTGTGGGGATCTGGCTGGTCCCTGGATATCCACATTACAAAGAGGAGAAAACCCAGTCCACCTCTCCAGCAATTAACATCTGCTGCTGGGTGTCCATCTGAGAGCTGCAGCTAAGAAGTCAAGCCCCTTAAAAGTAACAGCAGCAGTCACCGCCAAGCATTCACCTCTGGGGAGCTCCAAGGTGCGCTTAGGGGCTCAGTGACCTAATGCTGAGTCGCAGCAAGGAAGCCAGCTGGTGGGTCAGGTCTGGTTTTTGTTAAGCAACAGCATCTCACGGTGTCTTCAAAGCTATAGGTCCCAGACGCCAGGGCTATGAATTCCAGCTGCTATGTGTGAAACCTTATCCTCCAGTCTGTAATTCAGGCCCCTCTGCTGCTTCATTGTTTTCAATTTAAAATACTGAATTCAGGGAGGCCCCAGAGGCCCCCTCCCCCGGCCCCCATAGGCTGGCTCAGAACCTCCTGTGTGGAGTCAGGGCAGGAAAGCTGCCTTGGATCTCAGAAGAAACTGCTGACCCCGTAGTATGGAAGCCTTTGCAAGACAGGGGCCTCTAACGTAATCAGCCCAATTCTTCAAGCTCAGGGAATTCCACCGCAGGGTTTGAGTAGACAACTTCAAAAGCTCTTCCAGGAAGCAGGTGGGAGGAGAACAGACATCCCCGCTCAGAGGCTCCCACGTAAATGTCAGCCGAGAGGGTTAATTTGCAATAACCACTTGCTTATATTTTTGGATTTAATTCCCAACAACCGCTTGCTTGTATTTTTGGATGTAGGATGGCAGCTCTGGACCTTTGGCGAGCATCATCTGGGAATGTTGTTAAAACAGATTGCTGGGCCCCACCCCAGAGATTTCTGTTGAAGTAGGTCCTAGGTGGGGCCTGAGAATTTGCATTTCTAACAAGTTCCCAGGTGAGGCAGATGCTGCCACATGGAGAACCATACCTTGAGAACCACTGAATTAGGGTATAATATCTAAGAATGCCACTTTCATGAAGATTTCAACACAGCCAACTTCACGTGCTACACATCCAGGATTTCCCTGACCAGATGTGTTGGTGGGGAGGATTCTCGGGGAGACTTCCGGTAGCTTTGTGGGGGCCCAAAATGGGACAATGCAACTTTCGTTTCTCAAACAGGCCAACTATTTCCTGTGGACATTGAAAGATCAAATGTCACAAACTGAGAATACTCAACCCAGCTGACCTTGAGCCATGATGTCCAATTTGCTATACGACCTCCTTCTCCTTATATATTTGCCCCATCCTCTTTGCTGTCCCTCCCACTTAGAAGAGCTTCTTCTCCTCTTTTCCAAGACCAGCTGACCCAACTGTGCTCTCAAAAGTTTGATTACATTCCCTCCCTCCACCCCTACTCTAAAACTGCTTTCTCCATTGATCTTTCCAGAGCCCCTCTTTCTCAACCTCTAACCATTGACTGGCACTGGTGCCTGTTCTCTCCTTGAAACTCTTCTCCTGAAACTCTCCTGGACCCCCAAAATCTTCTCTGAATCCTCCTTGTCCACCCTACCTCCCTGGCTTGCTTGCTGCATGCTTTCATTCACTCATCCGCCTAGAAAACCCCTGCCAGACAACAGTGATTAACAATAGTGGCCAAGACAGACCCTGCCCTGCTCTCATGCAGCTGACAATCCAGTGGAGGCATTCCCATTAATCAACTAATTATATGAGCGGTCATTTAATTACAAACGTGTCAAGTGCTCTAAAAGAGAGGCACAGGGTGCTGAGACTGCATATGATGGGGGGCGGGGATGGGGGCTAAATTAGTCTGGGCATTGTGAATGAAACCACACCGAAGCAGTGTCTAGGAGTGGACCTGGCCTGGCACTTCTTTTGCCAGGGCCTTAAATGTTGGTGAACTCAAGGATCCAATCATACTTTCTCTCTCACAATGACCACCAATGATTGAAAAAAACATTTCCCTCTCCAGCCCCTACTTCTCTTCTGAACTCCAACTCTGTTTCCAATATCTGCCGAACTCTAACTGCAATGCCTCAGAGGAACCTCAAACTCAACATGTTAAATGAGATTTCCCCAGCAAACTTGCTCCACATCCAGTTCCCCTTCTTGGACACCATCCAATCCAGGCCTGAGCTACATTATTCTTGAACCCACCTACTCCCTGCCTCATCCACCATCTAAAAAGCCACCAACACCAGTTAATTCTATCCACCCAACCATCTCCTGAATCCATCCTTTATCATGTATTAAGTTCTCCAAACCCATAGCCACACTTTCTTTTTTTTTTTTTTTTTTTTTGTGAGGAAGACCAGCCCTGAGCTAACATCCGTTGCCAATCCTCCCCTTTTTTGCTGAGGAAGACTGGCCCTGGGCTAACATCGGTGCCCATCTTCCTCCACTTTATATGGGACGCCGCCACGGCGTGGCTGACAGGCAGTGCGTCGGCGGGCGCCTGGGATCCGAACCGGCGAACCCCAGGCTGCCAAGCGCGGACTAAACCGCTGCGCCACCGGGCGCCCCATACACACTTTCTTAATTGAAGGTAAATTGACATTTTGAAAATACACAGAATAAGAAATTAGAAAATAACCACTGATAATATACTGGCAAATTTCCATATGTGAGTGTGTCTTGTGTTTAGAAATTGCAATCATTTTATGAATATATCTGATGAACTGTTACACTGGTGGCCCTCAATATTCGCCTCCTGTATAGTCCACTCCCACTGAGTCAGGGCTCAGCCATGTGACGTGCTTGGGCCAGTGGGACATTAGTGAGCATGATGGAAATAGAGACCCCTGGTTAAGAACTGCTGCATTAAATAATCTTAAAAAGATTCTTTTTACAGGCTATATATTTCCTGTGTGTACGCATCATAATTTACTTACTATTTCGTCTATTGCTGGATATTTAGATTTTTTTCACATTTTCTTATTTATGAATAATGAATATCTTTGTGCATATATTAGATGCATTTTTGACTATTTCCTTGGCTAGATTTCTAGAGTTGGCTTTACTAGGTCAAAAGATACATGTACAGTAAAATTTCTTCAAATTGTGTGCCAGAAAAGCTTTATCCAGCTATACTCCCACCAGCAATTTAGGAAAGCACCTTTCTCAACACAACTCCTGTGTGGTTACCTGATAGGAGAAAAATGATATCTCATTTTACTTTACATTTCTTTGATTACCCATAAATTAAAACATTTTCCCCTATAGTACTTGACTGCTTATATTTCTTCTGTGCATGATCTGTCTCTTCCCTTTGGCTAATTTTTCTATTGAGACGGTTTTTTCCTACAGATTTATATAAGCAATAATTTATATACTAAAGGCTTTAAACTTTTTTTTCTGTCACATGTGGCAATTTTTCTACCTTGACTTTAAATTTTGTTTCTAATGCTTATTATATATAGAAGTTAATTTTTAAAAGCAGTCCAACCCACTACTCTTTACTCTTTCTGACTTTTTTCCAGTGTTTTGTGCTTTGAAAGCCAACTCTTCCCTAGAAAAGAAGATATTCCCCCAATTTCCTTAGTTGTTTTTATGGTTTAACTTGAAATGTCTAGTTGAAATTTCTCTTGATATCTATTATAAGGAGAGGATCTAACTATTTTGCCTTGGTCATTTGCTAAATTATTTACCTCTTCTCCCCACTGACTTGTGACACTCCGTCATCATGTATTAAATTCTCATAAATGCTAGGGTTTGCTTCTGAGAGAGTATACTGTTCCTTTAATCTGTGTCTCTACTCATACACCAATCACTACTTTAATTATAATACATTTTACCATCAAGTTCCCATGTATTCACTCAACAAATATTTACCAGGCCCTATTAAATGCCAGCACAGCTCCAGGCACTGAGAAGATAGCAGGGAACCAGGCAAAGCACTTCTCTGTCCGCTTCCCTTTCTAGTGGGGGGAATGGATGTTCAACAAGAAATAACAACACCACTTATTGAATACTTACTCTGTACCAGGCTCTGTTAGGCATGTCACATGTCAATTTAATCCTCACAACAGTCCCATGACATAGGCATTATCATGCCTATTCTACAGATGAGGAAAACTGACACCCAAGTGGCCACACAGTAGTAAGTGGTAAAGCCAAACATGCATGCAGGCAGTATGACTCAGAGCCACACTCTGAACCACCACGCTGTAAATAAAGTGTATAATTCAGATAAAAACAGAAGAGAGGGAATGACAGGAAAGAGTTTGATTTAGACAGGATGGTCAGAGGAGGCTTCTCTGAGGAGATTGTCATTTGAGCAGAAACCTGAATCGTAAGAATGAGTGAGTTATGAGAAAGTCTAAACCAGACAGAAAGAGTCCCACATGGAGGCAGCACCGAATGTGAAGGTGGGCACGAGCCTGGGAGAGAAAGAAGCCAGTGTAGCTGGAGCTCAGTAAGAGAGGGCAGCGGGAAGTAGGACCCCAGAGGCTGGCCACCTAGGGCCTGCAGGTCCCGGCAAAGAATAGAGATTTTATTCTAAGCATGACAGGATGACACAATCAGATGGGATCTGATTCACATTTTAACAAGATCACTCTGGAGTGTGTGGGCAACATACTGAAGGAGACAGCAGTCCCCTCCCTTATGAGAAAATATCTTGGCTATTTTCAGCTGTTTAATCTTTCAAAAGAATCTTAGGATCATTGTGTCGTGTTCTCAAAAGCCCACTGGTATTTAATCAGAATCACATTACTCTGTGCATTGATTGGGAAGAACTGTCATCTTTACAAAATATGATATTCTAATCCCGGAAACTGGTAGTATATCTTTCCTTGTATTCAAGTCATTCAAAAATCTATCAGTAAAAATCTCGAAATTTTCTTCAAAAACACCCAACCTGTATTTCTGGGCCCCCATTATCACTTGCCTGCACTATTACAACCAACTACCTCCTAAAACAGGGGTCCTCCCTTCCCTCCATCCACCCCCACCTCTCCACCTCCAGCTACCTCTCTACTTTTTGAACCCTGGCTGCCTACAAGATGTCCAACAGCCTCAATGCCCTTCCCACCCTCCCCCAGCACTCGTCCACCCATCTAAGGGGCTTTTCCTCCTCTCTGTACTCGGTGAACTCAGTCACCTCAGGGCCAAGCTCCCAGCTCAAGATTACCTTTTCTGAAAGACCCACATGCATAATCTGAGGCCAGGTGTTATGGGTTGAATTGTGTCCCCCATCAAATCCATATGTTGACGTCCTAACCCCCAGAACCTCAGAATGTGACTGCAATTGGAAATAGGGTCTTTAAACAGGTAAATTAAAATGAGGCCATTAAGATGGCCCTAGTCCAATATGATGAGTGTCCTTACAAGAAGAGGAAATTTGGACACAGATACAGAGGGAAGACACATATGAAGACACAGGGAGGAGAAGACAGCCATCTACAAGCCAAGGAGAGAGGCCTCAGAAGAAACCAATCCTGCTGACACCTTAATCTCAGACTTTTAGCACCCAGAATCATAATAAAATGAATTTCTGTTGTTTAAGCCACCCAGTCTGTGGTACTTTGTTATGGCCACCCTTTCCATATCAGCAAAATGGAGCTAAAAGCTCCTCTAAGTCATAATGAAATAGAAAGGTATTTGGCCGGGATTCAAAACATCTAGCTCCTCAACCAGCCTTTTCCTGTGGCCACAGCCACCCCCAAGTCCCAAAAGAGACAGCACCAAGCTAAAAGCCCATGAATTCCTGGGCCAGGTGCAGCCCACAAACCACACACAGCTTCCTGTTAATTCGCCCTGAACATGTGCAGCCCACACGATTCCTCTGGCCTGCGGCATTCAGCGGTGACTCTTAACAGCCTCCCACTAAAACCCAGTAAGAGGCAAGGATCAGAAATTCACACTAAGTTGCCTGACAACCATCAACAGCAGGAGGGAAGATGCCCCATGCACACCCGGACATTGCTAATCAATAATGGCACATATGCTAAGCTCAGGCTTGGCCTCAAAATCCTTCTCTCAGTGTTCCAAGCAGCTCCTACTAAGCAACTAGAGCTGGCAATGAGAAAGGAAACCTCCTTGCTAGCCTGGGTCTACAAAGCAGCTTATTTTTTGCGGAATAAGACGCTGTAACAGCTCAATGAATTAGTTTATAAGAGACAGCCAGTACAATGAGTAAATGGCCTTGAGGTAGAACAGACCTGGGATCAAAGTGGGTTGACTTTGAGCGAGTTAGAACAAACAGAGCGTGCTTACCATGTGCTCAGCCCTGTTCCTAGTTTTAACATCTATTACGTAATGTAGCCACACAGCCCCATGGAGAAGGCACTGCGAGTACCCCCAGTCTACAGATGAGGACACTGAGGCTCAGTTGTTGCCCAACTTGCCCAAAGTCAGATGCCTGAGATTTGAGCTCCAGGTCTGTGCTCTTCACCTCTTGGGGAGTGGTTCCCAAGCTTTAGGGTGCATCAGGGTTGCCTGGAGGGCTTGTTAAAACACAGATGGCTGGGCCCCTCCCCAGAGTCCTCATTCTGGAGATCGTGGGTGGGGCCCGAGAATCTGCCTTTCTAACTAGTTCCCAGGTGATGCCAATGCTGCTGGTCCAGGGACGACAGTTGGAGAACCCTGCCCTGTGCAAGGAAAGCGGCCTCTAATGATGATAGGCTCACAGAATAGTTGTGTGGAACTCACGGGCCGACACAGCAGAAGTACTTAACGCAGGTCCTGGTACAGCATGATTATTTTTCTTCCCTCTGACTCAAGTGAGTTTCAGGCATCAGCCAACAGAGAGGTATGGCAGGCCGTCTGTCTTCCTGTTGCTAACACTGCTATATCGTCCCCGAGAGCCTGGGGCAGCCTCCACTGACCGCTCAATCCCAGGGAAAAAGCACACCCCTATGCCCAGCCTCTGAGTGTGCCACCACGCTGTTCTGCTGCATCAGCGTGGATAAAATGTCCACAAAGCCTCACATGCATGAACGCCATCGGGCCTGAATTCTATCTACAGCCAAACTCTAAGAGTACACACGCTTGATTTCATGTTTCTAAATATTAACATCCACATTTTGCAAACTTTGCTTTGTTCTTTTAAAAGGGCTGCTATGAAAGGGATGAGGGAGGGGGAACACAGACCCCAGTTTACTTTTAGCATAATGTTTTCCCAGTTTGAGAACTTGTCAGTCTGGCAGGCCACTCTTGCTCCTGGGCCAGGGTGAGGCCGCCCTGTCCCACCCCCACCCAGTCACACAGGGAACCCCCATCCCTGCAACCCCAGCCCGGAGCCACCTCTGAACTGGAGTAACCTGGTCCCGCTGGCCCAGGCCCAGGCAGACAGCTCACTCGGGTCACTAGGATTCACACTTTAAAAGGAGGAACACTCTGATGAGATAAAAATAAAAACCGCTGAGTGCAGAGGAGGCTTGCCATTCCTGGAGGGCAGCAGGCCTCAGGCAGGCATGTGGGCGCTCTCTGTCCTGGCCTGGTGGTGGCCAAGGGCCTTATATACCTTGTGTGGACAAAAGACAAGAGCCCAGCTCTCTGTGTGGGTCGAAATCCCTGCACTGAGATTCCAGATGGGCAGTCAGTTCACCTGGGTTGGGAACATCCAGAAATGGTGATTTCTCCCCCAAGACTCCCCAATAACTATAACAGAAGCACTGCAAACAGCACTTAAAGCATGCATCCTTTCTCAACTTTAATCTAAAGACAATACGGAATTATATGCAAAATATTATTTCAGATCTCAAAACAAAAAATTGTAGCTGCAGGCAGGAAAGGACCCTATAGTTGTGGTCAGCTGATCATCAAGTTTCAGAGAAGGGCCCCTCCCGCCACTTACTCCCTTCCTTCCTGAAGATCTTGCCCAGGAACCACTTTTGCCAGATGAATAGCTGCTCCATGCATGGCTAACCCAAACTCCTGGACTCCAGACCCCTTTCCTACTAACACCCGGTAGGATCTCAGGCAAGAGGCCTAACTTGTCTAGGCTGTAAAATGGACATATCAGGTTCAGAAGTTCTAACCCAAATGGATCATGTTCAGAATGTTCTTCCCTTCACCTCCATTTATCTGCATAGCAAAGGGCTCCTCATTCTGCATCTTTCTACTCAAATATCCCTCCTCTGAGGAGCTTCCCCTGATGTCTTGGGCAGAATTGAGGTGTTTCTCTAGACTCTGGCATATTCCCACTACAGTTCTAACCACATCGACACAATGATTTGTTTTTCTCCTCCACTAGAATCTGAGCTCCAAGAAGGCAGGAGTTGTGTGTGAGTCAGGGCCTCGCACGCAGCAGACCCTCAATCAACGTTTGCCGAAGGAGTGGTACCTGCCTGCCTCCCTCACAGAGTTTTAGGTGCAAAGAACATACGAAGGTATCCTGTAATGGGAAAGTCCTATGAAAATGTCAAGAATTATTAACTATAACTTGAGTTATTAAAGTTTAAAGCTTTTTTTGTTTTAAATGGCAGAAGAATGGTATGAGGATCCTCCATCAAATGCTGCGGTGATCCTACGGGCCCAGACAGCGTCCTGCAGCCCTCCAACCTCACTGTACAGGAGCTGAGTGACGCAGCTTCCAGACTTGCACTCTCCAATACGAGCCATGAGCCACGCATGGCTACTGGGCACTTCAAATGTGATGGGTTCAAAGTGAGATGTGCTGTTAAGGGTAAAACACACACTGGACTTTGAAGAGCACACAAAAAGAATGTAAAACATTTCATTAGTAATTTTTATATTGATTATGTGCATAAGCGTTGAATATGTTAATATTTTGGATATATTGGGTTAAATAAAAAAATATTAAAATTAACACCACCTGTTTTGTCTTACCTTTTTAACCTGTGCTATCAGAAAATTTTAAATTGCTTATGTGGCTCACATTGTATTTTGACTAGACAGCACTGTTCTAGACAGTCTACCAAGAATTGTTCTCTCTGACCCGGCCCTGGAGCCCACGAGATCCACTCATTTCTTGGGATTCTTATGATAAAATCTAGTTCTTAGTGTCTCTGTCCAGGGATTTAGCCCTGTTATCACCCAGCCTTCAACCAGGCTCCTGGAGCCAGGAAACCCTCTGTGGGCGGGTCTGGGGCAGTCTGGCTGTCTCAGACAGTGGCCTGCGTGTCGTCTGGGACCTGAATGCACACCAGCCAGCACGTGAACGGAGGACACCGTGGCCTCAATACAACCCGTCCTGGCAGCATGAGCTCATTGTCCCGGCGGATTCCTGCCCTATCTAGGTCAGTGGCCCCATTACCCCAGAGTCTGGGAGAGAGTTTCTGTGGTGTTTTGTCTTTGCCACTCTTTGCTACTCTTGTCCCCTCTATGCAGAAAACACCACTTTGCAGAGGTACTAAAACTAAAATATAGCCAAAAATCTGGTTTCTGCATGCTACTCATCCCTCCATCCCAATAAAATGGCCTGCTCACTTTGGGAATTTGTTACAGTTTTCAAAAGTTAAATACATAATTCGAAATCTAATGCCACTTCTTTTAGGGGAAAAGAATCACATTCCATGCTACTCACCTGCATCCCAGTTTTCCAAATCACACTTAAGACAAATGCTGTCACCCTCCCCACACAGTGTTGGGACGGAGAATAAATGGGAGGGCCCCTCTGACAATGAAACTTGGAACCCTGTGCAAAGCTCAAGAGAGGCCAGAAATATTCTGCAGGTCACTCCCCCCCTCCCACGTAAAATATGGAACATGTCTTCCTCGTCGTAAAACAACCAAGTGGCAGGGACTTAGATATGATAGGAGAGTCTTAGATATGATAGGAGAGTCGTCTTTGGAGAGTTTAGAGTCAAAGACTAATTTTTTTTCTATTGTTTATCTTCTAAATTATTTTATTTATACAAATAATACATGGCTGCATTCTCATTGTAAAAAAAAAAGCCCAACAGTACAGAAGTGAGTGAGTGATAGAAAGCTCACACCACTGCCACCTCCAGAGAAGCGGCAGCCCCAGCCTCTGCAGCCCAGGTGGCCCCATCTGTCTGCCAGGCTTAGGACACCCAGACTTCACTCCCGGTCGGTTCTGGGGCAGCTGCAAACCCCGGAGGGCCAGACAGCCCTGAGTCACATTGGGGCCCCACTCGGAGCCTCGCTTAGGTGGACAAATGACCCACACCCACGCAACCCAAAGGACTTTCTGCAGGAGGCCTGCTCCCGGGGATTTGGCCTGGGGTGTGGTCAGATTTCACCCCCTCCAAAATCTGTTCCTAGCCACTAGTAAAATCCACCCACGTTGACTAACACTGTTCTCCCCCTCTCTTCTCAATCAGCAAACATTTACAGAACAAGTACCCCGTGCAGGACACTGAGCTATGAGAAGACACATGAGAAATGGTTCTGCCCACAAGGAATTTTCAGTCTAATTAGGAGACACCAAATCAAGAGACTGGAGTTAACCGACAATACGAGGCAATAAAAAGCCAAGCGAGTGATCTGGCTGATCTGTCCTGAAGAACCAGGACTAAAGACTTGCTCCCTCTCCAGACCCCTTGGTCACAAGCTCTGACATTCAGCAGACATCGAATAGTCATGCTCTCTCACCTCGCAGGCCACCATGAGGCCACCTCCAGACCAAACAAAGGGAACAGGAAAAGAGATAGGGAGTGGAGGCTCATTCTCTAGGACAATGAGGAACATGCATCAACGCTGTAAAATACGCACACCCTTTGACCCAGCAGCAACCAACAGGAAAATAAGGGTGTGCTGGAAGATGTATGTTTATTAGAGTCATTTAAAATATTTTTTTTAAAGGAAAAGCTTAAATGTCAAACAACAAAGATTAAATGGAAAGAACAACAGCACCTATATCATAAGGCTGTGTGATGATAAAATGAGTTTACGTGTAAAGCTTGGAAGAGTGCCTGGCACATAGCAAGTTCTATACAAATCTCAGTCGTCATCGTCATTATCATCATCATCGTTGTCGTCCTTGTTGCTGCTGTTCTTAGATGAATTACAATGCCTTTCTCTAAGGCACCATTTTACTACTAAAAAGAGCACTTAATAACATGGGGAAAAGACTGAAATATTATTGAGTGGAAAAAGTGGTTTATAAAACTATGCATCAATGTAATCCCAATTTTGTGCAAATAAACATTTATTCGTGAGCAAAGTAAAAACAGACTGAAAGTGCATTTGCCGAGGTACAGTACTAAGAGCAGTTATTCCAAATGGTAGTATTAAGGGTGATTTTTCTCTATAACGTGTACTTTTTCTGACTCCTCTAAATTTTCACAGTAAAATATATCCTTTTTATGACTTTTTTTTTTTTAATTAAAAAGGGAGAGAGTGGTGGCCTTTGGCCCACTGCCTAATTTTCATTAAACCAATTGGCTGGTTCCTTTTAGCTCCTGCAAACAAGGGTCCAGGGTCTATTTTTACTGCCATGTCCCCATCCCACTGCAGTTAATGATTACTCCCACGACGCAGCTCTTTAAAATGACGACACAGTCTTTCTATAACAGCTAATTACCTCTCAGCCTTTCAGTTCAGTCTAAAAGAGAACCAGAGTTTTAAAAACACCAGCCTCTCCTGCACTGGAGTCTGGGGAAAGGATAAACCAAACTGGCTGGGTATTAATTTAGAGTTTCTGGTGGTTTCCGCTTTCCTCTGCTCATCTGTTAGAAAGGGACCAGGAAAAGACCACAGAAGGGAACGGCGACTGCGTGGTGTGGGCACAACCTGTGGGGCTTTCCGAGCTACTTCCCGCCCAGGTGCAGCCCACTCCACGACTGCCCCTGATCCAGCCGAAACAGCCACACTTCAAAGCCACTGGGCAAAGCCTGGACGCTGGCCTGGGCCCTGCCACCAGAAGATGCACCATGACAAGCATTATTTACCATACATTCTGCCTGGTCTCTTCCTTCTCTGGGAATTGGCAACCCAAACCCAAAACCCAACACTTGTCCTCAACATGCCAAGAATGACCGCCAACATGTCCAGCCTCACCAGAGAGCAGGGACAGTGGGGTCTGGCAGGTGGTTAATCCAGGGCAAGCGCAGAAATGCAGGAAGGAGCCTGCAGGGTCACTGCCCCTGCCCTGTTTGCAAGAAGGCACTGGTGAGGCCGCCCTGCTTCAGACACCAGAAGAGAACCGAGGTCAGTACAACATAGGATTCAAGAACTGGGCTCTGGTCTCAGGGAGCTCTGGGTTCAAATCCCAGCTCCACTTACAAGCCACATGACGTTGGGGCCCTATTAGTCTTTCTAAGTCCCAGTGTCCAAGGCTATAAAATGGGGCTGTCGTGGTCCCACTTTGTAGGGTCATGGTGACAGTTGAACACAAGGCAAATAAAGCACATGGGCTATTCTCGGGCACACTGAGCCCTTAAAGAAATGCTGGCTAAGCTTTAAAAAACCACCTGTGCAGCACCTGAGTCAAGGTGAGAGGTATGAGATTTTGTCACAAAGCCTCCATCATTTAAAAGCACTCTGTGCTGTTGCCCATGTCCTGTGAACACCCTCGTGGCAGCTGGATGCCGCCAGCCCTCTGTGTAGAGGCCCCAGGCATGCTTGGCACAGGCGAGTAAACAGGGCGAGAAACTGAAGTCTCCACAGAAAATAAACAACCCCTCCCCAGCAAGATCCTGGCCAGGCAACCCCACGCAAAGGCCCTGGCTGACACTCCAGGCTGTCGGCAGGATCTCAGGCCTCTGAAGTCTCCTCGGGAGAGAATTCCACACGAGGGCCTGGCCTGGAATGACACATCCTGAAGATTATTCTAACCTGTGTTCACATTTCTCAGCTCTCATATGGACTCTCATCCGTGCCGCCCTGCCCTCCCCCGCCCCCCACCCTTGGAGACACACAAGGCAAACGGCTCTCTTGGCTTGGAATCACCTTCTGTGTCAAGTCCTCAAGGAGAGGACTTCTCAAACTTGAATCACAAATCACCTGGTAAAATGCAGATTCTGAGTCCATGGGTCTGGGGTGGGGTCTCAGACTCTGCATTTCTAACAGGCTTTCAGGTGATGGCGATGCTGCAGGTCCGGGGGTAGCAAGGACTGAAACCTTTTGAATGAGAATCCTACAGGAAGCCATTGCTGGCAAAAGAGCAGCTGAGGCAGGATGGACTGGGGCTCAACCCTTCCTCAGGCTTCATCCGTCAAGAACCACAGAATGAGTTTCTCATCTGTAGAACCAGCTTTCTAGGCTTGGGAGTAAATGCGTGTGCAGATTTCTGAAAATACCACATCAGAGTGATAAATAAATGGCAAGCAGTAGGACATACTAGAGTATATGAGGAAGCCATTTGGTGTAAAACTAATTTGGCCCGATCTTGTTTTTCCAAAAGGGCCTCACTGGCCTTTGAACATGCATTGTATGTCTGCTTTGGGCATTTACCATGTCCCAGAGACAAGAACAAATGCCATTAAGATAAGGATGCAACTTCCCCCACATTGGCATTTCCTTAAGGATAAGCATTTCTCCCTAGGCTAGGATTTGATTGCTGTGCTCATCCTGTGACCACCCAACTCGAGACAATAGACCTGCTACCTGCTGTGCCCATCAATCGCTGTGCCAACAGGGTGTAAAAAGGACATTGCAATTATATGTGGTATATGCTCTTTGACGTATATAACCACTCTGTACACCCCACTTCTTTGGTGCACTTCCTTCCTTGGGGAAGGAAGGCCCTGAGCTATAGGGTCCTCAAATTTGGCTCATAATAAACTCACCCCAATTTTGATTTATAGTTTGGCTGTGGATTATTTGCCTTGACAGAGGGTGCATGGCAGGGGCTGGCAGAGATAAGGGGCAGGTCAGGAGGGAAGGCTGGAAGGTGGGAAAGAAAAATCCCAGGTTCACACCTGGGGAAGTGAATGTTACATGCCGTGGGTCACACACAGCATCTCATTATCCTCACAGTAACACCCAGAGGCGGGCAACGGAGGAAAGACTCAGACAGGTAAAGCGACCTGACCTGTCACTTAGTTAATCGTTATCAGAGGCAAGATTTGAACCCTGACCAAGGCTTTCCAGCTCTTTTCTCTACGCCCTGGCATGGAAAAGATGCTGGGACCCTTCACTCAGCTTCCCCAAAGTTAACGTCCTACAAAACATAGCACAGTTATCAAAATCAGGGAACTAACAGTGACACAATAGTATTAACTACCCTACAGACCACATGCACAGTTCACCAGTTGTCCACTGAGGTTCATTTCCTGCTCCAGGATCCAATCCAGGACCCCACACTGCTTTTAGTCACCATGTATCCTTGGTCTTCTCCAATCTGGGACAGTTTCACAGTTTTTCATGACCCTGACATATTTTAAGACTACTGTCCAGTTTGTAGAATCTCTGTTTGGGTTTGTTTGTTGTCTCCTCGTGATTAAATTCACATTGTGTGTTTTTGGCAAAAACACCACTGGAGTGAGGTTATACTCTTCTCAGAGCATCCTATCGGAAGATACATGAGGTTGCCATGTCCCGTTACAGTGGTGTCTGCAGGTGCCTCTACTAGAAAGTTACTGCTTTCCCCTTTGTTGTTAATAAGCATCCTGTAGGGAGACACTGGAGACCACCCAAATGTCTGAACAGGAGACTTGGGTGCACGCTCATCTTCGAGCGCCACGGGGCCAGAGGAGCAGTGAGTAGAAACAGGACTCGAGAAACCTGGGCACATGTTTGTTAACAGCCAGCTGGCACAACAGACAACCTGCAGAAGACTCCAGCAAATCTCTGCAACAACAGCCTCAGGCATGAACCTAGCCTGGGAAACTTGGTAATCTCGGTGACAGAAAAAAACCACAAACCAAAAAAACCCCTCCGTGTCAACCTCCCAACAGGAATGTTCTGAAGAGCAAATCCAGCATCCCACAGCACCAGTGTGAGAAAACTGGAATGTACACGTCGTGGTTCCCTTTTTAGAACTGGTCTCTTAACCTGGAGCAAAACTGCACATGCTTAAAGAAATGGGATGCAGGAGAAAATACCCACAAGTCTTAGAAAAGAGCAGGAAGAATTCAAGATCTACAAGGTAATAAATAATGACTGTCATTTAGAAATGCTTGCGAAGGGCCAGGTGCTCCACGTGTCATGCATTAGGGGTAGTCCACGTGATAATCCTGTACAATAGGTGAGGGAGGGAGCTCATCATGTCACCCACAGCCCTGAGTTCTGATGGCTCTTCACACAGCTCCCTGCCCCTAGGGGAAGTGTTCCCGACTGCCTAGATGCTGGGGGCACCACGGCTTCTGGAGAGAGGATGTCATTCTCAATTTAGGGAAGAAGCAGCTGAGACTCAGAGAGATGCCATCACCCAGCCAGGAGAGGAAAATGGGGGTCTGAACCCAGGTCTATCCAATGGCAGGCTGTGCTCCCCACCTCACTTTTCCCCAAAGGCTCTGCAAAACTGGCTCAGGGAGTGCTGGAAATTTCAGAAGTCATAGACTTATTAATCCCAGACATATTATTAATTATTATTAATCCCAGGCATGAGGCCTCATTTCCCATAAACATCATGTCCTGCCCTCTCTCAGCAAGTCCCCACCCTCCCCGCTTCCAAGGGCCACGACGTGGAGTCGACTCCCACTCCTAGCGACTCCGTGTGCAGCAGAATGGAACCCTGCCCGGTCTTTTTGCCCCATCCTCTCAACTCCCGGTGCTGTATCAGACAATGCTTGGCAGCTCTTCACAGGGTGTTCAAGGCCAATTTTTTCGGAAGTGGGTGGCCAGGTCCTCCTTCCTAGTCTGTCTTAGTCTGGAAGCTCCACTGAAACCTGTCCACCATGGGTGTCCCTGCTGGTATTTGAAATACCGGTGGCACAGCTTTCAGCAACACAGCAACACATAGCCGCTACAGTATGACAACTGACAGACGGATGGTGTGGTTCCCTGACTGGGAAACACACCCGGGCCACAACAGTGAGACCGCAGAATCGTAACCACTAGACCACCAGGGCTGGCTATGCCAATAATTAGAAAAGTTAAATTGTAAAGGGACAGGATAATGAGCTTTTAATAATAATAATGACAATAATGATAAACCCCCTTCCTAGAAAATTCTTATCATTTAGACAGTCCCCACACAGGAAAACTAAGGCAACTCAGTTTCCTGATATTCAAATGAAAAACTGCTGGTGAGGGGCAGCCCCCTGGATAAACGGGTCTGAAGCGGTTTGTGCTGAGTGTTGGCAAGACACTGCAACTTCTGGAGAACTTTTTTCAGATTTCTCAGAGAGAAAAAAGAGCTCCCATCGCCCAAGGACAAACCTGCATCTCTGGCCAGGATTCCAGTAGAAGGTGTTAATGCAAAGCTTGTGTGTCTGCCTGGGCTGGCTGGGAGAGTGAAAAATCCCGAGACCCTCAGCAACGTTTAAGGTTCTCTTCCGCCCACCTAGGAGGAGCAGCGAGGAGACTCTCCTAGGCCTCCCTGTGGTCCTCCCCCTCACTGTAGAGGGCTTCCCGCACATCCAGCAGGGTAACCTCATCCCATCCTCACAAAGAACGGACAGATGCCAAAAGAACTACCAGGGAAAAATCATCACCAACTTGAAAATTCTGCCTCAGGTTGGAACTGGAATTCATTCATTGATTCATTCACTCATTCATTCACAAATTTCAAGATTTCTTCCTCCAACACGTACTTAACGTGCCTGGACCTGGATCTGAATCTAAAGCATGAATCTGGCTTCACATATGTCCAAGCTGTCCCCAGGGAGGTCCTCAAGGCCTGGAAGACATGACTAATAAGACGATGTCTGTTGCAAGTACTGAATTCAGTACTTCAGACAGTAACATCCTCTTCACCACGTGGAACTAGAAATCCAAAGGTCCCTCATATATGAACTCAGATCTTTTTTTGACCTCACTACAGAAGTAGCCCTAGTTCTTATGGAATGAAAAGGACTCAAAACCTGAAGCTCAAAGGCTACACAAGATAAACCCAGAACTGGCGAGTTACAGGAGTGCCGGGGGCTGCCTGGCCCCGAGGACTCGAGCAGAGACAAGAGGCTCGAGGCAAAACTCCCCAAACCCCTCACATCATGTCCAAGGATTAATTCTATTGTCAGCTCTGCCACAGCATGGCGATATGGGCCCAGAGGCCACCTAGAGGAAGGTGACGATTATTCTGGAAAAAGCGTTAAGAACAGTGTACTAGGATGGGTATAGCTGGTCTGCTACTGGTCACCAACTAACTGGTGGCAACTGATGGCCTGGACTCCTGAATTCCTCTTAGAAAACACAGCCCTGGGCATATGTTAAAAAGACTTCCCCTCACAGAACATGAAACAACATCCCACAGTGTCCAAAGGTGGGGCCTCCTGGAGGCCGTGGTCCCTGGAGCTTTTCTAGACATGTCTCTACTAGGAGGGGGAAATCTGGCCTCTTCCAGGCACAACTCCATCGACACATGACAATGAAAAATCCAGAACTCCATTGTTCTTCCTGCCCCTCCTGTGCTTCCCTCTGCCCCCAGGGTAGCCCCACACCTCTGAGTGGCCTCTCAAGGCCTTCATGAAGGGGCGCCTCCTTCCTGACCAGCCTCATCACTCCCTCTTTTCCCCTGAGGCCTTCTCTCTGCACTCCAGCCATACTTTGCCTCCATTACTGTAAAATCATCCTCTCATCTCCTGGCTCCAGGCCTCTGCGCTTTCTCCCTCTCTGGAACTCTACTCTCTGCCGTCTTCATCTAACTTCTCCTGGTTGGCACTTCAGATGTTGTCACTCATCATCAGCTCTTCCGGGACCCTTCCCTGAAACCCCACTCACCCCAAGATTTGGTTAGCGTCCTTGCTGCGAACCTCCCACTCTATGCCCTGCTTGCCGCTCCAGTGGACCAGGAGTTTCTTCAATGTAGACACAGGCCAGGGCACAGCAGGGTCAGGCTGCAACTACTTGGAAAGGAGCAATGAAGAGTGGCCGGCTGCACCTCCCCAGAGGGTGACCCCTCCCTCCCTGACCCCCCTCCAATGACCTGAGCCCCACACAGGAGACTGAGGGACAGAAGGAATCCTGTGCCACAGCCTTCCTTTCCAGCCCAGGGGCATCGGCCAGCACATGTCCTCAGAGAGAACATGCAGCCCAACCCGCCCCTCGAACTGGGGACAGGGAAGAAGGAATTCTTCCCACTCTGATGCTTTTCGTTTCTTGATCCAGAGGGTTTCTGATGTCATTCATGGAAACACAATTTAGTTCTAATAGTGGTCCAATGAGTATCATCTCTACTCTTAGATTTTAACACCAATTTTTTTTAATATAAGAGAAGCTGGGCTATATGATGGTCTCTGACTTTAGTAAACGATGTCTGCCCATATTGCCTGGTGTTGAGATGCAGGCTTCGACCGGTAAGGTTCTCTTGCCTGAGTCCCAGGTTTGCTCACTTTGTGAAAATACTGCAAGCTCTATACTCCTGATTTCGGTACTTTTCAGTAGTTACACAAAAATTATCCAAATTCATTTTAAGAAAAGAGAAGGAAGGAATACATGCACAAAAAGATGGATATCATCAATACCCCGAAAATCAGAGACAAAGGAAAGTGTCAGCCACCCCAGCAAAGACAAGCAGACAGAATTTCCTGTCCGTTCCTTCTGGTCACGCTGGTCTTCCCTCTGCCGCTGCTCAGAAATGCCTCTTGCAGAGTTTTTCCCTCAATTCATGTGACACGAGGAGTTCGCTGCATCTGTTCTTTCGCTTTCTTCCCTTTTAAAAATAATTTGTGGTTTGTGTGTTTTTACACAATACAGATTAGCTGGCTGTGGATGCGTCACTGCTCACACACTGTCACTCTCAGCATTTAAAAATAAAAATCGCATCTGCAATGCAAAGCTCAGGCGCTCCACTTTTAGAAAAGGGTAAAAGACTTGAGGGCCCAGCACCTCCTTTTAAATTTGACTCAGGCCACCACATGCCTGGGCAGAGCTTGTAAAGATGAGGCGTTTTAACCTGCAGGATTCCAACAACCTGGGAGAGTCTCAATGCCCCAACCTTGACCTCTAAACCTGCCCATGTATTCTTAAGGGCACAGACAGGGGTCACAAACAGCCTCAGGATCCCAGACTCCCAAACCAGAAAAGGCGGTGGTCTCTGGCCACAAACTGTCACCGGGGTAAGTTCCCTCATACGAACAAAAAAGAGCAACCCTGAGTCACCAAAGTGCATCTGGTCAGAGACCCAGTGTTGCCAACTGGATGGACAGGGTGTAAGTGTGTGTCTGGTTTTAATCAGAAGTGCCCCAGATTTACACAGCCTGGGATGGCTCACACTTGACCAGGCAGCTGAATGTGTCACTAATCATTCCTGCTCAGAGTGCTTCTCTCTCTTCTTCAGTGTGAGCTGGAAGTCTCACAGTGGAAAGTAAATGATAGTTAGCCCCGACCAGTGCCACCTCTGGTCTCGGCCATAACAGGGAGGACATGGCAGGCCAGGTGGCAGCTGCTTCCAGACTCCTCCAGTGTTCCTCTCCCCATCTCTCTGGTGTGCAGCACACACCCTCTCCCACGCTTACCTACACAGCTGTGCCAGAAAGGTTTCACCCCCAGCAAGGGGTCAGGGCTGAAACCTCAACTTTAGGTTCTAAACTAAAGCCATCTCAGACTGGCTGACCCTGGAGCCCCGTCTCCTGATCCTGTTAACTCACTCTTGTCAGTCCAAGCACCGGCTTAATTTTAGGACCAATAACCAAGCTGCCCAAGGTAATGAGATCTGGCACAAACCAACTCTTCTCAGGAGACTTCCTTAACAGAGACCACGGACACATCAAAACTTGATACCAATATGGCCATTTCCAAGCACTGTCTGATTTTATACCACCTGGCCCAAATGAGGGAACTCCAAAGTTTCTAAGTAAAAGTGAATGCAGCGATTGTTTCAACTTCAGAAATCTCTGAAGCATTTTTCTGGGGAAGAGGTCAATGACCAGTAATGACTTAAGGGAAGACTGCTGGCAAGAGACCAAAATGAGGAAGCCTGAGCATTCTGGGTGTGGTGAGCACAAGTCATGCTCCCAGCCAGCCTGGACTCAACCCCAGGAGGCAGAGGACAGGAAGGCTATGGGATGACTTCAGGGTGGGCTTCTCTCCAAAACTACCCCAGGGATAATCAGACTTCATCCCCAACTCCTCCACTTTCAAAGAGCCGGTTGTTTTACAACTCTACTCGGATTAGCGTTATGTGTGTGCCAGGCTTCCATGAGGTTATCAGACTTGGAGAACTAAAAAAAACACAAAGGAACAAAGGAAGCCGATGGAAGTTGCCAGATGTCTTCCCCTCCACAAATCCAAGAAGGTCAACCTGTGCTGGTCACTGCTCCCACAGTTTCACCCTCAAGAGTGGGCCTGTGCAGAAAGATGAAATGCGCGGCCTTTGAAAAATCAAACAAGAATCATTTCTTGGTCAGGATTATATTGATTGTTGTCTGATTACGTCACAAGAATTGAGAGTTAGAGATAGTCACAGGAGCCAAATCAAGAGTCACCCCAGCTAAAAATGACGGTTAGTATTGACTGCATGTTTTCTATGTGCTGGGCACCGTGCTAAGGGTGCCTTAGAAGCATTTCTCATCTACAGATGATCAAAATCAAAGAGGCTCATGTTGTCATTTTTATTTTATAGATGGGGAAACTGAGGCTCAGAAAGTTAAGTAATTTGCCTCACCTGTCAGACACAGCAAGCATCAGGCACAGGATTTGAACTATTTGCAGACCTCCAGTCTCACCCACAGTGTTAAATAACCTCGGCAAGGAAAAGTGGATAATTAACTTCCTGGAAGCCTTCCTCCTCGGTCACCTTGGGGATGGTGGAGATGCACTTTCTTCTATCCCCAAAGCACCTGTGCCAACTGCTGCTCTTTACCCATGGCAGGTGTTCATCAAACACCTACTGAATGGATTTCAAGATTCTCACATTCAACAAAAATCTACCTCAGAAAGACAATACGGCCAAAGAACTTCAAAAAGATTTAGGAAAATAAATGTTCACTGATTAACATAAAGAAGTTCAATATGTTACATACCATAGTTATTGCACATTTAATAACATCAGTATTAATATTTCAAGACTAAATAAAACCATTCACTGATTTTTTTTCTGGATGCGGTAGTAAAAAAAAAAAATCCCTGTTTTTCAACCAGATGAATGTTCCATCTTTCAGAATTTAGATTAGCATTCATCTTGAAATTTCTATAAATTGGGTTAACCAATCAGCAAATTGAGAACCACACTCTGCCAGGCGCCGGGCTAGGTCCTGCCCTAGCCCCTGCAGTGACTGTCTTCACTGTATCTCGCGTCCTGGGGGGCTGGTACAATGGAAATGGTCTGACACCTCCTAACACCAACTGCAGAGGCAAGGGTGAAGGGCAGGAATGTCGCAATGACATTGGTTATTGCAGCAGACTATTCAAGATTTCTGCAGAATCTGTCAAATTGAACCCACTGATTGACACTCAAGTTGTCATGCATTCAACAGATAATTTTTAAATGTGGAAATCAATACTTGTTAATAAATTGTTATAAAGCATTTCCAAATGTGAAATTTTATAAATCCTTGATAACATTTAGCATTTTCATAATAAAACATCAGAAGTAACCAATGGGCCTCATAAGCACTCCTCTACTTATCTTCCACACATATTTAAAAATAAGTCTCTATAATTAGCCATTTGCATATTTCAGAGTTCAACTTTTTTAAAATGCAAACCACTCATTTCAGCAGATGACTAGGAACCAGGACAAGAGAAAAAGGATGTAGAATTAACTCTCACCACCTACTTACTGGACATCTCACCTGAGTTAAGGAAAGGCCTTGATTGAAATTTTGCTTTTTATTGAAGTTGATTATTGATTCATAGCCTCTGGGATCACTGGGCCCTCCTTCCCCACAGGACCCAGACAAGAGCCATCCAACCTGCCTGTCCCAGTCACAGTCACAACGCTGCTGGCTGCAGTGTCCTACCTCTCAACAGAGTGTTGTGGGGATCGATGGCCATTACCACACAATCTACACTGACCCCAGCACAGGGCCGGCAGGTGCCAGACACACAGAATGACCGATAAAATTACATCATTGTCACTGACTAATGCCAGGAAGAACAAGAAGTGCCCCTTCCTACTCATTTCTGGCCTCATCATCAAATACAATCATTATTGCTATGTTGATTATTTTAAAAAGTACATGTTCTAAAAATCCTGTAGTAAAAATAACAGGGCTTATGAAAAAAGAGAGACAAACCATTCAAGACTGATGCAAATTTGTACCCAGAGAATTAACAAAGAAAGTAACAAGTACAATTTTAAAAATTACCAGCACAGTTAAAAACAAGTTAAATTACTAATAAGTAGAGAAATAGGACTTGCAGATAGGTATCTGTACACCCATGTTCACAGCAGCATTAGTCACAATAGCCAAAAGGTGGAAACAACCCAAGTGTCTACAGACAGATGAATGGATAAACAAAATGTTGTATATACATACAGTGGAATATTATTCAGCCTTAAAAAGTAAAGAAATTCTGACACAGGCTACAACATGCATAATCCTTGAAGACATTATGCTAAGTGAAACAAGCCAGTCACAAAAGGACAAATACTGTATAATTCCTCTTATATGAGGTACTTAAGAATAGTCAAATAGACAGAGACAGAAAGTAAAATGGTGGTTGCCAGGAGCTGGGAGGAGAAAGGCGGTGGGGAGTTTGTGTTTAATGAGTACACAGTTTCAGTCTGGGAAGATGAAAAAAGTTCTAGAGATGCATGGTGGCGATGGTTGCACAACAATGTGAATGTTCTTTATGCCACTGAACTATATACTTAAAAATGGTAAATTTCATGTTGTATGTTTTACCACAATTTTAAAAAAGAAAAAAAGAAGATTAACTTAAAATTCTAAAATGTAAAGATGGCGTGACTGAAGAGGAGGTACGGAGCAGTTGAGGCTGTTGAGTTGTAACGACAAGGGCAAAATGCACAAAGCTCAGAGAGAACCATGCAAAATCACTTCCGGAACAGAACGCAGAGCCAAAACGAACCGAGAAGAACAAGGTGCAAGGCTCTGTGCTCTATCTTGGCTTGCAGAGTTCTGCTGGATTTGTGCGTTGTTGCAAAAATATGAATACGCGGAGAACACTTGACTTCCAGTTTATATTGATATCATTCCCATATTTACAATCATAATAGCATATAAGCTGCATTATAGAAACGTGTTATAGCAAAACAGTTTGGTTTTTATCATTTCCAATTATAGTTCCTAAGACTACTAAACAATGGTTAGCTTACTAAATTTTAATCAGCCCAAATTTTGCATATACCCCAGCCACAGCAATGACCCTGCCTATACCTCCACCCACACAAGTATACCTCATGCATCCTTAACTGTACATTTATTTTGAATTACTTTTAATTGCTTGCCTTGATACATTCTATTTCCCTTAGATCAACACAAAAATTTAGATTTAGTCATGAAGGAAAAAACAGACAATTATCGGGTCCTTCCAGAAGGCTGCTGCTATATTTTCACAACCCAATAGGAGGAAGCAGTGATGCATTTTTCTTGCCTTTAAATGAGACTGACAGATTCCTATTGAAGGTTTGGAGTTGGGGGCAGAAGAATAGACCCCGCTTCTCACTCTGGGAATCACATTCGGAACTTCAGGCTGATCCCATTTGGGATAAACTTTTCAGAGTCAGAAGAGCCGGCCTGCTTCAAAGCCCTTTCCCCACTGGTCATTATCACCTTTCATTGTGAACCCTGAGGAAATAAAAGACTAGACAGGTAGATTTTTGAGGAAGAGGAGGCTGAAAGACAGAAGGAAGACAAGTGGCAGAAGAAATCGGTGTGTTACTACTCAGGGGAGGGGAGGGCCTAGAGAGGTGTTGCAGTGGAGCCTGGGTGTCAATAAAGTCTTTGCCATGTGGCCTCTGGATCCCTGGGGAATCCAAAGCTAGGCTCACATGCTGCTGGTTTTCTACAAATGCCAGGAAGAAACCAAACTGCCAAGCAAAAGAAACACAGTCTCGAAAAAGGAAAGGTAAATGCACTTCAAATATCTATGTTTATAACATAACAGCCAGTTATACTTGTTCCAGGGTTAAATGGGCCCTTTTGCCAGTTGGTAAAGGAATTTTCTGATTTATGCTGTACACTTTTATGCCAAGGTAAAGGCTATCTATGGAGCTCAAAAGAAACTTGATATAGAACACATGATCCCTGCAAAGCCTAACGACACGCCAAACAAACACACTGCCACCAACACAAAGGGCAAAAAGGGAAACATCAAGACTGCTTAGGAACCGTGAGCAGACACAGAGGCATGATTTTCCCTCCCTTACAGGAGCTGTCTCCAACTCAGGATCCTAATATCTTACCAGTGACCTTCATGAGTTGGAAGGGGCGGCATCTTTCTAGAGTAGCAATGTGATGGTCCACGGCCCATGGGAGTCAGGGTAAGGGATCTGGGACCCCACATGCTCCCAATCACTGTTAAATCATGTCTGGCACAGGGATGCTTGATGCTAGTGTGACCAGTAAAACAAAACTTCATCAATCAGACACCAAAAGCTGGCCATCCTACTTCTAATCTACTCCCAAGAGAAATTCTTGCCACATGCACGATAGACACATACAAGAATGTTTGCAGCAGTACTGCTTGTGATAACAAAAAACTGGAAACAATCTAAATATCCATCAACAGTAGAATGGATAAGTAAACTGTAGTACACCCACACGATGGAATAGTATAGCAGTGAAAGTAAATAAATTACAGCTACGCACACCAGGATGGATGAACTTCAGAAGCATGAGGTTGAGCGGGACAAAAAGCGAGCTGCAGAGAAATACTTGGTGTGTTACTCCGTTTATGTGAAGCTCAATAATTCATCTGTTAAGAGATACAAACATGTCTGGTAAAACTCTCCAGAAAAGGAAAATAATTATGAACACACATTTCTGACAAGCAGTCGTTTCTGTATGGGGAGGACACAAAGGGAATGTCAAAATAACAATGTTCTCTTTCTTAAGTTGGGTGGTAGGCATATGGGAGTCCACTGTGTCACTAATTCTTTATATCTTACACATATTTTGTGAAAGTTTTTGTAGTAACTCATTTTACAAAAATGCTCTCTTAAAAAGCAAAAGGAGTCAACAACCTGCTGCCTGGTTATGAAAGAAAACTATAGAGTCATTCACGCCTCAAACTGAAGGAATTACAAATCTTCAGAGGAAGGAAGAAGCACAGATTTGTCATGCCAGTGTTTTCTCCTGCCCTCACACAGTGCCAGGTCTGAGATTCCCAGGGTACACTTGAATCTTGCTTCTGTGACTATCACTCAGATAAGATGGACTCCAGGTCAAACACCGCCTGTGAGCTGCCAAGTGTACGTAATGCCTCCTCTTTCTTAGAAGTGACCAAAACCGATCAGTGGTTTGGAGCAGGCATCAGCAAACTGCAAAGTCACGGGTCACACCCAGCCTGCCACCTGTTTTTGTACAGCCTATAAACTAAGAGTGGTTGTGACATATATTTTGGTGTGTGTGAGGAAGATTAGCCCTGAGCTAACATCTGTTGCCAATCCTCCTCTTTTTTTTTTTTTTTGAGGAATATTGGCCCTGGGCTAACATCCGTGCTCATCTTCCTCTACTTTATATGGGATGCCGCCACAGCATGGCTTGACAAGCAGTGTGTCGGTCCACCCCCGGGATCCGAACCTGCAAACCCCAGGCCACCAAAGCAGAGTGTGTGAACTCAACTGCTTATACCACGGGGCCAGCCCCATGGTTTTGATATTTTTTTAATGGTTGAAAAATATTAAAAGGAGAATAATATTTTATAACATGAGACTATTATATGAAATTCAAATGTTAATGTCCATAACGTTTTATTGGAATGCAACCACATTCATTTATGTGTTGTCTGTGGCTGCCTTCATTCTACAACAGTGAATGGAGTAATTGCAACAGAGACGTTATGGCCCCAAAAGCCTAAAATATTTACTATCTGACAGAAAAAATTTGCCAACCCTCATCCTAGAGAAAAGTTAAAAAAAAAAAATCAAGTCCATCATAGAAGAACCTAAGACACAAAATTTGCTTCTTTGCTTATATTTGGTTTCATTCCATAAAGAATTTATGTTGCCGTGGCTACCAGCGGCCATGAGGAAGAGGCAAGAGGTCAAAGGTCATTGTGACATGACCAGTAGAACGTAACTGGATGTGGACACCCAAAAGAGCATCCACAGATGTGAGGCAAGACTTTAAAGGGTGAAAAGATCCAAGACGCGGGATTTAACTTCAAGAGCACCGTTTTAGTGCCTGCATCTGCATGTTGGTCCTGTGTCCACCTGCTGAAGAGAAGGAACCTCTTTGCTTCTGTTGAATGAAGGCACAGACCAAGCCCGGAGTTTTGGATGAGGAGTTCTGATCCTGCCCTGCCCACTTCTGGCCACTTGTCCCTGGGCAAGACCACAACCTCCTTGTAAAGACTAAACGGAAGGTATGTGAAAGCTGGGTGGGAATTCAGGCAGGGCAAAAGCTGCTGCAACTGGTTTGGTTTTAACTACAAAAGAATAATCAGTCTGTTTATGGAACTTTACATTCAAAACCATATTATAGATATTTTTATTTGTATACATTTTTTGAAACGTAATATATTCACATAGTTCAAAAAATCAAGATGCTATAGAGAGACACACTGAGAAATCTGGTTCCCACCCTCCATCCCTGTCCCCCATGCATCCCCCCACCATAGATTACTTTATTGGATCTTTGGTATCTACCCAGCATCTCTTAATGCATTTACAAGTAAATACAAATATACAGTCTTGTTTTTCTCTCCCTTTCTTCCACAAAAATGTACATATTGTTCTCTACCTTACTCTTCCCCCTTAACTATATGGAATGGAGATCTTTCCATGTAAGCCTTCTCTTTCTTCTGTTACAGCTGCAGAGTCTCCCCCTGTGTGGCTGGACCCGGTCTGTTAGAGTGGACACACAGGCTGTTTTCAGGCTTTGCTGTCACAAACAATGTGCAACCTGCAACTTTATCCAGACTTCATTCAAACGTGTACAGGTTTGTTTGTAAGATAAATTCCCAGAAGCATATCATGGATTTTAATCCCACCCCCTTTGCTACTATTTTATAAATCTTTATTTTTGTCAATGGCTTCAGTCAATGGTGAGAAACACAAGAGATGGGAATTGGGGTAGCAAAAGTCTCAGGAATCATTATTTTGGGGGGAAATATTAGAGAAGGAATAACGTGTGGCAAGACTGTGCTGTCACCCTGCCCCTTCTCCTCCTCCTCCTTGTTAACACTGACAAATAAGGAGTTGGAGAAAGAACTGAGCATATGGGATGTAAAAATAAACGTGCCTAAGAAGTCTATGAAAAGGGAAGCCTTGAGCTCAATTTACTGGCTAGTCTGTGGTGCTGAGGTCTCAGGGCACCAAGAGAAACTCCGGGAGTTTCCTAACCCTGCTGCCATATTTATTTATTTATTTATCGCCGACAGTAATGTATTTCTGCATGTACCCACACTTCCTTCTAAAGTGAGGGAATGGTTGGGAGCTAAGAGCATGAAGGATCTAGAAGATACAGGCCAAACTCAAAGTGCTTCTTACCCTACAAATTCCACTCAAAACTTCTCTTTATGCCTCCCATGTCAGGCTGTGTAAGATGTCAGGAGTGCAAAGATATGATGGCTCATCTTGAGAAGCTTACAAAAAAGTCATCCCTGGGATGGGCAATTTGATTTGATAGTTGCCAAAACATGGAGATGAGCATAGGACCCGAGGAGGGAGCCATGGCAAGGAGGGGTCATCTGACCCGGCACTGACTGCAGAGCCCTCCAAGTGTGAAAGGGAACAGAGGCAGCTAAGGAAAGTTAGGGCAGTGGGGTTGGCAGTGGAGTGGGGGAGGGGGAGAGGGGGAGGGTTGCAAGATGAAGAGGGCATGTGGACAGGTAACTGCTGACCACCCAGTGGACCCTACTCAGTGGTCCTTAAACTTCTGCCTGCACCAGCATCACCAGGGAGCTTGTCAAATACATATTTCCCAGGCCCCACCCACAGAGGTCAGATCTAGTAGGTCTTGGGTGGGCTTAGGAATCCAAACCAAAAGAGCATCCAGGTAATTCTGCAGATTATATAACCTGACTTTAGGAAATGCTGCTAAGGGCAATGGGGGTGTGGAGTGACAAGCAGGCCTTAACTGTCCAGGTCACTCCAGAGCTGGCAAGGTGAGAGGAGGCATGAGGGCAGGAGATGAGTAAGGGGGATGCTGCTGCATGAGGCGAGGGGCATGATGATGGGGCTGAGGGCTGGGGGCGAGGGCCTGCAGAGCAAGACACAGATTTGGGGTAGAACTTGCCAGACTTATGATTGATGCTCACTGTCCCACCGGGCACAGAGCAGGGAAGGAGCCCAATCTGTCCAGGATCAGGGCTGGCTTACCACAGGAAGGGATTTTAAACTGGGATCTGAGGATAAGCTGGCATTAGTGAGCTACCCAGGCAGAACCACACAGGCTCCTGAAAGTATTCAAGTATTCTAAGGCAGGACATGCCCAAACCTCCCACGGCTGACCTGACAGCCACCCTGCATGTGTCCCGAGTGTGTCTGTTAAGCTTTCTCCTGCCTCTCGCCCTGGTCTAAGACAAGCTACAGCTACGGCTACAGGCACAGAATCCCCAATATTCCAACAGCAGTGCCAGGGAGGGGCACCATGGCCCTGGTTTCTGGGAGGGTATTTGAGGGGAAACCCTGTGGCCTTTCTGGATACTTTTCCTCCACTACCCCAAGAATGGGAAATGACAGAGTGGGCAGGGCAGGAAGCAGAGAAGGAAGAAAACAGCTGTTGCCCCATCACTTTTGCCCTCCCCTGTCAACACCAATCTGGCCAAGTAGAAAAAGGTACAATGGAATGTGACATCTGGTAGTGACAAGACAGATGGCGAATCAGATAAGAGACTGTAACACCTACTGCACAGGTGGAGAATTACCCCACATCACTTCCTCCAGGTGTTGCACAATTGTTCTAAGCATCCTATGCCCTGCCAATTACCTAATTCCTTTATCTATGAATTTATTTTGGGTGCAAAAGAGTCTTCAATTCCTATCGCTCTATAGTTCCAAGGCGGAAGTGCCTTAGGTCAGAGTCTTGGAGCCACTGCTCACTGTGCTGCAGAGCAGTAGTCCCCAACCTGCTGCTCTCAGAACCAACCCGGGAGCTCTGGGGAAAACCCCCGTGCCCAGCCCCACCCCAGGCAGCGGGGGTGGTGGGGGGAGCATTTCAGGGTGGAAGCGGGTGTGGGAAAGTCCTCAAAGCTCCTCAGGTGACTGTGACACACACAGAGGGTTGAGCACCACTGTGAGGGGAAGCTCAGTGGGCACGACTCCAGGCGCCAGCCCGTACTTACACTGTGTGTACTGAGTACATATAGGAGCTAGACCTTCAAGTTCCTTCGAGGAAAAGCTGCTGCTGATTTTTCAAGTTTGCTAACCACTACATACAGATAAGTTCCTATGTAATCATAATCTCGTTCCTAATTTTAAAATAATGCATCACTACCTCAACTATCCTTACAGCACTATCATGCAGCCTATATAGATAGATATACACATACACATACATAACTTATTGATAAATTATATAGAATTACTAGTGTAATATTATGAACATTATAAAATACAGCTAAAATAGAAATGTTAAAAGGATGAGATAAAATTCACATAAATAGATCAGGGAGTTGTCAGCCCCCACTGGCCCAGCAGTGGTGGGGGAGGGAAAGGCTGATTACCAGGGTGGGAGGCAAACCACTGAACCCCTCAGATTAAAACTGGGACACTGCTTTATTTAAATAAATTTTTAAAATACATGTGTGGAAAAAATAAAGAGGATCTCCCCAGGAAGAAGTTGGTTTGCGGATTAACAGATGGTTAATGGGTAAGCTCTTTTATTCCACGCAAAGAAAGCATTTCCAACATTAGGGTTTTAATATCCCGGGAGATCAGGTGGAGAAAGGATCCTCCCCTTGGAAAAGTACCATCCCGCATAATGCCAAGGCCATAATCTCTTTTTTCAACTTTAAATCAAACCTCTGGAAGACAAAAAGTTTTCTCGTGAGCAAAGACCCAAAGACAGAAAGGGTTCTAAGCTGAAGGCTTCTAAGATTAACAGAACAGGCTCTTGAATCAAGTGATTTCCTGGGGCAATTAAAACAGGAAGGCAAGTCCAGACTTCAGAGACACAGCTGATCTTCAAGGGTTGCTGACCTGGTTGCCAACACTGTGCTGGAAGCTACGACCAGCATGGAGCAGGAAAGCATGTGCTACCACATGGGGCTCATGGTAGATACATGAGTAATTATGGTAACTACAATTCCGAAGGACTTGTGAGAGGCCCCAAATTGAGAGGTCCTCACATGGGCTCCAGGCTGGCTTCCCCAGGAGGGGATGCTGGCACCTACTGGAAGAGAAATGGAGGGAAGACCACTCCAGGAAGAGCCCAGATGGGGAACTGGAAGAATCTCCAACTGGCAGGAGCATCAAGGGCTAAGAGATGGCTGGAGAGCTTGAGATGAGGTGGGAGACAAAGAAGGGGCCACAGTGTGCATGCCAGGGTGGGGGGCGGGGGGCAGGCAGGGCTCTTAGCACAGGGAGTCTGGACTCTATCTAAAGTGCTATAGGGAACGATCTATAGCAGCATTTTCAGAAAGATTAGGTTTTCCTTTTAGAAGTTGCACTCTTGACTGCAGCATATGGAGAGGAGGGGGCGGGAGGCTCTGCAGTAGGCCTGGGCCAGAGCAAGGCCAAGATAGAAAAGAAAATGGTAATAGCCATGAATAACCATGATGATGGTGACAATACCACTGGGAACCAGGGGCTGCTGTAAGTGCTTTAAACTTGCTAATTTGGTTACTTGTCCCAACCTCTGGGTAGGTGCACTATTGCCCTCCTTTTCCAGAAGTAGATGAGGCACAGGGGGTTTAAATGACTTAAGTCAGACACTTGTTGAAAAGACTAATGAAACAACAAGACATAAAAACTGCTGAGAAGTCAAATAAGATTGTCATCTAAAGCACAGAGCAATAATTTTTTGACTGCTTTAGTGAAGTAAAATTTACATACCATGAAATCCACCCACTGCAAGTGTATAAGTCAATGATTTTTAGTAAATTTATAGTTGTGCAATCATTACTACAATTTAGTTTGAGAACACTCAGTCCTCCCCCAAAATTTTCTTGCGCCCATTTGCAGTCAATCCCTATTCCTACCTCCTGCCCCAACCACTGATCCATTCTCTGTCTCTCAAAATTTATGCAATAACGTTTTAAGTCAAAATATATTTAATCATTTTTGGATTTATTATTTTTCTTCTACTTAATGACATACAAAGTACCTAAAAGCTACTTGAGGAGAACCAGGCAGCTTTATTTTTAGACTGCACAATTTTATACCATATGCTATTTCCCTCCCACCTCTTTTTCCTCACTCAAAATGATTTATTCTGCTTTTTGGCATTAGCAGTCTATTTAGGATTGTTTTTATAATAGAGTCAAACACACTTATCAAGTTAGCATGATCTGAAGTCAAATACAATTATCTTTTAAATTTGAGATGTTTCTCTGTACACAAAAAAATAATACTTTATTTCAACTAAGCTTTTGTTTTTATTTTAAGGGGGTCATTACTAAGGAAAAATTATAATCTCCCCCACAGAAGTACAAACACTAACACCTGAGTATCTCCGACCCCACTAATATTTTCCCTACATGTTCACAACCGTAAGAGTGGTACCTCCCAGCATCTGAATGGAAATAATTTTATTCAAATAACCATTGCATAAGAGAACTTGCTGAATTCACTGGGCTCCCATGAGACCCAATTTTTCTACCATAAAACGAGGCCCAGGGATAAATAACCCTACCTCTTCTTTCCTTTTTCCACACTTCCTGTCTGTCCCAGGCTGTGTGAGGGAGGGGATTGTCTCTAGGCCACTCCTGAAGTGATCTGCCATCCAGCAAGTGCATCAACCTCCCCCTCATTCCCAAAGGCCTTGGTTTATCCTCTTTAGGAAAACTCCTTCCTTGGGGTCTCTGTTTAGCTTGCCTGCCCTTCCCACATCCCCAACCCTGCCCCATCCCGGGCTCATCCTCATCACCAGGGAGACGGATCAGTTTGTGGTTCCCAAGTTCTTCCTTTTTTTGGCAGTCCCAGCGAGGGGTGGGGGCGCAGAGGGGGCCCTGGGCCTCACGTCCTCGGCCCTGCCTTCTACTCCACATGCATCCCACCAGCTCCACCCACGCCACACACTCCATGGCTGAAACTGTACCTGCCCCAGTCTCCATCCCCCAGCTCTCCAGCCGCAAGAAGTCACCCACACTTCTTCAACCTCATCGGGATTCTCCCTCTCAGCCCCTCTGGCTTCCTCCTCCCCTGACCAGCCCGGTCCCCAGCGTCCAGCACTTCCCCTGAAGCCAAGGAAAATCAACCAGGCCAAGACCTGGTCCCCATGGTGGTCACACTGCTCTGTACCTTCCTTATGAATGGCTCTAGAGCAGTGACTCTCAACAGGGAACAATTTTGCCTCCCAGGGGACATTCACTTGACAATGTTTGAAGACATTTTTGGCTGTCACACCTGGAGAAGGGGGGTGTTTCTGGCATCTAGTGGGTAAAGGCCAGAGATGTCGCTCAACATCCTACAATGCACAGGCCAGGCCCCACAACCAAGAATTAAGTAGCTCGAAATTCAACAGAATATAAATCTGTAACAACCTCAAAATGAAATTTTTTTAAAAAGTCAAAATTGCCAAGGTTGAGAGACCCTGCTCTAAAGCACATCCCTGTTTACATGTGAGCCTGAATTTCAGGCCTTGCTCATTAGTTGACTGGCAAGTTTTTTTATCTTAAAAATGGATTTGCATTTTGAAGATGACTCTGAGAGAGACATGTAACAAATGTCCTTAGATCCAGGTATTCAGACTTGGGTAGGGTCTGGACATGGGCCAGGTATGTAAGCACTCACCTGGTGAAAGCCATCAGAAGGCCAGGGTCTTGGAGGAAATGGACAGCACATGAAGGGCCCTGAAAACACACATCAGTGAAGAACCAGTAGCAAACATCGCCCTCTGCTCGTCCAGTGGCCACCGCCGCCTGGCAGAGAACAACACCTAGGTGACACGGACAGGGAGGCAGTGTCTGACCCGGGATCAGAAAATGTCCAAGGCGGTGGATTCCAACTGTGCTTTGTGTAGTGGAGGCCCCTCCTGGGCCCCTAACCCCAAGTTTCCCATTTGTTGGTTTTATGTGCTGTGCTTCCCCATGAGATTTCATTTAAGAAAAGGTTTCCTTGGCTAAAAAGAGTTTTAAAACCAGTGCTCCAGTGTCTATATTATCAGGGTGAATCAGTCAAGATTCTTAATTGCAAGAAACAGAAACCAACACGGGCTGCTTTAAGCAGACAGGTACTTCATTAAAAAGATATTAAGGGGCTAAGGTGGGCCATCAGGAACAAGAGATAAACAAGCCCCAGAACTGGGACAAGGACCCCACGGCCACAATGTCAACCCCTTAATGTTGTAGCCTGTGCAGCCGACAGCACCAGCCATGGACACCACTCACTGCCACAGCCACACTGTGTCTCCTGTCCCAGGGACACGTGCCTGTGTAAACTGTCCCCATGGCCAGAGTGAGCACTTTATAGTCCCTGAGCTGTCAGGGCCACCAGCTCCTAACTCAGAGATTAGGATGGACACACTGACCTGCAGAGCCCAGGCCCTAGCTGCAAAGGATGCTGGGACAGACAGCCTTCGCATTTCCAGCTTCCCCTGCGGGTGGTGGACTCTGCTGCCCATCAAGTCTCATAAGAAAGGAAATTTTGCAAGCACAGAACAGGTGGGGGGGGGGCATTTAAAAGAATGACAGTGGGATATAAGGGTTCTGGGTCCTCAAGAAAGTAAAATGCACTGACAAGAGGGGGAAAGGGCCCAAGTATTATTTATACATTTTGTACCTTTTAAATGTTTCATATCAAAACTAAAGGTCCCTACTTTGACATCAAGAACAAACTTCACAGTTTGGCCTTGAGCTATGCAAAAGAACCAAGGTCATGGCACCTGGCTCTGATATTAGCCACCACCAGGTCATTTGGAAACCTGGTTATAGAAAAAGAAATTTCTAATTTTCACCTGGGTTGCTTTTGGGTAAAATGAGATGCCAGGTAGCACGGGGCATGGCTGAAACTAACTACAGAGGAGTGCTTACAAATAATTAGTTAGAAGGCAGTGTACAGCCTATTGCATACAACTCCTCCCAACTCTACTTGCTCACCAAGAAAGTGGAAGAAGCAAAGAAACAATTAACACTAAAGATAAAGATCTATTTTAAAAGATGGGTATATTTATAACTCACGCATACCCAGACACTCTGTGGGTGGGGGCATGTACAGACATGTCTGTGGTCAGACACACAGGATCCACGGACACGTGAGAAGCAAAAAAGATTTGCAAAAACAAGACTCGATAAATGATGTCTGAACTATAAAAGATAATTGCAAGGTCTCTGATCTCACATTTGACCTACAATAAAGTCTGACTCAACTAGAGTTGTTCTGCACAAATAAATTAATTTTAAATTTAAACATTTATAATTTAGGTTCACTACGTTTTTCTTGGTTTGTTTGTTTTAACCCAGTGGCATGTGTTTTGGCTCTTCCGCTGGGTCCACTCATATTTGTTTATCTACTCATACAAGAAAGATAATCTGAGTTCAGGGTACAGTGAGAGAAATGATTTATGCTTGAAAAATATGAATCATGGAGAAAGGCAAAATGAACTAAAATTATTCACGGTGAAAATATAAGGTGGAAGGAGATTGAATTGAGATCTATAAATGTATAGAGAGAGCCTCTTACTGGCTGGGTTTTACTTCTACTAGGAAAGATTTAGAAAGATGGGGCTAAATTACAAATTAAGGATGCACAGTGGGTAGAGGCAGAGTATGGTGGTAATAAGGACAGTTAAACACTAGCATGAGTAACAGAGCAAAACTGTGGAACTCCCTTCTCTGGAGATTTTAAAAACAGAGAATCACAGTATCTAAAATTTAACCTAACAAAGAACACACAGGACGTTCATGGAAAATATGTTAAGTTCTATTAAAAGTTCCAAAAGAAGACTTAAATGAAGAAATATAGATGTTCAAGGAAAGGGTGACTTAACACTGCAATGACATCAAATTTTCTCAAACTTCATCTATAAAGTCAATGCAATTCCAATCGAAATCCCAACTGGATGTTTGAGAAAGTCTAAAATTTATATGGTTAGGGAAATTTTTAAGTAGAAGAACAAGGAAGGAGACTCACCTGACCAGATGCCATGGCATTGATAACAGTGTGGGAACAGCACAGGAGCACATGGACGGACAGACCACTAAACTTGATGTACATATATGACAAAGGTGGCAACCCAACTCATTGGGGAAATGATAAACTGTTTGTAGACAGTATTGGGAAAATTGAAAAAAATAAACTGTGATCTCTATCTCATACCTACACAAAGGTAAACTCCAGATAGATTAAAACCTTAATGCAGGGGCCAGCCCAGTGGTGCAGCAGTTTAGTCCGCGCTTGGCAGCCCGGGGTTCACCGGTTCAGATCCCGGGTGCCTGCCGACGCACTGCTTGTCAGCCATGCTGTGGCGGCGTCCCATATAAAGTGGAGGAAGGTGGGCACGGATGTTAGCCCAGGGCCAGTCTTCCTCAGCAAAAAGAGGAAGATTAGCAACGGATGTTAGATCAGGGCTGGTCTTCCTCACACACACACACACACACAAAAAAAATGCAAAAGATAACTATAAAACTAAGAAGGTAGAGGAAAATATAAGCGTGAACTTGGGGTGAGATGGATTTGTTAAACAGCAACCCAAAGGGAAAATGGTAGTTTTGACATCAAAATTAAGAATTTCTGTTGTGTGAAGGGCACCAAAGACAAAGCTAACAGAGGATGATAAACTGGGAGAAGAGCTGTAAAATTTCTGAGACCAAAAAGGGGATTGGCATCTAGAATATGCATGAACATTTCAAAACAATGAAAAACAAAAAACAACAAAAAAGGCAATTTTAAATTTTACAAAATGGGCAAAAGTTGAGAAAAGTTGCTCCCCAAAGGGGAAATCCAAACGGCTGAAAAGTATGTGAGGGCCATGCTGGCCTCACCGGTGGCAGGGAGCCCAAGGCAGCCCAGTTTGCCATCACCTGCGATGGACAGGTATATGTGGCACTTATCCTTGCACATGGCCAACGACTAAGCAGAAGTCAGGAGCAAAGAACTAGCTGGAAACCATAAAAACACAAGGTTTTTGTAGATTAAAAACACTGCATTTTTCAAAGATATATCTAAGGACATATATTTAACACTTTGCACTGGGAATCTATGGGAAGGAGATGAATGGCAATGGGGAGGAAAAAGAAAAGACATTTTTTAAATAAAACCAAACAGAAGTGGCACCTAGCATTGACTGATGACATGGATCATAAACTGAAGAGTATAATGACTCAACTCTCCACAGCTGGGTTCAAAAAGAATAAGGAAATAAATAAGATACATATAATTTCATTTGTCTGTGATGACTTAGGCAGAGTCCTGTGGAAGGTGCTCCTTCTAGGTTCTTTCCTGGCCCAGGGTCCTGTGATTTGCAGATATGGTCATAACTATCTGAAGCTCACCTCTCATTGCAGATTCTGGCACACTTTATATTACATTTTGGCTTTAGATAAAAAGCGCTCAAGTTCCATCCAAAACACATAATTTAAATGTGAAAATTAGAGGACACCAAGTACTTCTCAAAGACAGTGTTAAAAGTCCAGTGTAGACAGACAGCTCCAGCCAAAATAATGAAGCACGCCAAATGGAATTCTCCAGGTTCCTTCCCAGATAGGGGGTTTGCTTCTGTAGGATGGTGGACACTTTTTCCTATTACAAAGCAATTATTCTAGGTTAGGCTCCAGTATAATGACCCCATGACTAAGAGGCAAGGAAGAGGGGGAATATGGAGTGAAAAGGGAGTCAGCACAAAGATATGTTGTATTTTATAAGCTTGGAAACAGGTGTGAAAACAGCCCACACAGATCTAAATAGACATTTCTCCAAAAAATATATACAAATGGCCAATAAACACATGAGAAGATGCTCAACATCATTAGTCATTAGGGAAATGCAACTCAAACCCCCATTGAGATACCACTTCACACCCACCAGTATGGCTATAATCAAAAAGAGACAAGAACAAGTGTTGGAGAGAATGTGGAGAAATAGGAGCCCTCAAATATTGCTGGTGGGAATGTAAAATGGTGCAGCCATTCTGGAAAACAGTCTGGTAGTTCTTCAAAATGTTAAACATAGAATCACCATATGACTCACCAACTCTACTCCTAGGTATATACCCAAAGGAAATGAAAACATATGTCCATACAAAAACTTGTACACAAATGTCCATAACAGTATTATTCATAATAGCCAACAAGTAGAAACAACCCAAATGTTCATCAGCTGATGACTGGATAAAGAAAATGTGGTACATCAACATAATGGAATATTATTCAGCCATAAAAAAAGAAATATACATGCTATGACATGGAGGAAACTTGAAACATTATGCTAAGTAAAAGAAGCCAGACACAAAAGGCCACATATTATATAATTCCATTTATATGAAATGTCCAGAATAGGCAAATCCATAGAAACATAAAGTAGATTAGTGGTTGCCTGGGGCTGGGAGGAGGGGAGTGACTGCTAATGGGTATGGAGTTTCCTTTTGGGGTGATGAAATGTTCTGGAATAGTGGTGAGGTTCGCACAACTTTGTGAATATACTAAAAACCACTGAATTGCACACTGTAAAGGAATGAATTGTATGGCATGGAAATTATATCTCAATTTTTAAAAAATCCAGTACCCCAAAGCCCCACATTCCTGACTTCACTGGATGATAGAATAGGATGATTTCAAGTGCCAGCTGGGACCCACTCCAGGGAGTATCCCCCAATTAAACTTGTCTCTTCCTACTTTCTAGATATAAAAAGGCTAGGAAACACTGTCCCCTTTCTTAACCTCCCAGTCCTATCTCCAGGTCCTATCTCCTCTGAACGTAAAAGAGTTTGGGCTCTGAGTAATTCTGCCTGGCTTTGAATTTCTGCTCGACACTCACCAACCACGTGACTTCAGGCAAGTTTACTTAACTTCTTTCAGATAAGTTTCCTTATGTGTAAGGTGGGGATACTTTGCCTACCTCCCTGGGATGGTGTGAAGATTAAGTTAGTTAATGAATATAAAAGCCTTAACAATAGCACTTGTGGCAAAGTAAACAATCAATAAATGTCAGTAGTCATTTCTTCTTTCCACAAATTCCTGTGTGTTATCATGCTGAAACAAGACTGTATGTACAGTCTAGGAGCGGAGACGGCATCACACAGGCATTTACAACAGAGTGACTGTGACAGGAGGGGAAACACGCCGACACGGAGGCCCACAGCTGGGGTGCTAACAACACAAGCCAGGGAAAGCCCGACTCGAGTTGGCTTCACAGTGGTCCCTCTGAATCTTACCCTTCCACAGCAATTCTAAACGGCGCTAAATTCTAAAGGGCAAACTCATGTGTCACCATTACTTGTAGCCAAGGGCAAGCAAGGAAGCTGGCAAAGTGGAGCTGCTGCCTTGGTGGGGGTGGGTAGAAGGTTTCAGGTCACCGCTGTTGTTTCAGGAGAAAACCAAGGACTGGCAAGTTGGAAGGAGAGAAGTTCAAGGGAAACAAATCCCAGCCCTCAAGATGGTCCATACTTACTGTGGCCAGGCAAGGAAGCAATTCCTCTTGTCGAGCAGACTGTTACTCCAGGAACTCTAACGCATTTACACTGTTAAATAAATACCTTGAAATCATCATCTCTCTAGGAAAAACCCAGAGGAGCAGATTCCTCACAAATAGCCAAGAAGGAAGTCCTTGGGCAATTTTTCTTACACCATCTTGTTATGGGCTGAATTGTGTCCCCCAAAAGTCACATAGTGAAGTCCTAATCCCCCCCAGTATCTCAGAATGTAACTGTATTTGGAGACAGGGTCTTTAACAAGGTAATTAAGATAAAAAGAGGCCCTATGTTCATTGCAGCATTATTCACTATAGCCAAGAAGTGGAAGCAACCCAAGTGTCCCTCGACTGATGATTGGTTAAAGAAGATGTGGTATATACATACAATGGAATACTACTCAGCCATAAGAAAAGACACAATTGTCCCATTTGCAACAACATGGAAGGACCTAGAGGGTATAATGTTAAGTGAAATAAGCCAGAGAGAGAAGGACAGACACTGCATGAACTCACTCATATATGGAATATAAGTGAACACACGGACAAAGAGAACTGATTGGTGGTTACCAAGGGGAAGGCGGGGGGGCACAAGGGGTGAAGGGTTACATCCACAAGGTGACGGACAAACAAAAATGTACAACTAAAACCCCACAGTGTTATAAACTATTAAGACATCAATTAAAAAAATGGTAAAAAAAAAAAAAAGAGGCCATTAGAGTGGCCCCAATCCAGTATGACTGGTGTCCTTATAAGAGGAAATTTGGACACAGAAAGTACAAAGGGAAGACCACATGAAGACACAGGGAGATGACAGCCATCTGCAAGCCAGGGAGAGAGGCCTCAGAAAAAAACCGGCCCTGCTGATACCTTGATCTTGGACTTCCAGCCTCCAGAGCTGTGAGAAAATAAATTTCTGTTGTTTAATCCACCCAGTCTGTGGTACGTTGTTGTGACAACCCTCGCAAACTAATACGCGTCTTACCTATAGGAACAACCACTTTTCCTTCTCAGGATGGAAGGGTATTTGGTAGAAAGAGTGATCATTTTCCCTCTCTGTGGAAAAAGCCTCAGGGTTGGAAGGGACTTTTGTGACTTAGAAGAAATGCATATATTTAAATATATAACTTACCAATACAGTCAATCAATAAAAATACCACAGCTGTTTTGATGAACACAAATTCTGTATTTGAAATCAGGGGTTACGGGTGAGCTCATAGGCTTGTCTCTCACTCATCAGCCAGTTTATTTCTATACCTTGCTTTGGTAGATCAATGTCAAAAAATTCCTGATTTTCAGAGATTAGATAAATGGTTGCAAATGGTAACATCTGAACAACCATTTTATAATCTCAGATGCTCTTCTATTAAATTTACCCAAAAGTTTAAAAGACAGAAGCAACTTCTATTTCTAAGTTGAAACTCTTAACAATATCTAACAACTACTTGCATTTTTATTATACATGTTAGAAGCATCAAAACTAACATAGTTCAAGATTTCAAATCAACTCCAGTCTTCCCCGGCATTTAACTGAGTTTAGCACATGTGTACTGCAATACAATGGTCTCTAGTGCAGTTTCACATGTATGGACATGTATTTAACAGTAATAAAAATCAAATGTGAAAATTAAATTCAGAAACAGTTTAAAAAGACAGTGCAAAGTTACAAACTTGGGCAGGTATTTTATAAGCCATTTAATCCAGTCTACCTGCTTAAACCCCTCCCAGCTTACAGTTATTCACAAGTTTCACGACAGGCCATCTACGTCACTGAAGAAAATGCTGACTAGCACAGGTCTTAAATCAAAAAAAAAAGCTCATTACTCTTTCACTTCTTTTATTTCTAAAAGTTGCAAGAGATTTTTGAGGGGGAATTGGGACAATGAACTCTTGACCTTGTGACTAGTTGCATTTTTGAGTTAATCTTCTAGAAAAAATAATAGTGGGTCAGTAACAACCTGCAGTTACTGCCAGGGGTCTGCAATATACATATACAGCAAATACTGTCTCTAGACTACATCAAACATATAACTCAGGCCCAGGTACTAGTGTTTTTAAAAACACAACAGATGGGGGCTGGCCCAGTGGCACAGCGGTTTAGTTGGCGCTTGGCAGCCCGGGGTCCGCGGGTTCGGATCCCGGGTGCCTGCTCATGCACTGCTTGTCAGCCACGCTGTGGCAGCGTCCCATATAAAGTAGAGGAAGATGGGCACGGATGTTAGCCCAGGGCCGGTCTTCCTCACCAAACAAAAAAAAAAACATACACACAAAAAATGTTCTCCTAACCAGCCTCTACTCAAAGGACGCACCAGATTGTCCCCATTCCCTTCATGAAACATGCTGCAGGATGGATGTACATAGCACACTGAGTACTCCTGGACAGATCAACTGTGCATTTCCATTTTCAAGTGGGGCATCATGTGCTTAGGGGTCAGCTGGGTCTGTGTCCAGACTTGTTTATGTCAGCTGTACACATCACTATGGTCTCCTAAAATGTGACACAGACTGACGAAATAGGAGCGTGAGCAGAAAGAGAAGTTGTTTCTAAGAAAACTAAGATGAATACTTGGAAAGCTTCTATAAAAGCAGGTTGTTTAACGAAACTGCTGACAAAATAGGTGTGGGCAAGTGTAAAAAAAATAGGGCGAGACAAGTGTAAAAAACTGCAATGTCATAAAATTATAGTATCCTGCACTCAGATTGCTTTGCAAATATCCTTGCTCCACTTTGAAGAAACAAATACTAGATACACACAGACACACACACACAATGATATCATTATATATCAACATACTTATGAAACCGAGTTGGTTAAGAGAGCATCTAGTCTAGTATGCAGGCTAGGGTGATGAATAAAATACAAATTCGTGGAAAAGCATTAGCGAACTCAGAGTAGCTTTTTATCATCAAACTTTAGAGTCTAACTGATTGGGTTATAATTCAAGCTTCACCAATTAAAAGCTGTGTGACCCTGGGGAAAGTTACTCAGCTTCCCTGAGTCATCTCTCTTGTATTCCTAAAAGAGGGCTAAGGACGATATCCACGTGTGAAGCGACTTAGCCCCGAGCCTCAGCCCCAGTAATTATCAGTGTTAATTATCATTGCTTTTGTTCCAACTACTACTACCTCGTGGACACTGAAAGTACAACCACCATTAGGTGGGGGCAGGGACGTGCAGTGTTTTGCTGTTTAAAATGAGTCCTCAAATTAAAAACGACTGGGAACCACTCTACTGTAAAGAACTGACCAGTAAAACGACAGTGACCTGAAGCTGCAGAGGCCGAGCACCAAGCAAGGAGGGACGGAGCCTGAGTCTACCAGCAGACGAGTCCAGGGCCTGATGCCGATTATCAGTACTTTGAGGCCACCAAAATCTTTACTTTTTCCCCTGTTTAAGAAAACGAAGACGACAAAATAATTTAAGTCCGAATGAATTTGCTTACTGAAAATACATTCTGGGGGTTTTTTTTAATAGGGTATTGGATCAGTATTTTAGAAAACAACAATCCATCCGAGACCTCCCAAGACACCATGCTTTTAGCATGAGCTGGAAAAACGAAGCACCGATTTCATCCTCCAGCTTTTGGGTGAGCAAACAGGATTCAGGTCCCTAGAACACGATAAAACCACACCCAAAAGGCACGCGGCCTTAAATGTGGCAATGTGAACAACATTCTCTTGGCTGAAGCACAGCATTTCATGAGTTTACAGCAGCCTCTAGATAAAACAATTGAAGGCCCAGCTTAACAGCTTAATCAGGTAATTGCTGAACCAAAATAGAATTTGCAGGAAACAAGGGCTCGTTGGAAACACAACAAAGCAATATAGTTAGGGAGCTGTACTCAGGAAAGAAAACCGAGGATTTCTTTATCCAATAGTTTGGTAGAAGGATTCAAGACTTTTCTTTACAATGAAATATTTACTCTGAGCACATCTCCCCAGGGTTCCTATCCCACTGCAATCCAGCTGTTTGGCAGCTGTCAATCAAAACATTGCAATAAGAACTGTTGTCCAGACCACACCTGTGTACAGTCATAAGGAACAGGGTCAGGAAGCTTCTGAGGTTCCTCAATATTCGTTGAGGACTACAAGCCCGCAGGTAGAGCAGGGCATTTTTGTGGCCTCTCCTGAATGTTTTGATGCTAGGAGTCATTGGTGTGCAACTTCCACTCAGCTGTACATTGCTACACAAAGACCAGGGTGTCTCTGATGAGCACATCAAATTGTAGTGAAACGCATCATTTTATTTGTTACTGGCAGAAATCATTATTAAGGAATCCTGAGATAAAATCTTTTGTAAAGTAGGGTAATTCTGAAATAAAAATACACCGCAAATAGCACACACCTCACTGCTCTTCTCTATTGTGAGGCACCGTATGTGGGAGCCTGCTGTGTTCCCCGTCGGAACAATTGAGATTACAACCCTGGGCGGTGGGCCAGCCTGGACCCCTGCATGTCAGGAACTGACCCCGACTTCCTACTCCTGTCAGCTGTGAGGGAGGCTGCTTTCACCCCGAGGGCCACGACATTCTTGCCGGCTCAGACCCCAACCTCCCCTCCAGACTAGCTCCTTCCCAATCACCTGACTTGGTCCTGCTCCCTCATCCTTCCCCTGTGCTGAGGTCTCCACACACTCCGGAGCCAGGCAGACAAGTACCAGATACCTGTGCTTAAGCTTTCTCGCCCCCCATCACACACATCGCCCTCCTAAGTACCTGCGAGTGTGTCTCCTGGTGAGACTGAGCTCCTTGACGACAGGGCAGGATCTCCCTGTGCCCCTGACCTCAACAGGTAGTGGGCACGGAGCAGATGCTCAATCAGTGTTGAATTTAATTTATGCAAATATCTTTTGATAAAAATAGTTACCTAAAACCCCCCCAAATATGCCCCTGTTCTACATGTAATTGATACTGAAGAGAAAGTGTCCTTGTCAGATGCCCAGTCAGCACAGAGGACAGACCACAAGGCCTCTTCCTCCATCCACGATGGACCAAGATCCCACACTTGTCCAGAGGCAACAGCAGAGAGGAGGGGTGAAGTCAGCAAGCTGCACCACGTCGACGCAACGCAGAGGCATTCGAGGCAGCCCCGCAATTTCTTAAATGCCTCGGAGCCTGTCTTCTAGGATTCCACCCGGTTAACCCCTACAATACACAAAACATAGGCAAGTCTTTCCAGTTTTTGCCTCTAAAAGATGCCCTCATCTCTCCCCACTTCCCGCCCTCCCAGGTCACCATCTTTTTAGCCTTGATTCTGCAACAGCCTCTCTACTCAACTCCCAAGACTCACTCCAAGCACCCCCGCCCCCAGCAGCCAGAACAACCTGCTGACGGGTAACTTATCCACCTTTGCTTCTAATCTTCTGTGGCCTCCTCCTGCTATTAAAACAAGAGTCTTGGAGCCCCCACCCATTGGTGCTGCCTCGCCCTGCAACCCCAGCAACCTACCACTCTCGGAACTCTGGCTCTCTGTCTGGAACAAGCACTCTCAGGGCCTTTGCACTTGCTGGTTCCTCTAGTGGCACACTCTTTTCCCGAACTTCTTCCATGCCTGATTCCTCATCATCCACCAGCTTTCAGCTAAGGCCTCAACAGGTTTCTCTTCAACTCGCCTCCATCATCCTAAGCATTCTCCCCTCTCTGTAATTATGTATCTGTGTACTGACTTGTTCATCTCCCTGCCTAAAATGGAAGCTCCATAAGAGCACGGACTTTGTCTTGTTCTACACTTTAATACCAGAGCCTGACACGGAACCTGGTACCTAGTGAGAGCTCAGAAGATATCTGTTGAATAAATAAATGAATAATAAAGGAATGAATATCTCCTGGGAGAATCAATACTTTCAGACCCCCAAAATCCGATCTCAAATGGGCCCAGCTTTGTTGAAAGACAAAAGTAACATCTTCCCTTTGGTGAAATAAACCCTGTGTTGTGCCCACACCAGGACTTCCCTTCATTCACACTATCTTCTCTTCTTTATCCATAGCAGTCTCATTACTGACCACCCTTCTCTCTGGAAATGACCCAGACCTCCTTGGCTCAGAAAACCGGAACTCCGCTGGCCATAAGTCCCGTCCTTCGGAGGAACAAAAACAGGAAGGGAGCAGAGGCCTTCAGGGACTTGACATGGTCCCAGGAGTCTAGGTGAAGCCCTGATGCCTGGCCAGCCTAAGACCCAAGACAGGGAGGAAACAGCAGGTGGGCCAGGGGTTAGTAGAAGGACACGGAGTTTGCGAAGAGAGACAGCTCCACTCCACAGTCTGAAATCAGACAAATGCCTGGCTTCAAATCCTGACTCCAACATCTACATTTCTGAATGCCACACAGATGCTATTTAATCTCTCTGAGCCTCAGTTTCCACAGCTGTCAAAACAGATTTCACAATTTCTACTTTAAGGGGATTGCTGGGCATTTTGCCCCCAGATGTTATATCTGGCTGCATCCACTCACCCTTCAATCCCTGAGGATAAGCCTACTATTTGTACGGGAAAAATACAAACAGATATCAATCACACTCAGTAACTCTCCCCCAAAAAATCTGGGTTTCCCAGACTGTTGAGGCTGAGCCATACAAGGCGATTCACATTTACTTAACTCTGTTAAATAAGAAGACCAAGCCGACTCCTGAATTTAGCATATGCATGTAAACAGCAGCTATTCAATACACATTTTTCTTTCTTTTTTCTTTTTTTTGAGGAAGACTAGCCCTGAGCTAATGTCCATTGTCAATCCTCCTTTTTTTGCTGAGGAAGACTGGCCCTGGGCTAACATCCGTGCCCATCTTCCTCTACTTTATATGGGACACTGCCACAACATGGCTTGACAAGTGGTGCGTCGGTCCGCGCCCCAGATCCGAACCCACGAACCTATACACATGGCCTATACACATTTTTCAATGAATGAATCAAACGACAAGATGGATTGTGTCTATATTGATTCTACTAATCAAGCCTGATAAACTAAAGTCTCTTTTTTCACAATCAGTGTATGATGCCAGGCACTAATTCACTTCGTGCTTTGATCCTGCAGACAGACATGTGGCAAGAAAACAAACTTAGGCCATTATAAGGCTCAAGACTTTGACACTCTCGTTCCCTTCTGATGGAGGCCATGGGGAGAACCAGCAGGTGGGATGGTAACCCTCCTCATTTCTTTTGGAGATTATCCGTCAGCTCCCTCATGGCTTATGCTTTCAGAAACCAAAGGGACTTTTCAAAATAGAACAACTTCTCAGCAAAAAATAAAAAATTAAAATTAAACAATCTTCATTCCATAAGTGGGCTGTCACCAAATTTTGCAAGGATATTTAGCAGAAGCATTCTTCTTTTAGTCTTGCTCCATAAATACTGAACAAGGAAAAACATTGCCTAAGCCTGAGATGCGGCAAAGGAATCTGATGAAACCCATCAGTTCTGTGCCACTGCATGATGCCCCTGGAGGCCCCTGCTGACTGTATGATTATCTAACTTTCCGCTGTCCTACCTCAGGTTTCACGTGCAAAACACGGTTTCTTGTAGCTCATATATGCTCGTCCACCAATGCAGCAGCATCTCAAGGCAAGAAGGGACTCTAACCCCTTTGAGTCCTATATAGGCACCCTTTAGTCTAAGAAAACACACCTACTAAAGCAAAACCACAGAAAGGAAAATGAAGAACCAGTTATTCTCTTTGAAAAAGAAGTGCCCAAGGGATTCTTTTTGTTCATTAGCTTCATTTAACAGATAGAAAAACTGAGACTTGGAAAGGTTAAGGAATTTCACCAATTGAACACAAAAGAGGTGGAACCAAAAGTTTTTTTAAGATGCCTTTACCATGGATCTAATTTAAGAAAATGCGACCAGAACATAATACGGCAAGTCCCCTTGATTAGGCAGACCAAGGGATGCCTCAACAAGAGGCAGGAGAAAGGTGACGTGCTTACAAAACAGCACGCTTGCAAAGAGTAGGGGTCTGAAGTCAGAAGGTCTGGGTCCTGCTCCTGGCTGAGTCACTAATGAGCTGTGGGACAGAGGCAAATCATTGAACTTCTTTGGTTTTAGTTTCCTCACCCAGAGATGGAGAATCATTAATAAAAGCAAGCATTACCTACTTTCCAGTTACTGGGGAAATCAAACGAATGTGAAAGCTGCTGGAAAACAGGAAGGCATATCCAGAAGTCAGGTACCTCTTGTATTATATGCACACAAGTATGAAAATAAGAGCGACCCAGAAAATTACCTGCATCCATTCTTGCTCAAACTAAATCTACTTCCTCTTACCAATAAAGGGATCAATTGGAATCCAAGAGATTTTTGTGAATCAGGATGAACACACAGCTCTTGGAGAATGTGCACTGCTGTTCTGAGGACACACGATCCACTGTGTCACAGCCAGCCGTCTTCTGGTGCCCTAGGACAGTCACACAGGCAAATGGACCCACTCCAGCTCTGCAGGGGATCAGGCCCTAAGCCTATTACTTTGTGTTTACCAGACACTAACAAGGTGCTAGCAGTGCCCAGAACCCTGAACACATTGTGAACAGGCAAAAGGAACCACCAACCCACAGGACAACATACGTAGCAAAGTGTGAGAAATGGGACAGACACAGGTCACCTTCCTGGTTACTTCCAGGCATTCCCTTCTACACCGTACTGGGTAGGGTTTGGGTAAGCTCTTTCAGAACTCTTGCCTGAGGAAAGCAGTTAAATGTCTTCAACAAATCGTTATCTCTCTAGGAAATCCAAAGAAGAAACACCAGGAGCAATCCTAGCTCCACATTGGGCAAGAGATGCTAGTGCTCTTCCTCAGTGTGCCCCTGGCTGGTCTGTGCCACAGAGTGGAGCCCACTCCGAGGCTGGCTGTCTCTCACTCACACTCCTATTTTCTGCCCTTCACATTCATCTGTTCTAAAAGCTGAATAAGCCCCTCAAGCTCTGGCCAGAAAGAACATTATATGATCAAATAACTACAAGGATGATCAGAACAATCAAAGAAAACATAATACCTGGAAAGCTCTGCATGGATTCACCGACCTTGTCAGAAAAGCCAGCACAGGGGATGGTGCTTACAGAGCAACCCACAGGGATAGCTGATTGCCCGAAACATAGCACAATGGAGCTCAAACTTTAGTGTGCATCAGAACCATCCAGAAGGCGTGTGAAAATACAGAAACCCAGAGCTTCTGAGTCAGTCACTGATACTATCCAGAGACCACACCTGAAAATCACTATTGGAGTAAATGGGCAAAGGCTGCCCAGTCTGTCATTCCCACTGGGGCAACTTCAGATCCTGATTCATCCCCCATCACCCTTCAAATTGAGCCTTAAAGAAAACTCATGATAGGAATTAAACAGTCATCCCTCCCCTCCCCTTTCCCACACATACACCCATGCTGCTGTGGATGAAGAGAACAACTATCAAGCCATTCCTGATAAATATCTCCCAGAGCTGAGTCCAGTTCTCACCTGCTACAAGATTTCGCAAAAGGAGTGAGTTACGGTGCAAAACAGAGGACAGGGCAGTGCAGGAAGAGTGCTCAGGGGCTCCCCTGGTCCAATTTGCTGACCTGCTACACAGTCCCTCAATCCTCAGTGACAAGAGCGTGCCACTGGGATGGTGCCAGGGAAACGTTGTGACCTGGTTTTCTCCTCACTCATTTATCCTGGTGCTCTGCCACAATGCACAGCGATTTCCCGCTGAGAACTCACTTCATGTCACCAAACTGCTGCTCCGCCAGCCTCACCAGGAACCCAGTGCAAAAGAGGGCAGTGAGTGGCCACAAACATACTGGACCTCTGGCAAGTGGCAGAGCAAAGTCCCTCGAGACCAGAATCAGAGGATTTCTGACCTGGAAGGGACCTTTAAAAATATCTTTCCTTCCCAAAGCTGATTACATTATACAATACACTATTTTACTAACAGCAAGCATTACTGCTACAATAGTATTGTTTTGTTTTATGGGGGGTAAAGGGAAGTTCCTACAGAGAGCAATGTTGTGAATAATGTAAACACTGTGTGATAAGAGCCCATCCTACAAGTTTCTTCTCTTGTGATTCAAATGGGAAAATCTGGCCAATATTCACCACACGTCAGCTTGACCTCTCCTAGCTATGAAACAGGAGAGGTTACCTACATTTGGGGCTGCAATTGTGGGCCTGAAAACCAACTTCAGGCTAAATAAGGGAAAAAAATGAAGAGTGATTCATTCACAGCATTTTGGTAAATATATACAGTGCATGTGTTTGCAAATACTTGGTCTTTAAGATGATTTTGCGCACACAAATATTGCGCACACAAATAGGCATATTTGGTGAAACAAATGTAACTTTTCCTCCCATTAAAAAAAATCCAACTAGCTCTTTCTCACATGCACAACTGTGCAACAGTTCCCAGGCTCTGAGTGCCTGATCTGGTGTAATCCATGAAGTCTGTGAGTCCAACAACATTCTCCAAAGCAGTAACACCAACACAGTCTCCACTTACCCCCAAATTATGAATTGATCTCAGATATACCACATTCAAGATACTGGCCACAAGCCCAGACAGCTGTATTCAGAAAATTCTGGATCTCAGCCGCAGGTGACAATATTGGCTGGGGCCTCAAGAACACTGATTACTCTTGCCCTCTCCCTATCCCCCAAAAAGTGCATTCATTTGCACGCACAGATGAGGCCATGCAAGAGCTGCCTTCCCACCCAACACCCTTGGTGGTTCCTGTCCTCACCTGTTTTCCAGGAGCGTCATGCACACCACCTCTCGCACCCCGGGGTTGTTAGCCTTCTCCACCGAACAGCCCTGCAAGTTCCAGGTGGCCAGCCTCAGCACAGGGCGCCCATCCCTTGTGCCTCCAAAGGCCTCCACCGAAGGCCGAGTGGAGATAATCTGCGTGGGACCCCCTGGCGGCAGGTCCAGGTCCTCACTCTGCAGGCTCAGTGAGGTGGGGCTGGGGTGAGGCTTGGCGGTGAAGGTCAGGCCCCCGTTGGTGTGGGTGGACGGGGGCCTGGACCTCTCGGCAAACACCTGGTGCCGTATCCTGTCCAGGAAGGCGGCATTGATACCACCCATCCTCACCAGGTCCTCGACACTGCGGAAGGGCCCGTGCTCGCGGCGGTAGTCCACGATGCTGACGGCCATCTTCTCCGTGAGGCCTCGCACACTCATGAGCTGTGCCGGAGTGGCTGTGTTGATGTTGACACGAGGGGTGAGGGGCACAGCGGTGGCCAGGTGGTGAGGCTGCTGCTCGGCCAGCAGGTCCCGCCGCAGGGAGCTGGGAGAGTGCTGCGCCGAGCTGCCCTTGCTGCTTACACAGATCTCGAACTTGACCTGTTCCAGCTTGGTGGCGCCTACGCCGCTGACCAATGCCAGGTCCTCCACCTTCTTGAAGCCACCGATGTACTCGCGGTACTCCACGATGCTGCGTGCCACCGCACGCGTCACCCCAGGCAGGGTCATCAGCTCCTCCTCCGTGGCCGTGTTGATGTTGAGCCGCTCCTGATTCACCAGGATGTTGCTGAAGTTGCAGGCCGCGCTGAACTTGCGGCTATGGGACAGGTCCGAGGGGTCCCGAGGGATGGAGCGGTGGCAGCCCAGGGTGCTCCCCATGGCAGGTCAGGATCAGGGGCCCAGGAAGGCCTCACCAACGCAGAACAACTCTCTGGTTAGGGAGGAAGCCCGGTAGACCTTACAGGCACAGAAGAGGGAAAGGTGCAGGATTCAGGGGACGAAACGATTACCACAGACAAACACTGTCTCCATGCCCAGAGTATCCAAAAGTACCTTTCACTTGGTCACCTGGAAAACAATAAACACACAAATCGATTGAATCAATTCATCAGTTTGCATCAGCACTCCCTACCTAGAGCTGCAGTTCTTAACCAGGAGTCCTGCGCTGGCAGCTGTCCGTGAATCCCTGAGCAGGCACACACAATGAGGCTGGCCCATGTGGACTGTCCTCTGGAGAGGTCCGGTTTTTATCACATTGAGGTCCAAAAAGGCTATGATCTGCTTCTCTTGGAAAGAGACCTATCCCCATCAGCCCACACCTCTCAACTCTCGCAGCGCTAGGGCCACCTCCCCACTTTGGTCGCCCCCACTTGGGCTCGGGCAGAACGGAGGGCGCATCCCCCGCGCCCGACACTCAACGCCACCTGCAACTTGGGAATTCCGTCCTCACTAGTGCGGGCACGGAGAAGGGATTTATCGACCCCCAGTAGACCCGCCCCTGGGCCCTGCGCCCCACCTCTCGGCGACTCCGCCGGGGTGTCCTTCTTCCACCTGCGGCTCCAAAGCCTGAGCCCAGCCCGGGACAGTGCGGGCCCTCTGCCTCCAACCCTGGTGCCCGCGCGAGTGCGGGTCTGGGGCCGGGCCGCGGAATCCCGCCCACGCCGCCTGGGGCCGCGCGTCCCGGCTCTTCCTGCGGGAGAAACTCTCCGAGTCGCTTTCCCGGAGCCGACAGAAGCTACAGGGCTGCGCGAAAGCGGCAGCGGCGGCGAGATCCGGCCGTCGCGGCTACACCAAGTCTTGCGGCTGCACCAAGTCTTGCGGCTGCACCAGGACTAGCCGCGTCGCTGCAGTTGCGTTGCTCCAGGCAAAATGTCCTGCGCCCGACTCAGACGCGAGATCCGCCAGAACCGCGTCCAGTACCCAGCACCAGCGCCACGGCTCCCACTCGCCATCCGTGTCAAAGCCAAAGTCCCGGCCGCGCTGCCCGCGCCTCCGCCGGCACCACGGCCACGCCTCCTCCCGCGCGGCAACTCCTCCCCAGTAGTCCCGAGGGCACGTGGGGGCGGGGCCCGAGCTCGAGGCCGGGACCCGGAGAGCGGAACCCCAGAGCGCGGAACCCCAGAGCGCGGGGCGGGGCCCTGGCGTGCGAGGGGCGGGGCCACGGAGCGCGGGGGCGGGGCCCGGAAGCGAGGGGATGGAGTGCGGGGCCCGGGAATGTGAGAGGCGAGGCCGTGCTGCGTGGGGGCGGGCCCGAGCTCGTGGGCGTGGAGGTGGAATCCGGGAGCGCCGAGGCGGGGCTATAGCGGGAGGGGGCGTGCCCTGCGAGCGCGGAGGAGGGATTTAGGGACTGAAGGGACGGGGCTGACGCCACGGCGGTAGCGGCAGGTTACAGGGAGGTTGTATCCGCGTCTGCAGCTCCTGAACCCAGGTTGCTACTCAGGGTCGAGGGCTGGTTGTGTGGAATGGAGGCTGTTTAGTCTCGCCGGAGGGGAAATCTGCCCGGCTGCTTTTCGGCGAGCAGAGCCCCACAGAGAAGAGGGCTGTGCAGGAGCTCGGACGCTACTTGGCCAGCAGCCCGAGTTTAGTCCGGCTTTGGGTCGTGGGGACAGGGCCAGGGCACTCCTTGTTGGGGAGGCACCCCTGCGGGTCAGGGGCCTCGCTCAGTTCTGCCATCAAATCTGAGAACGTTCGAGAGGGGACTGAATAGGATCTTTTTAACTTCTGCTCCCCACTTTCGGCCTTCTCTTTTTCTTCCGCTGGAGTGTTACCTTTGCACTGCTCACAGAGAGATGTCCTCCAACAACGCTAGTAACTCATTGTGCTGCTAGGAGAGGGCAGGCATCACCAATCATTTAGAGGTGTGTTCACATAGGTCGCTTATAGGGTTGCTCATTTGCACATTTAGCACTCTGAGTAAACATGGGTATGTTTCTGTAAGTATTAAATCTAGTCATTAAGAAGGAAATGCCAGTTGGAAATGGAGGCTGCTTCCCAAACTTCAGAACAGTTTTTGGATCATACCACTAAGTGACAATTTAGTTAAAGATTAAAGGCCTGCTGCATTACAGTGGATACACAGAGCTAGAGTATTCGATTAAACAAACCATGTGGTGATACCGTTGAATACTTTGACCCTGAGCATTTAGTGTCCTCTGAAGTTTCATCCCCAACCAGTGTGACCAATGCTTCTGCTTTAAATTCCCGGGGACTGGGTCACAAAAACAGTAACTGTCAGGGAATGCAGAAGTTACTTCAGGTGTGAAATAAGAGGCAGCCAAGGCTTGGCAAAATGCTGTTGCCTTTCTGGGCACATTCCCCTGCTGTGTACACTAGTCAGGGCTCTTCATTGCAAGTGACAAAAATCCAAGTCAAACTGGCTTAGACAAAAAAGGGGGATTTCCGGGTTCTTGTGCAAAAAAGTTAAGGAGTAGACTTACGTCAAGCATGGCTGCATCCAGCTCAAATGATGTCATCAGGACATGTTCTGACCCCCTCCACCTATCCCCTCCATTTGCCCTCCTTCTGCCCACTAGGTTACATTATACCACTCCTTTCCTCCTGTAAACTGGTTGTGGTAAGGAAAAAAAAATTATTCAAGAAAAGCAGGAAAAACCCGTTTAGAGGAGGAGAAAGTCTTTGTTGAACAGAATGCCTCGATGGGCCTTTGTGGCTGTGGATGGACAGCCTGGAGGCATGGTGTGGTGGATTGAAGCACAGACACTGCATATTTTATTATGCAAACCAGGACACTTTGGAGGGCAAGAGGGACACTATTAACTTCACTGGCACAACAGGCATAATCTGATTTTATTCCCTGTAAACCTAAGCATATATTCCCCCTTGGTAGAAATGAAACCAAGACGTAGCTCAACCACCGTGCATTCGAAGAAACAAAACCACAACGATGACTAAATTTAAAATGACTGACCATACCAAATGTTAGTGAGGATGTGGAGCAACTGAAATTCTCATACATGGCTGGTGGGAGTGTAAGGCGGTACAACGACTTTGGAAATCAGTTTGGCAGTTTCTTAAGAAGTTAAACATACATCTACCATTTGACCTAATCATCCCATTCCTAAGCATTTACTAAAGGAAACTGAAAGCATGGATCCAAAGACTTGTACATGAATTCATAGGAGCTTTATTTGTTATAGCCAAAAGCCAGGAACAACCCAAATCCACCAGTAGAGAATGGATATACAAATTCTGGTATATCCATAGAATAGAATACTACTCAACAATAAAGACAAGCTCTTAAGACACACAATATTGAAGAATCTCAAAATCATTATACTGAATGAAAGAAGCCCGGCAAAAAAAAAAAGAGAACATATTGTATGATTCCATTTCTACAAAACTCTAGAAAATACAAGCTAATCTGTACAGAGAGAAAGCAAATCAGCAGTTGCTTGGAGATGAGATGGAGGAAGGAATGGATTAAAAAGGCCACAAGGAAACTTTCGGGGTGATGGAAATGTTTGAGAGGTCATGGCTTCATGGGTGTATGTATGTCAAAACTTTAAATATGTGTAGTTTATTATACCTAAATAAAGTTGGCAAAAATCTTCAAAAAATGAAAAGGAATGCTCTTTAAACTTAAAAAGAAAAAAAGACAGGACTATTTTGGGGAGGAGGGGTAAGTGATCCAGGCTGGAGAAGAGGAAGTTGAAGGGGAGCAAAGGGGCCCAAGAAGTTGAGTCTGGAGCTAACAGAAGAGAAGACCAGTGAACATTCCCCAGTTAAGGTGGGGGCCCCAGGAGAGGGGCTACCAAGAGAGAATACATTGTCATTGTTTTGGGCTTATAAATACTGAAGTGGTTGTGACCCTCAGACCTTGTTTACCCAGCAAGAAAAGCCAATGCCACAGCTTCAAATGTAGCCGTCTTTACAATTCATTGACATTTGTCCCATTCTTAGGAAGGTCTGATCAGGCTTCAATTTCCCTCAAGGAAAGTGGTTTTGGTTTGTTGTGTATTGGTTTGGTATAATTTCAAATCCACTTGTTTATGACTTAAGTAAAGTTGTTTTAATTCACTTGTTTATGACAAAGACAAAAAAAAGTTGTTTTAAGAATGAAGTAAGTTGTGTCAGGATGTCATCTTCTCATCTGTTGTCATTGATAAGCACTTGGTAGCTCAGCTGATGACAGGTACTGCTGGGGGCAGATCAGTAAGAAGGTGTGGAGAAGCGACTATGGGGAGGGTGCACATTTAGACTGTAAATACCCAGAGTCTATGAAGAATATTTGAGAGTTTCAGTCTGAGCAAGGTGCCACTTTGCTGACCTGAATTAACTCTCTAAAGACCTTCTGCATTCACTCCTACAGTGGGAAGGGCATCAGCCTGCCCACCAACACTGGCGCCATTGTTCCCTAGCAACAGGGACTTTTCACTTTCGTTTTGTGCTGGCAGCTGGATGTCAGCTCCCGGTTGGTCAAGCTGTATCTCCCAAGTGCCTACTCGTATAAAAAGGTACACCTTGATTAAATTTGGACTTTATCCCTTTTACCTCCCCTTGCCTGGAGCAATAGTGTGATTAATCTACCTTTGGTTTGGAGTATGTTATAGTATTTCTTTATTGGCTTATTAAGAGACCTTGTCCTGTACACTACTGGCTTGTGAAACTATTATAAATCCTAGCGTGAACCTGTGTTAAATGAACTATTGGCAAAGATAGTCTCAGTCTCTGAGCATGATTTTACCCCCTGAAATGAAACAAAGTTTTTTTTTCAGTTGGGTCACAAGAGAATTTTCAGGGCCCTCCTCTTGTAAGGTGGTTGATGAGAGTCTCGTGACAGCTGTAGCAATAAAGCAGGGTTTTTTTAAAACTGTTGTATTTAGACACAATAAATTAGCACATACATATTTTTTATTGTTTCCTTCTACAGAGCCATTTCCCCTCCCCCATAAATATGGATGACAAGATGGAGAAGAGCAGGGAAGAGGAGAAGTGTCCCAGGTGGGATGGAGAGGCTGGCCTGCAGCTAGGGCCAAGGGTCTCTCCTCTGTCTCCCAGTGGCCCCCTGGTGGTCCTTTAAGCTCAGCAGTTGTCTTGGAGACTGTTTTCGAAAGCCATGGAGGTGCCGGATAGCCTCTTATCTGAACCCCATGAGCGAAGGCTGGGCAGGTTGTATACCTCCATCCTCCACTGCACAAAATCCTCTTCCAGGCGGGCCTTGCACTCACAGCAACATGCACTTCTTACTCAGTTCCTGCCTGCAACTGTTTGTGTCCAGCACCTGGCTGATCTCCCACACCATTTCATTGGGCTCTATGGAGTTCATGATCTTCATGCTCCATGTAAAGTGCATGGAGCGCACTTGATCTCCTGACATGCTTTCTTGTTTCTATCACTGCCTTGGCTACCTAAGGTCTCCTCTTCCCCACTTTCTGGCTGACCTGAAACACAGGTGCAGGTGAAGATAAAGGTGAGTGGCCCCTGCTGTCCCTGGCTACTCCCAGTGGGAGAGACTGGGGTCACACCATCAGGCAAATTCTCGTGGTCAGGCTCCTGTCTAAGCTGCCCCATGTGGAGGGAATTTCCTTTGGAGGATACACCCTGGGGAATTTGGTTTCAGCTGGGGATCCACCACTGCTGCTGCTGTGTGGGTGCAGGGGAAGGCCATAGGGACACTGGGAAGCTGTGCTGGGATGGTCTTCCTGTCCAGGCCAGGTAGGAAACTGGCAGGCACTTTGGCTATACTGGTGGCCTTCCATCCTAACTCCCAGTCTTCCTCAGGCTACTGATTTTCTGTGCTTTTGCTCTGACTTTGTTCTCAAAGTAGGAATTAAAGGTAGTAATGGTGGGCTCACTGAAACTCTGCTACTTTGGGTTGGCAGAGACCCTATGTTCTACTTTGCAGGATGGGTAAGGAGGCAGTTGTTGGTGGGATCAGCTCAAGGAGGGGGCTTCAGAGTATGGTCTAGCCCTCCAGCTCAAATCTCTTGTAGGCCAGGAGCACATAGGTGACCATCACTTCATCATACTTCTGGCTCATCTACAAGTCCTGGATCCTTTCCCATGTGTAGCCCATGGACACCATCAACTTCATCTGTGTAGGATCCTTGTAATCAGGGAGTGGTTCTATGTAAGGCATTAGATCCCCCCCGTGGCCCATGTTCATCCATGGATCCTCCATGATTTCCTCTAAAGGGCCTCCTTTGATGGAACTGAGAATGAGGAATTTCTTGTGTAGGTTTTCACACTCCATGGACATATAGAAGGGAATATTGCATACTCTGCTCAGTACTATTGACCTAAAACAAATAAATAGCCAGTTATTTTACCAGCAGAATGGGTTCATTTGGGAACGGCAAAAAATTGCAATTCAGGACATGTGGCCTATAGTGAACCACACCAAAGTCCCGAGAAACAAAGGAGAGAAAGTTGGGAGGGCCTGTTGTAAATGAAGAGTCCATTGGAGGAGACTGGGAGTTTGAAGTATAGTGAATTTTCATTGGCTGAGTTATGGCAGTTTTTCCTCGGCTGAGCTGTTGCTGGGCAAGGAGGAATTTCTTCCTTCCTTCTGCTGGGGTAGTATCACTTCCTCTTGGAGATGCAAGGTATTTCTCCTCCTGTTGGGGTCTGCAGTATATGTTGAGTGGCAAGTGTGTGAAAGTTCTCTCTTCTGGCCTCCCAACTCCATTTTAAATGAGATTTCTGTTTATTAATTTTCACATTTTTCCCTTTTGATCAAGGTCTTTCTCTGAAAGCATTGCTAATCAAGAGTCAGGTTTTCCTGGATTTACTGGTCTTTTGTCCCTTGATGCCAGGAAGGAATTTCCTGAGTGTTGTGTCCCACATTAGAGGGAAAGTGAACAAACTGGAAACCTACTGAGGTCACATTTGAGTAACAAAGAGGGGTAGGAGGGAGATCTCTCAGGCATTTCCCATCTAAGTCTATATCCTTCTAATAGGCCTGGTCTGGACATCTTGGGAAAGCTCATCAGATGTCATCTGCTTCAATTCCAGGAAATCTTTACAGTCAGGTTACCAGATGGTGTGCAGGTACAGTCAGGATTTGGTGCTTTCTTTAGATGTGTCACGTGAATCGAAGAGTCTATTCCCTGGAGTTTGGTGGCACAAAAGTTAGTTAGCAGTGCCTGATAGGGTCCTTTCCAGAGAGATTGAAAGGAGTCTTTCTGGAGGTCTCTGCTCCAATAGATAAAATCTCCAGGTTGTAGGGTGTGGTGCTTAAAGTCTTCATCGTCCTGGACCACAAGGAGGATTTCTCTGCCAGAACATGGTTGTTTTTGATAGAAGCAATTAATCCTTTACAATATTGAAGTATATCTCTTTTTGTCAGCTGTGGATCAAAAAAGGCAGGGACCAGGTACGTTGGGTATCCTGTGACTATCTCAAAGGGTGAGAGTTCATAAGTTCCCAAGGGGGTGGATCTGAGATTTAGAAGGACCAATGGCAATATTTTTGGCCAATGTATTTGGAGCATCTCTACAAATTTTGCCAATTGAGTCTTGATAATGCCATTAGTGCATTCAACTGCACCAGAGGATTGAGGGTGGTAAGTGCAGTGAAGTGTAAAACTGGCCAAAGAGCACAGACTTGTTGGAGCACCTGACCAGTAAAATGGGTTCCTTGAGCACTATGAAGTTTGAGAGGGGTTCCCTAGGTACAAATAATCTTTTCCAAAAGGACTTTAGCCACAGAAGCAACAGCACGCTGTCTACAAGGGAAGCTTCAGTCCAGTAAGAACATATACAGACCAAGACTAAAACAAGTTTATATCCACAAGGTGGGACCAACTGTATGAAATTCATTTGCCAAACCTCAAATGGCCTGTTAGGCAATTTAAAATGTCTGGGAGGGGTGTGAACAGGCTTCCCTGGATTGTATTTTGGACAAGTGGGGCATATGAGGTAGGCACTTTTTGTGGCCTTATTAATATTTCCCGACCAATATTGGTTCATGAATACTATCATTTTGTTGGTAGACCAATGGTTTAACACATATACAGTGGTTCAGGAGTGAAAATTTTAGAGTCTCTGGTAGGAGTGGGTTGTTATTTGGCCCAAACCAGAGCTTTCTCTTTTTATCAAACCAACAATTTTTGAATTTCCAATCTTGCTTTTCCTTTTCTGAGGCCAGTTATTGGGCTTCTCTAGCCAAATTTTCTAAGTTATCACTTGGGGAAATATCCCTTTGGACTGTTACAGAGGCTTGCCTGCTGCTGGTTCCTTTAAAAGCAGCATTCCTTGCAGAAGTATCAGCAAGGCGATTCTCTTCAGCGTCCAGAGAGTCAAGTTTAGAATGCCCCAGGATCTTCACAATAGCTAAAGCAGCAGATAAAAGTATAGCATCTAATAATTCCTGAACACAAGGGCCATTTTTAATCTATTTCCACTGGAAATAAGGAAGCCATGTTACTTCCACAACATTCCAAAATCATGAGCCACTCTGAAAGCATATCTATTATCAGTATAAATCTTTGGAGTTTTGTCTTTGGCTAGGGTGCAGGCCTGTGTGAGTGCATATAATTTGGCTTGTTGGGCTGTAGTAGCCAAAGGAAAAGGTGCCACTTCAATTACATCAAAGGGTGTTGATACTTCATATACAGCACAGTATTTTCTGTTGTCACCCTTTAAATAAGAACCATCAGTGAACCATGAGAAGTTGGCATTACTCAAAGGAGTTTCCTGCAGATCATTACAAGGGGTCAGGAGGTGATCCACCAGTGTTAAGCAGTCATGAGGGACTTTGTCAATAACGGAGGGGAGAAGAGTAGCAGGGTTAAGGTTATTACAACTTGAAAGAGTTATGTGAGGAGCAGTTAGCAAAAGGATTTCATAGAAGGTGAGGTGGCTGACTGGAAAATGTTGAGTGTGATGAGGATTCAGGAGGGCTTGTGCTGCATGAGGTATAAAGATGGTTAGAGGGGACCCCACAACTATTTCCTTGGTGGGCTTAACCTAAAGGGCAGTTGCGGTAATGGCTCTAAGGCAAGGGGGATATCCCTGTGCCACAGGTCCAGTTGCTGGCTATAATACCCTACAGGTCGATGGAGGTACCTGTGTTTTTTGATGAGTACTCCAAGGGAATTCCCTTTCTTTTCATATACAAAAAGGAAAAAGGGAATCTGATAATTGGGATGCCCAAGGGCAGGTGGGTTCAACAAACTCTCCCTTAAGGCTTTAAAGGCTATGTCATCCTATTCTTCCCATAAAATTGCATCCCATAACATTAAAATGTTTTCTTTAGTATAACATACAGATGTTTCGCCATAAGAGAGAAATTTGGAATCCAATTTCAACAATAACCAGCTAGCCCAAGAAAACCTCACAATTGACTCTTAGTTTTGGGTTTGGGGAAACGTGGGACACCATGAAGCCTGTCTGGATCCAGGTGTAGCTCTTGTTCTGATATCAGATGCCCTAAATATTGAACCTAGGTTTGGACAAACTGCAATTTCTCCTTGGTAACCTTGCGTCCCTTTAAGGCTAATAGCTTTAGCAAGTGGATGCACTCTTCCCAGGAGGAGGCTTGGGAGGGAAAGCAAAGAAGCAAATGGTCCACATATTGCAACAAAGTAGAGCCCCTAGGGAACTTTATATCATCCAGATCAGTCTTCAGGATTTGTGAAAAATAAGGACTCAGGAAAACCCTAAGGCATTACTCTCCAAATGAATTCTTTTCCTTCCCATGTGAAGGCTTCATCAACTGGAATACTAAAGAATGCACTGCAGGGATCAATGACATAAAGAATTTGCTTCCAGTTAGGACAGATGTTAGTAGCATGAAAGGGTTAGGAACAACAGGGTGTCAAGGGATAATCATGTTGTTTATTGCTCAGAGTCCTGGAAAAACCTCCACCCTCAGCCCTTAGGTTTTCTCACAGATGAAATGGAGTATTAAAGGGACTAGTGCAAGGAGTAATGAGACCTTGAGCCTTGTAATCCTGTATTATGAGTTTTATACCTTGAAAGGCTTCTTTACTTATAGGGTATTGATTAATTCTGGGGAGAGGTTTTGAGGGATCTGTTTGAATCTTGATGGGAGGTGCACTGTGAATTTTGCCCATAAGGAAAGTGGTAGGTGATTCAACAGGGACAAATGATCAATGTCTCTAGAATGGGCTCTAGTACCATCAGAGACAAAGCAAACGAAAGATGCTGAAGTGTCATTTAATTGACTTGGTTGGCTATTTTGATTGTTATTGTCAAATTCTAGAATTAGTTCCCCTCTTTGGGAGAAAGAGATAGCAGCATGATACTTTTCTAAGAAGTCTTGACCTAATAAATGAATAGGGGTGGAGGAGCTAAGGAGAAAAGGGTGGGTGTCTCTCAAAGGGCACAATCAAATGGGAATAGGATCAGAGACAGAAACCTTCTGAGGGTTATTAGAGACCCCACTATTTTTTTTTTTTTTTTTTTTGTGGGGAAGACCAGCCCTGAGCTAACATCCATTGCCGATCCTCCCCTTTTTGCTGAGGAAGACTGGCCCTGGGCTAACATCCGTGCTCATCTTCCTCCACTTTATATGGGACGCCGCCACGGCATGGCTGACAGGCAGTTCGTCGGCGGGCGCCCGGGATCCGAACCCGCGAACCCCGGGCTGCCAAGCGCGGACTAAACCGCTGCGCCACCGGGCGGCCCCGAGACCCCACTATTTAAACTGTTTCAGTGCTCCGAGGCAGGGGCTGCTTTATGGTAGCAGGGTTGAGCTCCAAGAGTGTGGCTTCAGTGTCAGTAAGGACAGAGAGGGGCTTATTCCCTATCTGCAGAGTTTTTTCTCCAAGCTGATTAAGAGGGAGGATTGAGCAGAGCCCCTGTAGTTCCTCAGAGCCCTGCCATTGAGAATTTGGGGGACACTGGAAAGGCTGGTTAGAAGGCTGAAAGTGCCCAAAGTGCTTAAGCTGGTAATAATCTCTTTTCCAATGTCCTGGCTCTTTGCAATAATAGCAGAAACTAGGAGGTTTTTGGTTTTGTACAGGGACCTTCATTTGCCAGAGTTGAAGATTAAAAATTTGGATGATGTTTCTTTTTGGTGACTCATCTAGGATGTGAGCAACCTGATTAGCCAAATTAACTAAATCTAGAGTGGATATAGTTCCACCTATAGTCCTTTTAACTAAAAGAGAAAGGTCCCAGTTCAGCCTATTATTAAACATAGAGTTAAAAGCTACTTGAATGGATTTAACACCTGAAGGAAGACCAGAATTTTCTTCAAAAACAATCTGAAGTTGATTATAATAGTCATGAACAGTTCATCAGATATTTGTGTGCGGGCTTGAATCTTGTTCCAATCAATAGGCTGAGGAAAAGCTACTATAATTGCTTATTGGAGTTTCCCAGCAAGTGTTATAGCCTCTTGCCAAAAGTTAGGGGTTGGCTTTTCTAAATCCCTTCCACGATTTTCCCACCAGGCAAGTTTCATCCAATGTTAGCATGACCTTCACCAACCAGCATGTGGACTGACACAGCTCTGAAAAACCAGGTAGGTAAGTTTGAATAACTATGTTAAATTCTTTAGCAAACCTATGGGGATTCTCAGTTACTTTAGGAAACTCTTTAACTATGGCTTGTGACTCAGCCTTAGTCTGGGGAACGTAAGAGATATGAGGTTTATTTGCATCCTTAGATGACTTAACTTTAGGGGGGCAGGTTCTGATAGGTACAGAGGAGAAGGGAGCCAGGAGAGGCTTAGGGAAAAAGGGAAGTTCAGTGAGAGAATTAGAATGGGGAAGCTGAGGGTACAGAGGCGGTGTAGACAGTATAGCAGGGAAGGAGGAAGACGGCACTAGAGGCAGGGCCTGAGCACAAGTGGCTGCCTTGTGTCTGGAGTCAAAGGAGATGGAGGAGGGGGAAGAAAGGCTTTGGAAGCCATTTTGTCTTTCTTTAATTGTTTGTTTGCCTCAGTTAATCTTAAAATTTTATTTTGCAGAGAGGCAATTTTAGGTTCCTGATGACATTTGGAAGCCTCAAAATACCAATAGAAATAAATTTTCCATTCAGTTTTGGCAATCTCAGAGCTATGGCTGTCCAATTTGGCTTTAAGAAAAGTAAGCTTGGAGAGTTCAAAAGTTCTCCATATTGCCATTGGTGTTCTAAATTAGTTTCGGTTAAGTTGGTCCATTTAGTTAGAAACGCGCATGAGAAGGGACTGAAGTTTTTAAACATAAAAATCAGCCTATGTCTTGGTCAGGGGAGGTGCTTAAAACATTTAGATGACTGGGATCCCATTTCTCAGGGGTTTTTCTCTAGAGCAAAGAAAAAAAAATTCTAAACAGCCTACAGGCCAAATACCAGAACAGTTCCAATAGAACAGCCTGGTTCCAAGAGGAATCAAAACAAACACTAGCTCCGTTCCAACAGGAGTAGCCTGATTCTGAAGAAGTCAGAGCAAAGGCTGAACAGCACACTTCTAGTAGGAACAGCCAGTTCCAGGAGGAATTGGACCAAAGGCCAAAAGAGTACTTGCAGAAAGGGAAAAAGCTGTTAACATAAAGCACAGTTCCCAAATGAGGCCTGGAGAGCTTCAAAATGCAAACAGAGCAGAGCTCAAGATCCAGGAGAAAACTTCACCTTAGACTCCAGGGTTGGTGAGAAAGCAGTGAGTTCAATGGGATCTGTGGGTAGCACACCTGTTTACCCACCAGTCTCAGAGTTGTTGGAGGTCTTCTCTGGATCCCCATATGGGCCACCAAATAATGTTGACCTAAAGTAAATGGAAAACCAATTACTTTACCAGCAGAATGGGTTTATTCAAGAATGGCAAAGAATTGCAATTTGGGACATGTGGTCTATGATGAACCACATGCAAATCCCGAGAAACAAAGGAGAGAAACATTCTTTTATGAAGATGTTGGGAGGGGCTGTTGTAAATGAAGAGTCCATTGGAAGAGACTGGGTGTTTGATGTGTAGGGGCTTTTCATTGGCTGAGTTATGGCAGTCTCTCGTGGGCTGAGCTGAATTTCCTCCTTTCTTCTTCTGGGGTAGTAAGTAGTATCGCTTTTTGTTGGAGATGAAAGGTATGTCTCTTCCTGTGGTATGTGCATGAGAGTTCTCTCTTTTGGCCTCCCAAGTCTATTTTAAATGAGGTTTCTTCTTATTTTTCACAGTACCTACTCCCACATTACAGAAAAAAATGAGGAAAAGAAAAAAAATGAGAAAAATTGAAAAGAATAAAGAAAAGTGAGAAAAATAAAAATAAAGAGAAAAATGAGAAAAACAAAGGAAAATAAGAGAATAAAAATAAAATAATTAAGAAAAATAAGAAAACAGGAAAAAGAAAATAAAGGGGAAATTTTAAAAATTAGAAAAATTAAAATAAAAGACCAAATGAAAAATAAGGAAGGAAAAAATAAGCAAAAAAAAAAAGGAATAGAAGAAGAAAAGTAAGAAAAATAGACAAAAAAACCAAGGAGGAAGAAATGTAACTTCGGTAAAAATCCCTGAGGTGACTGAAAGCCAACTTCCTGAGGTAGAAGGATCAAAAATCTAGGCCCAGCCAGGGTCATATATAGGTGTTTGAAATCCCATAACAATGACCCCTTGTGAGGTCATAGCAAGAAATGGACCTATCATGGCTAGGAGTAATCCACAGTGATTTTCTCACTTTTTAGTCTCAAGAATCCTGTACTTTTTTTTTTTTTAAGTTGCTTTTTGTTTATGTGGATTATGGGGAACAATATTTATCTTATTAGAAATTAAAACCTGCAGGATGCTTCAGTAGACTTTTCATTTCTAGTTTGAAAAGCTATAATACTTGTTGACTTTTAAAAAGCTCATAATGTCTACCCTTAAAAAATTCAACTCTTTTTTTTAAAACACTGAATGATTGGTCTCAAAATGATGCTACAGCTTAATGACATCATGGTACTATACGGAAATGTTCCTTTCCATAAAACAATGTAACATTTTTGTCTAGTTTTGGTATTAGGGTAATGCAGGTCTCATAGAATGAGTTAAGGAAGTAGTCCTTCCACCTCTATCTTCTGGAAGAAGTTGAAGAGAACTGGTATCATTTCTTCCTTAAATATTTGGTGGAATTCACCAGTGAAGCCATCTGGGCCTGGTGCTTTCTGTTTTGGAAGGTTACTAATATTGATTCAATTTCTTTAATAGATATAAGCCTAGTCAGATTGTCTATTGCAGAAGTCTTTTTTTTTTCAAAATGAAGTTTTTATAGAGAATTAAACCATTTTCATGATAATAAACTAAGTAAGGGCCGGCCCAGTGGCACAGTGGTTTCGTCTGCACTTGGCAGCCTGGGGTTCGTGGGTTCGGATCCCGGGCACCTGCCGACGCACTGCTTGTCAGCCATGCCGTGGCGGCGTCCCATATAAAGTAGAGGAATATGGGCATGGATGCTAGCCCAGGGCCGGTCTTCCTCAGCAAAAAGAGGAGGATTAGCAATGGATGTTAGCTCAGGGCTGGTCTTCCTCGGAATAAAATAAACTAAAAAGGATTGTGAAAAAAATTTCCCCGTTTAGGTTCCATTTGTCTGTTTGCAGATGTGCCAGCCTATTTGCCAAGGGGTCACTGTCTGCTGATAGAAATAGAGGAACCTATTTCTTCTGGTCGGATACATGGATATTGAGGAAGAAACAGCTCCCGATAGTTCTTACATGCAAACCTGCATCTGTTTTGCTTTTACTAAATGGCTTAGCATCAGCCCCCACAACAGAGACCAATACCAGTTAAAAACAGGCACCTCCATTCACAACTTCCAGGAAACCCAGAAGTGTTATTTCTCCTTTCTTCAGTGGACTTGGCCTTCTCCCAGGAAAGTGGATTGAAAGGCAGAATGAAACTTTGGCAGTACCAGTTTGGGTGTGTTTGCATCAAATTTCCCCTTTAAAGCTCAGAGTCTGCTGGCTGATATATTGTTTCATTTCATGGCTAACAATTGAAGGACTTTGTCATTTCCCCAACATCATAAATGCCTTTCCAATTTGGCATTTTATTTCTTATGGAGCATTTGGCTGGAGATTATTGTAGCAAAGTTCCAACAGAACGAGTTGGCTTCATTTCCAGTACCAAAAGGGAGAACGTTTACCATCAGAGGCACTGTGTTGTCCTCCACCTCCAGAATTATTGTTATTACAGAAAATAATACTCATTAATCTTGAAAGTGATGTGATTACCATCATCACACTTAGGAACTCTAGCTCCCATTTGCTTTATTCATTTCCTCTTAAAAGCAACATTTCCAGTTAGTTTCAGACTCACACTTTTTCACAAAGCAGTTTATTCTTTCTCGTTTATTAAATTTGAGGGTTTATGAAACATTCTTCTTGGCAGAGCCTATTACTTTGATTTCTGGGTGCCTAATTAGGAGCCTCCTCTTAGCACAGAATGGAGGCAGAAGAGGGGGTGAGGCACAAATTCCTACTTTAGGATAAATCACGGCAATGCCCTTAGACTCTGCACTTCTAGGGGTGGGGTGAGGAGGCATCTTCAGCCAGGCCATGGGCCAGAAGGAGGGCGCACTGCTGGCTGGAGCTGGGGAAAAGGCCCTCATACACACGTGAACAACAGGTGGACCTCCCCTGCCTGCCTCCCCCTTCAGGCTCACCTGGCAGCAGCCGGGTCCCCACTGTCGACACCCTGACAGGATCAACCTCACAATGCACCTTTCTGGTTCTCACCTTCTCTTCCCTTTCACCGTTGCCATTGCTGTCCTTCTTTAGCCACCTTTATCCTAAATATTGGAAAAGTAAGACCTGTTAGTCTGTTCCCTGACCTTACAGCCCTATTGCTGGGAATGACTCCCTTAAGAAATAACCTCAAAGGCCTTAGAGAGCATCCCCAGAAGCCTGATCCTATGGTGGTGAGGTAGAGGAATTCAGGAGGCCCCAGACACAGATTAAACACGGATGAACCCCTCAATGGGGAAACTCTCCCTTTTCATTTCTCCAGCTGTCATTCTGATTGTGTCAAGGAGGAACTCTCAGTTTGGGGCCACGGTGACTGTAACACGTTCTCACGTTTGGGAATCTCTTTCCATAAGGGAAATGCTGGCCTCGGGTACAGAATCTTGGCAGGCACAAGTATCTAGCTAGAATTTAATTATATTGTTTTCCGTTTGGGGGGTTTATGTTTTTTGGCTATCTTCTATCTATGGCAAAAGATACAGCTGTTCATACATTCATACATTCCCATGCCCAGATGGTGCTCAGATAGGGCAATAAACCAAAGGTGTTCAAGGAAGGCTGCAGTGTGGACTGTGTTTTACAGGCAGTGGTTCTTATCCCTGGCAGCACATAGGAACCCCAGGGACACTTGTCAAAATCCCAGTGCCCAGGCCCTTCCCCAGACCAATTCCTTCAGAAACTCTGGGGATGGGATCTAAGTAGGGGTGTCTGTTAAAAGTCCAGATGCCCCCGGTGCTTATCTTGAGAACCAGTGCTTTAAACCAATCTTAAGTCCGAGCATAAAGGAGACCAAACATTTTCTCAACACCAAAGCAGTAGGTCAGCATCTGGAACACGAATATTCTAATGGCCAAGGTCAATCACAGTCTTAAAATCTCAGTCCAAAGAATTATAGAATTTTAGAGCTGGAGGGGATCTGAGAGCACCGAGTTAAGATCCTCATTTTATTTTTGAAGCCTAGAAAGGCTGAGAAACTTGCTGGGGATCACTCTCTAGGATCCCAGGGCAGGGATCCTTCCCCAGCATCATGCTGCAGCTCTGGTGGATGTAATTGCCTCAACTGTGAATTGATCTGGAAGAAGCTACAATCCTTTTTGAGGAATTAGCTAAAGACACAAAAAGTTGGAAGTTTGGTTTCCAGAAAGTGGGTAGGAAAGATGTTGGGAGCACAAGAGTCACCATGGACATTCCTCAAAGTCTGTATCACAGTTGGAAAGTGCTAGATTAAAGAAATTGAAAAGAGCTTCATCATTGCAGGACTTCTCAGGGCCTTCAGTTTACTAAAGTGCATAGGGAATCTCCAGAAGGAGACAGTACAGGCAGCACGTATTTGCCCTTTTACGCAGAACACTTCACAGGACTAGCCTTTCTTGGGGAAATACTAAGTGGACACAATTTCCTAAAACTCTGGTCCACTCTCTATCCCTCTTACCCTGCTTTATTTTTCTTAATAGCATTTATCACTTATATATTTGATTATTGACTATCTCTTCCTCACTAAAATATAAGCTCCTTGAGGGGAGGGACTTTGACTTCACTGCTGTATCCCAAGCACCTCTAACAGTGCCCAGGCCTTAGTAAATATTTGTGAAAAGGACTTAACAGATAGTCTCTTAAAACACAAGGAACGATGACTAGTTATCTAGTGGGACTACTCCCATTCATGACTGTAAGTCTCTCACCACAACTTCAGGCTGAATTTGGGAGTCTGGGTGCTGCAGGGAACCTCAAAGAATTAAGGAGCCCTGGTGACACTTGGGCTAATGGCCAGGCTCTGGCTCTAATGAACTCTGTGACTTCGGGTAAGCCAGTTGACTTCTCTGGGCCCCATTTTCCTCATGTAGTAAAATAAGTGGACTGGATTAGACAACCTCCAAATATCCTTCCCAGTTATCATATGACAAGTGGTTAAATTAAAATGTCTGATGTAATTGGGGATTTTTCTATTTCTTCTTGGAGTTCTATCAGTTTTTGCTTCACGTAGTTTGTTATCAGGCTCATAAATATTTGATTGTTATATCCTCTTGATGAAGTAACCATTTTATCATTATAAAATGACCTTCTTTGTCCTTGGTAATATTCTCTCCCCGGAAATCTATTTTGTTGAATATTAATATATCCACCCTGGCTTTTTTTTTTAGTAGTTTCTTAATGTTATCTTGGTACATCCTTTTCCATGTTTCTACTTTTAACCTATTTGTGTCTTTTTAGTTAAAGTGGGTTTCTTGTAGGCAGCATATAGTTGGTTCCTGCTTTTTTAATCCAATCTCTCAATCTCTGCCTTCATACTGAAGCATTTAGACCATTTAAATTTAATGTGATTTTTTATATGGCTAGGTTTAAATTGACAATCTTGCTGTTTGTTTTCTATTTGTTCCATTCATTCCTTCTTCCCTCTTTCCTCCTACTTTTTGCCTGATTAGTTTACTTTTCTGAGATTTAATTCACATACCATACACGTCACCCATTTAAATTGTACGATTAAATGATTTCTAGTATATGTACAGAACTGTGTAACAATCACCATTGATTGTAGAACATTTCTATCTATCATCCCCAAAAGAAACTTCATACCTTTTAGCTATCACTCCCAAATCCTCCCATTCCTACCCATCCCCTAGCCCAAAGCAATCACTAATCTACTTTCTATATCTATGGGTTTGTCTATTCTGGACATTTCATGTAAATGGAATCATATAATATGGGCCTTTGTGACTGGCTTCTTGGCATACTATTTTCAAGGTTCATCCATATTGTATCATGTATCAGTCCTTCATTCATTTTCATGGATGAATTCCACTGCCTGGATATATCACATTTCTTTATCCATTCATCAATTGATGGACGTTGGGTTGTTTCTACCTTTTGGTTATTATGAACAATGCTGCTATGAACATTCATGTTTTTGTGTGGACGTATGTTTCATTTCTCCTGGATATATGCTTAGGAGTGGAATTGCTGGGTCATACGATATCTCTGTGTTTAACTTTTTGAGTTGCTGCCAGACTGTTCCAAAGTGGCTGCTTCATTTTACGTTCCCACCGGCAGTGTATGAGTGTTCTTATTTCTCCACATTCTCTCCAACACTTGCTAGTATCTGTCTTTTTGCCTATAGCCATCCTGGTGGGTATGAAGTGGTATCTCACTGTGGTTTTGATCTGCGTTTCCCTGATGACTAATAATGTTGAGCATCTTTTCATGTGCTTACTGGCCATTTGTATGTCTTCTTTGGTGGACTGATTGCTGTTTATGATTTCATTTTATCTTCTTTATGTCTTATTAGCTGCAAATCTTTGTATCGTTATTTTAGTGGCTCTTTTAGGTTTATAGTATACATCCTTAACTTATCACTGTCTACTTTCATGTAATATTATGCCACTTCATGTATATTCAAGAGCCTTACAAAAGTACACTTCCATTTCTCCACTCCTGGCTTTTGTACTATTCTTGTCACGTCGCTAGTTAAATTAGATGCTCTCCTCTTTGTGGTGTACTGGTGCTCTGTTACCCTGAGGAATAGGACTTATCATGGGAAGCTAGAGGAGGGAAAGTAAATGGGTTCATTGTTTTGCATTCTGAGTTGTTCCTGGAGGCCTGGTCCAGCAGTCAGGATCACCAGAGAGAACATCAAGAGGGGCCTGGACTCAAACGCGGGAAGAGGAGAGGAGATCGTAGAATGGGAGAGCTCCTGAGCAGTCCCTGAGGCACCTTCGCCAGCTTCCTGGTTCTCCTGAGGGTCTCCCTGGCTGCATTCCCCAGCATCCTCGCTGTTGGGTTCATGACTGATGTTTGTCAGTTGCAGCGATTACGTGTGGGACAACAGGGAGTCATGGGCTTGGTGACAGAGAGACCTGGGTTCAAATACCAGCTCTATCGCTTTAGATACACAACCCAGGGACGAGATACTAACTCTCATGAGCCTCAGTTTCTTCACCTATAAAATAGGAATAAAAATTCTTACCTCATAATGTTGCTAAAAGGATTAAACAAGGTGACGTAGGTAAAAGTGGGCAGCATGTGACATTACAAACACTCCATTAATATTTTTATCCCTTCTATATGCCTCACTATCTGCATCAGCCAATTATATTTTTAAATTCTTTATGTTTCTCAGGCATTCATAATTCAGGGACTACACTGAGTTGGAGAGCCTTTTTCCTCTTCATACTCTGAAAATTCTAATGAGTTCAAATATTTTTATGAGATTGTCATAAACTCCCTACTTTTCAATGTGTAGAACTGCCATTTATTGGGCTGACTCAATGCTAGGCATGTGCTGGGTACCCTGCATGCCTCATTTCCAAAGCTAATTATCAACCCCATAAGGATGGGCAGGGTTTCTCAACCTTGGCACTATTGACATTTGGGGCCAGATAATTCTTGGCTGTGTGGGGCTGTCTTGTGCACTGTAGGATGTTTAGCAGCATCCCTGGCCTCTACCCACCAGATGCCAGTAGCAGCCCCAATTGTGACAATCAAAAATATCTGCAGACATTGCCACGTATCTTCTAGCGGGCAAAATCTCCCCCAGGTAAGAACCACTGGAATGAGATTGGTGCCATTCCCATCTGCCTGTGAGGAAGCCACAGTTCAGAGTGGTCAAGAGCTTTGCTTAGAGTCACACAGCTACCAAGTAGTGGAGGTAGGATTCAAATGAGCCCAGCTGGCTCCTAACTCCTCCATTACAGTGACTCGAGAATGTGCTCTCATCTGCAAATACAGCCTCAAATACCTTTGACATCCCTGGCCCTAAACTCTTTCTTTTGTGCTGGAGGTGCCAAGACTCTGGACTCTCCTTGCTGAAAACCAAGAATTGGCCCCAAAGGAGAGATTAGATAGTCATTGTTCACAAACAGGGCTCAGAGGGCCAAGGGCAATATACTGCACGCAACTGACACCCAAACATGCTTTTTCTTTTCTTTCTGCTTTTGGTGAGGAAGGTTAGCCCTGAGCCAACATCTGTGTCAATCTTCATCCACTTTGTATGTGGGACACCTACACAGCATGGCTGATGAGTGGAGCAGGTCCACACCCGGGATCTGAGCCCACAAACCCGGGCCACCGAAGCGGAGCGTGTGGAACTTTAACTACTTGGCCACAGGGCGGGCCTCAAACATGCTTTCTCTTGACATAAGGGGTGTTATGGTTTGAGTCACGTCTCCCAAAAGATATATTGAAGTCCTGACCACTGGTACCCGTGAATGTGACCTCATTTGGAACAGGCTCATTGTCGATATAACCAAGTTAAGATGAAGTCATTAGGATGGGCCCCCAATCCAATATGACTGGTGTCCTTATAAGAAGAGGAAAATTTGGACACAGACAGAGAGGGAAGACAGCCCTGTGAAGACGGAGGCAGAGATTGGGGTTATGCTGCCACAGGCCAAGAAATGCCTGGGGCCACCAAAAGCTGGAAGAGTCAAGGAAGGGTCCTCCCCTAGAGGCCTCGTAGGAACACGCCCTGCTGACACCCTGATCTCAAGACTTGCAGACCTCCAGAATGGTGAGAAAATATATTTCTGTTGTTTTAAGCCACCCGGTTAATGGTTCTTTGTTACAACAGCCCCAGGAAACCACTCCAGAAGGGCAGTCCCCAGGTCCTCTGGCCGTCCTGAGCACCCCATATTTTGATTTGACAGTGCCCCCTGCTCCCCAGTCAGTTATAATATCTAGCCATTAATCAAAGTCATGAAAAATATTTAACTTCCCTACAGTAAACCCACAAGTTAGATTGTGCCTCCCACTTATCACACTGCCGAGATAATGATCTGGCAGCGAAATGACAACCCAGAGACCTTTCTGATAACGCTGCCCCCTCAGCCGCCTTCATAGGGTGTGGCAGTGGCAGTGCAGTGGCGTGGTGTGTCAGCACCTTATCTTTCTTGGTAACAGGAGGTGCCATGTCTTCCTGAGATAAGGAGGAGCGACTTCGTAGAATCTGACTCAGTAGCCTTGGTTACCTGCAGGTCACGGAGAAACAGAGGGAGAGGAACCTCAGATGGCCCGGGAGAGTGACACAGAAAGGAAATGACCAAAGGTAGCCAAGATCACCTAATATCTAAAGTTCACAGCAATTTATTCTGGGTGAATAAACGGGTAGCAGCAAACAGACTCATGTGTAGTCCCAGATTCTGAGGCTAAATCAGCCCTTAGAAGTCGTGTGCATCCTGAACAGGTCTTTCGTCTTTCCCAGTCCAAGCCCCATGGGATGTTCCATGTCTAAAGGATTGTATGGACTAGCGATTTTAGGAAGTGTTCTGTACTTGACTCTCTCTCTGGAAAGTTCAAGCATTTAGCATATTTAACATTAGCATATTAAAGACTTTGAGAGATTCTGCTGGAAAGACACCCATTCAACTCCTTTAGGGGATGCAGGGGAACACGCTCGGGACCACTGATGTGTTCTAGCCCTTTCATTTTGTAGAATTTGAGGCTGAGGCCCAGAGAAATTAGATGCTTTTTCAAAGGTCACATAAACAGGAAGTGACCTTGCGTGACTCAACTGGGGTCTTCAGATTCCAAAACCAGTGCTTTTTCTGTTTTCATTTTCCCATTAATTAGTCTATTAAACATTTGAGTGCTACCATGTGGTGATGCAGGAATATAAAAATGAATTAGGTAGGCCTTGCCTTGCATGTAATTTGCTATTTCCAGAGTGAACAAGCAACAGAATAACAAATAATGGAAAGGTTATGGGGAAAAGGAAGGGAGGGAGAGCGTGGCTGACTTTGGGATAATATCGAACCAGTCAGTTCTGAGGTTTCAGACTAGGTTACCGTTGTTCTAGCAAGTCTCATCATCAGGACCCACCGTCACTGCCACCCACAGCCTCTACTGGAGAGCTGGTGGCCAGAGCCCTGCTGACCAAGCTGCCCAGGAGGCTGCCCACTAGCCTGGCCAAGCTGATTGGGCCAAGAGTACCAGCCCACAGCCTTCTAGACACATAATGTGCCTATTCCCTCCAAATGGGATGACCAATCTGATTCCTTCAAAATTTGAACTGGGGGCTACAGGGAAGAGGCAGTGAGCAGGGAAGCTGAAGATGAAAGAATGTCTGAGGAGAGGGCATGAGGCTGGGAGTGCCCTGAAGAGTCACGGGCAAGGCAGGAAGTGAGGGAGCAGCACGCGGGAGTGGAAGCTGTGAGGCAGAGGGTACAGGACACAGCAGAGAGGGAGAGAGGGGCAGCCTCTGACCCACAGCCGCCCCTTTGTGGTTTCTGGGAGGCCTGGCTCCATCACAGCTCCTGGCGCTGCATTTCTGAGAGGCCCCGTCTCCCTTGGTGGCCCCATCCACCCTGCCTGAGCCAGCCTGAGATGGGCTCTAGTTGGTTAGTAAAAGTGCCTAACTCCTTTTTTAAAATTGTGCTAACATACACATAACACAAAACTTACCATTTTAACCATTTTAAGTGTATAGTTCAGTGGCATTAAGTACATCCACACTGTTGTGCAACCGTCACTACTATTCATCTCCAGAACTTTTTTATCTTCCAAAACTGAAACTCTGTACCCATTAAACATTAACTCCGCATTCCCTCCCCTCCTCCCAGCCCTGGTATTCTCCATTTTACTTTCTGTCTCAATGAATTTGACTACTCGAGGTACCTCATATAAGAGAAATCGTACAGTATTTGTCCTTTAATGATTGGCTTATATCATGAAGCATAATGTCTTCAAGGTTCATCCATGTCGCACCATGTTTCAGAACTTCCCTTTTAAGGCTGAATAATATTCCATTTTACATATCATATTATGCTTATGCATTCATCCATTGATGGACACTTGGGTTGCTTCCACTTTTTGGCTATTTGAATAATGCCACTATGAACATAGGTGTACAAATATCTCTTTGAGATCCTATTTTCAATTCTTTGGGGTGTCAAGACACCTGCCGGGGGGAAGGAAACAGGGAGCTGCCTAGGGCTGAGATGGTGTGCACTCAACTGAGGTCCGAGAAAGTGGGGTGATGAGGGAGCCCTTCTTTGGGGTTTTGTCCTGGTTTGTAGCTTTGGGCTTGCTCCCCTCCTGTCCTACACAACAGGGAGCCTCTCTCCAGATTGAGACAGATCAGCCTGAGGCACAATTTCCAGGCCCTCTCGCTTTCTCCTCCTTTCTCCATGCTTTTCAAACAGGCTTTCTAGACTGGAAGCTCTATGAGGGCAGTGATTGCCCATTCTGTTCACTCACCCATTTCTAGCACCTGCTGAGTGCCTCACACGAAATGCACATACATGGTGATCAAGTGACATTTGATAAGTCATTAACACTTTAAAGTAAGTTAAATCATTATGTTCTTTTTGCTATCCTCCCCCATAAACTTCCACCCACTTAGTTTTGTTTTGTTTTTTATCACCCAAAGTCTAAGTTCACATTGGGGCTCACTCTTGGTATTGTTCATTCTATGGGTTTTGACAAATGTATAATGACATGTGTCCACCATTATAGTGTCACACAGAGTAGTTCCACTGCCCTAAAAATCCTCTGTGCTCTGCTTATTCATCCTTCCTTCCCCCCAACCCCTGGCAACCACTGGTCTTTTTACTGTCTCTGTAGTTTTGTCTTTTCCAGAATCTCGTATAGTTAGAATCACACAATATGCAGCCTTTTCAGATTGGCTTCTTTCACTTAGTAATGTGCATTTAAGGTTCCTCCATGTCTTTTCATGGCTTGATAGCTCATTTCTTTTTAGTGCTGAATAATACTCCATTGTCTGGGTTTACCACAGTTTGTTTATTCATAAACTTACTAAAGGACATCTTGGTTGCTTCCAAGTTTTGGCAATTATGAATAAAGCTGCTGTTAACACCTGTGTGCAGGTTTTTGTATGGACTTAAGTTTTCAAGACACTTGAGTAAATACTAAGGAGTGTGACTGCAGGATCTCATGGTAAGAGTGTGTTTACTTTTGTAAGAAATTGCCCAGCTGTCTTCCAAAGTGACTGTACCATGATGCGTTCCCATCAGCAATGAGTGACAGTTCCTGATGCTCCACATCCTCACCAGCATCTGGTGTTGTCAGAGTTCTGAATTTTGGCCATTCTAATAGGTGTGTAGAGGTATCTTATTGTTTCAATTTTCAGTCTCCTGATGACATATGACATGGAGCGTCTTTTCATATGTTCATTTGCCATCTGAACATCTTCTTTGATGAGGTATCTGTTCAGGACTTTGCTCATTTTTTAATTGGATTGTTTGTTTTCTTATTGTTGATTTTTAAGAGTTCTTTGTATATTTTGGATAACAGTCCTTTATCAGATATGTCTTTTGCAAATGGGCTCTCCCAGTCTGTGGTTTCTCTTCTCATTCTCTTTCTCTCTTAGTTTTAAAACAGCAATAAAATTAATAGACACCCCCTTATATGTGGAGAATTTCATCCAGTGGTGCCCATCACAATCACCTGAGGAGGGTTTTGAAAAATTTTCTACATTTGGGTCCCACCTATGAGATTCCTCTTCTATAGGTTTAAAGTGAGACCCAGGAATCTGTACATTTAGAAAGCCTCCCTGGTGATTATGATGGGCAGCTCCATTTGGAACCATGACATTAAAGACAGAATTTCAGACACCTTAAGAGATGGGAGGATGGTCTCATCATGATACTTTGTAGGTGCTGCCTATTTGGCCTTCCTACCTGCCTTTCCCTCAGCTCCATCTGAAGGCCAGGTGAGACCCAGACCTCTATTATTCACTGCTAATTGGACATCTCCACCTGGCTTCTCAACCTTCACCTCTCCCAAGTTACACCCATAATCATCCCCATCCCCCACCCCCTCCCCAAACCAGCTCCGCCCCTGATCCTCCGACCTTGGAAGATGGCAATTCCAATCGTCCAGCTTCTCAGGCCAAAACTGTTGAAGTCAACCTTGACTTCTCTCAGACACATCTAATCTATTGGCAATGCCTGGTAGCGTGACCTGTAAAATACATCCAGGATCTGACCACTTTCACTCCCTCCACTGCCACCACAATGACAGGTCTTCCTGCTTCTGCCCTTGTCCCTTCCAATCTGTTCTCAACCCTAAGCCAGAGTCGGCCTACAAAAACAGAAGATCATGTCCTCCTCCGCTCACAACCCCCACTGGCTCCCATCTCACTCAGAGTAAAAGCCGAAGTCCTTACAATGACCTACGAGGTCCCTCACAATCCTTGTTGCCCCTACTTCACCCTGTGCTCTCTCATCTCATTTGCTATTTGCCTCTTTGGTCCTTGCAGCCACATGGGCCCCTTAAAGGTCATGGAACATGCAGGCCCACTCTTCCCCAGAGCCTTTGCATGGCTGTTTGCTCCTCTGGGAATGCTTTTCCCCCAGAGAGCCACTGGGCTGGCTTCCTAATGCCCTGCAGATCTCCACAGGCCACCTGTCTAAAATTTCAAACCTCCCGCCCCCTTTGCCAACACTACTATTTTTATTTTTCTTCTGATGACTTAGCTCTGGTTATACTACCTGTTGACTTGCTTGTTTATTTCTGTCTGGCTCCTCCCACTAGATGCCGGAGCCAGGAGGCAGGGCTGCCAGTCTGCTCTGTTTTCTGTGGAACCTGGGAGCCTAGAATGGGGCCTGGTGCATAGTGGTCCTCTTCCTCCGCAACTCCCCACTCCCTCTCAGCCTCTCTGTTGCATCCTATCAGTGTCCCATGTCCTGTGGCATCTCCCTTTTTACTCTCGTATCAATATCCTCTACTTGGTCTCCACTCCCTGGAACTATTGCTAAAAGCCCAGGGGCTCCTCTCATCTGATGTGTCTTCTTTCTAAGAGGCAGGTCTGCAGCAATCCTTCAGTGACACCCCTTAACTTTCAGGACTGTTCAAACACCCTGGCTTCAAACACAAGGTCCCTGCCAATGGGGCCCCTGCCTGCTTCTGCAGCCACATCTCTGGCCCCTGCCCACCTCCATGCATCTTCAACTCTGTAAGCTGTTTTTTCTCTCCTGCCTTTGCGCATGCTGTTCCTTCTGCCTGGCACAGCATCCTCACTCCCTGAGCCCCGCCCCCTCCAGCTCTACATCCAGCAAGCCCCTATTTAGCCTTCAAATTCTAACTGATGGAACCACCTTCAGAAAGCCTTCTAAGAACCCCAATCATATCTATAATCCCTTCCATTGTTCCCTAACTCCCTGAATGTACTTCAGCAGCTCTCTGTATGGAGGCTAGTTATTTGTTTGTCTGTCTGTCTCCATCACCTGTCCAAGTTCTCTGCATGCCTGGTTCCTCACACTGGGCCTGGCACTCAACAGGGGCTCTGTATATGTTTCCTGGATGAATAAGTCTCCAGAAATGTGAAAGCGTGGCCCAAATCTGCCATAATGGTTCATATGTCCGTGACACTTTTGCTGGCTAATGAATTCACCCTTCAGTAATGCCAAGAATTTTCCAGAATGCATCATTGCAAGTGTGCCTAAAAACTAGGACAGAGGAGACAGCTGACCTTTTGGGGACACTTGTGTAGCTCAAACTGGACTGGCTAAACAGTCTCCCCATATTTTTACCATTCCTGTGTGTGTGTATATGTAAACATATAAAAATATATATGTGTATATATATACATTTACATACCAATATGTTATATACACACATATCTCCATATGATTGAAGATCCTGGAAATATTCCCCGGGGCATGACTGGCTGGATACCCTATTAGCCTCCCACATCTGGTTGGGCCTCCTGCATTTAAGCAAGTGAAGGAATAAACCATCAACACTAATAATCGCTTTTTCCCAAAATCTCTAGAACTCAAGTCTTTACTCAGACATATGTTTTTAATTTGTAGGGGCTTGTTACAAAATTTCTTATATGCTAATTTTAGTCTACTTTATTCCATGGTCATGGAAGACACCTGACCAATATTCTCATGAAAAAACTCTGGTATGTTGAAGACAGTAATTACATCTATTACATTAGCTATTTCTAACCTTTCCCAAATCATCTATGTGATTCAAACTAATGATTTAATTTAACATCTATGAGTGTGTAGTGCATTCATTCATTTTTGTTTAGAGGCTCTGCCAGTCATTCAACAAACGTTCACTGGGTGTCTATTAGGGAGGGAAACACATGATGTCCAAGTAAACAAAAAAATGAAATGCTTATGTAATGATGAATGTTGTGAGAAAAATAAAATATGCCGATGGGACAGAGTGCTGGGACCAGAGGGTTCCCGCAAATCTGATGGATGGGAGCACCTTTCTGCAGAGGTGACATTTAAATGAAACCCGATGACAAGAGGATCCAGCTATGCAGGGATCAGAGGGGACAAGGCAAGGGCAAAGCAGTGGGGACATAAGTCGGACATGGTCCTTGCCGACTGGAGGAGGCAGGCCTAATCGCCCACTCTATCCCCTCCTCCACAGCCTTGCCGGTGCCCTCCCCTCACCCATCTGCTCTCTGCACTGTGGTCATCTGTTTGTGCAGCTGTCTCCATGTCACCCAAGACCCATCTCCTTGAACTGGGCCCATATGTAGCCTACCCTTTCACCCTTGTATGTATTCACAATGTTTGGCAAACAGGTGGAGTTAATAAATGCTTGTGGCATTGTTGAATAACAATGACTTGACTACAAAGCAGATAGTGGCCAGTCATACAATATAGGTTCGCAGTGCCGTGATGGGAAAAAGAATTCCCGGGACCAGAGGAAAAGTGTCTTTTAATTTTTGGATTATCTATAAATGATTCTCAGGGGAAAAAAAAACAACCCCAAATATATATGGTAACTATCAGGAGGGATTTAGATAGTAAAATCAGAGGAGAAAAAAGTGGGAGTGATTTGGAGTATTGCTAAAAATGGAATTTTATGTCTTTGTTGTTGATTTCATCAATCTTACTTCCAGAAGCCATGACTCCCCACAGCTAGAAGGGCTGTGTGTGCTGGGCTCCATGAGGCTCCAGAACCTTGTACACTTTTAAATACAGCCAAAGCCCAACATAACGCAGATGTTGGCAGAGGAGACAGAACTTCCGGGTGTGACTCAGCTGGTGGGGAACCTGGTGTGCCTGTAGGTGCAACCAGTGTCCCAGGAGCAGGCATACCCACCGGGGTCTGTGAACACTGACCAGTTGTGTGCTTTGCCTCTGATGGCCCAGGCACCTAAAGAAAATACTAGAAATATAATTCAATAACTTCTGACCTAAAATCCCACAAGTTGGCTCATCTAGGGAGTTATTTTTGTGTCAACAGCAAATACCCTTGTGGTGTTTCTAGAAGGCAGAGCCTCAAGGGTGTGACTCAGACCTGCTATCGAAAACCTTTGATTAAAAGTAATAATAAGCAGCATTTATCCAGTGCCGACTATGTGCCAGGTGCTGTGCCAAGGCCCTTATTTGCCAACAGGCAAAATGAAACTCAGAGAGCTTAAAATACTGGCCAAAGTCTCTCAGCGATGGGGGGCATTTGTCCTCTGGCCAGTGATAATGCGTCCTGTGATAATAATAACAACAGCTAACATTTACTGACACTGACTACCAGGCAATCCTAGACTTTAAAATAAATTATCAAATAAATATTTAAGAACATTTTTAGGTTTTGTGTGTGTGTGTGTGTGAGGAAGACCAGCCCTGAGCTAACATCCATTGCCAATCCTCCTCTATTTGCTGAGGAAGCTTGGCCCTGGGCTAACATCCGTGCCCATCTTCCTCTGCTTTATATGGGACGCCGCCACAGCATGGCTGACAAGCAGTGCGTCAGTCCACACCCGGGATCTGAACCTGCAGACCCTGGGCCACCGAAGAGGAGCGCACAAAATTAACCACTGTGACACCGGTCAGCCCCTGAACATTTTTAGTTTTAATTTTTAATATTGATAGATATAACCCAGGAAAGCTCTTGAGGGTTGTCAGTACTTTTTGATGGTATCAGAGTCCTAAGACCAGAAGGTTTGAGAACTGATGCACCAGGCAGTATCACCTTCCCGATGTGGTTGGGTCCTGTGTCCACCTGCAGCCCAGCCTTCTTCCTGCCGTGGATGTGGTAAAACAAGAGCTTACCAGACACTCTGGCACCTCCACCAGTCCTCGTCTCACCCCCATGCTAAGCCAGGCATCCTCAGCAGTGGTGCCTTCTGGGACGTCTTGCCTCCATGTGGCAGGGAGGCTGAGGGGGACCTGGCTCTGCTGCATGGGCCACAGATGTCTTTTTCCATCAGGGGCTGAGCTCCATGCTCTGTTCTTATCAAACCCTTTCCTCCCAGTGCCTCCTTCTCTGAACATAATGGAGCAGCATCATGTTTATGAATCTTACTCCAATGATGAGGCCAAGATCTCTTTTCAACATTTCTCCATGGAAGGCAGTATGTGGAAATTAGCACGTTCACCATCATGGAGATTTGCAAACAGAGGCAGGACGAGAGCTTGTTGGGGTGTTGTGGAGGGGATTTGGCAACGGAAGAGACATTCACGTTCTCTGAGATCCCTCTCTTATGAAAGCTCTGACTGCTCACAAAGGCAGAGGCCATTCCTGTTGATAAAACTAACCAGCTGGTGCTCCTTCTAGACCCAGTGAATTCTAGGAAGTGGTATTCACTAGGGGGCTTGCAATAAGCCCAAATCCTGAAGTTTCTGCGGGTGGCCGCCTTGTCTGTTAGGATACTGCAGAAACCGTGGTATAAACCACCAGAAGTTAAGCCTTGGACTTAATTAAGCACACTTGCAGCATACACTGTACTTCTTTCTACATTGGGTCATTAAGAATTTTGTGATGATCCAGTGGGGGCTCAGTTGTGCTAAGTGACTTGCCCAGTGGCAGAGCAAGTTTCCAGCAGAGCCTAAATTTGAACCACACTCTCCTGGCTTGCAAACTCTTTCCACTACACCACAGCCAGCTCTGACTCCTGCAGAGGCAGGGAGGATGCAACCCCCTGTGAACTCACTGAGCAGCCCCCAGTGAGGAAATGGACGTTCTCTTGGCCTTGGCCCAGACAGGAAATCTCCTAGACACCCCCAGGTCTCAGACTCTGGGCATCCCATAGTGACCCAGCAACCCTCTGACCCCAGACCCGGTGACATCATTGGAAGACAAGTGCCTGAACAAGAAGAACTAGGAGGGTACATCCAGACACCCACAGGCAGGCAAAGAGAAGAGAGAGGAGCAAGGAACTCACACTGCCGAACCCTCTGTATTGGCAGGCACAGATGTAGACATTTTATTTTAAAAGTAAACTTTCTATTCAAGTAAAAAATACATGCAGAAAAGTGTACAGATCATAAATTTATAGCTTGATGAATTTTCACAAGACAACATACACTCATAACCAGCACCTAGATCAAGAAGCAGAATATTGGGGCATGCCCAGTGGTGTAGCGGTTAAGTTCACGCACTCTGCTTTGGTGGCCCGGGGTTCGCTGGTTCAGATCCCAGGCGTGGACCTACACGTTACTCATCAAGCCATGCTGAGGAGGCATCCACATACAAAATAGAGGAAAATGGGCACAGAAGTTATCTCAGGGCTAATCTTCCTCAGCAAAAAAGAGGAAGATTGGCAATGGATGTTAGCTCAGGGTCAATCTTCCTTACCAAAAAAAAAGAAGCAGAATATCACCAGCTCCCCTAGAAGTCTCCCTTGTGACCCCTTCTAGGCATCACTCCCAAAGGTGACCACTACTCTGACATCCATCAGCATGGATTGGCTTTGAGTGTTTTGAAGTTTACATATATGAACATACAATATGTACTTCTTGGTGTCAGTCTTCTTTCTCTCTCAACACTGGTGGTGAGATTCATCCTGATTGCTGTTCATGCTTATTGTTTGTTCATTCTCTTTGCTGTATGACTATCCTATGATTTATTTACCATTCTCTCTTGGTGGTTTCTAGTGTTTGACTATTGTGAATAGTGCTATGAACTGTGATCATTCTTGTATGTGTCTTTTGGCACCTATATGCACTCATTTCTCTTGGGTACATAACTAGAAGTGGAATTGCTGTGTCAGATAGGACTTATGTACATTTAAATTTATAAGAAACTACCAAATAGTTTTCCAACATGAATGTACCAATTTCCACTCCCAACTATACTGTGTGGGTGTTCCAGTTTCTCCATATCCTTGCCAATACCTGGTATAATTGCACCAGACACTTTTGATGTGTCATTTTGAGGCATTCTGGGTGGTGGTTAAGAGTGTGGACTCTGGAGCCAGACAGCCTGGATTCTTATCTTGGCTCTACCCTTTTACTAGCTGGGTGACTTTGGCTGACTTCCCTAACCACTCTGTGCCTCAGCTTTCTCATCTGTTAAATGGAAATAACCATTGTCTCATCTTCTTAGGATTGTTGTGCACTTATCACAGTGCCTGTTGCATGGTTACCACTCCACAAATGTTGGTTCTCACAATTATTCCAAGTGGACACCAGGAGACCTTCATAGTTGTCTTTAGGGAGTCCCTGGAAAGTTCCTCCCCCTCAGTCTCTTTCATTGCCCATAGACAGGCTCCCCAGGGATAGGGTGCCACGTGGTCTGTGCTAGCTGCCTGGGGATGGGGATTCTTGCACCTGAGCAGTGAATCAGGGGTGAATCCACTCAATGTGAAAAGGAGCTGGGGGCGAGGAGTCAATATGGCGTAGGTCTCTTATCTCAAAGTGTTTCCCAAAGAAGAAAGGGCCCAAAGAGATTCTACGGCTTGTCCTGACAACTGCCTTTTGGGTCCTCTTCTCCCATCTTTTCTAGCTCCTTCCCCATAAACACAGTTCCCTAATTACTTTGGAAGAGCTAGGTTATTTAGAAGGCAGAAAGAGGGGGAAATGTCTAAAATGTTCAGAACAATGTGGAGAAATTGAATTACAACGACAATTGGTCTGATGGGCTACACTTTTAAGTAAATGAAAGTCTAATAAATATTTCTTTCCAATTATTTTTCTGAAATGATTGTTTCCTACCCCCATTTAGTTTTGTCTTCTAATTTTTGCCAGGAAAGAGGCTCTCTCACTTTTAAACCAAGCATTGCTGTGAATCGTGCTATATTAAAAATGAAAGTTTGTACTCATGGCAACTGCCAGTGCTGGGAAATAAGAACACAATCCTCTAGCAAAACTGCATGAGACTAGCAGCGCCCCTAAAGAAAGCTTTTAAAGAAAACTAGTCCTGCCATTCGTTGGGGCCAAAATACACACTAAAGATTCCCTTCTTGGAGTCTCAACTAACTGAAATAGAAATGGCTTCTGTGGGGAGGACAGGGCGTGACAAGAACCACCGAGCTCCAAGTAGGGAGACCTGGGTGAATCCCTGGGACCCTCTGTGGTGGGGAAGGATTAACCACAGGCCTCAGATGATCACTTCTAGCTCCGCCATTTGGAGATTCTAAAAGTAACAGGTTGAAACAACCTAAGTGCCCATCGATGGATGAATGGATAAAGAAGATGTGGTACTTATACAATGAAATACGACTCCACCATAAAAAAAGATGAAATCTTACAATTTTTGACAGCACGGATAGACCTTGATGGTATTAAGCTAAGTGATATAAGTCAGATAGAGAAAGACAAATGCCATATGATTTCACTCACATGTGGAAGAGAAAAACAAAACAAAACAAGACAACAAACACATAGATACAGAGAACAGATTGGTGGTTACCCCCAGAGGAAGGGGTGTGGAGGGAGGGTGAAATGGGTAAAGAGGGTCATCTCTACGGAAGGAAACTAGCTTTTGGCGGTGAACATGATGTAGTATATACAGATGTCAAATTATAATAATATACACCTGAAATCTATGTAATGTTATACCTCAGTTAAAAAAACTTTTTTAAACAAAAGTAACTTGGCCATTGGAGAATACCTGCCTCATTTTCTCTTCACACTCTCCTTCTCGGCCCATTCCCCGCTGAATCCAGCTTCAGAATACGCCAGTACTTCACCAGCCTCGCGTCTGTGCTGTTCCACCGATGGAGGAGTTGACTCCTAAAATGCTGAGTGACAATGCAGATCCCAGCAGGACAATGACAGAGGTCTCAGCCCCATCCCCAGACCTAAATCCATCCCTGAAAAGCTGATGCCCTTCTCTTAGGACTCATTCTTTTCAACCCTAAAACTGAAACTCCCAGGCAGGAAACACTTCTTTTCAAAATTTTAATAATAAAATAAAATCTAGTCTAGAGACCAGTCTGCCCCTCTCATTTACAGGAGAGAAACCTGACACCCAGGTAGGTAAAGCAGTTTCCCCAAGGTCACAAACCTAAATGATGGAACTAAACCCCAGGTTTTCCTGTCAACACAGTGGTGTTTTTACCAACCAGAGAGGGGAAAGGAACGAACATTTCTGAGAAACTATTATGTGCCGTGCATCTCCAGTGACCTGGGAAGACTGATATCATTGACCCCATTTTACAGATGAGGAAACCGAGGGTCAGAATAACTTCCCCAAATTATCCTTGGTGGCAGGAGAATGCAAAACTTTCCTACTTCCAAAATCTTGCTCCCCTCCCCCCATGCTGTCACTTTCAATTCAAAGGAAATTTTTTTCCCCTGGAAATATTCTTAGTAAGAAAACTTGAACATTTTTTTTCTTAATGGATCTTGGGCTAGAAGGTAAGATCTCAAGGGGGCCCAAATGTAAGGTGAACCATTCAATGTTAGACAAGACGAATAATTTGTTATTTTGGGGGCAGGAGGATGGAGCCAGAGAGCTGACAGAAGGCCACACTTGGGCCTCAACGTGACCTCTCCTGAGACCCCGAAAACTTTAGCACATCTCTTGCACTCATGAAATGCTTGAGTGTGAGGAGATTTCTTAATGGAAAATGGTGAAGGATGGACAGAACTGTGGTAGATCATGTGGGAGAGGGGATCCAGGGTGTTGATCACGTTTCAGGTCAAATTTTCCAAGGAGTGGGGGTAGGGGGGTCACCTGATTCCCCTGGTCTGAGGCTGGTGACCCCAGTGAAAACTGTCATCTAGGCCAACTGCCACCTCAAACCTCGGCTCTTGGCCAGGCTTTCCTGGGTAGGGAGGTGGGGGAAAGTGGGACCTTGTCTTTGCTTAGTGAGTTACAGCCTCATCGCAGGGGGTCTCACAGCACCCCCCCCCCCACCATGAACACACACACACACACACAGAACATCAAGTGGGCACGTCTTCTGAATGTCCTTGCCAGCAGTAGGGTTTTTACAGGATGGCACATGTGTATCAGCCTTAGATTTTGTTTAAAGCACCAACTCACAACTCTGACTCAGTGAATATTTATCGGGTGCAACTATGTAAACCACAGAGATGAATATGTCCAGTGGCTGCTGAGGCAGAGATCGCTGTCTAGTAGGGTAGGAGACCCAGTGACAAACTGCAGTCGGACAGCTACAGACAGGACTGTGCTGGGCAGAGTGAGAGCACGGAGTGGGGTGGGCTTGTCATGCTTGGGAGCATCAGGGAAGGCTCTGCAGAGGCTGTGACGGGAGCTGAGAACGAGGAATCATTTATCAGGAGCAGCAGCAGAATGGCAAAATTTATCCAGGTGGGAAAATCGAGACTTTGGTTTAAATATAGATGTAACTTTGAGGCCAGAACCAACTAGAAAAACAATCAACCCAGGCCAGAGATAGACATAACTGGTTCTGGAGAGAATTGACCAGAGGGTTCTGCTTCCCGCATCAATATCATTTTTATTAGTGTCGTTTTAACTTATCCTTACCGTCAATGGCCTACAGCCTCCCTAGGCAGCTTCCTGGCAACCCCAGATCTCTGCTCTAATTTTATCCCTGAGATATTTGGATTTAGAAGAAAATGTGCAGAAGCCTCGCTTAGGAGAAGGAGGCTGGAGGAAACCAGTAACTCCAGCCCCTGGAGTGCACACGAGGTAAGAGGAGAGACTCTGCGGGAGGATTTCATGGGGCAAAGGCCACGGAAGGTTCTCCTGTGTCTGAGTGACAGCATTTCATGCCCCCGCCCAACTACTGTATTTACCCAACTCTGGGGAGGGTGACACAAGTCTCTGGAATGTGTGTCTTATTTTTGTCCTGGCTAGGTTTACAGCCATAAAATGAGGTCTCTGCCTTCACAGCAGAAAGGATTAATTAGTCGGATTGATCTGGGCAGGAGCCCTGACTATATTTCCCTTGGAATGGCACTCTTTAGGCCATAAAAGATGTGTCCCAAGAAGACTCACTGGGTGTTTGCAGTTGAACGCCCCAGTGTGTGAGCGTGTCTGTGCAGAGAGGTGTGTTCACAGAGGTACCAAGGGTGTACAGAGAAAGGCACAAACTTGACGCTATGACTCAGGCCTAAGGGTGGGTAAAAGAGGAGACAGCTCATACTAATATGAAAATCAGCACCCCCTCCTGGGCCAGCAAGATACCAGCCTTCGCCCTTCCCTTTTGATGCAGGCTGTCCCTCAGTGTGTCCTCCACTGATGCCTGGGGATTTCTCCTCAGCAATCTATTGTCAACACAAATTGACCTACAGGTTCAATGCAATCCCAATCAAAATCCCAGCAGAATTAAAAACTTCTGCTCTGCAAAAGATAATCAAGAGATTGAGAGGCCAAGCAACAGACTGGAAGGAACTACTTGCAAAACATATCTGATAAAATATTGTTATGCAAAATATACAAAGAACTCTTAAAATCCAACAATATGAAAGCAAACAATCCAATTAAAAAATGGGCGAAAGATCTGAATAGCCACCTCATCAAAAAAGATATACAGATGGCAAATAAGAATACAAAAAGATGCTAAACATAATATGCAAATGAAAATGATCAGGAAATAGCACTACACACCTATTAAAATGGCCAAAATCCAAAACACCAAATGCTGGCAAGGATGTGGAACAACAGAACAACCCTTCATTGCTGGTGAGAATGCAGAATGGTGCAGCCCCTTTGGAAGACAGTGTGGCAGTTTCTTACAAAAGTAAACATGCTCTTACCATCTAATCCAGCAATCATGCTCCTTGGTGTTTATCCAAGACAGCTGAAAACTTATGTCCACACAAAAACCTGTACATGGATGTTTATAGCAGCTTTAGTCATAATTGCCAGAACTTGGAAGCAACCAAGATGTCCTTTGGTAGGTGAATGGCTAAATAAACTGTGGTATAATCATACAATGGAATATTATTCAGTGCTAAGAAAAAATGGGCTACTGAGTCATGAAAAGACATGGAGGAAATTTAACTGTGTATTACTAAGTGAAAGAAGCCAATCTGGAAAGGATATATACTATATGATTCCAACTATATTACATTCTGGAAAATGCAAAACTATGGAGACAGTAAAACGATCAGTGGTCGCCAGGGGTTGGGGGGAAGGAAGGATGAATAGTTAGAGCACAAATGATTTTTGGGGCAGTGGAACTACTCTGTGAGATATTATAATGGTGGATACATGTCATTATACATTTGTCAAAACCTATAGAACATACAATACGAAGAGTGAACCCTAATGTAAACTATAGACCTTGGGTGATAATGATATATCACTGTAAGTCCACTGATTGTAACAAATGGACCACTCTGAGGCTGGATGTTGATAGTGGGGGAGGCTATGCATGTGTGGGGGCGGGGAGTATGTAAGAAATCTCTGTACCTTCCACTAAATTTTGCTGTTGTGTTAGGAAAAAATTCAGTTCAATCTATCTCCTGCGAGTCTCCTTTACTACTCACACAGAAAACTTCACTTCTGAAATTTCTGGTCACCAAATGTGTGGTAGCTTTTCCCCCACCAAGCAATGTTCTGTGACACCAGCTGGGCATCCTACAATTTAACTCAATTCTGACACTATCTACCTGGCGACAGCACCAGATCCCACAGGCTAAGAGCTCAGTCTCACAAGGCTTTCCCCAACTTCAGATGCCAATCACAAGTCCAGGTGGCCACCTGTGCTTCTGACCAATTGGCTATAATTCAGACGTCCCCATGGCCCCCTCCTCAGCTTTAATTAATTTGCTACAGCAGCTGACAGAACTCAGGGAAGGATAGATGAAGAGACACATAGGGCGAGGTCTGGAAGAGTCCTGAGTGCAGGAGCTTCTGTCCCCGTGGAGCTTGGGCGTGTCATCCTCCTGGTATGTGGGTATGTTCACCAACCTGGAAGCTCTCTGAACTCCATACTGTTGGGATTTTCTGGAGGCTTCATCAGGTAAGCATGATGCATCATTAACTCCATTTCTAGCCTTCTCTCTTCTCAAGAGAATGAGGGGTGGGGCTGAAAATTCCAAGCTTCTAGTCATGGCTTGGTCTTTCTGGTGACCAGCCCCCATCCAGAAGCCATCCAGGGTTTCCTCAATAGGACAAAAGACACTCCTATCACCCAGGAAATTGCAAGGGTTTCAGAAGCTCCGTGCCAGGAACCGGTAGGTTCACAGTTGTGAACCTAAAACTTCTCTTAAAATGTCTATTAAGTACTCAAAAAAAGAAATAAAGTGGAATTCTTGCTTTCTCAACCCACAGATGCAACCTCTACATTTAAGGATACCCAAATGAACGTAGAGTTCTCTGGCTCGTAGAAAGGAGGAATCTGCCCCAAAGAAACTGGGCAAAACTTAAATAAGAAATGAAAATATGGTGAAAGCTATCTTCCCCTACAATACAATAGACTTCCCTTCCCAATGCAATAGATATTGTACCTATAGATAATGTACCTTATTGTGTCTTACGCATGGAACATTTTCGTATAGTATCATGATGCCAGTTAAGATGTGGCATCATTTTGAGACCAATCATTGAGAGTTTAAAGAAAAGAGAATTGAATATTTTAGGTGTAAACATGATGAGCTCTTTAAAAGCCAAAAATTACTACAGTTTTTCAAATTAGAAATAAGAAGCCCACTGAAATTAGCCACAGGTCCTAATTTCTAATAAGATAAGTATCAGTCACTACAATCCACTTAAACAAAAAGCAATTTGGGTTCCCCCCATTGTTTTAAGAGTAAAGGATTCTTGAGACCAAAAAGTAAGAAAACCACTGTGGGTTATCCCTAGCTGTGTTAGGTCCATTTCTTGCTATGACCTCATAAAGGGTCATTGTTATGGGATTTGAAGCATGTATATAAATTCCCGGCTGGGCCCAAGTTTTTGATCCTTTATCTCAGGAAGCCGGCTCTTGGTCACCCGAGGGACTTCCACCAAAGTTAACTTTTTTCCCTTTTTGAATTTTTTGTCTATAAAAGAAAACTGTTTCTCTACTTACAACACTTTTGATCCAAATGTGTGAGGTTTTTACACCAAGCAATTCTCCAATTTTCTGTCGACACCAACTGGGTGTGCTACAATTCATTTCACTTCTGACAATAACTACCTGGAGTTTGGGCAGACCCCACAAGACTGCCCCCATTTCAGATGCCTAGTGAGTCCCCAGGTTACCCACACTTCTGTCCAGCGTGGCTACAAATTGGGGATTCCCACAACCCCCTCCTCAGGATAGATAATTTGCTATAATATCTCACAGAACTCGGGGAAACACATTCCATAGTGTTACTGGTTTATTATAAAGGATACAAATTAACAGCCAGATGAAGAGCCACGTACAGTGAGATCTGAAAGCGTCCCAAGCTTGGGAGCTTCCGTCCCGGTGCAGTTTGGGGTGTGCCACCCTCCTGGCAGCTGGGTACATTCACCAACCCAGAAGCTATCCTAACTCCTTGGTTTAGGGTTTTTATGAAGGTTCCATTATTACGCATGATTGATTAAATTGGCCATTGGTGATTAATTCAATCCCCAGCCCCTTTGACCCTCCCTGGAAGTTGGGTGGTGAGGTGGGGCTGAAAGTTCCAAAATTCTAATCACATGGTTGGTTCCTCTGGCAACCAGGCTGTATCCTAAAGCTACCTGGGGGCTCTTAGCCACCTGTCGTCTAATACAAACTCAGGTCTGGTTGAAAGTGGCTTATTCTGAATGACAATAGATGCTCCTTTCACCCCTGTCACTCAGGAAATCAGGGCTTTTAGAGGCTCTGCGCCAGGAATTGGTGATGAAAACCAAATATATATTTCTTGTTATATCACAAAATCACAGTCTATCTTGCTTGTTATTTTTTTCTTCTTCTTCCTCTACTCTTTTTTATTCCTTTTTCTTATTTCTCTTTTTCTTCTTTCATTTTTATTTTTCTCATTTTTAGTTTTTTTCTTTTTCTTTATTTTAGTCTTTAAATGTTTTCTTTCTTTATTCTTTTAGTCTTTTCCCAACTTTTCTTTTTATTTTTCCCATTTTTTATTTTGCTCATTTTTTTTTCTCATTTTTTTCTTTCTTCTTCATTTTCTTTAGTAAGTTAGTGTCACTAGCAGTAAGCCTGACAGGCTGCAGGGCCTCTTGGCCATCTCTGCTGAGGAGGAAGCCCGTATTGGAAACTACCAGATCTTCAAGGCCATTGGCAAGGACCATCAGACTCATCACTGAATCTCCAGTGTCAGCACCATGGATGTTGAAACTGAAAATTAAAAACTGCAACTGCTTTCTCTTCTTACCTTCCACCACCTCTCCCTCCACCTGAATCACCACTCACCTTTGAAACTGCTGATTAAAAGGCAGAAGACCAGTGACTTCAGTCTCTCTGACCAAGGCCCCAGGTGATAACTCTGTTGCAAGGAGCAGTGGCCCCCGGATGTGGCTGGAATGACGTGACCCTTGCCTTTTGATATACTCCTGTAACTCAGGTGTCAGCTGGGCCATAGTTTCCTGTCATTTGAGAGTCAAATGAAACTGGCTCAAACCCTCATTCCCTGTGTAAGGGACCCCCAGCCAACTTCCAGTCTCGATGGAGATTCTTAAAAGTCAGTTATTTCACAGGGTCGTCTCAGACTCTGATTTTCTGCTTCCAATGAATCCTGGATCTTTCTCCCACCCTGCGTATTTTAGCTGTCCCCTTCTCACTATCCTGAATCTACCCAGAGACTCAGCTCTTTTATTTTCCTTAAGCAACACTCATCCAGGACCATTACCTTTCTTATTAAAGATTCAGGGTATAACTGTTACATCAGAGAACCGCACAGAGGGAAACAGAGTGTCAGATATCGTAAGTCTTAAAGCCTTAAAGTCTCCTGGGCCTCCTACCTGGAGCGTGTTCGCTGGTCTTCTCTTCTGTTAGCTCCAGGTTCGGCTTCTTCTCGGGCCTTTTCTCTCCCCATCAACCTCCTCCTCTCCACCCTGGCTCACCTCCTCAACTCCTCCCCAAGGCATTTTTTTAATGCTCTTTAAAAGCATTCGCTTTTATTTTTTAGAAAGTTTTCCAACTTTATTAAGGTATAACAGAAGTACACTAAACTGCAGATATTTAAAATGTACAATTTGATCAGTTTTGACATACGTATACACCCATGAAAACATCACTCCCAAACAACATTTCCATCACCCCTGAAAGTTTCCTTGTGTCCTTTTTAATCCATTCTTCCTTCCGTCCCATCCCCAAGAAACCACTGATCTGCTTTCTCTATATATAGTTTAACTTGTATTTTCTAGGGTTTTGTATAAATAGAATCATATAATATGTTCACTCTCTCTCTCTCTCTTTTTTCTTTTTTGCCTGTCTTCTTTCATTCAGTATGATTTTGAGATTCTTCAGTATTGTGTGTATTAATAGTTTGTCTTTATTGCTGAGTAGTAGTCCATTGTTTGGATATACCACCATTTGTTTTCCATTCTTCTGTTGATGGGTTTGGGTTATTTCTGGTTTTTTGGCTATAACAAACAAAGCCTTTATAAACATTCACATGTAAGTCTTCGGGTTTCATGCTTTCATCAGGGTAGCTATTTTGTTGTTATTGTTAGATCATGTGATTCAGAATCTAGGCAAAGGTTTATTCTGGGAACTGAATTAAGCACGCCATTTGACCAAGCAAGATGCACAGCCCTGAAGTGGTGCTGTTTACAGCAGCTTTATTCATAACTGCCAAAACTTGGAAGCAGCCAAGATGTCCTTCAGTAGGTGAATGAACACACTGTGGTGCATCCAGACAAGGCAATTTTATTCAGCCTTAAAAAGACGTGAGGTATCGAGCCACTGAAAACCTGGAGGAACCTTAAATGCATGCTGCCAAGTGAAAGAAACCAGTCTGAAAAGGCTACATGTTATATGATTCCAATTACATGGCATTCTGGAAAAGGCAAAACTACAGAGACAGAAAAAAGATCAGTGATTGCCAGGGACTGGGGTGGAAAGAGATGAATAGGTAGAGCACAGAGATTCTCAGGGCAGTGAAGCTATTCTGCATGATGCTCTAATGGTGGACACTTGACATTATGCATTTGTCAAGACCCATGGACGATAGAACACAAAGAGTGAGCCCTGTGTAAATTACAGACTTTAGTTAACTATAGCATATCAATACTGGTTCATCAGTTTTAACAGGTATACCACACTAATGTGACATGTTAATACTAGGGGAAACTGGGGGTGGGGTGGGGTGGGAGGAAGGGGTCTATGGGAACTCTGCACTTTCTGTTCAATTTCTATATAAACCTAAAACTACTCTAAAAAATAAGTCTAGTATTAAAGAAAATCCCAGCAGACTTTTTGTAGAAATTGATGTGCTGATTCTAAAATGTATGTGGAAATACAAAGAACCTAGACTTCTAAGACATGCGGAAAGAAAATCAAAGTTGGAGGCCTTAACACTACCCAATTCCCAGATTTACTGTAAAGCTACAGTCACCGGAGCAGTGTAGTATTGGTGTAAGGACAGCCGAGTGTATGAATGGAAGAGGATAGGGAGTTCCGAAATAGACCCCCAGGTGCAATCAATGCCCCCACACGGGGAAGAGAATATCTTTTCAATAGACAGTGCTGGAGCAAGTGGGCATATGCACAGAATAAATGAACCTTGACACCTACTTCGCACCATACACAAAAAAGGAGCTCAAGACGTGTGACAGATCTTAATGTAAAAGCTAAAACTACAAAGCTTTTAGAAGTGAACGTAGCAGAATATATTCTCTATTGGGGGAGAGACAAAGTTTCCTGAGAGGACAAAAAGTACACTAAACATAAAAGAAACAATCAGTAAATTGTATCCATCAAAATTAAAAACTTCTCATCAAGAAGCACTCAGGAAAATAAAAAGCCTTAGACTGGAGGGAAATATTTTATATGTATATATATTTTATATATATTTAATAAATGTGTGTATATATATATGCATGCATGTACTCATACACAGATACGTGTATATATATACATAAACATGTGTATACATATAAACAAACACATACAATCTAGCAAAGGACTCCTATCCAGAATACATAGCAAGCTCCCACACGGTAAAGATAAATGACAACCACAAGAAACCCACTGCTGGGAGGAGCCATCCTCCCAGTATGCTTTGGCTTTGTTCTCAGCCGTGCCCAGGCCACCCGTGCCCACTTGCCCTCAGCCTGCTCATTCATCGCTGTGGCGGCTGTAAGCCGCTTCCTTAGTGGTGGTAACTGTTTGTGGGGGATTCACATGTGTTTACAGAAGCCCAGTGACACCCCCAAACTCAGGGGACCCGACTGAGCATTCAAGGGGCCCTGTGGCCTGGGGCAAGTCACTGCTGTCCACCTTCCTGTCTGAAAATGAGGTGGTCAGGCCACTGACGTTTAATGATCTTTTCTGCTCTGACCCCTCAGTAACCCCATGGTTGGGGATCCCACTATCTCGCACAATGACAAGATGGAAGTGGGGCTGTCTTCCCATCCATTATTTCCCCTTCAGGGCTGTGCATCCTGCTCACTCAAATGGCGTGCTTAATTCAGTTCCCAGAATAAACCTTTGCCGAGATTCTGAATTACGTGATCTAATAATAACAACAAAAATAGCTACCCTAATGGAAGGCATTTTGCTGACCTCATATCAACTCTGAATATCATGTGTGATTAGTCACATGTTATGGATTGGGAAAATGAGGCCCAGAGAGGTTAAGCCATTTGCCCATGGTCACACAGCAAATACTGGCAGAGCCAGCCTTCAAATCCAGGTTTTTCTGATCCCAAGAGCTTTCTACACACCCACTGAGAGGATAGTGGTTATTTATTTTTAAAGGGTTATACTCCTTTAATGAAGAGGCTCCCTTGCAGTAGTGCCAGCAGAGGTGAATGAGCCTAAGAGTTCACCAAATCTCCAATTCTTTGACATATGGGGAAACGGCATGAAGTCAACTGGGTGGTGGGGGAGAGGGATTCATACCCCCTCAGGGGACTTCTCTGAAGCTTGAAGCAATTCTAAATACAGTTCTGAAGCTACTACTCATAATTAGAGTAGCTAACATTTACTCACCACATACAATGTTTGAGAGCTACAGTAAGCTCATGGAATAGACATTATTTTGCAAAATTCTCACAACCTCCTGAGGTAGGTACTATTGTGACCCTCTCTTTACAGGAGCGGTTAAGGCTCACCCACAATAATCCCCTAGTAAGTGCGGGACGTCACTCTGTTTTAATCTCTGCTGAGCCCCACCGCCATCTGATTATTGAATGTGTTTATTTTCTTCCTGTTAGACTTGAGCGTCTTGGGACAGGGACCTTACCTCTCCTGTTCACGTCTGTATGCTGAGCTACTTGTCACACAGTAGCTGCTCCAGAATTCGTTTTTGAATAAATGAATGAGGAGCCTTGTGTTGCTTGCTCTGGATCCTGGGCTCATCTCTTATAACAGGAAAAGGAGGAGTGTAATTCACCGGAATACAGGGGATACCGAGGATGGGGCAGGATTTTCATGGCAGGCTGAGGTGTTTTCAGAACTCTGATGGATAGTTTTGAATGAGGCTTGTGGAGATGAGGGAAGCTTCAGTTCACTCCCCTTGTCTCCCCCAACCCTACCCCTGCTCTTTTTCCAGGTTCCTGCAGTGCCAGTCAGGGTGGGGACCCCCTGCCCCCCATAACCAGGACATAACCCCATTCAGTGTCTCACCATCATTCTCCTTCCTAGAGAAGATCCGTGGAAGCTGCCTGGATCTTCTTCCCTTGCGTGGACTGTCCTGTGAAGGGGACAGTGAAGGGCTCCAACTGAGATGGAGAGAGGCCTTAGAGCCCATTTACATGCTGGTTTGTTCGTATTTAAAGTGAAAGTAAGAACATCTGCTTCCAGGACTGTCCCCAGGGCTGTGATTAGCTGGTAACAGGCAGCAAGATGTGTGGATAAAATCAATGTTAAACATTATTCACCATTCAGTGTTCAGAAAATTCCAGAATGTGGCAGTCTACCTGATTGAAGGAAGAGCTCAGAAATCCAGGATTGCTGGCAATATAGTTCACATTTTCAAAATGTCAATGTCTCACTTATTATTACGCTGAGGAGAACAGCAGGTACTGCTTTTATTTATTCACTTTGTCTTGATCATTTGTATGTGAAATCTGTTTGCTTTTATGTGTGTGAAGAATTTCTTGGTTTTATTGAAAATATATTAACATTGCACAAGAGCTTGCCTGTGGTGGTCTGTTACATTGGTGGCCCCAATGAACCACGCCACTCCCTCCCCTCCTCCCCTACTATTCATGCCCCTGTGTGGTCCACTCCCTGAATCTGGACTAGGTCTGGGACTTTAACCAATAGAATGTGGGGAAGTGATGCTGCGCCAGATCTGATACTAAGTTGTAAAAAGTCCTGGCAGCTTCTGCTTTTGTGCTTTGGGAGCCGTGGACCACCATCTAAGAAGGCCATCTGCTCTACCAGAGAGACCTCTTGGAGTGGCCACGTGGAGAGGGAGAAGCCCTGAGACATGGAGAGAGAGAAAAGCCCAACTCTCCCAGGTCCCAGTTGAACCCAGCTTCCGGTCAACCCATTGGCTCAATGTAGTCACATGAGTGACTGGCCAGCTAGCAGAAGAGCCACACAGCTGACCCTGGGGCTTCTTTTTCAGACTGTAGAATCGTGTTAAAATAAAACAGTTGTTGCTTTAAGCCACTAACTTTTGCGTGGTTTGTTATGCAGCAATTGATAACCAAAACATTACCTAAAAGCAAATATCCTCAGTCTGAGCTGTGTATCACAACCATCTGGAAATCTAAAAGTGCCATTACCCAGGGTTCTAACCCTTCAGAGATTCTGATTCGATTGGTCTTGGTGAGACATCATTTTATATATATGTATAAAACTATATATATAGCTTAAATTTTTATTTTAAAAATCAATACCCAGGATGAATGGAGAAGCAAAATGTGGTATATCCATACAATGGAATATTATTCAGTCATAAAAATGAAGTACTTGTACATGCTACAATGTGGATGAACCTCAAAAACATTCTAAGTGAAAGAAGCCATCACAAAAGGCCACATGTTGTACGATTCCATTTATACAAAATATCCAGAAAGACAGAAAGCAGATGGGTGGTTGCCAGGAGCCGGGGGTAGGCAGGGAAATGGGGAGTGACTGCTTAATGTGTATGGGGTTTTCTTTCGGGGTGACGAAAATGTTTTGGAACTAGATAGAGGTGGTGGTTGCACAACATGGTGAATATACTAAATGCCACTGAATTGTTCACTTTAAAATGAATGGTAAAAAAGGTTAATTTTATGCTATGTGAATTTCATCTTGGTAAAAAAGAAAAAGTGGAAGAGGGAGACAGAAGAGGACATTGGGGTGAGGCAGTGTGGGAGGGACTCGACCCGCTCTTCCTGGCTTTGAACATGGAGGAAGGGGCCACCCTTTTTCCAGAAGCTGGAAAAGACAAGGAAATGGATTCTCCCTTACAGCCTCCAAAAAGGAACCCAACCCTGCCTGTCTTGTTAAATCCTGAAGGGAATGTTGATTTTGTTCTGTTTTGTTTTAGTAGGCAATCCATCTGCTTAGGTCCAGCCTCAAGTGCTGACCTGCCTTCTGAGGACTGTGGCTCCAGTACCAGTTCAGTTTTTGAAGACTTTGCAGGGCTACTGGGATCTGTTCTCTCTGCGTGTCTCCCACAGCTCCATTCTCAAAGCCACACAGCTTAGAAAAGGCCCAGGAGTTCATATGGGAGTCCCTCCTGGGCTCCCTCCTTTCTGAGATCATTCTGACACTTTCAGTTCCCTGCAGTCCTCTGGTCAGAAGGCCAGGGCTCTGGTTTCCCTGCTCTGCTGCACATGTCCCATGACTGCACCCGAGGATGGGGCCAGGCAGTGGAAGGACAGAGAGAGGAGAAAAAGCAGTGGGATTTGGCCCCACCCTCTTGAGACCACAGCTTCTCCAGCCAGAGGGAAGGTTTTCCTCCCTCAGAGATTAGGGCCCCTTCCTTGCTGCTGCCGCCATTGCTGTCACTGCTGCCACCATGGGATTACCTGGGGATCGGGTAGGAAAATGGAAAAACCCCAACCAGGGACTTCTGCACGTTCTCTGACCCTTGGCAGTCCCTTTTCCCACTCCTCAAACTAGAAAGCAGGGCTTCTTTTTCCAGTTCTTTCTTTCTTCATTTGGTGTGCACTTCCAGCTTTAAGGCTATCTATGAATCCAGGCCAGATGATCCTAGAGGGGGAAAGGGAGATTCACTGCGGGTTTGCTCTCCTTCCCCAATGCCCCTGCTCCCGTTTACTGTTCGGTCCTCAGATGGCTGCTCCGCGCACTCTGTCCAGGATTTAGTGTTGCACTCAGCGGGAGAGGCGTGTTGAGTGTGCCCACTCCATCTTACCCAGAATGGGAACCCCAATATCTATTTTTTAATCCAACGCTATAAACAGTAAAGACACCTTGCTTCAACAACAGGCACAATGCCCAACACTAGTTGCCTGGATTGCTTTCTCCTCCAAAGCTGTGTTCTTCCAGCAGGACTGGGCCTCTGGCCGCCTCAGGTCCTGATGGCACGCTCCTGAGCCTGGGCTCCTTGAAGTCGTCACCTTTCTATCCTCCCTTGAACAGTCCAGGTGCTAAGTAAGGTGGCCCGCCTTCAAAGCTTCCTGAGCCGTGACAGAAGCATCAGGGAGGAAATGACACCTGGATGCTTGGCCGAGATGTTGGCGGTGACTTAATCAGTAATAGGAAGCTGCTCAGGATTCTTGAGGAGCAACATCATATAATCGTTATCATGAAAATAATAACAGCTTACTATGTGCCACACATCATGCTATATATTTTTACATACATTATTGCATATACTTTACTACATTTACTCCTACCAGCAGGTTATGGGATAAGTACTATTTCTCCTCATTTGCAAACGAGGAAACCACTTCCACCTGGAAGGGACACGTGTTACCAACATCAAGGGGGCAGGGAAGTACAATCCTACCCTATTTGGGAAAGAAGAACTGGATTGGGATTATTTGTGAACAGCCCTAAAGATGAGCCTAGACACCTATAAACTGGTGACTGTGGGCATTAACTCCCTCTTCTGTAAGATGGAGATAACAATGGTCCCACTTTGTCATGCAGCTAGAACAAAATTATGGATGTGGCATGCTTTGCCCAGTGGCTGGCACACAGCAGGCATCAGTAAATAATGTTTTTATTCGCTTCTTCTAGATGTGTGGGCCTAGCTGTACCAGCTCAAAGAGTTCTCCCTGAATCTCCAGGGACTGGCAGGTCTCTGGGACCAGACTCGATTTTTAGTGATAATTGGATGCTTGTTATCACCCAAGGTCTGACTTGACAGCTATTTAACACTTTACCAAGAAAAAAACAAGCAGCTGCATCTTGGTGGCAGTCAGATGGCCAACACATTAAAATTAGTTGGCACGACCCAGTACTTTACCTACAGTCAAGTTTTTAAAGACCTCATCTATTTAAACAATTCCATTAGAATGTTTTTCTCTCAATTTCTGTGAAGAGGCAAAAAAAAAAGGTAACGTATTTGCCTCTAGCATTTTCACTTAATGTGTGAGGTCACACTTAAAAGCAGCTTCCACGTGTTTGGTCAATAGTTCAGGGACAATGTGGGCAGCAGGGAGGAGTAATGTCCCCACTTTAGAGGTGGGAGACAGAGGCTGGGTCAGTAATATTCCACTGGCTTCCATGAGAAACCTAACAGGGAAAGGGGCAGGAGGGAAGGAAGAGGAGGGCATAAGAGACACGAGAGCTGAGCAACCATTGCAGGGACCCCGGGACTGTCAGCAATTGCCTTGGACTCGTCCATGTCTAATGTTCTGTTAGTCCTCACCATGAAACCTGGGGCGAATGGGTCTAGAAATGGACAGAAGTGGAAGGAATATCACAGCCAGGCCGGGGGAGCTGTGGAATCAGCAAGGGCGGTGACATCAGATGAATCTGTTCTTAGTAGTTGCTGTTTCTGGCAAGTCGTTTAACCTATCTGAGCCTCGAGTTCTTTGCCTACAAAGTGGAGATAAAAATACCCACCTCTTATGATTGAGGCGAAGATTAAATGAGACAATGTGTGTGGCACAGCCATGGGGACTTGGTGCACAGGGGGTCTCAATAGTGCCACTTTCCTTTTACAACACAGATGTCAGATGGGACTGATCTGCCCTCCAAGATCTAGGGGAGATGATCTCGAATCCCCACCCTGCCCAACGCCAATGTAGGATTTCCATCGAAGCTGCAGGCATCAAATTTCTTGCTTCCACTCCATTATACTTTCCTCCATTAGGGTTTTTATCAAATCGAGATGTGGAACTCAGCTTCAGACACACACACACACACACACACACACTCTCACTGACACTCTCATCCACACTCACACTCTCTCACACAGTCACTGTCACACTCACTCACCATCCACTCAAGGCCATGTGTATGGTCCAGCTTTACTGAAATCTTGGGGACACGGAGGAGATTTACCTTGTAAAAACACAATAGTGCAAAACCAAGTACAGACAACCTGGTTGGTTAGTTTCTTTTAGTCTTTCAGACATTTCTGCCCATTCTGGCTCTACTTCCTGCCATATTTGTCCTGCCTCCTCTTCGCTCTCCTTCCTCCCTCTTCCCTTCTCTCCCTCCTCCTTTCTGGCCCCCCCTAGTGTGCTCATTCTTAACCTACAGTACTTCAGCCTCCTCTTTTTAGCCTTCCAACTTAAGCCCATTGGCTCTCATCTTCCACTTCCAAAGGCTTACCGAGTTATTTTCCTAAACACACGTGACCCTTCCCCGAGGGCTTTGGGACCAGCCGGTAAAATACATCTGTTTGCTCTACCACCTTCCTTCTTGCACCAGTGTTCGGTGGCCAGAGGTGGGGGTAGTAGTGGTATTAATACCCTATTCACCTCCTGGAGAGCAGAGCCTATGTTTGTCTCCACAACTGCTATCTTCCCAGGACTCTGCACTGCACCTGATATAAAATATGCCCTGGATAAACACGACCTAATTGGCTGATAGCATAAGTCATTTTATGATGCAAATTAGATCACCAGTGTTTCTAGGACACTGGCACCACCATCAGAAGTTATTGGATGTTACTGTCAATTTGGGTCACACTGAACTGATCTGGGTTATAATCCTAGTTAACTGATTGCCCATGGTTTGACCTTAGGCACCTCACTTCACCAATCTGAGCCTCAATGTCATGACCTTGAAGATGGTAATGGTGATGCCCATGCCCAGAGCCAATTCACTGTGAAGCTAACAAAGCGAAAGCATGAGGTAGCCCTCACTCCTAAATAAAATCTGCTTTTGTACCTAATTTCACATTGGTAAATTTGTCTTCATTTTCTAAAAAGGCTCCCCAAATTGTACACAATTCAGGCTCCCCAAAACCTGGCTCCTGGTTGGTGTTGTGAGGGGAAAACGAGAAAGTGTCTGTAAATGCTCAGCCTCAGTGCTCCAGGAGGGGAAGCCATTGTGACAAGAGCCTTGCTGGCCCCCTCCCCCACTGGCTGGTCACACAAACTTGGGCCAACTTCCTAAAGGCCAAGTCACTCAGGCCCCCAGGCCAATGTCCAGGTTCTGTCAGACAGACACTGACTCACCCTTTTCTGGGGTGTCAGGAACAGGAACCCCTTGACTCACGCAGGTACCAGTTGCAGCCTCTTACTAGACTCAGCCAGCTCCACTTTGCTCAAATCCCCTGCCCATTCCCCTCTGGTGCCATGAAGTGTTAGAGCCCCTCCCCTCCCCTCAACAAAGGCCCTGTTGCAGCCACTTGAGACACTGACCCACCATGAGATCTTCCTGCCTTCTATTTCCCGGACCTCAGGCACACAGAATGGATTATGGATTACATACTATCCTTCGTTCATGACGCACTGTTGTCATTGGCCCTCCTCTGGCCTCCTGTTACTTCCTTAGGCTTTTCATTTTATTCTTTAATGTAATAAGGACTGAAAAACCATCACTGAAAACAAAAGCTAGGACCATGACGGAAACCTGCAGCTAACTCCATGGTCCCCCCACACATACCCTGTATTTTCCATCTTTGGGCTTTTAATCCAGAAGAATTACAGCCCAGCCAGTTAGCCCCCAGCTGCTGTGTGCTGCCAGCCCTGCCTCATTTCTTCTTTCCTCCTTGGCTACACTCTCTGAGAAGCATAGGTCAATTATTTTAGCCCCTCGATAGCACATTTGGTAAGGGTTCAGGTCAAGGAGAAAGATGAAATCAATGAGTAAAGTGAGGCTTTGAATTTACATTTGTTTTTTCCTTCAACAAACATCTCTTGCTCTCTTTGTATCTTCTGGGCCTTGCAGGTTCATCAAGATGTCCTTGAAGTCCTGGGAAACTGCCCATAATCTCCCGATGAGCAGGTAGGTGCCCAGAGAAGCTGCAATGCAGGAATCTGGGAGCCTGAGCTGGACTGGGGGCTGTGGTGGAGGGTGGTCAGGCATGAGCCTGGTGTGCAAATATGCTAGGTCCAGGAAAGGAGGGGAAATAAGCAGGCAGAACTTTCAGCCCTGTTACTGATGTGAAGGGGCGGAACAGGAGGCACAGAGGTGGGAACCACCTTCTGCCTGGATCTGGGGTTCAAAGCAGAGTGTGAGGATGAAGGCTGGGGGAGCTGAACTGTGTGAGAGAGGGGCTTCACTTGACTGCTTTTCAGTAGAGCCCCCGTCCTTTCAGTTGCTGTGAGACACCTTCCTCCTCCCCCAGATCTTGCCCTGCATCAGTGCTTCTCAGTGCTGGCTGCTCTTAAAATCACCTGGGGGGCTGTTTAAAAATGCCAGTGCCTGCGTCCACCCCAGAGATTCAGATTCACTTGGTCTGGGGTGGGGCCCAGCATTGGTACTCTTATTAGCATTCTCCATGTGACGCTAGCAGCCAGCGCAGAGACTGCCTGGAGAGGCAGGGTTAGGGCCCCCTGTGGCCAGCCTCTATGTCATCAGGTGAATTTTGGATGTGGGAGGGTCCCAGTTTCCTCCAACCCCGAGGGTCAAGGTTAAAGCTGACTGAGGTACCATGGAGGGCCCAGCCCCTCCCCCCACATCTCCTCATTCCTGTTCTTAGTTATCTGATGGGTCTGGGGGCTTCAGGCTGTAGCAGGGAACAGTGGAAGAGGAGTCAGTTAGGCACAAAGGACAAGGGTTCGAGTCAGAAGGCCACAAGCTTCTAAAGTCTCTCTTGAAAGGCCTCACTTCTCGGTCCCCCAGCTTGAGGGTTGGCTGTTGGCGCACACGTGGCAGGTGAGGGCCGGAGAGTCTCTTCCCCTGGCTCCTTCTGCTGGCCCTGGAAGACTGGTGGGCATCTCAGTTCTTTCTGCTAGCCATAGTTCCCCCAAATACAGCTGGGGCACTGGGGAGGGAATGGAAGTAGCAGCAGAGAAACAGCCATTCTGTGAAAAGGAGTGTTCTGGGTTGAAGAGCAGAAAGAACTCTTTTATGTGGCAAGTGGACTGATCATATCATAGTTATGTCTGGAACCCTATCGAGGTTTCTCTGGGGCCTGCCCTGACACTCCCTGTTGGGCTAGTGGCCTGTGGCTGGAGTGGCAGCATAGCTAGATCTGTAGGGCTATGGACAATGTCCTCCAACACCAACAGGCCAATGTGGGCAGAGACTGTTAACAAAGCATCTAAGAAAGGATTTTACTGGTAAATACAGTGGCCATGGCAGCTAGGATAGCAGGGTTTGGGCGGGGGTTAGAGTGTGTCTTTGTCGAGGGGTGTTTACCACCACCTGAATGGTGTCATGATGTGGGAAGGGGGCAAGTTGGTGACAAAATCTTGGGTAATTGTACCTGGAAGCTCATTGACCTGGCTCAGGCGGTTGGTGCAGGTGGGGCGGTCGTGGTAGAGGTTGCCTCAGTGGGGCCCCAGAAGCCCCCCGCGGATTGCATCCAGTGTTCTCAGCAGGTCCTGGCTGACCAAGGGGTGTCCTGGTAGTGGGGAGATGATTGGCCTGGGTCTTCCCACCAGAACAGCAGCTCCCTCTGCACCCAATTCCTGTGATGCCACAGTAACTAAGCATCCGCGTAGTTCCCATGCTGGCCCACCTCTGCTGTGGTCAGGGGAAGATCAGAGCATTTCCTGAGAGCGTTTCCTCTCCCAGGTACTCTGGTTTATAAGAATAGGTTTTGGGAGATGGTCAAATTAAAGCCTGCAGAGAATGTGGCTCATCTGGCTCGTGGGGGCTGAGCCTCCAGCCGGATCAGGTGGCTTGGGGTCACAGTCGGCTGTGAGCTCCTTCAAGCAAGCTCACCGAGGAGCAACTCCTGCCCTTAAATGGAAGAGTAGTCTCTGTGGCCAACTTTCCAGCGAATGCAGAATTCCTGGGCCTTGTTCCGTCCAGCCAGGGCCCCCACTTGAAGTCAGACACAGTCAACAGTCCTGAGGAGGGGTTCCCCGGGTTCATCAAAGGCAAATAGAAATTTCTGGATGCACTGGACATTACCAACAGCTCCAGCCACTCTCCTGCCCCCTTGGGAAGGGAGCCTGACAAGACCGAGCCCTGCACCCCCAGCTCCCACCCAGCTTCCCTAGGGCAGCTCCGAGGTGGTGAGGACGGACTGTGCAGACCTTGAACCAGGTGTGGTATGGTGTTAAACTTCAGTGCATGAATTTTTCTAATCCTTCCCCTTCCTTCTCCACCCTAAGAAGTACTAATTCCTTTAGAATAAGTCAAAATAGGAAGAAAGGCTCCCCCAAATAGATTTTACCTGCCTGAAAATTCCTCAGATTTCTTCTATTTTGGAAAACCCTGTTTTCTTTTCCTTCAGTACTGCCTGTATTAAAAACCTTCTCTTGATAACAAAGGGCTTTCAGGTTAATCTGCAACCTAAGGTCGATTTCCTATACAGGAGTAAAGAGAAGCAGATCAGTATGGTTCATTTAATGGAAACTTTATAAAGTCTCTGTGTGGTCCATTTAGGTCTAGGCATGGAGCAGTTCAATAGTGACATTGCACATTGTTGCAATCAGGGCGGGCTTGATGTCAAAATAGAAGAGGCAGCATAAAATTAATGATTTCTTCTCCAAAGGGACTTTTTTAGGTTGTACTTATCCTGGAAGTTTTTACCCACACAAATCGAAAGACAAAAATTCCTTCCCAGAGACACAGCACAACTGAGACAGATGGAAAGGTCACGGTAGGTGAGCATTTTAGAGCATGGGGCTGCTCAGAGTTCTGGGCAGCCGGCCTTGCAGAGCCCACATCTCAGCAACTACATCTGCCCAGACCTGTGCAGTAGTATGTAGCAACCAGGAGGGCTAGGGCTCCTGAGCACGGGGCCTGGAAAGCATGGACTTTGAGCAATTGTAGCCAGAAGAAAGAGCCCCCTCTCCTTTTAGATTTGAAGTCCTAGCAGAAGGGATGAGCCATCTAGGGACAACTGGAGGGCGACAAGGAAGTGTGTGGGCACAGAAGATCAATAGAGAATGAAAGTAGACACTGTCAACAGGAAGGGGCTGAAACATTTCCCATAGCCCCATCTGGCTAAGGTTTCACCAGCCATTAGCACAGCTTGGAAGCAAACATGGGAGACACACTCTATACCGTTTGTCCTTGATGCATTCATCCTGAAGTTAATGATTCGATAGTTTATTCTGTTGCATGAGATTGGCCACAGGAGTGGAATTTAATCAGGGCTATTCTGCAAACAGATTTGCCTAATTTGAAAGCCCATTCCTCCCCTGGGCAGGGAAGTTTCTGGGCCTATGATGGGTAAATAGGAAATGGGTCATCTGTGGGTGACACAACAATGCAGGCAACATGCACAGTGAGTGCCTACCTGGTGGCCTCACCTGAGTATTGCTCTAGAGCCAAAATGCAGCCAGGACCTACCACTGTCACTGCAGCTTTGGGATGGCCATGTGTGAAAGGGAGAAGTGGATTTGACTGTAAATAATTTTCCAGATAAACTTTGGGGTGCCAGTAATTTCATTTCCGGGAACATGTGTCCACAGCAGAGGAGGGTGGCTTGTTGCCGGGCAGGGGATCCGTGCTCCATCTGTAGAGGAATATCTTGCAGACCGCTGACAGTCTGCATTTGGGAGTGTGTGCTGCACCTGCACAAATGAACGCCCATTTGTATATGCATTCAAGAAAAGGATAGTAACAGATGCTCAGTTAAAACCCAGGGGTATTAGAAAGAGCTAGACTCATGTTGAGTAGGAAACCTCAAGCTAATGAGCCTTATTAGTGCAGAACAACAACAGTAGCAACCACAGGATGGTGGGCGCTCAGACGGTGGGGAAGAAATTGAAAGAATATTTTTGGTTACAGCTGCGTTTTCATGTGACCAGTTTATGAAACGTGATATGGAAAAGTGAAAAGGTATGACTGAAAAACAAACTGATCAGTAGAACAAGAATGTGGAGAATTTCACAACTGATGTTTGTATTTGTTTCCTGTTGCTGCTATAACAAATGATCACAAACGTGATGGCTTAAAACAACACAAATTTATTATCTTACAGTTTTGGAAGTCAGAAGTCTGACATGGTTCTCAAAATCAAGGTGTCAGTAGGGCTGGTCCCTTCTGGAGGCTCTTGGGGAGAATTTGTTTCCCCACCTTCTCCAGTGTCTAGAGATGGGTTCGTGGCCCTTTCCTCCATCCTCTAGGCCAGCGGGGTAGCATCTAGAAGTCTCTCTCTCTCTCTCTCTCACCATCACCTCTGCTTCCATCATCACCTCTCTGCCTCTCCCTTATAATGACTCTTATGATTACAAAGTGCTCATCCAGAAAATCCAAAATAATCTCCCCATCTCAAGACACTAACCTCCTCACGTCTGCCAAGTCCCTTGTACCACGTAAGGTAGGTGCTCATGGGTTTAGGGGATTAGGATGTAAACATCTGTGGGAAGGGGCACTCTTCTGTCTACCATGATGTTGTAAATGGCGTCTTTAAAAAAAAAACAAAACCCTTATTTTGGAATAATTTTAGAGTTGTAAAGGTAGTACAGAGTTGTGTCTTTTTAAAACATTTTTTCCATCTCTATTCAGGTTGTACAAATGTTTTTACATTAAAAATTATTTGAACACAAATGAGCCATCTGTGAGAGTGCTTTGCGTTCTTTGGAAGGAAGGTGCTGTTCGGTGTGAGGCGTTTCAGGAAAACCGGGCAGCGTTCCTTGACGGGAGCTGCCAGCCTCTTCTATCCTCGGGGCTGACTCCTCAGGGGCAGGACCCAGACCTCATGACCATTATTGCCCCATGCAGAGAGGTGACATTAATACTTCTCTCTACCTATTGGGAAACATATTCCACTACAGCAAGTCCTCCTCTATCACCTCCTTCCTGCTTCCCTCAATTGTTGCCGGGGGCGCTTCTAGGCATTTGCCGCCTGTAACTGGTTGGGCAGGTGGTGCCTGGGAACCTTTGCCAGATAGCGTGCCTGAGTCATCTGTGCCTCTGCAGGGCTGCCAGCCCTGGTGCCTGGTGAGCCCGCTCTCCTCAGGGATGCTTTCTGCCAGGCTCAGGGAACATCAAGCTCCCTTTACCAGCTCCTGCCTAAGAATCTTACTCAGCCTTTTGCTTCAGGTTCTGGCTCTGAAATCAGAGCTAACCCTGTTGGTGATTTGAGGCTACTGATTGGCATGACGGCTTCCACACCCAGGTGTGCATCAGAATCGCCTGTTGTGCTTTGTAAGAAATTCATCACAAAGTGAATCTGGAATGTCTTGTTGCACAAGAAAGCAAGGAATTGCTCAAAGAGTGATGGGGACATGTCAAAAGGACACAGGAGCCAGATTGACAGCTAAATCTGGGACAATTTGAGCATCAAAATAAATAAAATAAAATAATGAATAAAATGAGAATCTGCTAGTCCATACTCATATAACTAGCTAAACAAATAAGTAAATAAATAAGTGAATGCTCTCGCTAAAAAAAAAAAAAAAAAAAAATCCCACACTAGAGATTCACCCCCTGAAATGCTGATTCAGTAGGTCTGGAGTGGGGCCCAGGCATTTCTGATTCTTAAAAAGTGCTCTAGGGGATGGTGATGTGCGATCAAGGTTCAGACATCTTGGTTTAGCCCCTCTAGGTAGAGCACAGAGTCGTAGAAGCTATTTATAGAGGAAGGAGCTGAAGTATTTGTCGTCTCATCCATTCATTCATTCTTTGTTGAAACCGACTATGTGTCAAGTAATGTATAAGACTGGGGTGCAAAGGGTAAAACGCTTCCTGCCTCCTGGAGCTCACGATCAAGGGGCTACTTAGACATGTCAACAGTCCCCCGAGAAGTGGGCTCTGGGGTCTCGGAGCCTGTAAGAATGAAGAGGCCTTTGCTGGGTGGATCGGGGAGAGGAGGGCATTCGAGACTGAGGTGTGAAGGAGGGCAGGGCATGGGGGTGGTTTATCGTGCGGGCGATGGTGCACTCCCGGGTTGCAACAAAGGAGGGATGACCTGCGATAAGCGCTGACTCTGCTCGCGCCAGGAGCCAGGCACGAGCCCGGGCACGTTTCATCTACCGAGCCACGTAATCTTCACCGCAGCCACACTTTACAGAGAAGGAAACAGCCCAGCGAGACAGAGGGACTTTCCGAAAGTCACACTGCTGGTACTCCCAAGAGCACACTTTTTTTTTTTTTTTTGGTGAGGAAGACTGGCCCTGAGCTAACATGCATGCCCATCCGCCTCCACTTTATACGTGGGATGGTGCCGCAGCAAGGCCTGATAGGCTGTGCGTAGGTCCAAGCCCGCCTGAGATCCGAGCCGTGGAAGCTGAGCGTGGGAACTTGACCACCACGCCACCTGGTGGGCCGCCTCAGGAGCACGCTTTTACCTCTTCCGCTGGGCTTGAGGTCCTTGCTTTTTTTTTTTTTTTTTTTTTCCTCTTTTTTTTGTGAGGAAGATCAGCCCTGAGCTAACATCCGTTGCCAATCCTCTCTTTTTTGCTGAGGAAGACTGGCCCTGGGCTAACATCCATGCCCCTCTTCCTCTACTTTATATGGGACACCGCCACAGCACAGCTGACAAGCAGTGCGTCGGCGGGTGCCTGGGATCCGAACTCACGAACTCCGGGCTGCCAAAGCGCGGACTAAACTGCTGCGCCACCAGACGGCCCCCTTGAGGTCCTTGCTTTTTAACTGACCAGCAGCCTTGGCCTCACCTGGGAGCTTGGTAGACACGCAGAATCTCAGGAAATCTGCATTTTAACTTGATCCCCAGGACATTCGTATGCACCCTGAAGTCTGAGAAGTGCCAGTCTAGGTAAGTCTCTCTGATGGCTGCTAGAAGGATGGATTGAGGTGGGGGCAGTGGGTGGGGGGTTAGCGAGAACAGGTAGAGGTCTGTCATGGTGCTCTCGTGGGGCCTGCTGGCGCTGACACAGTGCTGAAATGGGCTTCTCCTCCACGTGGCTTTGTCTCTACATCTTGACTGTAAGTTCCTTGGGAATGGCCCGTGGTGCTCTCCTCTGGGGCCCTGGCAGACCAACATAGCGATGTCCCCCCGTCAGTGGTCAGTGCTCTGTGGACGGATCATTAACTCCAGACCTGGAGCCCCGAGACTGCCCACAGCCTCACAGCTGTCTGCGATTCCACCCTCCTCCCTCAGAATGATCTCGTGTCTGCCGGGATCTCCTCCCTCCCCCTGGCCAATCCAGCCACTTCCTGGGCCAGCCTCTTCCCCCTGACCCAGCCACTCTGGTGGCAGGTGTGAGCCATGTAGATGATGCTGGCTGGCAGGTGGGAAGTGAGTGTGGGAGCTCATTCAGTGGCCAGGCCGCCTGCTCCCTGCAGATGGCTGGAACATCACTCATCATCCGAATAAAGAAAACCCCAGGGCCACTGCTTCTCTCCTCATTTTAGCCCCCGCCACCCCACCCCCAAATTGTATCCCAGCGTAGCAGTAACTACCACTTGGTAGTGGTAGAATTGGGGGTTTTCTGTTCTGGGAAGTCTAGTCCAACTGAGAAGGCTAGAATATGAATTTATATCAAATGACCAGTGTACTTTCTCCGCGTTTCCACAATCACTGGCAACTTATACATTGTTAAGAACTTAATCTTAACCCCCAAGTGACCTCGGGTCTGGGCTTTCATTCTTGGTGCTGCTGGTGTTTTTGCCCATCAGATTGCCTGAATGGATGCCGCTAGGCATTTCTTTTCCTGAGTTAGGTTTTGACTCTGAAAATTTGAGAGTGAATTAGAAATGCATTTCCATTAAAGTCATTTCTGTTCCCATGGAGTAAGTACTACCAAGTCATTCTGATATTCCCATGACTCATTCATAATTAATATTAATAATAATTGCTAACATTTATTGATGTTCCCTCCCTAAAAATTTCTCAAATGTCATTAAGTTGCCCCAAAATTCCCTGGGAAAAGGGACAGACCTGGCTCTTTTCCCTTTTGTATGTCTGTCTCCCCCAGAAAGCAGGGACTGTGTTTTTCATCTCGGAATCCCACTGACCAAGTGAAGTTAGTTCAATGAATGGACACTCCAGCCCATTTCAACCCCAGAGTCCTGCATCTAAGAAAACTGAGAGTGTGGGGCTGGTGGAGAGCTTAGGGATGGTGTAGCACTGACCACGGGTTCAAATCTACACATTCCTTCTGTTATTATATGGATAAAGAGGGAGCCAGCAGAAGGGAGGGAAATAATTGAAGTAATAAGATAATATTGCAGGGGCCGCCTGGTGGCGCAGCGGTTTAGTCCGCGCTTGGCAGCCCGGAGTTCGCGAGTTCGGATCCTGGGCGCCTGCCGACACACTGCCTGCCAGCCATGCCGTGGCGGTGTCCCATATAAAGTAGAGGAAGACGGGCACAGATGTTAGCTCAGGGCTGGTCTTCCCCACAAAAAAAAGAAAAAGATGATATTGCAGAGCTCTCTGGGAATTAGAAGATAGAAGCAGTGATTTTGCAGAATAATGGATGGCCAGTTTTCCTGGTAAGCCCCAGTCCTATCAAACCACTGAAAATACAAGCATCTTCAATCAGGAGAGTCAGGTGACCATCCTGGGGGCATTACAGTGCCAGAGGAGGGATAGGAGCTTGGCAAGTGGGTGGCCACCCTAAGTGGCTTTTAGACTCTCATGGCTTAATCCTTACTGGTTCTAAGGCCAGGGTCTTTCTGTCTTGTTGTAGCTCCTTGTTGCTGTGACCAGTGAGAATCTCGTAAGACTAGAGGGGGAGGGCGTGTGCTTGGTGAGAGTGATTGGGGGAATATGTTTTGTGGTGCCCTGGCCCCATTCATCCTTACCAGCTGAGGCCAGACAAACTCCTCATCCCCCTGCCCAGCCTTGGCAGCTGGCGCCCTATCCCAATGGCCGTGTGGGTCCCTGCAGGGCCATATTTTTTGTCCCACCTTTTCCCATCTTCCCGTTGAACCCCCCTCTCAATCATTTAAGTCTATAAGCAAAATCAGTCTTCAGTCCCCAGTACCCTTTTCCCTCTAAGCAACCCCATTGGAATTCCGCCACCTTGGAGCCCAGAGAACCCACCTTGACCTCTCTGTGGCTCATTTTCCTCGTCTGTAAAATGGGGTACGTGTTACCTGGGATGATACATCGAAGGTGCTTTGCTTAGTGCCTCAGAAACATCAAATAGCCAAGACCGGAGCTCTTGTTGCTGCTGTTATTCCCACCCCGCCCGCTCAGCGCAGGCCGCGGGGGACAGGAAGGCGGCAGGAACCTGACTTCATGAAGAGCTGGTGCCCAAGCACCGAGCCAGGAGAGCTGGCAGGATGGGTAGAGGGCAACGACCTCCGGGCCTTCCCGGGTCATGCCCTTTGCCTTTGGAAAACACTGTTTGGTTTGGGGTGGATCCAAAAAAAAAAGCAGGCTCCAGACCAAGAGTGGGGGGGCCAGGAGCAAAGGCAAAGGCCTGCTGGCCAAACTCCCTTCCACTGCAGAGTGGAAACGGGGTTCCCCGGGTGCCGGGGCTGAGGACCATCCATCCAGGTTCTCCGTGCCCCACCTCAGATCCAAAAATTCGTGTCCCTCTGTGTTCTGTCAGGTCTCATGACAAAAATTAAAACAAACTGAGATATACAAAAACGCACTGCGTGGCAGTGTTAATAGTGAAGAATTAAATTATTAAAGCAAGAATTAAAATGCTGTGACTGGTGCACAGACTAGGTACTCTACCACCTCCTACAGAAGTTGAAATCCTACCCTGGGTCATAGAAATCGATCCAGAAAAGACTCAGTGTATTCCAAGGAAACAGAGCAGGTACCTGGAGCATGACTAGTGATCCATGAGAACTGTCCCAGGCGGGACAGGGCGCGAGCTCCCCAACCACCCCAGTATGGGGGCTTTGCCACCCTGCGGGTCTCTCATCTCAGAGGACAAGAGAAAGTGTTCTGGCTTTAAGCCTGGCCAGGTAGAATGGCACACCTTTACCGTGTGAGCTGAGTCTGCTGCCTACACAGGGTTTCGGGGAACCTGGGCTGCTGCCTTAAAACCTGCCCCACTATTTTGTTTTACGCTGATTGGAATGCTCTTCAGGGTTTGAAGTCCTCTCTGGGCCTTGGAAAGGCTGGGGGGTGTGGGGTGGGGTGGGGTTGTTAACAGCGTTTCTTGTTAAGGGAGAATCTCCACCACTAGGTGGTTCCCCAGAATCTGCTCCCACAAATCATGCACTTTTCATTTGAACCACAGACCTGGGCCTTGAAGACCATTTGGCATTGGAGAAGATCCTTTGGACAGAACTTCTGCTGTGGCTGGCACTGAAGTGCTCCAATGATGGAGGGGCCTTATTGCAGGCTTAGTTTGCAGATTTCAGAGGGGAGTCCAGGCCCCAACTACATTCGTGTCATCAGACAAAAGGAAGTGGGGGGGGGGGAAGGGAATTCCATTTACGGAGCACTTTATGGACTAGACACTGTAAACCTGTTGTCTTTATTCTTCACAAGAATGCCTTAAGGTAGGGCTTATTGTGTCCATTTCAGAGAGAAGGAAACTGAGCCTTGCTCTGGTAAAGTCAACTTGCCCAGTGTCTCAGGGCTTGAAGGCAGGGCTTGCAGCCAGATCTGCCAGACTCTAAAACCCCTGCCCTTCACTCTACATCACAGTGGCTCCTGTACTGATGGTTCCCTTCAGGGGACCCCTGCAGGGGTCAGCTAACAATCCAGCATCACATGTGGTGCTGTGGTGTACCCCTCTTCCAGCCCTTCGAACTTTGTGTCTAGCCCTGTAGTGGGTTGAATTGTGTCCCCCCAAAAGATGTCTAAGTCCTAACCCCTGGTCCCTGTGAATGTGACCTTATTTGGAAATAGGGTCTTTGCAGAGGTAATTAAGGATATCAAGATGAGATCATTCTGGATTTAGGGTGGGCCCTAAATCTAGTGACTGGTGTCCTTGTAGGAGAAAGGAGAGAGAGACACAGGGAGAAGGCCAGAGGAAGCAGAGTCAGAGATTGGAGTGATATGACTACAGGCCGAGGAATGCCAAGGATTGCCAGCGGCTATGGGCAGGTGAAGAAAGGCATGGAGCAGATTCTCCTTTAGAGCCTCCGGAAGGAACCAACCCTGCAGGCACCTCGATTTCAGATTTGTAGCCTCCAGATGTGTGAGAGAATCAATTTCTGTTGTTTTAAACCACCAGGTTGTAGTAATTTGTTATGGCAGCCCCAGGACACTGACACAGGCCTGATCTCCTGCGAGGAAGAGTAGTACGAGCTGTTTCTTATGTTGTGCGTGTTACGTAGGTTCCAGACCCTGAGCTGAACACGCGCCAGCTCCGTGGAGCCCCTCACTCGTTCTGTGAGGTGGATTCCATTATGATTATGCTCATTGTGCAGGTGAGGAAACTGACCCTTAGATAAGTCATCAGGTCCAAGCTGAGCTGGTGCCTGGGGGGCAGACTTTGACCCAGGCCGTCAATCCCCACACCCCACACCCCCAGACAGTGACGAGCCTGGGGAGGAGGATTGCCTGCCCAGGGGCACAGAGGGTGTGGAGGCTCGGCCCTGATCTGGAGGTCCGCACAGCCTCACAGCCACCTCATAGCTGCACAGGACCAACAGCCGCCAAGAGCATCCAGGGCTTGCCCTCTGCCCCCTCCTCACTTAGTAGACCAGGGCGGTGCAGCAGTTTCCCTGAGGACACACAGCTCTGCGTGGCAGTCAGTGAGAGAGCTCAGCAAGTCTGGATCCTTGGTCCTTGTGTTCTAGAAGTGCCCAGGGAGCGGGGTTTCCTCCTCAGGCACAGCTGAAAGGATTCCAGACCACGGCGCCTTCCCCGGCCTGTGCCTGCTCCCTGCCCTTCCCCAGCAGGTCATCTGGAGAGTATTTATGTGAGCAGAAGGGCCCTTAAATACAACCTACAGGTCCACCATTCCTTACAGTGATTCCCAAATCCCAAAAGCTCTGAAAATCCAAAGCTTAGCATATCTAATTTGGTAGCAAAAAGCTGACCTAAATTTATATGTGGCTTTTTATAATCTTTATTCTTCTCACTTAATGTGAATATTTCACTGCAAAAATATTATTGTGACTCATTTCAGGATGCTGCCCCAGGCCCTACCATGTTTTATGTAAGACATGACGTCTGCACTGTAATTCCTTTATAAAATCTGAAAATTTCTGAATTTTAATTTCTGATTTTAAAACACATCTGGCCCAAGAATTTTGGGTTAGAGATTGGGGTCCTCTTCCAATTTGTCCAAGCCTGACCTCCACCTGGGAAGGATTAGACATGTGGGGGACAGACAGCAACCCGGTCTCTCACTTCCGGGGGTGGGGGTGTGTGTGTGAAGATGTTTAATTCTTGAAAAAAAGTTTAATTTGAGTTTAAGGCAACAGTGAGGTAGAAAAGTGGAATTTTTCAAGTCAGAGAGACCCGGGTGCCAATCCAAGTTTAAAAGGTTCATAACTCTCTTGCACCTAAGCAATAACACCTGTAAGACATCTGCAAAACGGGAGCAATCACTACCGTCCAGGATGGTAGGGGTGTGAATATTAATAAGCACGGACGAGGAGAAGCACAGTGACTCCATAAATAGAATCCCCCCACACACTCCTTAATGAGATTCCTCCCCCAAAGCTGGCCAAACTACAAATTCTCAGAAAGAAAACAATATTCTTTCCAATTCTTAGCAACAGATACTCGGTCCCTGGAACCAAGAGATTGTTCTGACAGTGTCACAATCATGCTTTGCATTTGCCAAAAGCCTCCCAGCGAATCATCCCAAGACTTTAAGGGCTCTGCCAATCTCACCCGGCACATCTGGGGACAGGGACCGAGGGCAGCCAAGACCACCCCAAGGCTCGCACCTAACTGCTCCCTTTAGCTATTCAACGAGCTATCTGTTTTTAAATGTCTTATTGCCACATTTGAGTCCCCAGAGGACTCTGGAGGAAGCAATTTCCATAGGACATTGGGCAGGGAGTGTGAAATTAAAAGACCCTGGGGATTTGCAGGTGAGATTTCACAGTGGCCACTCTCCTGACACGGAGAGAGGCCTAGGAAATGATGCTGGAGGGAGCAAAAGCATTCTAGAATACATATTTTCTTTTATTCAGCCAGTCTCCCTTTATTTTATCTGAAAATGTAGGGTCTTTTCTTTCATTCATATTATTGTCATTAAACCAATGGCCTCATCTAGCTAACCATTTGGGGTCTCTAATTGTGCCAGGCTGGCGGGAAGTGCAGGTGATTGGAGCCCCCCACAGCCCAGACCCCTGCTGCCCGCCCTTGCCCCGTGCCCACTGGGCTTCATACTTCATATGGGATTTGTGAACCTGACCTTGAGGACATTTGGTCTGGGAGAGGGGAGGTCATATTTATTTTATTCTGAGGGACATCTGCTGCCCACACGTCTTGAAGTAATTTTTGGACCAGGACAAACTACTCTTATCCCTCTGGTTTCAAGTGGAGGAGGTGAGACTTCTGACTCTTGTCTAAATTCACAAGGTAATGCTGAGGCCGAGTTACAGGTTGGACAATGATGAAAGGAAAAGAACATTCTTACAGACCAAGTGCTGATTCTTCACCTTTCATTCTGCCCTTCACCCCCAGGGTAGCCGGTGTTCTCATTCAGAGGCTCCAGCCCTGGAAAGGTGTGTTAGAATCTCCTGGGGGGTCAAGAGGATGAGAGAGCGAGGGTTGTGTAGTTTGGGGGGAAACCTGCTTATAGTAATGATTTTGAGATGACCTCTCCTCCTGAGAATTATCAAGCATTAGGCCCATTCATTCATTAATTCCTTCACTCCCTCATTCACTCAGCAACTTCTCCGAGGCCCACAGAGCAGCCCCGGCTCTTTTGTACTTCTGTGGCTCTGCCTGTGCTGCTTGAAAGGGCTCTTGTTTATCCTTTAAAACCCAGAATCAGATGTCACCTCCTCTTCAGATATTTTGCGTCTTCCCTGTCTCTCCTCTGAATGCCCTGCGTGCAGCAAGTGTCTGTTATGTTGATTATTCTGAATCTAAAATTGATTCATCTTCCTGTCTTTATAGTCCTTTAGCCTGCGAACTCTTCTAGGGGAATGGATCACTGTCTTACTGGTCTTTGTATGCCCAGCCCCTAATCAGGACCAGCATACAGAAGGTGCTCAATCAATGTTCATTGAGTGACTGAATGAAGGACTTTTTCAGAGCAAATAGCTTCTAAGTGTGACCAATTAAAATGGTATGTGTGAGGGTGGGGGAGGCAGGCCTGCTGATACACAGAACTCAGCTGAGTGGCCTTGCTCCTGGGCCTTCCTTAACCAGGTGCTGGGGGGCTGCGCAGGGGTGTGCTTTTGAGCAGATGATGTAGTGGACACTGTGATGGTGGCCCGCCAAGATCTGCTCAGCCCCTCCTCCCTGGTCTTGTGTGCCCACCCACCGCTGCTGAGCTTTTTTCCCAGGGTGCGTCCTATGATTCTTTTCAGAGAACTGCCCCTGGGCTCCTGGAGCTGGTTGGGTAGCAGGTGGAGAGGGCTGGGTGTACCTGGGCGTCCCCTCCAGGGTGACCGCTAGCACCTGCCTGGTGTGGGAGTGTGAACACTCAGCTTCCTCACCTCAAGGGCAAATTCCAAGATGCAACTCACGTTCTAGAGCTTCCTGTGGGATCAGGATCAGGTTGGGGTCCGGACTTTGCCTGAAATGAAACCCCCCCTCCCCACACTTCCTTAACAAATTGAGATCTGCTTCTGCAAGGGCCTTTCTGTGCCTCGACTTCCTCATTTGTAAAATGGAGATTAGAAGAGTATCTGTTTTCATTGTGACGATTAAATCAAGCAATCCTCGTAAGACCCAGCGCAGGGCAGGACACTCAGCAAGCACTTTAGTAGTAGAGCTCTACTTTGTGGCTAGCACGCTGGGCCTCCCAAGATAAAGGCTGCATTTTCCAGTCCCTGTCCCTTGCAGCTTGACGCAGCCGTGTGACTAAGTTCTGGGCAATTGGGTCTGAGCAGAAGTGATGAGTGCAGCTTGCAGGTAACGCCCTTTAAAGGTAAGGGGAGGGAATCCGCTCCTGGCTCCTGTTGGCTGGAATGCGGGTGTGACAATGGGACGTGGGCAGCCAGCCTTGACAATGAGGTAGAAGTTGCATGTCAAGCAAGGTGGAGCAAAGGGGCCTGGGGCCTGGGACACCACTGAATCACCCTGCAGGCCTGAGACAGCCTACTCAGACAGTTACACAAGACAGAAATTTCTAACTTATTTAAGACAATGTATTGGGGTGGGGACCTCTATAATGGCAGCCAAACCTGCATCTTAAGTTCTACAGTCTCCCAGCAGAACGATTACTTTAGGAGAGAACGGTCTCTCTTTTTGCATGAAAATGGGATAAAAATAGGAAGGTATATTGTAGGAGACAAAACTAAGAGATGACAATTCTAAAGAGAAAGTAATTTAAATTATCACTTGAGTCTGGTGGAAATAAAATGAAAGTGAGCAGGGATGAGCAGACCAGGCCCCAGATCAAAACTGTTCACAAGTCTTAATTTTAGAAAGCTTCCACACCACCCTTTCGCTCACTTCCACAGCTCGTCAGCAGACACAGAATGACCCAGCCCCACGCCTCCCACAGGGCCTGTCTCTGCTGCAATGGCTGTTGGAGGCGCTGTTGCTGATGCCGCAACACTTTGTAACATTGTACAAAAGTCACCCAGTGATGCTGCAATTTTTCCAAAGGTGAAAATAGACTCAGAAGAGATTGGTTTATTTAATCAGTGAATTGACACAACTACTCGGTGCCTCCTTCCTGGTGTTTACTTGGTCACTGCTACTGCCCAGGGGCAAGTTAGTGTTCTTGGAGTGAGGCAAGGAATATGGACATTCTTCATGTTTTTAAGGGCCTGAGGTAAAGCAAGAAGACATTAAGAAAAGGAGGAAAGATGGCTTTCTGACTTGGTCCCATCCTCTAGGGCCAAGTTTCTCGACCTTGGCACTGCTGACATTTTGGTCTGGAGAATTCTTTATTGTGGGGGGCTGTCCTGTGCATTGAAGGATCCCTGACCTCTACCCACTAGATGCCAGTAGCACGACTACCTCCCCAGTTGTGAAAACTAAAAATGTCTCCCGACCTTATCAAATGTCCACTGAAGTGTGTGCGCAAAATCATGCCTTGTTAAGAACCACTGCTCTAGGGTCTGGTTCTAGGAAAGGGGCAGGGGAATTAATACCTGAAGATGGTTTTTTTGCTTTTTTGTTTCCCCTAAAAACATCAGCAAACAGTAGCTTTGGGGAACACAATCTGTTTTGGGCCCAATGGATAGAGTGAAGCTCAAAGGGTAAAGAAAATTCTCTGTTCTTTAACAGAAACCCAAAGAATATAGTATCACCAAGAGACCACTTGGAGGGCTGCAAGCAAGGGCAGTGGACATGCTAAGAAAGGAGAAGAGCAGAGGAAGAAGAAGAGAGCAGGTGTCCAATAGTACCTGATTTAATGATGGCTGTCTCATCCCTTTTTGCCAGTGATTGGTCTATGGATAATATGTGATCCTGGGAAAGATGTTCTTCCCTGATCGTAGACAGGTAGCTGAGGAGAAGGCTCTCTTTCTGCTCTCCTCTTCCCTTTCTGTCCTATGCCAGGATGGAATGTTTGGAGCTACAACAGCCATTTTGCAACCAGGAGGCAACAACCAGAGGTCAAAGCCTATTGAAAACCTATGGATGGAAAGAGTCTGAGTTCTTGATGATATGGCTGAGCCAATGAACCAACTTTAGGACCATCTACCTTTAGACTTCCTGTTGAGTAAATAGTGTATGTCCCTATGACTTAAGCTAGGATTAATAGGGTTTTCTGTCATTTCCAACCAAAGATGTTATTAATCGATGGAAATGTTTTCAACTGAGACTAATAGAATACCCAACTAAAAGAAACTTACAAAGGGAGGGGGTATTTTCTCACCTCACAGGAAGCCCTGAAGTAGGTGGTTCCAGGGTTGGCTTGGTGGCTGTACAGTGTCAGAGCTCAATATTGCTGCCACAGCTTCAAATGTCATGTCCACACTCAAACTGTGCTTAAGGCAAGAATGAAAGAGGCAAGCCTTCCTTGCCTATCCCTCTCTTTTTATCCGGAGAAAAAAAATCTTCCCTCAAGCTCCTAGGAAACTAGCTCACGGTCTCATTCACCAAAACTGGACCACATACCAAGACAGTCTGGGAGAGTGAGTACTTAGCATTTCAAGTCTCTGTCATGGGAGGTGGTTTCTTCCAGAAAGGGCTCGTCCAAAAAAAAGATTGTTGGGTCAGCATACAACAGTTTCTGCCACAAAATAATTGTTCATATCACATACCCTATTATCAGAAAATCAGGATTCCCCTACAGAGGCCTTTCACCCCACTCCATCCCTAATCGTCTTTATGCCACCCAAAGTGGGTTGGCCTAGCTTTCACGCACCAACAGGAGAGAGAACTAGAACCAATCAGTTCAGTTCTGGTGGTCGTTCTCCCTCACACATGGCGTTGCTATTGAAGACTGGTCCCCTGCCAGCAATGCTGTTTGTCCTCTGCCAAGAAGACCCTTTGCTGGCCAGGAAGCCTGTCCAGGATGCAGTGGTTCTTCTAGGGAAGACAACCATGTGCACTGAGCACAGAGCCAACCAAGGATGCTCCAGCATCTATTCCCGAAATGTCAGCTCCAAGTGCTTGACCTCTTCCTGGGGCTCACGCTGGTGTCAGAGCTCTGGTTGGAACCCAGAACCACTGGTCCCACTGGTGAGCTCTCCTTTCTTCCAGAATAGCCTGCCTGCTATAGGAGGCCATGTGCTGTGACTTCCAGGGGCCCCAAAACACCCTTTCCAGAGCACTCTCATGCCTCCAAGACCACTCACTGCATTTGCTATACTGTGACATGGCCTATAACTTATTTTGCTGAAGAAAAGAAAATAATAAAACAAGTTTAATCTCTAGCAGGGCCGGCCCTCTGATGCAACCCATTGATACATAAACACTTATGGGCCCAGAGGTTCATCCTGGTGAGAAGTGCCCCATCTTCCAGGGCCCCTGCTACTTCAGATCACAACCCCTGGCAGATTTCCTGAAGGACTGTCCTGCATCCTCCCGTGTAGTTCTCTTTTCTTTCCTGCCCTGGAGTCAAGTGCAGCCTTCCAGTCCATTCAAGACTGGCCCTTATGAAAAGCGAGGCTATGAGTGAGCTCTCGCTCCCCTGCTGGGACATTTGGAAGCTTGTGTTTGTTTTCAGAAACTGCCGCCTGATAGCTTTTTCATTGACAATACAGAGCAATTTGGCATCATACATAATCCTGGATTACTGACTAGGTTAATATTTCATGATGACTATTAGTCATTTACATTTATAGAAACATGGGTCATGAAAAATTAAAGCTTTAATTGCTTTGGGTTTCCTTTTTTTTTTTTTTTTAATTTTTTATGGTTGGGAATTTTTCTTAGCTGATCTGTCTTCCAAGTCTTGGGACCAGAATTACTCAAAAGAATCAGGGAATTTGGAAATATAGTTTGAAGACAGATTTATAGATAGCAAGAGAAGGAGGAGTATGAAACCGTGAATATCATTCCTCCGCTCAGCAGTGAGGCTCTGGAATGAAGGAATGATCCAACGGATTGCTCTCCTCTGTCAGCAAGGGCCACTTCTTACCAGGAGACAAAAGCTAAATCTATAATTGCAGAATTTCAGGCATGAGGAGAGCCCAACACTAGATATGATGAAAAATGACACTCAGATAGTCTGGCCCTGTGCACTGGTTTCTGTGGCAATGGCACTTTGGGTTCTTTTGCATCAATTAGACATTTCAGATATGTTTAGGTCACAGACATCAAACATACAAGACATGGAGTAGCTGGGATAGTGGCAGACACGTTGGCCCGGCCACTGAGGGTCATCTGGGGAACTAACCTATGTATTTGGGCTTCCTGGACCAATAGACACAGAGCTTGCTCAATGCCACTGCTGTCCTGAGAAATAAATGTCTGATATTTGATGTCCTGTACCTCTATCATGTAACTGCTCCTCTTTATTTGTGGGGGGAGGATGTTGCTTGTATTTGACTTGGCGATTTCAAACAAATGTTTGACATCAGTCCCTTGGCTCGGTCTCCCTTGGGGTGAATAGTCATGCGAGATTGGCGACTGTGAGGACGTGTAAAGTGGAGACTTTGGTTTCCTTTTCTGAAAACATGGACTTATCGGCTGCTGGTGCTCAGGGAAGAGGAGGTCCATTCTGCCCTAGTAGAAAGGCCTGGAAATCAGCTTCGAAGGGTAAGTGACACAGGAAGCAAAGGTGTGTGAGGTGAAAGGCGTGTGTTTGTGTACATGGCAGACAGAGGTCTGAAAAGTGACCTTCTGTCCTGAATATTAGAACCACTCTCTCAGGGAAATCACTAACTCTCTAAACTAAGTGCTAATTAGACAAAAATACAGCATTTTCTAAAGCCGACTTGAGTTACAGCTGTGATATAACACATTTTCAGATGAAAATAATTGTTTGATGTCACTTCAATTTAAACCATTTCACCATGGAAATTACTTAATTGAAAGTGAACATTGCTTTTTAACCTCCAAATTAAGCAAAGCTTTATCAAACCAAATTTACAGCAATATAATACTTTTAACTGTGTATTATATGACTTGTTATGAGTTGTCACAGATTTATGTCACCAGCCATTCAATGGTGTGAAAGTTTCTGCAAGGATATATGTAGAATAAACAACCAGATATTTTGTCTCAAAGATTAATTTCTTTTTTAAGCTCCATCAGATTTGCATGAATATGCTTAAATTAAACCGTTTTTCTGTGATGCTAATTTTCAGTATTCCACAAAACTCAAGAACATAGACCATACCTATTACAGTCAACTTATTTTAGCATGTCACTATAAGAAATATTATTATTTCCTTTGATGATTTCTCGAATATATTTCCAAAATATAGTACAGTATTTAACAAAGAGGTGAAAGCACACATTTAGAACACAGCATTTTACTTCTTGGTTAGTTCGAATTATTCCATCAGCTGAATTCCTTGAAATATGTAAAGCAAGTTGATCCTTTAAATGGACTGTGGGCAGGAACTTGCTGGAACTGCGGTAAAATGAAGATGGCAAAGTATTTCACTGTGAAAATGAAGAAACAAGTATATAGAAAACACATTTTAGATTTTTAAAGAACTGAATTTTGTTACTATTATGCAGTATACCATTGTACTGAATTTTGTTACTATTATACAGATGAGGCTCTGAAACATTTATTATTTTTTTTTAGCAGAACATTGCCAGAAATGGCCTCTTTCTTCTACAACAGTGAGTTAAAGCTGCTGGCTTCTCCATCCTCTCGAAAGACCAATGTGTGTGAATGACCCGCTCCAACCGTTCACGACAATTCTGTGTTCTGCAAATAAAAGCAGTCCGCCTTACACGATCACTGGGTCCCAGTTATTATGACACAAGAGAGTTATCAAGAAAAATGAGGAAACACAAAGATAGCAGTTGCAAAACAAAACCAAGATAACTGCCCCTTATGTGCACTGTGAACACAGCCCTGTGAAAGGCTGGGTGGGTGTGGGCCTACCGGCAAGGAGGGCTGTCCCACAGCACGATAACTCAGGCCATTAATGCAAACAGACAAACACACTGCTCTATTAGAAAATGTAAAGCCCTCACATCCAGGATAATAAAGTAAAAAATAACAACAACTGGCCACAGCAGCAAGTTTCAACAGAACCACAAACTGAAGGACATTGGTGTGTCCAACTTAACTTCCTCTGTCTACTTTTCTCTTAGTGCTCACAGTACGTGAGCTCGGATTGACAAGGGGACAAATGGAACCTATTCTCTCTCTTCTAGTGAATTTTCAGCCCTGACAGGATTCCCAGGACAGCACCTCCAGTGCTTAAAACAAGAGCAAGCAGTTTGGAAGAGTAACTCTATCTCCACTATTATTTGGAAACACTGTAACGAGGATTAAGGTTAAAAACACACAAACACAGACTCACATCCAAATTCACACAGAGGAGACAAAACTGAACTAGACCAACTAGGCAGTCTATAAGTGCTTGTTAGCAGACCGCCAAAAAATATTACAATGAAGAAAAAGTGACTTTATTACCTGAGTTGGAGATGTTTCCTTTTTATTTTAGTTTCCAATGTATGGACTCATGAAAGTGGTCATAGTTCTATAATGTCACATAATGTCCGTGTAATTGACCTTACATGAGACTTTTCAGTAGTTCTTTTCTTGGGTATCAGTGTTTGTATTATTGGGTTGTTTACTTGGAAGATCATGAAATTTCACAGGAACGTGCAGAGGTTCACTCAGAAAAACGTTTCGTCTGTCTGTAGGACACCTCAGCATCTGTCAAAAACGAAAACATAAAAAGGCAGCTTGCTTTCCATGAATCCTCTTGGACGCTGCGTCTCCATGGTTTCCAAGAGTAAAGCCCAAAAGGCAAAAACAAGTAGTTTCTGCAAAGGGGCTGAAGGATGGTCTGCTGTACTGAGTGAAGACATAGGAAGTCTGTGCGGAGGCGCCCGCATCACACCAAGTGGGGAGCCACACTCCAAGCGCTCCCTGGCTGTGCTGAGTGAAAACATCCCTCTTTGCAGCCAGACTTAGCTGACCTGAGGCGACAGCAAGGTGAAGAACCCCTTAAAAATGAAAATCAGGGCTCAGCTGAGCTGCTGCACCTGAGGTGGTGACTGTACAAGCCTGTTCCCCAGGCATCGCACGTCAGGATCATCCACGCCCACCTCCACTCCCGTCCACTTCCACATCTGCAGCCTGGGAGTGTTTGTCTGCTGGGGTTGCCCTAACGACTACCACACACTGGGTGGCTTACACAACAAATTTGTTGTCTCACAATTCTGGAGGCTAGAAGCCCAAAGTCGAGGTTGGCAGGATTGGTTTCTTCTGACTCCGTCCTCCTACGAGAGCTCATGTGTGTGAATGACGCTTGGGATCATTCCTTGGCTTGTAGGTGGTCTTCTCCCCGTGTCTTCACATGGTGTTTCTTTTATATGTGTCTGTGTCCTAATTTCTTATAAGGACACCAGTCACATTAGAGCCCACCCTAATGGCCTCATTTTAACTTGGTTATTCCTTTAAAGTCCCTGTCTCCAAATATAGTCACTTCTGAGGTACTGGGAGTTAGGACAACATATGAATTTTGGGGGGAACATAATTCAGCCCATAACACTGGAGTAGTAAACTTTTGACTTTCTACATCTTCCTACTGTCTTTTTCTTTAACAGTCATTATTTTTTAAAGGGAAAATGATTTTTCACTATTATGTATCCTCTATTGACTTTCTACTCTACAAGGCGAAAATTGAATTCTCTTATACTCTCTTCACACACTTTTACCCTCTCCCAATCTCCTGATAAATTATAGCACAATTTAAAAAGTAAGTCAACATCCAGCATTTCTATTATATGATTGCAAATATTCTTCACAACTTGAGCCTAGAACAATATAGTCATTTCTTTTCTTGTACTTTTAAAAAAATTTCCTGGAGTTAAGTGCCTCTTCTTCTATTTTTTTTTCTTTTTGATTGCAGGCCTTCTTCCTGAGCCCTCTGCCTCCTGTTCTGGTCCTCACTGGTGGTCCCTTCCCATACCTGCTGCACAGCATCTTCCTGGGGAGACTCCTCTCCCTGGGGGCTCCTTCTGTCTGCTGTCCTACATTGGTACCTCAGTTTTCTGGAGCCCATGTCTTAACTCTTTTTTGGTTTCTTCCCTGACCCTTCATTGGCTCCCCCTCAGCAACAATGACGCTTGGATTTCTCCACTCTGTTGTAGCAATTTCCCCTCATCCAATGGACTACCACTTAGCTCTCAAAATTTGATTGATCTCTTTTATCTGCTGTTCCTCTACCCTCCCATTCCTTTTGTTCTTTGAGTTTACCCTTAAAAAAATTCTTTACTGTCATTTTTAAAGGTGTTCAAAGGAGAAGAGATAAATGTATGTGCTCAGTTTGCCTTAATTCATACCTTAACTTCTTAACTCTCAAATTTGAGACTTGGTTCATAATTCACCTCCTTTAGGAGATTCTCCTGCTGATCTGACCAGATCTAATTGCTTCTTTCCTCTGCATCTCTTCATGATAGGAGTGTTCAATCTGTCAGTGAGTTTACGTGGCTGTGCACAATGGATTTGTGCCTACAAAGCTACCTAGACCCCCATTTCTTCTTCTTTATTAAAAAATAAACTTTGATTTTAGAACAGTTTTAGATTTATAGAAAAATTGCAAAGATGATACAGAGAATTCCTATATACCCCACATCCAATTTCCTTTATTGTTAACATCTAACATCTTATAGTATGGTACATTTGTTACTGTTAATGAACGAATTAACATTAGTTAATTAATGAATTAATGAACCAATATTGATACAATATTATTACTTTGTTCCTATAGCTGTAGCTTTTACCTAATATCCTTTTTCTGTTTCAGGATCCCTTCTAGGATCCCATGTTACATTTAGTTGTCATGTCTTCTTGGGCTCCTGTTGGCTGTGACAGTTGAACCCCCACTTTTTAGGAGGTGAATCCAGACACACTTCTGACATTAGGAAGATGCATTCTAGGGATATATCAACATGTTTCATTGTTAGAAATTCATGGCCAGAGATAGAAATAGTGCTAAAGGAAAGGGATATCTTCAAATAGGCCCTCAAGAGTCCCATGAGCAAAAGGAGGGGAGAAGAGGATTTATATTCAGATTAGAGAAGGAAGAGGAGGGACCCCCAGCAGGCAGAAGGACCCCTGCTAGCCAACTTGAAGAGGTTCCCTTTGACCAAAGATAGGCAATTTGAGCTTCAACAAGAATAATAATTGAAATAGATTGGAACCCGCCTAATATGCTTAAATACGTGAGTTCATAGTTATATTTCTAAATGTAGGTGGTCACGTTGAGAGTATGATAGAGAAGTAATTCATTATCTTAAAAAGAGATAAGTAAAGGAAAGAATAAAGCATTTATCTTGGCTTCACTGTATGAAGGGTACCACTGGGTAACCAAATTGTAGAAGAGGGAAAGCATCTCTTCTTAAAGTATTCAACAATCAAATAAAAAAGAAATTATAGAGTTAGACTGTCACTGTTTTTTGGTCCCCAGTGAATTAATAGATCCAGACACTGATCACCAATGTCAACAGTGGCCAACAGCTTGAAAGAGAGGGAGGAACAGGGAGAGGGAGAGAGAAAGAAAGAGAGAGAGAAGAAGGAGGAGGAGGAGGAGGAGAAGGGGAAGAAGAGGAAGAAGAGGAAGAAAGAGGAGGAGGGAAAAGAGGAGGGAAGGAGGAGGGGAAGGGATAGGAAGGGAGAGAAAACTAGACACTACGTGCCTCCTGATGAAAGAACACACCAGCACCTATCGTCTTGCCAAAGGGGTTGGAAATGAGACTGACGAAACCTCTGATTTCAGCTGCCAACTTTCAGGAAATACAGAGGAACACGTTGAACTGCACTATGAGTATGCAATCAGCCAAATCCAGACTGTGGGAAACTCTACAGGTTAAATGCCCCTCTATTTTAAAGGATGCGGGGGGAACCTGTAAATCTAATGAAACTTAAAAGACATAACAAATGTTTTTAAATCGCAAGATGAAACTATAGAGAGACTAGGAATGCACGATCAGGTGATAGAACTATAAAGAAACACCAGTAAGTGATAACTCTAAAAGTCAGGAGAGTGTTTACTTTTTAGGGGAAGGGAAGGAGGTGAGAGGGCGTGGGGAGGCTTCTGGGGAGACCAGCAAAGCTCTATTTCATGACGTGCGCAGTGATTAAGGGATGTTCACCTTATAAGACATGGAGCTGTACATTTATTTTATGTGGTTTTCTATAAGCCTTTTATAATTTTTTTAACAGTGGGGGAGAGGAGAGAGAGAGAATTATATAGCCTCTCCCCCACCCCAGAACTTCCATTCATTGCAATGATGGTCTCAGGCATTTGGGGGTCCTGAATGTTATCTGGAGTCTTCTAAGAATATTTTAATATTTTCAGGATATTTTTTAACATGGAGTGCATTGTATTGCATTCCTGTATATTAAAAAAGTAGTAATTCCAAGCATGGTGAGTTACAGAGGAAATGGCAATTGAGGTCTCCACTCCACCTCTCATGGAGGGCATCGCCTGCTAGAAGTCAACACTTTTTCTCGGTCCTGTTTTATCTTTCTCATGCTCAGATCTCAAGAACTGTTTGCTAACTGAAAAATCACAAAACGTTATAGCAGAAAGGACCTCAGAATTCACCCAGTCCTGTGTTTCCTAAAATGTGCCCCCTCTGGAGACCACCCGCTCCCGCATCAGCACCTCTGGGGCTCATGTAGAATGCAGACCTGGCTCCCACTCCAGACCTGCTGAAGTCAGGCTGGACGCAACTTACCCTCAGTGACTCTGATACCTACTGAAGTTTGACATTCATGGGTCTAATCCAGCCCCTGCCATTTTATCAGGTGAGGAAATAGCCTCTCAGAGAGGAGGGGTAACTCACCAAATTGCCGTGCAGCATATTGGCAGAAAACCAGGACTAGAACCTCATTCTTCTATTTCTGCTGCCCCACTCCTCCCAGGTCGCTCACTCATTCCCTCCCTCCCTCAAACATATGAGGCCTGGGAGGTACAATTGTGAGTGAAACAGACTTAGTTTCCGCCATTTTTGTGTTTCCCATCTAACAGATGAGACCAACCTTAATTTTTTTAATTCACATGATGTATAATTACAGACCCTCATGTGTTCTGAGGGAAAAGTGCAGAGGCGTGTCACCCTGTCCAGGTGGACAGGACTGACTTCCGTGAGGAGGTGACATTCGAGCTGACATGTGAAGATGGTTGGGAAGCCTTCCAAGCAGAGGGGAAAGCTCTGAGGCCAGAGGAAACTTGGTTCAGTCAAGGAACTGGGAGAAGTTCAAGGTAGTTGGACTTAGGGTCCAAAGGTGAAGGAACGTGGAGGTGGCATTACCCAAGCGCTCCTGGAATCACCCTGTCCCCATCTCTATCTTGGATGGCAGTTCTCAACCCAGGCTATGTATCCCAGTCATCTTGGGAACTTAAAAAAAGATTGCTGCTGCTGCCCAATACTGTGATTTAGCAAGGCAGGTGTAAATCCCAGGAATTTGTACTTTTTAAAAAGCTCCTCCATTGATTCTGATGTGCAACCAGGTTTGGGAAATTCTGGCTCAGGAGATTTGAGGAAAATGGAAATATTTGAGGTTACGTTCAAAGCTCAGGCTTTGAATTTTCTCAGACCCTCAACATGCTCATTTGTCAAGTGGGCATAGAAATACCTGTTTCATGGGGTGGGAGCAAGGTTACAGCAGATAATATCTGCAGAGAACCAGCTCAGGCCTTGCTACCTTGCTACCTTGGTATGTGCTCAATATATAGTGACTATAATTAAATCCAGGCTTCTGGTTTCCACAAGGGCTATTTTTAGAAGGATGGATTATTTTTATCACTCTGCAAAATATCCAATTGTTTTTGGGAAACTCTCCATTGCACCCCTCCCAAATCCAGAACATTCTTGTGCCTTCCACCCCGTCCCCCCTACTGAGAGCAGGAGATTTAGGGTCAAGGCTGTTTTAAATCTCTACCCCACCCCCACCCCCAGCAATGCTCTATTCCCAGCTGGCCACATGGGTGAATAATCTTTTACCTAAAAATAGACAGTGGGCACAGGCTCTGTCCAGGCTGGATTTCACCTCTTGTTTTTGAGGCTGTCAATCTGGCAACCAGTACTGAGGCTAAATTATCTTCTTGGAAATCTTAAATGATGAGAGGAAGGCTTTAGGGGTATAAATTCTTGGCATTGGAAGAGTTATGTGGCAAAATCTCCAGATCTGAAAAATTGAGCAAGAGATTTATTTGAGCCACGACTATTTATTCTTGCAAAATCAGCATAGACTCTTGGACTATTTCAGCGGGAAGGCAACACGAAGACCATATAGCACAACGAATGAATAGAGGGGGAGAAATGGGGGCTCAGAGTTTGCTTCTAGATGTTGTCAAAGTTACTTTCAGGTCTAATGTCTAGTGCCTTCACTCTTAAAGGAGAGAACAAAACAGAGTATAAATTAAAAGGGAGACAGGGAGGATGTGAGTGATGGGGAGAGGGAGTGAAAAGCTTAAAGGGAAAATGCGAATGTCTGAGGTCGAGGTTTGCTTGTCACTTCTCTCTCTGGACCACTGCTTCAGGTTCTCCCCAGCTCTTGAGGCATCAAGTTGATCCAGGCTTTTCCAAGCTGGGCCCATCTTTCAGGTCAGCTTCACCCCAAAGTATGGGCCTAGGTCCCTTCTTTATTCTCTCGAACATAATTGACACAAGACAGTTGTGTTCAGCAAACTTTACAGAAGCTTTAGAGTGACACAAAAGGATTACAGTGCAGAGCAGGAAAACTTACAAACTTGACTGTCAGATTCCGCCCAGTGCCCCTGGAGACCCGCAGCCACGTCCAGCCACAAGGGGGCCCTCTATTGGCTATTTCTCTTCTTGGCTGTATCCTGCCACGATATTGCGTTGCTTCCAACCCAGGAACGTGATGAACCTAACTATATTGAACGTAACTATATTTCAAATGAATATTATAACCACATTGAAGGCGATGGGGAAGGAAAGAACTAACATAAGTAACTTCAGAAAACAGTACTTTGATGAATATGGTAGTAAGGCTGAAGACAAAAAGAACTTCACAGAAGTGCCGTAGCCCAGTTAATAAAAGTGTTTCTCACAGGGGCATGGGTTAGAAATTCTGAAACTACTTTATGTGTATACTGGGACTGAACAAATACGTAACTGTATTGTGAGTAATTAGAGCCAGACTTCTCACTGTCAGAGAAAAATATTACAAATAATGAAAGGCAGAAAGGTGTGATGAAACTGGTGCTGTTGGATTAGAATTGGCAGTATCAGTATGAAATCATGCATTAAAATAAAACAACTTTACTGAAGCGTTAACTGACATACAATAAACTAAAAATATGTAAAGTGTACAATTTGGTAAGTTTTGACATGTGTATATTCATGAAACCATCACCAGAAGCAAGATAGTGACTATATCCGTTACTCCTCCAAATTTCTTCGTACCTTTTTGTAATCTCTCCCTGTCACCTCTCTCTACTCCTACTACACAGCCATGTGCCATCGGTAGGCAACCACTGATCTATTTTCTGTCACTACAGATTTGTTTACATTTTCTAGAATGTCACATAATCATCATATTCCATGTGATTTCTTCTACTCAGCATAATTACAGCATGTATCAACAGTTCACTCCTTTTTACTGCTGGGTAGTATTCTATTGTATGGATATAATACAGTTTGTTTATCCATTCCTATTGATGTACACTGGAGTTGTCTCTAGTTTTTAGCTATTACAAATAAATCTGTTGTGAGTCTTCAGGTACAAGTCTCTGTATGGATATAGGTTTTCATTTCTCTTGGATAAATATCTTGGAATAGAATGTCTGGATCATATGGTAGATATGTGTTTAACTTTTTATGAAACTGCTTTCCAAAGTGGTTGTACCATTTCACATTCATGCCAGCAGTGTATGAGAGTTCCAGTTCCTCCACATCCTCACCAATACAATGGTCAATCTTTTTAGTTTTAGCCATTGTAATAGATGTGTAGTGCTCTCACTGTGGTTTTAATTAGCATTTCCCTAGTGACTAATGATGTTGATAATTTTTTCATGTGCATACTTGCTTTCTGTATATCTTCATCAGTGAAGTGTCTGTTAAAATATTTAACACATTTAAAAATTGTTTTGTTTGTTTTATTGTTGAGTTTTAAGAGTTCTTTATATATCTGGTTATTAGTCCTTTATCAGACATGTGGTTTGCAAACATTCTCCCAGTCTGTGGCTTGTGTTTTCATTCTCTTAGTAATAGCTTTCAAAGTACAGCTTTTAATTTTGATAAAGACTAATTTATCAATTTGCTTTTTATGGGTTACGCTTTTTGTGTGTTATCAAAGAAATCTTTGACTAACCCAAGTTCAAAAAGATTTTTTCCTATATTTTCTTCTGAAAATTTTATAGTTAAAGATTTTACATTTAGGTCTATATTCTACCTTGAATTAATTTTTACATATGGTACAAGATAGGATTGAAGGTTTTTCTTGTTTTTGGTTTTTTTGGCGTATGGATAGCTAATTATTCTAGTATCTTTTTTTGAAAAGATTATTCCTTTTCCATTGAATTGCCTTTCCACCTTTGCTGAAAATCAGATGCCCACATATGTGTTGGTCAAACTCATGGTTTAAAAATATATGACAGATAGATATAGAAATAAACATAGATGTTCATAATGTTTATATATGTGTATTAGTATACATACAAATCTTTACGGTCTGTCCTCTAAGAGGGGCTAGAAGCAATGATAACACCAGTGTCAAAGAGTAGATCTAGCTCCTAGAAATTGGTTTTAAAAAACCATTCTCCATTAAAAGGAAAGAGGGCTCTTTGGAGAAGTGGTTGATTCCTGGGCTGGGTCAGAAAAAATACAAGGTGAGTATGGTACCAGGAAATAAGGGAGTACTTGAGAAAAGACTAGAGCATGTCAAAAAGACTTAGTATCTACCCTAAAGGAGCACTCAATGGCCAAAGATGGAGCAGTTTGATCAACAAAGTAAATACTGATTATATTGGATTATAACCCGGCTGTGATGGCTAATTTTGTGTGTCAACTTTGTGGGGCCATAGTGCCCAGATATGTGATCAAGTAGTATTCTAGATGTTTCTGTGAAGGTGTTTTTGGATAAAACTAACATTTAAATTGGTGAACTTTGAGTAAGTAGATTGCTCTCCATAATGTGGGTGAGTTGCATCCAATCAGTTGAAGGCATGACTAGATCAAAAGGCTGACCTCCCCTGAACAAGAGGGAATTCTGCCAGCAGACGGCCTTCAGACTTGAACTGAAGCATCGACTTTTCTCTGGTGTTATGGACTGTATGTTTGTGTCCACTCCAAATTCATATGTTGAAACCCTAAGCTCTAATGCATGGCATTAACTGGTGGGGACTTTGGGAGGCAATGGGGTTTAGATGAGATCATGAGGGTGGAGCCCCCATGATGAGATTAGTGTCCTTATAAGGAGAGAAAGAGACTGGAGCTCACTTTCTCGGCCATGTGAGGCTATAGCAGGAAGGCAGCTGTCCACTAAGCCGGGAAGTGGCTCTCACTAGACACTATCTGCCGGCACCTTGATCTTGAACTTCCTAGCTTCCAAAACTGTGAGAAATAAATATGTGTTGTTTAAGCCCCTCAGTCTATGGCATTTTTGTTAATCAGCCTGAGCTGAGTAAGACACCTGGGTCTCCAGTCTGTCAGCCCACCCTGTAGATTTTGGACTTGCCAGCCTTCATAACCACATGAGCCAATTCCTTAAAATCAATCTCTCTCTACATATATATATATATATATATATATATATATATATATATATGTATACACATCCTATTGGTTCTGTTTCTCTGGAGAATCCTGACTGATACACCATAGAATAAAATAAATGTCCACGATTCCATACTGATATAAATAAATAATTGAATAAATAAATAAATAGAGGAAGAAGGCACATCTCCTTATTACAGAAGCATTCCAGCTAATAAATGAAGAAAGAAGGGGGGAAATACAAATCAGTATTTGGCAAACACCACAGTAACAACTGTTGCAGGCAATGTCCACCGATAGATCCCAAAATCAGGATGTGCAAGTTTGCACAATTTCACAGTAGCTCCCTCAAGATATTTATCAGTTACAAAGGCCAAATAATGACTTTAGAGTGGAGAAGCCCAGCCAACACAACCTTAATCATGGGGTAAAGATTAATACAACCAGGAATAAGACATGTTGACATCATGTACCCCTGATATGATGCGCTGAGAAGAACACATCGTTTCTGTGGCATTCTTGCCAAAAATACATAGCCACAATCTCATCATGTGAAAGCATCAGACAAACTCAAATTGAGAGACATTCTATAAAATAATGAGTAGTGTTCTTTAAAAGTGTCAAGATTTTAAAAACAAAGAAAGACTGAGAAATTATCACAGGAGACTAAGGAGGCACAACAATCAAATGTAATGTGGAATAGTAAATCGGATCCTGGAACAGAAAAAGGATATTAGGAGAAAACTGGTGAAATTAAAATAAACTTTGTTGTTTAGTTAATAGTATTGTACTAATGTTAATTTCCTGGTTTTAATCATTGTAATACTGTTATCCAAATTGCTAACATTAGGGGAAGCGGGGGAGGGGAGGGTATACACAAGATTTCTGTACTTTTTTTGCAACATTTCTGTAAGTATATAATTGTTTCAAAACAAAACAGTTTAAAAGGCAGAGAAATAAGCTGAGAGTCTGGGAGCAACACCTTCATGAAAAGTCTAAATGGAGAGAGCTTTGAAATCATCGGTGTGAGTTGTAGCGATCTGAGGGGAGACAGGAGGTGGACATTTTTGGTTTGTCAAGACCACAGTACTTGCCCAGGTTTTAGCTCCAGAACTTGGCGTCTTGCACACCTCATTCTGTCCCAGTTAGACCAGACCATGGAGGTGATAAGTACCAAGGCATATGTGCCGACCCTCTGTGGCTATGTGGGGACACCATTTCTCCAAGGCCATTCACGGGCCCAAGGCCATGTTGAGGGTGCTCATTTCTCAGTCCCCCACCCCTCACCCCACTCCCAGTCACACACACAAGAGGCAATTATTCCGAGTGTTTTTCCTCTTCCTTTTCTTTTTTAAATATACCTGCCCTCACTATTTCCCCTCTCTGACCAGTGCCGCCTCATCATTCAACCAGAAACGGAAACAGTTCACGAATCTTGCCTTCAGAACCTGTAACCTTTGACATTCCTTCAACATTTGCTAAACAGCTTGGCAAAGGAGTGTAAATGAACGTCGAGAGGTCTCCTGACCCCCTAAGCAGAGGTGTGCTAGTAAATGTTCAACAACCGGCCACCAAAAAAAAAAAAAAAAGCCCTGATTTGTAGCATTTGCCAGTTTCCATGGTGTAAATACTCCCGCCATGGAGGATTTGACGCCACCAAGACAATGTCACTGAATGGGGCATTGGGAAACGATGCATGGCATGGCTCTGCCAGTGAAGCCAGCTCCAGCACACCACCGCCCTGAGGTCTGTCAGGATCCCTCCATCCTTTACAGAAGGTCGAAGTCCTCGCTGGGATTCCGCTGGTATTGCGTGTGGAGGGGTCTGCATGTCCCATTCTCAGGGCCACCTTGGGCTCCAGGGTCTTCATTCCACACATGCTAAATCTGCTCCTCACCACACCAAAGTAGACAACGAAACATCCCTTTCTGCAGTTTCTGCAAACAAATCACACTCATAGAAACAATTCTTTATTAAAGTTTCAAGTAGGTTTGGGGAGCTATGCCCACTCACGACTGGAAATTTCCCCTGGGCACTTCGAGTCATTTAGCCCCAGGCTCTCTCCACATCTTGCTGACTCCCTTTCCCGTCCTCCTGTCCTCTCTGCCCACCTGTCCCTGACCCCATGGAGGGCAGCTGAGCCTCTCCTTTGCTGTCCTAGCTGGCGCTCCTGCTCTTCTGGCCTTCTTCTCAACCCGTGATGTTTATAAAGGCGTTTAAGCAAATAAAGGCCATTCCCTGTCTAAGAAAAATTCCAGCATCTGCTGTAAACAATTCAATTCTATTAACCTACATTCTTTGCCCTTTCTGAACCTTAGTGTTCTGACCTGTAAAATGGGGTACAATAATAACTACCTGTAGGGTTATGGCAAATTAGAAATTAGATCGCAAGTGTAAAGTATAACCTCCCAAAATTGCTACTCTGCCATAATTCTGGTCTCTTTTGCCTTCTCTTCCCTGAACTTAGGCAACTGAACGTAACCTCCTTTTGTGGCCAAAGATAGAAGATGGGGAAGTCGGCCTGGGCAGCCTTTCTGCTACCTGCTTTAGGAAGGTCTGCCAGAGCTGGGAAACTGGGAAGCCCAAGGCCAAGAGTCAGGACCAGAAGGTAGGGCAGCTCTGCCCCGCTGAGCTTATGTGCAGTAAAAGGGCCTCAGACCCACAATACATATTGAAATGTCATCACTTGTCCTTTCAACAGCACTGTGGTCCCTCATGTGTTCAAAGGCATGGGGACACTTGCTATACAGACAGTTGGCTTTTTTAAAGGTACATTCTGGGCTCTTCTAGCTCTCGTTGATATAGCCCAATATTCTACCTCCTCCAAGGGCAGTCGGCACAGACTTTGGTTCAAATCCCAGCCTCATCACTTACCAGCCGTGTTATTTCGGGCCAGTCACTTCAACTTTCTGAGCTCCATCTCCTCACCTTCAACTCTCCTCCCGCTTTCTACAATTCCACCTGCTGTCCCTTCCTCTACCTACTATTTTGTTGTGAATCTCCTGGGAGTTCTTTTTAGATACTTCCTAGACAACGCATCCTGCTTTTTCAATTCATCTGAAGCCCAGAGGGCAGAGCGTGGCATCAGGTGAGTTGAGAGATGGACGCAGCAAGAAGCAGGGGAGAGTGGAAGGGTCAGGAACAGAACCTCCAGCAGCCTCTGCGGGACCCACGGGTGACTGCACTCGGGGCCAGTGCTGGACGCGTCACACCAGATTCTCCCGCAGGCTGAGCAGCCTCCAGGGGGTGGGGACTGAGCATCCAGAGCCCCAGCTGAGTCCACTGCTGGGGGCTGGTGACGTTGGGAACCCAGCACCACTGGCCTGGCCCTTGCTGCTTAGCAGACACAGTTGGCCGTCAAACCCAGCTCCATCTCTCAGTACTGTACAATCCACTCAGAGACCCGGCTGAGGGAGGCCAGCCAGAGCCAGCTTTCAGGCCACTGGTTTTCAGCATAAAGGAAACTGCTTCTCTGCACAAATCATTAAGGAACTGATAACAATCTGTTGCCAAGGTAGCTATTCTTCCAAGACAGTCAAACAGAGAAATTACCCAGATAGTCAGTAGTGATGTAATTTTGAACCCGGTGGCCACCTGGCATCAAGTCAGGAAGCACAGCCAAAAGCCCATGCACATTTTTTTTCTTTGCTTGCAATTTCCCTTAAAAAGCCCAGGCCTGGGAACCTTGTCTGTGCCCCTCTGGCCCTTACAGCCAGAGGGAGTGGCAGTATTTGTCATCACGCCTGGGAAAGAGAAGAGGCCCTTTGTGGAACGACTCGAGGAGACTCCCGTGCCAAAGTCCCCTTCTTCCAGCTCTTGTCAATGCTCCCTGCAGTGGGAGCCCAGAGAACAGCCCGTCAGCTTTTCTCGGGGCTGAGAAAGTCAGGCTTTCTGTCGCCTTGGCTGGGCTGAGGGACTTGGATCACTGGTCATCAGCCCAGAATTTACACAGAGAGGAGCAAAGTGGGATGGGAAACACCTGACCTTTCACTGATTGAGAATCAGGGCCCCAGAGCTGGAAGAAACCCTCACAGCCAGCCCGCTCCCGTGATTGATGAGAAACGGAGCCCAGCGAGAGTCACACAGCTCTGCTGCTGCTGCCCAGCGCTGCTGCCCGCCCAGAGCCAGAAGGTCTGAGCACATGGGGCACCCAGCCTGGCATCTCTGTTTGCTGGAGAAGCCACTGCATCAGCCCTGCTCTGTCACCGGCTCCTCAGAGCAGCACGCGATGCTCCTGACACCATCATCCCCCAGGAAAAGGGGAGATGCATTTCCCAACTCCTCGTCCACCTCCATCCAGCTGCCCAGGCAGTCTGCTGCCCGCCAGCCCTTTCTAGCTCAAGCATCAGTAGGGATTCAGTTTGCTGGAGGAGCAATTCCGAACTCTTCGAATATTATGTAAGACCTGTGATGGTGGAAAGAAAACAGCCAGACAAGGGCTCGAAATCTGATGCTGCTACTTTCTCACACTTTATGTTGTTCAAGCCACTTAATTTTTCTGAGCTTCAATGACTTCATCAGTAAAATGGAGACAATAACACGTACCAAGGAAGGTTTTAGGGATTAGCTAAGAGTCTATAGAGCGCATGCAGCATCACGTCTGGCACACACTACGCCCAGTCATTGGCAGCTGCTTCTCTTTGGGATCTTCCATCCTCCCAGGCAGGCCCATCTCTCGGCGGCGGGGGTTGGGGGAGTCCCTGCAGGACCCTTCACTCTGGCCATTTGCAGTCTGCTTTATTTGGTGATCCTGGCTGTAACTGTTTTTCATTGCAAGTAAATGCAGTTCCTCAACTGTGTCCTGAACACCTACTGTGTGCAGGCCTGTGTTGAGTGCTGGGGATGCAGAAACGACTCAGCTGAGCTCCTGTCCCCTGGGAGCTCATGGCTGAGTGAGAGGACAGAGAAATAAACCAAGCACACAGCAGCTTCACAGGGCAGAATGGGTTATAGACGAGGTACGACACGGCCTGCAGAAGTCAGATGAAGGGTGGGGGTGCGTCATGATTTGAGTACTGTCTAAACTCCTCTCTTGTTCCAGCAGGAATCTGGTTCCCCTCCCCATGCCTGAGAACTGAGGGCCTGGGCTGGGAGCAGGAGTTGCCCCATTGGGCTCCACAGCACAGAGCCAAGGCTTGACAGACAGGATCTGAGGGGAAGGCTGAATCAAGAACTAAGCAGAGTGTCAGTCCCGGGCCATGCTCCCAAGAAGCTGCCAAGAGCCTGAGGCAGGGATTCAGTGCCCTTGCTTTACTGAGGGGGTGCTCTCAAGATGAGGGGAGGGAGGAGGAAGGGGAAGGCAGAGGATGTGGTCTTGGCTGGCGTCGACTTCAGCCTTCCCGTGGGGAGCTCTGGAGGAAGAACTGCAGCACAGAGTTGACTCCACGGCAAGACAAACAGCCAGACTTTTGCACTCTGTGCTGGTCAGTCATTACCTGGATTTTGGACGGGGGGGGTGGGTACCTCTGGGTGAGGTGGTTCCCGCTGGGCTAAGGACAATTCTGGAAGGAAAAGGACAGCTCTGAGCCCTCAGCAGCACAAACCCATAAGTCCTGAAGGATGGGTGCACTGGTCTACTGCACTGTCCAGTGGAGGTTTCAGCCCAGGGAGGCTGGGCAGGAGCAGAACCTAGTGTGGACAGCCACAAGGAAACTAGATATACAAGGTTTTAGAATAGTAAAAGAAGAGAGGCCCTGAAATGCTAGAATGTGTGTGTGTGTGTGTGTAAGAGAGAGAGAGGATAATAATAACTCTAGCAGCTAATGTTTACTGAGCTTTTACTGTATATCAGCTCTTGTGTCAAGCCTTTTATAAATATAAACTTTATAAATATGACCTCATTTAATCCTCTCAAAAATTCTACTAAAGTATTCATTTCGTATATGAGGAAACCACGGCTCAGAGAGGTTAAGTCAGTTGCCCAAGATCACACAGGTAGCAACGACCAGAGCCGGGAGTCGAACTCACATCTGCATTACTCTGGACTCAAGCTCTTAACTCCTGACACACTGCCTGTTAGGGCTGCCAGACCTAACTTGGACAGGCAGTACTCAAAATGGGTCTTGAGGGTAACCGAGGATTTATCCAGTTAGAGATGGCTGTGGCAGAGGCAAATCCAAGAACTCAGCATGAGCAGAGCCTGGCAGCAGGAAGGTGCAGGCACGGGCCGTGTGTGGGGAGTAGAAGATATTCAGCATTGGAGATGGTGGGACTGAAGCTGGAAGGAAAAGTCAGTGCCAGGCTGCGTGAACTCTCACAGGCCTGTGTGCAGATCCAGTGTCCTTGAATCAGAAGGCTGCTCAGAGCCTGAGCACAGGACGCTGCCTTAGAGTCAGCTGTGGGAATGTGATTCTTGCGGAGGCCTTGAGCAATCTTCCCAGGTTCCAAAGTCACTCCTTTGACTCTCTCTGCTCCCTCTCTCCTCCGAGCCATCAGTGGCCAAGTCCTGCCCCATGGTCCCCAGCAGCCTTGAGATCATCTGTCCCCTCTTTCTGCACCGTGGTCCCCAGCAGCTCAGGCCCCCTTCCCCTCCACCCAGAGCTGGACTGGCCCTGGGTCTCCCCTCCCATCTCAGCTCTCTCCCTCCAGGCCATGTGCACAGCCTCACTAAACCCATCTCCTGAAAACCCAACTCCAACACATCACCTCCCTGATGAGGCCTTTCACTAAACCCCTGTCACCTGCTGTGATGAGCACACTCACCTTGGCCTGGCCTCCCAGGCCTCCAGGGTGCGGTCACAAGTGCAACTCCAGCCTCATGTCCGATACATATGGATTAATGATCTCCCTTTGCTGATGCTGCCCCCAGGCTCATGCCTCTGTGGGCTGCTCTTGCTCTGCCCTCACTGTGATGTAGCTTCTCCCCAGACTTTGCCTGCTGAAATCTGACCATTTTAGAATTAAAGAGAACCTTAGAAATTAAGATAAAATTCTGATTTTCCAGGTGAGAAAAATGAGACTAAAAATATATATGTGACTACAGCTGTTATCATGAGGGTGCCTTATTGTCATGTAACATGTACACACACACACACACACACACACACACACACACACACATGCTCTCAGTGACTTTATCCTTAAGTTCTTGAGTGTATTTCACGTTGAGCTCTTGTCACTGGGGCAGGCTGTACCGCAACTGGTTTAATGAAGAGCACATGGTTCATCCTGGTGAGAGGAGAGGTGAAGTAAGAAATGGAAGAACAACCTGGGAATGGAGATGGATCACAACCATGTTCTCAGCCCTGACTGCACATTAGAGTCATCCGGACAGCTTTTAAAACTCTCAGTGCCCAACTGCAACCCAGACCAACTATATCAGATGTCTGGGAGTGAGACCCAGACATCAGTATTTTTCACAAGAAAATAGTACCCAGAAACAGAAATTTCAGTTTGAACAAGAAACAAGAGAGCCACCAAACTTTGCATTCTGTTCTAGAAACTCAACCAATATTCCATTTGCAAACCACTTGTTGATCACCTACTGTCTGCCTTGAACACCTGGGCCTCGAGACTGGGAGTTGGTGTCTGAGGACGTGGGAATGACTGGCACAGACTCAGAGCTGAATGAACTGCCAGTCCTTGGGGGAGATGCTCACATCCAGCAGCCACAAGGCCCACACCAGAGGCACAGCCTGGGGAATTTGGAAAAAGCAGAGGAAGCAATTAATACTTTTTCAGGAAAAGATTTCACAAAAAGACTTTACATTTGACCTGAGTTGAAAGATGAAGCTGAGGAGAAAGTGATGGACCTGTTCCAGCCAAGGACATGGCATATCCAAGGCCCATGAACGTGTGTGGTGCACCCACATTGGAGAAGCAGCCACTCTGAAGTGGCTCTAGTGAAGACTTTGACATTTATTCAACTCACCACGCCCGGTTGTGCCCTGTTAAGGACTCTCACTTCCATTTGGCTTTTTAAGGCAAGCCCTGCTCATCTCCCCAATTTAGTATAGCCTCCTCGTTGGGCTTCTTGCTTCCAATTTCACCGGCAGCATAACAATGACTGTAAAACTCAGTGGTTTCAAACAACAACCATTTTATTACATCTTAAGATTTTGTGTGCATTTGAACAGGGATCAGCTGGGGGATTCTTCTGCTCCATGTGTTGTCAGCTTAGGTCACTCAGGGGTTCACAGAAGATAGGCTGGTCTGGAAGGTCTAAGACAGCTTTGCCCACAGGTCTGGCTTTGTGGTAGGGTTGGCTGGAAGCTGGATTGCCTACATGTGGCCTTTCCAGCATGGCAATCTGAGGTGTCTGTCTTCTTACACAGCTCAGGGCTCCCAGAGAGAATCACAAGATGTAGGAACTGGAAGCTGCCAGTGTCCAAGCTCAGGTGTTATGCCCACCCAATCAGTCACAGAGCCTGCTCAGTTTCAAGGGAGGGGGAAAATGTCTTACCTCTCTGTGGAAGGAACCCCCAGGGAATGTATGGATATCTTTTTTCTGCCCCAATCTCACACCCACTTTCTGATTAAACTCCCCAATTTAATAGCCCTTTCTTACTCCAGAAAAGGTTCAATGGTTTCCTTTTGCATGCAGGATAAGTTCCAAATTGCTCATCTTGGTTTCAAGGCCCTTCAACGTTTAACACAAAACATCCTTTCCAATGTTGGGAGACACTTCTCCAAGGGTGTCTGGCACTCCTACACATCTTGCCAAGGCCTTGATCTCTCTTTTGCTGGTCCCAGGCTGTTTCTCACGGTTGTGTTTGCAGCAAGCACCTTGAGGAATGAGATAACATCTTTCTCCCAGACAAAGAGCAGGCTACTATTGGGTGGGTTCCCAGTCTAGTGTTCCTTTCCTGCATGTAACCCACTGTGTATGGGGGCATCCATCTAGACCCACCTGCATGGCCCCTGTGAGCCATGGGGCTCAGGGAACTGATGGGGCCGTGCTGACACTTCGGATGCTGCTATTGCTGTGAGTAAGAAAGTCTTTGGTCCCTGACTCAGGAGCCGTGTGTCTTTTGTCAGCATCCATGCAGCTGTGGCAGGCAAACTCATTAGCTTGCAAGCAGGGAAAGTCTCAACCCCTTCACAGCCCTCAGCATCTAGCATTAGTCACACCTCTTCCAGCCACGGCAGCCTACTTACCACGCCCACAAACGTGAAAAATTCCTGCCTTAGACTCTTACTGACACCCAGACTATCCATAGGTCTCTCCACCTGTCTCATTTCTTTCCACTGTCAAAGCCAAATAGCACCTCGTTGATTCTCACTCACATCAGGTGTCTCCACAGGACTCCCTGCTTCCAGCCTCTGGTTGGTGATTCCTGCAGCAAAGTCTACGAAGCCCTTTGTCATCTGCTCTTCCAGCTGCTGTGGCCTCATCTCTGAGCTCTCTCACTGCAGCAGAATCAAACCTCTTTCTCTTCCCAAAGCCCTTCCATGCTGTTCCTTCTGCCTGGAATTATCCTTCACCATTTTTGTCTAATTCTTCAATATTCACTTCCAGAGACACTTCCTCCAGAAAGCCTGCCCTATGGTCTAGCTAGCTCAGTTGGGTCTCTCCCCCAACTCTGTGCCCCCCACATGTCACACAGAACAGCATCGACTAGCACCATAAGTGCTGGCTGACTTGTCTGCTCTGCTGGTACTGTGAGCAACTTGGAGGCAAGAACCATACCTTGCTCATCCAATCATCAGTGCTTAGCTGGGGTGGTGCCCAGAAATATTTCTAAAAAAGAGAATGAATGAATGAATGCCCACCTCCTGCATAAGTATTTCCCTCACCATCTCTGGCCAAAATGATCTCATTCTCCCAAACTCCCATAGGACTGGTTTTCTTTATGACAGTATATATGGGGATGATTTGGCATTTCTCACATGCCCCTTGAGGGTCAAGACCGTATTTTCTCTTTGTTCAGATCAATCTTAGAACACTTTGTAGTTTTTCTAGCTTTCCGTTTTATAGATACGTTATTTTAAAATATCTAAAAACCTGACCCAAGAATAGCAAGAAGAGCTATGAAATATGTTAAATTTTATTTGGGTTAATGGATGGATTTCCATCCAGCTCTGACCATATGCTCATCTGCATGTCTATTTCTAATATAATAGCCAAGTCAATCTCCCAAGAGAAGGGCACTTTTTCTCACTTCCTCTGTCCGTTCACCATCTCTGAGCAGGTTTCAGGAGGCAAATTTATTCAAGATTCAACAAATATTTATTGAGTATCTAATAACATTCCCACCCCCAGGCACCTGGCTGGTGTCCCAGGCAGTGCACTGGCAGAGAATGGAGCTCTGCCTTTATTTATAGGTCGGAGATGAGCAGAGTCTACACTGCAGCATTGATATGCAAGCTGCCAAGTGGTTGATCGGAAAATCTGAGAATCCAAAAACATCATGAATAGACATATAGATGGAAGGATGGCCTTTTTACAGCTACATTTCAAATGTGGTTGGTCTTACTGTTTCTCCACTCATCAGAATACACTTCTCCCAGAAGCAGTCTGGAATGTTTGGCAGCTCAGTTCAGAGAAGGGCTCTCTCTGGGCGGTAACAGAAGGCAAGAGGTCTGCTAACAGTCGCTGGGCAGAGCTGCTCCCATGCAGCAAGGCAGACAATGTCCTGTGAGGAGAGAGCCAGGCTCCCTTGTCAAGTTACTATAAATCACTTTCAAATTCTAGTTTAGTTCTTTGAGAAAGAAAGATAGACTTTTCTGCTATGTTGTCACTTCCAGATGTGGAAGATGGAAAATAACAATACATTGAAGTTAGAGTCCAGTCATTTTTCACCACGATCATTGGGAAGTCCAGTGGGTTCTGTGGTCTGAGCCCCAATATCTGAATGTAACTGGTAAAATTTGGAGAAAGTGGTGCTTTGGTTAAGAGCAGTAGTGTGGTTCAGTGGTTTAAAAATGTGGTCTTTAAAGTCAGATGGAAAAGGATTCTAGTTCTACGTCTGCCACTTACCAATTGGGTGATCATGGATGGGCAAGTTGCAGTTCATCTTGGAGCTAATTTTTCTCATCTGTGAATCAGAAACAATGAAACTACCTCTCAGAGTCATTCTGCTTTGGCCATGTGGTGGATTCTACCCCTCTTGAAACTCCTACTCTTCTTGATGCACCCCTCAAAGATTTGTGTGACTTTCCCTTATACACCCCCCAATCCCAAAAAGAGAGGTGCTGGTCTTTGATCTGCATTCCCGTCGGCTCCTTTACCACGCAGGGAAGTTCCTGGTCTTGGTCATCTCTGTATGATGGACATGTGTCTCTCTCTCCTCCCACCCCTGACTAACTAAAGATAATTTTGCCTTTACCTTGTCAGATTTTCCCTCTTCCCTATCCTCTAAAAATGAGTTTAGTCTTTACTGGCCAAGTTATGAAATGTTTGTGATGACACTGGAAACATGGGTAGAGAGAAACAGGCCCTGAGCTGTAGGAGGAAACTGGGAATCAGGAAGAGTTCAGAGGGAATCTGGCAAGTGAGATATTCTAGGGGGCATCTACTATCTGCTGGAAAAGAGACAAAAGAGAGTTTGGAAGGGTTTGAGGAGTTATGGATTTATTCCCCATTAACATTCCTTAATTCTTTTTGTAAGCAAAAAATTATAATTTGGTTTTAGTTAAGTTTAATTAATTTCAGTCTGTATGTTTTTAAATGTCTTTCAGTACATAAACTGAGCCATATACAGCTCTCAAATGTATCTGGGTTGTACCCACATCTTCAGAGCCTAGGATATTATCTGACATGTACCAGCTATTTCAACTGGTAGTTGGAATAACGGCCTGAACACTGGTGGTTGGGGGAAATACTTTAATGCCGTTTCTTGTTGTCTGAGCCATTCCATCATCACAGCCACAGGGAGGCCACAATGAAGGGAGCCGTTGTAGAAAGGTGTAGAAATTTGGAAGGACATACTCAATTGATAATAAATAAGTATAGGGGTATATTTGCAGCCTTCAACAATCCCCTGAGAGCTGAATTTCTATTAAATGACAGTGACCTCCCCAGCCACAGTTCATGTAATGAAGACAATCAGATTCTCTCTTTTTGGTGCTTGGAATTAGGACTAACACATTGGTCTCAGCCTGGGCTGGTTAGCTGGGACCAAGCAGTGGAAGATCTACCTGTAGAGAGAGAAATAAAAGAGGGAGCAATAAAGAAGCCTGTGTACCCAGGGTTCTCTGAAATTGCTTCCAATAAATATCCATTTTGGCCACAGCTAGTCTGAGATGGCTTTCTCTTACCTGCAACCAAAGTAATCTTGACCAAGACAATGACATCGGTGTCTTGAGCCACAGTACCTCAGCACTGCCTGTTGTCCTTCTGTCAGCCTCTTCCTCACAGCCCTGGGAAGTACAGGAAAGCATGGGGGAAGCACCACAGACTCGCTAGGGGCCCACAGGGGAGTGACTGTCTTACCGGCCACTCAGTGCCTCCTGCCTTAACTCGGTCGTCTTGCCTAGGAGAGAGGAGGTAAGAGCCTTCACTGCTTCCGTCTCCCCTTGACACCAATGAAAAGAAGAAAACTGTCTTCCAAACAAGACAGCAGAACCAGCAGGGGAGCAAGTAATCCCTTTTTCCAGGCAGCTGGCAAATACTTTTGAAAGGTGTTAAAGATAACCAGACACAAAAATAAGACTTAATTCCACACTAGCTTTGCCCTCAGGAAAACCGAACCCAAAGATGAAAACGCATTAGTTTTGAAGAGGAAGCTTTCTGGGGAATCAATAAAAGAAGCCAGCCTTACCTGATTGCCGTTTTTTTTTTTAACTGAGAGAACAATCTATTTTTTCTCTACATAATATTAAAGTGTGATAAAGCTATGTTAAAGATAAAAGAAAGTAGAAGTGCAGAATTTGATACATATCTCCATGGAACAACATAGATACCAGTGAAAGAAAACTCAATTTATAGGAGAATTAGTTATTTGACAAACGTGGCAGTTAAGTCGGTGAAGAAAGAGAAATTTGCTTAGTAAACGAGGCTCAAATGATTGATTAATCGTTTGGGGAAAAATTAAACTTAGGTCCTCACTAAATAAAACTTTAAAACTTCTGTATACTAAAAACACTATAGACAAAATTTGAAGACAAACCAGATTGGGAGAATTTTACAACAAACATAATACATGATTGATAGTTTTGATTTATCATGGGCTCTTACAAATCAACGAGGAAACCGCTAACATCTTCCAATGGACAAAGGACACGCATAGTCTAAAAAGTATTAAATACAAATAGCCAATAAACCTACGAAAGAAAGTTCAATCTCTGTAGCAACTGAGGAAGTACAAATAAAAACAATAAAAAGGTATGACCTCAACTATCAAATGACAGTTTTCTATTTGTTGTTTCTCATTGTGATAGTAAATTTTGACAAAGTTTTAGGAAAACATTTTCATTGCTATTGGGGATATAAATCCATGAAAATTTTCCAGGGTCACTTTGAAAAGATACATCAAAAGCCTTAAAAATATTATTCATTTTGATCCAACAATAATAGTACTAGAAATTTTTCCTTTAAAAATTGGAAAAGAAAAGCAAAGTGAAAAAAACTATAGAGACCCAAATAGGAGATTAGTAAAATCCATCAGGGTACAACCATTCTATAAACTACTTTGCAGCCTTTAAAAATGATGTAGAACAGAACTGGTGAAATGTTTCAATGGACAGGCCTTCTGAAGTAGGCTGCCTGGAGAGCTGTGTTGAGAAGTATTCTGAGGTCTTATCTGGGTTGGAGCACTGTCATAATTGATGGGTTACTTTCCATCCCAACAGAAAGACCCATAATGACATGGAAAGATGTTCTATTTTTGTCACATAGAATTATATGAATATACACATTAACAAGACAAAAAGATCCCTTGATATGATACAGTAAGAAGCACACTTCACCTCTGTGGTAATCTTCTCCAAAATCTATAACCCAAATCTAATCTTGAGAAAAACATCAGAGAAACCCAAACTGAGGGACATCCTACAAGATACATGATCAGTATTCTTCAAAAGTGCCAACGTCATGAAAAATAAGGAAAGACTGAGAAACTTGCACAAATTGAAGAAGATTAAGGAAACGTGAAGACTGACTGCAACGTGGTGTCCTTGATGTGATCCTGGAACAGAAAAATAACATTAATGGATAAACTGGTAAAATCCAAATAAAATCTGTAGTTTAGTTAATAGTAATGCACCAGTATGAATTTCTTAGTTTTGACCAATGAACCACAGTTATGTAAGATGTTAACAATATGGGAAGCTGGATGAAGAATACATGGGAACTCTCTCTACTATCTTTGCTACTTTTCTGAAAATCTAAAACTACTACAAAATTTTTTTAAAAAATTTATGAGACAAATGCATAAAAATGAATCCATAGTGAAGCAAATATTCAAGCTGATATAATGCTCTTTGGAGGGTTTTTCCTCTAATAATCAATAAAGCAATCAGATTGAAAACAAAAAAGACTAGATATATCCATAGCAAAATGCTAACGGATGCCAGCACAAAATGATGATGGATGATTTTACTTTTATTTCCTGTATTTCTCAATTTCCTTCCATGAATATGCATATATTAATTTTGTAATAATTGTTTTAAAAAGTAAACATTATTTTAAAAATCATACGGAAAAAAGTGACCTCTGCACTGGTTTGGGATGGAGAAGGCCTTGAGGCCGGAAGATCGCACCCATTGTAATCCAATCTGGAGCTGAAAAGGAGATGAGCTCTGGCACTGGAGCAAAGGCAGAGAGCTTTCCAGGAAAGTGGAGCATTGGAATGCAAGGAGCGTTCAGGCTCTGACACCACAGGGGGACACCAAGGCCTTCAGAAGTTTTGGCAGTTAGTGTGCCCCCTGTGTGAGCAAGGAAAGTGACTCAGCTGAGTCAGCCACCTCTCTGGGTCCTCCTGCCACAGTCAGGAGGCAGGACAGGTCATCAGGCTCAGGTGGCCTGCTGCCAGTCACTGAAAAGGAAACAGCAGAAGCGTGGTCTGGATGCCTGGTGTGAAGAGGGCAAACGCAGAGGTGGGTGGTGGGCGGGGCAAGATGGCACTCTGCCTACTGGGGACAATGACATGCCGGGTCACGTGATAGAGGTTAAGTACTACAGGGTGGCACAATGAGTGGCAAGTGTGAGGAGCATGTCTGCGCTCACACAGCAGTGGAAAGCTCCTTGGCCGGTTTAGAACCAGACGGTGAAGGGCGAGCTCAGTCAGCAAAACACAGACAGGTAATGGTTCTCTTCCCCACCTTCCAAAGGTCTTGATGAGGTCATAGGACCAAGGGGAAGCTTTTACACAACAAGGCAAATCTCCTATGTTTAATTAACCAGAGAACACAGAGATTTAATTTCCTGGCAGTCATCCAGAAACTCATAGCAAGGGGATCTGGCAAAATGCAGCAGTTTCTGTTGGATTCCATCTCATAGTCTTGGTGAAAGTGATGTTGAGTCATTGCTTCGTTCATTCTTAAAACCAGCATTTATTGAGCACCTATTTTGTACCAGATTACAGCCATCCCAAAGTGCCCTCCTCAGGCTGGCTGAGACGCGGAGAGGCTGACTGCAGTGGGCTCTGGAAGACACAGGGCTCTACCTAAGGAACAGTATAGCAAAAAGTGTGCTGAGCCCATGGCTTGGAGAGGTCCTCAGGCAAACCAGCAGCATCATATTTAACACGATATGGCCCCAGTGTTTCCAGATTCATTAACCTCGTCCCTTGAAAGAAAAAAACCATAGCAAAAGAAGTCTTTTCAGAGTCAAAAGGAAAATTCAGAAGATTTCGCTGTAGCTTCCAGAGCCTTCTCTAATTGCTATGGAATCATGGCCTACGGGCACAGGTCAGATGATAGATGTTTTTTTGACTGCAATGACTATTTAGGACATTTCAAAGAGGATTTCAGGTGAGTTTAGGTGGCAGAGCACCAGGAAGTCAAGAGACTTGGAGTGAGTTTTCTCCCTTCCCTAAGCCCCAGTTTCCTCCTCTATATAACGGGACGGCCTAGCTCACGGGGTCGCTGCGAGGACGGAATAGATCATGTAGACGACTCATTGAACTCTTTTCTGGCACATATTAGGACTCAACAGATGTCAGATATCAGCTTAATACTGAAGCACTATGACATGTTCATACGTTAAATTCCATCACCTAAACTACCAAAAATTTTACCAAATGAAAATATGACCATGTTCCATGTATGTAGGAATTCTCACCTCAATAAAAATACATGTTATTAAACACTTTCTTGAACTTTTAAAATTCATATTCACTTAGCATGTGTGTATTTGTTTATCTGCCAGCTGACAGCAGGATCAGCAACCAAAGTTTGGAAAAGAAACTGAATTCGAGTCCATTCTATACACTGACTCATAATTTCCTCGTGACATGGGACACAGTCATCATTATTCAACATAGTGAGTTCAGAACTACTCCTTTGGGACCCCTCCGTGAGTGTCCTTTGGAAGCAGAGTCTGAGAGCCACTGGATTGGACAGAATATTTATAACCACTTTCTTGGATTTTAAACAGAATCAGTTAGGATTTGTAATGAGGCCATGAAAATCCCTCTGCTTTCTGCCAACTTTTCTAAGAATACAGTAGATCTGAGAATTCCCAGAACTCCAGGAAAACAGTGCAATTGTTCTGGCTGATGAGTTCAGCAGTGAGGTCGAAGATTCTGCTGTGTAGAGGATCACATCATTTATCTTATCAAGTGACAGGACTTCTGAGAGCAAAAGGAGCCCTATTAATAATCATCCCAGGACAGCAGACATACACACAGCTTGTCCCAGGAGAACCGGGACACGTGGTCACCTCCTCCGCAGGCAGCTGAGCTCCCGGGAGGGCTTCTTGGCAGCAGGCAGTGCAGACAGTGCACGCACACACTCGTCCAGGCTTCTCCATGTAGTGGGTGAGGGAAGGGGGAGGACGGGAGTTTCCACACACTCGGGAACAGCTCAGAGGGTGGAAATGCTGAAACAGATCAGTACTGCATCCAGCCCTCACTTCAACTGAAGAAACTGACCCTTCAGAACAAGCACTGTATTTTCCAAAAGAAACCAGAGTTTGGGGGTAAATAATACCCCCAAGGTTTGGAGGCCTCCAAAACCTTCCTCCTGTAACTGCCAGGATGATTCAATCCAGTTCATGAGCTAGTTCCTGTGCCAGGTGCGGTGGCCAGGTCCTGCAGACCCAGAGAACAAGATGCCACGTATGGGAGAGATAAAGCTTTCTTGCCCATACATGCAGTTTAGAGTGACTGGTCCCAGACCAGAGGCAGTAGACAAGCGACAGTCTTGGGGGCACAGAGGAGAGAGGGGAGGACTCCACCTGGGGAGGCCAGGGATGCTTTGCCAAGGAGAGCTCGCCTGTGCTGAGCCCGGAAGGCTGGGCAGGAGGACAGGAGGCAGACAAGGAGGGGGCATGGCTGGCAGAGAGAACGGGGTATACAGGCTCAGGGACATACGAGACATGAGAGGCGATTTGAAGAACACAGTTAATGCGTTCAACAGAGGAGCTGAGTGGGAGAACCAAAATTAGGGGCATATGCCAATATGTGCCCTCAGTAACTATGGGAATTGGAGCAAGAATACAAATGCAAGTCCTTGGCCCCGTCCAACCCCAACCCCCCCACCTCCCATCTGTTACCACAAATGGCCTCATGAACTTGTGTGTGTGTGTGCATGCATGTGCAGGCACCTGTGTGTGTGGGGGGGGGGGAAGCTCAGCCCAATCCCTCCACACCAGCTTGCAGATAGCCACCCCTTGGCCACCCCTCGAGTGCACCCCTCGGGTCTAGGGTGAATGGCTTGCTGCACAGTCTTCCCTGGAGAAGATGGACCCAGCTGGGAGGCCTCACAGACCTGGAAGCAGGCTCAGGACACTCGGGCCGGAATCCCAGGTAACTGGAGCGTGGTCTCAAAAGGCGTACACAGGCTCTGGGTAAGTAGGTCCCCTAAGTTCCAAGGACTCCTGGGGAGGGGTGCTTGGAGAGGGCCAGAGCAGGATCTCTCAAAGCACAGAGCTCGGGGCAGGGGCCACAACTGCCCAGGACCAACAGCAATTCTTACCAGAACTTCACCCCCACCCCCAAATGCTGACGCTCCTCTCATCTGCGGGGACTCTGGCCCTGCAGTCCTCCTCAATGCCAGAAGCACGTTCACAAATGATCCCCACCAGGCTCAAGGTCAGGGCCCCCTCGCTGGCCCTTGAAGAACCCTCCTACTTCTGGCAGCTTCCCTCAAGCACGTGACAATCCTCAGAGCCACACTCAGAGGTCCTGTCAGAGCTCTCAACCCTTGCCTGGAAAAAACAGCAATGCCCACTTCCACCCGCAAGATTCTGATTCCAGGAGCCATAATGTGGCTCAGATTCTAGGAACCGTAATTTGTTAAAGCTTCCCAGGTTCTGCTGTGCATTCTGCATCGAGGACCTTTCTCCTAGGTGAAGGGTCGCCACTTTTGCCTGCAGTTAGCGCCTTTATTTTTTTTAACCTATTTTGCCTTTTTTCATTAAGAACTCGCACACCTTCTGTTCAGAGATGGGAAGAATTCTTGGTGACCTCCAGGAAATGCTCTGCCCCCAAACTTTCCTCTATATGGTGTTTCTTGAGAAGAAATTCCTGCATCTCTCCATCTATTCATCACACACAGAAGGGGCCAGGCCTCTGGCAATACAGCTGTGAACAAGACAGACACAGTCCTGCCCTCAGGGAGCTTCCATACTCATGGGGAGACACGTCAAACAAGGCATTACTCAGTTATTTATTACAGTGCAATTATGTTAAGTGTTTCGAATTGAAGAAAGACCCCTAAATGAAGGGTGTAACTGGGCAACCTGGCCTAATCACAAAGGGCCGTCCGCGGAGAATCGACACTGGAGCTGATCAGCAGGATGAGGAGGATTCACTGAAGCTGAGGATGGCTGGGGAGGTGGGGGTGGAAGAATATCCTACGTATGGAATTCTTGAGGGAGGAGAAACTGAAAAACCAACGTGGCTGGAGTGGGGAGAGAGAGGGGCAGGATGGGGCTAGAGAGGCAGGCAGAGACCAGACCTGGGGGAGGGGAGGACTAGAGAATGTCTCAGCCATCTATTGCTGTGTAATAAGTTACCCCCAAACTTAGCAGCTTAAAACAACACACGTGTATTGCGTCACGCAGTGTCTGAGGGTTGTCAGTCTGAGCACCGTAGCTGAGTGGGTCTGGCTCAGGCTCCCGCGAGGCTGTGGTCAACTTGTCAGCTGAGACTGCAGCCCCCGATGGCTCTGACCGATCAGCTCACACCCCTGGCTGTTGCCTGAATTCTTCAGTCCTCGCCTCCTGGGTGTCTCCACTAGGCTCCCCAAGTGTCCCCATGAAGTGGCAGCTGGCTGCTCCCCGAGTGAGTAACCCAAGAGAGAGGGTGCCCAAGATGGAAGCTGCAGTCTTTTATGACCTAATCTCAGACGTGACAAGCCATCATTTCTGCCCTATTTCACTGGCCAGAAAGTAGCCACTGAATCCAGTCCACACTCAAGGGAGGGTGTTACAAAAGAGTGAGAATACCAAGACATGGGGACCATTCAGGGTCATCTTGGAAGCTGGCCTCACAGGGAGCTCAATCAGATTTGCATTTTTTTTTAAATCATGTATTCAAAATGGAGTTTTCTGGGATGATGGAAATGTTCTATATCGTGATTTTGATAGAGTTTACACAACTGTATACTTTGTCACCACTCATCGAATTACGAACCTTAAATACATTCTGCTGAGTGAAAGAAGTCAGACTCAAGAGGCTCCCCACACAGTGGGAAGATGGAGTAGACATACTTTTCCCTATTCTTCCCATTAAGCACAAATAAAAACCCTGGACATTTTATGTAAAATAAACATAAGAAGATTCTGAAAGGTGGAGAGAAGGAGGCAGACCAGCTAGGCTCCTTGGGACCCGGTGAACGGCAGGTGATGAGCTCCCCAGTTCTCTCTTTGTCTCATATATCCCGGATTTGGAGCTGAAGAAGCAGCAATCTGAAATGTCAACAAGCGCGGACAAGAAAAGACTGCTTTCTCCAGCCAGAGGGCCAGGAGAGGGGCACCCACAACAGAGAGGACTTTTAGACAATAACCACGCCACTCCAGCAAAACACCACAGAAAAAACTGTGGCCCGCTACCTGCATGAATCTCCAAAGATTTGTGCCGAGTGAGAAAAACCAATCTCTACAGCTTACACACTGCATGATTCCACTTATATAACATTCTTGAAATGACTGAATTATAGAAAAGAGTAGTGTTTGGTTAAGAAGGAGGAGGCTATAAAGAGCAGCATGAGGGGTCCCTGTGGCGATGGCATTGTCCTGTATCGTGCCTGCATCCGTATCAGCATCCTGGCTGTGATATGTACCGTAGTTTTGTGGATGTGACCACTGGGGAAACTGAGTAAGGGGTAGAGGGGATCTCTCTGTATTATTTCTCTCTGTGTGTATTATTTCTTACAATTGCATGTGAATTTACAGTTATTCAAAACAAAAAAATTGTTTTAAAAAAGGGCCACATATGTTATGATTTCACATGTATGGCAGTCTAGAAAAGGCAAAATAGGTACAGAAAAAAATCCATCTTGCAGGAGGTGAGGGTGGGGTTGACTTGTAAGTGACTACAAACGGGAGGAGGAAATTTTTTGGAGTGTTAGAAATGTTCTAGATCTTGAGTATGGTGGTGGTTCCCTGACTATGTGTGATTATCAAAACTCAGAACTGTATAATAAAAGGATGAATTGACTGTGTGTATATTATACCTCCATATAGCTGTTTTCTAAAAAGATCGTGTGCCCAAATTGGTAATTTTCCCCATCTTTTTAGCCTCTGAAACCTTACTTCAAAGGAAATCTTACATGGATTTTTTTAACCTGTAAATCAGATAAAATTGGGGTCTGCACTTGAATTGAGTAGGGGATGCCCTGTCGAATCCCCTTCGTCCACCATTGCAGACCCCCAACACCCCAGGAGGAGTTGAAGAACACCACTCAAAGTCACAGGAAATCCCTGGCTCTGTGAGTAGTGGGACCCGATGCGCAACGTGAGGAAAACAGCTCCAATCCACAAGCTGGGCTCCTTGTCAGCACCATGGAAACTCTGAAGGCAGCCCCATACTCCAGCATGCGTGAATCTTCACTGTGAGCCGAGAGCTGCCGCTGACTGGGGCCCGAGAAAGGCCAGGAGGGAGCAGTGTTATTAAAAGCCCAGTGCTTCCCACTAGAGGGGGACCCAGAGGTACTCAAATGAAAATCAGGGGAGCCCTAGCACAGCTGATGACGGCAGGGAAGGCCACGTGAACGAGTCCAGGGAGAGCCAGCTACAGTCATTGTAAGTGGGGCAGACCATGCCAGCCGCCCACGCCCACCTACCTTCTGTCCCTCGCTCCAAATGGCCCCTACATTAAGGGAACCTTAGGGAGAATTGCTTATCTCACAACTTCCTTAGAAGCAAGAGGCTCTCTTGAGGCACTTACTTTTTTCTTTTTTTAGCTCCTTCCTTAAGAAAATCTCCCAAAAAGAAGATTTCTGCAGGTGCTTGTGGGCTTTAGGATGAAAGCTCCTGGATGACCCTAGTGAATCCTGTATCCTCTGATTTACCCCAGATTCACGGCTGTCGCCTTTAGAGTCTCCTTCTCTTGGGTGCTTTTCTCCTGAATCAGTTTTAGGTGATGGAAATTTGTGAGTTTACTGTTGACAAGGAGGGTTTCAAAAAATTGCCTTCATATAGTTCAAAGGGCAGAGGACAGGCCACTCGATTCTAACAACAGAGACTGAGGGATAGGACTCCCCTCCTTTGCCAGACTCAGCTTCCCTTGGTCCCCTCTGTCCCTGGTAGACGTACGCTGCAAAGGAATTTGGAGACCGAAGTTGCCCTATCACCATAGTGATGAAGACGTTCTACTTGTATCGTACAAGGCGCCCTATATATTTAGCAGCAGCAATTAGAAAGGCTGCAGGCTGCGTTCAGCGGGGGCACACTACTGCTTGTGTGAGCAGCCAAAAGAAGGTGCAGTCCCCAGAGAAGGACTAGATGAGGTTTTGGTGAGATCTGAGGGCCTCCCCATGGCTTAGCTCAGTCTTTCTAACAAGCCTGGTTTGGGCAAGGCGGCACCAGTAGAGCAAGCATATGTGGATCTAGAATCAGATTCTAGATTGCTTTTTTGACGGGCAAGCCTCGGCATGTGGAAGCTGGAGCAGGTATTAATTTAGGAGTTCCCAAGTTTAGGCATTATGCCAGGGTGTTCACATCTCTGCTGGATCCTCAAACTCCAAAAACCCCCTGTTTTACAGATGGGAACTGGGGCTCGGAGAGGGTAAATAAATTGCTGGGTACTAAATGGCACAGTTAAGATAAGACTGCAGTCAGTCTTACTTTAAAGTTCTGACTGGACTCTCTCCAACTCTCTCTTTTTTGTTTTTTTTTAATCTGCAAAGTAGATATAACAAAAGGTCCTACACTTCTTGGTAAGTTCAAAGGAAACTTACGAGGAGACGCAAGACAGAGGGTGGCCGGGGCTGGCTGGGGCTGCCGGCACTGGAGAGGATGTGAGAGGTGGAGCAGGGAGTTACTGAGGCCAGACAGGTGCAGGCATCGAAGGGGCAGAGAGACTTTCCAGGCCAGAAGTGAGCAAACCTTAGGTGCATTGATGAGGAACCGGCCCGGAACAGACTGACAGAATCGTGAGTCCTGAAGCAAACGCAGCGCACCTGGGGACCTAGAGTACGGCTCCCTTCGACAGGGCTTCTCACAGCTGTGCAAAGAAGGGGAATTCTTCCAGCAGGGGTGCTAGACCGACAGGCTAGCTATGAAGGACGGCAGAGAAAACAGCTAACCAGACTGTGTTCTTTGCTTTACACACATCGCCTTACTGACTTCTGGCCATGCGCTTACAAAATACATTCTGTGCTTATGCCCATTTTATAGAAGAGGAAACCGCGGCACAGAATGTAACTTGCCCGAAGTCATCCAGTTTGTATTCACGCTCAGTTGTCCTTGGATTCCCAAAGCCAGGCTCTTAACTGCTGTTATAAAATATGGCTGGAACCTTATCTCCCTCCTCACATCAGAATCAACACCCGAAGGAGAGAATGTTTTAATGTAGGAAGTTAAACCATTTAAGTTTCAGAGGAAAACGTGGGTGAATATTTTCATCATCTTCCAGTGGGAAAAGCCATTGCAAGCATGACATGAAACCTAGAAACCACAAGGGAAAAGATTGATAACTTTGGCTACGAATAAGTTTAAAACTTCTCTGTCAACAGTACAATACCATAAATGAAGCGAGAAATTAACCACACCCTGAGACAACACACTTACATCACACGTTACAGACAAAGTCCTAATATCCTAAATAAATAAAAAGTTCTCACATAGTGAGGAGGAAAATGGACAACCCAGGAGTAAAAAGAACATAAACAAGCATTTCACAGAACAGGAAATTTAGTATACAATATGAAAATATGTACAACCTCATTAATTAAGAAATTCAATGACATTATTTTCATCTATGAGAATTGTAAAGATTTTTTGAATGAATAACACCCAGTGTTGATGAGGGCATGGGCAAGCATGTCCACTCATAGATCACTGATGGGCAATTTGGCAATATCCTAAGATGTGCCCTTTCTTTGATGCAGAAGTCTTGCTTCCAGGAAGGTATACTACAAAATTTTTCTGACAAATTCGTCAAGATATATGTGCAAGGACTTTTTTACTGAAGCAGTTTATAATAGTGAAAACCCAGAAATAATTTAAAAGTCAATCAATAAATTATGAGTATTATTATAAATTAATTAATCCATAAAATAGAATGATGAATAATTTGTAAACTACATTGAAAAATGGCCAAGATTCATTGTTAAATTTAAAAGAAACAAATTGCAGAAGAGTATGCACAGTATGCCCTCATTTTTGTTGACAATATTAAACTGATAACATTTTAAAATAATATATACAAAGAAGGTAATCAAAAAGACCGTTTCTGGTGATTATCTCAGGGGGCTTTATGAAGGACTTTCACATTCTATGTAATTCAGCTCTGCATGTTCAAAATGTTCTGAAGCAGGAATTACAGTTCCAGTAATAAATAATAATAAAGATGTAAGTAACCATGGTTATTAATACCCTGCTAACGTTCCACTGGTACCTCTGTGCAATGCTTGGGAGACTGGGTATTCCCTCTTAAGTGGGATGGAGCTTTTTTTGATAATAATATTTTCAGCTCAAAATAATTATCAATTAAGAAATTTTTAAAAATGCAATACTGCAATCAATTAAGTAATTCATTTTAAGATAATGAAACTAAATTTTTGAAACAGTGAGATTTTTCTTTGCTGAATTGTTTGGAATTCAAGAAACTAATGTTCATTAACTAGATTGTTTTTTAGCACTTAATTAAGCTTCTTTGTCCCTCAGGCAAGTCCCGTCTCCCAAACTGCAGTCATCCAGCTGGTTTGAAGCAGAGATGAAGATCAACTTGAGGTTCAAGACAGGATTTGGGCCACCAGAGTGTCTGCTGGGGACCCTAAAACTGCCCCATATCTGAACAGGACACAATGGTTATGATATTCCAAAGTGGGGGTGCCAGTCCAAAAGGCAAATACTTAAAGGAAACCTCCAAACACTGGCTTAGTGACCCCTAAAATCCTCATCAACCTCAAGTAAAAAGGGCCAGGTTGATGGCAATAAAAGGGAAGGATTTTTAAAGAGGACTGTCAGCAGAGCTCTCAGGTGCTGAGTCCCACCTCTCCTCTGGGTGCCTGGGAGCCTGCTCCTCACCTCCAGGCCTTGAGAGAAGGGTTTTGATGGGGCAGCTCAGAGAGCTCACTCTGTCTCCCCTGCAGTAAATGGCACTTGGGGACCAGTGCCCGCTGCCCACTGCGGGAGCAGAGGCAAGGTGGCTGCACTTCCAGAGGCCTCCTGGACAAAGGACACCACAGATGTGGGCGCGTGCAAGGGCCGCCGTGGGCTTCGTCAAGTCCCATCTGGAGGGAGGCCTGGAGAAAGAAGCGAAGGCCCTTCGGCGCCGCAGAGCAGTAACAACCAGCTCAAGGTAAGTTTTCCCTGTCTGTTTGGGCTGCTATAACAAAAATTCCACAGACTGGGCGCCTTAAACAACAGACATGTCTTTCTTCCAGTTTTGGAGGCTGGAAGTTGGAGATAAGGGTGGCAGCGTGGTCAGATTCTAGTGAGGACCCTCCTTCTGGTTCCCGGATGGCTGCTTTCTCCTGTATCCTTACGTGGTGGAGAGAGAGCTCTAGTCTCTTTTTCTTCTTACAAGGACACTAATCCCATCATGGGAGCTCTACTCTCACAACCTCATCTAACCCTGATTACCCCCAAAGGCCTCATCGCCAAATGCCATCCCACTGGGGGTTAGGGTTTCAACATATGGATTTGGGGAAACACAAACATGCAGTCCACAATGTAAGGCATCATCCATGTCAAGGGGGCTACAATTGAGGGGCCTCTAGTGACAGAGATCGTCAAAGATTAAGGACATGGCAGGAGGGGAGGAAGAGTAAGCTGTAAACATCAGTGAGGCCCAGAAAGCAGAGAACCAACCCAGGGTGTCCCAGCCAAGTAAGAACCCTCCCTCTCTGTGCCCTCCTTCCTCCCTGAGCTCCTCACCCAGAGGGTTCAAAACGCAGTGAGTCGGTGAGGGAGGCCCGGCACAGTTCTTGCCCAGCTCAGGTTGTCAGCAGGCCCTAGTGGGGAGATCAGGGGGAGTCTCAACTTTGAAAGATGCTAGAAGCTTTGACTGTTACATGGAAGAGGACCTTTCTAAGAACTGAATCGAGCCAGTGTTTAGCAACCGAACATGAAGGTAGAACTAGGTATTGTCAATGCCCAGAAGGCCTGGGTCGGCTTGACTGTTCATCCAGGTGCCGAGAAAAGTTAAAGGGGCAGGAAGAACAAAATTAAGTTGCTTTGTGCTTGCCTCCCATGGGTCTTCTGCTCAGGGTACTGATGAACCCTATGAAAGCCTGTCGTCCCTGCATGCGTGACGTTCTCAGAGAGAGCAGGTGCTGACATATCTAGGAATAAACTTCAATCCTGTGAGATGCCTGTTAATCCATAAGGAGCATGGAGGAGGGTGGGGATGGGGAGGTTCCCTCTGCCTGAGTTGATGGGAAGAGAGGTTTGACTGGAATCTTAAAGGTAGAATGGAAGTTTGCCTTGTGGAGAAAGGGGAGATCCACATTCCAGGGAAAGACACAGCACGTGTGCTTCTGTGTAAAGACACAGAGGGTGTTTGGGTAACTGCAAGGGGTTCATTATGGCTAGAGCCCAGGGCATTGTGGGGCAGTGGGAGAGGGCAGGATGGGAAGGAGGCAGATAGTGGGCATGCCAGGAATTCAGACTGTGGGATGGGGAGCTTGTGAGGTATTTTAAACAGGGTAGATAAAGGAGGAAGGGAGAATGATCAGACTTGTGTTTCAGAAACATCAGAGCAGATCTTTTTTGGAAAAATCAGCTGAAGGTGGAAACATAACCTGTTAGAGTACACCAGGATGGCCAGTGATGAGGCTACTGCAACCGTCCAAGCAAAAGACAATGACTCTGTGAATATACTAAAAATCACTGAACTGTATACTTCAAAGGGGTGAATTTATGGCATGTGAATTTTACATATCAATAAAAAAGGATGATGAGGGCCTATGCTAAGACAGTAATAATGAGGGTGGAAAGAAGGGTGTAGATGCCAGAGATTTTTCAACAATGGAATAGTTTTCCAACTTTCCAACTGATGTTTCTAAAACGCAATTCCCAGAACCACATTAATGACATTAGAGACTCTCCAAGAACTACCGATTTTACTCCATGACCCAGGGTCCCATTTTTCTCCTTGCAACAAGATGAAAATGTTATTATCTTAGCAGTTGTATAATGGCTGGGAAAACCCTCTCCCTATGGCCTGAGGCTCCCTCGTACTGCCTGCTGTTTAATGATTTTTGTCCCTTATTATGAAAACAGCTGAGATTAACAGTCATCTATGCTGGCTGGAGGGGGTGAGGGCCAGTAATAATATTTACACAATACGTAATTTTTGTAGATACGTAAATACAAAATACAAATTTTATGTAAATACACAAAAGGCTTTACACTTATTTATTTTTAAAGGTGAAATTCCCGTAGCATACAATTAGCCATTTTAAAATGTACAATTCAGTGGCATTTAGTGCCTTCACAAATATACAACCACCACCTCTCTCTAGTTTCAAAACATTTTCATCACCCCAGAAGAACTTGCCATACCATTAAGCAGTCACTACCCATTGCCCCTCACTCTGTCCCCTGGTAACCATCAATCTATTTTCTGTCTCTATGAATTTGCCTATTCTGGATATATCTTATAAAAGGAATCATACAGTATGTAACCTTTTTGTCTGGCTTCTTTCACTTTAGTGCCCATGTTTTTGAGGGTCATTCAGGTAATAGCAGATATCAGTACTGCATTCCTTTTTTGTGGCTGAATAATACTCCATGTGGATATACCACAATCTGTTTATCCATTCATCCATTGATAGCACATATATTATTAACTCATTTAATCCTCTGTACAATCTGATGAGGACTTTTTGTCTGTTTTTCACAGAATAGGAAACTGAGTCATGAGAAGTGAAGCAACTTGCCCAGAGTCATACACGTAGGACAAAGGAGCACAGGGATTGGAACCCAAGCAGTTTGGCTCCCTTCAGTGCTCTGCTTTCCCACAGAAAAGCTGTCTCTGAGGTCAGAAAGTGAGAATCTAAAGACACATGTAGAAAGCTTTAAAAAAAAGTGAGTGAAGCTGTTATACATGTTGTTTATTTGTTTCTGAAAAGGAGGAGAAAAGTTAAAAAAAATAGAGAGGAGAGAAAGGGAAGAGTGAGGAGTCAGCAAGAGAAGAAGGGCGAGGAATGCTGTGGGTGCTGCAGTTGGGAGAATTCCTCAGCACAAATATGGACTTCAAAGGGTTGCAGCAAAAGTTCTGCTGTTTTCACTGTGTGTTAGAGGGACTGACACAACAGGGGAAAGCACTGTGCCCCTGGTGTGGGTCAAAGGAACTGTCAAAATGAAGAACAGGCACAAGGTGCAGAGGGGAGAACAAAACTTAGCAAAGAAACTAATCCAGTGGAAGTTGATCATTAAAAAACCGTGGGGATTCAGAGTAATCTTGCCAAGGCTTTGGACTTCTGCAGTCAATGGGGAAAGGGTTGAATCAAACTTATACAGATCTCAAGAGGTCCCGAGACTCCAGTGATGTCTGAGTTATACTATATGAATTAAACACATCACGTCTTCCCCACGAGGAGCTACCTGGCACAGGTTTTCGGGAGGCACTAATGAGATGCCATTTGCTTTCTCATAAATACATCATGTGTGGGGCCCCCTTCCACTGGCTGGTGGGGAAAATGGGAAAAGTGGAAACTTAGCTGAGTCCGTAAGGAATCCACAGAACTGGGTTGATAGAGAAAATCTCAACTCCCGTCGTAGAAGCCACCAAAATCCACAGAGCCTGAAGAACCAAAGGCTAAGCCCATCAGTCACAGAAAGTCCAAACCAGTCACCAGAACGAGGACCCAGACCAGATGACTGAAGGCAGAGTTTGGATCCAGGGGTCTGTGAGCCTCCGGGGAAGCACTGGCCGTGCAGAAACAGGCCTGGGAAGCCCCTGAAACAGACACTTGCATGTGAGCTGAGCACTGGAGGACTGGCCGTGTTCAAAGAGTGAAGCAATGATGAGTGAATTATTAATTTGAGCCCAAAACAAAGCTAAGTCATAATCATTAATACTGCAATAGACTAACTCCTGGCTCGTTCACACAGACCATTAGCCATCCCCGGCGAGTGCTGTGAGAAGCGTCATCCTTCCAGATTGCCAACATTAAAGACTGGAGCTATCTCAGTATTTTCTGCCATAATGGGGGATCTGAATAATATAAATAATTGACATTTGTAGATAGTATCCAATGATTTCAATCCCCTTGTCTAAGTCTTGCTGGAGGTAGTGTTTGTAACATTGACATGATTTTTCGTCTCTCCTTTCCTCTACTTTGACGGTTATGTTGACTGAGAGGACTGGCTGAGAAAAGGAGATGGAAGGAGGACAGAAAAATAATCATCCATAAATAGGATGACCAGCTGCCAAGTAGCTAGAGCCACCCGTCCTGTGTAGTAGATCCTTTGTACTTGTTTCTAAGCCACATTCCGTGATCTAAGTAGGGCATTGTTGACATTAGACCCGGCAATCATCAAGTTCACGTTCTTAAACTCCACACCCAAAAGAGGCACAGACTATTCTTTTCTTTTCTTCGTGTTTTGTGTATATACTTCCATATGCTACATTTATATATGTTTCCATTATAAGACTCTTAAAAGAAATGAAAAACTATTAGATATCAATTTATCCACTGTAGCATGGACCAGCCACTGCTGACATGCCTCACTATAATAGAACGAGGCAGAGTGTGACCTTATGGAACATTCAGATTCCTTCACTGAATACCTGGAAGTTGGAGGAAAAAAGGACACGTGTTAGACAGATGCTGTTTTCTTGCGTGTCTGCCTCTCCTTCCCACCATGGTTTGATATAAAATGTCCGTGCACTGAAATGAACTCCCAGGACACTGGTAGGGTCAGAGCTGGGACTCAATGTTTTCAAGCTCATAGCAGAAGCCTAACATAGCAGCACCTTGAATCTGCTTGGAGTGTAGAACTGGAAGTTTACCAAATGGGGAAAACTCAGAACTTACTAGTCATTTGATTTCACTGTCTGGTTTGATCTTTGCCTCATCCTGTAGAGCAGGCAAATGTAGTACTGTTGTCCCCATTCTCCAGAGGAGGTTACTGAAGCTTCTAAAGGTTACAGCAATTAGTTGAAGTTCACAGACTAAATTCAGAACCATGATTTAAATCTAAGTCTTGTAACTGCAAAGCCAATGTCAATGTTGTTTCCATGGTCCTTCATCATTTGTGTTGTCCCAAAAGGGGGCTAAATGGGCCCCATCAGATAGTGTCTCTTTTCTTTTTCCTGCTACCCTGACCCTTTTTCCTAACTATGAATTCCTCTCTGAGTCTTTTTTTAACCTATTTTTAAAATTTATTTTTAATTGTGGTAAAATACACATAACACAAAATTTACCATCGTAACCATTTTGGGTGTACAGTTCAGTGGTATTAAGTACATCACATTGCTATGCAAGAGCACACACTATTCTTAATCGATTCATGGATTTTAAATAAGAACAACACAGAAATGTTGGGCTTTAGATCTTGTCATCTCTCCTTTTCACAAAATAAATGTTGGAAACATTTGTTTTTAAAGTTGATAAGGCAAAAATTCTTGATCTAAATTGTTCCCTCTGGACAGCTCCAGTGACCTCTTGACTGGCCTCTGCCTCCAGGCACTGCTGCCCCAGCACACTCCTCAGCCCACTGAGTCCAGTCCCTGCAACACTGTCTTGGGTACGTTGGTCCTTGGACCAAAAACTTTGGGGGATGGATCCTCATGTTCTATGGAACAATGTCTATGCTCCTTAGGTGAGCATTCATAAATCTCTATAAAGTGACTCCAGTGTTGCTGCGGTGCCCCTACTAATTGTATTACTGCTTCTCTTGATGACTGCTGCCCTGTGTGAGCCCCTCCTATGTGCTGACCACCTTAGGAAGACACCTGCATTCTCATTTAATCCTCTCATCAAATTTAAGACTTGCAGGTGCTGTTAAAATCATTTTACGACTCAAGAAGTTGAGATTCAGAGAAGTCAGTACCTTCCTCAAGGCTTCATCCTTAGTTACGTGGTAGAGCTGTTCTGGGCTCCTCTTTAAGCCTCTGGGGTCATACCTCCAGCTCCCATCATAAAATGGGACAGTCATGTTTTTGTCAGCTGCACCACCCCTCAGTCTCAGGGGAGAAACCAGCTCCAAACCCAGACTCATTGGGAGAGAAAAAGAAATTTGTATTAGTAGCCTAGAGCAAATATAAATTGGTAAAGGTACTTAGGAGCCTGTGTTGAGAAACAGAAAGGTTACATACTCTGTGGCCCAGCCGTTCTGCAGCTAATGAGGAAATCATCAGAGCCACAAGTACACACTTGTCCACAAGCATGTGCACGGGAGCACTACTCCTATTAGTGAAAAAGTGAAAACCACCCTCCTGTCCAATAACAAAGGGCTGATTGTATTTCACATGTAGTTTATACACATATCCATATTACAATTGCTAAGATACATTGAATGCTTACCACGTGACACTCATTGTTTTAAGGGCTTTATTTGTGTTAGCTCAATCCATGCGATGGGTTACAATGTGATTGTTAAAATAAGATTACATTGGGATATTTATGACTTGAGAGAATGTTCACGATCTATCATTAAATGAAAGAAGCATATTACAAATTATGTTTAAAAATTATGTTTATAGCAGCTTTATTCATAATTGCCAAAACTTGGAAACAACCAAGATGCCCTTCAGTAGGTGAATGGATAAAAAAACTGTGGTACATCCAGATAATGGAATATTATTCAGAGCTAAAAAGAAATGAGCTATCAAGCCACAGAAAGACATGGAGGAAACATAAATGCATATTACTAAGTGAAAGAAGCCAATCTGAAAAGGCTACATACTGTGTGATTCCAACTGTATGACTTTCTGGGAAAGGCAAAATTATAAAAACGGTAAAAATGTTGGTGGTTACCAGGGATTGGGGGTTTTTGGGGAGAGGCGTGACTAGGTGGAGCATAGAGGTTTTTAGGGCAGTGAAAATACTCTAAATGATATTATAATGATGGATACATGTCAATATACATTTATCCAAACTCGGAGAATGTACGACACTGAGTGAACTGTAATGTGAACTATGGACTCTGGGTGATTATGATGTGTCAGTGCAGGTTCATCAATTGTAACAAATGCCCCGCTCTGGTGGGGGATGTTGATAGTGGGGGAGGCTGTGCATATGTAGGGGTAGGGGGTATATGGGAAATCTGTACCTTCCCCTCAGTTTTGCTGTAGACTTTAAACTGTTCTAAAAAAAATAGTCTTAACTAAAAAAAAAAAAAAACAACAACAACTACATAGATGTAAAGGGACAGTAATTAGGTCTGAAAAATGAAATTACTGTTTTTATTTTCTTCCTTGTAATTTGGGGAATATTCCACAATAATAATCATCTATACCTTTTTAGAAGTCTGATTTAAAAATAAATACATAGTCAAGGTATGAGACTGCCTGAGGAGCCAATGCCCACAGCACCATCAGCCTCCACGGGAGGCGGGGTCGCTGATGAAAAAACAGGAGAGTGAGCCCAGCTGGCACTATGGCCAGGGAGCCAATGACCCCTGGGCTGACCACGGGAGCTGTCAGCAAAGTGACGCACCCAGGGCCCCTCTCTGCCGTGGCCCCACCTACTGCCCTATTGCTCAGAAGTTCTGCTGCTGGAGGTCCTGGCAGTGGGTCACTAGGGAGGAATCCAGTCATTCTGGCCAGCATTAAAAACAGAGTTCCAGGGCCTGACGCTCTGAGGACCAAGATCAAAGCTCTTATTCCAGCCTTGAGAGCCCTTCACTGTCTGGCTCCTGCTGACATCTTGGACTCGGTTTTCCACAACTCTCCATCACAGCCCTTCACTCCAGAAAGACCATTTTCTTCTAAATTTCCTTTGTACCTGTCGGGCACTTTCCTCCTTCTGCACATCTTCCCAACTTTCTTTTCCTGTCCTCTGCTCCAAAAATACCCTTTCTTTGTTTCAAGCCTTTGGATGATGCTGATGAAACATGATGGTGTCAATGCAACTGCTCTAAACTTAGGTGTAATAGCAATGATAGCAGCTGCCATTTATCTGGCACTTACTATGTGTTCTTTAAATACTCTGAATCCTGCTTAATCCTCACAACTCGTCTGTGGGCAGGTGCTAGTGTCCTTCCTTACAGATAAGGTATCAAAGGCTCAGTGAGGTTAAGTAACTTTTCCAAGGTCCTATCGTCAGTAAATGGTGGAAATAAACTTGGAACCCAGGTCTATCTGTGAACTCACACAACACTTGCATATCCATGACCTTATCCTCCCCTAATCTATGGAAATGACTGGACAGGTATGATCCTCCCATTTTACAGATGAGGAAATGAGTCTCGGGTTGCCAGTAAATGGTCATGGGGGGGTTGGGTCTAAGAATCCAGGTCTCCCGAATACTCTTAGGTGCAGAAAACACTGATTATGCTGATAGACTTGTCATGGCTGCCTTAATCTGAATTCAGATCAATCTGGGATTCAGAATTTCATCTACTCTCTAAAGTGCAATTCTGAATTCACCAGTGCCCAGGATAGGCACTGAAGGAAGTGTCACCCTGCAGAGGGAACATCAGATATGTGTGCTCTATGTGAACACATAAAACAGACGCATGAAAAAGCATCTGCCAAGAAGCCAGCATTAAAGAAGAGGTTTAAAGTTAAATTTAAGGGGAAATGAACAATTTTGTTCCTTTTGCCGAAAATACAAACAAACAAGCAAAACGCACTCAGGTCCGATGGATGAGGAATAGAAGTCTCCCCATTGTAAAGGTGTGCCCTTTGACCCATGTTATTTGGAACTAAAACTACATCCGTGAGGAGCCCTGTGTTCCAGAGCGGATATGCTGATAAGCCAGGGAACAGTAATTACTTACGCATCTGAATGGCTTGCCCCCAACCCTGCCCCTCCGGACCATCATACAGAGTATCTGATCTGTTTCTTCCTCACAAATCACTCCTGGGCCATGAATTTGTTGTGTTGGCCTCCCAAGGCAGGCCCAGCCCTGTGGTTCACCTCTTCCCTACATTTCTGTGCAAGTGTATTCAGTTCATTGTACTTAGACTTGGCAACTTTCAGTCAATGTCTCGGGGGAGGCATCGGGTGGCCCCGGAGTGGAACGAATGTTCAAGAAACCGTCAGGCTAGGTCCTTTGTCTGATTACACTTGTCCCCAGGACTGGGGTCTCAGCCCACACTCAGTGGCCTTGGGCTCAGCCAGGCCCCTGTCACCAGCTCAAGAGTATGGATCCAACTTGAGGAGCTGCATTGAAAATATCGCTAGAAATAGTTTCTTTACACAGACACTAACTTCTGAAATTCTTTTCTTAGAGGATGTGGCATTCTTCTTGGGAGATGGAATTTATGAAAGAGTATAAATTTTTTTGTTTTGTTTTCACTCCTGGGAGTTGACTGAATTCGAGGATCGACACCTTTTTTGCAGGTGCTCTGGATAACAGGTGAGTGAATTTAGTCCACGTTTCCCACACTTCTTACAGCAATCCACACCTTCAATATGTGTGAACTGAACCATATTTTAAAATGCACCTATTAAGTTTGATAGTTAAGAGAATTCTGCTGTGAATTGTTTTTAAAGTAAGGACTCAATCTTAAGTAGTTAGCCCATAAGTTTTTTTGTAACAACTTTATTGAGATATAATTCACATACCTTACAATTCACCTATTTAAAATGTATGATTCAATGGTTTTTAGTATATTCGCAGAGTTGTGCCACCACTACTACAATTAATTGTAAAACATTTTCATCACTTCAGAAGGAAACCTGTACAATTTTGCTATCACTCCCCCCTCGTCTGCCACCCGCTTCCCCACCCACCTCCTAGTCCTAGGCAACCACTGATCTACTTTCTGTCTATGGATTTGCCTCTTTTGGACATTTCATATAATTGGAATCATACAATATATGGTCTTTTGTGACTGGCTTCTTTCATTTACAGAATGTTTTCAAGGTTCATCCATGTTATAGCATTTATCAGTATCTCATTCCTTTTTATAACAAATAGTAATCCATTGTATGAGTATAGCACATTTTTTTATCCCTCAGTTGATGGACATTTGAGTTCTTTCAGCCTTTGGCTATTATGAATTATGCTTCTATGAACATTCATGGTCAAGTTTTTGTGGGGACATATGTTTTCAGTTTCTCATACTCTAGAAGTGGAATTGCTGGGTCAATGGTAACGCTAAGTTTAATTTTTGGGGGAACTGCCATTCTGCTTTTCAAAGTTGATCCACCAGTTTACATTTCCACCAGCAGTGAATGAGGGTTTTGCTTTTTTCCACATCTTCACCAATGCTTGTTAGTCTCTGGCTTTTTAATAATGGCCATCCTATTGGGTGTGAACTGTGGTTTTGATTTGCATTTCCCTGCTGGCTAGTGATGTTGAGCACTTTTTCCTGTGCTTATATATTTGTATATCTTCTTTGGACAAATGTCTATTAAGATCCTTTGCCCATTTTTAAACTGGGTTGTCTTTTTACTAAGTTGTAAGAGTTCTTTACATATTCTAGATACAAGTCCCTTATCAGATACACGATTTGCAAATATTTTCTCCTATTCAGTGGGTTGTCTTTTCACTTTCTGGATAGTGTCCTTTGAAGTACAAAAGTTTTTTAATTTTGATGAAGTCTGATTTATTTTTTCTTTTGGTGTCATAGCTAAGAAACCATTGCCAAATCCAAGGGCATGAAGATTTATCCCTATGTTTTCTTCTAAGAGTTTTCTAGTTTTAGCTCTTCCATTTAGGTCTTTGATCCGTTTTGAGCTAATTAGAGGTCTAAGTTCATTCTTTTACATGTGGATATCCTGTTGTTCCAGCACCATTTGTGGAAAAGACTATTCTTTCCCCATTGAATTGTTTTGCCACTCGTTGAAATTCAGTTGACTGTAAATGTGAGAGTTTATTTCTGGATTCTCAGTTCTATTTCATTGATCTAAGGCTATCCTTATGCTAGTACCACACTGTCTCAGTCTCTTTGTCTCTCTCTTTCTTATGTTAGCAAGTTCCTTTATTATTTCCACAGGACACATGGTGTTAACTCGGCACAGAATCGCCCTGGCTGAGTCTAAGGGACTTAGAAAGCATCTTCCTTCGTCTCCATCAGTAATGTCACCAGCAACGCCTCTTTCGGGTCACCTGTTGCGATGCCTCCAACTGTGAGTTCTTGTTGCTAAGATCACAATGGGCTCAAACCTTAGTTGTGCTGAGAGGAGGACAGAGGAGCTGGGACCTAAGGAAGCCTGCGGGGGCTCCGCACTCTGCACGCCTTTCCTCCGGTGGTGGAAATGGGGGTCGTGGGAGCCGCCTGGATTTCTTGGGCTTTTTCAAATGTCCAAACAACCCAAATGCCTAGTTTTTCTGGTACTTTTTAATCCACAGAGGCTTGACCTTAGGACCGAGGTGGGAAGGCACACCCCCTCCCCTCCCGCGCAAAGCCTGCCCAGGAATCGCGGCCGGCCCGACACTGGACCTGACCCCAGACCCTGGACCCGACACCGCACCCGGCTCCAGGCCACCATCCTGACTCGCCCGCTGCTCTCCGGACATGCTGAGCCCCAGCATTTGCGAAGTTGGCAATCCTGGGGCTATCTCTTCTGGCTCCCCTGGTCTGAAAAGCAGGCCAGTTAGCTATGGGATGGAAAACGGGTTTTTCTGCCAAAGAGAGTTATTTCCAGTAGATTCTTATGTGGCTTGCTTGTGCTTCTGCTCCCCTCTCTGATCAGCAGGCATTATGCTGCAGAGGCACTGGCTAAGTATTATTTGAATGGATGTGACATTAACATTTCTCCGTTTCAGTAAGAATGCTTCAAAAGTAGGATTTTTCATAGGTGCAAAATATTACATTGTTTGATTATATCATAATTGACTTAACCATTTCCTCCAGAGACTGGGTTCTCTTTGGGGGACACCAGCACTAAGCTCCTAATCTCTTTGGATAAAGCTATGTGTCACCAGCATTGGTGACCAGCACTATATCACACTGAATCTCTCCAACAAGGACAATCCACAGACAATTCCCATCACTCAAGGGTTAGCGGCCAGGACACGGCCGGGACTGTCCGGGGTGTGGCCTGGCCCTCAGTTCTGGTTCTTCTGTAAAATCCACAAAGCTTGATGGGCTTTGGGCCACAGAAAAAGGGAATCTTCCCAATGGGGTGTGTTAGGATTCAACACTTTGAGTAGAACAATTTACTTTTACAGTCAATCCTGAAAGAAACCAAAGAGGAAATTCCTGTCAGACACCTGCTGTTTGTGTTCGTGGGAACCCAAGAAATCGCCAGGTGAGCGCACATGGATCCACCCAGGTGCCAGGGTCTGAGTGAGTCAACACTGGACACTCAGAAGGAACAGAGGGCAGACGCAGGCCTAAAAAGCTGTCTCTGCAGCAGTGAATTCCCTGAAGTCTCACGGCACGGCCTGTAGGCCCGATGGCGTCTGTGGCAGAACCTCCATGGCCAATGCCCGTCCTTTTTACCTGTCTCTCAGCTCTTTGGACGGGCTCTGCAGAGAGCTGCCATACTTGTCCTCCCAGCCTCAGACCCAGGCATCACTGCCAGGGCAGGTGACCCTCTCTCGGCTTCTCTTCTTCACTTATGAATTCTTTTTTGTCCCCACACCCATCTCCCTCACCAGTGTGAAATGTATCCTTGAATGCATGCGTCCTTATAAACACACAGTGTCACTGCGTGTTCACATGCACCTTAATTAACACGAATGGTCTTGGGCTTTTGATCCTGTTTTATTTCTTACTCTCTGCCCGCCCGCCCGCCCACCTCCCCCACCCCGGCCCTATGTTGTTGCCGTGCATGGATGGTTTGCTGTTCCTTGGGCCTTTATCAGTTTGATGTCAAGAAAACCAAAACTGAAAGACACACTTCAGATGAAAGACACACTACCAGATGAAAGACACACTTCAGCAGTTTTGTCGGGTGCTGAGTTGCCCGAGATTTCAAGACCCAAGCAAGTGTTATCCACGTTATCTTGCATTTCACTCACAAGGAATTATTCTCCTAAAGATGTGAATAATGTCAGACTTTTCCTCTCTGATTTATTATGAACCCCCCCTAAGCCTGGGAGGTATTTAAAATAAGGCACTTTAGGACTCATCTTTTAGATCCCACAAAAACTCTGGGTGGGGGTGAGGGTCACACAGCCCCGAAAAGGTCCTCAGGTGTCCAGATCTGGGGCTCCCCCCATCTGGGCAGTGCTGTGGCCTCACCCTATAGCACACGTCCACTGGCCTCCTCCCTCCATCCAGCAGGGCTCTGCCAAGGGCGGGGGGAGGGTGGCTCCAGGCAACTCCATGCCCTCTACACTGGGCCTGCCCAGAGCCCTCCACACAGGCTCCACGGTGCCCTGCAGCCATCTCCCCTGTCACAGGTGAGCTCAAGGCTCATTCTTCCCAGTCCCTGGGAGATAGATGGCTGGCTCAGGCCACTGTCCCTTTTTCAAGCCTCCAAAACACAACAAATTCATTCTGCCATGACAGGGCATCAGTCTTAAAACCACAAAGGTTTTCTGGATGTAAGGGGTGGAGGGGTCAAGATCTTAAGAATAGTAAAGTCTGGTTCTCTTCCTGGAAGGAGAGAAATACCTTTCTTTTTTTCCTAACCAGCCATAAGCCCACTCTGCTCCCATCCCACAAGGATGGACAGAATTGCTTAAAAAAAACAGGCACACAGCTAAACAACCAAAATTTCTCAGTCTCTCACCCAGCATCTTGCTACACTGATGTTGACTGAGCGCTCATTGCGTTCTAGATGCTCTGCTGGGCACTTGGTAAAAGCAATCTCATTTTATCTTTACAGCGATGCTGCGAGGTGGAGATAATAGTCTTCATTCTCCAAATGAGGAATGTGAGACTTGAAAAAAAAGCCAGAGAACTTGCTCAGGGTCAAGTCGTGGAGCCAGAACTGGCAACCATCTGATGCACGTGGCTGAGATTTGTATAAACACTCTGGGCTGAATGGACTTTCATAACTTGATGTCTTTTAGGAAACTGCATACCATCTGCAAAGCCTTCCTTTGGTTAAAACTAGGGACGACTCAGTAAGTGAGCTTGGTCTTGCTGGATTATTCTAGTACATTCTTCCTGCCCATCCCAGGGGATGTGTTTAAAACCTGGCTCTGCCAAAGCTCCAGAAATTCATCCTGTCATGTCTTGTGCTGCACTGGCCTGTCTTCCTGGGGATGAGCAGGGCCATGCTCTTTCAGACAAGATTGACAAGAAGTTCAGCCACAAGGAAATCCGTCTCCTCCTTCTTCTCCCTCCCTCACTTTCAGGGGATTGTTTCTCTTTGGTGATAGAAGGCCCTGGAATTGGACATCACTCATCTGCCACATGTTTCTATCTATGGAAAATTAATTCCAAAGGATGGACTTATGAATCCATTTGTAAAGGCGTGACACTGGCACATTTCTTCACCGTAGAAATGCCAATGACCGTGGACCGGCTGCCTTTTACTGCCCTTTTTACACAAGAGTTCCTTAAGCCATAGGTGGGGAAGAGATTGTTCCAGTCTGACAGGTGGAGAAACTGAGGCAAAGAGGTTGAAAAACTTGTTTCTCATCAGAGAGCTGGAGAGCAGAATCTGGTCTCACGTTTTTTTCCTCCAGACCAAGCTTTTCCACCTGCTGCTATAAAGATCTGCACCATGTTCATGGCCCTCAAAACACCTTTTACTTCTTAAATTCCAAAAACGTTAATATAGCCCCAGGAAGTTCACGCCACAGCAGCTGCTGAAGCCAGGAAGAGTTCCTCAGTGGAAGGAGCCTGATGCTGGGGCAGCACTGCCCCCTGGTGCCCACTGGAAGTCGTGTTCTCAGCTCTCCCAAGGGGATGTCCTGGCACACACTTGCCCTCTCCACCCTCATCTTCTTTAGACAAGTGGGCAGGGCACTGGGTGGGGGCAGACAGGCCTCCACCCACATGCCATTCCCATAACCAGACCACCGGCTTTTCAAGTGGCCCAGATAACCCTGTGAGGGCCCACTGTGTGGTGTCACAACTCCAGGAGGAACACATGAGTGTCTGTCACATGCTTTTTCCAGAGAGGTGCCCCCATCCACGAGGACATGGTGAAGTCACTGGTAACTCCTAATCCCAGTGCCCCACTTCCACCGAGCCAGGCTGATACTCCAAGAAGGTGGGTGAGTGTCTCCCCCTCTCCAGCCACCAGGGAGCTGATGCCCTATTGTCCTTGATCACTAATAGAGTGATCAATGAATACCAATAGGGTGATCATCTTCCCCCATATGCTGACCCCAACCCCAGCTTCTCCCTGACCCAGTCCTGTCCCTCCTCAGCATTTCCAGTGGGCACTCAGGCTGCACAGAGAGCAAACTCTCCTGGTGCAGACTGAAGGTTTCTTCCACCTCCTGCTGTCCTGGCTCTTCCCAGGCCTGGCCTCCCCCTGATGTTCAGGCCCCCATGAGAGGAAGTGAGAAGCTGGATGCACAGAGGCTGCAAACTCTTAAAGACTAGTGCCCACCCCATCCATCCAATTCAAAACAAAAAGAATTTAAAACTGTAAACAGGTGCAACAAAATCCAGGATTCCAACAAAATCCTGGTTTCTCATGATTAGTAATTTGATGTCTTTTTTTAAAATATCAAACTTGAAACTTTTCCCCTCCCCAATTTTTGGCAACATAAGCAGAAGTTTGATGTGTCTGTTGGGCAGCCCTCACGGGGTTGGGGAGGGAGGGAGGCGAGGCAGAGTGTGGGGTCCAGAGGGCCTGGACCTCTGAGGTAAGAACAGGAGTGGGGGGAGATGGTGATGGGAGGGGCAGAGGGAGCCTGAGCTCTCAGAGGGGCAGGCCGTGGGGAGGGGCTGCAGTGGAGAGGGAAGTCTCTGGAGATGAAGCGGCCATGGTGGCCTGAGCTAGACCTAAGGAGGAGAGAGGGGACTCCGGGATGCCTCCAGAGCCTCTCTCCAGTTGTGCTGACCTGGGCTTTGAACTGGCTGCACTGGGTTCTAAAACAGTCACTCTCTGACGTGAGGAAGCTTGGGGAAACCCAGACCAGGCCAAAGCTGAGGTCAGATCCCCAGGGGAAAGCAAAGGGAAAACGAAGAAGTGATGACTCAGCAGATGGTGCTCCCAGGGAGATGGCAGGGTTAGGGAGGCATTTTCCTGCAGTTGCTGGCTGCTAGAGGGAGGCTGGCTGCCCACAGTGATCTTGTGTGGGTTTGCAGTTAGCTCAAATCCTACCCCTTCCATTTACATGACTCCAGACTCCAGTTAAATTACTCAACTGGGCCTGGCCTCAGGGAGGTAGAATGGTAGGTAGAGAAGTTAACTCAATGTTTCCTTTTCTTTTTTTTTTTACAATTTAAAAAATTATGGCAAAATATATATAACATTAAATTAGCCATTTTTAACCATTTTTAAGTGCACAATCCAGTGACATTAATTATATTCACAAAGTTGTGCAGCCATCACCACTATCCATTTTCAAAAATTTTCAACACCCCAAACAGCAACTCTGTACCCATTAAACAATAACACCCCATTTCCTGTCTCCCCGGGACCTAGTAACCTCTGGTCTACTTTTTGTTTCTATACATTTGCCTATTCCAGATATTTCATAAAATGGAATCATGTAACATTTGTCCTTTTGTGTCTGGTGTCTGGCTTTTTTCACTTAGCTTAAACTCCTCAAGGTTCATCCATGTTGCAGCATGGGTCAGAATTTTCTTCTTTTAAGGCTGAATGCTATTTCACTGTACGTATATATCACATTTTGTTTATCCATTCATCTGTCCATGGACATTTGGATTGCTTCCACCTTTGGCTATTGCGAATAACGCTGCTGTGAACACGGATGTGGAAATATCTGCTGGAGTCCCTGCTTTCATTTCTTTTGGGTATATGCCCAGAAGCCGAATTGCTGGGTCATATGGTAATTCTGTTTAACTTTTTGAGGAACTGCCAAACTGTTAATGTTGTCTTTATGTTTGGTTGTAATGTTCTGTTTCAGAAGAGTGTAAGTTACTTTTGTAACATTCTTAAAACTCTCCCCTAAGTAAATAAAAATAATAGAAGGTCCTAAAGTATTTCTGAAACAAAATAAAATCCGACTTGTTGAGTGGCATGGAATCCAGGGGCGGCTGGTGCTCGAGGAAGCCGCCAGGAAAGCCACATCCGAGGGGTCGCAGGGGTCGCAGCCTGACCCGGGATGCTGCCACCTTCTGTCCCAAAGGCCGCTGACGCTCGAATGGAGGCCCGTGGGAGTAAGGCAGGGGCTGTTCCCACAGATCCTAGAGCCCGCTTGACCCCAAGAGATGGGAGGCCCGAGAGGGAAGGGGCTGGACAGACGCGAGGCGGCGGACGCGCGGGCTCCCTGCGTAGGGAGCCGAGCCCCGTGCGGGTGTCCACGGCCGCCAGAGGGCGCGGAGGAGCCCGCCTTCACCAGTACGGCGGGGCCAGGCCCGGGCCACCACCTTTAGCTCCTTTAATCCTCAGACACCCCACACGCCCCTCCGCCCGGGGAGGTGGCAGTGAGATTGCGGTCTCACCTGGCCGCAGGCGGAAGTCTCAGCACGGGGCGGGGGACACCTAGGGCTAGGCTGGGTCTAGCGCCGCCTAGGAGGTGGGGGAGGGGAGCCTGAGGGTCTTGGCCATCGCCCAGCCCTCAGACGGAACAAAGGTTTACCATCCCCAATTTTCTGCGACTGTGACCCTGCGCTAACAGTGTCCCCTCAGCATGCTTCATGCCCGTTTCTTTCAGAGGCTGCAGGCTCCCGGAGGGCAGGAGCATCCGGCACCGTGTGTCCCGCGCACAGCGAGCACATGCACCCATCACCCCTCCGCTGTCCCGTGTGTAGGTCCCCGTGCTCAGAGAAGGTCGGATGGAATGACTGGATGAACTGATGGGAAAAAGTGAGTCTGCCCCGCATGGCGGAGAGAAGTGAACTGGGGGCCTGGACCCTAAACTCTTGTGTCAACCTTGCCACGATTCCATCCAATCAACTCACAGGTTTCTTGGCGCTGAAGGGGTCCAGGGCCAGAGACGCTGAGATGATCTCCTTTAAACGTATTTGAAGGAAAATGCAAACACAACAGTCGGAATTGCGGGCTTTGGGCCATAATGAGAAATGCAATGTATATAAATAGGAATACATTAATACATATTTGAAGATAAGGTAGCAAAGAGGATCTATAAATGTTTTTGTTTTACTAAAAGCTCATTAAATTTCATCAAATTTTGATTATTGTACTGTTATTATATGAGAATTTCCTTGTTTCTAGGAAATACGTAAATATTTAATATAAGACACATGGGGCTGCAAATGACTCAAAAATGGTTCAGAAAAAAGTACTTTTTGCCAAAATTGAAAATTAGAAGAAAAAAGTTCATTAAAAAATCTATAAATGGGGAGGGGGTATTTGACAGTCTGCTGGGGGTACCAGCAGGAAGCCAGCCCTGGGGAGGGGGTACTGGGGTGTAGGCTTTGAGTGCATCCATGACCCATGGAGTAGGAGTCAGTGTAAACCTACATCCAGGGTGGGCAGCAAGGAGGGAGGGAGAGAGGTGCAGGCTCCTGAGGGCCAAGGTTCAGGAGTTGCCTGGGTGTTGAGGAGAAGGTTGTAAGCTGGTGGAGCTCCACAATAGCCAACACAGGCAAAGCCCCCAGGATGGACCACCTGTTATCCCCAGGGTTGGCGTGGGGTGTGTGTGTGAGTTGAGCTGATTCAAAGGCCCAGGTTGGCTGCAGAACTGGCATCTCATTTACCCATAATCCCTACAGGGAGACAAGTTTGCAGGGGAGCAGGGGTGCTATCAGGCTCACAGTGGTTCTCTTAATAACCACGGCTGTGCCATCCAGCATACTGAGCCTGTTGCAGTTCTTCCTTGAGATTTTTCACTCTTAGGCAAGCAGGGAGATCTGCTCTCTTCTCCGGTGAAGAGACTGTAGAGATGTACACCTGGAGTTAGCTGAGGCCGTGGGTCAGGCCTGTGGAGATATCTGATCTGAGTGGCGAGGGGGCAGGGGATAAAACATTCTGCATAATGCCTCCCAGAAACCTTGACAGAGGGTTATAAACCTAAAAGCCACAGACTTGCTGAACTTGTTCATGCTGATACACAAGCCTATAGAAACTTTTGCGTATTTGGGTAAGAACATGTGTACAGAAATGTTCACTGCAGCATTGTTTGTAAAAATGGAAAACTGTCCACTGACCAGAAAATGGATGAAATGTTGTGGTAACAGCCTCCCGGTACTCTAGCTCTTGTACAGCAGCCTCCCACACTGAACAAGGCTGAGCTGCATAAGAATAGATAGCACATTGCAGAAATGACATTGTGTGACTTCCAAGGCTAGGTCATAAAAGACATTGTGGTTTGCACCTGGCTCTCTCTTGGATCACTTGTTCTGAGAGAAAGCCAGCCACTAGGCCAAAAGGACACTCAACCAGCCCTACGGGGAGTCCATGTAGCAAGGGACCCAGGCCTCTTGACATCAACTTGTCAGTGATCTGAGTGAGCCATCTTGAAAGCAGGCCCCCCAGCCCCAGTCCAGCCCTCAGATGACTGTTGCTCCAAGTTTACCCAGCTAATTCTTGACCTGCAGAAACTAAGAATATAACTGTTATTATTGCAGTTTAAATGTTATCGTGACTAAGGTTATGGGGCATTTGTTGCTTTGTGTGCAGCAATGGATAACTAATGTTAGATAATCATACAGTGAAATTAGTCTGCTTGTTTTTAAAAAGGGGTTAAAATGGCCATGTCGTAGAAGTCTACTGAGCTTTAACTGAGAATCTATGTGACCTCGGTATTTGGCACATAGCAGGTACTCAGGAGATGCTTGTTGCTGTACTTTTCTCTAATTTTGTTCCCTTCCCTCAGATTTCCAAGTGAATTTTCTCTCCCTTGATAAACAGATTTTCTTCCCGGTTTGAATATTGTCAAAATGTTCATATTTGGTAGGATGAGTCCATCAGTTCTCAGTACAAGTTGGAGAGAAAGCCCATCTCCTCTTCAGGACTTGAACTATAATTGAGCCAATCCCACCTGAATGGAGAGATAATAGGTGAGCTTGCCTCAGTGACCTCTCACTCCACCTTCCAAGCACCTATGAGGAATGGGATCTAATTAGGCACTAATGAAGTGGAGGTTTGGGAGAGAAAATGCTAACTTGAGTTCCTGGCACTTCTACCCAGTGACCTGAAGGTCTAAAGATTTTATTTTGGTGTCTGAGTGAGAGAACTGTGTTTCTGAAATGTTAATTACAACATTTTTTCTTGTTTGAAAAGTAAACCACATAGATTTGTATAATCACATATAAGATTTATCCGTAGGGAAAAATTGACAGCACCCCCATCCAACCAGACAAAAATATATATTCCTTGACTTCTGAAAAGCAGGGGGAACACCAGGGTGCGTGCCAGGGCATCCATCCCTTCATCCACCATTTGCCAAGTTGCTTCAATTACTGGCTTATCCAAGACAAAGGGAACTTTTCTGTGCCTGCAGTTGAGTGGAGCATATATTTAAATATGAAAGAGACCAGAGAAATTCAAAGACAACGGAATTAAATGAGAAAAAAAGTTTTAAGCCCCTGCTAGACCAAGTTAGTTCAGTATTCCACACTTGGGTGAGAGGCTGACTCTCACCCATGGGGATTCTATGGTCTGGTGTTTCCTTGTAAATATCCAGGGTGAAACACCTCTCCTTGCAACAAACCTGGAAGCTAGGAAGCTAAGCAGGGCCCACTTTGAAGAGGGAGAGAAAAAGCAAACATTTATTGGCGGTGTCTGACCACGTCCCCCACTAGCCCCCATCTTATGCCATGTCTTCACAGATGTCTGTTCTCAGAGGTGTCAACTACTCCTCCCCATCCCAAAGGATTTCAGAAAGGAGTGGCATTATATTTTGGCAGATCCACAAACACTGCATCTAAAATAGTGGTTCTGTGTGGCCAGTGGGGTTTCAGACTATCCTTTGAGAGCCTGGCACAGAACAAGGTCTCCTTTCACTTGACCCTCCTTTGCTAATACAAGGCTGTTTGGCTGGGCCCAGCATCCCATGGGGCAAACGTTCAGGCCAAGAATAGTCTTCATTCTTCCTGTGAAGCTTTGAAAAGCTACTAAAGAACACAGGAAATTGTCAGCCTGTATTTTCTGCTGAAAACGGCTGACACTAAACTTTGAACATTCTGTGGATTAATTCCAAATCATGGGAACCAAGTTTGCTTGAAAAGCAGCAGTGTTTTCGTCAGAGATGAGATACTCTGATAAACCACCTCAGCATTACTTGCAAAGAGTGACATTTTTTAACTCCCGCACCAGCACCATAAAAAACCCACTCTTCACCAAAATTACCTTATTTCCATGCTGTGCCCTTTTGTTGAAACATACTTCATTTATAACTCCAAAAGGCTGCCTCTGTGTACGAAGAAGCAATATCACGGCACCATGCACACTTACTGAAAATGAATCATCACCTAAAACTGGGGAAAAACAATACTCTTGGTCTGTCATGGCCTCGGCATCACCACTACCATAAATATTCAATGATAATCTTGAGGTCTGGACACTTCCACACGTGCAGTTAGAATGTAACCTTCACTTTGAACCAGTAGGGGAGATATGGGCCCTGTTTTAAAGCTGAAGAAAAATATATTCAGTAAGGAAAAGTAACATGCCCAGTTCACAGAGCTGGGATTTGAATGTAGATGATTAGCGTGTGCAGTGTTTGCTAGCACACACCAGGTGGTTGTACAGCACAAGAGTGAAGCGCACAGGCACTGGTGTCACCAAGATTGTTCAAACTCCCGCTCTGCCGGTTACCACCTGTCTACTGGATAAGTCACTAACATGTCCAGACCTGTTTCCACATCTGTAAAAGGATGACACTGCTATCTATAAAGGATTATATGAAGATAATGCACATAAACTATGTAGCTTACTGTCTGGAACACACTAAGTGTTCAATACATTGTTATTACAAAACAGGCAGGCAAAATATCCTGAATGAAGCACATGAACTTGTGTTTACATTTGCAGGCTTTAATTTACTGGTGTGGCGGACAATAATTTTTCCTCTCATAACAAGTAGGATACCACATACTAAGACTTTGTTGGGGATTCATCAAAAATTGAACATTAACAATCTACATACTACTTAGATCAATGGCTTTCAAAGTGAAGTGTACTAGATAATTCACTGGGGCTTGAGCACTAAACTTTTTTTTTCATTCTTTAAAATTTTGTTTCATGATGTGCACATTAAAATAGCACATGTATACAATTTATTATACAATTATGGGTACATGCTCAAAAATATTTTAATAAGAAAACAGGATCAGGTTTGGAGATGGTGGTCTAGATGACTTGCTAAATCAACACTTTGCTCTTGCTGCATTATCAGCCCACCTCATCCTCTTTCCTCTCTTTTTTCCTCACCTCCTTGGACTTTGGAGGTCAGTTTCTCCAAGAGGTTAAAAGGCATGAAAGGTGCTGGAAGTCGGAATGTGCAGGCGGTAGTGTGACACCAAGCCAATGAGTCTGAGAAGGAGTCTGTATCTCCTCAGCTTTTTAGATTACAACCTGAGCTACACAGAAACCAGTCATATGTCTAAATCAACTTCCCGTTACTTGTGACCTTGATAAAAAACAATTAGATCTGATTCCACTAGGTGGCAGTAAAACTCTACCCTGAGGTCCCCAAACTGTTCACTGGGATGTGTTTACTTGGCCGATCCTGCTTAATTAGAAAGATAGTGGTTAACGAGTTACTTCACTTAGAAGACAATGCCTCTGACAACGGAGACCAGGTATTGCCTGTTTTGCTGTTTACAAGCCCGGCTTTCCTTATGCCTTCCTGAAGGTTACATGTATGTATTGTGAGTGATCATATACCAGCTCTCAGAAATCCACAGCCCATATAACAAAAACAGCCCTCCATATGCTTGAAAAGCCTGAAGTCAACAGTAAAAAGACCCTATCTTAGAAGTCCTATATCAGATTCAGGCAAAACCTTAGGCATGACACGGATAGACTTGTGACTTCACTAAGGTGGTAGAATACAGGTGATTTACAAACTTATCACAGACTTTTTAAATGGTAACTATGAGAACCTGCTTCTAGAAGTAGTACTTCACCAGTCAGGCAGGTGGTCTACATAAACTCTTTCATTTTGCATTTTCCAAATTCAGTAGGTTCTTAACTCCCTAAAACCAAACCTTTCTGGTTAGAGGTGTTAACCCAATCTCTCTTAACACACAACCAAGACAAACAACCCCTGCACATTCACCTATAGTATTCCTGAACATCTGATTCTGGTCTTGTAATAACAGCCAATTTACTTTAAAAAGCCATTTGTACCATGTTATGTTCTCCAATAGCAGAAGGCACTTTAGGATTAACAAAACTTCTCCAAGACAATTTTAAAGTAGTGATGGCCATCAAATAAAGATAAATGTTTACTGCAGCATTCCTAAATCATGCTTTTAATGTCCCATGAGATCTGCTTTAAAAATAGTACTTTGGGGTGAACTTATTCAAGTGAAGATTCTATAATGTGAATAATTGTCCTAATATATGTTTTACAATTTTAGATCTATATATCTTTGAAAAGCAATAAGGATATCTTTCAAGCATACTGATTTATTTAAATCCTTCAACCTCTGAAGTATACAAAAATATTGGCTAATCAGAATTATCAGTTACTTCCTTTGCTTGGATCATTAATTTCAAAAAGCAACAGACATGGTGAAACTTTTTAAGGTAATGGATTGGGTTGCATTAATTATACTTAAAATATCACATGAGCATTATATTAAAATCTACATGATTTGACCTCAGTGAAAAGAAAAGTTAAAAAATTTCAGTTCCGAGGGACTTGAGAGTTTATCTAATGTGAATGAATTGCGATTTGTTCTCAGAGAAATAACATATTGAGAGAGAGTAATGAGTAGAGAGATACTGTATCTCATAAATTAGAAAATCAGCACATATGCATTCTAAATGAAACAAACATATAAGAGAAAAAGATAAGAGTTACAATCCTGGAGGAGGTAAATTCAAGTTGAAAAGTTTCTTCCCAAACATATTTTAGGCTTGTATATCAACTGTAGAATATTTAAGACCCCACACTCTATTACATCACAACATTGTTTATTATGTGAATTTTTTACAATACAAACAAAAAAAAATACAGAAATGCAATATATGAATACAGCTAAATGCAGAATGGTGACTTTTTTTCTTTCAAGAGGCCATGATTCCCATTTCTAGTAAAATAACGAGACTGCACATAGGTAGAAATAGGTTGGTCGTTAGCTTCACAATTTTGCCTAGAAATGATCTATAAATGCATTTTTCCCCCTGCTACTTACCATAAAGTGTAAAAAGGGAATTAAAGGAAAGTTTCCTTGTTGGTTCCTACTATATGAAAGATGCTATATTCTATTTTAGCAGGGCCAATATATGGAAAATACCTAAATTAAATGTTATTACAAAAATGAAGCAGTAATGAGATTCTGGCTAAAGAGGGCACTAAATGAGAATAATATATATTTAAAGAATCCAAAACAAACAAACAAAAAAAGGTTGTTATAAAAAAGCTCTAGGTGCATTGTAAGCATATAGGTTTTTTTTCCATGTGTATTTTTAAACAATGGAAGTGTCAAAAAATAAGGTCAACTGTGTTAGACTAAATTACATTATTGTATACGCTGCATTGAATGGAACCTTTGTATTATAATTATCATAGAGAAGCATAGTTTGCATCATATTATGGCAATTTATCCTCCATGAAAACCTTCCAGAGTCCTTTTATTTTGAAATATCCTGTAAACAATCAAACCACCAGAACATGATTGTACAATAGTAAAATGTTTTCTTGCATTAAATTGAAGACATCTGTTTAATAAAAAAGGAAAAGAAAATGTAGGAACGGTACTTAGAGCTGTTAGTTTCTAAGTACACAACATCCTATACAATTCAAGGCATCTTAATCTTCATCAAGAACAAAAAAAAAAAATTTTTTTTTGTCATGCTGTTAAATCCATCATTAAGGATAAAACTGGTGCAAATTGGTCAAACGGATCCAACAAACACTGATGTCCAAGCTGGCATATTGGCAACTAATACGTAACTGGTGGTCAATAGAGGATTTAAAAGATCTTCCCTTTCTTCTTGTTCTTTTCCAAGGTTCTAAATGATTAAAGGAAAGTAATCAAAATGAGTGACCACATTATAAACATTATAGACAACATATGGTAGCAATAGGAAACCCAACTACAACTGTGTTGGATTTTCAAACACTACTTTCTCATTTAGATTTAGAAGTGAACAATAAGGACAATGCTATAATAGTATTTTCTTAGACAATCCAATATTTGACAAAATTCCAAGATAAACAGTAAAAAAATATGACAAAAAATCATTTTTAATATATGAGAACAATTCTTCCCAAATGAAATAGTGAAAATGGAAAAAGATCAACTGACATCAAATAAGAGTATCTTTTTTCCCTACTGCCATTTGTATTCTGAAATGCATTTGCTTTTACAAATATATTTTCCTCTTCCTTGGGGAAAAAGCTAATAGAAGAATAGTGTTATAGAACAAACGCCTAATCTTGAAAATGTTTATTAGTACTGAGGGTTAACTGTAGAATCCTTGCAGGGATGCAACTTTTCAGTTTTAAATGGGACTTATGAGGAAAAAAGGAAAACCAAGGTACAACTATTACTGAGTTTTGTATAAATTAAGAGCGAGTAACTGATTAGCTGTTATTAGGAATTAAGTTTCTAAAATTTTATCTTGAGGATTTTATCCAAACAAATAATTCAACACAATTAAAACATACCCCTAAATGTATAAAAGATCTTTGTAGCAATGTACTCTATGCTTGCCAAAAATTGAACACAACCATTATGTCCATAAAAAATTGGGGGGAGGAGGTAAGAAATTGATTATGGTGAGTCAACTGGGGAGAATGTTATGAAGCTACTAAATTATATAATTATAAAGACTGTTAAGTCATGGAAAATGTAGTGAAAAAAATACTGTTAGAGTAGACAGACTGCATCCATCTAAAAATATTCATCTATGTAAATAATTGTGCTTGGGATACACGATAATGGGTGATGGCTTTTAAAAAATGTTATTTTAATATTCTTAAAATAAATAGGAAATAATTCTCTTAACATTAATACACATATTTCTTGGGAATCTGATATTAGTTACCTTGAAGAGTTCTGTTGTTCTAAAATACGCTGTTGGGCTTCCCAGTTTGCTTTTTCATCTTCAAACTGACGACGTTTTTCCTCTAATTCTTTGTGCTGTGCTTCCAAATTCTTTTTCATTTGCTCATGGCGCCGTTGGAGCTAAATCACAGCATGATATATAAAATAAAACTATTTAAGAAATCAGGAGCAGAAGTACACTTCATACAGGCATCCTAACATTAAAAGTATGAGCACTGAGTTCTTGTGCCATAAATTCAGAGTACTACCTGGAAAGCACTCTCTAGAATTCCTCCTCCTGTAGGACTTGCTACCCAAAAGGCCAGTGACCCAAGAGAATAATCTTGGGAAACAAGGAAAAAAAAGTGCAACAAGCTTACAGTTGTGTAGCACTTTATAATGAACACATCCTATCTTATCATCTTATTTTTCATTACTTACAAGCATGCATGAAGCTGAGCAGGGAAGACACCATTGCTCCCACTGTATAGATGAGCAAACAGTTGCAGAGTTTAAGTGCCTTGCCCAAGATCATGAACCAGAAAGTGGCAGAACTAGGATTTGAACCCGTCTCCTAATTCCAAGTTCAGAAAGCTGAGACAAGTGGAAAGAAAGCAGGTAGATAAGAATCTAAGAGTTTCAAGGTCACAATAAGGTTCCCTGATTCTTATAAAGCAGTGGTTCTCGAATGTTAGTCTTCATACAAATCTCCTGGAGTACTTGTTAAAAATATAGAATCCTGGACCTCACCCAGACATACTGAATTAGAATCTCTGGGTGTCAAGTCTAGAAATCTGCATTTTCAACAAGTCCCAGTGATTCTGACACTGGTGGTTCTTCCTACATTGAGAATTAATGCTGTAAAGAATTCTGAGAGATGGGAAACACGCAAAGTAACTACAGAAAAAAAGAGCTTATCTAATGGTTCATTAAGTAATTTCATTTAGGCACTAATCAATCTACTTCTGAAGAAAACAGTCACACAAATTAAAAAAAAATCAGATTAAATCTAACTACACTGAATATCTAAGAACGATTCAAAATCTTCAGATATCCAAGAATTATGTTCTATTAAAAGATCATATCAGTAAGTTAACATCTTGAATTTGGATCACAATATAATTTTGCATACAATTTGATTTCCTAATTATTCTGTAAACCCACAAAAAATGGCTTCATATTCATTCCTACTGCAAATATTTCATGCAAATTCTTACAAAACTATATAAGACAAATTTAAGCAAACATGAGTCAAATTTGAGGTGAGTCAAATTTGAGGTAACGTCTTGCTGATGATAGCAAACAAGCTACTATAAAAATATCAGAAAATAGGAACACAGGAAAATGTCTCTAGTTATATATTTTAAAAAATGCAAGGAAATCATACACACACAATTCAGAATAGTTACCTCTGGGAAGGAGAGAGAGGAATACAATAGGGGAGATGCACACAGGGGCCTCAAATGAACTGATGATGTCTTATTTTTTAAGCTGGGCAGTACATGTTCATCATTCTTTACCTGTACATTTCTGTTACATATAAGTATATTTTGTGTTAATTTCATGTAGGTAGAAAGTACAGGTCACAATCCTTCACTCTCAAGAAACCCTCGGGGTTAGATGTGTTTCAAAGTTCAGAATTTTTCAGATTTTAGAAAGGCAATACTACTTAGAAAGGTGTACATATTATACTTACATAAAACCTCTGGAGCTGTCTAGGATATATCTATAATCAAACACATTACTATTTTACAGTAAAATATATAAATATTCTCATCAAGTGGGATAAAACTATTAGTTCTATGTCTGGTTTTGCAGTTTTCAGAGCTTTTTAGGATTTGAAACTGTGGATACACGATTGTGGACTTGTCTAGGGATTAAGAGCAAGCTTAAAGAGTTAAGTGGGTTCAAATAATGGCTTACAACTATGCAGCACTGACCAAGTTAATTTATCTTTCTTCTCATGTGAAAAAAGGAGATGGACAATAATATCTACCTCAGAGGGCTATGGTGTGGATTAAATGACATAATACATGAAAAAGATGCTTAGTACTGAGCCTCATGCGCTGTGCTGCTAGATATTAGCAGCTGTGCCTCAAATATTTCCAGCACAAATGAACTTGAGAAAAAACTGCATTAAACAAGGTTAAGTAGGTTTCTTCACCTATATACTTTTATACTTACATGGCTTACATATTAAGGGACACCTGGCCCAAATCTCTTTACAGGTCAATTCAATGCTAAGAAAGACTGCATCCTTCAAAGAGTAGTTAAGTTCCTCAAAACTCAGTAATCATAAGAACTCTTGAAGGGTTCTTTGGCTACAGTTTCATAATTATTTGTTTATAAACATTTACTCATAGGAGCTGGTCCTAAAATACGTCTATACATACGTCTATGTAAATTCAACTACTTTTAGATTTTCATTGGAATCTAAGTGTGGAGGATAATTCAGACTCTTGATTACTCCTGTTTCTATTCCCCTTCTAATATGGATTTTCCAGATTATTTATTAATTAGTGAAGGGGTAGAGACTCAAATGCATAGATTTAGTAACAGACTGATAAATAAAAAGCCTAAACTTAGTCTCCAAAATGCCATTTTAATAACAGGTGCCAGGGATGCTAGTCCTGCAATGCTTGACAGTCTCAAACCAGAAGGAATTATTCCACATCACCAGTGAATTAAGCCTATGTCAAATAAAACAACAGTGAAAGTTTTTTAAATAAGAGATTACATTAAAAGCCCAGTAATTTAAGAGAAATCTAACATGGAATAAAAACAATTCCTCAAAATTACTGAACACTTTACTCCATGCATTCTGTCTACTCAATGGATTTAGAGTACTTTTGGTTACATATTTAAAGAGGGTTTCAGTATTTTATGCAGTAATTACAAAAGCAATGAGACCAACTGTCAGGATGTAACAGATTCGAATCTCCTTTTAACATATTTAGATACAAATATTATTAGCCACACATAACACAGGGATCTCATTGAATTTTATCATTAAAGGTCATTTTAATGTCATCCATATTAATGTAATCCCTTATATTTAAAAATAATTTTTAGCACAATAACAAATCTATGCTGAGAAAAACCTCATACTGAAGTCATTGATTTATTTTGTGTCTACCCATAGTTTCTTCTGTTCTTCTCAGACATCTATCAAACCAACTACTTACTCAATAGATTCTTGTCTTAGTGTTTTTTTCTCTCCATCTCTTATTTCTTGTCACTTACTGAAGGAAATGTCTTCAAACTCCTTTTGAGTAATAGAAATTAAATGTATGTCTCAATATCTAGAGGGATTCCAAGGTAGTACATAAGCTTGCCGGGATGCTTTGTCACTACCCAATTTTGTAACATTGGGAATTACTTTGGCACTATATTACAAATAAGGCCCCATTCATTTACAAGAATATCACATTCCTTTGTTTTCTCCTCTTTGCCTGCAATATATCCTGGCATCTCCTTAGTTCAAGGTTTTTTCTCTCATTCATATGCAGATAAGTCTGGTCTATTATTATTATTACCCTAACACTAGTTTTTATTCTTATATTCACCCCAAACTCTGATCTTTACTTTTCTTACACTGAATATATGGAATGGCTTATAATTTCATTTCTCATAATCTGCTCATTATAACTAATAATTCATTATAAGTATTCTATTATGTCTTCCTACCAAGTATACTCATGTCCAAACACTTACATATTGAAGTATATATTATTTTATTATAAACATGGTGCTTGTTTTTATTTCTCCATTTTATTATATATTTTAATACACTATTGTATTAAATTTGAAAAAAATATGTGTAGAAAGGTTATATTATCTATGAAATTTTTTTCTTTTTCTTTTTTGGTGAGGAAGATTAGCCCTGAGCTAACATCCATTGCTAATCCTCCTCTTTTTGCTGAGGAAGATTGGCCCTGGGCTAACTTCCGTGCCCATCTTCCTCTACTTTACATGGGATGCCGCCACAGCATGGCTTGTTAAGTGGTGCATAGGTCCACGCCCGGGATTCCAACCTGCGAACTCCAGGCCGCCAAAGCAGAGTGCACGAACATAACCACTACACCACTGGACTGGCCCCATTTGTGAATTTTATTAAAGATGTTAATTATTTTAAAAAGGAGTATTTTGTCTATAAGAGGTGGAAATATTAAGTTGATTACCTCAGCTTCAGAGTCCTTCAGTTTTTGAACTTTTTCTTTGACCTTCATCTCAAACACCTGCTCCATCTCCATCTCCATCTTCTTCATCTTAGCTACATGCTCCCTTCTTTCCTCTTCCATTTGGGCGAGAGGGCTCCTGTTATGAATATTAAGCATAATAATTAAACATCTAAAAATGAAAAGTGTAATAAAAAACTCTGAAACAATGATGAAAACAAGATGCTGTAAGCCATTACTAAATTCTGTTTTTCTGAAAATAAGTTTCAAAATGATTTCTCAATTATTCTGACCCCATCTTAAATGACAGAACAAAGATTTGAAGTTTTATGTATAAATGCATTAAAAATTCTTCAGAAACTTTAAAGTTTATAAATATTTATAATCTAGAACTTCCATCCATGAAGTTTCATATCTAAACCTGAAACTCTAGTGAATATTTATTATGAAAATAGATCTAAATAACAAAAGCAACTGTTAGTGGGATGTTTCTCTAAACCTAGTACACATCAAATCTAAAGATGACACAAAGATAAACTGGAGAAGGAAAATGGAAAGAAAACATTCCCGAAATACATTCACAGAATGGAAAACTCAAAAGAAAATTATTTAATTTTGTACCTTCTTTGAACAAAATTTTAATGTGAAAAAAGAAATTGAGTTACTGAAGTTAACATATGTAAAATATTTTTAATTCTACAAATTTCCAAGTGTTATAACCTCTTCTTCTAAGACAACTTTGACACCACAATTATACAATTAGCAATAATTCAAACTTATTTTGGTAACTGAGTTGACATGCTGGAGACGACACCAGTCAATATCTAGAACACTCTTCATTTACGTATGCAGAATATTTCTAGGCCACTTATGGTAACTTCAATGCTCTTGAAAATTCATTCTACCTAACTCAAATATTTCATTGTTTTAATATTTAAAGATGTTTGATGATAAAACACACACGTGCACACGAGAGAATCACAAGAAAATAAATACCTTGATGATTATTTTTGAAATGCCAGGAAACAGACACAAGCATAGTTAAATAAAAGTAAATTCACTCCATTGACATTAAAGTCAACAGACTCAAATCTCTTTGCACAATTTTGGTCAAAATTTTCATGTCGAAAAATATTACAAATGAGCTTTATGTTAAGGCTAGTATACTTACTTATAGATACAAGAGAATGCCAAAGTATAAAGTAACCTAGCACAGCCCCACAGAGGAAAGAAAAGTGGGCTCTGCGGCTCTCTGAAAACTATTCAGTACATTGCGACAACTTAAAAGAGGCAGGCCCTTTTGATTTTGTTGATAAAATATGTTTATTGTGCCTCCACGAAAACAGGCTTTGACAATTGAATTGTACATTTTAAATTGGTGAATTTTATCTCAATAAAATGGTTAAAAAATTAAATCATGGCTTAAAAACAAAAACAAAATCAGGCCCTAGATATCACCTGTAACTTCAGAGGCTAGTCACTTTAATCTTGATTTGACACACTCTGCTTATGGTGACTTCTCTCCTTATGAGGCTGAATATTTCTGACTATTACAGCACTCTTCTTCCCTATCAAACAGGAGGACAAGAGAGCTGGATGGAAATTATTAAATAAGAGCAACACGACAGAACACTGACTGCCAATTTTTCTTAGTAAAAAGGAAGACCAAAGATGTGAGGTACTGCTGTGATCAAGATGATGTTTTTGCAATTAGTGTAAATTAGAATAAAATGTTATTTAACTAAAGGATATTTTTTCACCAAAAGATAACTTATAGTATATTTTAACAATTAATCAGAAGTTCTGAAAATGAAACTAAATGAAATATTAACTTAGAATAAGAACCTACATTCAAAAAGGGAGGTCAACGAAATATTTAAGTGTAAATATCATTATTTCATTAACAGCTGATGAGATCCTTCTTAATAATATATTTCTCATCTTTATGGCAGGTGTTCTTAATATCAGGGCCTTAGACCTCTTATGCAGAGCGTGTCAGTGTATGCCCTGAAATAACATAACAAATCTATGTCTGTGTTTGTGTGTGAGCATGTGAACATTTTTCTGGTGAGAGAGTCCAAAGCTTTTGTCAGACTTTTAAAGGGTCTAAAACCTGACTTCTCTCACCCCCCAAAACCTTTTTAATCTCTAGAAAAGTCTAATAATCTAATAACTATCTAATCTAATAATTAGTTAACTATTTTTGAATTGACAGTCTTAAATAACTGAATAAATATGTTGAAACAACTTAGATTATCCAACAATATTATCGTGATTTGAAAACAAATAATTCAAGACTGTAAATATATTAAATAAATTAGAATCCAGAGAGAATTCTGATTTTAAAGTTAAATATATATTCCTACTTATAATAACCTATCTATAAAATGCTCATTTAATTTTATCCTTGGGAAGAAAAAGGCAATTCATGTAAATTTAAAGAATTCATAGTATAATTGGCACATGAAAAGGCTACCAGTTTACCAAGAGTAAACACTGTCATCTAGATTATTATTTAAATAACTTTTATTAGGGGAAAATAGAAGACTGCAGGGAAACAGTCTGTAGAGAAACTGTGAGATTTGCCTTTAATTTCAAAATTTAAATTTAAAAATCTCTACATACTAAAACGGCTTATGTGTTTGGAAAAACCACCACTGTGTCATATCTAAAAGAACAAAAAATACAGAGACAGCACACTTAATGTAAACCACACTAAAAGCAGCAATTAAAGGCAAATTCATAGATTATTTAATATAATTAAGGTATGTGCCCTAAAACAAAAGTTTACAGCAAAATTTGTTAAAACTAGCTAATTTCTTTTCCAAAGATAGTTAATCATTATACCAAAATCATTATGAAAATAAATATGCTGTGCAATTATCTTCTGATAGCCTGCTCAAATTTTTAAACCTATTTAAATATGTGTATTTGCAAAAGAAATTTGTAGTATTTCATATTTGAGATATTTTAAGATTTTTGGCCTTGTAAAAAGTCTTGGCTCCTGACCAAATAAACTTATATTACAGTAGTATTAAAAAAAAAGTCACACATGCCTAAAATGGATTTTTTGAAGTCAAAATGAACTTTCAAATCTCTTTTATGTTTAAATTAATTAAAACCTCACTTCTACTCATCTTTATTAAAGTGATATTTAAAAAACTAATATAAAATTGCTTACAATGTAGAAAACATAGGAAAAATGATCTTTTTTTTGTCATCACTTTTTTGAAAAAAACATTTTATTAGATGGCTAGAAAAATCATTTTAATTATATCATTGCCTGCCTGCTTTTTAATAGGAAACTCATCTTCACACACGTAGATATGTTAAAGCTTATAGACTTGAAATTTCTCAGAGAAATTTAAAGCAATTCAGCCAAAGAAACAAAACGGCCTGGTAAAAGATTTAAAAAAAAAAGGCTATATTATAACCTGACTATCACACTAAATCATCAAAGATATAACTTAGCTCCTTCTAGAGAATCTTCTTTAAGGAGTTACAGTTCCTGAAAGCCCTCAGATGACTCTCCCTTTCAGGCGACCAATAACAGAATCACAGAAAGCACCACACAAGGCTGACCTAGTAAGGGTTCTATTGTGCTTGTGTTATACAACCCACATTTTGAGTGCAATGGAAGACAATCACATTTCATTTCAATTATGTGTGGTCCTTCTTGAAGAACACATTAAGCAAGTACATTTACATACTTTTGCTCCAATGGTTGGTAGGCCACTATGTATATGAACAAGTAGCAATTTTCATACAAATTTACCAAAAGTATTTCGTTTAAATGGATTTCAAAGAGCAATAAAAATTTCCAAAAATTTTGGGAAACAATAGTTGCCAACATTTTATTTTGCCAAGTGGAGCGTTAAAAGCAAACATAAACAAAACAATACTCTACCATCATTATATTTTCATGAAAGGACATTTGAACAAAGAATAAAAGAGATAACTGAATAAATTTAATCTTTTGGAAAAACTTTGGAAACTGTTTTTTTCTCTTTAGATCAATGAAAACTTTGTCATGTACTCAAAGAATTCTGAGGTTTAGCATTTGGAAACTTGTATTTTTAGTCATCTCTAAGAATCAGTTGTCCATAAAGTTGTCCCAGGACTACAGATGGAGGCGGCTACAGAAATCAGAAAAATAAACTAACATATGAGAAAGAGGTAACAGGGTGTACCCCAACTTGGAGCAAGATATTAATTGTCATAACTGGTGCCAATGATAGACAACAGTTCAGAAAAGAGTCACCAATTGAATGTGATTTTAAGTAAAAGGTACAGGAAGACCAAGGAAGGAAGCAGCAGGTAAAACTTTAAAAAGCAGGCTTAGCAAAAAAGAATAGTTCTCCCCTTATTGAGGATCACCTTCTTTTCTTTAAGAGATCTGCAATCTGGATATGGCTAATTCTCCCGTTTCCTTTAAAACCTCTAGTTGAATCTTCTTTGATCTGGAACCTGACCTCCCTTTCTTTTCATTTTCAACCACTCTTTACGTTCCAGACAGGGGTGGGCAAGATACACTCTCCCTGAGGACTTAAGAAGTACTTAAAATAGGTGACTTGATATTTTCTTCGCAAGATACAGGTAACACCTGAATAGCTGCTAAGAATAGTGCCCACTTTTCCAGACTCTGGCCTTGAGACAAATTAGTATTTGATGAGACAAGCTCACCTATTTTTCAGATTTTAACTACATAACCTAAATCTTGGTTTTTTCCCCCAGCTTTATTGAGGTATAATTGACACATAATATTGTATACATTTAAGGTGTAAAATGTGATGTCTAAATCTTAAGTCCTTCCAAAATATAATTTTCTAGGACCATTAACATAACAGAAAGGCACATTTTCGGACATATAAACCAAATATTTTTATTTTTAACTCATGGTTTAGTACACTCTACAGTCTGTCCAAAACTGACTCAGAAAATTAAATATAAGATGAATTAATCTACTTTACAACTCAATGCCTAACATTAAAAAAAGTTAGCTTCTATTCTAAGACCAAAGTGTAATTAGAACTTTGTTGAGTGTACACTGCCAAAGGTTAATACAACTATAAATTTTGAATAGACTCATATATGTATATATATATTGTTAAGAGCAATGAAAAAACAGGTCCATCAGCAATCAACAGATGAATAAATGACCTTTTTATCAATTTTATTTCTTTCTCAAATTGCCTGTGGATGCTATTTAGAGACCTACAAAATAATAAAGTAATAAAATGTCCACATTCTGGGGTTGGTTTTTTTGTTTGTTTGTTTTTTTGGTGAGGAAGATTAGCCCTGAGCTAACATCTATTGCCAATCCTCCTTTCTGCTGAAGAAGACTGGCTCTGGGCTAACATCTGTGCCCATCTTCCTGTACTTTATATGTGGGACGCCTGCCACAGCATGGCTTGATAAGTGGTGCGTAGGTCCACGCCCGGGATCCGAACCTGTGAATGCCAGGCCACTGAAGCGGAGTGCGTAAACTTAACCACTATGCCACCAGACTGGCCCCTCCGTTTTTTTAAAGAACCAAAGAGATCGTCTACTTCTGTGGTCTTCAAACTGGGGTCTCTATATGAAGTCTTCCCAAAAGTTACTTGAGCCTGGGCAGTTTTAAGAGAATCAATTTCCAGATCCTCAACTTCCATACAAAGTCTTGCCTAAAGTGATCTGTCTGAGAATTTCCAAGTTACAGATAGCCCATCTCTCCTTTTACAGAAGACCTACTCCTTCTTATCTATCCTTTACTTGAAGTACACTGTTCCAGGTGTACCTGGAGGTGTGAAAACCTCCAGGTGACAAAAGAGAAGTCTCCCTCAATGATGAATTAAAGCACTAGAACAAAAACCCACAGAGTATCTGTATGTCCCAATATTAAACATGTTTCTGTTAAGGGCAAAGTGTGATTGTTAGGTGTTAGAAATGTGGTATTTAGGTCCAAGTTGGGATGCTTTGAGTTCAGATATATAGTAAAAGGTGATAGTTGGAGAACTGGCAATTTCTGTTTAACGACTCTGCCTCTTCCACTCCAAGTTCCCAGCAACCTCAACCTCTCCCTGCCACCATTACCAAAGGATGCATTGCTATGGAGGGAAGAATCCCATGAGAGCAATACAAATAGAACATCAAGAAGAAGTCTAAACTCACATTTGCTTACTTCACATATTTAAATATTAGCCATTTTTTTCAGTTATTCATGCGTGGGTCCTTAGCTGTAAAGAAAAGTACCTTATATCAGCTAAAGCACCATTAAGTTGCTGATACTGATTTTTTAAAAAAAATTCAACTGGAATGTTTTCTGAAATTGCTAACATTTTCAAGACAATATAAGATACAACCAATGGATAAAACTTCCATGTGACTTCTTTCAGATTCAGTAAGTGTTATTCAATAAAGTAGTAAAAACCTAATTTAACAAATTATATCAATATCCATTCTAATTAGCCATTCCCCAGTTGGTTCAATCTTTAAAAATATTTCTTTTTCTACTACTCTTAACATAAAATAAAGTAATATACTAACTCCTAGGGCAATCTGCTTTTTAGCAGTACAAAACTTTTTTATTATTTTCATAAGCAAAATTTGGACATGATTCATCTCATTAAGAAATACATTTCCAATAGAATTCTACTTTTTATGTTTTCACCTGAGTTATAGTTTAACTCAAGTAATCCACACTATATTCTGCATATGCAGAAGCAGTTTTAATAACACTGTAAAGTTTACCCTTTTTCTCTGAATGACTTTATCTGCATCCAACAGCAGAAATATCCCAACAGCATTATTTTAAAAGCCTTACATTTGATAAGATAATTAATAATTTAAAAGATAATTAATAATTTAAAAGATAAAAATTGAACATTAAGTGCATATATTTAATGAAAATTATGTACTGATAGTACATTTCCCTTTAACATATTATAAAATTATCAGTGGCTTTATAATTGTGTATGTTTTTCTTTTAAACAGTTAAAAAGCCCATAAGCTATTGAAATACATCTAAAATGGATTAGGATTTTATGAACAATATTTACCATGATGGATCCTTATATTTTTATGCTAAATGAAGTTGTTTCATACAAATTTTGCTAAAAAGATAAAAAGTCTTGCATTTTTCTCATTTACTGAAACTTACCTCAAATAGAATCTTGTATTTTAAATATAAAAAAAATTGTTGATATATTAACCAAATCAATTTTTAAAATAGCAGTAGTAAATTCCTAGAAGTCAGTGTTTTGCAAAGTATGCATTACTAATCACCTGTATCAGAACCATCTATGGAGGTTACTAAAAAAACAAACCTTCAGGCCCATTCCATATCTACTGAATCATAATCTCTTGGTAATGATTGAACTTGGAAATTTACCTTTTAAACAATCTCTCTCAGGAGATCCCTAAAACCAGAAAATCTATGAATTGATGAATGAAGTTCCTCAAATAAGGAAGCTAATAGCATAAGAAGAAATTTAAAGTTAAGGAAGAGATTATAGGCTATGACCCAAACATCATTAGGAAAATATAAAAGAAAATAAACATAAGTTAAGTCTAAGATCAGTTTTAAAAGAGAACTGCTTGTGACTTTGCCAATGACCATTAATACTTTGTGTGCTTTCTTCTGGAATTTAGGGCTACTTTGGTAACATAACTAAAAAAGAAAAAAGGAACATTTTTCTTTTCCATTATAAGGAATGTTGACCACTATAAAGCACAGTATTGGTACTCTGAGAACTTGCCTTTCTCATACAGATGATCCTTTAGGATTATCCTCTAATGGTAGGTAGCACCTGGCTACAAACGTACATACATTGTTAAAATGGTTTTCATGATACTTATGATCTTCAACAATCCCCCCCAAAGGAAAAACAGGGCATAGACATTGTTACCAGCTAACTCACCAGCCTCCTCATGCATCTCTTCTCCCTACCCCATCATAAAACCACCACAGCTTGAGATACTAGTTCGGAAGGGTGAAGCTACACACTGGGCAGTCACTCACACCCCTCTAACAACCAACAGAAGAAATCCAAACTCCCACTAAACTGCTCCCTGGAAATACACAATAGGAATAGAAAAGGTAACCAAGACTACATTCATCTAAATATTCCTTTTGTTTGGTCCTCCCTATGTTTCTATAGGATCTGTCAGTGAAAACTCTGCTATCAAAATGGTTTATTTTAAAAAGACATAATGAAAGGTAGAAGGTCTATGTTTAGTCTCCTTAAAGAGACTATGGGATATTTATCTTAAAAGTAAAATAGGTTAAGAGATATTGGTAGTAACTCTTTTCTTAAAAAAAAACAAACAAATATATTTGCTAGAGGAGCTGTTTGATTTCTAATTGGGAATCTACTAAATGTGTGGTGTATAGATTATAAAGATGATGGCAAATGACCAGAAGAGAATGCATAGCTCTTTCACTTAAGGAACAAGGTAATAAAATAACACTTCCTCCAACAACTAAAAAGTAAAATATAAAACTGCCAAAACAGAGTTAAACAATATAAATTTCTACTGTTGTGCATAAAGAAAATTATCCCAATTTTCTATTAAGTAGCCAGGAGGAATCTGATGAAAATGAATACCTTTTCTGGAGGAAAGGATTTATACTTACTTAGTAAGCTGCCCTTTATTCTTGTTATTATCAACTCCATTATAAGTCACAGCTGCCAGTTTTCTGCTTCGGTAGTTCTCATAGTGTACATTATTAGTGACATCTTTCAAGTCCTGCATGTGTGTTCTGTCATAAATAAATAACATATCAAGAGTTTGATTCTATTAAAAAAGCTTTGATATAAATTCAAAATTTTACCAAAACAAAAATTTCAGACTTAAAACGAGCAAAAGACTATTTTTTAAGGAAGATGGCATTCATCTGTCTTCATTTACACTCAAAGCAGACCAAGATACAACGTGCTAACTTGACACCAATGGAAATTTAGGCTACAAATGAGAATTTAAGAGTCATAAATCCCCTCAAAGCAGTTACTAAAGAATGCCATTTCTACAGAAGAGTATTTACCTTTATAGTACATATTTTATTTTACTAGAGAAGAGAAAGGAGACTAACCCCTATTGAAGCTCACAAACCTAAAAGAAATTGCTTTTCTTTCAGCAATATTTAACATTTGAGTTTTTACTAAGGTAATACACAGGGACACTTGAAATCACACATCAAGTAGGGTTCAAACTGGGGAATTTTAATTTAGCGTAAATTTCTTGTTTATTCACACTGTCCAGTGAATATGGTATTTTGGTTAAATGAATTTTTGCTCATAGCATTTCTATCATATATAAAATCAACACATATGAGATAAACAGTATGATACATGAAACAATTTTATCATTCCCTAACGATTCAAGATGCTAAAGACACCTGAGGTTCTCTATGATATCCTTTACCAATGCAGTTTTCTTGAATATACATGGTGTGGCAGTACTCTGTATCATTTGATCCTCCCTTTTCTCATCATCATCCCTGCATCTGCTATCTGCCATCTTTCATCTCCACCACTTTACCAAAACTCCCTTCTGGGAGACAAACATAAAGGTGTACTCTGTTTTTATCCTTTCTGATATCCAAAAAACATTTACTATTCCTTTCCCCTTTGTGGATAGAATGTGATGTTCAATTACTCTGATTCATCTCGTATTATCTGACATTTTCATGCAGTTCTGATAGTTTACTCCTCCTAGTTCTAAGTCTAGGTTTTCCACAAGTCTCATTTCCCTGTATACTCCATCCCTTGATGAATTTATCCTCTCTATGGCCACTACAGTTACACCTACACCTCTACCCCTCTCCATGTCAGTCAAGTCAGGCAGCTCCTTATTCCTAGCATATCCAGTGGTTGAGATTGAACAGCTCACGCTAATTTGTCACTGACTCCCTAAACTTAAGAGTTCCACTGTTTGGGGAGCACTCTTCCTTGAAGTCAAGCCACTCTAATCCATGACAATTTTCTCCTTGGATACCACTCATTTTTTGGTACCAGTATTTGTTATAGGTGACATCATATAACCTCTTCAACTGTATTGTAAGCTCCCCTTTACAAGAAACATGCCATCACCTTTTGTATTCTTGCTACAGATAGTACAAAATAGGCCCTTTAAAAAAACTGATAGCCAAATATTGAAGGTGAAATATGAAAAACACTGTTGATTTTCTGGAATAAATTACTGTTCCAGTTTCTCTAAGTAGAGAATAATAAAAACAAAGAACTATGCCAAAATAAAACAATCTTTTTGTAATTTTAAATATTATGTATTACCTTACCACCACATCATTAAAAAATCATGAAAGGACCTGAGGTAGAGTACTTAGTAGTTGAAATACAAGATGTGTAAAATAAAAATAACTGTTAAGCTATTTTTGTTAACGACATCCAACATTTTAGTAATGAAAGATTTTTCTCTTTCACTAAAATACCCTACTTTATGATTACCTAGTTCGGATTATTTTCAGGATATAAAAGTCTCTGTTTCTACTTAATTAAATATGTTTTACTTTATCCTTTTAAGATTTAACCCATTCCTCCACTCTTAAAATAATGAGATGATTAGTAACACAGTTTTCTCCACAGTTTCAGGAACTTATTCATCTTTTCCATTTACCATTGCTGATATTACAGCACTTCTTTCTCTCCTTTCGTTTTCCTTCTCTATTTGATTCTCACTGTCCATCACCACACCCTGAAAATATTTGTATCAAGTTTTCCTCCTTTCCATTGTCTTCCCTGGTTTGCCTACAACAGCCAGTTCTCTTAATTAGCAAAATGATACTTCTTTGAACTTGGGTCTGAGAAGCTACCACTATTCTTAACTTTAACCTGCAAGATTTCAATTGCTTGGAATTTATAGACATCTGGAATATTGGTAGTAAATATTTATTAACATTTATTAAATATCCACTAAGTGCCTTTATCTTAAAGACATGAGCTACATTAAATTTAATGTAGATATAAGGCCTACTCCAAATTTAAAAGGAAAAGCAATAAATTAAAATGTTCCTAAACTCTTCATTCTCAAACGATTACTTTTCAAGAATGTTTTACACATTTAAATGTAAAAAATATAAATGAAATATTGTGATAAGAAGCAAAAGTAAAATCATCTAGCATAAGTGAAGATTTATGCTTTAGGAAAAAAACACAATGTGTACAGCAAATTTAACAAATAAATGAATTTTTCATTAAGTAAAATCACCTAACCATCTACCTCAAGGAGCCAAAGCCAATGTCTTCATCCTACACATTGATAAAAGTGTTAAAGAGGATCACTCCCAATTTCACAAATAAACATTATTCAATGACTATATTTATCCTAATCCATGTTAAGACATCTATTTCCATGAATCCTTTCCTAACTGACTCAACGATTATGTACCACTTACTCTGAATTCCTTTAATATATCTAAGCATCCATATCATAGCACACATCTGCTTATATATTACCTAACTTCAGAATTTTTTTATATTTTCATACACGTATGACTGTCCTGCTGCTTTCCTGTATTAAATCTTCCTGCAGGAATGGTCCATTTGCTCTATAATGCTTTTATACTAGGGAGTCCCACTCACCAGCTGCCAGGCTGAGAACCTTCAAACATTCAAAGTCTAGCTTCTGGCTCAGTAACTAGCCTTCCCTTCAATAGCATTTTAGGTACGTAGGCAATTATTGATTGCATATTTAAAAAATACACAAAACAAAGTTATAGAATACCATTCTGTCAAGCACTGGGCAAGCAGCATAGGAGATTTAAAATTGAGGAAAAGAATAAAATCAGAGGGAATGGACTGGCAATTAATATTTATGAAACATTCTCTACATATATACTGTCAAAAGAGATTATATTATTAGTTCTTTTGAAATCACATCTTAAGAAAGGAAAAGAAAGGGAACAGTTCATAAAAGAACCTTAAGTGTTGTATTCTCAAAACCCAGACAGACAACCATCCTTTCACGTGCATTTGTTCTTCTCCCACTGTGTGAGGCCTGGCAACCCCATCTGCTGAATCAACCTTATCATCTGCTTCCTACTGAAAACACCTGGTCATTAGCTTCTTTGAGAAAAAACAATTTCATGGCAATCTCTCTGATTTCAAAATTCACTCTCATCGCTAGTGTACCTCTTGAGGTAGCGGTTTGACTCAAATTTCCCCGCACACTTGTAAGAATGACCTTGTTGTCGTTTCATGATTTTCAACATGCATGTTACTACTTCCACAGCTAAAGAGACTCCTGTGTACTGGGAAAACGGATAGTAGTATGAAAATGAATAGACATCAACTTAAGATGGCCATCCAAAACCAGAGGCTGAAGAGAATATATAGTGAGGGCCTGGAGAAGCAAGCAAGATGAGAGAGGAGAGAAGTGGGAAAAGGGTGTGAGGTGGCAAGAGGAAGGAATTTGTTTCAACATGAAAACAGGTTCATTTTGATCCCTTTTCTGTTCCTTGCACACTAACGTCTCTGGTTCTATTAAACTTTTTCTTCATGATTTCCTCTCTGCTGTTGCTTTTCTAATTCAAGTCCTGGTCCTCCAATTAAGATTACCTCAATGTCCTGTTCTCATAGGCTTTCCTTCTCTTTCATTGGGTACACAAGGTACAATTTAGGAGTATTGTTTTCTTGCCTGGGAGGAAGATAGGTTTTGTTCATCGTGTTCCAGTACAAAAAATGCTCCCCTCATCGGCTACCATGCTGTGTATCTTTTAACATTCAAAGTCTAGCTTTTGACTCAAAACCTAGCCTTCCCTTCCACAGTTTTCCCAAGCTTTTCACATTGAGGAGCAAAAGGCTTTTCCTTTCCAATTCCCATACCTTTCAGTATTAAACCTCAACACGAAGTATAATGATAAAAAAAACTCATTTTCCTATATCTCTAGCCACACAGCTTATTTATTTTTGCTAATGACTTTAAAACCTTGGCAAAACAATCCATGTTGTCTCCATGCAGTGCTTACTTCAGTGGTAGAATAAAGACACCAATTTAAATTAGCTACATTTATAGAAGGCAAAAATAAATCTGTCCAACTCTAACTTTACTTAGGGAAAGAAAAAACATTATTTTCATCATTGCTCACACTTACCTTATCAACATATTTCTTAGAATTGTAAAATCACAATGTTCACCATTTTCAACTATAAAAAAAAAAGACCACATACATTATTTCCACTAAACCCAGTCTTTTCAAAGGAAATGTCACAGGAAAGTGAGGGTAACAACAATGAGAGAATATGCAAATAGCTTAGATCAATTCTTCACTAAGGTTTAACACTGTAACACAGTACTTAATTTAAGTGCCAGACAAGTGTGCTATATTACTTTACTGTAGTTTAATCCTCAGTGATAAAATATATAAACCTAACATATGAGCTCTCAGAAACAATTTTGAAATTTTCAAAGGGGAGATCACTTATTTCTCTTTATTGGTAGAGAATATATTTATTCCATAATAAAATGCATTTTAACAGTTTAGTGTTAGGGGTGAGGGGAGAATCACTTTAGAAAAACTTCCTTAAGGTAACCAAAATGAAAACATGAGCCGAGAACTTTAAAATTCTTTATTTTTTAAAAAATGTATCACTAATAGGAACACTCTTTTCTCTTTGGGCAGGGGGGAGACTAAAACGAGAGACACAAAGCAATTTCTTCAGCACATATTTCTAAGGGCTGTACAAGTTCTAAAGCCTCAGCTCAGCAACTGAAGGTTACCTAGGGATGACCGAGAGCTGGGGATGAGTATAGGCGTCATTGGTGGGAAAGTCACTGATAAGGACAGTAACCTGGAACAATATCCTAAAAATTATAGAATTTTTCAAAGTAACACTAACAAATAGATAAAACAATCATGACTCAATCTTGGTTCCGAGTTACTACAACACAGAAGATTAAATATTAGGTTAAACTAATATAATAAACACAAATTTTGGGAAACACATCTATTGCCAAGAGGACTTCTGAGGTTTGATGCTATAACTAAGATTTTATTGTTATTTAAAACTCCTTACAAAATGAGAAGAGGATCTCTTAATAATGAAATTGTTTTTACTCTAAAGATGTGACGTCAAGAAAGGTGACTTTTGTCTTTGAGGAAAGAAAATTCTGAGTGTTTTAAATAGGCTTATGAAAGTTGTTCTCGATCATTCTTGAGGGTCCCAGACCCATGTGAGACTCAGATACAAGTGAGAGGTCTTTTCTCCAAAATATTTTCAATTTCAGAAGATTTATTAGATCCCTTTGAAGAAATCTTTGGTAAAGAACCTTTGCATTATAAGCATGTTTTCAAACAAAAAAACAGGAATAGATTTAATGACGGGGTGGAGGTGGGAGGGTGGGGCACCAACAAGTGACTTCTAAAGTATCACGATGTTAGAATTTAACACATACTTGCCCAACTTAGTAGGTAGGACATAAGGTCTGAGAAACTGGAATATACTTAAGAGGAAATGAGACTAAATGAAACTGAATCCAGAACAATCTTTGAAAATCTAGAATATGTCAATGTAGTATGCATATGATACTACTTACTATAAATACAAATTTTTTATCACATTTGTGAGATCTTATAGACAGTCATTCACTGAAGAAAATCTTACCTTCAGCAACACCCCAAGGATACTGCCTTCCTCTGACCCTTTTGCCATTAACTTCAATGATAGTATTACTACCTACCACAGCAAGAGGTAAACGGTCCTATAAAACAAAGTATTCTTGTTCAAATACATCTTGGTGGTCTTCACAAATTCAAGAATAAAGAAGTTACATTACTCAACAGATTAACAAAAAAAATTACCTTCATAGTTTCTGCATTCACTTTTACAAGCCATTCAATTACTATCTAGTAAACTGCCATTACATGGCATTATCACCAATGTAAACAATGAATAAAATTATACTTTCTCTGAAAATTTAAGAATACTAAGGTATATATTGACCAAATTATTTGTTAAAAAATCATTCCAAAAAGAAGCTCTCCCATATTGGAAAAATTTTAAAGGGTAAAAAATATATTAGCAGTTAGAGGGTAAAACTGAGGCTTCTGACTAGCCTGCCTACCTGATCACAGAATAAACTCAAGAGCCCTGGAAGCAGGGAATATTACACTTGCTAAACTCTACCTTTGGAACTCCAGATCTGGGGGACTGAATTTGTATTCATTCAGACTAACCCAGAGTACAGTCTTTCAAAATTCCTGTAGCTTCCAGAAATAAGAATATATAAAATATATGGCTATTTTATAGAACCTCAGAAATTCTTCACTGGTATGCTATAAGAATTTCATTATTCCAAGATAATTATTTGCTTACATAATGCCATTAATCAATACATCATGTTTAGGTCCAGGGTAAGGAAACCACTACAAATTGAAAATATAGAAAGTTATGTTGGTACAGATTTTTGGCTAGTTTTTATAAAAGGACAAAAGAAAACATTTTTCTCTGGTTCTTAAAAGAAAGATTAAGCATAACAGTGCTTAAGAACAAATCTTCACCCTTCTCATTACCCATTTTTTAAGGGGGAAAATTATATAATATGAAACCAGTTAATTGAAAACGATATGAAGACAGGGATAATGTTATTCATCTCTCTATTCCATACAATGACTTATTACATATAATAGCCAATCAACAAAGTTAATTGCAAAGTTGAATTCAATACTGAATAATCTCCCTATTCATTGTGTAAGCCAACTACTTAAAAACACTGATGTTTTTGGTCTTCCCAGTGGATATTATAGTGTTAAGGCCCCAAAACATTTTAGTAGATGTATGGGAATAAACCTACCTTTATCTTTTTAACAAGCTTATTTTCTTCTTCATCGTCTGTCTCTGGAAATTCATATATTTTAATTTTATGTTCCTGGATTTCTTTCATTATCTAAAATGAAAGAGGAAGTTAGCAAAAGAGCTCCACTCATAATTAGTACATTAGCTTTATTTTTATTATACTCTTCTTAAATTCCTATGAGTCCTCAGCTCCAGGTCCTTTACTGTTTTCAATGACACAAAACTATAATCTATAATCAAAATACTATGCTGGTCTTTTTTTTTTTAAACTATAAAGTTGATACATAAATACCATTCCCAAAATCCAATTACCTCAGAAGTATTCAAGTCATACAGTTATAATACCACAAGAGTTCTAAAAATGATGCAAGATTCCAGAAAGGGCTTTCTCTAGTTGGTTTTTACTATAATGGCTTTAGGTTATTTATTTACAATGACTGAGATTCTTTCTTTAGATATAACTCTCACCAACTGTTTTATTCAGCTAAAGCAACAGAGCCTAAACTCACCTAAAATTTTTGGTAGAATTTGGCAAAGGTAAACAAAACTAAATACAGTATTGGATCCAGGAGAAAAATTTGCACACTGATCAGAAAATATCCTTGCATGTATATGTGCATACACACAAATCAAGGAGCAACAGATAAAAGATCAGGCAAGCACATAGAGAGAAAACATGCCCTGAAAATTAAGAAGCTAAAGAGTTAATAAGGAGAATGCAGGAAAAAGAAAGAAAGCTTATTAAACATCAGAAATGACCTAGTTCAAATTATTGTATCCCAAATCACTCCAAATTCTAAATAGAACACAGACCTCCAAATAATGTTCAACTACCTACCCTATTCAAACTCACAATAAGCCGATGGCTAATATACCTAGAACTAGCTCCCTGCCTGTATTGGTTTCAGCACTATTCTCACTGCAGGGGTCCCTAGTAGCAGCAAAGGGACCCTAAACAAAATGTGTTACATGGTTACTACACTAGGTAGAAGTAAAACTGCCATTGAGAAAAACAGGACCACACATCTTTTACAATTGGCGTATATAATTATATAGGAAAAAAACATGATAATAAATGATAAGGTGTCACATACAGGACTAGAAGAAAAAAGTAAACACTAGTGGCTACCTCTAAGAGCAGTGGTTCTTAGAGGTTGTATATTAAAATGGCATGAGTGAGCATCTTCAAAATAACAATGCCAAAGCCCCATATTAATCTGCAGAATCAAATGGTAGGGATAATGTCCAATAATTCATTGTGAGGAGGTTCTCTAGATGATTCTGATAGGCACCCCTCGCTAAGAACCATTATTTTAAGCATACAATAAAGAAAATTGTACAACCACTATAATGAGACTGATATGGAAGTAGAGATAATGGCTTATTCATCTTTTTTATCTCTAAGTTCTTAGTATAATTCCAAATCAAGATACAGACAAATCAAGATAGAAGGGGAGAAATGTATTATTTGATCAGTATTTGAACTTAGGAACAGCACATTTGGGAGTGAATAAATGTAAAATAAACAAAGAAACATACTCCTGGTAGAAATACCAAATATAATAAAAATTATGCACAAAAACATTCTCAAAACTTATATGGATTTAACACAATTTCAAAGCAAATTTCAACAGATTTTTGTTTTTGTAACAGGTTTAAGGTGTTCTAAAATTCATATTGAAAAAAGGTGAAAAAACCATCTTCTTACAAAGGGGACTACAAGGACAATAAGAGATAATTTAAGATCTATTTTTAAACATTATACAAAGTAGCTACAGCATAAAAAATATAACACTGGCCTAAAATAAAAAATAGTCTACTGGAATAGGAAAGTAGTTCCAGAAATTGACCCTACATTTCATTAAATGTAATATATAACAAACTAAATACAACAATGAGGAAAAAATAAACCCCTTCTTTAAAAAGTGTTCAGCCTTTTTGGGAAATTAACTTAAAAGTTAAAGAAATGATATGATACCACTTTATTCCAAAAAAAGTTTAAAAATAAAAATTACAATGCTGGCAAGGCATTGAAACAAATATACCCATTATAAAAGAAATTTGATTGTTTTATTGGGAAAGCATCATGACAAAATGGGGAGATACAAAAAAATCCATAACATAATCATACCCTTTCAAAAAGTAATCCTCTTCTTGGAAATTCAGTCTAGAAAATAATTCTAAAAGTTGTGGGGAGAGGTGGTGGTAGAAACTATACAGAAACATCTAAAATAGCTTTATTTAAATTGACAAAGGATAAGGTCTCTATGATAATGGATAAAATACATTTTGAGGAGAAAATACAAGATAATAAGGCAGAAGACTATTTTCAAGAGTTATTTTTAATACAGTATAAATGACCATATAGTAAAGTAGCAAGAGAAATGCACTATAACACATTATATTGAAAATATGAAAAACTGCAAATTACATGAACGGTATGAGAAACCCAAGAGTTCAAGCTCATTCTGCTCACCTGTTTTTTAAACTGTTGGCACTCCTCTGGTGTGAGTGTGTCTGCTTTGGCAATAAGTGGGATGATATTCACTTTTTCATGCAAACGCTTCATAAACTCAATATCCAACGGTTTAAGTCTGAAATGCATAATATTTAATATGACTGAACTGACAGTTTTGGAGAACAGATTCTTCACATCCCCAATGCTAAATTAAACATATCATAACTACTTTACTTACTTAACAGAAACACTCTCTGAAGGTAAGATATATTGGGCCAGCAATAGTTAGGTAGAACAGGACTTCAAGAAGCATTAGAGTGGCTAAGAAGGCTTTGACTCCTGCCCTTGAACACCCTGGTCATAGGTGTTTGCCCTAAAGGGGAATTAGAAAAACCAGAAAGGCTCCTAACAGGCTTTCCTAGAATGGCCTCCCCCATATTTATTACTCAAAATTTGGGAAATCTTTGTTTCGTTTTTAAATAAAAAATGGTAGCCCTCTTTGAGCTCCACATTCAGTTCCAGCTTTTGTTAGTGCCACTGAGTCGATTCCAACTCCTAGCAACCCTGTGTACAGCAGAATGGAACCCTGTCCAGCCTTTTTGCACCATCCTCTCACCTCTGGCACTATACCAGACAATGTTCTGCTGCTATTTCATGACCAATTTTTTTCAGTAGTGGGTGGCCAGGTCCTTCTTCTCAGTCTGGAAGCTCTGCTAAAACCTGTTCACCATGGGTGATCCTGCTGGTATTTGAAATACTAGTGGCATAGCTTTTAGCATCACAGCAACATGCAGTCACCACAGTATGACAACCGACAGATGGGTAGTGTGGTTCCCTGACCAGGAAACGAACCAGGCCACGGTGGTGAGAGCACCAAAATCTTAAACCACTAGACCACCAGGGCTCACCACTCAGTTCTTGCTACTAACTATATTTCTCAGAGAAGAGGCTCAGGAGAAAATCTTTTTCATCATCCTTTTTACCTATTACAATCTGGCTGCTGCCTCCACTTTGCCACTACCTTCAAGAAGGTCACCAAACACTTCTATGCTGCTAATTACACTATAATTATATATAACTAAATTATAAATTTATAAATATATAATTATATATAAATTATATTATATATTAACATTTATATATTTTACATACAATATATAATGTATGAATATAAATATGTAAATATATATATAAATATATATTTATAATATATAATTACATATATAATAAAAATATATAATTATAAATTAATTAAATAATATAATTATATTATAATTAGCAGCAACTAACTCACAAATAACTGGTGTTTAGTATCACTTTTTAATTTGCCCATTACGCAGCATTTAACATGACTCCCTCACAAGGTGTTCCCTTAGGGTACTTCTCAGGATCCTCTTTGTAAGCTAGTCCCTTAAGAGGTATGTTCCTCAGAATTACTACTAGGCTTTCTTCCCTTCTTACTCTACATTCTGTATGTTTATCATCCACTACGACGACTTCTAGCAACCTCTATGGGTCAATGACTCCCAAATCTTCACACTTGGCCCAGATCTCACTCTTACATTGCAGACTTGTGTTCACCCAGTGGAAATACTACTTAGACACCCCATTTTGGTTCCTCAAAATGAAAAGCTCATCTGAACCCCCCAATTTTCCCTCCCCTTCTGTGCTTTCTATCTCAGTGAATGGCACTATAATCCACCCAATTACTCAAGGCTGAAACCCAGGATTCCTCCCTCCTCTAATTGTCACTTCCAAAGATTCAACAGGACCTGCTGAACAAATAAATGTATTTATATATTTATCTCCATTTCCATTACTTTGGTTCAGGCTACCAAGACCTTTGGTATGGATAATTATAAGACTCTATCTGGTTTCCCTCCAAACCATGCACACTGCAGTCAAAATGGTCTTTCTAAAATGCAAATCTGACCAAGTCACTTCCTAACTGAAAATCTTACTAAAGGCCAGATTCCTTAGCTAGTGTAGCCTACAAAGCCTGTGAAGACACAGACCCTCCAGGTGTCCTCAACTCTTAGCATCCCTTAGCATCTTTTGCCACCTCCTACTTCCAAAGTGCCAGCCTTTTTGAACTCCTCACAATTCCTTGAAAGCACCATACTTTGACCTCTGGCCATAGGCTACTGCCTCTGCCTGGAACATGCTCCACTTCCATTCCCCTTTAATTTGGCCTGCCTAATTCCTATTTTTCCTTTAGCACTTGGCTTACAATTCTCATTTCCTCTGGGAATCCTTCTCTAAGCTAACACTAAGCATTCTTTTTAAGGAGTTACAACACTTAATCTTCTGTACAGAAACTGCCTACTTGTGTTATTTGTTTTTCCTATTTTCTCACTAGAAGATCCTCAAGAGCAAGGGCTTTCATTCATCTACATCTCCAACACCTAGGATGACATCAACACCTGAGAAGGTGCCCAAATATTCATTGATCAAAAAAGTAAGCTGCTGTGATTTTCCTTATGTCCTTGAATAACTCTAAATGAAAACCAAAGAGATTCCTCACATGTAGAATATACTGTAGACTAAAAATTAATATATCACAAAAATAAATGAAGATGATGGGAATATCTTATAAAGAAATATCATTCTAAACTGGTATTCCTTAACTTTTATAAAACCATGAGAAAAATGGAATAAAGGTCTAATTTTGTTATGAATTTTATTGACTAAGATTTTAAAATAAAGAGAAAGCCCTTGTTATGGTTCTCTTAAAGTACTATAGTTTATATATAAAGTTGGGGGGATTGGGGCCCAGAGACTAATGTATTCCTTTCTACTAACCAATAATACCATACCTCTTTGTGGTAGTGACACTAATTAGCAGAAAGATAGGGAGGGGTAGGGAGGGGGGATATGGAGAATTGAGATAGCTACCTCTTATTCTAATTCTCCTTATCTTGAATCCTTTAGAATTTAATATTGGCATTCAGAGAATAGAGAATAATACCGAAAAGAGTGTGTGACTGGAATCACACTATATTATCTGCAAACAGTGCCCTTACCTCACTAGTGCTGACTGAAAAAACCTGTCCGTCTTTGAAAAAATTTAAGTTTTGCTTCATCAATCATTACAAACAACACCAAATATAAAAGCCATGGCCCATTCAATCAATCTCAAATTTGTAAATTTTTATGGTTCACTTTCCAGATTGTATTCACTACAAATTTAAATTAGCACCACCACCACCTCATTAAACCAGTGACAAAAAAGAATTCAGTTAATCTAAAATTTTAATAAATCTTAATAGCATTTAATATAAAATATTAAAATAAAAATCCAAATTGACAAGATTTTACACTTAATAGTAAAACAACACTTGCTGAATATTTATTATATTATCTCAACTTCTAAAGAGAAAGACACTTAAAAATAACCATGACTAGGAAATTGGGCAAGTCAACTTCTTAAATATAAAACAACAGGGCCAAAGAACATTTAAATCAGTTTAAAAAGTACACTTTAGAAAAAAAAGGCAAAACCTCTATAAACAGCCCCGATAAAACCTTCCGGCCCTTTTAAATTAGAATACAAATTTCAGAAGCTTACAAAATGTCAACAGCATAAAACATTTAGTTTGACAGGTAGATTACATTCTGGTTGAAATTTTTCCTCTGTCCATTTAGTTTTATTTCAGGTCATCTTTTCCAACAAACTTAGTTTTTAAATGTTGTTTTTAAACAACAGAAAGTCCTTTATAGAATTTCTAGAAGATAAACCCACATTAGAGGAAAAAGACTATTTAACCTGAAAGCCTACAGCAAAATAAATAAAATGACTACATGGCAAATGACAAATATTTATAATACACATGTATTTCTAAGAGAAAAAGCTTTCTATATAAAACTCATTGAGTGACACTGATTTTTTTAAGTGGCAATCAATATTCAAAAGGGTAAAAACACCACTCTAAAATTCAAGTTCCAAGTCAGTTTTTAATTTTAATAGCAATTACCAACTACTGAACAAAGAAAACAGAGCAGCTGTAACTGAAATCATAAATTAGCCCTGTGTTCAATGATGACACTTAGTGGGGTGAGGTGGGGAGCACTGAAAATACAGCTGGACCAATTTATAATTACTCCAAAAACAGGACCCCTCTAAAAAGGGTATCCAAGGACTATCCAGATAAGACAGAAAGGCCTTGATTCATCTATTGGACTGCCTGGAATTTCAGTCTGTAGTGAGCAGGGGATTGGGAACTCTCTACATAAAACTAAGTGTCATATTCTTCCACTTAATCCATAGTAGCACATACCAATGGGCAAAACATTGTTCTATTTCTAAAAATAGTTAAGCTGAGAAACTATTCAAAGGCACATTTTTATACATAGGAAATAAAAATTTTGAACTCCTATCCCCTGTGACAAACAAGAAATGGCCCAAAGCCACTACACATCATTTGAATCATATCAAAAATTTTTTCTTAAAAAAAAAAATCTTATTTCCCATGCAATTTTAAGAAAAGATTTTCCCTTGGGAGATAGGGGGAATGTGACTTCATGAGAATTAGTAAATCTTGGAGAGAGTCCAAAACATCTAAAATAATAAAGCTGGATATAAACTGACAAATTTCTATTGACTTAACTGCAGATTAAGATTTTACTCTGCTGACTTCCAGGAAAAAGCCCTAACAAGTTAAACCAGAATGATTAAAAAAAAAAAAAAATTCAGGAGAGAAGCTAATAAGTACTCATAAAGGGCTATATACAAGTATGTTGTATTTTTGAGATGACTTTTTTGAGCCTTTTAAGTAGATGAACGAATTTTGTGCTTTAAATACGTAAACTTCTGAGAACATTGTAGAAGAATATTAGAAATAAATCAAATATTTGCACCGCTACAACTTGAGAGTGCAAAAATGGTAAACTACATAATTAAGGCTTTCTGCTCGACCAACACAGTGATAATGGGCACTAGACTATCTAGGGAAAAGGTGAAGAAAGAAGTAGAAAATAAAAGAGAAAGGTACCCTTATGAAGGAACCAGTTTACACTACTGTAATTTGGGATTTAGAAGACCTAATGCTATTTATTCTGATGATATATTATTGTACATTTGGTGGAGAGATGGTGGAGTTACAATCATCAGGTGGCTGAGTCACTGACCCAAAGAAAAAGAGTGAAGAAAAGTAATTACAAACACCTGCAATTGATACTGACACATATATCTATTCAAAATGACAAAAGTACAAATAAAAAAGGGAGTACAGGCTGGCTGTAGTAACAAACAGAACAATCAGATCAGATGAATGTCTAGACACTTAGATCTTTTTCTTTTTTCCTCTCAATTTTTTTTTTTTTGGTGAGGAAGACCAGCCCTGAGCTAACATCTGTCGCCAATCCTCCTCTTTTTGCTGAGGAACACTGGCCCTGGGCTAACATCCGTGCCCATCTTCCTCTACTTTATATGGGACGCCGCCACGGCGTGGCTGACGAGCAGTGCATCGGCGGGCGCCTGGGATCTGAACCTGTGACCCCCAGGCTGCCAAGAGTGGACTAAACCGCTGCGCCACCGGGCGGCCCCTCTAGATACTTAGATCTTAACTCCTAGTAAGTAGAAGGTTAGTATTCATGATATGGTACTTAAACAATGTGTCTGTGACAGCTAAGCTGAGAGATGCCAAACAGATTTAGTGAAGAAAGAAATGGTACATGAGAACTTTGGTACTTAAGTTTTTTTTGTAACCTTCTTTATCAGATCTATAGTAAATAACATCTTTGGAATTTCTTAGAATATGTCTAAGCTAATTGTAATGATTGTTTCTCCTTATCTTGTTGTTTCAATTAGTGGCAAAGTGGTCAAAAAGAAAGCTAAATTAGCTACAGTGAGACATCAAACCATGATGGAAACACTGTTCCTTTCCATGAAGCAGGTAAAAGCCTTATGCCTGAGAAACTAAGTAAAAATCACAGTTTATCTAGGACTTAAAAAGCCATTTTTATATGGAATTTGGGACTTGACAACTGCTATAGTTAAATGGACTCCATAGATATCAGGATTACTAAAATATGCACCCAAAGTTGAATAATAATAAACAACAAAAAAGGTTATCAGAAGCATCAAGGTACTGACCCGTGTCCTGAAGGAGCAATGAAGTACAAACAGCACTGCACCCTGTTATCTGGCATCTGACGTCTGTTCACTCGAGATTCTGCGTTCAGGTAGTCCTCAAATTTACTATCAATGTAGTCGATAACAGGCTGCCAGCTAGAATGCAGATAAGTAAAATAATTAAGTTGTAATTCTACCTATGAATGTACAACTGATGACTCTCTTAAAGGGCAATAATCAATATTTTTAAATAGGCAAAACCAATGGTACCAGGGGAAGACATCTCAAATCATTCCACATATACTGATTCAAAAACAGGTATAAATTATGTTGAATAAATCTTGATTCATTACTTCTAAACTATCCAAATGAAACAAAATTGTTTAGTCAAAACACAAACTATTATCATCATATTATTTGCATTGATAAGTACATCAATGCTAAGACACTTTACAATATGAAAAATTACACCCAAAGAGTTTTACATTTCAAATGAAAAGATTAAATAATACAAAAACCTCATGATGAACTTACGTGTTTTAAAAGTTGACAGAAATTTACTTCAAAAATGATGTGGAACTCAAAAATTAAAATATTGTTTATAAAATACTAAGATATTATTTCAAACTAGAATGTCATGGATATTTTCTTCACTTTGACTTATGGAAAAACTGAAGGTCTAAAATCAGGTTTAAATTAGGATGTGATAGAAAATAATGTATATAAATGGATAAAATTATAGTTGAGAATGAAGTTTTAAATTTCTTATAATAATGAGAATTCTTGTATCTATATTGTTTTAGAACTTGTCTTCAAAATAATTCCATGAGGGGGCCGGCCTGGTGGCATAGTGGTTAGGTTCGCGTGCTCCGCTTTGGCAGTCCAGGGTTCGCGGGTTCAGACCTATGCATTATTTATCAAGCCATGCTGTGGCCTGCATCCCACATATAAAGTAGAGGAGGATGGGCACGGATGTTAGCCCAGGGCTAATCTTTCTCAGCAAAAAGAGGTGGATTGGCAACAGATGTTAGTTCAGGGCTAATCTTCCATAAAAAAAAAATAAAAAAAACAAAAAATAATTCTGATAGGTATTAGCTCCATTTTATAGAAAAGGAAATCAGTTCAAAGAAGTTAAGCAACATTGTCAAATAAGTGGCAAAGTTGGTATATGAATCCAAGTCATATCACTTAAAGTTCAGTGACCTTTGCTAAGAAGAAAAGTTTTAAAACATTAAGCAGACAAAGTCTAACCACTCCTGTACCTCAAATGCAATGGAAAGCAGTGATGACAAAACCCTTCTTACCAATTACTATTATCCACTGCATCTCCAAATCCTGGGGTATCAACTATTGTGAGCAGCAACTGAACGCCACCTTCTTTGATTAAAACTTTGGATTGTTCCACCTGTAAGAGTCATTGGTGCAGACATTAATACCATACATTACACCCACGGTTTCCTACAATGTAAGAGGTAGAGAGATGAGTGTTAATCAACTGGGAAGCTTTTTGCAAACTAAATCTACCCACACCATATTTTTAGAATCAATTATTGTGGACATTAGAAGTCCTGGTTACTTGAAAGAAAAGTACATATATACATAGTGGGTTTATGGTTCACAATTGGTATACAGAAGGAAATTGATAAAATAGTAATAATCACTGAAGCCATATAATTCTTATATAACCTAAATGTACATCTTGTAATACAAATAAACAATGTGCTTGAATGATTCAGTAATTCATAGAGATCAAATGTGATTAATCAGACAAGTACATCTAATCTACCATTTACAGTAAATGTTTTCCTGGACTACCTCCATCTAGTTTGGCCCAAACCAATTACTCAAATGAACTTATTACCATTCCCAAATCTTTCTCAGCATGGCAGTAATTATTTACACTTGTGTTTATGTTATGGCTAAGATCCAATTCTCTCCTCAAATGTGATACTGAAAATTTAGGCCAAAGCAATCAGCAAAGGTCCAGGCACTGAAAAAAATGTATTCTGGTAGGGTAAAACCCTACTAACTCTGAATAAAGTCTTCAGTTATCTTTAAGTTTGTAAAAATGTTCTATCTGAGAAAGAGTATTGGACTTAAACAGAAACAACAGTTTCTCCTACATCCAAAATTTTCTGTAACCCCAAGCTCTGTATCAGAACATATAAATCATTATTCTTAGGCATGTGTTGCTGCTAGATAAAGCAAACACTGATTTAAAGAGAAAAGAGGAATAATTCCCCCAGAAAAAGATAGGCTTTCATTCAATGTAAATTTATATCAAGTGCTTGCTAAGACTAGAGGCTCCAGGTATGCTGATAGGGTAACTTAAGAGGCAAGAATTATACTCAAACTTTGAGTATTAAGTGGGATAAGAGTGTACAAATTAAGTACTACCAGACTTAAGGGGAAAATGTAATCACAGACATGTGAAAAGCAAGTTCAACTATTTATGTTAAGAGAGTTTGGAAAGGAAAAGTGACCAATTTCTGAGTAGATAAAGTTTGGTGTACCTTTCAAGATTACAGATATGATGATGTATTTCCATTTCCTTTTGGCATTTCCTTACAGATGCTAGCTGATGTATGCAGAGACTGAGGAGCTGAGACTAAAACTGTTGAGCAAGAAAGTCTGTAGCAGCACTGACCAACAGCACTTTCTGGGATGATGGAAATGTTCTGTATCTGCCAATATGGTAGCTGCTTGCTAATGTGCCTACTCAGCCCCTAAAATGTGACAAGTGCAACTGAGGAGCTGAACATTTAATTTTATTTAATTTGAATTAATTTGAACTTAAATAGCCACATTTGGCTTAGTGACTACTAAACTGGACAGTGCAAGTCTATAGCAATCAAAAGTTATTTTGTTAAAAAATATTATCAAAGAAGAACCTTGTTAAGACTGGAAACACTGCCTGAGATTTGAACATGCATGTCCATGGAGGGGTTTCTAATCTTTTAGACAAATAAGAGGCAAAGGTCTGGGGCCGGGCTGGTAGTGTAGTGGTTAAGTTCATGTGTCCTTCTTTGGTGGCCCAGGTTCGCCAGTTTGGATCCTGGGCCTGGACTTATTCACCACTCATCACGCCATGCTGAGGCAGTGTCCCACATAGAAGAACTAGAAGGACCTACAACTATGATACACAACTATGTGCTGGGGCTTTGGGGAGAAAAAAGAAAAAGAGGAAGACGGGCAACAGATGTTAGCTCAGAGCCAGTCTTCCTCAAAAAAAAAAAAGAAAAATGAGGCAAAGGTCTTATCTTTTAGCCCAATGGTCCTCAGACTGCTTTGATCCTGGTGTAAACTATCAGTGAAAAATTTTGAACATCCAAATATAAGTACATATTATCTACTGAATATACGATTGGCAATCTGAAAATTAAATATTAATAAGTATTAATTTCTCTGTAGATTAAAAAAGTAAACACCAATGAAGGGCTCTAATTTTCCAGTCATCTTCAGTATCAATGACGGATGCACACTGCTTGGGAGTTCACTGTCTCACACCATGTAGCTAAGATAATAAAGCTTGTCTGATACTAGGTTACTCTAATAATATTAGGGAGGCAAAATAACTGAGGAAATAATCAGATTCATTGGTGTTAGATGATCAAAACTAAAAAAAAATTTAAGTGCTATTATCTCACGTGGTGTAAGAAGTTCACATTTTACATACCTGGTGGTCCTCTAGTCAAAGGACAGTCTGGTTATGTCAATTATATCTCAATAAGTTTTAAAAAAAAGGACAATAACGGTCAAATCTAACATCTCAATATATCTTGAATTTGCCTCCATCTCCTTCATAAAAACAGGTCATTCATTTACAGGAACTGTCATATATTTCTGAAGCAGAAATATACAAAAGTAATCATACCATCCTTTTACCTAGTAAGTCTTTTAAAGAACATAGTATTGTATATCAGAAACTGTGCAAAAATATAATTAATTGTTCTACATGAAGCATCTCCCAATTTTACTCCAAACCATTTCTGGTTCTTTTATTACTAAACAAAGCACATTTCTACCTCAGTAATAGGTTGTATACTAATCCACATATCATAAGAGCTTAAATTTTAAGATCTTTGTTTTCTTGTTTTTAATCAGTTTAACAACTAATTGTTTACTGACATGATAGGAAAAATGAAGATCTGTATTTTATATACTTAAAAGAGTCTGTTTATAAAGCTCCTTTTCTTCTCTGGCCTCTGCAATTCTGTGTATCCATACATGGTCAAATACAAAGAAGACAGCAACATATGGAAGAGATCCAGAAAACATAACTGTAAAGTAGTGCCATTCACAGGATCCAACTGTATCCTATCATCTGGTTTTGCAAGTATCCTCATGGGATCCATGGAAAACAAATTAGTTCAAGTTCAGGAATTTCAAACTTTTCTTAACAAATGTATTCCAAATGGCCACTTTCCCATGCACTTTACTTAGGCAGGTCACATCAGCATATTTTATGGCATCACTCAGAGTTCTGCAAGATTAATGCATAATTTAATACTGAAGGAATGAATCAAGGGCACTTTCAACTCTGTTCCTCTCTGAAAAATAAAACTAAAGCCCATTATATTGTTTATGTGTAATTAATTTATTGAGGCCTCTTTTGGATTCCTAAATTCCAGAAATCCAAGGCACTCTTTTTTTCTAATATTGTTTGGTTTTTCAATCTGGGGGAAAAAAAAGTCATACCTTCAATGTTTCTACAGCTTCATTTCTTTCATTTTCAAAAGTCTGTTAAATACACAGCTTTGCTAACCTAATGCTTAACAGCCATTTGTTAAGGTAAATAAAAAGTGTCACTCCTTTAACCATATTAAATTTTGAAGAGAGGGTTAAAATTTTCTGTCAAGAGCTAACCTCTACCTACACTTGCTAGGGAGGTGGCATTACAGCCAAAGCTCTGCAGAGACTTGAACAACCTCGATATTCTACTTAGCTCAAATACAAAAACTATCTAGTTTGATAATTTAATGGCTTAAAAGACAAACCATCTTAAATACTTCATTATGTTCCACAAGAAACTAAAAGAGGCAATGACCACAAACAGAATAGTTATGCCCCAAAACTACTTCCTTCTCATCAAGACCCAGAACTAGTTTGAGAAGAAAGATGATCCAAAGGCTCTAGTTCTGTCTTCTACTCTTTGAACCACCATACCTCATTCCCCTGTCTCCTTACATTGAGATCTTAAGTCTCCTGTCCCTTTCATTTTCTATTAGCAAGCCCCCTCCAAAACCCTTTATTTCTTTTCCTTTCCAGCTCAGATACCTTTCTGTTCCATAAAAGTCATGAACTTCAAACTTAACAGGAATTTCCCTGCTGTCTGACAATCCTTTTAGGTGCTCCTTAGTCTCATGCATTTCCCATTTCCCAGTATGGCTCTTCCGAAGCTCTCCCTATTATCTCTGCCACCATGCTCAGCAAAGTACCTTATCTCTACTTAAAGACGAGAGCATCCTCAATTTGTTTGAAGCCAACACTGAGACTTCCCTTCTGTTCAGTGGAATAGATCTCTTTCTTCCTAAAGCTAATCTCTCAATCCATGCCGGGGATCTGATCACTTTCCATTTTAGAGTCATCTTGACAACTATCTACACTATTTCCCCTCTATCTTCAACCTCTCACCTCTTAGGAACTGATTCCACATAGGCTATAAACGTTTTCAGATTTTTTTGGAAATAAAAACCAAACTACTCTCTCAGTGCCCCACACTGAACCTCTAGGTATTCCCTCTCATCCCTTCCTTCATAACTATCCCATCTTCACTGACTCACTTACCACTCACTTCTCAACTCACTGCCATCTTGCCTTCTATTCCTACCACTCCACTAAAATCTCCCTTGCCAATGTCACCTCTTATAGCACTTTACAGCAGTATCTTTCTCACTAAATCATAATTGTTTGCTATACCCTTCACTTGATTGTGAGATCCTTGAGAATTTTGACTGTGTCCATCATCACTGTAACCCTAAAACCTGGTATAAGACAAGCATTCAAATGTCTGTTCTGTGAAGGACTGGTTCAAAAAACTATCAAAATTGGACCAACATCAAGAGGAGTGTTTCCTAACTGGGTTCTACAAAAATGTTTTAAGGAATCTATAACATGTTATCCTAGGGACAGGATTCATTGCTTTCACCTTTTCTCACCTCTAAAATTTCGGTACCCATTTAATCTACAATAGTGATTTGCAGGATTTCACAGATCAAGAAAAAAGTTTTAAAGGGACCAGCATCAGGCTGACAACTAAGAACTTAAAAAAACCCTAATAGTCATTTCACAAATGAAACTGAAATGGACTCAGTCTCAGAATAAAGTTCAGTCTTTCCCTAGGAGATGGTTGGCAAATTTCACTGACATGAAATATGACTGATAAATTTTCACATATAACAAAATTATAAAATTCGCTATCATACATCTAACATTGTATGTAATATTTTTCTTAAAATTTTTGTTAATCTGAGGATCTATATTTGAGATTGGAACATGAAGCGTTCATTTTTTTCTATCATTTCAGTCTATTGGAAAAAATATATATGAATTAAAATGGAAGTAACATGGTGCTATTTCATTCAACTTGAAAAATTCTGAAAGAACTAAGGAAAAGCAGTTCCCTCTCATACTTTCTTCCCACAAAGACAGGATGAAACCAGTTTGTAGCAGGCCAGAAACAATACAGAGCAATGATTCTCAGTGTAGTACCCAGACTAGCAGCTGCATTGTCTGGGAACTTACTAGAAACGCAAATTCTTTGGGCCCTGCCTCAAACCTACTAAACAGCAAACCCTGAGAAGAGGGACTCAGCAATCTGTTCTATAGCAAGACTTCCAAGTGACTGTGATGCACACTCAAGTTTGAGAACAACTAGTATAAAGAACTCCAGGACTAGAGTGACGTCAGCATCATGGCAGAGTGAGATTCCCTCTTTGAATCTCTGCCCCCTACGACACAACGAAAACATCATTCACATTCCAACAGAGCTCAACCAAACACTACAAAGGACTTCTGAGAAACCCCTGCTGCCATACATCGGTCGGTGGAGGCGCGGGAAGCCCAAAAGGACGGGAGGAGAGGTAAGAAGTTGTACTCCCCCTCCCCAATCGATCGGCAAAGACAGCGCGGTTTGCAGACAGAGGGGGGAGGGGCGGCCCACAGCGGGGGGGGGGGGGGGGGGGGGGGGGAACTATCGCCATCCAGGTGCTCTCACAGACTGTCGCGAGATCCCCACTGGGAAGCGACAACGGACTGTTTAGGGGGTGTAGCAAACACCCTAAGAGAGCCAGAAAGGAAACCCCCGGGTCAAGCAGGAGAAAGAGAGGACCCCTCCCCCCACACACCCGGCGTTTCAGCATAATCCCTCCGGGGCTGCAGCCGCCTCAGAGCAAACCGCTCGCGATCTCCATCTAGTGGCATCAGGGGGAAACTGCAGGACCAAATTATCATGAGGGGTAAAAATAAGGATGTCCCCGTCAGATCCTTGTGACAATTTGCCAGGGCTACAGACCAAAAGGAAAATGACAAACACCCAGAAACCAACCCTGAAGGCACAGAATTTGATAACCTGACTGACAGAGAATTCAAAATAGCTATCATAAACAAACTCAACGAAATACAAGAGAACACACAGAAACAAATCAACGAATTCAGGGATTATGTCACAAGAGATTGAAACCCTAAAGAAAAACCAATCAGAATTATTGGAGATGAAAAACAAAATCAACGAGATAGTGGAAAAAATGGAGTCTTTAAAGAGCAGAACTGACAATATGGAGGAATGAATTAGCACTATTGAGGATAGCCACGCAGAAATGCTCCTGATAGAGGAGGAGAGAGAGCTAAGACTAAAAAGAAATGAAGAAATTCTTCGAGAAATATCAGACTCAATGAGGAAAAGCAACATAAGGATAATAGGTAGTCCAGAAGGAGAAGAAAGAGAAAAAGGAGCAGAGAGTTTGTTCAAAGAAATAATAGCTGAGAACTTCCCCAACCTAGGGAACGAGAGGGAAATAACAGTGAATGAAATCAATAGATCACCTAAATATATAAACAGGAATAAAAAATCATCTCGCCACATAGTAGCAAACTTGAAGAGTACCCGTGACAAGGAAATAATATTGAAGGCAGCTAAACAAAAAAACAAAATAACATACAAAGGAAACCCCATCAGGCTCTCAGCTGATTTCTCGACAGAAACTCTACAGGCTAGGAGAGACTGGAATGATATATTCAAAATCATGAAAGACAAAAACCTTCAGCTGATGCGGAGAAGGCATTCAACAAGATCCAGCATCCATTTATGATAAAAACTCTCAACAAAATGGGTATAGAAGGAAAATACCTCAACATAATAAGGGCCATATATGACAAACCTACAGCAAACATCCTACTCAACGGGGAAAAACTGAAAGCCATTCCTTTGAGGACAGGAACAAGACAAGGGTGCCCACTCTCACCGCTCTTATTCAACATAGTACTGGAAGTTCTGGCCAGAGCAATTAGGCAAGAAAAAGGAATAAAAGGACTCCAAATAGGCAATGAAGAAGTGAAACTCTCACTATTTGCAGACGACATGATCTTATACATAGAAAACCCAAAAAATTCCATCGGAAAACTACTAGAAATAATCAACAACTACAACAAAGTGGCAGGGTATAAAATCAACTTACAAAAATCAATTGCATTTCTATACACTAACGATGAACCAACAGAAAGAGAACTCAAAAAGACAATCCCATTTACAATTGCAACAAAGAGAATAAAATATCTGGGAATAAATTTAACCAAGGAGGTAAAAGACCTATACAATGAAAACTATAAGACACTATTGAAAGAAATCGAGGAGGACATAAAGAAATGGAAAAATATTCCATGCACATGGATTGGAAGAATAAATATAGTTAAAATGTCCATTCTACCTAAAGCAATCTACAGATTCAATGCAATCCCAATCAGAATCCCAATGTCATTCTTCACGGTAATAGAACAAAAACTACTGAAATTCGTATGGGGCAACAAAAGAGCCCGAATAGCTAAAGCAATTCTGAAAAAAAAGAACAAAGCTGGAGGCATCACAATCCCTGATTTCAAAATATACTATAAAGCTACAGTAATCAAAACAGCATGGTACTGGTACAAGAATAGACACACAGATCAATGGAACAGAATTGAAAGCCCAGAAATAAAACCACACACCTATGGACAGCTCATCTTCGACAAAGGAGCAAAGAACATACAATGGAGAGAGGGAAGTCTCTTCAATAAATGGTGCTGGGAAAACTGGACAGCAACATGCAAAAGAATGAAAGTAGACCATCTCCTATCGCCATATACAAAAATCAATTCAAAATGGATCAAAGACCTGAAAGTGAGACCTGAAACTATAAAACTCCTGGAAGAAAATATAGGCAGTACACTAATTGAGATTGGACATAAAGGGATCCTTTCAGATTCCATGTCTACCCAGACAAGGGAAACAAAAGAAAAAATAAACAAGTAGGACCTCATCAGACTAAAGAGCTTCTACAAGGCAAATGAAACCAGGATCAAAATGAATAAACAACCCACCAGCTGGGAGAAAATATTTGCAAATCGTTTGTCTGACAAGGGATTAATCTCAGTAATATACAAAGATCTCATACAACTGAGCAACAAAAAAACAAACAACCCGATCAAAAAATGGGCAGAGGATATGAACAGACATTTCTCCAAGGAAGAGATACAGATGGCCAATAGACACATGAAAAGATGTTCAACATCACTAATCATCAGGGAAATGCAAATCAAAATGACACTGAGATATCACCTTACACCGGTTAGAATGGCTATAATCACAAAGACAAATAACAACAAATGCTGGAGAGGTTGTGGAGAAACGGGGACCCTCATTCACTGCTGGTGGGAATGCAAACTGGTGCAGCCTCTATGGAAAACAGTATGGAGAGTCCTCAAAAAATTAAAAATAGAAATACCATATGATCCAGCAATACCACTCTTGGGCATCTACCCAATGGACGTGAAATCAACCATCACAAGAGGCGTATGCACCCCTATGTTCATTGCAGCATTATTCACTATAGCCAAGAAGTGGAAGCAACCCAAGTGTCCCTCAACTGAAGATTGGTTAAAGAAGATGTGGTATATACCTACAATGGAATACTACTCAGCCATAACAAAAGACACAATTGTCCCATTTGCAACAACATGGAAGGACCTAGAGGGTATTATGTTAAGTGAAATAAGCCAGAGAGAGAAGGACAGACACTGCATGAACTCACTCATATATGGAATATAAGTGAACACACGGACAGAGAGAACTGATTGGTGGTTACCAAGGGGAAGGGGGGTGGGGGGGGCACAAGGGGTGAAGGGTTACATCCACAAGGTGATGGACAAACAAAAATGTACAACTAAAACCCCACAGTGTTATAAACTAAGACATCAATAAAAAAAAAAATGGAAAGAAAAAAAAAAAACTCACTTGAGACCCTTAAAAAAAAAGAAAAAAAAAAGAACTCCAGGACTAGAGTTTCAGCTCACATTTGGAACTGCACAGCTAAGGGTCCTAAGGCCCCAGATAGGAGGTCAGGAATTAATCTCAAAGGATTATATCTAATACTGAAAATTTCACTCAAATCAGAACCACTGATATACAGGAAGCTCAGAATCATCTATCTGTTCAGTACAGACAGCTTCTCCTTCCTTCCAAGACTGTGAATGTGAAGGAATTTCTTCTTTAAGACACAAGTCTCTAGTAAATAAATAATGCTCAGGGAGGAGATTATGAGATTGTGGTCTTTATTAAAATTTCACTCTCTATCTGGCCTCATCACAGGATTTTTCTTTTCTTCCTCTTCTTTTTTGACAGCTGGAAGTGTTTCAGAAAGTCTTCAGGTCAGGGAAATTACAGGCATTTGCCTTTTGAAATTCAGGACTGTATGTTTCTCCTGGTCTAATATGTCTGAGCTGAGATGTAATACTTCTGACGACTCTCCACTGAGAGAATTTATCAGCTTCCAAAAGCGATCATCTGCTAGATTACTGGACTTGGTAAAGAGCCAATCAACTGTAAAAGAAAATTACATTCTATTCTTGAACTACATTGAATGACTCGGAACATGTCATGTTCTTTCTTGAGTAAGCAAGGAAAAGAGTTTAAATGATCCTCAGCTTGTTTCCAGCAATATCAAGGAATGCCCCCATGGTACAGTCAGGAAAGAGGACTTCTCTGGGATTCTACGTAGGATCAATCCAGTTCTCAGATGTTTTAGGTCTTACTTTTAGTTAAAAAGGGAGATTTAACAGTGGTACACAGGACGTTGTCTTAAAAATCTTAATAGAGATACTCTGAGCCCTAATTATTCCTTTGTTTTCAAAAAAGGGAAAGTCAGGAAGATATTCACAATAGAAGAGGACATTTTTGAGGTGTTACCTCAAAGAAAGGTAAAGTGAGTTTACATAGGATTATTTTAGAAATAAGCCAACGTAAAAAGAATTCTAACAAATTGAGAGCCTCTCCCATCGTCTTTAACAAATGCTTGCCTGGGAGGAATTATCTGCAATGTCTGAAATGTAAGGGACTATTATCTATATAAGGAACTCCTCCAAATCAAGGAGGAAAAGATAAGAAATATTAAGGTGGTCAAAGCACTTTAACAAAATCTGCACAGTTAGTGAATATAAAAGATATGTTCAATCTTGCAAGAAATCAAAAAAAAAAATAAACGGAAACAATGAAATACCTTTATGCACACATTCACATGTGTGTGCTCACACACACACAAGGGAAATGAGTGCCTACATCCACCAAAAGATATGTAAATGAATATTCATACTGTCGCCGGTCCGGTGGTGTAGCAGTTAAGTGCCCACGTCCCGAACTGGCAGCCCAGGGTTCGCTGGTTCGGATCCTGGGCGTGGACCTACTCACTGCTCATCAAGCTATGCTGAGGTGGCATCCCACACAGAAGAACTAGAAGGACCTACAACTAGAATATACAACTATGTACCAGGGCTTTGGGGAGAAAAAAGAAGAAGAGGAAGATGGGCAACAGATGTTAGCTCAGGGCCAATCTTCAAAAATTTTCATATCAGTCAAAAACTAAAAACCCAAATACTTATCTACAATAGAAGGCAGATGCTGTGATATATTCATACAATAGAATATTATAGAGCAATGAAAAAGGACTACAATGACACAACATGAACAAATGCCACAGACATAATCTTCAGTGAGAGAAATCAGACATAAAGAGTATATCTAAACGAAGTTCAAGAACAGGCAAAATTAATCTATGGCGATAGAAATCAGAAAGGTGTTTATAATTGGGGGTGGATGTAATACTGAGTGAGAGGACGCAAAAGGAAGCCTTCTGGGGTAACAGAAATGTACTACATCTTAATCAAGGTGGTGGTTACCTGGATATAAAAATATATCTGCAAAAATTCATCAAGCTCTATACTTAAACTTGTTCCTTTTTAGTATATAAGCTACACATCAATTAAAAATTAGATTTAAAAAATGTTGCTCAAAACAAAATGAAAATAATCAACAAAACTTCAAAAAAGATCCTCAAATTTAAAACTTCAACAATTCTCAAATTTAAAATTATCCCACTTAATCTACAATAGTGATTTATAGGACTTCACAGACCAAAAGAAAAAGATCAACAAAACTTCAAAGACCCTCAAATTTAAAAATATCCCAACTAAACACATCATCCTTATAAAATTTTTAAATCATTTAATCAATCATTCAATAAATATTGGGTGCAAATGTGTAACACAGGCAGTTCTAGGACTGAGTTTACAGCAGTGAATAAAATGAAGTCCCTATCTTCATAAAGCTTACACATTTGGAGCCAGGGGTAGGGACTGGAAGGAGTTTACACAGTGGTCAGGGAAGGCCTCATTGAGACAGCAACTTTTAAGGAGAGTACTGATGAAAATGAGGGAGCAAGCTATGAGGATATCTCAGAGAAAAACATTGCAGGCAGAGAAATAAGAAGTCTAAAGGCTCTGAGGTGAAAGTAGGATTAGCCTGTTCAAAGAAGAGCAAGGAGGTTGGTTTGGCCAGAGCAGAATAAGCCAAAAGTGGAAAACTCTAGAAAATAGGTTGAAGAGGGGGTGAGGGCAAATCTCATAGGGTTTCTTAGATATTATAAGAACTCTGGCCTTGCTCTGAGTGAGACAGGAAACCACTGAAGAGTTCTGAGCAGAGGTGCAACATGGTCTGATTTACACTGTAAAAGGAGACTCTCACTGCTTTGTTCAAAAGATTGGGGTGGTGGCCAAGGATCAAATCAGGGAGGCAAGTTAGAAGGCTATGGTAATAATCCAGGAAGAGAGATGATGCAACCCAGGACTCAGGATATGAGTGGTACTAGGGAAGTGGAAAGAAGTGTAGGATTCTGGATATATTGTGAAAATAGAGGTAATGGGATTTGTAGACGGAAGGCACATGGAGTTAAAAGAGGAAGAAAGGAGTTAAGGATGACTCCAAATTTTTTGGTCTGAGCAACTAGAAAGGTAGAGTTGTCCTTTAGTGACAGGGGGAAACCTGCAGGGAGAGCAGCTGGTTTAGGGTAGACAGTATCATATGGTCTACCAATATTTTTGATAAATTTGTTTGGCAAATTTATTTTTGGCTTAAGGACTATAAGGGGATAGGTTTTGTTGAACTAACCTAGAACTAATTCTTAATATGAATTTTAGTCCCCATAGCTACTTTTTATCTTTTGGCATTATATTTTCTTTTCTGAAAGGCATGTTTTAAAAATTATAAAAGCATGCTCACTGTATAAAATTGAGAAGCTACAATAAAAAGCAAAATACTAAGTCTCACAATATGGAGAATCACTGACCACAGTTTGATACAAATCCTATTTCATATACTTTTTGCAATATGTGGACCATGATAGAATAAGTGCAGTTATAAATACATTACAAGCAATCTGTCATTGTCTGAGCAAATACTTTGTTGCAGAGTACATAAGTCAAACGATTTCTGTGTGTTGAATTCCTGAGACTGCAAGTGCTGATACTTCCATCTGTTCAGACACTAGCAAAAATCTCTGCATGGGTGAATCAAGAGAGTGAGAAATATTGTTCTTTGTCTTTATTAAACAAAGTAAAATAAAACATAGTAAGGTACAAAACTTTCATGAGTTAACTGGCTTTCACCATCCACCCAGCAGTAGTTTACCATAATTTCAAGCCTATTACTTAAAGGGAAGTCAATACTCTCCTGAGTCCAGCTTGCAAATTCAAAACTAATAAGCAACAGCACATCATGTGTGTAACTTTTGAAATTTAAAAAGTGAAACAACAAACCACTTCTCTTAAGCATCCCTTACTAGCTAGCATCAGACGGATCAGCCTTATGGCCTACAGAAGCCTTTTCTGTTATTTTAGCTACTTTTATATACTACATAACTATGATGAAGACATGACTTCACTGATCAAATCACTTTGTCTAAATTGCCTAATTGGGAAAACTATCTACCTCTGTCAGATTTTGAAAGAAAAAGGTGAAATAAACCAAAAGAAAACTGATCATTTGTTGGATCAAACATTGTTAAAAAGGCGAGATGTAATAAACAAAAGCTAACGCACTTATTAAGAACTGGTTAATCTAATAAACTAACATTTATTACATATCTACAGCATAGAGATACTATAGCTTGACAGAATACAGACTAAACCAGACTGCTTAGATTCACATCCTAATTCTGTCACTCTTAACTACATGATCTCAGACATATCACCATCTCCATGCCTCAATTTCCACATCTGGAAATTGGGGATAATAATACAACTTACCTCATAAAGTTGTTGCAAGAATTAAATAAGTTAATGCAACTAAAGTGCTTGGAATAGCACCTGGAAGATGTTAATAACTGTTGTTTTATAATTAATGTAGGCCTGGCATTATGCTTGTGCTAGAACTACAAAGAGGACTCCTCACCAGCACTAATCATCAGGAACACTACTGGTAGATACATGATCATTAACATCTCACAGATAATTTACACTAAATATTCCTGAACTTAGGAATCTACACTGTGGGGTTCCTTTAACATTTCCACATACCTAGTTTACTGATCTTGAATTTAAATACCTAAATTAAGAAAGTTAAAAGTTTATCTTCTTCCTTAGGGTTAAAATATCCAGTATCACAAAACAAATAAGCAGTGTATTATGTATCAACTTTTTAGAATGTATTTTCACAGGTAATTTGAAATCTCAAGCTCTATGAAGGATACAAAAAAAGAAATTCCTAAAACAGAGAAAAACTTTAAAAAGAAGAAATAAAATATTTACTTTACAGAATTACTTCATAGGGATCCAACTACTAACCTGCATCTTGCAATTTGATATATACACGTTTCTGTCCAGAATTTCCAGACTGTCCATTTTGTGCACTGGGATAATCGCTACGAATTATTCAGATCCAGCTCTAGCATCACTACCTCAATAAAGCCTGCTCCAGTCAGAACAGGTCACTCCCTCCCTCTCTGCTTATGTGCTGTGTATTACTGCATCAATCCACCAATTCTTTCAATCAATAGTTTAGAGCAGTGCTGCCCAACAAAAATGAAATGTGAGCCACATTAGTAATTTTAAATTTTTCAGTAGCCACTTTTAAAAGTATTAACAAACAGGTGAAATTAATGTATTTTATTTAACCCAATATACCCAATCTATTATCATTGCAAAATGTAATTAATATAAAAATTATTAACGAGATACTTTACATTCTTTTTTACATACCATGTCTTCAAAATTTAGGGTGTGTTTTATACATGTATAACATCTTAATTTGGACTACCCACATTTTAAGAGCTCAACAGCCACACGTGGCTACCAGCTACTGTACTGGACAGTGCAAATCTTAGAACTTTGCTGTATGAAGTGTGGTCTATGGTCCAGCAGCATTGGCATCTCAGAAATGCAGAATCTCAACCCACCTCAGACCTACAAGAGAAACCTAATTTAACAAGCTCCCCAGGTGATCTGAAAGCACATTAAAGATTGAAGAGTACTAAATTAGACTACACATAGCTTGGGAGCTTTAACAAATGGCTACTGCCATTCAATTATCAAGTGGTATTATGCTATACTGACTAATAGGGAACATTGTATTTAAATAATAATGGCTTTTCTGCACATCGTGTTTTCTCTACACTGTTCAACAGAACTTTCTGCAATGGTGGAAATATATCTGTGCTGCTCCAAATGGTAGCCACTTGCCACATATGGCTATTGAGCACTTAAAATGTGATTGATACAACTGAGAAACTGAATTTTTAATTTTATTAATTTTTAACTTATTCAAATTTAAATAGCCACATATGGCAAGTGGCTACCATACTGGACAAAGTAACTCTAGGGGTATTACTTACTAAATCATAGTATAATCTTTAGGAGGGTCCTCGGGACAAATTTAGAAGGTTCTAATGAAGATAATTCATCTAATTAGCTGCACTTCTCTTTCACTCTCTTTTGTAAATCAACAATCATGTTTACCACTTTACATTGGCTAAAGCCAAATTTGAAACCTACCTCTAGGGAAGCTAATAAGAATTATAAGGTGTTTTGTGCATGTTAACATTACTCCAGCTTATTATCAATTAACAATACTAATATACATACCTGTACAGTCTTTTTTATTCTATGGGAAGGTCCTGGATACTCTGGAGAATACAAATCTGTGAGGAATAATGAGTTGATTAATGTTGACTTTCCCAGTCCAGATTCACCTAAAAGAAACGGGGGGAAAAATCTGTTAAACTTAGCCACTTTATCAACCTTAAATATTCAACCAATGCTATAATCAAACTTGCTTTATGCAAGTAATTCTTGGTGGAACAACCAAGTGATATTAAAAAATATACTATAATGACTCCCTATTAGAATAAGTTCTTTGTCCTCGTTTTCTTATCTATCAAATTAGACTCATGTTTCCAAGGATTCCTTTTAGCTTTATTTATTTTTTTTTTTTGTGGGGAAGACCAGCCCTGAGCTAACATCTGTTGCCACTCCTCCCCTTTTTGCTGAGGAAGACTGGCCCTGGGCTAACATCCGTGCCCATCTTCCTCTACTTTATATGGGACGCCGCCACGGCATGGCTGACAGGCAGTGCGTCAGCAGGCGCCCGAGATCCGAACTCGCGAACCCTGGGCTGTCAAGCGCGGACTAAACCGCTGCGCCACCGGGCGGCCCCCCTTTTAGCTTTATAATTCTACAATCTGTGTTCTTTAAAAGTAACGTATCTGATACAACAGCCTCCATTTTCAACAGTAATGTATTCCTAGAGACCAAAGTTAGTCATGAAGGAAACATCCCAGTTACATTACATATTGCTGCTTCAGTGAAATCAAACATAAAAAAAGTTAAGTATAAATGTTTATTATGGAAAATAATTAATGAATGCCCAAAGCAAGAAATTATGCAGCTATAAAAAGAAATCTGCTGATAAAAGACAAATTAATCACAATGCACCTCAGTATAAAAGGAAACCAAAAAAAAAAAAAAACAACTTTCTATTTATCCACCCATATACCAATCAGCTTAAGTATATAGGATACCTCTCTCCGTAAACCAGACTCCAAAAAATTGTAGGTAATTACTTTTTATAGTGCTTCTGCTTGAGGGAGGAGGTAGGAATGGAGGAAGGTAGGACATAATTTCCACTAAGAGCACATATACTTCTTTGACCCTCCGTAACAAGTCTAGTACACCACACCAACTGCACAGTTAATTTTATCAAAATATGGTTTCAGTATATACAAACAGGATTATAATAAATTACAAATCATATTATAATTATCAACATGGCACAGGGTTAAAGAATCCAGTTATTGTTAATACTTGTTAGTTTGATAGGCATCTTTAGCCTAAATAACTGATGTCACAATATTAACCTTATTATTTTTATGTCTAGATTGAGTTCTTTTTATATTGCCTCTCAAGAAAGGTAAGATTCATCCTAGGTGGTCTGGGCTTAACCCCTTTGCATGAGGAGATGCCACTTTTTTCTAGATGTAAAAATTCCAGAAATTTCTAAGTCCTTGGAAAATAACTTACAGGTTCTCCATATCTACTTCTTTCTTAATTCATATATCTTGAATAAAGGAGGAAAGACTAGAATAAAAACCAAGCATTTGGGGATAATCAGAAATAACTACAATATTTTCATTTAAAAGCACAAATGAAAAATTGGGGTACTTATAATAAAACATTTTGTAGTCAAAAATATTTTGACACACATTTTGTGTATCAAAATCACAAATTTTGATAAAATATGTCAATGTAGAAGTACACTATATTCAAAAATTAACACTGTACTAACTAAAATTATGTTTAGACCTTATTTTATATATTTAATTTTTCCTTTTTTTTTTTGGTGTTGAGGAGTGGGGGGACAAGAGAAAGCAGAACAAAACAAAATGAGAGATGAAGGAAAAAAAGTCTCAAGGGCAACCTATCAAAATGTTTATAGGCTACTATGGAGTAGTAAGATTTTAGGGAAGATTTTTTTCTTAGCTTTCCACATTTCTTGTGCTCTAAATTTCCTTCACTTGGCTTGTATTATTTTCATAATTTAAAAAGTATTCTTGAGTGATGTCAGCAAAATGTCAGACTAAGAAGTTCCAAGCCCTAAGAGAAACATCAAAAACAACCAGAAACTGGATAAATTAACCCTGTAGGAACTCTGGAAAAACAGTCAAAGGTCTACAGCAATCAAGCAAATGCCCAGTTAAGAAAATGCTATGAGCAAAACAGTAGGAAATTTCATGTTTTTATTTGCTCTTGCCCTACTCCCTCTTTGGTATGTCTGGGTCTTGAGGAGGTGGCAGCCCAGTTCCTAATTCTTCCCTCAAACCAGAAAGAACAGAGTAGACTTTACTTAAAACATTCCAGCCTCTCTAGGGGCTGCCAGAAGAACTGCTCCCTGTCTTGCCGACCTGAGATTTCAGGTGGGAAAAGCCCTGGGTACCACTGGTGAGAGCTACAGGTGGACTACAAACCCGCAGATGCCTGAAGCAAAAGATTATGGGTAGACAGATACAACAGACCACCTAAGGCCCAAAGGAGAAGCTGGAGTGAGAATTAATTCTTTGGAGAATTAAGACATTGAAAAGCAGCCATACATACAGGGGGAACCGAGAAAGTCACACACAGCCTAGGCAATTTTCTTCTCAGAAAAGTCCTGAGAAGACCTTAAACTTTCACTTCAGGCTCATCTATAGGCTCAGAGCACACCCAGCTAATCATCAGACAACTTCTCTGACATATAGCCAGTCTGCTGTATGTCAGACTGGGAAGGGTGACTGATTCTTCAACAAAAAAATCACAAGGCATACAAAGAAACAGGAAAGTACAGCTCGTAGAAAGGAACATAACAAATTCTCAGAAATCACCGCTGAAGCAGCTCAGATATTGGACTTACTAGATGAAAACTTTAAAATAGCTGTCTTAAATATGTTCTAAGAGCTAAAGGAAAAAATGGACAAAGAACTAATGGAAATCAGGAGAAACATATAAGAACAAAACAAGAATATCAACCGAGAAAAAAATTGTAAAAACAAAAATTCTGGAGCTGAAAAATACAATTGAATTGAAAAATTCATGAGAGGTTCAACAGCAGAACTGAGCAAGCCAAAGAAAGAATGAGCAAACTTGAAGACAAGACAATTAAAATTACTGAGTCTAAGAAGCAGAAAGAAAAAGAATGAAGAAAAGTAAACAGTTTACAGGATATGTGGATACCATTAATTAGACCAATATATACACTATGTGAGTTTCAGAAGGAGAAGAAAGAGAAAGGGTCAAAGAGACTACAGGCATACCTCAGATATATTGTAAGTTGAGTTCCAGACTATGGCAATAAAGCAAATATTCCAATAAAGTCACACAAATTTTCTGGTTTCCCAGTGCCTGTAAAAGTTATGTTTACACTAAACTGTAGTCTATTAAGTGTACCACAGCATTATGTCTAAAAATGCAATGTACATACCTTAATTAAAAATACTTTATTGCTAAAAAATGCCAACCATCATCTGAGCCTTCAGCAAGTTGTAATCTTTTTGCTGGTGGAGGGTCTTATAAAAAGTGCGTTATCTGCAACATGCAATAAAGTGAAGCACAATAAAACGAGTTATGCCTGTATTTGAAGAAAAAAATGTCCAAAAGCTTTTCCAAATTTGATGAAAGACATGAATCTACAAATCCAAGAATCTAAATGAACTTCTAGCAGAACAAACCCCTGGTGACCCACACCGAGACATATCATGATCAAACTGATGAAAGACAAAGACAGAGAGAACCTTGAAAGCAGCAAAAGAGAAGTGACATATCACATAGAAGGAATCCTTAATAAGATTATCAGCCAATTTCTTAGCAGAAACCTTGGATGCCAGATGGCAGTGTGATGATTCAACTGTCAAAAGAGACTTTCATGTCTGGCAAAATTGTGCTTAAAAACTGAGGTAGAAATTAATACCTTTCCAGATAAACAAAAACATAGAATTTATTATCGCTACACATGCTCTCAAGAAATGCTGAAGGAAGTTTTTCAGGTTGAAATGAAAGGGCGCAAGACAGTAACTCAAAGTCATATGAAGATATGAACATTTTCAGTAAAGGTAAATACAGGGAAAATACAAAAACTAGTATTATTTTAATTTTGGTTTGTAACTCCACTTTATATTTTCTATAAGATTTAAAAGATGAACGAATAAAAAATAATTATAAATCTGTGTTAATGAGTACATAATATTTAAAGATACAATTTGTGACATCAATAATAAAAAGTGGGTGTGGGGGCTGTATACGAGTAGTTTGTGTATATAATTAAAGTTAAGTTGGTATAAATTCAAATTAGATTATTATAATTTAGGATGTTATATGTAATCTCTATGATAACCACAAAGCAATCACCTATAGAATATACAAAAAAGGAAATCCAAATCTGATGCTACAAAAAGTCAACTAAACACAAAAGAAGGCAGTAAAGGAGAAAATGAGGTATAAAAAAGCCATAAGACATACAGAAAACAAACTGCAAAAGTAGTTCTTCATTATCAGTAATTACTTTACATGTAAATGGATTAAACTCTGCAATCAAAGGCACAGATTGCCAGAATGGCTAAAAAAACGTGATCCCACTATATGCTATCTTAAAGAAACTCATTTTAGATCTAAGGACACACACAGGTTGAAAGTAAAAGGACAAAAAAGATATTCCATGCAAGTAGTAACCAAAAGAGGTCAGGTAATATCAGATAAAACAGACTTAAGTCAAAAACTGTTACAAGATACAAAGAAGGACATTATATATCAACAAAAGGGTCAATTCAAGAAGTGGATATTAGAATTATAAACATATATACACCAAACATGAGAGCTCCAAAACATATATAAAGCAAATATTGACAGAATTGAAGGAGAAAATAGACAGTTACACAATAATAGTTGGAGACTTCAACACTCCACTTTCAATAATAGAGAGAAGAACCAGACAGAGGTAAATAAGGAAATAAGAGGACTTGAACAACACTATAAACCAACTAGACCTTACAAACACAGACAAAACACTCCATCTAACGATATCAGAATATACATTTTTCTCAAGTGCACGTGGAGCATTTTCCAACACTGATCATAAAACCAAACAGTTCTTAATAAATTTAAATAGATTGAAATCATACAAAGTATCTTTTCCCATCAGAATACAATGAAACTAGAAATCAATAACATGAAGGAAAATGGAAAAATTAACAAATATGTGGAAATTAACACACTCAAACAACTAACGAGTCAAATAAGAAATCACAAGTCATGTTAGAAAATACCATGAAACAAAGGAAAATGAAAACACAACATACCAAAACTTATGGGATACAGAAAAATCAATGCTAAGAGGAAAATTTATAAGAATGCTTACACAAAAATGAAGATCTCAAATCAACAACCTAACTTGACAACTTAAGGAACTAAAAAAGCAAAGAGCAAACTAAATCCAAAGCTAGCAAAAGAAAGGAAATCTTAGGAGAGAGACATAAAATGGAGAATAGAAAAATAATACAGAAAACTCAAAGAAACCAAAAGTTAGTGCTTAGAAAAGATCAACAAAACTGACAAACCTTTAGCTAGACTGATTGAGAATAAAAGAAAGAGTCAAATTATCTCTGTTCATAGATGACATCTTATATTTAGAAAACCCTAAAGATTCCACACACACACGAAACCTGTTAGAGCTAATAAACCAATTAAGCAAAGTTGTAGGATAAAAAATCAATATATGAAAATCTGTTGCATTTCTACACATTAACAATGAACGATCCAAAAAGGAAATTAAGAAAACAATTCCATTTACAATAGCATGAAAAAGAATAAAGTACTTAGTAATAAACTTAATAACCAAGAAGGCTAAAGACCTGTACACTGAAAGAAATTAAAGACCTAAATAAATGGAAAGATATCCCATGTTCATGCAGTGGAAGGCTTAATATTGCCGTAACGTCAAATACTGCCGTAACGTCAAATACTGCCGTAAAGTCAAATACTGCCTAAAGCAAGCTACAGATTCAACTCACGCCCTATCAAAATCTCAACAACCTTTTTTGCAGAAATAGAAAAAAGCCCATCCTGAAGATCATATAGAAGTTCAAGGGACCCCAAATAGCCAAAACAATCTTGAAAAAGAAAAACAAAATTGGAATACTCACTTGATTTCAAAACTTACTAAAAAGGTACAGTAATCAGAACAGTGCGATGGTGGCATAAAGAAAGACATATAAAACAACGAAACAGAATAGAGTCCAGAAACAAACCCTTGCATAAATGCTCAAATGATTTTTGACCAAGGGTGCCAAAACCATTCAATGGGGAAAGTACAGTCTTTGCAACAACTGGAGCTGGGAAAAGTGGATATCCACATGCAAAACAGTGAAGCTGGATCCACACCTTACGCCATAACAAAAATTAATTCAAACTGGATCAAAGTTAAAAGTAAAAAACTATTAGAAGAAAACAGAGGGAAAGCTTAATGATATTAAATTTGGCAATGATTTCTTGACTCAAAAGACAGGCAACAAAAGAAAAATAAATAAATTGGATTTCATCAAAATTAAAACCTTTGTGCATCAAAGGACACTATCAACAGAGTAAAAAAGACAACTCAAAGAATAGGAGACAGATATTCAGAAATCATAAATGTGATGAGGGATTAACATTCACAATATGTAAAGAACTCCTACAACTCAAAAACAAAAACCCAAACAACACAATTTAAAAATAGGCAAAGAACTTGATTAGACATTAAAAAGACGCTCAGTATCGCTAGCCATTAGGATGCAAATCAAAACCACAATGATACCACTTCACACTCATTAGGATGGCTATTACCAAAAAAAAACCAGAAAACAGCTGTTGGTGAGGACAGACAAACTGAAGTCCTTGTGCATTGCTGGTGGGAATGTTAAATGGTGCAGCCGCTGTAGAAGACAGGTACGACAGTCCCTCAAAACCTTAAACATAGGATTACCATATTATCCAGCAATTCCACTTCCAGTATATATCCAAAAGAACTGAAAGGAGGGACTCAAACAAATACTTGTACACCTATGTTCATAGTAGCATTATTCACAATAACCAAAATGTGAAACTACCCAAATGCCCATCGACATATGCATGGGATAAACAAAAGGTGGAAACAACTCAAATGCCCATCAACAGATGAGTAGATAAACAAAATGTGGTATATCACATAAATGGAATATTACTCAGCCTTGAAACAGAATAAAATTCTGATACATACTACAATATGGATGTACCTTGAACTTTGAACATATATATTAAGTGAAATTAGCCAGACACAAAAGGATAAATATTGTATGAATCTACTTATATTGAGGTACCTAGAATAGTCAAATTCATAGAGGCAGACAGTAGAATAGTGGTTACCAGGGACTCGGAGAATGGGAGCTATAGTTTGATGGGTATGAAGTTTCAGTTTCGACTAAAGAAAAAGTTCTGGAGATAGATAGTGGTGATGGTTGAACAACAATGTGAAAGCACTTAATGCCACTGAATTGTACACTTAAAAATGGTTACAGTGGGAAACATCCTGTGTGTGTACATTTTACCACACATACAAAAACTGGCAGTAAGGGGGGGGCGAGAGGATCATCATGAGGTGATAATTAGTGAAGCTCTACTTCTACTTTCAATATTAAAAGTAACGTGGCGGGGGAGAGGCGGCCAAGTGGCGTAGCGGTTAAGTTCGCATGCTCCAGTTCTGGCGGCCCAGGGTTCACAGGTTCGGATCCCGGGCTTGGACCGACGCATCACTTGTCAAGCCATGCTGTGGTGGCATCCCACATAAAGTAGAGGAAGATGGGCACATGTGTTGGCCTATCGCCAATCTTCCTCAGCAAAAAGAGGAGGATTGGCAACAGTTGTTTGCTCAGGGCTAATCTTCCTCACACACACACACAAAAAAGTAACGTGTGGGGCTGGCCTGATGGCATGGTGAAGTTTGTGCACTCGGCTTTGGCGGCCTGGAGTTCGCAGGTTCGGATCCCAGGTGTGGACCTACACACTGCTTATCAAGCCATGCTGTGGTAGCATCCCATATAAAGTAGAGGAAGATGGTCACAGATGTTAGCCCAGGGCCAATCTTCCTCACACACACACACACAAAAGTAATGTGTATATATATTCCTTCTAATCTATTTTATAGTTCAACTATTAACATTTAAAAGCTATAGGTGCTTGTATAATTCAACAATAAAAAGTAAAAGTAATTTTCTCCTTCAATATCTTCCAAATAATTCCTTAAATTCACAATATAACCTCAGTTACAAGTCTGGTGTATATCTTTCCATGCTTTCTCTTTCATATATATACAGGCATACCCCATTTTATTGCACTTTGCTTTACTGTGCTACCCAGATATTGCATTTTTTACAAATTGAAAGTTTGTAGCAGCCCTGCATTATCCAAGTCTATTGGTGCCATTTTTCCAACAGCATTTACAGTTTTTTAGGAATGAAGTAATTTTTAATTAAAGTATGTACATTGTTTTTTCAGACATAATGCAACTGCACACTTAATAGACTACAGTATAGTGTAAACATAACTTTTACGCACACTGGGAAACCAAAAAATTCATATGACTCGCTTTATTGCCATACTTGCTTCACTGCGGTGGTCTAGAACCGAACCTGCAATATTTCTGACGTATGCCTGTTAAGTATAAATGTATATACAGTCACGCACCACACAATGACGTTTCAGTCAATGACAGACTGCATATACAATGGTGATCCCACAAGATTAGTACCATATAGCCTAGGTGTGTACAAGGCTATATCATCTGGGTTCGTGTAAGTATACTCTATGATGTTCGCACAGTGACGAAACTGCCTAATGACGCAGTTTCTCAGAACGTATCCCCGTTAAGTGACACATGACTGTATATGAATGGACTAAATAGACACACACACAGACAAAAATGGACTCACTCCATGCATATTATACTGTAACTTTAAAAAAAAAAATGTAACATATCATGGCCACCTCCCTTCAAATCAAAACATGTTGATCTACCTTATTCTGAACAGGTGTCTAATACTCCATACTACAGACATAATTTATTCATTCCTTCCTTATTAATGTACATGTAAGATGTTTAAAATTTTGGCTCCTATAAATAATACTATAATAAAAACTATGTATATATCTTTATGTCCTGTTATCTTGCATATATCTTTGTGTACTGTTATTTCTATTTGTCACATAAACACCCAGAAATGAGACTTTGGATTCAAAGAATATGTATATTTTCAACTTTGATAAACAACTGTCAGATACTTTCTCCAAAAAGCTATAGCAATTAACTCTGAAGAAAAATGTATATAAATGAGAATCTCCTATTATGAGATGCATGGGAAACAATGATAATGTATGAGATCCTTTGGGTGGGCTGAATTTAAATTAAGAACACAGAAGAAAAAATTATAAAGAGGATTGGAAAGGAAATATTTTTTTAAGAGATGAGTGGGGGTGTGGAACCTGTTTTAGAAAGAGAAAAAAAGAAAAACTCAGTGAAAGAATACAAGATAAACATGAAAAGGAAATAGGATTCACAAATGCAGGCCTCCAAGAATTCTGGTAATCTAATTGAGTCCGGTACTTAAGAGTAAAAATGTGAAAGCCTAGAAAAGTGTAAGAATATGATTCCAGAGAAAAAAGGATGTGTTTTTTCTTTGAATGTATAGAAAATGAGTAGATATCCCAATTTCCCTCTATTCTGTTTACAATCCCCTTCCCTTATGGCAGCCTTTTTCAAAAACAACCTTTTGAGAGAGTTATTTACCACTGAGGAAAAAAGCTCAGGGATGTTAAGTGACTTGCCTAACAACTCTTGCTTCTAAGTTCCAGAATTTTCCTCCTACAGTAATAAAGATGGCTTAAGTATTTGGGGAAAGAAATTTACAAACAAGTATTCACAGAAAAGCAGTATTAAATTCCAAACATTTTTATCTACCGATTAAGGTGCAGAAAGTTTCCTCAAGTTTATGTTAGGATAAACTTCAAAAAACTTTAGCAACACACAGGTTCAAAAATCCTAGGTTTTCCACTTAACAGACGTGCAACCTTTACCATTATGCAACATTTTTGCTTCAGTTTCCTAATGAGCAAAATGAAGAGAACACTAATTATTGAGTAGTGAGGACTAAAAGAAATGAAAATTAGCATCTAGTACACAGTATTTCATATAGTAGGTACCCAGGTTTTAAATTCAGGAAACTTCCAGTCCAATTAGTCCAAATTAAGGAAGCTGTATTCCTTCTTCTTATAAAAATATGATGTCAGTAAAACTGACTCCCTCAAAAATGGCTTTTAATATAATCACACACCAAAAAAATAAAAATTAGAGACTGTTTCACAAATACCAACTGAAACCAACTTTTAGGCTCCTAGAATTGTTAGCATTTCTATTTTAGGCTGCTTACTTCCTACTTTGATCTTTATTGCCATAATTACCTTGGAAAGGAATTTGATCAATTTCCTCAGCTAAGTTTAAAAAGGAGGTGGGTGTAAGTTTTATACTTAGGAATTATATTGTCATTGCTGATTTAATAACCTATAAGTTTCTTTCCTCTTTTACTATCATAGGGGAAAAAACAGAATGATACAGCAACTATTTGTATATCTCTATGTTTATAGGCCTGCCTTCAACCCTTCAACAATTGCTCATAGGAATTAAAACAAGTTATTTTACAGTTGGTAAAGAAAATATATAATAAAGTTTAGTATATATCTGACACTGGGGAACTTAAGCTTATGATTTCCTATGGAAGGACAAGACTATTTGCTTTTTTTTTGAGCAAGTCTCCCTTTGCGAACAATGATCAAGATTGCTCCCTTAATTCTAAATAGCATGAACCTCATACTATTATAAAACTTCTAAACGGTGTCTGCTTTTTTATACTCATTAAATATCAGAAAATACCTAACTATACTTTCACTTATGATTTTTTTTCCCCCAGCGAGTTTTTTTCTCTATTTAACTCTTGACATTGACCACATGAAGTAGTAGCTTGTATATTCTGAAGTAAAACTTAGCTATGGTCAATTTTTGACATGTCAGGAGGTATCTAAATAAGTTAACTTCCATCCATTCCTAGACAACTCACACTGAAATTATGGGTCAAAGCTTTAAGATTCAATTCTTAAGTGGTATCCATGAAGGTTCGTTATAGCAACAGAAGATAGATTATTTTGCTTAAAATCAAGACAAAAAATTTCAAGAAACTTTATCAACATTTGTGGAGGTTAAAAAAATGTCAGAGTAAATTAATAGTGAGTGTACGGAAAGAAGTAGCTAACCTGCAATTTAAAGGGAAATAAGTTTTCTATTTCACCGGCTTATTCTGTATATTTTATATTCTTTTAGGCTAATTTACAACATGAACCATGACTTTACTAACTGGGTGATTTCTATCAAAGGAAACACTACAAATAATACAGAGTATCATTTGGTCAAGGAAAAGATAATTTCAGAATCAAATTCAACACTGTTCTTGTGTAACAGGTGTTTCTCTAGTTCTCATCTCCACATTTATGCTTGCAGTCATTTCTAAATTATTTAGAGTTACTTCTAAGCTGATACTGGGTAAAGTAAAAAAATTTATTTTTTTTAGAGGAACTGCTCAATTTCCTTAATTCTGAGACACACGTTTTCCCCATCAACACTTCTAAAAACATACATCTCTTACAATCAAAATGTACATTCACTGTACTATTTCTTACCTCCCCCAAATCAAATTTGATTATATGTTTCATAGTAGATTATATCTTGGAATCAAAGAAACAAGAAGATCAAAACACTTCTCTCAAACTCAAACTCAATTAGAAGAGCCAAATCAAAGAAAGGAGACCTTAATAATTTTTTCCTATAGTTTAGAATATGACATTTAATTTTTAGACAAAGTTACTCTGAACTAAAATGATTTCCATTTCTAATTTGTAGGGCCCCAATGGAAAAGGAGGTTTTAACAACAAGGAAGGTAACCAAGACCAGCTCCCTCTCACCTTAGCTCATTAGGTGAGAGAACAAAGCTCTCACTTGAGTAATATGCTGTAGGAGAAATGGTCCTCCAACGGCCAAGTTTCATTCAGGGCAAGGAGGCACGTGAAAGTGGAATGGGAGATCCGGAGGAAGTAGAAGAAAGGTTGGTGGGGTGGCCAAGTAAGGGATGAGAACCTAAAGGGTATAGGAGAGAACCCAACACTGGGCAAAGGAAGACTAAGTGTGAGGCGTGGAGGCCTTAATCCCTACAACTTCTTAACAAAAGGAGGGGATGCTCTCATTGGTGACCTAGAAGGGAACCCCAGAGCTGTGTTTTGGACCCAGGCTTTCCTTCCCTTATACTAATATTTTCTATTTTCACATCTTTCTAAAACAAACATGTATTTTCCTCATTATGAATAACCAAAGTAACCAAAAAGCATACTGCAAAAAAGAGGTAAAATTACAGAGAAATAAAGTTCTAACAAGTTAATTTCTAGTTAACTAAAAACTATGTAAGTTAACATTTTTGCTCTCAGATGTTTAAACATCCTCATCATGCACAGGATCACAATAAATAATTCACAAGTAGGGTCCCACATAGAGAAGAAATCTTTAAACATTTGACTAATAAGGATTTCCTCTTTCTTTTACTTGCCCTGATAAAAACTATAAGATCATATTTAAAAATAAAAACAACGCCAAATTCTGACTACAAAATATCCTCAGAGAGCAATGTGAAATATTACATACTGCTTTGTATGAAATATAATTTGGTAAATATTTATTAATCACCTACTATGTATCAGGCACAGGGATTAAAAGGACAAATAAGACAGAACTCCCATTCTCATGGAACTTACAGACTAATGGGGAGACAGACAAGTAAGTAAACGCTATGAGCTCTACATTTAGATGTTTAGGATGGTAGAAAACACAGAAGAGTAACTTCTAAATCAGATGGGAGTTAAAGAAGGTTTCCAGAAAGAGATGACAACAAAGCTGGATCTTGGAGGATAAATAAAACCCAGCAAACTAAAGAGAGGTTACAGAAAAGAAGGAATTCAGACAGAAAACAGAGGTTTGAATGAACGCAATTTATTTGGGTAAAATACATATTCCTGGGCTTCAGGCTCACAGCTACTAAATCAGTCTCCAGGGTCAAGGCTTGGAAACCACAGGTGATTCTGATTTGCAGCCAGTGGTGGAGAACCACTGGCCTGAATACTGACAGAGATGAAGGCTTTAAAAAAAGAATTAAGACATATTTAGGGCTTAATTGGGGGAAGGGGGCTGTGTGGGGGGAGTGGGGGGAGAAGACAGGGAAAAGTGAAAGGGAAAAATCTTAAGAAGTCTTTCAGGATTTTGTTCTGGACAATTACACAGAAGCATAGTATAATGGTTATTAGCCCAGCATTTAACTTCAGGCTTTCTAGATGAGATCTTACCCTTTATAGTGTGATTATAGTGAGCAAGATACTTGAATTTTCCTGTTTCCTCACATATCAAATTAGCATAATACATGAACTGTGAGGAATAAACCAGATAATACTTATGAACCCTAAGCACAGTGCCTGGTACACAGTAAGTACTCAATAAATATATATATAATTTCTTTGATATCATTTAATGAGATCAGAAATATAGGAAAATATGAGAAGGAATGGGATGAATTAAGGTAAGGATGTTTTGAATTTAAAACCCCTTTCAAAACTAAGTCAAAGATTCTATATCAATACAGAATGGGATGAATAAAAAATCACTTAACAGCTTCAATCTAGACCTTATCAGTTTTAAAAGCTAACTTTAAAAGATGGCTATGAGTCTTAAAACAGGAATGGATGAATTAACAACAGCAGATTTACATTTATATACAAGTGCACATGATTTGTTCCTATGTACAATGCACTGTAGTAGTAGAGGCTTAAGATACAAAGATTTAAAAGCAAGTAATTCCATTCTTATCCCTCCCTACACAAACACCCACGTGCATACATACCCATACAAATCCATACACATACCCTCTATCTAGGTGGGAGAAACCTGAAACTTACTGTTTCATTCAAACATGGTATAATGAAGCTATGCACAAGGTACTACAAGAGCACACAGGAGAGGCAAGAAACAGACTGTTATGGATCAAGGAAAGTTTCCCCATGAAATGAAAGCTAAATTTTGAAGGATGAGTAGAAGTTCACCAGTACTCCCAATATTTCCAATATGGAACAAATTTTAAGCTAAAAACCTGGCCAATTTTCAACTTTCTGCAATTAGAAATATAGCACCTTGCTTCACTGACCCTAACATATGTGCAGTTCTTAGCTGCACATCACCATATCAAGGTGTCTGCTGTGAATGGCTGTTTCCACGAGGACCCTGAGCCAAGTATCCAAATAGGTAAGGTTGGTATCTAGACCTACTGCATCTCCTTATGCTAACCTCTGGCTGCTCAAAGCTACCACAGTAGTAGTTTCCCTGAAGTAAGGAGGATTTGAACTTAAGACAGTTCTGAACATGGCTCAAATCTGAGCCATGTGGCAGCTTCTTGGAATGTTCTATAAGAGCAGAACACTCCTTCTTGCTCTTTTCTCCCTCCTGCCAGCTGGAATGTAACCACGATGCTCAGAGCTGAATCAGTCATCTTAGACTATGAAGTACCTTGGGAAGAGAGAACATGCCCAGTTAAGCAATAAAAAAGGAAGCACCTGGGACACTGAGAACTTAAAGCAGGGCCACCACTTCAATCCAAGACCATTGAACTCTGGATTTTAAAAGAGAGGAAGAATAAATTTCTATCTTGTTCAGACACCATTATTTTAAGGTTCCATTACTTACAGTCAAACACAATCCAAACAATAATATTAATAAGCAAGACAAGCAAATGTAAACAACAAAAACCTAAAAGTCTCATTTTAGTAAAACAAAGGAGAATTAAAAACACATATGAGACAATATAAAAGATATGCCTGTCATGAATATTAATGCACCAAATGACATGCCATCAAAATACATAATATTATTATTATAATATATGAATTATCCAAGGAGAGAATTAGAAATTTAGCGTTGTTTTTGCTGTGTTTCCTTAGCGTCTACTAATTCTGTCTCTCACAAACTTTACTTTTATTTACAAATTTCATATGCTAGAAGCAAGAATAAAAATAGCAACAAAACTCTTAAAAATGCATAAGGTAAAAACCTAGAAGCAATAAGTTAACAGAACATCCATAGTGAAAGACTAACACACATCTCAGATACTGATAAACCAAATGGTTAAAAAATGAAAATGAGGGGCCAGCTGGGTGGTGTAGTGGTTAAGTTAGTGCATTCCACTTTGGCAGCCCAGGGTTCACTGGTTTGGATCCCGGGCACAGACCTACTTAACACTTATCAAGCCATGCTGAGGCGGCATCCCACATAGAAGAACTAGAAGGATCTACAGCTAGGATATAAAACTATGGACTGGGTCTTTGGGAGAAAAAAAGAAAAAGAAGATTGGCAACAGATGTTAGCTCTGGGCCAATCTTCCTCAAAAAAAAAGAGCTTCTAAAAAAGAAAATGATCTGAATAATTAATATGCTTGACTTTCAAAACTAAATTCAAATATTTCTACCTAGAGAATAAACATATTTTTCAAATACCTATGGAATACTTATATAATCTGATCATATATTTGGCTGCAAAGGAAATCTATCAACACTGGAAAACAGAGAAATCTACAGATCATATTCTCTGACTACAATGCAGTGAAATTAGAAATTAACAACAAAGAATAATACAATCCATTTGCCCATGCAGAATAAAACAATATTTCCCCTCAATTCCTCTTATATGAAAAACTACTCAAATACAAACAAAATGAGTCCTACATATGAAAACCTAAGATAGACTAAAGTGGTGTTCAGAGAAAACTTTGTGCTTAAATAAGCCTAAAGAAAACAGATCAACCTTTAGAGTGGCTCTTAGTGAAACTGTAAACTGTCCAGCTTTCCTAAGGAACAATTTGGCAGTCTATCAAAATTTAAATGCACATGCCTTGTGACCCAGCAATTTCACTTTTTTAGAAATGTACATCACAAAAGCATTTATATGTGTGCCTAAAAATACAAGGAACTTAATTAAGCAATTTGGAACTGGGAATGTCCATGTCCATCAACAGCAGACTGTATAAATCATGATAAATATATATGGAATACCACATAACTCCAAAGAATGAGGTAGCGCTTTATGTACTGACATGGACATACGCACAATATAATAAGTGACAGGGAAGAAACATTCACAAAACAGTATTTAGAGCACAGTATCATTTATATAAAAAAGAAATCTACATGAGAATGACTGGTGTGGTATATAAAATTATAGAAAAATGCCATTAGACTTGTAACTACTGAATAATGCTTGTCACTAGAGAAGGGAATGGGACGGAAGGAGGGAGAAAAAGGAACTTCACTTTTTTACTAAATGTCCTTAGAATTTACATTTTCTGGAAAATAAAATGTTTATTTTTTCTAAACTTTTCTTTTTTAGGGTGGAATAAACACGTGAGACATATGAAATTGGAGTAGAAGGATAAGGTTGGTAACACAATGACTCTGAAGGGTACTAGCCTCAAACTAAATAAAAAGGAACATTGAATGCAGTGATGCTATGTCTGAGTTCGGACATTAAATTATTAATTCCTATTTATATTTAGTAGAGTAATATTTACTTCCATACCAAATGTCAGATATCCTATAATCATAAGACAAAATATAGCAGCCTTATCCTAGTCCTCTCAGGGTGACATAACTACAATCAGTTCTTGCTCATTGGCTTTACCAAAGGGAAAGCAGTAGTGTTGCTAATGCAAAATAAATTGTTGATAGTGCTGTCAAGTCAATTCTGACTCGTAGCGACCCTGTGTATAGCAGAGCGGAACCCTGCCCAGTCTTTTTGAGCCATCCTCACCTTCTGACGCTATATCAAAAAATGCTCTGCTGCTGTTCACAGGGTTTTCATGGCCTTTTTTCTCAGAAGTGGGTGGCCAGGTACCTCTTCCTAGTCTGTCTTAGCCTGAAAGTTCCACTGAAACCTGTCCACCATGGTGACCCTGCTGGTATTTGAAATACCAGTGGCATAGCTTTCAGCATCACAGCAACATGCAGTCACCACAGTATGACAACCGGCAGACAGTGCAAAATAATAGAGAGCTATAATTAGTCCCATCAACTCAAACTTGACTTAAACACAGAATTTTTGGAAACAACCTCAATTAAGTTTATCTCTGCATTATTTAGGAAACATTTAAGAATAAGAAAATTTGTAATTATACATCCTAGCTTAAGAAAACAAAATTATTCAGTAAAATATAAACAGAATGCCTATGAGTAACATTTTACATTTCTTTATAACTTCTTTATATGTCTAAAATATGTGCAATATTTTATTTTTCTTTACTAATATATTTTTGTGTGTGTGAGGAAGACCAGCCCTGAGCTAATATCTGTTGCTAATCCTCCTTTTTGCTGAGGAAGACCGGCCCTGGGCTAACATCTGTGCCCATCTTCCTCTACTTTATATGGGACGCCGCCACAGCATGGCTGACAAACAGTGCATGGGCAGGCGACCGGGATCCGAACCCGCGAACCCCAGGCTGCCAAGCGCGAACTAAACCGCTGCGCCACCAGGCTGGCCCTTCTTTACTAATATTTTAAGATCTGTTAAGTGATCCAAATTCATGACTATTTTACATTTATTTTACATTGAAATGCACTATATATACGTTCTGCAACAAAGTCATTATCATTCCTTCATTTTACTGAACTTTACAGGGAAATAACTGGATTAAAACTTTTTTCTGTCCTTGTTAAAACAAAATATTGTAGTATGTACAATTTAAGACATTAAATACTTTATAAAAATTATAAAGTAAGAGTAACTAACTAGAGTCTGTAATACTACCCCTGTACTTTAACATTATAAGCAGGTTAATATAAGCCAGGTCCTCTTTATCTTTGAGGTCTAGCCTACGAAAGCCATGCATATTCCATCATCATTCAAGAATATTACATTTTAAGCCTAAGTATAAAACACTCATGAAATGTTTGTTCATAAGGTTTTGAAGAAAGTCACATCAATAATTGTTTATAAGAGTTAAGGTCAGGTTCCTTTAGGTCCTTGAGATTTAAAGGCTCTGAGAAGTCCTATAATTAAAGATACTGCTTATCTTTGTTTTACCCAGCATCTCCTCAACTTTTTAGCCTTAGATTGTTTCCCCCAACCTCCCAAAATATCTATTAACATCTAATACATGAAACACACTTTGAGACATTATACTGTATAATTCTTTGGCAAATTGTTTTCCCTTAAACATACATACTTACTGAAACCAATATAAATAACAGTATTACATTAGTTAAGTAGAAAATTCATAGACAGCTTAAACTTTAAAGATTTTTCATTGGTATACTGTACATAAACACAATCACAGATGCTCCTCCTTAGTTTTATCATTAGTGGCTTTGAAAACTCCACCTCATTGCATAAATTTTGTAACAAACACACATAATGTGGTTTTATTATCAACATCATTTTGCTAAATTATGTAGCATCTCAGAATATTAGAACTAGAATAGTCCTTAGACATACAAATAAAACCACTTTAAACATTAGAAAACTAAGCTAAAGAAAAGTTAGCTGACTGATGCCAAGGGCATAGCTGGTTAAAAGTGGCAGAGCAAAGGGGCTGGCCCCGTGGCATAGTGGTTAAGTCCACTGTGCTCTGCCTCAGCGGCCCGGGTTCACAGGTTCAGATCATGGGCACGGACCTACATCACTCGTCAAGCATGCTGTGGAGGGGACCCACATACAAAATGGACGAAGACTGGCACAGATGTTAGCTCAGGGCTAATCTTCCTCAAGCAGAAAAAGAGGAACAGTGGCAACAGATGTTAGCTCAGAGTGAATCTTCCTCACCAAAAAAGAAAACAAAAACAAAGTGGCAGAGCAAGAACCAGAACACCAGTGTTCCAACCCCCAGCCCTGGGATTCTGTTCTTTATATAAATTTGCTTCTAAATGAAGCCTCTGAGAATCTCCATGGGACTCTCTCACCGGGCAGTGGCTTTCAAACTTATTTTACCACAATTAACAGTAAAAAAACCAAAAAAGCCTCCTCCACACATTTTGCATCAAAACTCAGTATATACATACACACATGTAAATTTACCTGTATTATATAAATGTATGTGTGTATAAATGAAAAAGTCTCATAAAACAATACTCTTCATAAGTAAAATGCACTCTATTTTCTAATCATTTCTATTTTTCATTTTTTAAAATGACTCACTAAACTGATTTAATGATCTAGTATGAAAAAAGAATCTGCCAAGGAGCATCAAGGTTTCATCCAGATGAATACACAGTCCCAACATCCTATAGCTTCTCCATCCCAAGAGCTATCCCTCTGATGGACTAACACAACTGACAGAAAACAAAGACAAATAAATTCATTTTATGATTATTTATTGAACAGCTGCTAAATGCTAGAACTGGGAACATTTTTATCCTCCAAAAGTTTAATTTTGTTGAGAAATAAGCTATATAGGTTCAACAGAAAGTACAGAGGGAATACATAAGGAACACCTAAGTACAGCTTGAAGAATCAAGGAAGGCTTCACAGAACGAGCAACATTTCACTGAGACATGCATAGGAACTAATCAAGCAAACCAGTGAGCATCTAAGTAATGCTTAGATGTGTAACAGCTTTAAAAAAATGCAGAATCTCGAACCTCCAGTAAAGCATTTGGATGAAGAGGAAAGGAAATATAGGAGAATAAATAAGTTTGGAAGTAAAAAGGATAAAATAATTAGTTTTAGAGAAATAAGAGGCATGTAGTAAGAGCTAATAGGCAACTGAATATTGTTGTAATTGGAGTGAAAACTATAAAAAAAAAAAGATTAAGGAGTCTACCCAAACTGTTTCACAAGTATCAAGGTTTTTTGCTTCTCTTAAAAAAAATGAAACCAGAAGTCACAGGCAATAAATTATAGGTATAGCTTTATTAAAGAATGAAGATATGGAATGCCACTGAGCAAACGTATAATCAAACAAAAGTCCTATATTCCCTTAAAGACTGGCTAATGTTTTGTTAAAATAAAATGGTTACAGTATTATAATTTTGATTCCCTGCTCTGCCAGTTTTCATTAACTGACCAACTTGCTGTCAGATAAGAGGGATTTATTATGCTGCATTATGGTGTAATAAACAAAAGCAGACATGGATCCTAATTTCTTCCCTGTCACTAGGAGCTTAATGGCAGGCACCATGTCTTGTTCATCTCTAGATTCTCAGGGACTACAATAGTACTTGGTACTTTGTAAGTGGTCATTAAATTATACTGAATAAATGAATGCAAAGATAAGATGTAGTCTTTTCTCTCAAAAATCTTAAGTATGGTAGGAGAGGTAAGATATGCAAACAAATAACCATAATACAAGGTGCAATTTGATCAAGACCATGAATGAGACACCCAAGAGCAATAGAATTTCAGAGAGCTGAGAGAGCACACCAACCTGGAAAGGGGGTCATATTTTCAATGCGGCTTTGAAAGATGGAGTAGCATTTCAACTACCTGAAATATTTCCAGGTATAAAAGGCCACTTTTACCATCTTGCAGCAACAGTGTGGGAAAGAAAGGAAAGGATTTTAAAAATAGGATCTGTAAGCCCTTTCCAAAAGTCTAACCATGTTAGAGTTTAAAGAGGAAAGCCTGGTGCTTGAGAGGAGCTGTAGACCACATTGTGGAACTTTTTTCTATCTTGTTCCTTGCCTTCTTACTCCCGTTCTTCCTGGGGTTTGAAATCAGTTTTATTCAAATTCAAATCCTAAATCAATCACAATACAAGTATGTGACCTTGATCAAGATACTTATTTTATTAGCACAGTGACATAGAAAAAAATCTCAAATGTTATCTATTATTAAGATACAAGTGTGAATATCAGCCGAGGTAGAGAGGAGACAGTGTCAAACCACAGTTCTTAATCAGAGTGCATATTACTGTCATTTAAGGAGTTATTTCAAAATAGATGACTATACTCCACCCCAAACCTAAAGCCCAGAATATCCAGGCAAGTATTTCCAGACATATTTTGAAGAAGCTTCCCAAAATGATTTGAAAGGTGGATGAAATTAAGAAGCTCTAATAAGTAGATGATGATATAGGGCAAAATGCTGGATTACACCAACATTTAAAGATGGCCAGTGAAAAGGATCCTAAACCAGATAAACCAGGAGGCAGTATTACAAAAAATGAGAAAGAATTGCAAGGAAAACGTAGTCAACCATACCAAATAAGAGATTAAAGAAAAAGTGAACAGGGAACAATGAAGTCTTTTACTGACCTTTAATAAAAGCAGTTTTGTATTAAGGAGAGAAGCCAAACTTAACACAAAATTTTGTATTAAGGGGAGAAGTAATGAATGAAAAATTTAAAAGTACAGATTTATTCTTTCTTCACATCTGGTTGTAAAATGAAGAGAAGATACCACCAATGAAGTAGATAAAAATATGTTATCAAGGGATAACATGTATGTTATCAATGTTTGTTTTGCTTTTTAATACGCTTATCTCTGAAGATTTAGTACAAGATCAAGAACAGTCCAGGCTACATCAGATACTGATTATTTCCAAGGTATTCCATACATATGCGATCTAGGATTTGCTATAAGACTATTTCATCTCCTCAAAATCTATTAGGGTATCCTTCGACATACCAATTGATGTACATGCTAATCCTAAAATGTAAGCTAAACAGGTTCCCTATGACCTGGTTCTGCAATTATCTAAACAAGGTTTACTTATTCTAATTATAGTAATTGACCACCAGCACTAAGAGCTAAGTAATAATTCTGCTGTGTAGTTAGTAGCAAACATTCCAACCAGCCACTCAATAATTACCTCATTCACCAAGTCAAAAGCTTTCACTTGCTATGCGTCTAAAGCTGGGAGGCCTTAAGGAGGATGTTTATGACGTTTCCTGCTATACTCAGAGATAAAAGTACTCTTTATATAGACCAGTTCAAGTGGATTACTATCTTTTTTTTTCACCTTCATGTTACCAGAAAAACCTAAATACCTACTTGGAAATTTTTTTCATGATTATTCCAAAAATGGATTACCACAATTTTGTTGTTAAAATGTACTGCCTTACTTAGGCTAGGGTCTGCAGCCTTTCCTAGGTTGTACATCAAGTTTCTGTAAGTTCTTTTGCTAAACTGAAAAAAAGAGCTGAAATCGACAGTCAGATACTATTTACTAGCTCTCCCCCTATGTTCCTCTAAATTCTTCACATTATTGCCTGAAATTCTAGTTGATCATTCAGTAAACATTTCCTCTTAAAAATCAAGTATTCTTGTGAATACTATTAGTCTTTCATATCTTGGGGGGGAAAAAAATCAGATTTTTCCTCTAATTTCTAGTTGTGGCCAGCATTCGCAAATAAGAATTTTTAATTTGGAGGAAAATAGGGCTAGTTTTAAAATTTACGAATTAAAGAAAGTAAAGATTTTGTGGAAATATCAGAGTGGAGGGCTCTATGAAACTAAAAGGCAGCTTAAAGCCAACGGCCACACTAGAGGGTAAGTAAAGGGAGAGAGATCAGGAAAAGAGGTAGGACCACACCAAAGAAATGATTTTTACTTGGGTATCCAATGGATAGAAGAGGGGAAACAAGGAGTTGACTTATTCTTGAGCAGGGAGCACGTTCTATAAAGTGGTGCCAAGGAGTGGTTTTCCAAGCTACAGTGGGCAGACTTTAGTCATTTGAACTAGATGACTCACAGATTCTTTCAAGTTCTATAAATCTCATATACCAAAATTTATATCCTAAGGACCAGCGGTGGATTGTATGAATCTGTCTCACCAACATTTCTTAGAAAAAATATACATGAGTATGCATAGTTATAATATTCACAATAAATAAAATAAAGAAATTGTCGTTACTGGTATAAATATGCTTACAAAAAGTTAGACAAAAAAATTTCAAATCAATAATCAAAGGCATGCAAATTAAAATGTGGAATCTTTGTCTAATACTAAATGAGCAACATCATTTTGCTTTTTTTGGCATTTTAAAGATTTCTACTCAATATTGACAAGGAGATAAATGAGAGCATTCACACATCTGTGGTAACTGCATAAATTGGTATAACATTTTCAGTTCACATCCTTTTACCACATTATCTACTTCTGGGACTCAAACACATAGGGAAAAACATTGCAATAATATTAATAACAGTGAAGAAGTATTGGGTGGGAACTTTCAAGTACCACAACTGAGACAGGCTAAGTATACTATGATACACCCATAAAAAAATATTAATAAGCCATTAACAATTACATTTTTGCGGGTTTTTTTGGTGAGGAAGATTGGCCCTGGGCTAACATCTGTTGCCAATCTTCTTCCTTTTGCTTGAGGAAAATTGTCCCTGAGCTAACATCTGTGTCAATCTTCCTCTATTTTTTGTATGTGGGACACCACCACAGCACAGCTTTATGAGCAGTGTGTAGGTCCACGCCTAGGATCTGAACCAGCGAATCCTGGGTCAATGAAGCAAAGCATGCAAACTTAACCACTACACCACCAGGCCAGCCCCTAAAAGTTAGTTTTTAAAAACCTGTCTGATGTGGGAAAATGCTTGCCATAGTATTAGATGAAGAAAGTATATAAAAATGAATATGGTATTACAGCTATGCACAAGAGACACAGAAAATACACCAAAATTAACAATGGTGATCTCCTCTCTCTCTTTTTAAAAATTCTATCTATTCCTCGGTATTTCATTTCTAAAGGAAAACCATTTTGTAACAAACAAGTAGTAGTTTCTATAGGAAGAATATTTTAAAACTACGTATCCTAATATCTTTGTTATATCAAAAAACATGAATTATCAAAAAAAATACAACTACATTTCAAAGAAATACATAATTTGATTCCTTTCTCTGAGTGCTCTTTAAAGAGCAGTGCTCTTTAAACTTGAGAATGGGTAGTAAGTACATCATATCAAAAAGCAGATTCCCACATTCCCAAGAATGAGTATCTTGTATAGCCAGCCCCAATGGTTTTGATTAAAGGGGTCAGGGAAACACAGATTTACAATAATCAAAACAGTTCATTTATTTCTCCACTTATTTGGCCTTTTAGATGACTAAAATTTTATGAAGTTTCTTCCTTAGACCAAAATTATCTATATTGATGGCCTGAATCAAGAAATACTGTGAATCGCTGAATGACAATCTGATTTTATTAAAACATGATTGAACAACAATAAAAACACCAACCTATATGAAAAACTTAATTTTGAGACTCAAAATTAAAATCTTACTGTCAACCTTTAATAAAAATAATCCCTAAGATTCTCTATATCACTGACATTAAGTACCTGACACACTCAAGAGAAAATGAGATACTCAAAAGGTTTGCAAAGGACAGCATAATACTGTAGCAACTACAAAGCAAGCACGCCCTTAAGACTAGTTAATGGTGTCACATAAGTAACATGAGCAAAATACCTAAACTCCCTATCTTTAATGAAATGCACAGAATAGGCAAGTACAAAAATCATATTTATAACAAAAATGCAAGCTACCCAGCTGAACTTTGTTTATAATGAGAAAAGAACAAATTCTCAACCATCTTTCAAATTAGCTAAATTTGACTCACGAGAAAAGAGCTTTGCCCACAATCTATACTGAATTGCAAGGTAAGAGCACAGCATGTGGGCCCTAAATGTTTATAATCAAGGGAGTTCAACCAAAGCAGAAGTTCAAAGTAAGGATTAATCAAGTATTTAACCTATTAGCTGCCATATCATTCTTAACCATCCCTGATCTTTCTCTTCTCTTCATCCCTGGTATTTGGGTTTTAAAACTAAGTCATAAAAATGCACTAATAAATATATGCTTAAAATTAACATTTTATTTAGTTTACAGATTTACTAGGTACAGTATATACACAAGGCCCATACATATACACAATTATCTCAAGCCCTCTGTGAGGTAGGGATAGTTACACATAGCAGACAGCATTATTGTCCAAGTGTCTCCACCCTACCACCACCCCACACCCTCCTGTTCTTAAGGGGTGTTGTTCTTTTTTTATATTTCTTAATCTCAGTGCAGTGCCTGGCTTTAGAAAGACTAGGTAAATGTTTGTTGTGATAAAGAAATTGAGATTCAAAGTGATCTGCCCAAGGTCAGAAAGCTTGTTTGTGGCAGAAAGTGGAGTTTAAAACTAGACTGAGTAAAAATTTTTTTTTAGTGTAACAGCTGCTGTACTAACTTAGTATTATATGGTAGATTTAAGTTAATTTAAATATAGAAGGCTGATTTTCATGGTATGCTAAAAACACAAATAAAAATCATAAGTGTAACTAGCTCTTTTACAAAATTGCCAAAATAAACTATTCATTTGAAAATTTTTAAGTACCATAGTGAGTTACAGGTTTCAGGACTCCAATCTATCCTATCAGGCAAATAAGATGTTATCCCCATTAAGCCCAAATAACAACTCACCTGATTCCGTACATGGCACTTTAAATGTACATTACTAAAGCATTTATTAAATTAAATTGTAATGAGTAGTGCATGTTTCCCTGTAAAGTCCTTTGGAGGTTAAAGTGGTCATTTTCATTTTTATATCATCACCTTGGTCCATAATTCTTAGCACTTCACTGCTGATCAGTGTATGTCAGCTGAATTACTGATCATTCAATTAAAATCTATTCTCAGGATCATGACAAGAATGCTATGGAAATCTCATCATTATGTTATTACTGTAATTATTACCACCATAACATAATAAACAATTTATAGTCTTCTATCATAAAAACTTGCGTTAGTTAAGAAGGAAACACCAATCATGCTTCACATTTGATTCCTTGACATGCCCAATAACCTTGTGTTTATCATCTGCTCACTTGAGAGTTCTAGGCAATGCAAGAACAGAAGCCCCAAAGTCTCAAGATTTCTTCCTTCTAAATATTAATCTATTTGTCTAAATTGTTAAGAAATTGGAGAAATTTTGAATGGTCTCCAAAACTCAGTTTGTCAAAATATATGTAAATATAACCAATGGTACCTCTACAACACTGTACATATCTGCAAATAACTTATTTCCAAGCTAAATTTTTCCAGAGTTTTATCTCCATTAGTCATTTTTTTTCCTATGGCAGTCCCAAATTACAATTTTACCAATTTTTACAGTTTTAAACATCAAAAAACCCCCAAATTATGTCTTCTATTCTTAGGCCAGTTAATTCTACAATACAGTTAAATAGTTTTTAAACCTTTCAAAATTATTTCAGCTCTTTCTCTTCCACTTTCCTTCCTGAAAATTCAGTCCAAAAATCATTATCTGGGGCTGAGGAAGGTGCTGGAGGGAGAGGCACACTGGTCTCGAGCAGGGTTCCAGAGCCTACAAGATGAGGAAGGCTTCCAAGGTGGCCTGAGGGAAGGTCTCAACCCAAACAGGATGAGGAGGTCATCTGCATGAGAACAGTGGCATGGGGTGTCACACACGGCACGGCACTCAACGGCACTCGGCAACTCGAGAGGGCTGAGCAGGGCCACTGCATCAGAGAGGGAACAGGAGGAGCCAGGGGCATACGGCAGAAGATCAGTTACATACAGAGGGACTGATCAAGTAAGTAAACATATTAAGGATAATGGTTTCTCACCATCAGAAGGACATTCTAACTATAGAAAAGATGAAAAGTAGAATGTAATATAGATGTAAATGTATATATGTGTGTCTGTATACAAACATACATTTGTTATTTTCTGATTTTGATGGTACGTTATGGTTATGTAGGAGAATATCCTTGAGGAAAGGAAACACACAAGTATGTAGGGGGCATTGGGGGATCATGCATCTCAAATGTTTCACCAAAAAAATGTGTGTACTGTACTTATAACTTTTGTGTTTAGAATTGTTTCAAAATTAATTAAAACATTATTTCAGCATAAGAATCACTATAAATCAATGCCACATGCTTCCAATTACATAAAATACTTTGCACTATAGTTCTCAATTTTTTTTCTTGCTGAAGAAGATTCGCCCTGAGCTAACGTCTGTGCCAGTCTTCCTCTATTTTGTATGTGGGTCACCACCACACCATGAGTGGTGTAGGTCCACACCCAAGGCCACTGCCTTGAATTACCAATCCTATAGAGTAAAATATATCGAAAGGACTCAAATGTAAATGCATGAAAATTATATACTTAAAATGTGTTCATGTTTATTCAAAAATGAAACACGGGTAAAATTAACAAGGTTGGTAACTTTAACCATTTGTAAGGTCTTTTACGAGACAGGTTATACCTTTCCAACCTTTAAAATAATTCTGAGGTTCTGTAGTTCAATGGTGAAACAAGTATAATATATTAGCATAAAACTATCTTTCCAAGAAAATCCACCTGCTCTATACCAAAAAATGTAATGACAGAAAACTTCCTACTTCTGGACAGAGTAAAACTGCTTCCTAATACAAAAACCACTCAATCTACAAATGCTCTAGACAGAAAGATGGACTAAGAGTATGAAGGGGAAATTTGGACCTCTGGTGGCGCTGGGCTGTCTGCAGTCATAGCTAGGAAGAAGACTATTTCATATTTCAAACTGTATTTCAGAGACATATGAAGAGGCTAGGAAAAGGATGGACCCACTTGACCAACAATAGTATTTGATCTCCATGCCCTAGATTAAGGAAGATTTAGAAAGTGCCCCTTAAGGATAGAGAAATAGCAGCCGGCCACACCAAGAGGAAAACCACACTAAATTAATTTCCTGAGTGAGAATTCTTTTTCCATCTGCAAAAAAGTTGCACTGACAAGTGCTCCCTTCACTCCTTTGTCTTTAAAGTCCTAAGCACCTTTCTTTGTATACAGTGGTCCGTCTTTTTAAAATTTAACATCAATTAGAATACACAACCTTCTCACTTCTGTCCCAAAGTCTAGTTAACTGAAATCAACAAATATTTCATAACTTTTATTTCAGTCCACCTATCCAATGAATCGTGAATATATTCAATTTCAAGAGAACAATTTCTCTATGCCTGAAAAACATCAGCATTCTCACCTCTCTTTAATTTAGCCCACATACTATGAAGTTTATTGTAGAGCTCTCAAAAAGTCTGTTAAAAGGGTGGCTGTGTTTTCCAATAATAGAGTATCTTAAATGATCTATTTTCAAAGACCGTATTAGGATAGAACATATATGAGAAGCAAAAACAGATTAAGAATTATAATTCAAGCATTAACCTATACATATACTTAAAACCACATTGAATGACTTTTTTTTAAGCCTACGAAATGAAACTGGGATATTATCCAGATTACACTTCTTATATATGCCAATCCAGGCATTACCCGTTAGAAAACCAAAAGACTCCCAGTCTGCAAAACTGTTCTGTGTTCATCTGAATTATACTGTTCCATGATTAAGACAATGAAATTAAATCAGATAAAGAATTAAGTGTATAAAACATTAATATACTAATTATTGAAAAAATCATGCACCAGTTTTTCATGAATTTATAGTATATGCTTTAAGATGGTAGTATGCTTTTTAGCTATAAAGTCTTATTTCTCTAAACTCCCGTAGCGTTTGGTTTATACATTTCTTATGCCACATCACAAAATGATTCATGGTGTAGTAACTTGCATACTTTTGTCCTCCTCTACTATTCCTTTATAGTGTCTTTACCTACCTTTGCATTCTTCCCTCAAGCACCTAAAACAGTTACAGCATCCAGGGAATGAATAGCCTCACCTTCAAATATACCATAAATCTCAAATTCATGCAAAAAATATTTTCCCTTTTTTAAAAGTATAATATTTAGTAGCACAAACTTTTAGGAAAACAATTTGCCAATATGTGTCAAGAGTCATCAAATGTTTTGCTACAGTAATCCTACTCCAGGGACTATAAACAAATAAATGATACTGTCCTCTGCTCCCCAACACACATACACAAACTCTGTTTAAAGATATTCATTGCCATATTATTTGTAACAAGGGTAGGTGTAAAAACAAACTTAATGTCCATTAGTAAAGAAATAAATTACAAAAATTATGATATATTCAATCACAGACTGGAATATGCAGCCATTAAACATCTTAGTTAAAATGTTGACCAAAATTTGCATTCTGTAAAATTTTTACTGCAGCACTACTATGAGATCAAACACAGCAAATCATTCAAATGTCAAATGAGAAAGCAATGGCTAAAATCTGAGATACCCACAGCTGGAAATATTACACAGTTGTCAAAAGTAAAATATTGAGGATAAATATAGCAAAATGTTAATGAGAATTCTCTCTTGCTGGTAGGTCATTTTTATTTTTGTTTTCTTTTTCAGTATTTCTTAATTTTCATGTATTTCAGGTATGATTATGGAAAAGTCTCCTTTTCAGAGAGGCATGTCTTCCCTGATGACTCTAAGTAGATCCCACCATGTTTATTTCCTTCCTAGGAATTCACACAATCTGTAATTATTTTACATATTGTTTACCTGTTTGCCTATTTCCCTAAACTAACATAAACTCCAGTAATCTTCCTCCACAAGTAACAACATAATTACTGTAATTTATAATTGTAATGTGGTATTTATACAGGAAGAACTATAGGGTGAACCAAACCAAAGGTTGAGAAAGAGAACCAAGGACATATATTGTAAAAAATTGAGTGTGTAATACATGGTTTTGGGAAGACTACTTAACCATTTAAAAAATAAAATAAAATAAACAGATTACTGCCTCACATCTCACATCAAAAAAATCCACATGGATTTAAGATTACAAAATAAAAAATTAAACCTTTAGTCTATATATTTAAATACAGTGTAATCCCTAATAACCTTGAATCAAGCAGGAGGGCATCAAGGACAAAAGCCATTTAAAAAAAAAGACTGCATGGACAATATAAAAATCAAGTTAAGGGGCCAGCCCGGTGGCGCAGTGGTTAAGTTCTCATGCTCCGCTTCGGTGGCCTGGCGTTCGCAGGTTCAGTGCCTGGGCACTGACCCACACAGCGCTTAAGACACTGCTTATCAAGCCATGCTGTGGCGGCATCCCAAATATAAAGTAGAGGAAGATGGGCATGAATGTTAGCCCAGGGCCAATCTTCCTCAGCAAAAAAGAGGAGGATTGGCAACAGATATTAGCACAGGGCTAATCTTCCTCACACACAAAAAAATCAAGTTAATACAAACATAACAGAAAAAAATTCTGGAAAAAAATGCCAATACCTAACAACAACAACAACAAAAGAATAATAATACCTTTAGAGTATCTATATCATTAAGAAAAAAATGAACACGGCTTTTTAAATTTAACTAGAATATACTATTTACAAAAGAACCAATACCAAATATAAATAAACATGAAAAAAAATAAGTTAACCAGCAATGATAAGATACAGATGAAAATAAGATACTAATTTTTAGGCATTAAACTGGCAAAGAAAGACTATAATATCCAGTGTTGGCAGTATGCAGAAAAAGGGGTACTGTTAACATTTGGTGAGTGTGCAAAATGATACACAACCTATTTTAGGGCAATTTGGTATTACGTATTAAAATCCTTAAAACAATTCATAAGCCTTAAAAAACAGCAATTCAAATTCCCAAAGATTTATCCTAAGGAAATAATTAAAAATACAAGCACAGATATAACTATAATCATGTTCATTTGTAACTATCCTGATGTTGAACAACATGGCAAATTATGGTATATCCAATCTACACAAGCCATTAAAATCCATGACTCAACCATAGTATGTTATCGAGGAATATCTAACATCAAAAGATGATCACAATTTACTGCTCAAGTTTAAAAGGCAATCACAGAACATTACAGATACACACAAACAAGAATACTGTATGTTTCTACGCTTAAGAGTTATCACTGGGTGACAGATTTTGGTAATATTTAGTCCATTTTGCTTTTCTGCATTTCCTAAGTTCTAACAATGAAACATATTAACTTGATTACAAAAGCACTTTTTTTTTGAGGAAGATTAGCCCTGAGCTAACATCTGTTGCCAATCCTCCTCTTTTTGCTGAGGAAGATTGGCCCTGGGCTAACATCCATGCCCATCTTCCTTCACTTTATATGGGACGCCGCCACAGCATGGCTTGACAAGCAGTGCATTGGTCTACGCCCAGGATCTGAACCTGCAAACCCCTGGCCGCCAGAAGTGGAGCGCATGAATTTAACCACTACGCCACCGGGCCGGCCCCACAAAAGCACTTTTTAAAATATGCAGATAAAAACCTAGAAGGAACACAAAAAAATTAAAATAGTGGATATGTGGAATTATGTGATTTTTTTCCCCTAAACTTTCTCTGCTTTGGTTAAATTACTTCTTTTAAGTGAGATAAAATTCACATAACATAAATTTCACCATTTTAAAGTGTACAATTCACTGTTTTTTCTATACTCACAATGTTGTGGAATCATCATCGGTTAAATTACTTTTATAACTAAAAGTAAAATAAAAATACAGAGCTCTGGGGCTGGCCCGGTGGTGTGGCAGTTAAGTTCGTGTGCTCCACTTCGGCAACCTGGGGTTTGCCAATTCAGATCCTAGGCACGGGACCGACACACCGCTCATCAAGCCATGCTGAGGCGGCATCCCACACAGGGTAACTAGAAGGATGCTCAACTATGACATACAACTATCTACCAGGGCTTTGGGGAGAGAAAAAAAGCAAAAATGGAGGAAGATTAGCATCAGATGTTAGCTCAGGGCAAATCTTCCTCAAAAAAAAAAAAAAAACAAAACATACAGAGCTCAAGGAAGAAATTTTTAAAATATTACTCAAAGCATTTCAAGTATCCAACATATCTTAATCTCAGAATTAAACAGAATGTCACTAAATGCCCAGCAGCTTAGCAAACAAACAAACAAAATGAGCCAATATTACCTCCCAACTTCTTCAAAGAACTCTGGATGTTATTACATCAATTCAAATACCAACAAAAAGGTGAGGAGAAATGACAACTATGACAGTCACTGGCTAAATATGTCCTAAACTATTGCCAAAAAGTTGTATATAAAAAACACTATGGAGGCTGGCTTGGTGGCGTAGTGGTTAAGTTCGTGTGCTCCACTTCGGCGGCCTGGGGCTCACAGGTTCAGATCCTGGGCGCGGACCTACGCACTGCTTATCAGGCCATGCTGTGGCAGGCGTCCCACATAGGAAAAGTAGAGGAAGATGGACATGGATGTTAGTTAGCCCAGGGCCAGTCTTCCTCAGCAAAAAGAGGATTGGCAACAGATGTTAGCTCAGGGCTAATCCTCCTCACACACACACACAAAACAACAACAAAAAAACCACTACGTTAGGTAGGTGTTGGCTATTATTTTCCCAACTGGACTGCCCCCTCAATGTCCATTCCAACTCTATTCTTCAAAACTCTGCCCTTATACGTCCTCCTCAAATAAGGCAATAATAATCTCCAACCAAGGACAAGCTCTCCTATACCTTTAAATTTCTATGGCTCTTAATTTTTGTATCATTCTACTGACCCGTATTTACTTCCTAGAAATGTTACTTACCTTTTAATGTGTACTTTATGTTGTGATAAAAATTATAAGTTCTTTAGGAGAGAAAATATGGGAATACCCACTATGCCTCTTTGATACAAAAAAGTCACTCAAAGTAAGTTCTCAATAAATATTGCCTATGAGGCAAGGTTACTGAATAAAGGTTTTCCAACAAAGAACAAAGAGTTTCATAAAGAAATCAACTGTTAAACATAGATTCTCAGTTTATATCAATGTGTAAATCTTAATCCAAGAATTGTTATAAGAGCCAAAACTGCTCTGAGTTTAAATCTCAAAAATGAAGACTTAGCTCATAAGGAAGAGCTTGCAGTCTCATGTTAAGAATATTTAAGCAAGGTTAGTTTTAGCTTTCTATGATTTGCAAACAATGTTGCTAGATTTGGCCTAAAGTCTGAAACACAGACCAACGTATTAGACACTTTATTTAAAAGGTGACTACGTGTTAGATCCTGCAACTATGCAGATGAAAACATTTAGTCCCTACACTCAATAAGCCTATATAAAGATAATCAATTAAACAATAATGTTCAAGCTATAGTGAGAAAAACAGAGTAAGGATATTAACACACATTTTCCTTTCTTCTCAGTTGAAGTCTTATCAAGGAAAAGAAAAAAACAAAGGCTATAGTTCACAAAAGTAGTGACCAGAAAACCTCATAAGATACATTCGGAAATTGCATATTTCCTCTAAAAGTCAAGATCAGATGACTGTTAAAGTTTTTTCATCTGGAAAGAGCTCACAGAGATTTTTTTTTTTTTTTTTTGGTGGGGAAGACCAGCCCTGAGCTAACATCCGTCGCCAATCCTCCCCTTTTTGCTGAGGAAGACTGGCCCTGGGCTAACATCGTGCCCATCTTCCTCCACTTTATATGGGTCGCCGCCATCGCATGGCTGACAGGCAGTGCGTCGGCGGGCGCCCGGGATCCGAACTCGCAAACCCCGAGCTGCCAAGCGCGGACTAAACCGCTGTATCTGGCCTTGATCCCCAGATTTCTCTACTAAGTATATATTCAAGAAGTTATTCTTTAAACTAAAATTTTAACATCAAAATTTTTTGAAAATTATTATAGTTCTCCTAATGGACCCAGGAAGTTTTCTTACAAATTAAAAAATGATCTTATATTTGTCTACAGTTTGTCATTTAAGATCACTAACATTACATATGTAAAGGTAAGATGTAGTATTTCTTCACATATAATGAACATGTTAACCAACTTACAGAAGAAAACATATGTTCTGCATGTTTTATCCATCTATCTAGGCCCACCTCTGCTCCACAGCAGCAATTTGCAAGCTGGGTTTACTGTATTTCTACTCAACCAGAGACAGGCAAGTTAACCAACTCTACCAAGCATCAAGTTTGCAGACTTTGTACAATGTTTTAACTATGTGAACTATAACAATGCAGATATTTCCAAAAAGCCACAAACTAACCATTAGGTAAAATATTCTGGTCAACTGATAAAATATTCTTCCCTTCTATGAAGGAATATTTCACAGCTAATTCAATTAATCTAATTCAACACCAAAATAAAAATACCAGGAGTTGAATATAATTAGCAAAAATTGATGCACACTACATACATAAAAGCCATCCATCAACTCAATTTTCTTCGTCAAGCATAGTCAATCCACTATGCTGCCTTTCACCTTCTTAAAAAATATAAAGAAATACAATCAAGTTACATCATACTTAGGATTTAAGTTCTAAAGTCAGCCTATATGAAGTGAAAATATAAAGTCATTTCAGATTAAAACTGTCATTCAAGAATACTAATCTCATATATGGTAAAGTATTTCTTCATATATAATGATGATGTTACCAACCTACAGTCAAAATAACCCTTGACAATCTCTTAAAATGGACTACAGGCAGGGTAAGATGTTCATAGGATAAAACACATAAGAAAAATGAAACTGAATTAGAGAACAAGGAGAGTCACATTTCACTCACTCCAGGGCTTACACTCAGTGAATGAATTTTGATCCTCATCCTATCCTTTGTTCAAATTCAGAGCACATATGTTAAAGTTAAATACTCATGTGATATGACTCCACTACAGTAGATAAGTCAGAGAATAAAATTATCCTGGAGTAATAAGTAACCACCAGATGCTATTTCTTTTTGTAGCATTATCAATTGAAGATTGTTCTATTCCACCCTCACCCCCCACCACTTCTCAACTTTTACTTAGTGTCCAAAATTGTGCCATCTTAAAAGAAGAGGCAAGGAAATATACAAATACTATTATGCCATCAAGTTAAGTTTAAAAATGTTACTTGCATAATAAGAGAAAATATATGATCCCTGCAGATACTTGGGCTAATGTTTTCTTAAACTCATTCAGAGTTGATTAATAGTTTAAAACTTAGATTAAAATTCAATTTTAGTGAGAAATCATATCTTACCCACAACCATAAGCGTGAATTCAAACCCTCTCTTCACTGATTTTCGGTATACTTGATTTGGGAGATTTGCAAACCCCACATAGCCTTCAAGGTTCTTCTGTTGCTGAGAAAAGCAAAAAGGGCCAAGTTACTCAAAATCAATGAAACTCTTCTGTCACACATTTCAAATTCCCTTCATTACACTATTTTAGAAAACTACACAAACTATCATTCATGGAAAATCAAACTGATTTTATAGTGTTACCAATGAAAGTATTAGTTAATTGCAGCAACAGACAAAATGAATTGAGCATGAGTTGATTGACAATAAATGGCCAATTATAAAAACCCAAGTGTATAAAACAAAAAAGAAACCTGTCTCAGAGCAAAGATTTCAATTTACAGCGAGTTAGTAACTATAAGGTTCTGACCAATCAACTAAAAACACAACATAACAAAAGATTTTCCACAATAAAAAATTTTAAATCCCCTTAAAATTATATTAAGAACTCTTTTAATTATCCCCTTTGTTCACACTGATTAATTACAACAGGTATGAGTTTCTTGAAATTTGTCTTTTCATTCATTCATGAAATCAAAATGTTGAGTTTAAAGCAATTTTTTCATAAATTCTTGAAGGCTCTCATGATCAATGTCAATCAGTAAATAATATCTTTCAAGCTGTTATACCAGGTCTAATTATGTCACTTCAAGGTTTCACATGATCCTGCTGCCTCCATCATCAGGGACATCAGATTTATTCAGGTTTTAAAGTAAATTATAATTCTGTTTTCTGCATGGTTTTTGTTTCTTTGATGACCTCAACTACAGTTTCGTAAGTAATTCAAAGAAACCTACTTCTAAATCAGTGTAGTAAATAAGTCTGATTTTTAACTTACCCATTGGTGAGAAAAACTGTCCATAGTTTAGACCACCTGAGTGAGTAGAGTCTTAACTGGTTTATTTTACTTAGAGGTAGGTCTTATTCATCATTAAAATATAATGGCAAAATATTCCTAAGAGGTACACATTTCTCATAAAAGTTTTTGCCACATTTAAATCCTCATTAAAAAAAAATTCATATGAGATCAAAGCATTAATTCAACACGTCTGGATTTAACAAAGAATAGCAATCTGCATTCCTCACTAGTATTACATAAGGAACTAAATATTCCATCCATAACCTCTTACCCTTTTTTTCATTCATATAAACTAACTCTTAAGCCAAATGTTGAGAAGATAAGCAAGCCAGTTAAACTGAAAAGCTAATTTTAAATATACTAGTTAGGATACTGATCAGAATATAATATTGTAAAATCAAATACTTGAAAGCCTACTATGTATAGAGCTAAAAATATGTAATAAATTTAAGGCTTCCTTGGCTCATATTTCATCCAACTGTAAGTTAAACTTAAGTTAACTTAACCCGAAAAAAAGTCTCTGTATAAATTATCTAGTATACTCACAGCTACTTTGTAAAGAACACATTTCCATCATTCCAGTGTTCCAGATTCCAAGAGAACACATCCACAGAGGAACAGTAAATGAGGAATTCCAAGAATTGTACATGACATTCAGTCCAAACAGGAGAGGCAAATTCATCGGAACATAGTAAAAGACAGAGGGAAAAATGAAAGTTACTTACATGTAACTCAACAAATTATAGAGATAAATTACAAATAAATTATGAGCTTTTTTTCTACACATTGTCAAAGTAATAATTTTTGTGGGATAAAGGCCCGGTGAGTTTTAATCCATTTTCAGCATCTCTCCTGATGAAATATAGAACAAAAGATTTCCTATCTTTTCATAAAGGCCAACTACTATGCCCTGCATCTGAAGTCTTACAAGAAATGGCGGAAAAGTCATAAAGTATGAAGTTTCAGGAAGGTATACAAAGACCAAGTTAAAATCCCAAATAGAAAAAAAAGTAAATTTCATACAATTTTGCTTTGTTGGTCACTGGATTAAGATAGCCCAGATCAGATAAAAGCAAATGTTTTAGCTAAAATCTTTATACAGTGCCATGTTTCAAGTTCTATTAAATTAAAGTTCAGAATTGGAAGTGCACACAGAAATACAGGAAAGGGAAGGAAGCAAAAGATGGCAAGCAGTAACAAATGGAAAGATGAAGTAAATGAGAGCTGTGAAGACTGAAAGGCAAGTAATGAACCATAGAGAAGAAAACAGACTACCCTTGAACAAAAAGTGTACGTCTTTATTCTATATTGACACAAATCTATGAGTTATAGCACAACTTGGAACAGATGATGATGATTCAGATGTCACCTTCACAGAGAGGCCTGCCCTGACCACCCTTTCTAAAATTACAACCCCACTTCCTCCCCTCAGCACTTTGCTGCTTTATGCTTTTCTCCTTAGCATTTAACATCATCTAATATACATTTTACTCATCTTGTTTATTGTGATCTCCACCCCACCCCACCTCCAACTAGAATGTAAGCTCCATCAAGGCAGATATTAAATGAATTACATAAATTGTGGCATCAAAAAAGAAGAAGCCATCTGAGAAAGTTGAAGTTTCAGTGAAAATATTTTAGGTTGCATATTCAAGGAACCCACCAGACAAAAGGTATAAGAAAAATGTCTGAGTCTGCCCTTGTGTCTTATTCATTGCCTTATCCTCAACTCCTAGAACAGTCTTTGACACATAGTACAAATTGGGGATTGAATTAAGAAAAGGGGGGAAAGTATTCTAGGCAAAGAGGTGGGCACTAAAGTGGGGATGAACTTGGTACTTTCAGGAACAAAAAGAAGATACATGAATACAATAAAGTGAGGTAGTGGACCAGGGGATAAGTGACAGAAAACGAGGTCAGGAAGGCAGGCAGGGGCAGATCACTTTGGACCCAGCCAAAATAAGAAATTTGGATGTTATTTTAGGCATGATAGGAAGCCACTGGAGGGTTTTACACAGGCAAGTGACCTGACCTGATTTGTGTTTTAAAGATAGCTCTCAGTGCTAAAAGAAAGAGGAGTGGAAATAAGAAAACTGTAAGGAGCCTACTACAATAGTCCAAGAAAGAAAGGATATACTACTGAATTAAGATGGTGCGAAGGCAAGGAGAGATAAGAAGGGCACAGAATACGTTTTGAAGGTAGAATTGTCAGGATATTGCTGATGAATTTGATGTGACTGGTGAAGGAAAAAGAGATCAAAGATAACTCCTAGGTTTTTGGCTTGAACAACTCACTGGCTAGTGATATTTCTTAGGGAAATAGGGAACAACAGGGGAGGAAAAGACTGGGCAGTGGGGGCCAAAATCAAAAACAGCTTTGAATGTGTTAAGTTTGGGGTGTCTATTAAATATTCAAGAGGAGATGTCCAGTAGACAGTTAAAACATGAATCCAGAAATTCCAGGGTTGATGGTGCTGAAAATATAAATTTAGGAATCATAAGCATATATATAGTTTTGGGAAGGGACTGGATTCCCAAGGAGAGACTACAGATAAAAAGGGGTCTAGACAGAGTCCTGGAGCATTCCCCATTGAGATGTTAAGCAGATAAAGAGTGAGAAAGATCAGGCAGCGAAGAGGAAGGAAAACCAGAACTGGCTCAAGGTCTCTCAGCTGTGTTAAATGCTACTGAAAGGTCAAATGAAATACCAAAGACGTGACCATAAAATTTGGAAATAAGAAGGTTACTACTGGTAACTTTGGCTAACAGCAGTCTCGGTAACTGCAGAAGAAGAGTGACTAGGTTGAAAGTAGACAATTTTTTGCACATAACTGTTATTACATTTTAAATAATTTTACCTTTTAAATTATATTACTTAAAAATTACGCATGTTACTTTTCAGTCCTCCCATATGACTATTTCCCAGAGGGACAGAACCATGCCCTATACATCTCTATATTCCTAGCAAAGTGCTGATACACTGGAGCTATTTTTAAAAGCTGAATGACTAAAATACACTTTCAGGAAAATTTCTTCTTCTGAAGAAACTGTGTCCAAAGACAAAAGACAGACTTACAGAATATATTAATAATGTAACATTGCTTGACTAAAAACATATAGACTTTTCACATTTCATAAGAATCTTTCTTTATTCCAAATTCTAAAATCAACCACAGTCTGTAATTCAGAAGACTTAACCACTCCCTGAATCTTTTTCTGCACAAATAAAATTTTCACAGTACCAGTGTGAAATATGTTGTCTGGATAAAGAAACATTATTTATAGATGTGTGTGATATAACTGTGACATTTAGAAGAATGTGAATATAGATAAAAATATATTTACCCAGGCTTCTACCAAAATACCTTTAAGTCTAAGAGTATTACTTGATTTCAAACATCAGTTACATAAGAAACCATTATTAAATCATCTTTTCTAAAACATATATTTACAAAATCTTTTAGTTACTATGCCAAATCTCTATGTCAAAATTCATATTTAAGAAAATCAAACTACAATTCCATTGCTTTTTGTTTCACTGCCTGTGGAAAAATCAACTTAAATACAATATCCAGTAATTTCAGGGTTTAACTTATTTAACCTTATTTCTAGAAATCAATTATATTCAAAGAACAAAATGCTTCAAACAGGTTCCAATAGACAGATTATTGGAAACCTTAAGAATTCTTTATATTCTCTTGCCATTTGTTCCTATTCCAAAGAATAAAGTTACCCAAATCTTGGCATCTGAAATCCCATTATTATATTCAAAGGTTTGAATATTAATATTTGCTTTAATACATTTTCCAAAAGAGGAAAGCAACAACTTATTTTGAAAACTGCTGAATATGCTTTTCAGTAACAACAAAATTGATCAAGGGGAGTTGTAACAGATTGGAAACCTAACAAAAATCATAATTTGAGGAAAATTAAACATATTCCTGGTAAGACCTACCACAAACCTTCAACTCCCCCCATTCTTTACAAAATAAGATGTTCAGCTCCGAATTACCTTAACATGACCTGAATTCTATTTCTCCCCTTAATAACTGCAATAAAAAAAAAAAAAAACTATAAAGATCCAAAGTTTACATCAACACTTTAAATTTCAAAGATAAACATTTGGTCTTTCCTAAATAACTTCAAGTTCAATCTGTTCTGGATTTTAAAACATAGGTATATTGTTTTATGCACTGATAAAAATAACTAAATTTCTTTCCCTTAAAGTTTAGGTAATTCCAAATACAAAAAAACTACACACTACAAAAGGAAAAAATACTGATACACAAATTTACTTGTCTATTCTTTAGTATTCTTAACAAAAAGCCTAATATCATACACATAGATATAACTGTCTAGCACTTGCTTAGTCAAATTTACCATCTCTTACATAACCCAAAGGAAAAGGTAAAGAACTTCACAACTTAAATGTTTTAAATCTAACTGGTGTAAAAATACCTATAGATTTTAGATTCAATATAACAAGAACACTAAAATGTTATAAGATTACACAGGCATACCCTAAATGTTGGCTTTGATGTCCCTCCCCTAAATGTTCTTAAACATTCACTGTCTTAGTTTACAGCCCCTTGCTCCTCCCTTTTTACTGAGATGAGCAATTGTGTACTGATGGAACCAACTTTGATTTTCTTAATCCTATTCTGGATTCTTGGTTAATCTGTTTAAAAGATTTTAATATTTAATTCTATTAACACATAAGAAAGAAATAACTTAAAATTTAAATAGGTTCTTTTTTTGTTCTGAACTTGAAATTTAGATATCTATAGAATTAGTGATCATACTCTCATTCATTCAACATAGTTACTGGACCCTTAAAACTTATGTACTACCAATTAGGAATGTAAAAGCTAATAAAAACAAGGTCCCTGCTTACAAAACTAAGAATCTAAGGTCAGGTAACTTAGAAGGCAATTTTAATAACACAGCGATAAATACTATAATGTAGGCAAGCACAGAAGGATGGCTATGAGAACAAAAAAGGAAGGGTGCTTCATCCTATCCTGGGGTCAGATCCTTGAGATCCTGAAGGACTAGTGGGGCTTAGTCTGATGAGAAATGAGGGTAGGGGCTGGTGAATATGGGTCTCAAGCAGGCTAGCTGCAAAGGCCCAAAAACAAGAGGAGAGGCCAGTTCTTTATGGGAACTACAAACAGTTCAATACAACTAATTTTCAGGATCCAGGAGCTACAGTGTGGGAAGGTTAAGCAAAAGCCAAATCATAAAGGACTTTGTTAGCTATGCTAAGGAACTCAGATTAGACTTCATCTTGAAAGCTAATGGAGAGCATTAAAGGATCTAAAGCAAAGCAATGCACAATCACATTAATTCATATGCAGAGTCACATTCATATTTTAGAAAATTACTACCAACAAGAATATTGAGGATAAACTGGAGGAGAGAATGGTAGCAATCCCAAGAGCTGCTGCAGTAGCCCAGGGAAGAAATTAGGACTTGAGCCAAGATAGAAGCAGTGGGGATGAAGAGAAATATGTCAGAACTCTACTGTCCATTAAGTAGCCACTAGCTACACGTGGCTGTTGAGCACTTGAAATTTAGCTAGTCTGAACTGATATGTGCTATAAGTGTAAAATACACGTCAGAGTTTGAAGACTTGTGAAAAAAAAAAAGGAATAAAAAAATCTTAATTTTTATATTGACCGCATTGTTGAAATAAAATTTTAGATATATTGGGGTATATAAAATATAATACTAAAGTTAATTTCACATGTTTCTTTTTACTATCTAAATGTGGCTACTAGAAAAGCTTAAGTTAATATACAGCTTGCTTTAATTTCTATTGGACAGCACTGGCTTAGATATTAATGAGATGAACTGACAGGTCTCTGTAACTAACTTGTTGGGGGGTTTGGTAAGATTCAGATTTCTGAATTCAGGTTTGAGCAACTAGATTAATGGTGGTACCAATTGTTAGAAGCAGGACTCATCTGAGTTTAAGGTGCTAACTGAACTTGAGGGAGACAAATGTCTAGTAGGCAAGCTGCATATATAAAAGTTAGAAGTTCTACAAATGTCTAGGTTAAACAGATATTAATATTTAAGTCATCAGCATTTAAATGGTATGAAGTCCATGGGTATGAATCCAAATAACGTATTGTGGGCGATCAGAATTGGCCACCTCAAGTTGTGTCTCTTTTCCTTATTATCACCGAATGAGGCTTTGACCTTCCCCACCCCCCACTAACTGTCTGAAGGGATTTGGGATGGAAGGCCAGTCCCTGGCACAGGCCATAACCATGGATAACTCTGGGTATTGACAGACTGGAAGGGTCTTGCTGGGCCCATTCTTATCAAAGATCTGTTTACCAGACATTTACATTTGTAAGGAAAATCTCCATTTGTAAAGGTACTGGGAAGAGGGGCAGAAGACCTCCTCTCTAGAAACTTGTCCATGTGGAAGGCAAGGCCTTAAATCTGCATAATAACCTTACTGTGCTTTTCTGATAATCTCCCATAACTGACCCAACCCCCAATATCCTCCTTTGTCTATTTAAGAGGAGAACCTCTGCCATTTTGTAGAGAGATACTCAGTTTCCCCGGGTCCCTCCCATGTATACATGGTATAAAGCTGTTCGATTTTCTCCTGCTATTCGGCCTTGTATCAATTTAATTTGTAGCCCAGCCAGAAAGGACCCAGAGTGGGTAAAGAATACTCTTTCTCCCCTTCAGCATACAAAGTAGGAAGCAGGCCAAAGCCAATACCAAGACCCCACCATCACAGCCGCCACCTCCTACACAAACCTAGGACAAGGTGAGAGTGAAGAAGAATGAGGAAAGTAGTTTGCAGAAGCAGTTCAAGGAGGTCAACCGTAGCAGCCACCTTCAAGAAGTGGTCGACTGTACCAAATGCTCTGGAGTGGTTAATATAAAGATACAGAAGAAACTACTCATTATCAGGGACCATTGTAGAGCAGGGGAAAGATAGGGGAAGAAGGCAGACTGGAAGTAAATAAGCAGTGAATAACTGCAGGCAGTGAGAGTAAACAATTCTTTCAGAATGCTTATCTAGGAAGACAAGAGCAATAAGGTAGAAGCTAGACGATAACACAGGGTCAAGGGAGGGTTTTAGGAATTAAAAAATAAAGAAGATAGCTGCACTTTTTGAAACGCTAACAGAAAAGATCAAGTAGACAGATGGCTGAAGAAAGAAAGGTAAGTTAGGATATAGATAATGATCTGAAGTGAAGAATGGAATTCTCTCTAAGCAACAGAGATAAAATCACCAGCTAATCCTGAATGGGGAGGAGAGAACTAAAGAATTTTAAGTAAAGATTTGAATCAGCAACCACAAGAACAGGGAGAAAGGCTAGAAATACTTAGGCAGCCAAGGAATTCTGTCCACTAGTTAAGGTTAAGACCACAAATCTGTGTGAATGTATCCCTAAAGCCATGGGATCTTTTTCTCCAGTAGCAATCCATAACTTGAGTATAAACCAACAGGCTGTAGGATTCATCTGAAACTGTCATTTTGCAGAAAGGGTGCACAAAAGTACAAGGGATCAAGGGAGCTGACAAGTACAGTTGAAGTGTCAGTGAACAAAAATGGAGAGGGTCAAGGATGGAAGATAGGAAGTAAGGAAGTGAGACAGCTAAAAGAATGTGAAGTTATAGTTAGAATAAGCCATGCAATTAAGATTTTAGAGGTGGAACATAAACTCCAGATGATGACCACTTGGGGCCATTAAAATAATGGCTTAAACACAATCCAGAAAGTGTGAGGCTAAATTATTGAATGATATACATGGACACTAAAAACACCCCAGAATGATGATAGAGCTTGGGGAGGGAAGGAAAACTGAGTGTTCAGTGCCATCTTTAATGAATAAGGAGAAAACAGGAATGTGATAACTGACAAATTTAAGAATGATGAGAAAATGTTGTTAAATATCATAACCTTTAAAGAAGCAGGGGTTTTTTTAAAGGAAGAATGGTATAGGGTCTAGACCAGTGCTGTCTAATAAAAAAATAAGGTGAATCACATCTGTCATTGTAAATATTCTAGTAGACACATTAAGGAAGTAAGAGTAAACAGATAAAATTAACTTTAATAATACATTTTATTCAACCCAATGTATATACAATATTATCATTTCAACATGCAATCAATATAAAAAAATTATGATTTATTTTGTATTATTCTGCATTCTTTTCTTTAGCAATAATCTTTGAAACACAGCACACATCATTAAGACTAGTCATATTTCAAGTGCCCAAGAGCAACATGTGATTAGTGGCACCATACTAGATATAGATATGGAACGTTTCATAGGTATAGGATATTTTCATCCTGGCAAAAGATCTACTAGAGAATACAAATTGAAATGAACAGTAGTATCCAGTACTGGGTGAGGAAGTGGGAAAATAGGCACTCTCCTACATGACTGGTGGAATATAAACTTAAACCACTTCCCTGAAGAGCAATTTGGCCATGCAGACCAAAAGCTTAAGTTTTCATGCTCTCAGACTCAACAAATTCCACTTCCACACATTTATAATCTTGGTAATATATAAGATTTAGATTAAAAAACATTCAACAAAGCACTGTTAATAACAGTGAAAAACCGTAAAAACCAAGTTCCAAAAACAAGCAAAACAAATATTATAATATAGGACTCCCACATGTTAAAATATCATGCAGCCATTAAAAGTAAAGTTTTATAAAATTAGACATGACAGATAACAATATATTGAATGGAAAAACTATTATTAGACAGTTGGCACAGTATTATGAACCTTTAAATAATCTCTTGTGCCTATATCCTTAAAAGGAGTGACATTAAAGAAACTTGGCAGAGTAGAGACCTCAGAAAATTCTCTTCTTCATTAAAAGCAATGAGAAAACTGGCAAAATTGTCAAAATCAACTTCTTCCGAACTCTGCTGATCACCAAAAGGCTTGCAGCAATCCAAACAGCACTTGTTCAAAAAAAAGGGCTGAATCTCAGTAAAAACAGCAGCTCTTACTGCTTTTTAACTTGCCCATTTTCATTGACCCTCCCCAGCTCCCAGCCTTGAAACCCCACAAGAGGCAATCATGGCAAAAATCAGCAGCCTGTCAGCAACTGGAGGAGGAAGAACAGGCTCCATCAGAGCCCCATTTCCAAAGAACTATCATTATTTGACCTTTCTGATGGTTCCCTGGAAGACCCCCCCCAAATAACCAACCACTAAGATAACCAAACAGAGACTTCAGTGACGACACATGGCAAAGAAAGTAAACTCTGCAGAATTAGTTCCCCAAAAGTCACTAAACAAACAAACAATAAACAGCAACAATAAACTCTGAGGGTAGGGGGGGAGGGCTAACCTGACCAGACTTGCTGTATTATTTAAAATGTCCAGTTTTCAACAAAAAATTATGAGACATGCAAAAACACAAGAAAGTATGTCCCACATTCAGGGAAAAAAAGCAATCAACAGAAACTATCCCCGAGAAAACTCACACACTAGGCAAAGACTTTAAATCTGCTATTTTAAATATGTTCAAAGAACTAAAGGAAACCATGTCTAAAAAAATGAAGGAAAATATGAAAACAATGTTCACCAAATAGAGACTATCAATACAGAGACAGAAATTATTAAAAAGAATCAAAAATTCTCAAGTTGAAAAGTACAATAACTGAAATGAAACTTCACCAGAGAGGCTCAACAACAGATCTGAGCTGGCAGAAGAAAGAATCAGCAAACTTGAAGGCAGGTCAAATAACATTAACCAGTCTAAGGAAAAGAAACCAAAAAGAATAAAGGAAAAACAAACAGAGCCAGAGACTGGGGAACAAAATCAAGCATACCAACATATACATAATGCGAGTCCCTGAAGTAGTGGAGGGAAAGACAGGGAGGAAAAGAGACAGAAGAGGGGGATAGAGGGAGGAAGGGGCAAAAAGCATGTTTGAAGAAACAATGGCAGAAAACCTCTCAAATTTTAAGGAAAATTTTGTCTACACATCAAAAGCTCAGCAAACTCCAAACTGGATAAAATCAAAGAGATCCACACCTAGATACATCATAATCAAACTGTCAAAAACCAGAGACAAAGATTCATGAAAGCAGCAAAAGAGTCAAATGACCACATGCAGGGGACTCTCCTGACATCCCATCAGAAATCACAGAGGCCAGAAACTAGAGGGATGACAGTCAAGACGTTAAAGAAAAAGACTGCCAACCAAGAATTCAACATCAAAGATATCTTTCAAAAATGAAGGCAAACTTAAGACATTCTCCAATAAACAAAAACTGAGAGAATTCCTCACAATCAGATCTGCCCTACAATAAATACTAAAAGAAGGCCTTCAAGCTGAAAGGGAAGGATCTTAAGACAGTAATTCAAAACCACATGAAGAAATGAATATCACTGGTAAATGTAACAAGTAAAAATAAAAGATAATATAAATACAATTTTTGTTTGCAACTCTTTTCTTCTTCTTGATTTAAAGGATAACTTCATGAAGCAGTAATTATAAAATTGTGTTGATGGGCTTATAATGTATAAAGATGTAACTTGTATGACACTAATAGCACAAAGGAGATAGAAGAAAATGAAGCTATATAGGAACAAAATTATTGTATTATACTGAAACTTAGTGGTAATAAACCAAATTACAGTGTAATAAGATATGAACTGTAATCGCCAGGGCGCCCCCTCCCACACACACATAATCTCAAAAGAATATAGCAAAAAAATCCAAAAAAAACCCACAGAAAAAAACAATTAAAATGGTGTATTACAAAATACCTATTTAACAACAACAAAAAAAGGAAGTAATTCAGGAATACAAACAAAAAAAGAATAAAGAAAAAAATGAACAAAGACTGCTGATATATAATATATAGAAAACAAACAGAATGACAGATGTAAATCTTACCTTTCAGTACAGTCAGGTGTCACTTAACAATGAGAATGTTCTGAGAGATGCATCAGTAGGCCATTTCGTTGTTATTTGAACATCATAGAGTGTACTTACACAAACCTAGATGGAATACCCTACTATACACCTAGGCTACATGGTACTAATCTTATGGAAGCACCACTGTATATGCAGTCCATCGTTGACTAAAACATCTGTTATTTGGTGTATGACTGTACTTAGATTAAATGTAACAGGATTAAACATTCCAAACAAAAGGCAAAAACTGGCTGAATGGATTAAAAAAACCATGATCCAACTATATGGAGCTCACAAGAGATACTCTTTAGAATCAGATACAACAACCACCTTGATAGAAAAAGTAACAAAAAGAGAGTTGGAGTGGCTACAACAGACTTGAAGACAAAAATTGTTACCACAGACAGAAAAGGATGTTTTATACTGATTAATACATCAATATATCAAGAAAGTATAACAATTATAAATCTATCTGCCCCTAACAACAGAGCCCCAAAATACACAGACTGACAGAATGGAAGGGAGAAATAAAACAACTCAACAATAATAGCTGGACTTCAATACCTCACTTTCAAAAATGGGTAAAACAACTAGACAGAAGATAAACAAGGAAACAGAAAACCTGAACAATATATATACCAATTAGACCTAACATATCTATAGAACACTCCACCCGACAACAACCAAATGCACTCTTCTCAAGCACATATGGAATGTTCTCCAGGACAGACCATACATTAGACCACAAAACAAGTCTCAATTTTAAAGGCCTGAAGTCATCTTTTGTGGATGTTCTTGATTTACAAAAGAATGAAATCATAAATGAATAACAGAAGGAAATTTGGAAAAGGTACACATCTGTGAAAGTTAAACACTATACTCTTTGACTAACGGGTCAAAGAATAAAGCACAAAGAAAACTGGAAAATACTTTAAGGTGAATGAAAAAGAAAACATACCAAAACTTACTGAATGTAACTAACTCAGTGCTTAGCGGAAAAGTTATAGCTGTAAATGCCTATGTCAAAAAGAGAAGAAAGATCTCAAATCAATTACCTAACTTCCACCTCAAGAAACTAGAAAAAAGAGCAAACTAAACACAAAGCAAATAGAAATAACAAAATAATGAAGATTAAAGCAGAAATAAATGAGGTACATAACAAACACAATAGAGAAAAATCAACGAAATCATATAAGTTGGTTCACTGAAAAAAATTTAAAAAATCGACAAACCTGGGGCCGCCCGGTGGCGCAGCGGTTTAGTTCGCGCTTGGCAGCCCGGGGTTCGCGAGTTCGGATCCCGGGCGCCCGCCGACGCACTGCCTGTCAGCCATGCCGTGGTGGCGTCCCATATAAAGTGGAGGAAGATGGGCACGGATGTTAGCCCAGGGCCAGTCTTCCTCAGCAAAAAGGGGAGGAGTGGCAACAGATGTTAGCTCAGGGCTGGTCTTCCCCACAAAAAAAAAAAATTGACAAACCTTAGCTAGACTGACCAAGAAAAAAAACAGAGAACACTCAAATCACTAAAATCAGAAATACAAGACAGTAAATCACTACCAACCTTACGGAAACAAAAAGGGTTATAAGGAAATCTATGAACAACTGTATGCCAACAAACTAGATAACCTAGAGGAAGTGCAAAAATTCCTAGAAAGATACAAACTACCTAAACTGGTGCAAGAAGAGAGAGAAAATCTGAATAGTCCTATAAGAAACAAAGAGATTAAATTAGTAGTCAAAAACCTCCCCACAAAGAAAAGACCAAGTCCAGATGGCCTCACTGGTGAATTCTACCAAATGTATAAAGACTGCCCAATCCTTCACAAACTAGTCCAAGAAACAGAAGAGGAAGAAACACTGCCCAACTCATTTTATAAGGCCAGTTTTACCCTGATACCAAAATCAGACATACACATCAAAAGAAAACAACAGACTAATGTCCTTTACATAGATGCAAAAACCATCAACAAAATACTGGCAAACTGAATCCCGCAATATAAAAAGGATTATACACCATGACCTGCAGGATTTATCCCAAGAATGCATACGTTGGTTCTATATATGAAAATTAACCAATGTAATACACCATATTAACTAAATAAAGCAAAAACAACATATGATCATCTCAACAGACAGAAAAAGCACTTGACAAAAATCCAACACACAACAAACTAGGCATAGAAGAGAACTTCCTCAATCTCAAAAAGCATATCGAAGAAAAATCCACAGCTAACATCATACTTAGTAGTGAAAGATTGAATGCTTTCCCTCTTCAGGAACAAGACAAGGATGTCTACTCTTGCCACTTCTACTCAACATTGTTCTAACTACGGCATTTGGCAAGAAAAAGAAATAAAAGGTATCCAAATTGGGAAGGAAAAAGTAAAACTATCTCTATTCATAGATGACATGATCTTATAAATAGAATATCTTAGCAAATCCACTAAAAAAACCCACGAGAATAAAGTTGCAGAAAACAAGATCTATACACAAAAACCAATTACATTTCCATACACTAGCAAAAAAACAATCCAAAATGAAATCAAGAAAATTCCTTGTAATAGCACAAAAGAGAATAAAATACTTAGGAACACATTTAACAAAAGAAGTATAAATATTGTAAATTGAAAATTATAAAACATTGTTCAAAGAAATTAAAGACCTAAATAAACAAAAGCTATCCTGTGTTCATGGATTGGATGACAATTTTGTTCAGATGGCAATATGCCCCAAATTGATCTACAAATTCAAGGCCATGCCTATCAAAATTCTAGTTGGCTTCTTTGCAGAAATTGACAAACTAACCCCCTAATTCATTTGGAAATTCAAAAGACCCAGAATAGCCAAAACAATCTTGAAACAAAACAAAGTCTGAGGACTCAAAATTCGTAATTTCAAAACTTACTTACAACGTTATAGCCACTAAAACAGTGTGGTACAGCCATAAGGACAGACATAAAAATCAATGGAATACAACTGGCAATCCAGAAATTAAACCCTTGTGTTTATGGTCAACTATTATTCTAGAAGGTTGCCAGGACAACTTAATGGAGAAAGAACAGTCTTTTCGACAAAAGGTGCTGTGATTACTGGGTATTCACATATAAAAGAATAAAATTAGATACCTATGTCACACCATATACCAAAATTAACTCAAAATGGATCAACGACCTAAATATAATATCTAAAACTAAAAAACTCTTACAAGAAAACACAGGCGTAAATCTTCATGACCTTGGATTAGGAATTGTTTCTTAAATATGACACCCAAAGCACAAATAATAAAAAAAGATAAATTGGACTTCATCAAAATTAAAAATCTGTGCATCACAGAACACTGTCAAGAAAGTGAAAAGACAACCCATAGAATGGTAGAAAATATTTGCAAATCATCTATTTCATAAAAGACTTGTATCCAAAATATATAAAGAACTGTTACAATTAAACAGTAAAAAGACAATCTGATAAAAAATTGGGCAAAGCACTTTTTATAACAGACATTCCTCCAAAGCAGATATACAAGCTGCCAAAAGCACATGAAAAGATGCTCAACATCATTAGCCATTAGAGAAATGCAAATTAAAATCACAGTGACACCACCTCACACTCACTAGGATAGTTAAAACAAAAAAGACACAATAACAAGTGTGGACATGGATGTGGAGAAATTGGAACCCTCATACATTGCTGGTGAGAATGTAAAATGCTACAGCTGCTTTGTCAAACTTTGGTAGTTCCTCAGAAAATTAAACATAAAGTCACCCTATGATCCAGAATTCCATTCCTAGCTAAATATCCAAGAGAACTGAAAGTACAAGTCCACACAAAAACCTGTTCAAATGTTCATAGCAGCATTATTCATAAAAGCCAAAAAACAAAAACAACCCAAATGTTCATCAACAGATTATGGATAAACAAAATGTGGTATTATATACACAATGGAATATAATTCAGTAATAAAAAGGAACAAAGTATGGATACATGCTACAACAAGGATGAACCTTGAAAAATCATGCTAAGTGAAAGAAGCGAGCTGCAAAAGACCAAATATTGTATGATTCCATTTATATGAAATGCCCCAAACAGGCAAATCTATGAAATGAAAAATAGATCAGTGGTTGCCAGGACCTGGGAAGAGGAGGGAATGGAAGTAATTGCTAACAGGTACAGCGTTTCTTTTTGGGCTGATGAAAATGCCCTAAAATTAGTGGTGATGGTTGCACAACTCTGTGAATATACTAAAAATGACAGAATTGTACACTCTGAAGGGGTGAATTTTATGGCATGTGAATTATATTTCCATAAAGCTGTCATAAAATCAAGTATGTAGTGTCTATTATATAGTACCTTCCATATATAATTTTTATATATCCTTTCTTACATGTATCTTATTTGTGCAAAAAGAAAGGAAGAAACTAAAAGCTAAACCAGAAACTAATGAGATGGTTACCCATATGGATGCGTAGGAAAGGGGCAGAAATGGGGAATGAGACTAGGGTAAAAGAGATGAGAGGTAGGAGAGACACTTTTGGACATACTGTTTTACAGAGCTGACTATTAACACCATAGAAATGCTTCACAGATCCCAAGAAAAAAATAACTAAAATCAGCCAGGATGGGAGAAGAACTCAAAATGGATTAAAAACAGTAACAAACGAAACTAACTGTATTTCAAATGAGTAACATAACAACACTGAACAGGGTGGAGAAGAAAAGAACATAAGTAACTTTAGAAAACAGTATTTTGACTGTATAGAATACTACTAAAGACAAAAAGAAGTATACACAAATACTACACTTTAATAAGTAAATATAATTATAACAGCAATTCTGAAACATTTATGTGTATACCAGAACTGAATAAATATGTAAATAAATTGTGGATGAGAGCCAGGTTTTTTACTGTTGGAGGAAGGAGTTACAAATAACAAAAAGAGGCTAGACTGAAGCTTGGGTTAGTGGAATGGAATTGGTGTATCAGTATAAATTTATGGTTTTTAATATACATACATATTTACATACAAGTAGATACATACAGAAATAAATATAGATGTGTGAATATATATAAACATACAGTTTCCTAGATCTATCTGCTAAAAACACCCAGAAGCAATGACATCCCATAGCAATTAGCTCTTCTAGAGCTCAGATCTTGGTTTCTAAATACTATTCTCAAATAAAAGGAACCAGGACTCCTTGGAGACTTTATTGATTCCAGGGCTTAGGCAGGAAAAATACAAAACGAACCAGAAAGTAACGAAGTGCTCCAAAAAATATGATGGGGCATGCTGAAAGGATGAATAGGAGCCGACTTGAAAGAGCTCCCAATGGTCAAATCCAGGACAATTTGAGCAAAAAAACAAAAATAAAATTAATATTCATGTGTCGATACCAGTATTAATAAATAAGTGAATGAATGAATACATGAAACAAAACAGCTCTTCCTTACAAAAGAATTCCAAATAAAAAACATAGACTAGGGCCAGCCCCAGTGGCCTAGTGGGTAAGTTCAGTGCGCTCCACTTCTACGGCCTGGGTTCAGTTCCCAGGCACAGACCTACACCACTCATCAGTGGCCATGCTGTGGTGGCAGTCCACAGACAAAATAGAGGAAGATTGGCAACAGAAGTTAGCTCAGGGCAAATTTTCCTCAGCAAAATAATACTAATAATAAAATTAAAATTTAAAATAATGTAGAATAATGAACACAGAAAATTACTATTAAGGCAAACAGCACGGTAATAATTGTGACAGGTAAGAATTATTGACAGATAGTGGATAAAAGTATGATGAGATTAAGTCATTTGCATAGTTCAACAAAGGACTAATATCTAAAATACACAATTCAATAAGACAAATAACCCAACTTAAAAATGGACCAAAGATTTCAACAGACCACCAAAGACATATGTATGGCAAATAAGCAATGATAATATGCTCAGCATCATTAGTCATTAGGAAAATGCAAATTAAAATCATGATGAGGTATTCTACAATCCTACTAGAATGGCTAAAATAAGAGTGACCATCCCAAGTGTTGGTGATTATGTGAAGCAATTAGAATTCTTACACACTGTTGATGAAGATGTAAAATGTCACAACTGTGTTGGAAAATAGTTTGGCAATTTCTTAAAAAATTAAACATGTACCTACCTATGACTTAACCTAAGCATTTAGCCAAGGGAAATGTAATCATGTGGCAACATCATTACAGCTTTTTAAAAAGTTTACAAGAAAAAAGCCAAAAAGCAAATATATCCAAATTTTAACATCAGTTGTATTTTGTTAACTGAGCTTGAAGGTAATTCAGTTTTATATTATTTTCTATTTTCCAAGTTACTATTAAGGAATCTGAAGCAATTCTATTAAAAAAAAAAAGAATTACACAGAAAGAAACGAAGTTGGGTCCGGCCTGGTGGCATAGCAGTTAAGTTTATGCACTCTGCTTCGGCGCCTGGGGTTCATGGGTTCAGATCCTGGGCGCAGACCATCGCACTGCTTGTCAAGCCATGCTTTGACAAGCATGGCAGGCATTTCACATAAAAAGTAGAGAAAGGTGGGCAAGGATGTTAGCCCAGGGCCAGTCTTCCTTAGCAAAAAGAGGAGGATTGGCAACAGATATTAGCTCAGGGCTAATCTTTCTCACAAAGGAAAGAAATGAAGTCTTGTTCACCACAAGTCAATATGGGTTTTCTTTTTAACAGATAAGTCAGATATACTTTATTTCCCATTTCTGACAAGTTCATTAGATTGCTAAGGAAGAAATAATACGAGATAATTCTGACAAGATTTTAATCATGATTTGAATATGGGCAAAGTAGAGAATTAAAGGCTTGAATACTAATAAAATAAGATGGATTAAAACAGCTGGTTAGTTGTATGTCAACTTCAGAATTATACACAAGGATCCATCCTTAACCAAGCCCAGATAATATTATTCAACACTTCGATAAGAACATAAAAGATATGCTTGTCAAACCTGCAAATGATAAAAGCTGAGAAAGTTAACAACTTTGTATGACATTTAATTTAATATGGAATTTAATATGGAAATTTAATATGGAAATATGTGCATTCAAACCATGTCCTTTTTTCCCACCTCCAAATCGAAATCTGAAAGACAAACTGTCAGTTAAGATCAGAAACATAAGATAGCACTGCAAAAAAAGGGAGGAGGTGGTGGGACACATTTCACTCATTCAATCAACAAATTCCTCTAATTAGAAAAAAAAAAAGTGTTGAAGAAGCAAGATAAAACAGTAGCAGCACAAGAGGAAAAAGTAGAGACATCTTGGTTGACATTACACTCCATAAGTCAGTAAGTCAGTAAGTAAATAAAGTTACCCTAAAAGGTAATTTAACTTTAGGCCTCATTAACAGACTTATATGGCATGTAGAACAAGACAAAAGATTGATGCATTCTGATCTGTAATTTTAAGATCACAAGATATTTAGTTCCTGGTGTCAGCAGGGATATGTACCAAATAAAGAAAGTTCAGAGGGCAGTAACAACTGGATGGCTGGAGAGATATAACCTCCTGCCATATAAACCTTGTTAAAGTAAATGGAAAGACTAAAAGTCTCTACAAAAGACTCAAGAGTTGTCTTCAAACTATTAAATAATAATATTAAAAAGAAAAATTAGACTCATCTTTTTGGTCTCAAGGAGTAAATGAGAACTTCTGAATAGAAATACCAAAGACATACTTCAGATATATCCAAAAATAAGAATAAAAAATTAACAGAGACAGCTATTCAAAGATGAAATGTGTTTCTTCAGAAGGTAGTGAGTTTCTAACATAGGCTAGACCACCTCTGTCCATTAGAAATATAATACTAAATTTAATTCTAAATTTTCTAGTAGCCACATTAAAAAAGCAAAAAGAAACAAGTAAAATTAATTTTAATAATATATTTTCATTAATTCAATATACCCAAAACATTATTTCAACATGCAATCAATATAAAAATTAATAAGATACTTTGTGTTTTTCAAAGTAAGTTTTCTCAGAATCCTCTGTGTATTTTACCCTTATACCAAATCTCAAACTAGCCACATTTCAAGTGCTCATCAGCCATATATGCTCGTGGCTATAGTACTGGACAGGGAAGAGTTAGACAGCTACTTGACAGGTGTGCTGCACCTCAGAGGAATCAGTACTCAGAGGAATCTGAGTACTGTTTGCATAATTAGATTAAATGACAATACATTTTCCGATCCTGAGATCTTGTGAAAATATCAGAAAAATAAGAATATCAACAACATACTCAAAGAGTTTTAAAGGATTAACTTTATTCCATTTTAATCAGTCACTACTAAGCCTTGTGCACTCATGACATATATATCACTCCGTATTTTACTGTAGCATTCATTCTAAACACAACATAGCAGTTCTGTCAAAGAAGTCAAGTTATTTCCAGTATGTAACATACTCTCTCAAAAAAAAACTAGCTTCATAAAGACATCAAAGCCATTTCCTGTCAGAATATCGAATCCCGTGACTCATAAAATGTTTGACTGATATTCAACCTTAGCATTGCTTGCCTGACAAAAAGAAATATAAGTAAAAATAAAGTACTGATTGTTACCTGTTTTAAAACAATTTTCTATAGCTTACCTACTTTACACTATATAGGAAAATAGAAATTCAATTCCTGTTATGGACTGAACTATGTCCCCTCAAAATTCATATGTTGAGGCCTTAACCCCTAATGTGACTATATGTGGAGACAGGACATTTAAGGAGGTAATTAAGAGTAAAAGTCATAAGAGTGGGGCCCCAATCACATGGGACTGGGTCCTTTCAAGAAGAGGAAGAGACACTAGAGATATCTCTCTCCCCACAGTGTCTCTAACGTTGAGGACACACTGAGAAGGCGGCTGTCCACAAGCCAGGAAGAGCCCTCACCAAAAACCAAGCCTGCTGGCACCTTTATCTTGGACTTCCAGCCTCCAGAACTGTGAGAAAATAGTCTGTTGTTTAAGCCACCCAATCTGAGATATTCTATTATGGTAGCCCTAGCAGACTAATAGAGTTCCTAAGAAAGTACTTTAAAACAACTGTACTGCAAACCAAATAAAATTACTGTTAAAATTATTAATAAATTATGATAAATGTTTCTATATGTTTATAAACTTACTCCACAACCAAAGATTTGAAAAGCTTGCCTTGTTGAACTACTGAAATAACCAAAATAATTTGATACCTCAAAACTGCAAATTCCAATTTTATCCATAACCAAGGTCTTCAACTTATATTTCTTTATAAAAACAACATTTTACTCAAGATCAGTACTATATACAACAAAGCTAGAGATCAGTGGGGAGCTCAAAAAAGCATGCCACCCATCACAATACTATCCCACCAAAAGGATTTGTAATATTAAACATAAACAATAACTGATAATACATAAAAAATTGACAGTGCTGTTACGTACTAAAAAAGTAGTCTTAAAGGAGTTCAAGGTAAGGGAACTTGAACTCAAAGTTCAAAAGAATCAAAGACTGAGACAGTTGAGAAGTTTACCATAATGAGCAGTTTTGAGTTGGGCTTTCCTTAACAGATGATGGGATTTCAAGGTAGGTAAGAAGAGCATAAGCAGAAGCAAGAATGCAAAACATGATTTGATCTGAGTGTAGGGAAAAAGCCAAACCAAGGAGGCCCTAAAACGACTGCCTAAGTTTTTAAGGAAAGAACATATAAGAGAATTGCAAAGCAATATAAGTATAGCTAGAAATCTGAATTCCAATATTTGCTGTAACAGAGCTATTCTGTGGTAGGTAAGTTCCATAATCTTTCTGAGTCTTAGATTGGGATAGCATCTTTATGAAGTTATTGGAAGGTACATATGAAATATTTGGCACTTCATATACAATAAGTATCATTTATTGTACTTATTACTGTACTTATAGTTGTTGTGCAACAGATGATGATGATGACGATGATTAAAGCCTCTGGGCTTTCATCTTGCAGACAAGTGATTCCCAAACCCGTCTGTAATTAGAAGACTTCGGGGAGCTTGATAAATGTGACAGATACCGGGGCCCCAGCCTAGAAGTAGAGCATTAGAATCTTGCTGGTAGGGCCCAGAAAATAGTATTTTTAACAAGAACCTTAGAAGCCTATACCACAAATAACAGAAAGACATTTCAAGTTCTAAAACAGGCCAATTATTTTATGAAAGTAGTGTTCTGGGTACAGTAATCTTACAAAGAATTATTAAATAAAGTGAGAAGAGACTAGAGACAACAAGACCAGTGAGGAATCTACTTGATAGGAAAGAAAGTCCTTTGTTCATCTTGGTTAGATTCTAATTTGTTAAACGGAATCCACTAGCAACTGACTATACTTCGAACACCCATCCTTCAATTAAACAACAATGGAATCTCCCAGCCCTATCCAAAAACTTGCAAAACAGATTCAACTAGAAGATATTTCCATCAAGCATAAAACTCCTCCCTTATTCCGTTCCTCCTGACCAGTACTAATGTCAATGGCGCATTTATTTCATATAACATGTCGTATTTGCGGCGCATTTATTTCATATAACATGTTGTATTTGCATGTCCTTGGTACTTCCTCCAGAGGAAGTGCAAGTCCTCTGCACTTCCTCCATGCTGACCAAATATTTAACGTTCAATAAGATAAGGGCTGCAACTTTTCAGCAAGTCTTAAATTATTCCAAAATTTCAAAAAAGAAAAAAAAGGAACTACAACCATGTGTTTATCTTTCTAACTGCACAGCATCATGGTCAAACGTAAACTTAAGTATCTTTGGTGGGCCCACTTGCCAGCTAGCTAAGTCATTCTAGTTAACTTTTTGGCTTACAGCTGAATTAATCATCTCATAAAGTAACTCCCAGTTGTTCCATATTAGACCAACTTTTATATTCTAATACAAAAACTAAGACACGCTGACTATAGTTCTGTCTAGGATCACTCATTTCATCCTTTCATGCCAAGTTCTCATGTCTCCAAACAAAGTAGAGAAATGTTCACTACTCGATTCACCCTTCCCAGCAACGAGAAAACTAAGAGACTACAAGCTGTCCTCTAAGCATCTACAGCCTTTGCAAATTATACAATGACTACATATTTTGGTTTTTGAGGTTCTTTTCTATTTCCACATTATTTTATACATCCATAGAACAAGAATCATTTCTACTTAAATTTATTTCCCTTTCACTCTGCTTATCAATTATACAGAATATAGCTGGGAACCAGAAATGGAAATCTTAACTCTGCTTAACAGAAAGCAGACCTTCAATAAAGAAATGAACCAGGAAATAAAACCTGAGCAATAAAATACAAAGATTTGTAAAGCAAACTGGATAGCTACAAATTCAAGGACAGAAAAAAGTAGGTAAATCTATGAGAGCAGAAAAATGTGAAAAGCTATGTATAGTTAAAAACCAAAAATGACTCTCATATTGCATTACTTAATAGCCCCATACTTTAAGTCACAGCACAAAACCAAATATTCCTGATGGTGATTTTAACAAATTCATGATATTCTACTGAAAGTAGGGAAGCTAATCAGTTTATACATAACAAATATCTCTCTCCAGTAATATAAGAAATGTAAAGACAAGTTAAGATGCCAAACTAATACCCTAAGAAAATAATTGGAGAAGTTTGTTTAAAGATATTCTTTAAAATATTACTTATAATTCTAAAAGATGGAAACTATGAAATGTCTCAAAATAATAAAATGGCTAGGCAAATTAGAATATCAACATTGGTTCTGTATAAAATTTAAGAGTTTACAGAGCACTTTTACATATATTGCACCTCATAATATATAATTCACGCCAGAGGTTATCAACCCTGGCTGTTCATTAGAAATTACCTAAAATATTTAAAATACAAATTTCTGAGCCTTGTCTCACACCCAGTGAATTAATGAGCCTCCAAGTGTGTTAAGCACTGGAAGTGTTTCCAATGCTCGACCAGAGTTGAGAACCACTAACCACTAACAGACCACTAATTACAACCATGAAAAAAAATATGTAATTAAGAAAGAACACAAATTAACCTTCAGTGACTGAAATAATGGGTTTTTTCCTCCTTGTTAATTTGTTTAAATTAATCATAAAAGGAACTAAGTGTATCTATTAAACTTTGTAAAATTAAAAATGGTTTAAAATGTTGATGCTTGAAGGTGTAATAGTTACTGAAAAAATTTTCCTTGTTTAGATCACCTCACATCCCAGATGTCACATGTAACAAATAAGGTGGTCCCCTGGTTATTTTAGTAATAGTATAAACACAAAGTACTAAGATAAAATTACTATGAAGATTTTGCCTCCTTTTACACAATAATATCTCATTCAAAATATTTACAGTATTCTCTAAAATTGATTGACAATATATACCAAAGTCTTCCTCAAAAAGAAAGAACTCTGATTACAATCCAAATGGACAATTTGAATATATAAGGATACAAAATGTCATTTGTGTAAAGAAACATTAGCATGACCCTTAGTTTGAAACAGCTACTGCTGTGAAATGCACCAGGAGAAATTTTAAATAAGTAAACATTTTAGTACTATTCAAGAAATTGGTGACCTCAGTCTAACTGAGGTTTCACACAAATCACTTTATTCCAATTTCTTTTAATTCCGTTCACCAAACTACAAATACCAAGTCTTAAAAAAACAGTACTAACAAATTTACTGACCAAACTAGAGTATAGCTTTTGTTTAACATGGCAGATTCAATTACTAAACATAAAAATTATAAGCACAAAATGAATAATTCACAAAAATCTTAAAATGTTTATTTTCCATCCTAGATGTCTCTCCTAGTATTGAGACTTACCAGATATGCCCACTTAGATGCCTCCCAGGCCTCTCAATTCCATGTTTTAAATTACCTACTTCAAGAAATGGTACCTACTTATCACTCATTCACTCAAGTCAGAAAGCTCAGATATTCTGAATTCATTACTCACCACTTACATCCCCTCACATACCAAATACCTCACAACCATCCCCTATACTTCATGTCCTTTGCCATTGCCCTGGTTTTGTCCTTCATCTTTTAGTTAGGACTGGCTCCACTAGCCTCCCTCAATTCACTGACCCTACCTTGGTGCTCTAACTACTGGAATCATCATCCAGATGCTCATGGGTACCATTCTTCCCTTTTAAAATCCTTCGAAAAAGATTTCTTAAAAATCCTCAGCACAGCACACCAGATCTCTGCTTACCTCTCTAGCCTCAGAACCTACACCACCATGATTTCTCAGCCTAAAATAAGTATCCCTCTTCCTCTTTCTCTGCCTAATCACTCCTACCCACCTTTAAAGATTCGCCTTTGGGGCTGGCCTGGTGGCGCAGCAGTTTAGTTCACAGCTTTGGTAGCCCGCAGTTCATGGGTTCGGATCCCAGGCGCTGGCCAACGCACTGCTTATCAGCCATGCTGTGGCGCCGTCCCATATAAAGTAGAGGAAGATGGGCACAGATGTTAGCCCAGGGCCAGTCTTCCCCAGCAAAAAGAGGATGCTTGGCAACGGACATTAGCTCAGGGCTGGTCTTCCTCACGAAAAAAAAAAAAAAACGAAGATTCATCTTTTCCAGTTTGGAAAAGGTATCCTGCTCTGTACTCCCACTGTATACTCTACATACCTTTAAATTATATCATAAATGATTTACTAAGTAAATGCCCGGTTGGGAATACAAAAGTAAACAAAACACAGTCTTTAACTTTAAGACACTTATAATAGAGGCAGAAAAGTAAATAGTCAATTGCTATATAGTCTAACTTCTCTTTTTAAGCTAACATCTAAGTGCTTGCTATATGCCAGGCTAATGACTTGCCAGGTATTCTCTCATTTAATTCTCCAATAACTTTATGATTCTCACTTTACAGAGAAGGAAACAGAAAAGTTTTGTTATTTGCCCAAGGTTCAGTTAAGCTTTAAAGATGTGAATCCAAGTCTGACTCCAGAACCTAAGCTCTTAATCACCATGCCTTCTATTTCTACTGTCACAGCATTTAACTCAGTTTCCCCAGTACCCAGCATATAGCAGGCACAAGACATATATCTGTTAAATGAATAAACCCGAGTGTTGAAGTCCTAAGCTAGTAATGACTTGACATCAATACTACCGCTTTAACTGATAGTGTCTTGTATCAGTGTTCAAAAGCTCTGAGATACTAACACATAAGAAATGATCAGTGAGTGTCCCAAGCTACTCATCATATCATAGTTTATAACAGCAAAATACTGAAAATAAATGTCTATCAGCAGAGGATATGTTAAACAAATCATAGCCTATCCATATAATGGAATTATGCAGCTGTATAAAAGAGTAAGAATGCTCTTCATGTACTGACATGGAATAATCTAAGATACACTAATGGGAAAAATTAAAAGGTGAAGAATGTGTTTGATGTTACCATGGGTGGGGGCAGGAGAGATATATGTTTTTTGCTTGTATACGCAAAACCATCACAACCATCTCCTATACTTCATGTCCTTTGCCATTGCCCTGGTTCTGTCCTTCACCTTTTAGTTAGGACTGGCTCCACTAACCTCCCTCAATTCACTGGCCCTACCCTGGTGCTCTAACTCTACTGGAATTATCATCCAGATGCTCATGGGTACCATTCTTCCCTTTTAAAATCCTTCGATAAAGATTTCTTAAAAATCTAAAAATGATACACAAAAATCATTTTTAGAAGAACATATAAGAAACTGTTAAACAGACTACCTGAGGAGTAGGAAACTGGGTGACGTGGGGATAGGAAAAGCAAGGAGATTTCACTACATATCTCTTTTTAACCTTTTGAATTTTGAACCAAATAAAGAAGCATTTTCAGAAATCATAACACAAACACTATGTAACATCCATAAGGCCATGGGCCACAGCTTTCTTGATTGCTACTGTTTTGTAGTGTCTTAACACTTGTTGGGAGTCAAATATTTGTTACACTAATGAAGTTTATAAAAATCTCAAACTGCCACTGCAGGAATATTTCAAATATATTTTACAAGGAAAGTAAAACTGGAAAAAATGGTTTTGATTTTTCCAAAAAGAAAAACCAGAGCACTATCCCAGGCCTACCGTTTATCAAACTCTGGAGGACTACTAGAGTCTGTATTCTTTTAAAAGCACTAAGGTGATCATTTTACTATTGTTTCACATTTCCTTCACATTTCAAATCTTTCACAATGAAGAAGTTAGGGGGAAAAAGCTTTAAAAAGCTACCAAGAAAAGCCACTTTAAATTAATTAACTGTATATGGATTATATCTCAATAAAGCTGTTTCAAAAAAGAACACTAATCTATGGATATTAGAAATCAGATCAGGTTACCTGGAGCAGTAGGGGGATAACTGCACAGGGGCACAAAAAACTCAGAGGTGATGGAAATGTTCTGTATCTTGATTGGAATAAAAGCTACAAGGTGTATGTCAATATTCACTGAACTAAACATTTAAAATCTGCGCATTTTATTGTATGAAAACTATAACTCAATAAAGTTACTTTGCAACAATCTGGAAAACATTTGGAAATGCAGATTCCTGGGGCCCTCTCAGAGACTGTGAATCACTGGGTCTGTGGTAGGAACCAGTTTAATCTGCATTTTTAACAAGATGCCCTGGCTGACCCTCATACATGAGGTTCATCATTTATACTATAGAAAATATTAACCTAGCATAATGTTCTATGTCCAGTAATTACTGATCATGTTTTTCAAAAACTCATGAATTAAATGATAAACTTACACACACAAAAAAGCTACCTAGGTGATTCTGATTCCCAAGTTTGGGAAATACTAAGTATTAAACGGTAGGAGTTCTAGGAGGAAGACTTATGGACCAGATGGTTAACAAAGACATCCTTCTTCTCCATCTTCTATGATCTTTCAATGGCTCTCCATCACCTACTACAGTGGTTCTCAAACCAGGGTGATTCTGTCCCCCAGATGACACTGGGCAATGTCTGCAGACATTTTTTTTATTGTTACAGCTGGGGAGGGGGAGTGCTACCGGCATCTAGTGGTTAGAGGCCAGAGATGCTGGTAAATGTACAATGCACAGGACAACCCCTCAAAGAATTATAAAAATTCCAAATTGCAACAGTGCTGAGTTTGAGAAACTCTGATTTAGAGCCTCGCCTCTCAAATGAAGCTACCAAAAGTACACAGTTGTGGCCCCCGAGATAAATAAAGTAACAGAATTAACATGTTACATCTTTAGGAGAGTCCATTTTTACTTCCAGATTTGTGAAGAAGGAGTGGGTCATCTTTATAGTGTACATAAAACAAACAAATATAAAATGCATATGTCACATGAGTACCTAAGATTTTAAAAAACTTCAAAACAATGTAAGTAGGAACAGCTTCAGACTTTACTCCTCAACCTCAGGGGATATGTATTCTCCCCAACCTTCAAAGTATTTTGAAGTTAAGAAACACTTGCCTAAAATAAAGTACATACACTTTAGCACGACAGGCAAGACCTCATCTTTAACTACCTCTACCAAGATTTTTAGGGCTATTTGTTACTGCAGCATGAGCTAACCCAGTGCTATTCCAAGTGTGGTCTGTGGACCAGTGAGCCAGTCTGAACTGTTTACCAGTTTACATCAGAGAAGTACAGAAATTAAGAGGACAGAAATGGAAATTTTTATAGCAGAATACTTTAATGTCTATTGGATCTAATAAAAAAATTAGGGCTTGTATTTTGCCATATTTCATCTTGATTTTTTAAAATTTTGCAGTACTTTGTATTTTACAATTGTATCAGTCAACAGTGGATTGGAAAGAGAAAGAAAGAGGGAGGGAGGGAGGAAGGGTCCTTCATCAGTTTGAGAAGCACTAACCTAACCTATCTTGACTGCTATATTTAGTAAATGGCAAAGCCACGATTTGAATCAAAGTCTGCCTGACACCAAAGCTCATATTCTTAATCACTATACTATATTCCTCTGTTATCATTAACATTTTGAACTCAAACCCCTATGTGTAATCCCTACCTCTGGAGAGCTGGTTGGACTGCACCACATAGGAATCACAAGGACTTTTTTGTGTCTCTGGCCCAAGGCCTTCAACACTGAAAGCAAACCAAGTTGTCTCCTTGGCCCCTTTTCCCCAGGTTCATGCTCAAAACTTGGCTCTCTTGATTTCTGATGATGCAAAAGGACAAGACAAAACAAAACAAAATAGAACATTTCTCCTCAAGAGCAGAGTCACTGAATGATACTGTCTTCTTTTGGAACCCACCCTGGTTTCTACCTGGTTTTGGGAGATGATCTCCAAGCAGTAGGCCCCAGACCTCTCTAACGAGACTAGCTATACGAAGGACAGAATAAATGAATTCAAAATAAGAAAAAGCCACAGGGACTTAGCAGCATCTAAAGTCTTCCTCCTCACACCAAGACCTCCAACCTCTACCATAAGATTTAAACAACTTTTTGACCCATCCATACCACACATCCCTCAAGTGTTTCTACAAACTTTTCTGACTATAATCCTTAACAAAAAAGAAATATTATATTCCAACCCAATACTTACAAAAAAATTTACCCTCCCAAAAATTCACTCAATGCCATATACTGCTATTTTCTATTTCTTTCCTACTGTTTAAAAAGTATTAGTCAAAATACACAAACTTTACTTCAAGACCCACTAATAGATCTCAACCTGCAGTCTGCAAAACACTGCTCTAGAGATCAACAGTCTACATTTAACAGTATGTTCTCATCTGGCAAGCCTAACCCATAATCATGCTACCTTCAAATTCTTCTCAAAAACACATTTTTTCTACATCAGTTTCATTGTACAATAAATCTTATGTTATTGACAGTCCAAACTTAGTACAGAAGAAACATACAAAAAAAAAATCTGTCTCAAAATTTAGTAAAATGCATAAATGTTAAAATGAAAATTTTCAACCTCTAATCAAAAACAGAAGATAGCTTATTAGCTCAAAATGTGAAACATGGTTCTCAGCTGGTAATTTGGTCAGGTAACAATACTCTATTGGCAAAACCCAGAAAAGAGTCTTTAGCGAATATGTACACCATCGAATTATAAGAAGTTTGAAACCAACCTGCTCTACCACTATCTTCACTCAGACTGGTCTGGTTATCTGACCACCTCTCATTACTGAGACCTTGGAAACCACAATCTAACTCTTCCTCCTCCCCAAGCTTTTTTTTTTTGAGGGGGGGGGTGGTTGTGTTGTTGTCATTGTTAACCCTCTACAATTACTCTAAGGTCTGTCAGGAATCCTACCTTGTCTCAGACTACCGCAGAAGTTCTCACATGGACTTACTTAAGAGTATTTCTATAGGGGCCGCCCGGTGGTGCAGCGGTTTAGTCCGCGCTTGGCAGCGCGGGGTTCGCGAGTTCGGATCCGGGGCGCCCGCCGACGCACTACCTGTCAGCCATGCCGTGGCGGCGTCCCATATAAATTGGAGGAAGATGGGCACGGATGTTAGCCCAGGGCCAGTCTTCCTCAGCAAAAAGGGGAGGATTGGCCACAGATGTTAGCTCAGGGCTGGTCTTCCCCACAAAAAAAAAAAAAAAAAAAAAGAGTATTTCTATAGAAAAATGCACAAATCCAAACCAATTTTTATAACAAACTTCTGAAACATAATCTATTGATAACACTACCTTTCATGTAGTTATGTATGGAATACCTTATCTCCAAATCAAAAGAAAAACCAAAAATTCTTAACTAAATTACAAAAATATACCCTTTCTGTAAGTTAAAATCTACTTGACATAAACACAAAATAAACTTTTATTATCAGTTATGAACTTCAATTCTGTAAGCCTAAGAGTGCATGTGCCATTTTTAATAACTGCATTGAGAACCTGGCTCCAACATGCTGTCCCATCACAGAATGACCATACACACCATCTATATAGCCTCCACATTTATTTCATAGCTCCTCTCAATCCTATCTCCTCTAGCCCCACCCACTGAACAGCTGGGTGGGATGAAAGATTGTTTCCTGCCCTACCCCCTTGCTCCTCCCCTTGCTATTTGGAGGAATAAGGGATCCCCGCAGCAGTAACTAGCTTAATAATTGTTTATATCCCGCTAAAGGACCATCCTTCCAGTCTATCAGGATTACACAAATTTCATCCATACCTGTACACTTAAGTGCCTAAAAAGTTCCCTCCTCAAACTGCTTATAAACTTGGGGGACAAGGGGACTGAGATACTCATCATCTGTATGTACATAAATATGTGAAACAAGTCAAATGCTCTTGAATCTAGATTATCTGTTCATTTAGATTCTCAAGGGCACTCAGGAAGATATTTTTCCATTTCATCAAAATAACAAAGCCAAAAGAAATCTTAAAGTTGAACTCGAGCAATAAACTCACAAGAAGTTTTTTCAGTAACTAAGCAAACACCTGGACGTCACAAATTCTTTCCCTATATTACAAAAACCCAGATTTGAAACAGTGTACTCTAAAAATGTAACTTAGCAAATGGAAATGTGTTAGAAAAATCTCAGATGCTTATTTCCTACTACACACACAGTATGAAATGGAACTCAGGAGTGGAAAATGTGAATGAAATGGCCTTGTTCTTTTTCCAACATGTGGGGGAGGAAAGGAAATGAAAGAGCTTCTTAAGAGAATAACTGAGAATACTGAAATATTTTCGAAAATTAATTTCCTTAAACATCACCCGTCCGTATCTCCAACTCCCTCCCTTCTCCAGCGACCCTTCCCACCCTTTCCACTCCTCGGGAGGGCGCCCTCCCCAGGCGTTCTCTTTCTCCTTTTGCCTAAAAATTAAGCCCCAACCAGCCTCCTTATCCTCCGTAAGCCAGCCTCGCCCGCCATCCACCGGCCCTCAGGGCCGCGACTGGGGAAAGGAAACCCCGAGAGGCGGGGAGGGGGGGCGAGGAGGCGACGCGGTTGCTGGAGCCGCTGCAGCCGCCGCCGCTTCAGCCTGGTGCATCCTTCTTCCTCCCTCCCCGCCGCCGCCCTACACAGCACCCTCACCCGGGAGCGCACACACATCCCCACCCTCCGCGCCAGGCCCACTCCCCCACGAGGGGAGCTCCGCCGCGGGGGCTGCGGCCGCCGACCGAGCAAGCAGGGCCGCGGGAGCCGGCGGGCCGGGCAAAGACGACCCCGCTCCGGCCGCGGCGGCCGAGGCCGCGCGCGGCTCACGTCTCCCCGCTCCTCCGGCCCGCCCGCCGCGGCACAGGAAATGCCGCCGCCTCGGCTCTCCTCACATTCAATTCAAACTGTCACCGCCGCCGCCTCCCCTCCCCCCGGGCCCGCCGCCGCTGCGCCCCGGGCCCGCCGTCGCCCCCGCCCCACCTCCCCTCGCCGCTGTCCCCCGCCTCGCCTCAGGGCGTTTCTCCCGCCCCGTCCGGCGGTCGCAGAGCCCCCCTGCGTCCGGAGCCGCCGACCCGAGTCGCGGCGGCCCAAAGCTGAGACTCACCCATGGTGCTGCTGTTGACGTTCCTCTCCTCAGCAGCAGCGGATCTCGCACTGACCGACATCCCCTCCCCCCTCCGCGACCAGCCCGGGCGCAGCGCAGCCCGCCGATTCTCCAAAGCCGCCTACGCCGATTCCGCGGCGTAGCCGCCCGGCGTCGCTGCCCTGCTTACGCAGGCGACAGCGGGCGGACTCCTCCACTGGCTCTCGCCCGACTCCCGCTCCCTCCTCCGCCCCCCGCCCCCTCAGACGAGGCTTCCGGGCCGAGAGGAGGCTGGCTTCGATCTCGCGAGATTATTCCCTCCCTGCCCCGCCGCCTTGCTTCTTTTCGAGCATGACTTCATTGCCGTGAGCACTCTTTTGCTGCTCGGGTTTACCCGCCATGTTTAATTTGGCGGGATTTGGCACCTCCGAGGTCATGGATAGTCAGGCCTCTGTCTTCAACACTGCATCTAAGGTTAAACCGCGTTACGTTTGTCTGTGAAAAGCCTGAGGACACTGAGAGGGAATGGCCGGTGGGGCGCGAGGGTGGGGTTTTGCCCGAATTAAAGATGGCCGCCGCCAGTGCAGCCCCGCGCAATTTCACGTCAGGTTTTGGAGCTGCGGGAGCCGCCCGGTTGGCCTTAGCGCCTCCTTACGGAATTGGCGTAGGGGGAAGAGGCGCCGCTGGAAGAGACCAGACTTGGAAGCTGCGCTCAGGGCGGGGGCCGTGTCCACGCCTTGGCCCTAGCTTCTGACCTGGCGGCGTTGTGAGTGCAAGTGAGGAGACTTCGAGGCAGATGTCTGTGCCCCCAACCGTCTTCGTTTCCTCAACTTCCTTGACTCTCGGGTGGAAAGTGAGATTAGGCCCTGGTTGCCCCGACATTCCCCTCGCGCTGTCACTTTATGGTGGCCTGGCACAGCCAAGGGGTCGGATGCTGCAGCTTCCACTGCGGACTCTCCACAGTCACGCCCGTGTTGGCTTATTTTGTTGGTGACCGGTTCAGTCCTGGTGGAGCTCACGCTCTAATTGAGGAAATGAATGGACACACGTGAAACTATTGGGTAGCAGTTAAAGAGTAATGAAGGGCTAAAATTGTGTGGTCTCCTGCTGTAGCAGTAAATGTCACTGGGTCGTTGGAGCCTTTCTCCAAATGCTTTCTAGCGAAAGTAGCCACACTTTGCTCAGAACAACCCATAGTCTTTTGTACCTTTCTTGAAAACTAATGGCTGTCTTCGTTGTATAGTTTATGCACATGTATTATCTTTTCTCTTAACTGCACGTTAAGAAATTTTATGTATACATAATTAACGCACACAAGAATGTTCATAGCAGCATTGCGTATATTAGTGAAACAATTTAAATGTCCACATATAGGAGAATGGATGAATAATTTACATTATTGGACAAATTGACATGCACAGAATACTGAACAATGGAAATTGATTAAAGCTAATAATATTAATGTAGATAGAATTAATTAACATAATATTGAGAAGGAAAAAAAACAAGTGCAGAAGATGCATATGGTATACCATAAATAAAAGTTTAAAAATAAGAAACTGTGAGATTAAACTGTGAAAATCATACAAGGAAATGATAGATACCAAATTCAGAATAGTAGTTACTTCCAAAGAGGAAGAGAAGGGAATGTATTAGGGAGGGTTCAAGCTTGTATCTGTAATGTTTTATTTTCCGCCAGAAGTAATCTGCAGAAAATGTGGCAAAACCTTAAAGCTAGGTACCTGGGTGTTAAATTGTAATTATTTTCTATACTCTCTGGTATACTTGAAATGTTTCCAAGTAATTTTCTTTAATGAAGGAAATTTTATCTAAGGAAACAGCTTATTTTGTGTCTTGATATCTACTCTAGTTTCCTAAGTCTCCATTTGTACTGAATTGCTTATAAAGTCTGTTACAACTCATCTTCCCAACCAGTCATTGTGTTAAATTTCTGAATCTTCAAATGAGCACTTATTTGAGGAATTTGATTAAATTCCTACTTTGAAAAAGGCTATGTAGCAGGGAATTTAAACATGTGGCCTCTGGAGTCAGACTGCCTGGGTTCAAATCCCAGCTCTACCATTTACTAGCCATATGCCCAAGGACAAGTTACTTAACCTTTCTGTGATCCAGTTTCCTCATCTATAAATAGGAATAATACTTAACTGATGGAATTTTTTTGAGAGTTAAATGTGCCCAGTCCCTAATAAATTCTTAATAAATGTTATCTACATACAGATAATTTTTAAATATAAAGTTATGCTGAATACTGTTATCGTTTAATATAATCTAATAGTCTGTAAAGAAGAAAATCTTGCATCTCTACTGATATATTTCTTTGATGGGGATCTCTTAATGGATATGAAAGAGGTGAATTTTGTTATTTTGCAGTCTGAAAAATGGATAAATTCTTAATATAAATAATATTAATAAGTTCTTTGCCTGACTGCCCCACAAAATAATAGCTTCACTACTTTCCGTTGAAAATTACATGGAGGGTTACTGGCAATGAGATGATGACATACTATGGAACTTTCTCCATAGGGAGTTCTAGTAGTCAGTGTTATAAAATGTGTGTGTGTGCACACATATGTGTATTATAAATTATATGTTGGGGAGGTGGAGAGAGAATTATTGTATTCATTTTATGATCTCTACTGCACTGTCTATAGTATTATATTTGCTAGTAAAATATAGTCTAGACCTTAACCTAATTCAGAAACAGGTTTTTAAAAAAATGATCTGAAATTCTAGATAGACCATGTAGATTGTTTCCACTTCATATTTGCAGTGTCCAACCTCAAATGGGCCTTCAACTTTGCCAAGCAATGCTAGTTAGCCCTCTTGCACAACAGCCACTTCAGATTTTCTTCATTGCTTTCAAACCATCTCCTTCATTTATTCTCAGCAAAAAATAGAACCCATGAGAGAGGAATTCCAACAAATTCCTGCCTCCACATTCATTAGGCTACCTGCATCCACATCCATCCTTTCAAACATTACAATGGATCAGTTGTTCCCCCCAATCTAGGGCACGTATTTCTACGTGTTCTCTATATTCTATGTCTTTGTTCTCTGGATTCTGTCTCCTCCTGCCTTTCTAGGAACTACGTTCAGTGGATTATTTATTCAGTAAGCTGGGTTCTGTCCCTACCACTCCACTGAAATTCTCAACAAAGTCACTAACAACCTCTTTGTTCAATCCACTGGACCCTTTTTCTTATTTTGCTTGACCTCTGCAGCATTTGATACTAGTGACCATGGCCTGCTGCATTTATGTCCCTTAATTTGTGAAACCACACTTTCCTAGTTTTCCGCCTAGATCTCTGGCTTCTTTATTTTACTGGCTTCTTTATTTTCCTCCTAGATCTGGCTTCTTTGTCTTCTGCCTGTCACTTAAATGTCCATTTACCTCAGAGTTGTGTCCTTGTCAGTGTATTCCTATCTCACTTTTTATAATCTCCTTTGGTGATCCTCATTCACTTCCATGGCTTCAGTGACCATGTATATACTAATGTCTCCTAAATATAAATTTCTAGTCTAGTTTTCTCTCCTTACTACAAATCTGCATACCTGATGCCTTCAAAATATATGTCCTGATGTTCCAAGATACCTCAAAACAATATATCCCAAGTTAAACTCGTCATTTTTGTTATTCTTGCTTTAATGTTCCCAATCTCTAAATGGTGTCATCATCAACCCAGTTGCCTAAGCCAGAAATACAAGTATTATACTGATACCTCCCCCTCTCTCACCTCCTATAGCCATCAGAAAGTCCTGTCAGTTTTTCCTTCTCATAGATCTCTAATCTCTCCATTTCTCTCCATCCATTGTAGCTAGACCAATATTCCCTCCTGTTTCAATTCTCTGCAGTAGCCTCTCTTCCTGGTGCCTTGTTCTACTCTGACTCATTCTTTGCATTGTACTCAGATTGACCTTTCTAAACTTTAACTGTCAGTTCCCTGTTTAAAGTCTTCAAACTTTCCCTCAGGAAACTTACATGATACATTTCCTTGTTTCTGGCCAATCTACCAGGCCTTGCTCTCAAAACTCTAGCAAGCCTTGCTGTTCCCTCTGTCTGGGACACTTCTCTCTCCTTTTTACACTTGGCGTCCCTTACCTGGCTTTCTCCTTTAAGTCTCAGCTTAGCCATCGTTTTCTCTAAAAGCCTTCCTTGATCTCTCAAAATTGCGCAAGGTACCCTCTTCCCCACCCCCCCACCCCACCATGGTATCTTGTATTTACTCCTATGATGGTACTAATAGCACAATTTTGTAAATACTTGTCTCTTCCATGGAGTCTAAGCTCCTTAAGGGCAAGGACTCCTGCCTTGTTCACCTGTGTACCCCCAGCATCTAGGACAGGGTATGGTATTTGTTACCTCATTCAGCAAATATTTCTTGAGTCATAACTGGGTAGCAGGCACTAGCACAGTGGTTAATGTATGGAATGGGGAATCCTTGGGGGAGGTCCCCGAGATGCAAGGGGATCCATGAGGTCAAAATTATTTTAATTATAATACTGAGACTTTTTTTTACCTTTTTCATTCTCATTCTCTCACGAGCATTTAGTGGAGTTTTCCAGAGACTACATGAAGTGTGATAATTGCAACAGATTGAATGCAAAAACACATAAATAATCCAGTTATCTAATTTTAAGCCAGACATTAAACAGATTTGCTAAAATGTAAAACAATGGCACTCTTCAAACTAATTGTTGTTTTGGAAGATACGGTTATTTTTCATGAAAATATTTATGTTAACATGTAATGGATTTATTATTTTTTAATGAATAAATAATATTTTTAAGTTTTCTCAGTTTTAATTTCTAATACAGTAAGTATCCGTAGACATATTCCACATAGAAACTCTTTGGGGTCCTCAATAATTTGTAAGAATGTAAATGGATCCTGAGCCCAAAAGTTTGAGAATTGCTGCACTAGCACATCTTGTGTGTTCAGTGTATGCATGTTAAATAATTAATAAATGTCAGTTTGCCAAAACTCTGGCACACAGCTGCTTAATGTTTCTTAATCAAAGCTTCCCCCAAAATGCCCAGAATTAATACCTGAATAGGCAAAAAAATACCCAGGCTTAAAAGCTGAATATGCATAAATGAAAGTATTCTTTAGGTGAATGTGCTTTGTAAACTATGGAGTGTTACATAAATACCATTGTTTTGGTAATTGTTTATGATAATTACGGACCAATGTTCTAGCTTTGGTACTAGAACCAGGACTACCTACAATAATCTGATAGCTGACTTGAAGATGAGAATTCTTATAACCAGCCATTTCATTAATTTCATATCTAATCCATGTAACAATTTTGTGAAACAGATATTACCCTCATTTTTTTAAATAAGGAAACCGATGTTCAGAAAAGTGATTTACTCGAGGTCTCAGAATTTGTAAGAGCTTGAGACAAGGTTCAAAGACCTCATGCTTTTCCAATACACAAGACTTCAGGTGAAGTGATTTGTTCCTCTATTGCCCTGAATCCTATCCTCATTTGCTAGACATTTGGTCTGGTAAAAGGGTAAGATAGTGTTTACAATTTTCAGGCACTTTTACCTTTAATGCAAGAAGAAGGACATGTGAGTGGTATTAGGTCTATATGAAGGTTTTCCTTGAGGGCCAACTCAGAACGTGACAGTGTAAATGAGATGACACTTCTCATAGAACAAGTCTGTCCTGTTTTCTACATTGCCAAACCTTAGCAGACATGGTCAGGTTGGGTGGTAGGGGTGGAGCTTGAGATTTCAGATGTGTATTTTATGAAGTGGGTTAGGCAATCTGCAATATTTCTCTGTTAACAGATCCAAATATCCAAAAAGCCCTCGAGTGCTTCTTAGTCCTCTTGAAGGGCAGTGGAAGAGGATTGAGAAATGATATGGAAAATAAAGGGGCGCTAACTAAAACTTTTTTCCTTGTGAAAATTAAAGATACATAACTTATTCACAAAAGCTGAAACTAATTTAGTTTCATATGAATTAATATGTGAGTATATTTCGTTCAAGTCAAATTTAGAATATGAAACTTCATAATTCAAGAGATTTCTCAAGAGAAACATTCTACCAGCCACAAAATCTCTTTTAAGTGTCATGAAATACAAACAGAGGGAATCAAAGTAAATATGGTTTAAATATTTTTGTATTTAACTTAAATATTTGAAAACTAATAGTGCATTCTAGTATTAAATTCATGATTAAATAGCATAGTTATTAGAGGAAAGTTCTGTTGAGATCAAAGAATCGAACCAAAATAATTGACAGTGTTAATGTTCTGCCCTTTTATGGATTAAGAATCTATACGGTACAGGAATTCAAGTGACACTTGCAAGGCTATACAAGTAATAAACAAAAATTAGAAAAAATAAAGCCTCCTACTTTCTCTTCCTTTGTAAGGATCAAACCACCCTGCAGAGGAAGAGAAGGCAAAAGACATGGTAGTAATAACAAAAGAAAATAAGATGAGAGAATCGCGCGACTTGAAGACCAGAGATTTAAACAAATAGGAAAATAGCTATTTAAACAGCGAATAACTCTCATTCTTGAATTCTTTACCTTAGAAGGAGGGGTTCTTGCTTTTCCCACCAGCTGATGAGGGAATGGGGGAGAAAGCAGTGCAGAAATAGGATGTCGGAATCCAGACTGCCCCAGGAGGCCCGGTTTATCTCAACTTATTGCTGGAGGCTCAAGGAATTTTCAAATTCCAGGGCTCTCCTGGAAACTTGATTCTAATAAGGATGAGAGCCCCACTTCCCTCTAAGGACTCCATGTCCCTGATAACAGTCCTGTAGGACAGTTGCCTCTGGGAGTGAGGGAAGAGAGGAAGTCATTCACCTTGAGGTTTTCTTGCCAATCAGCACCTTGTTTTAGAGCCATCCGATCTGATTACACAGTAAAAATACCACTGAGCACAATACTGGAGAAAAATCCAAAGTACATAAAAGAAAATCTATTATAAGTGGAAAAGGCCATTGTTGCCAACTCCCTTTGGCATTTCCTACCACTGAATCATAAACTGACTGAAATAGGAAATAGGGACACATGGTTCTATGGGAAACCAGCTGCCTTCAACAACCAGTCTTAATATATTGACTTTGGCAGTGACTGAATGCCTCTTGCTATACAAGAGGCTAGTGAAAGTGAATTCAATTGAACTTAAGTAAGTTTATGTAGGTGAAACATGTTAGGTCAGAACAAGGCTATCATTTTAGCAAGCAGTAGGAATCTACCCTCTCCAAATCGCTCTTCCTAGCAGACCACTGAGTGACTATTTCCTGAAGGTGCTCCTCAGAGACCTCATATCCAGTAAAACAGGAAATTCAGAGAGGAAGCAAATGCCTGTGCCAGACTAATGTGCTTGCTTTACGTGAAGAAATTGCACAGGGTTACCGTGGAGACTGACTGGTGAAGGACAAATGATTAGTAATAGTTAAAATAGTATATCATTACTCCCTTCCTTTGTGAGGCTCCCAACAACTTATAGACTCTTTCTTATACTGTATCTCTAATTATTTGACATTGAGTAGATTCTATTTTAGGGAGATACTTGTGTCTGATAAAAAATAAGAGAGCAAATGATGGTGGTTGTGATTGTTACCCTTGATGTGATCCATTTCGTGGAAGGAACTGTGATTGAGATTTATTTATGGTTTTAGTTGATACTCTTTTTTTCCTTGATTTGCTTCCAAAAATTTGGCAGTAAATGATAACATCTTGCCAATCAACCATTACAAACATTTTATGAAACGAAAATATTGGCCATCTTTGTCATCCAAAATGGTAGCAATACAGTATTAAACACTAGTGTTGAACTGTAGATATTTCCTTCTGGAGTTCTTATTCCAAAAGGCTACATTTGTGTCCTAATAGAATCTGATATCTTGAGAGTTGGAAGAGACCTTATAACTCTAAATCAGCTACCTACCAAATTCAAGAACATCCTCAAATATTATTTTATTCATGTAATGTGTAAGGCTACAGTACCAATTATTGAAACTATAAACGTTAGAATTTGAATTTAAATGAAGCAGATGTATTGCAGATGATATTATATCACTGTATAGTCCTACAGTTCACATATGGCATGGGTGTAACTCTCTTTCCCTTTTACGATTTTTGACACATAAGAAGCAAACTCTTCTGAAATTTTTGTTTCTGCTAAAAGTGTTCATTTAATTGCTTATTATTTCAAAATATGCTTTTTGGTTTGAGCTAAATGTCAGTGACATTTAGATGCTGTCAACGAGCACTAGACAATTAAGATGGTTTCTCTTGTAAACTTTAGCTGTTTTTGCAAATCTGTGAGCAAAACTGACCGTGAATTACTTTTGCTATGAGACTGCAGACCCTGAAGATAGACTCAATCTAGCTATCTTTTCATCTTGCGCAAACCTAGCATAATGCCTTTCACATAGTAGGCACCCAAATATTTTTTGGAAATAATTGCATATCTTTTAGGGTTTATATATGGCTTAGGAAACTGGATAGAGTGGAATGAGCAACACGAAAAAAGAGCAAAAAAATGTGGAATTTGAATATTGCAAATAGGAAGAGATTATTATATTATCTTTCTATTTGCTCCTTAATTTATCCCCAACTTCCATTGCACACACATGCAAACACATTAAGAAAAAAGTCAGGAAAAAAAACCTTTCCTATACAACTTCCCCCAGATTTCAAATGACAGAGATTTCTCTGGTTTTTTAGCATCGCTATGAGACTTTTGTGTTTGTGGGTTGTTTTCTTTTTTTTTTTTTTGGCATCTTTGACAGTCAATCAGCTGATCCTGCTGCCATTGGCAAGGTTGAGCGAGAAGAGAGCAGGTCCACCCTTACTTCTCTTGCATCAGCCTAGCTGCTTCTCGCCGGTCTCCCTCCCTCCTGATCAGTTCTAGATAAGAGGCCGGCCTGACTCTCAGCTTCCCAAGATATACTAACTTGTTGGGAAAAAGTAAGCGCAAGCCTTCCCAGACCTATGGTGCTTAAGCAACCAAAGTGAACTCTGAAGAGAAAGCAGAGAAGAGCAGGAAGAGATCACAATGGTAAAACTCTCGTTTCAATCACTGGCAGATACTCTCCCTCTTCCTTTCCTTTTGTCACCAACATAAGACAGTCTCCAGCAAAGCAGTCTTTCACTTTACAAGTAAAAGGAATTGCTGAAGGAAGGAAGAAATATTAGGAGACCTTGAGACCAATTATTCCAGCCACTGTGGCTGTGTAATTCTGGGTGAGTCACTCTTCTTCAGGAAATCCAAAGAATGTCAAATATGTGAAGGTTACTGAGGATGACTGCAGAGCAGAATGTAGATCCTCAAGTAATTTCAAGTTTCCTTCCTACATTTTTCTCACAGAAGCACACACATCAGATGTAATGAAGGCTGAGGGAGGAGGGGTGGTCAGGGAGAGGGAATGTGTTAAAACGCAGTTTTAAGGGGTACGTTAACTCTACCTAGCCAGTAGGTTGATCTAGGGTGATTTAGTTATCTTAATCTAAAGATTTATCTAATGAATTTAAAATAATCTACAAAGGTGAGCTATTTACTCCCATCAATCAGTGGAAGAAATATGAGAGAAATTATGTGGGAAAGATTTTCTTCTCATTGTTTCATAGTGTATAAAATGAAAATAGAGGATAATTCAATGGGAAAATACCTTAATAACTTCTTCCTGTTATCTCAATACCATGCATTGAGAGGTACATCAAAAAACAAATTGTTCACAAACATCCAAAGATCTTTGAAATTCCCCAAGGTTTATAATAAACACCCCCTTATTAAATGAACCGCGAGAGGCAAGGAGACAAAGGACAATTAAGGAAGAGACAGAGAGAGCATGGAACCAAGAAAGTAGGGAGTAAGTGGCTAGAACAGCTTGCTCACACCACATGGACCTCAGCTCAAAGCAGAAGGGCCACCAAGGCTTTGAGAATCACCCCTCTGTATTAGTTTGCTAGGCCTGCCATAACAAAATACCGCAGACATGGTGGCTTAAACAATAGAAATTTATTTTCTCACAGTTCTGAGGCTAAAAGTCCAAGACCAAGGTGTCAGGAGGTTTGGTTTCTCCTGAGGTCTGTCTCCTTGGCTTGCAGATGGCCATCTTGTCTCTGTGTCTTCACGTGGTCTTTCCTCAGTGCATGCACATCCTCGTGTCTGTGTGTGTCCAAATTTCCTCTTCCTCTAAGGATACCAGTCAGATTGGATTAGGCCCACCCTAATGGCCTCATTTTAACTTAATATAAGGCCCTGTCTCCAAATACAGCCACATTCTGAGATACTGGGGGTTAGAGCTTCAACATACAAATTTTGAGGGGACACAATTCAGCCCATAAAACTCTCCCTGCAAGTTGGCAGAGTCTAGTTAATATGTGTACCCTTTGACTTGTCTATTCCTCTTATAGAAATTTGTCTTAGAAAAATAACTAGCATATATGGCAAAATGATATTTACATAGGATGTTCATTGCAGCACTGACTGAAACAGCAAAACATAGTAAATAACCTAATTGTCCATTAATAGAAGATTTGTATCATAAATTGCAATCTAACCATACAAATAGAATACTAGGATTAGAAAGATGTTCAAGATATTATATCAAAAACTCAAGTTACAGAACATTCTGTATAGTCAACCTCATGTTTTGAAACTGTATCATATATTTGTATAGGCCTAGAAAAAGGTCTGAAAGGATATATGTGGAAGTGGAAGAGCAGTTACCTCTAAGGTGTGGACTTTGCAGTAGGCCTTTTCACTTTTTATTTGAACACTTATGTAATTTGAATTTTTGCAACAGATTTGTTTGCTTTTGTAATAAAAATTAAACCATTAATTTTTTAAGTATTCCCTGAGGTACATGGAGTAAACAAGTTTAAAGCCTATAAAATTTGTGACACTGTAATAAATAATAGAAACTGCCTTTATTGAGCGTCTACTACTTGTTCATTCAACAAACATTTTTGAGTCCCTATGTCCCAGTTATTGTTAGGCAATTCACATATATTACACCCAATCCTCATGAAAACTTCTCAAGGCAAGTATTACTACTTTGATTTTATCATGACAGAAAACAAGGCTCAGAGAAGTCAAGTAATTTGCAAAAGTTGCACAGTTGATAAGCAACAAAGCCAAGTTTTTTGTCTACTTTTATCATACTGCCTTGTAAAATTACTTTTTTCTATTGAGTGTACAGGATACAGAAAATTGTCATCTGGCTTGATGTTATCTTAGAATCACATTTACAGGTCATTACTGTACTCTCTCAGCAAATAAACTACCTCCTCTAAATCTAAGTCTAAATCAATCAATCTATCTATCCACAAATCAGAAGTATTTGCCAGAACGATTTTGAAATTATAAGAGATTTTTGTGTATGTGTGAGGAAGACTGGCCCTGAGCTAACACCCGTGCCCACCTTCCTCTACTTTACATGGGACGCCGCCACAGCATGGCTTGACAAGCAGTGCGTAGGTCCGTGCCCGGGATCCAAAACTGCGAACCCTGGGCCACCAGAAGCGGAGCATGCAAACGTAACTGCTACGCCACCATACTGGCCGCATGAAATTACAAGAGACTTTGATAACTAAAATTCTATGATCATGAGTTCTCACTGGATGATTATCGGGGAGCGGGGAGGAGAAGGAGCACCAGGAGAGCCACTCTTGTTTACTCTGTTTATTGTAGGGTAGGGGAGTACTGGTATTTGGAATACTAATAAAGCAGTGTCTGGGTCTATAACTTCAGTTATCAAAAGAAAGAAGCTTTGACAGATAATGCCCACTGATTATCGTCTCTGTGAGAAGCACAGACATACGTATTGTTCCCTGTGAAAATGAGGACTTTGTAGAGATAGGCTGGTACAGTGGCATGAAAAGTACTTCAAGAGAATCTCTGAAGCAGCAGGACTCTTGATCATACCATCTCCTGAAATTTTATCATTTCTCTTCAGATAGCAATAGGATCAATTTGAATGTGCTACAGCCTATCTACTAGTATGATTTCAGGGAATTCAGCATATCTTCCAAACCTTTCCTAGCTCCTGCCTCTGATGTCAACTTCTTTCCTCTAAGCACCTGCTCTTTATTCCAAAGCAGTAGGTCCTAAAAGCACAAAGCTTTCGTCTGTCATCAGACATGTATTACTTGGTGTGAATGGAGGGGAAGAGCGTGAGGACCGTAGGCCCCTCCTCAGGGATTGGGGAAGAAACAGGATTGGGGAGGCTGTGCTCACACCTGCCTCCTAATGACTCTTAACTCACTGATCTTCTGGCATACAGTTTCACTGTGTTGCTGGGAATAATGAGAACCCTGTCAGTCAGGAGTGGAGTGTGGAAATAGTCAGCTGCCTGATGCCTCGTGTGAACAGAACCCCTTATACTCAAAAGGTCTTCCTAGCTATCTCCCCTGGGTGAGCCTGACAAGCCTCTGCCTTAGTCCCTGTAGGCACCATGGAGGGACAGAGAGTATAGGCTTTGCAGTCAGAATAGAAATAGGTTCAAACACAACTCATCCACTTGCTGGTTGTCTGACCTTGGGCAAATCAACCTGTCTCACAGGGCTGTCATGAGGATGAAATGAGATTATGTAAGTAAAGATCTTCACACAGTGCCTGCTACACAAAAGGGACCCAGCATACAATCAGTCCTTTCTGAGTCCCTGCTGAGAACTCCACCAGGACCAAAGCCCAGCCTTGAACCTAAGCCCAGTCAGCTCTGAGTCCTGACTGCTTGCCCACATCCTGCTAAATCCTTTCTCTAGGCTTGCACCATGTTTTCACATCCTTTTCGGCATCAGGATGCAGCTTCAAACACATATCCTGCCTGCCTTACACCCACTAATTATACTCCATGGATGGCAATGCCAGCTTCAGTCAGACTAGAGCCTGCTCTGGTCCCCCTTAGATTCGGTGATTTAGGCCCATGGTTCTCAATGGGTCTAGGGACCATTTAGGTCTGCGACCACCCCAGACCTAAACCTTTCTGTGTGCAGAGTCTGGGGATCTGCATTTTTTAAAAGCTCCCCTTCCCTCACTGCAAGGGCCACTTCACTGATCTTCACCCATTCTTGCTTCCATGCAGAAGTTTCCAGCATGCTGTGTAACCAAGGTCTTGGCATCTACTTTGCAGATAGTCAGTGCTTAATAAATGTTTTTTGAGCAAATGAAGGCTTTCTGTTGGGTGTTATTTTTTTTCCTTACAAAGATATTTAGCCATAGAATTTAAAAATAAGATTAAAATAATGGCACATACTAGTTGTTCAGTCAAGATTGTTTTCTTTTGAGATGGATTTTGGGAGGGCAACTATTTGAGAGAATGCCTGTGAGTACAGAAGTTCCGTGGAAGTAAATGAAATGACAGCACATGGAAGAGTTTCACGAAGCATAAGTAATATGTGGAATAATAATGATGTTATACCATTCAAATCTTACTGTCAAATCTTCTAATTTGTTCTGGAGAAAAGGAAACTAGAGTAAGCAACTTCTCAAAGGTTACAGTGTGTGTCACCAGGAAGGAAAAGAAGCAAAAAAGAGGTCTCCTTACTTTTAGCTATACAAGCACAATAAAGAGACACATCTCCTTTATTTTTTCTTTTTACCTTTTATTATGGAAAATTTCAAACATATGCAAAGTAGAGAGAAGAGTATAATAAATCCTCATATCCATCACACAGCTTCAACAGTTATCAACATTTTGTCTGTATTGGGCTAACCCATGTGATGCAAAATAGGGTTTCCGAGTTTACTTCAAAGACTGAAACAAGTGTGTAAATACATGCTGTAGGATTAGGTCAACATTCTTTGGGAAGATTTAGAGATAGCATGTACTCTAAGAGCCCATTTGCATATATTTTTCAACATCTGGCTAACAATTCCTCTTTGAGTTGGATGATTACAACATCCCAAACTCTGCACAATCTCCTAATGAGTGTATATAATAGAGTCACTGTACTTGTCTCTAAAAAAACAACTTATTTGTTTTCAGAACTTTAGAAAATTGTGGCTGTGTCCCCATCTGGGGTACAAAGGACCAGTGAGCCCAGTTTTCTGTGGTCCCTGAATTCAATGGCTGCAAATGTGGCACTGCCAAGCTGGTCTTATGACAATCCAGAGGGAGACTTGGTGAGACAGGCTGCAGGTCTGGGTTCATTGAATGTAGAAAGAACATGAAAGTTTATACTCTAAGGCAAAACATTAGAGAGTGATTAGTAGTTTCACATTGAATATGAGCAGTTTCTTGGGAATCACTATTATTAACTTGGTTTAACCATTTATTTCAGTATATGGTGATATGACTGGGTTTAGCTTTCCTATCATTTTTTTTTCTTTCAAGTAACCAGTTTGTGTTTTCTACTTTTAGGACAAGGTTATCAGGTGCTAAGTTGTACTCTTTGACAGTGAGAAGTAAAATCTTAATATTAACTGAGCCATTGTTTAAGAGGAATCCACCATATCATGCTTATTGAATACAGTTTCATGTGAAGCACATGGTTCGATATGTATTTGTTGAAAGAATAAGGTTGAGTGTCTTCTTTCCAAATATTTTTCTAGCTGCTTATATGTTTTAATGCCACATTAATGTGGTTTTGTCATATAAAAGAATCTCAGTTGTAACCAGTGTATTCTTTAGGATTCAAAATCCACATTGACAATCTTTCTAACTCTCTGGCCTATTGGTCCCTTATCTTGACCTCTGTGACTCCATCTCGTTCTGCCTCAGATCCTTCTCAGTGAAGCCACATCTTAGTTTTCACCGTCATCCACAACATCTCCACATCTGAGACTCTCAAACTTGAAGAGTTTCCTCTGACCACTACCTATCTGTCTATCTCTCCTATTACCTCACTCCTTCTCACCCACTCTTCACACTTTCAGACCCAGGCCCTTTGCCCTTTCTCCGTCTGCCAGCCTTCTGGGCCTCTCAGGACATCCCAAGGCACCTCACGAATCTCAGGGACAGTTTGTCCCACTGTGCTCACACCTGCCTCCTAATGACTCTTAACTCACTGATCTTCTGGCATACTTGACCTGCCAATCTCCAACCCTGGCTAAGGCAGCCATTTCTCTCTTCTGTTCTCTTTTCTAGGCAGCTGAACATTTCTGGAGAAAGTAGCATAACCAAGTTGATTGGATGCCCTAAAATGTATTCCATCCAATTTTTCTGGGAATAACAACACTGGGAATTCTTTTTCTCACATCTTATCAATTCACTCTTAAAATACACATAGCTGTTCTTCCAATCTTCTGCACTCCCATTAAATTTCTATAACTACCTCCACCCTCTTTTGCTACCTACTTTACAAGAAGCTGGAGGTCATCTGATATGAATACTATACAAATTTTATTTTGTTCAAATTATCACTCATTCCCTTATCTTCCTTCTAGTTTCTGAAGAATTTTCCCAATTTCCTTCTAAAGCCAGTGTTTCCATCTAGTCTTTTCTCTCCTCCCTCCATGTGTCCTTCTTGGCTTTGTTCCCCTTCTATTTTCTTCATTTCATCTACTCCTCTTCCATTTTCTGGGCCTCCCTCCCTTCTTGTCTCTCCCTTGAAACCTACAAACCTCTTCTCTCCTGGTCTAATACTCTTCCTTGATTCTAATTTCTGTTCATGGTGTTTCTGTCTCTCTTCTTCCTCTTCATCCACAAACTTCATCCACCTCGGTTTCTTCTCCCTCTTGACCTTCAGCACCATTAGCCTATGGAAAGTCCTAAAGCCAAAAACCTCTTCATAGACCTTCTTCTCAAATTCTGTTTTCAGCAAAATTTGACAAAATTGACCACTATCTCCTTAGACCTCTCATCTCCACAGGAGCCCATGTTACATCCTTCTAGCTCTCCTGCCTCATGTACTGCTTCTGTTTAGTTTCCTTCCAGGATTCCTTTACCTCCTCTGCTTAAAACAAACCCTTAAATATAAGCTTTCTGAAGATTCAGTGTTCAGTCCTCTGTTTTAACCCTTGATAGTCCCTTGGTAATCTGATCCTATTTTACAGCTCAATCAATCTAGCTATCCCCTCTGAGAATGACTCCCAGACCCGTACCTTTAGCCCTCATCTGTCTTGCCCTAATCAAACCCTGTTTCTAACTATATGCTAATGTATTGTAGACACTTTAAACTCTAATCTAAATTAAACTCATCACTTTTCACTCTTGTGTTTTTGATCTTGGCTAATCAATCCAACGGGGTCTCCTTCTACCATTATCTTTCAAATCAATCTCTCTCCTGTTCACTACCCTTCTTCAGAAACTCATTAACTCTTGCCTGGACCACTGCATAGCCTCCTAAATGGTCTCCCTTCTTTCAGTTTGTTTTCCCTCCATTTAGTAGAATAATAGCAAGTCAACCTTGCTATTCACATGTTACATGCTTTTGCATTTTGAAAAACTCTACCTCATTCTTTGGCTCATTTAATTGTCTTTCCCCATAAATACCTACCTTAAATGTTGGCTTTTCTGAACACTACTGCTGCAGTCATCTTCTGAAGGTTCAGATCTGAGCATGTCACTTTGAGCTCAAAGTTTCCTTTCCCACTATTGCCTTCTATAATCAAAGCCCTCCATGATTTGGTCCAAATCTATCACTCTAGCCTTATCTCCCACTCAACTCTTGCAGCCTGGTCTATGGCAAGTCCTCCCAAATAGGCCCTGTGCTCACTTGCCTTTTCTTAAACTATTGTCTCTATTAGGTGCCCTTCCTTCCAGATCAGCTTTTGCAAGTTTATCTGGTCTTCAAAGCCCAATTCAAATCATTCTCTCCCAAAATGCTCTCTCCCCATCACCAAAGTCAGAACAAGAGCCTATCCACATTATTAAATTCTTGGTTGACATCTGGAACACAGAATTTACCATAATCTGTCTTGGAATCCAATTATTTGTTTCTCTTCTCCATTAGACCATACACTTAGAAGAGAGGGACAGTAATTCATTTTTGTATCCAATGAATATGAAGCACTCCCATAGTAGGTGCTTTATTGTTTATTGAATTGTTGAATTCTAAAGCAAGAGTTGCCTTGATTTAATCTATAGAATTAAGAGTAAAATTTAGCTTATTTTAGGAAGCAAGATTTTTATCTTGTTTTACTCAATGATTTGGTCTTTATTGTAATATGAATTTTCCATTCATGATAGAACTTCTATAATAGGAATTATTCAATGGAAAAAAATTCATGATATTAATCATATCAAAACAAGTCATTGACTAATACAACAAATAACATGTTAAAAGGAAGTCACAGTGCAGGTGACAGAATATATGCAAATATCAGGGAGAGTTACTGATTATAATTAAGAGATAATGTATGTAAAGTGCTTACTTATTATCTGGTGGAGAGTAAGTGCTTGGTAAGTAATATTACATGCAAATAAAGTAGCTGGAAAAAATAATTTATTTTTTCCCATGTAGTCTATGTAGTTTTGTGTGACAGCTGATATTAACTTTGAACTGCATTCAGTTTTCAGTCAGATATGTCTTTTTATGATAATTTCAAGAGCAAGTAACAAAGAATAAAGCATGTGTGGAGCTAGCATGATGTAATTAACCACATGCACTATTGATGAGGACTTGGCTTCTCTCTGTACCACTTGATATTCAGTGAAATAAATAATGGTGATAATTGTCACATTCCTAACAAAGACATCTGCTAAACCAGGCAACTCAAGCAAAGCTGTTTGCTACTGACAGCTTGCTTCAAATGTGAATGTTGCCATTAAGAAAAAATAGAGTTTCTGTATTTATCACATTACCAAATATGTTGTGTTGGCAATGCTTCATCTGGGGACCAGAAGACCTATGTCTGATAATTAAATTCAACATTCAAACTTCTATATTTGCTTGGGGGATTATTAGAAGATCTTTAATTTTCTTGTGGTTTCATGTAAATGCAAGATATCTACCTGATAAAAGTAAAAAATCCAACAGTGAAGAATGGTACCAACTAAAGAGTAAAATTCTCCTCCATTCTCCCGACGCCCATTCCACCTCTCCTGAGATTATCTTTTGAATCACACACTATGTAAAAATTGTACTAAATAATAATAAAAAGCAATCAACTCCACTTTATTTTATATATGACCTTGAACTTCAGAAAATCCCAATGTTGCATGATGCCCAAAGACAAATAATTATATCTTTTGATTTTTTTCTATTTGTCAATTAATATCATCATCATAAAAATCTTTATTTCAAAGTGATATTCCAAAAGACCCAGAAGAATGAAAGCTTTACTCTCTGTTGCTTCATCTGATGACTGATCACTAAGAAGTCTCTGAAGCAGTAGCATCCTTAGACCGGATGTGAAAGGTCCCTGACCCTGGGCCCCAAATTTTCAGGGCCCTACTCTTGATTTCCTTTGGCCCTGCCCCTCATGGGATGAAGTGTCTGTGTTGCCAGGGGGACATGCCCACTCAGAGCCTGTGTGCCTCTACCAGACCACATTTGGGGTAATTTGGACAGAGAAATTTCCATCTCACATGGTTCAAGCAACTTCCATGGCTTCTTCCCTCCCTCTATCTTCACAAGGATGTGTAGGTCATGGGCTGGGGGCGAGAGGCCAGCTCTTCTCCTTTCTACCATTTTCTGGTATAGAATTCTGAAGAATCTGAAAAATCTAAATTCAAACCTAATCTTTTAGGTTGTTGTGAAGATATCAAGGTAGAAGAATTTAAATACTTATTTAACAATTTGTTAGCTTGATTTATAACTTTAAAATATTTAGATATATGGGATATTGACCTCAATATGTACTTTTGACCTGGGCCCCTCAAATGTTAGGAAGTGAGCCTGATTTGAAGATAATGTCATTGTGCAGCTCATATAATTAACAGCCTTTCTATTTGAATTGTATTTCTAACAGTTCTTTGAAACAAAAGCAAAATAAATCTTACTCTTCAAATCACTAAATTTTTTTAAAAAGTGAATAACTTCCAATTTCAAATGATTTTGTCCCTCTTATATATCTACTGTTGAAGTATTCAGTGAAGGAATATCTTACTAAAGGTAGAACAGAACTTGACTTTGTTGTTTTTTGAAAATAACAAATTTTCATAGCTTGCTCTTTATCTCAGAGTTTTTTATGGATCTGCTATTCTCCACTCACCCCTCTTTTTCATCCTATCCACAAATTATCTCTCTTTCAATCAACAATAAGAGTTTTTCAAAACAGGAAATTTTATTTAGGGCTGCTGTCACTTTATAGAAAAAGAAACTGAGGATACTATGAAAGGGTAGCATGATCTTTTAGGCAAAGTCATTTAGGAGTTTTGGTTCACACAAGTTTGGCAGGCTCAGATCAGTTGGGTTTTCATTTGTACTTATTTTTTTTTTTAATGAATCTTTTGAGATGCAGAGGGTAGAAAGATTCATTATCTGGGTAAGGGGATTGTTTCTTAACAACAATCACATTTTACCCAGGGGTCTATCTCATTGCTTATTCATAGAGAGTCCTACAGGCAGGAGTTAACAAAATTAGTTCAATAGGTATTCCACTCACACAATTAATATATGTGTGTGTTTGTGTGTGTGCGTGTGTGTGTATATATATATATATACACACTGTATTAGGTACTTGTGTGTGCGTGCAGGGTCTCCTTAGGCAAATACAAGTTCTTACACAACTGCTTTTTTCACCTAACAACCTTGCAGATCTTTCCTTATCAGTCCAGAGAGAGCTTCCTTATTCTTTCTTGAATGTTGCATAGAATTATCCCCTTACATGGCTATCCTATAATTTTTTTTTATTAATAACTTTCATTTTTTAAGAACAGTTTTGTATTTACAAAAAAAATTGTGAAGATAGTACAGTGAATTCCCATATACAATTTTCCCCCATTATTAACATTTTAATTTAGCATGGTACACTTGTCACAATTATTGAACCAATATTGATACATTATTATTAACTAAAGTCTGTATTTTGTTCAGATTTCCTTAGTTTTACCATTTTCTGTTCCAGGAGATCATATTACACGTAGTCATCATGTCTCCCCAGGCTCCTCTTGGCTGTGACAATTTCTTAGACTTTTCTTGGTTTGTTGACCTTGATGGTTTTGAGGAGTGCTGGTCAGATATTTTGTAAAACGTCCCTCAGTTGAGATTTATATAATTTATTTTTGCACAAATATATTTTGTACAAAAAATTCTTTTGATGAAGGCTTGATTTTTTTCCCCCAGTTTGCTATTACAAACAATGCTGCAATGAGTTACAGTGGGTATCAGCCACTTCACATGTTGTCGGCACAAAGGGTAAACTCCCAGAAGTGGCACTGGTGGGTTAAAGGGTAAATACATTTATAAATTTTGACACTATTGCACATTGCCTTCCATAGACTTCCACTTCCCGTACGTGTGCCTGTTTCCTGAATGCTTTGTCAACGGAGTGTGTTGTAAAACTTTTGGATTTTTGCCAGTTTGATAAAAAATTGGTATCTCAGTGTGCTTTTAAACTTTTAATAACATTTATTATGAATGAGGATGAAGTATTTTATATATATTGTTGCTTATTATAAATAGATTCTTTTCTTCCACTATATTTCCTAAGAATTTTTTTCACGTAGTATATGAAAGCTGCTGATTTCTGTATAATAATTTCATAAGGTAGAGATTATTTCAGCTCAATATCTCAGGGATGCTTGCCATGCACCTCCGTGTTAGGTCTCATACTCGTACACTGAATCCTGTTCTCAAACGCAATAGTTGTTAGTAGGTTGGTTTCTATCTGGACATAATTACACACTCCTAAGAAACTGCTATTAACCATCTCAATACATGTCCAAGAAAGGTTAGATTTCTGGCTTCTAGCAAGAATGTTGTTCTATAGTGTGTTTCCTTTGCCCTCCTGTGCCCTTTTGACCTGTTGTCAGCTAGGAGCCGCATCAGTCCATCATCCATTCTATAGAGAGCAGAGATCATCACCCAGGTATAGAAAAACGACTTCAGCACTACCCCCACTTTATCAGTAAGCCACAAAAATGCGGCAGTAATGTCTACAATGGAGGCATCTATCCAGGTTTTAGCATGTATTTTGCAAAGGAAAAGTGTCATATTATAATTGCTCTAGGACGCAAAATAATTCTGAGAGAGTTTGAAGGAAGGGATTGATGTCTACTTTTTTCATCTTCTTTTTCAGAGAACCCTCATGTGTGTTTGGGAAGATCTTATGAATAATCTCAAGAATAAGCTTTTCAAACACAGGTGATGACAAAATCATCGCTTCAAGGTTGGGAGAAAATTACACAGTTCTTTCTTTTCCTCTAACTTCTATAATTTCCTTAATTCAATAATTTAACAATTTATTATGGGCCTATGGTCTTGTCAGATACTGGTAAGAGATCTGGGGTATATAAACATGCTGTGACACAGTCCCTGATGTCCTACATAATTCTAATTTAAGTAAGGGAGACAGATATGGAAAAAAGTAATTATAAATTTATGTTTTAGGTGCTACTAAAGAGCTATGCACAAAGGAGTGCTATGGAGACTACAAATAATTCTGCAGGAGATTGGAGATAGGAATGAGAAGTACACAAGAGGTGGTAGGAGATTACAGAAGAAAAGAGATGACTTTTAATGGGGGAGGAAGATTGAGAGAGACTGAGCTGTCTAATCTTACATGAGCCCTGACTCTACTGGTCCTTTTAGAATAGGGCTATCTTCCCCCCAAAATGGCACCTTACCTTGATCATTTGTATACTGAGTTTAGGTGGCATACTGATGTGACTTGAAACAAAATTGATTTACTCAGAAAACCATTCTCTTTGTATCCTTCAGATTCAATCAAAGAGAAAGTCTGTAACTGGTATCCTTTTTTATAGCTTCTAAAACTTGCATTCCTTTTTAAATATAGAGATATTGGGCCTCAGGTTCAGAGCATTCAGAAAGCAACAGCATTTAGAAATACTATATTATTTTCACGATTACCTTCTATTTCTGGCAAATGATGCTGACTTTCCATTTACGGTTGTGATGTAAGTTTTTAATTCTTTCGATAAATGTTAATAGAGTATGTTCTCAGTGCTAGGCACTATTCAGTGAACCACTTTACTAGGGGATAAAACAAAAATCCCTGTCCTGAGAACTGTGTAGCATAGCTTATTATTTTGTCTAACTATTGTTTTTCAAGTTTAAAATAAACAGGGTCAATTTTAAAGAAGCTAGTAAGTAAATAATGATACAGGTGACAGTATTGGGTAAGGAGGGAGGAAATATAGAGAAGTTAAGAGAGACTCCACATCAAACTGCCTATGGATGAGTCCTGGTTCTTTCGCCTGTCAGTTCTGTGAGCTTGAGTTAGTCACTTACTTTGTTGTGCCTCAGTTTCCTCCCCTGTAAAATAGTGTGAGAAATCAGTAAATGTTGATTAGATTGGCAAATATCCTGAGACTGATATTCATATGACTGAGTTTGGAGAAACATTGGAATAGCTTGTTTAAACAATTCTTTAAAACAATGCAGGATCAGGGCTTACATTTTGTTTTTAACTTTTATTTTGAAATAATTTTAGACTTATAGAAAAGTTACCAAAATAGAACAGAGAGTACCCATGTATCCTTGACCCAGCTTCCCCTAACATTAAAATTTTACATGACCATAGTGTAATGATCAAAACTAAGAAATCAATTTTGGTATCATCCTATTATTAACTAACTTACAGACTTTTTTGGGATGACCCCATTATCCCTAATGTCCTTTTCTATGATTCCATCCAGGATCTCACATTGCATTTAATTGTCAGTTCTCCTTAGTCTTCAAGAATGTGGATGGTTCCTCAGTCTCTCCTTGTCTTTCATGACTGTGACACTTTTAAAGAGTATTAGTCAGGTTTTTGTAGAATGTACTTCAATTTTGTTATATCTGCTGTTTTCTCATGATTAAATTCAGTTTATGCATTTTTGACCAGAATACACAGAAGTGATGTGCCCTTCTCAGGACATTATAATCCAAGAGTTCACAATGTCGATATCTTATTACCAGTGATGTTAACTCCCATCACTTGGTTAAGGTGCTACTTGCCAGCTACTTTCACGTTTATAATTTAAAAATATTCTGGGGGAGACACTTTGAGATTGTGAAAAAATCCTGTGTCTGTTCCACTGATTTTAGCATCCAGTGATGGCTCTTGCCTGCAACAAGTATTACTATGGTGTCGGTTTTCAGTTTTCCTCATTTCTTCCACAATTATTCATTGGAATTTTTATGTCAGATAGACTGTCTCTTCTCCCCCATTTATTTTTTAATGCAATTATTTATTAATATCAGTATGATTCATGGCCATTTATTTTATTCTATGGGTTATCATCCGACACTATTGTTATTTATTACTCAAAGTGTTCCAGCTTTGGCCACTGAGAGCCGTTTCTGGTTGGCCCCTATGCCTTTTTGACACACCGCCATTGTTTTTCAAGCACTTCCTGACTTTTTTGGCATCACAAGATGCTCCAGACTCACCTTGTATTTTCCCTGCCCCAGCCCTGGAGTTAACCATTTCTCCAAAAAAGGACTTAAATAAAATAAAATAAAATCTTACAGTATAAATATTAAACATAGAAAAAAATTTAAAAACATAAAATTTTAATTTAAAAATAAAACTTTAATTAAAAAAATTAAAAAATAATAAGACAAGGTTAAACATTGTTGAAGGTGGCATAATTTTTTTTTTTAATTTGGCTGCTACTTGAATTACACTTTTCCTCTCAGTGCTAGGCTGACAGTACTCATCAGATGATCACAACATTATATCATGGAACCGTGGAGCAGTGTTATATTTAGGGTGAAGAATAATGCAGTTCACAACATAAAGATTAAGAGCAGACACTTTAGAGTTAGATTGGCTAGGCTCAAATTCTAGCTCCACCACTTACTAGCTGTGTGACACTAGGCAAGTTACTCGACTTCTCTGTGTCTCAGTTTCTTCATGTGTAGAAATGAAGTTAACAGAACTTAAAGTGTTTAGAAGAGTTCTCAGCACATAATAAATATACAATTTTACCACCAATTTACAGTGCTCCTTAAATCTTACAAAGGACTTTCAATTATATTAGATCATTTTTATCACCAATTGCACTTGATGTATTACTATTTCAAACTTGCAGATAAAGAAGCTGAGGGTTAGAAAGGTTAAGTGACTTTCCAAGATTGTATAGCTTAAAAGTGACAAAGACAAGACTTAAACTCCCATCATTCGGCTGCAAAGTCTAGATAGGAATGGAAGTACCAACTGTGGAAAGTAGAACATTAAAAAACTAATGTGACAAAATTCCATATTAACAAATTGTCTCAGAACTTGTAGTCAGAACTTCAACGAGGTCTTTAACTGAATCTATCTGGATTTCTTAACCTGGTCTATGACACCAGCTTCAAAAAGGATAAAAAAACACTCTGATATGTTTATGCAAAATTGTGTATATGTATTTTTTTTTCGTGGGAAAAATGTTCATGTTTCAACAGATTCTCTAAGGAGTTTGTGAACCCCAAGAGGTTAAGAACTTTGGCTGGATTTCCTGAATTTTCTGACAACCTACTTACTTGGAGTGATTATTATTTGGATGTTTATTTGAAGAGCCATAATGAGGCAGTTCTCGTCTCAATGGGAAGATAGCTAAATTTTTTCTTATCTCTTTTTTAAATTTTTTATCATGATAATTTTCAAACATTCACAAAAGTGCAACCCCCATATGCCCATCACTCAGCTTCAAAAATGTTCAACATAGAGCCAATTTTGTCTTATTAATAACCCCTAAACACACCTTCCCCTTTGATTATTTTAACAAAACCCAGCAACATTTCATTTCATCTGAAAATACTCAAGACTGTCATATAACTAAATCTCAATGTAATCCCGATGTACCATACAGAACCAATTGTAAAGTCTAGTATTCATTCAATTGTTTATTCATTCAACAAAAGTTTATGGAGTACCTAATATTGTATATTGCAAGGCACTATAGGAGACAAATGTATAGATAAGATTTTTAGTAACATTAGTAAATTAAAATATTACATCACATAGTACCTTTTAAAGTTCAAAGCCAAAAGTTAGGAGTCACCCTTGATTTCTCACTTTCTCTCAGCAACCCCTCCTCCCTATCAAATCCATTCGCAAGTCCAAGCAGCTGCATCTCCAAAATATATACCAAATTTCTCCATTGCTCTTCATCTCAGGTGCTGTTATCCTAGTCCTAGCCATCACTGGCTTTTTGCTGCCTCCTGAAGAGTCTTCCAACTGGTTTTTGTGTTTCTACTCTTGTCTCTCCACTTTCCATTGCCTGCCCAGGGAGCTATGAACAAAAACACTGAAAACAACACATAAATCCCCGTCAACCAAGGAACGAATAAATTGTGGTATTTTAATATAAAAGAATACTAAGTAGTTGTTTAAGGTTAAAGAATAAGAACTCTCTATATCAGCATGGATATATCTCAAAAAAAATATTATGGGGGGAAAAAGAAAGTTGAAGAGGAATATGTATAGTATGGTACCATTCATATAAAGTTTAAAAACACACAATGTCAATTATACCTCAAAAAAAAATCATGTAAGGCAGTGTTGTATATGTTGTTTATGAATACCTATGAGTGTGTGTGTGTGTGTGTGTGTGTGCATGTGGTAAAAGTACAAAAGCATGCATGGGAATTATAAATATAAAATTCAGAATAGAGGTTACCTTTAAAGAGGGAGGGGAATAGGATCAAGAAGGGTACCATGTGGATTTCAACTGAATCTAATTTCTTAAGGTATTCATTTTATTGTTATCTGTATGTTCTTGGATACCTGAAATATTTTATAACTTAAAAAACATAAAAATCAGATCAAAATCACATAAAATTCTCCAATGATTTCTCATTGTTCTTTAAAAGAAATTCAAACCCCTTACCAAGGTACAGCAGGTCCCATATGATAGGGCCCTTACTACCTCCCCAGCCTCATCTCTTCCCCTCTCCCCATCAATCACCATGTTCTGACCTCACTGAATTTTTTTCTGTTCTTTGAAGAAGTCAAGCTTGTTCCAACCTCAGGACATTTGGCACTAGTTCTTGCCACTATCCCTAGAACATTCTTCTGTATATTCACCCCTTTGGCTTCTTCTCATTATTCAGGTCTCAGCTCAAGCAAGCCTTTCCTTGACATCCTATTTAAAATGGTCCCCACCTTTTCTGTATTTCCCTACACATCACTCTTTCATTCCCGTAATAGCACTGATTACCCTTGAGGATCTCTTGTTTATGTATTTATTGACTGACTTCTAGTAGAATGTAAGTTCCTTGTCTGTCTTTCCCACTGCTATATCCCTGAAAATTGCAGGCATGCCTCATGCATAGGAGGCACATAATAAATATCTGTTTGATGAGTAAATTTATTCTTATTCTGAACAACCAGAAAAATCTCCCTAGCCTTCTGTTTGTAAAGGAATAGAGCCTAGAAACTACACTACTTTTTTTGCTTTCTTTTTCAGATGTTACAAACTTTCTTTGCCATGATCCACATCAAAAGATAATAAATCCAATTTGTATTTTGATGATAGGTGCTGGTATCAGCTCCTTTTCATTGTCCCTAATGTGGACTATGAAATTGGGTGATAAGATTAGTCTGTCTGTACTTTGATGTACTGTCATGTATCCATTCCTGAGCCATATTGCTCTATCTCATACTTTCTCTAAAACGCTAATCTGGAAATGTATGAACCATCAGTTCCTTCCTAGAATACAAGAGCAATCTCAAGGGCATTTTGTCACATTTCTATTTTTCATAAGTAGAATTATGAATGATTATTGATATCGTAGAATGTTCTTAAAACATACAATCCTAAGTGAATTCAACTTTGACCTTTTATAGACAATGGAGATTCTTTTGTCAGGAATGTTCCCTTGTTTAGCACTGATTTCTCTAAGGAGCAGCTCTGCCTCGCAGAGGCTGCCCTGAGATAACACAGCTTGAGATGCATAGCTCCCTTAGTTAACTTTCCTCTGGAAGTTACTTCACATTTTTGTTTTCTAGTAAAGGTATTTTTTTCACATTTGAGTCTATGCTGCACATTTTTCAACTTCATCACTTAATTTGATAGCAATTCAAAAAATTTTCCAAGGTTGATAAGTTTGATCTTTGGCTTAAAGATAAACATATATGCTTTTCTTCTTTCTGGCTAGGCCTAGCTCTCCAGCTAAGAAACAGAGCATATGTCTTACATTAGAGAATCTTATCAGGCTCAGAAGATGTACTCCCATTTCCTGTTCATACCACGCTTGCATGCTGTGGAGCTAAATTATAATCATGGCTGCTAGGCTATTTTTAAAATGCAGTTATAGCTTGGGCTCCTGGCTCCCTTTTAGAACCATGACCATGCTGCCATTTTCTCCTCACAGGCTCTGTTTTACAGTATTTGTGTGGCTGAAATAAGAAACATCTAACATCCTTCTGAAACCGATAAACCTTGCTACCTTGCTGGGAAGTTTATTTGGTAAATGAGGTATATAAGAAGTTTCTTTGAAAAGTGAATAAAGTAATTTGATGTCTAAGCTGCATTCATTCAGTTAACACAGAGACGGGGGAGGCGGGGGGCGGGGGGAGAGCAGTTAATTTGACAAACTAATGAGAAAACCACACCCTTGTTTTAGAATTAAACAACAACCTTGATATATCCTTTAAAACAAGTAAAGCAGAGATTTGGCATTTATCTGTTACCTATTTAATCTGGAACAAAAGTAGCTTGCAAAGTGGAGTTTGCTTATTTATTGTTGGTGGGAGTTGGTGTTGACTGGTTTTTGTCTGCTTGCTTGAAATATCTGGCTTGCTGCTTACAACTATTGAATTAGCTAGATAATTCTGTGCTGTGTAGGTTCAACCATAACCTGTTATTCATTTTCATATGTAAAAGTTTGGGCATAAATAATGTTCAGAAGAGTCCTGCTCCCGGTTACATAATTCAGTTTAGAGATGGAGTGCTCAAAGGGGAGAGAGGAGATTGAAGTCAGCCCTAGAAAAGAGACTTGCATTTTAGTTATTAATATTTCCATTTGACAGAAATTTTTATCACTTAGAATGTAAATGAGTACAGATAAAAGGACGGGTCAGCAAGCCACAGAATAAATCTCTTTCACCTGTTTGCCTGGAGAAGCGTTATTGAAGTTGTTCTTCCTATGTTACAACCCTGACGTTCCTCTTCAGAGCCCTAATTTTGGCATCAAGAAGTTGGATCATTTGGGTTCAAACATCTGTTGTTTCTGGATGGCTTTAAAATTCCACTGCAAGTTCAAAAATGCTCAAATGGCAAAGCATGTCCTTATGAGAAGTATCTGCTTGGTGTGTGTTTGCCCTTCTCTCTCACGAATCTTCCATGAACACTTCGTTTGGGCCTACACTTTCTGCTCTGTATCTCTACGTGCAGTAGTAACATAAAGTGCTTCTCTTAGTCAGATCTCAGTTTCAAAGGTTCAGCTTTGGGCATGGAATGCCTTTCCCTGCTAAGTTTATTCTTTATGTGTTTGGAATGTGCTGGAATGCATATAAATACTTTTCAAAGTCAGGACTCTGTTTTTTCCTTCTTGTACTTGCCATTGCCTGACTGCTCATACCAATTTCTGTTAGAACTTTACAAGTTCTAGCAAGATTTTTTTGAGAAAGATAATTGCAATCAGATAACCCTTAAAGGGCAAACGTAGTACAAACTTCTTTTCTGAGAAATAGTTGCATTATAGCTTTTTTACCACTGCATGCAGCACCCCAATGAAGAGATAGGATTGCAGGCAGAAAATGAATTAGCAGAGTAAATGTCTCCACCTTGAACAGAGTCTTTGATGAACATGTGTTGAAGAGGGTCAAGTTCTTACAACTCTCCCACCAAGCTTGCTAGCTCTGCGTTCTTACGAAACTTTTGAATATGTTTTAAAGTCAAAATGGATAGACGTTTATGAAAAGTAGAATTTCGGTGGGGAAGACCACTCCATTGCCAATTCGGCTGAGGTTTGGAGTCATTTAAAAACAGTTCGAGTTTAGACAACCCTTCAAAAATGAGTCTGGCATTGATTTCCCACACATAGGAATGTATCTAAAGAAAACAATTTGGGAGATTTTTTCTTTTGTATACAAACTTTGTGTTTTCTCTCTCAACCTGATAATGGTCATAAATTAATACAGCATGTACTATCCTAAGAACTACAGTGTATTAAGTAAATGATTTATCACAAAATAAAATAAACCAAGGATAGGTCTTGGTCTTCAAGGACCCTCCAGTGTTAGCGGTTAATTCTTTTTTTTTTTTTTTTTTTTTTTTGTGGGGAAGACCAGCCCTGAGCTAACATCCGTTGCCACTCCTCCCCTTTTTGCTGAGGAAGACTGGCCCTGGGCTAACATCCGTGCTCATCTTCCTCCACTTTATATGGGACGCCGCCACGGCATGGCTGACAGGCAGTTCGTCGGCGGGCGCTCGGGATCCGAACTCGCGAACCCCAGGCTGCCAAGCGCGAGCTAAACCGCTGCGCCACCGGGCGGCCCCGATAGCGGTTAATTCTTGATTCTCAGCTGCCCCACCACTATCAGGGGGTGACTGCCATGTGGGTCTTTAACTCAAATCTTTCCTTGGCCCTTCTGACTCCTTTATCTCCAGAAGCACAAAACAAGTTTTAAACCCACCCGGGTCACTGACTTTCTGGACTTTTACCCCCTCAGTCTTAGCTCTGCTTTTCCACAGAAGTAATTGTGATGTTTGGAAGGCTGCCCATCTCAGAGTCTGCTCTGTGGTTTCCTCTTTTCTCCAAGCTCTTTTAAAAAGCATCACACATAAATTAAAGGTTTGCTCTTTTTATGAAATCATTACCACTCCTATCTGTTGGACTGAGAGTGTAATATTAGGTTGCATTCTGCTTTTTATTATTATATTTGTGAACCTTTAAAAAAATTTTGCTACTGGATCCCGAGTTCCTTGCTGGGGTGTTTTCATCTTTGCTCCCCCGGGGATGGCCCAGTGCTTCTCACTGAGAGCAGAAGGGTTGAGAGCTTAGGCCCTGACATGAGGCCCACTTGTACTGGAGAGCTGGCTCTGCCACATACTAGTGACAAGTGAGCTATTGTTTAACCCCATAAGCCTTGGTTAAATAAGACAATGTATGCAAATGTAAACCCCTGAGCATGTGTTTTGTAGAGTCATTACTCAGAATGTTAGCTCTTAGAAGTATGTGTATATGTGTTGAATCAAAGGCAGAGGTGCAATTGCTACTTGGATAATCTTTTGATCCTCACAATTTCTGGAGCATGAAGAGTGTTTCTACAGAAGAACCCAAGCAAATCTCTGATGCAAATTGTTTATTATAGATATCACATGTCTATACAAACTAATCGACAAAAATCTAACCAGCAGCAATTTCTAAACACTGCTTCTAAAATTAATAATTGCCATTTTCAAATCCATGTGACAAAATGCATGGATGGCTCTAGCAGAGTCTGTGAGTCTGGGATGTGCTCAGCAGCTGGACAGTGACCTTTGGCAGTGGCCTGGTGGCTGGAATATCAGACACCCTGCTCGACCTTTGAATCTGGGACTGGCAAGGCTTTCTGCCAAAGAAACTTTTCTAAATCAAGGACCCCTTTGAGAATGTGAAGAAAGCTATGCAAAGATAAACATAAGTGGTAGGAGAGAGAGAGGAGAGGAACAGAGAGATGCAGAAACTGAGAGACAAGTGAAGGAAGAGAAGGAGGAGAGGAGTCCAGAAGCCAGAGTGGGAGCAAGAACCAGAAGAGGCAGTAAGATGCCAGGCTCTAGATTCAAACAGACTTGGTTGTAAATCCTCATTTTCATGCTGTGTGATTCTGGGCCAGTTGCTTAACTTCTCCAAGTCTCGCTTTCCTTAAAGGACTTCTCTAAGTCCTCAGTTCCTATACAAAGGAATAAAAATGGGCAGCCACCTCAGAAGGTTTTTGTGAGGATCAAATGAGACAATGCATTTAAAAGCAGGTAGCCTCGTGGATGTACTGTTTTATAACTTTCTCACTTCATAACATATTGAAGACCCTTCCTCATATATATGGTGTTTGTGTTTATTTATTTACTTAGGTATTTGTTTTCTTGGAAAGGGGCATCACTAGAACCAAATGCATATGGTCCCTTGTCAATCTGGAGAGATCCTTATTGCTGTTTTTGCAGGAACAATTGCAGATAAGTGATGCTAGGGGGCTTTTTTCTCTTCTGAAATGGCTGACTGTACCATTTTAAGAAATACTGATTTAGTAGTTCAAATGTCAAAATGGGAGTCACAAGGCATTCATTCATTCATTCTTTTATTTGACTAGAGTTCACTAGGGTCAAACCAAGAACTGAGTTAGGTAGGCTCTGGGGCGTGCAGGGCGGAGGTGGGCATGCAGTGGGGAACTAGGCAGAATCCCTTCCCTAATGGAGTCCAGGGATTGCCTTCTTGCTCTGCCTGTCTGATGGGCTGGGGGAAGTCTCTTTTATTACACCAGAGTGCCATGGCAGGGCTTCCTAGGTTGTCAGATAGTCAGAGGGGGCAAGGAGACAGAAAAGGAGCCCCAAAGGAGATTCTGGGCTGCATTTCTACTCCCTCTGTCCCAGTTTCACATCATTCCATTCTGACTCTGACTCACCAACTTGTGCTGGGCAGCACCTTGTTCTTCACTTCTCACATCTGTAAAATGGAATGATGGTGATTGTTACTTTCCTTCCTTCAGGGACTGTTACAACTTGTAAAAATTCATGAGTTATACTTGGAAAGCATTTTAACCTCACAACGGAGAAGGAGAGAAGTGGTTCCAGGTGTAGTTTATATATTTATTGCATTTGATAATTTCCTTTCAGATTATTCTTCAAAATGGGCGTGAATATTTTCAATATAATTTAACCCAACTACATTTATTGAGCACCTATCACAAAAGAGATAGAAAAATAATTAAGACTCCACCTTTGCCCCTCAGTTGGTAAATTGAACTACTTTCAGATTTTACTTGTGTACTCCTAATGGGACCTGTTTTTCTGATTGCATATATAAACTACATTCATATCACTAATTGGATCCTCACCTATTCTCCCATGTATACCCCACAGAGAGGTCAGAAAGAAATTCAGTTCTTATCGTATGAGGATTTTGGTCTAGTAAAGACTTCTGACCACAAGGTATATCAAATAGGAAGGGGGAATTTCATTTATCCTATTTGCTAGCTAATAACTAAGGTGAAATGGGAGAGGAAGAAAGGAATGTGTAGAGAGGGCTGTCTATTGACACCTGGAGAGCTACTCTCATTAGCAAGAACTCAGTAATTTCTCACATCCTTCCTTCACCTTTGCCATTGGCTCACCCAAGCCTTTGTTGGGATTTGAAGCCTATCCTGTTATTTAAAGATTGAAATCAGGATATGAGGATGGGGCATTATGTTTACTTTCAGCCTCAGTCTCTAATAGGGTTTAAACAACTTAACTAGACACAGTCTCCAATTTGATACCTTCCCAACATTTCACTAGTATACCCCAAATCTCCATGCAGGGTTACAGACCTATTTTAGCTGGCTCCACTTTCCTCTGGGGCAGATAAAACTGGGATTGCAACATCAGAAGCAGTTAAACCAACCATTATGTATAAACCTCAGCCCATTTATATAATGCAATCCTTCTGGTAGTAACGACACAAAAGATGCAAACAGGGAAGATCACAAGCCTGTCAAAGTCTAAATCATCTGTGGCAACAGGGCCACAGAATCTTTCTCTCTTTGGAAGTAAAATAGTTGCTCTAATGGTAACCAAATGCCCTCCTTCAGGACAAGAAGGTGGAATATACACGTATTATACAAACATATAAAATCCCTTTAAGGAGATAAATATCAATAGCACACTGGGAAGCAGGAACATAAAAAGATTGAGAACCATCTAGAACATCACATCACAAATCTCAAGAGAAGCCCTAAGTGTCCAGGCCTGGGATCCTTTATCCCGGCCATGAGATAGCACAGCCCATGTGAAGAAAGGACTGGCCAGTTTTCCAGCATAACATGGTATTTTATTTCACCATAGTAGACTGCTGGGAAATCTCTGGAGGCCCTGACAGCTGCATCTTGTCTTTAATATGAAGCCTGGTGGGGGGAGAGAGAGAGAGAGAGAGAGAGAGAGAGACTCATAATTCACAAGAGGCACAGCCATAAGAAAGCCATTCTGAGTAACTGAATCGGACTCAGACACAGAGGGGGAGCTGCTATTCCATTCCTAAGTGAAGAATCCTTGTTGTCTTTCCTTCTCTCCTTATCAGCTGTGTCCTTGTGAAAAGATCATTTATGGATGGTGGAATGAGTGCATCAGAGCCAGCTTCTGTTTCTTTCCTTTTCTTCCCTCATTGCTGCTGTCCTGTAAAAAAAGACCCTTTGTTAGAGGCTGACACAGCAGATGCAGCTCAGATATTATTGTAAATAATTTTTGGGGGGAGTATTTTATCTTGAATTGGTCTTACACCATTTTTGTATTGAAAGCAGTTCTACTGCTGACCCAAATATTCTAGAAAGTTGAGAGACTCATACTAAAGTAGTATTTTACATGTGTCCCTTTCAAATGATGTAGGGTGTGGGAAGAACTGGTAATGTCAATTAAATGGACATAGAAGAAATGGACATAAAATGACATCATGGGTTGGAGTAAATCAGGGGAGGCCTTGCGGAAGAGGTAGAATTAATAGAAAATGCTGAGCAAAGTATGAATAAAGGTATGGAGCTAGGAAGGGACTTAAAGGGTGCAAAAATAAGAAGACATTTATTAGTAAGAAGACAATCCCACCAGTCATAAAATAAGGATAGTGAACATTCTGGCGCATTTTCTTTCACAAATTTTCTTTGCAAATTTATGATCCTACTTTGTGTTCCCCAGAGGCAGATCCTGAGACAAGAATTCAAGTATTTATTTTTATTTAAGTATACAAGTATTCAAGTATTGAGTATTCAAGTATTTATTATTATTTAAGAGGTGATTCCAGGAAATACCTGTAGGGGAGTGGGAGGCACATTCTCAAGTGAGTCAGTTGGAGTGCAGTCACGCTGGGGAACTCAGAGTTGTCCCCCTGAGGGGTGAGGAAGCGAGATTGTTCATCCACGAACTCCTGTCAGTTGAGAGTTGATTTGAGGGCATTAACTCTCTGAAGGGGTCTCCTTGGGCCAGAAAAAGAACCCTAAACAGAGAGTTGCAGGTATTTGCAGCAAAAAGTCCTCAGTGTGTAGTGGGGATATGGTTGCTACAAGAATATACACAAATTATATTTTTACTTATAAAAATAGCTTTCTCTGCATCAGGCTTTGTACTATGTGTCTTACTTGCATTAGCTCATATAATTCTCACAGGAGCCCTGTTAGGTGGGTGCTACTCTTATTGCCTGAGGGTGGAGACTGCTTAGAGGCTGGTCAAAGTAGACATGAGAGTCATACTCGCGGATGTTAAACAGCTGAAGTCACAAAGAGTTATGTATTCTCCAAAAGAGTTTTAATGACAGTCTTATTACCCAGCTCCTCTCTTCTATACCTTTTCTCCTCTTTCTTTCAACAAAGAGTTTTTCCTTTGTAATTGTAAAAGTCTTCTCTGTTTTCAGAGACCTTTGTTGGAAAACAAAACAAAACTTTGAGACACAAAGGATCTGTAATGGACACCTGTTAATTGTGTCTATTCAGCATCGCCTCCCCCATCTTCTTCTGGTACAACACCTTATTTCATTTGGGGGAATGATCTACTCCTTTTCCTTGTAGATTTGTTTTTTTTTTTTAGTGAGGAAGATTGGCCCTGAGCTAACACCTGTTGCCAATCCTCCTCTTTTTGATTGAGGAAGACTGTCCCTGAGCTAATATCTGTGCCAGTCCTCCTCTATTTTGTATGTGGAATGCCTCCACAGCAGGGCTCGATGAGCAGTGTGTAGGTCTGCAACTAGGATCCAAACCTGTGAACCCTGGGCAGCTGAAGTGGAGAATGCGAACTTAACCACTATGCCACTAGGCCGACCCCTTCTCCTTGTAGTTTTAATGGGCTGCCAAACCAGTCTTCAGTCTTCAGGGGTGAACGTGAGATCCAGATTTGGCCAACTGTAGTCTCCATCTACTTGGCCACACTGATGAGCTAGAAATGTGTTTGTGCATCAAGCTGAGCCAATTAGAATCTTTCCCTGGGACTTTATATGCAGGTTTTGGGAGAAGGAAGCTGATGTCACTAGACTGAGATGATATAACTAGGAATTATCTGAACGATGCTCTACTTCCTCTCCACAGCAAGGCAGAGCAAGCCCATCTGCAGTAGGAGAGAATGTATACAGACCAGAAAGATGAAGAGAGAGAGGGAGAGAGAGAGATCTGACTGCATTGCTAAGTCCCTGCAATCACATGAGGTCTATTGCATGAACTTCCCATTGCATGAACCAAACAAACAATAAACCAATAAATAATAACCTGACTCCTTCCTATCATGCTTCCTTCTTTCTTTCATCCTTGTTTACTCACTTGTTTGTTTGTTTATGGCTGGTTTGACTTGGGTTTCTGTTTCTTGCAACCACAGAGTCTTGACTAATTCAGGACCAAGAGCATTCTAACCAGGAAGTGTGTTCGTGGCCCTTAAGTTATTTATTGGTATAAGAGAGCAGGGGGTGGAGAGAATGAAATTATTATAGGACAGGAGTGACCTTTTTCCATCCTTCACAATTTTGTTTGTCTCCATGATTCCCAGGTTGATTCCAACTTTCTGAGGCATGAAGGAGGAATCTGCCTTTAGGAAATACTGAATTGCCATAGAAACATGGAGCATGGTTTCCTATTGACTGCTGCCTTTGCCTACAGCTATTGATGGCATTCCTCAATGGAAAACTAACCAATTGGGATGATTAGTTTTTTCCTGACTACTCTTGCAACTCAAGGACATGGAGAACTCTGGTTTTAGGGGGCATAAACTGATGCTTCTGTGAGTTCTAACCCTGGCTTAAGCAGTCTTTGGCTTGTGTGATTCTCGAAAGATTCAGCAGATCTAAGATCTCAACATGGTTTTATTAATCTGGAAACTATAAGACATCCTTGAAATAATAGATGCCATTTATTAAGCACTTACTGTATGCTGGCCCTGTGTACTTGGGCTTTGTGTATGCTATTGTAATGTAATCTTTTCAGAATCCTGCAAAGTAGGTATTATCAGCCCCTTTTATAGATGAAGAAATTGAAATTCAGAGAGGTTAACAGCCAACAGCCCCTCAAATCCAGGCCTGTAAGACTGAAAGCTTCTCTTACCTCCCACACATATTCCGCCGCCTAAGCCCTGGACTAAAGGAGTAATATCCTCCCCTGCTGATAGAGTTTTAGGTTTAACATGTTCACCTGTAGGTACATGCAACAAGGCTAGAAATTTAATCCCAAACTCCCAAGCACAACTTTCAGAAAGGCTCTCTGGCCCTTTGTCATTGGTTAAGTCAGGGGTCCTAAAACTGGTTATGGACACCCCTAATGGATGGATTTGTGAATCAACTCAGCTAAACTGAAATGAGGGCACCCAGAATCCTCTTGCCTGCATAGCCCTGGGTTAGTGCTGGCTTCAAGAGACATTTTGCGTGAGCTTGGAAAGCGAAAACGAAGCAGTGAAGCAGCAGCCTTATTCTTTTACACTTGGAAAGCTGGTACAGGGCTCAGGTGCTGTTGCAGCTCATTCACATTGTCCCTTACCTGCTGGCTCGTGTTGGGGTGGAAACAGCAGCCAGGCCTGCAGCTTCTCCAGCCTCTCTGACTGCTGATCAGATATGTGTTCAGCTCTCTGATGAAGGACACCAGCTTCTCCTACAGCTTACTGCATCATTAAAATTAGTGGCTTGGAGGCCCTTGCTTCCCCTACTTCGTGGCCATGTTTCTTTCCCAAAAGCTTTCTCTGAGGATTTCAGGCCTCAGCACCAGAGACGGAAGCAAGAACCTCATGTAGGCTGTGTAACCAGCTCCCCTAATTGAGTATGATCAAATGCCTATAATAAATCCCACGTTAAATATATATATTTCCTAGTGTTCTGTTTCTCTAATTTAACCTTGACTGGTTCTTTACACCTGGGGTAGGTGAAGACTTGGAGGCCACAGATAGTTATAAGGGAATCATTTTCCAGATCTTCAACCTCCTGTTTACTCTTTCCTAATTCTGATCTGCCAAGAATAAGCCAGTTTGGTTCTCCAGGAAGAAGATGCTGAGAGTTAGGAGTGCAAATGTTTTACTGGGGAGTAACACCCATGAAAGAAAAAGGGAGAAAGGAGGGTTGGGCAGCTGGAGTCTCCAGACCGTGATGCAAATCTCACAGCATCTCTGCCAGATCAGTGGGGGAGCTCCAGAGCCAAGATTGCCCCTTACAAGTTCTCGTGTTGGGTGGAATTGGCCAGGCCTTGCACGCCAGCCTTCCTCACTCATTGGCTGGGGCTGTCCTGAGAAGAGCGTGACCTCCACTGGAACGCTGAAGGAGACCCTGAGGGATCTCAGCTAGCCACATTCCTCCCAGCAGCGAGTCCCTTCTTGAGGTGGGTATCTGAGCAGCACATTTCCATGTCTGCCACCTTACTCATCCCATGTCTTACATTGGGGCATTGCCCTTGGCTATGAAAATCTCCCCTATGAACCAAACAAGGGAATACACTGAAATATTGGTTTGGGGGTCTCATCAATCCATCAGTGTCATGAAAGAAGGATTGCTCTAGATCAGTATGTCTCCACCTTTTTTTCATTATTGCCCATCCTCCCCAAGCCTGTTCAGACATTTTTTTCCTAATTATCTCCTCACATGAAAATTTAATATCACAGGTATACTGTGTATATGTTTGTGTACTTTATGTATATCTGTGCTTTGTACATAAAAAGAGTAAAGTATTTTTCATCCCCCAAGAACCAATTTTCACACCCCAGGGGACAGTATTACCCCATGAAGGACGCATGTTCTAGATTTAAAAAGACTTAAGGGATATAAAAACCAGATGCAATATATGGCCCAGGATTGGATCCTGGATTGGATAAAGCAGCCATAAAGGGCATTTGGGGGACATGTGAGAAATTTTAATTTGGACTGGATACTTTTGTTAGGTGTGACAGTGCTATTTTGGCTGTGTAGGAAAATGTTCTTATTTTTTGTAGATACATATAGAAGTGAAAACCAAGAAAGAAATATTGGTTTGGTGAAGATACCTTTATTTATTAATCAAATTTCCTTACACGCATGGTGCTTCCCTTCTTCGCCAATCTTACACGTATTTCTGTTCAGGGTGAAGTTTGGCATTAGAAGTAGAATAACCGGCCTTTGTGGAGAAGCTGGATTTGGAACAACTGAACAGTGTAAGTTAGTGATGCAGATTCTCTTAAAGTTAACTTTAATTCTCTTAAAGTTAAATTTGCAAGACAAGCAAATTTTTTGAGAAACATTGGGTAAAACTGGGTTATAAGAATTTTATGTGATTTCTTTAAGATTTGGGATGTTTTATTCATTGGGAAGTTAAAACCTATTTTACCAAATAGTGTCATGAAATATTTATCCCAATTACAATCTATCATCATCTTATCTTATGACGAAAAAGTTTAGATGACAACTTAAAATACGTGAGGAGTTACATAGTTTTAAAAATTCTTTTGGGGATTATGTAAGCAACATATTTAAAGATTCCTGGGCTAAGATAACACATTTCAAGGAAAGGAGGCCATCTCTTTTGCATCCTTTTAGTCTCTTTCCTGCCCAGGAGCCCATGGCTAATTACAGGCACATGACACACCTGATCAGGATTCCAGGCAACATCGCAGCCCTTTGCTATTGTCAGGGAGAACTAAATTTATTTCAATAACCTTTTCTTTTTTCTCCTTGACAGATTTCCACCATTACAGCCACAAGCACATCAGTAGGACTCCAGAATCTTATATAAAGCTCCAACAGCCTCCTGCAACTTTTCTCCTTGGTTTTCACAGACCCCCTTCCTGCTCGTTGGTGGATGAATGAGAAATCATTCATTCCAAATGGCAGAGATCACTTTTGTTATTTCCAATTAGTGTTAGATTGAAAAGTCAAATATGAGGGCTGTATGTTTTTTCTGCAGGATGAAACATTGGAATGTTGCTTTTTGAAAGGTATCTAAATTATTTCACATAGCACACATTTAAACAAAAGCCCTCCCATAAAGCTGAAGCATCTGGCATGATATATGTTCTTCCAGATTTCTCGAGAGTCTGAGCTTCCCAATGCATGTTGTGCCCCACCTTTCAGGGTTTTTTTCCTACTTAATTTGCTGGCGTGTCTCCCTGTCAGGTCTTGCATATCATTCTCATTACTGCTGACTTTGATTGTCTGGTCTTGGCCTAAAATTCCAAAGAGGAATGTTCTATCAGTTTCCAGGTCAGAAGTAAAATTCTAACAAGATCTGTTTGTTGCTCACAGATGGAGTCTGTGACTCTTGGAAGATGATTACAATCAGCTGTCGAGATTTAGATGGGCTACGCTCCTCAAATCTCAAGCCTTCACCTCTCTCTTAACTCCAGGCCTACATTTCCAACTGTTTGCTGAGCATATTCTTTTTGAAAACCCACCATGGTGTCAAACTCAAGATGTCTAAGACAGAACTGCTATCCCTCCCCCTTAATACTTCCTGCATGGGTTGGTCTACCAGATTAAGCTGCTTGTAGTGCTATTTTGATCCTGTCACACTTTCTTGCTGAAAAACCTTCAGTGGTTCACCATTGTCCATAATATAAAATACAAATTCTTTCCCTAATATTCTAGGTCCTGATATTCCAGTTGAACTGGTTCATTTAACATTGTCCAAGCAAGCCTTCTGCTCAATTCTATCAGGTTTTTGGTCAAATGTTCCCATATTCTAGAATGTTGGGTCTACCTTTTTCTATTTATTTTTCCTACAAATATTTATATTGCTCCTCACATTTAACCCAGATATCTGCATAGCTTTCCCCTCTTTTGCTTGAAGTCTCTGCACAAATATCACCACATGAGTAAGAATTTTCCTTAACACTCAAATTAATATTACTAGTCACCCCTGGCTGGCCCCACACTTCCTATGCCCATTCCCTGCTTAATTTTTCTCCATAGCACTTATCACCATACATTATTTATTCATGTATTGTCCATCTGCCTCCTTGGGTGCGGGGATGTTTGTTAGTTCTGTTCATTGTTGTATCCTCAGCGCCTGGCACCTAACAGGCACACAATAAATATTTATGGATTAAATAAGTGAAAGAAGGAACTCTGAAAATATTTAAGGGCATTTAGCATGTGTCTGGCACTCTCCTGAGCTCTGGAGAGATGGATATGAACAAAATGGGATTCTTTTAGAAACCCACAGTCTTGTGGGAAAAAATGTGAATTGCAAAAGTGGAAGTGTTTACCAAGTTCAATTGGAGTACGGTGTAGGAAAGAGAAAGGAATTATTATTATTGAGCTCCTATTTGTGTAAGGTGCCTTCACGTATCTGGTTTCATTAAGCCTCATGCTGATGCAATCTGGTAGGTTTTATTATGGCGGCCCCCCCTTATCCTCAGGGGATGTGTTCCCAGACCCCCAGTGGTTGCCTGAAACCGCAGATAGTACTGAACGTTATATATATTATGTTTTCTCGCGCAACAGCAAAACTGGCACAAATTTCTTTTTCCTTCTTCAGAATTTCACAGACAGAAGATTCGTTCTCATCGTAGATATTGGCAACCTCAGCATATGCTTTTTTCCTTTCCTTTAGTGAAGAATTTTCACTTTCCACTTAACGGAAGCACTCTACACATATCCGAAATGCCGGCATCACTACTCTTGTGCTTTGGGGTCATTATTAAGTAACATAAAGGTTACTGAGCACAAGCACTGTGATGTGACAGTTGATCTGATAATGGAGAGGGCCACTAAGTGACTAATGGGCGGTAGCGGTATACAGCGTGAATCTGCTGGGCAAAGGGATGATTCACATCTTGGGTCGGACAGAGCTGGATGGTGCAAGATTTCATCACGCTACTCAAAACGGTACACAATTGAAAACTTACGGATTTTTTATTTCTGGAATTTTCCATTTAATATTTTCAGGCTGTGGTTGACCACGAGTAACTGAAACCACAGAAAGTGAAACCATGGATAAGGGAAGGACCACTGTATTCCCAATTTTGCAGATAAGAAAACTGAAGCTCAAGAAAGTGAAATAATTTCTCCCAAAGTTTTATGGTAATACAGGTTAAAATCAGAAGGGATTGAAACCCAGGTCTTCTCATGCAAAAATTAGTACGCTTTGCATTGTTCTGGGTTGCCTCTCAAGTCATTAGGGAACAAATATATTTAGCTTAACCTAGGGAAAGCATCATGGAGTAGGTGCTGTTTGAGTGATTAATGAGAGATTCATCAAAGCACAGAAGAGGTGGCAGGATAGTCACCCTCTGTATAAACTTCCCAGCCCTCTAGAGCCCATGGGCACTTTCCCTTCCGACGTCTCATTCCTTTCTGTAATCATTCATTCGATAAATATTTATTAAATACCTGCTATGTGCCAAGCAATGTTTTATATTCTGGTGCTATAGTAGTGAATAAAACAAAGTCCCTGTTTCCATGGAGTTTCATTCTCTAAATATTTTGTGTGATATTGGGAGGAAACAGAATATTTCAAATTTAGATAGCTCAGACTAGAGTTATGGTTTCATCATAGTCTAGCTGAGGACCTGGGAGAGGTCATTTAAACTTTGTGAATCTCAATTTCTATTTTTGGAATAGGAATAACTACCCATCTCACCAAAATTTGATGCTGTGAGGCTCAAATAAGATGAAAATACTTTGAACCATGAAGCACTAGTATTGTGTTTTATTAAATCTAATGTGCCATTGATTTTAAGAAACACCATTATTTTATGTACCATTAAGAAAGAAAAAATTCCCCCTATTATGACTTGCCATTGATTGTAAGATCTACCCTTATTTCAGAGATGTCAAAATGTGGGAAAAGGGGCCAGCCCAGTGGCGTAGTGGTTAAGTTTGGGTGCTCTGCTTTGGCGGCCCAGGGTTCACAGTTCGGATCCTGGGTGTGGACCTACATACTGCTCATCAAGTCATGCTGTGGTGGCATCCCACATACAAAATAGAGGAAGACTGGCACAGACATTAGCTCAGGGACAATCTTCCTCAAGCAAAAAGAGGAAGATTGGCAACAGATGTTAGCTCAGGGCCAATCTTCCTCACCAAAAAAAAAGAAGAAGAAAAAAGAGTGGGAAAAAATTATGCATCTTAGAATTGTTGAAATATGGTATAAGAAAGCTATTATTATCATTCTCTATGTTATGTAGCATATGGTACATGTTCAGAGAGGAGTGAATTTAGCAAGATACATTGGAGTGGATCAATGAGACGAGTGAGGGAGAGATTTTCAAGGGCTTTTCTATGTTTAGATACATTTTTTTCCCCTTAATAAAATCGTTGCAGCCATTTTTCTATGGTTTTGGAGCTCTAATCACCTACTTTCCCTTGAGCAGAACCACCATACTAGTGTCAGAGCACTACCTGTACACTATTATATGAGAGAGAAATGATTTTTTTTGCTTGTTTAAGAAGTAAAGTCTCTGTGCCAAGTCCTTACCCTAACTAATAGAACCACATTGCAGAGTGCCCTCTTCATGAACACTTGTCAGTACCGGGAAAAGTGGTGCTTTACTAGAATAATTTTTAAAAATCACATGGGCATTGCTAATCATGTAACTGAGATCTCTCTCTTTCTCTCTCTCTTCCTCCATCCTTCCCTTCTCTCCCTCTTCCTCTTCCTCTCCTGCTGCCACTCACCTTTTGCTTTGGCTTTTAGGAAGTTCAAAGACAGATCTATAGTTCTTTATGGTGTTCTAACTTCAGTTTCATCCTTTTCATCTGACCTTCATTTTCTTTTCTCCTAAACCCTAACCTGTTTTTTCCAACATTTCATTATAAAATTTTTAAAATATCTAGAAAAGATTAAAGAATTTTATAGTTAACACCCATATACCCACCATCTGGATTCCATAATTAACCTTTTTACTGTACTTGCTTTATCACATATTTATCCACGTATCCATCCCTCTTTTCAATTATTTTTTGATATATTTCAAAGTAAATTGCAAACATCTATACACTTCACCCCTATACATTTTAGTACACGTCATTAACTAAAGTTCAATATTTGGTCATAGTTCTTTTTTGGTTTTTAGTGAGGTAAAATTTACATATAACAAAGTACTCACACCTCAAGTGTACCATTCAATGATTTTTGACAAATGGATACATTTGTGTAACACAAATCCTTGTCAAGATACAGAATATTCCCATGAGTCCAGCAAGTTTCCTCATGTCCCTTCTTTCATCCCAATTTTTTCCCACCATAGATTAGTTTGCCTGTTTTAAAACTTTGTGTAAACGGAATCACACAGTACTTACTCTTATACAAGCCTTCTTTCATCAGCATAATGTTCTCAAGATTCATCGCACTATTACGTGTATCAGAATTTGTTTCTTTGTGTTGCTAATTCATATTCCATTGTATGAACATACCTCTCTTTGTTTAGTTAAAGCTGCTATTTACATTTTGTACAAATCTCTTTGTGGAAATGCTTTCATAACTCTTGGCTACATACCTAGGACCGGACTTGCTGGGTCATAGGGTAGATGCATGTTTAGTTTCATAAGAAACTGTCAGACCTCTTAGAATGGTTGTATCACCAACAGCGTATGAGTTCAGGTTGTTCTATGCCTCTGCAACATTCAGTATTGTCAGTCTTTTTAAAATATTAGCCATTCACGTGAGGAGCAGGATCTCACTGTGGCTTTAATGTGTATTTCCCTGATGATTAATGATATTGAAAATCTTTTAAACTGCTGATGGGCCATTTATGTATCTTTCTTTGTGAAGTGTCTATCCAAGTCAATCCAAATTGAGTTGGTTTTTTTATTTTTGAGGTATAGGAGTTCTTTATATATTCTAGATACTAAGTTTTTGTCAGCTATGTTTTGCAAATATTTTATATCAGTCTGTGGATTGCTTCTGTATTTCATTAACACTGTCTTTTTATGAGCAAAAGCTTAAAATTTTGGTATAATCTAATTTATCAATTTTTAAATGGTTATTGCTTTTTATATCCTGTCTAAGAAACCTTTGCTTATGCCAAGTTGTGACGATATTCTTCTGTTTTCTTCCAGAAACTTTATAGTTTTCACTTTTGCATTTAGGTCTGTGATCACTCTTGAATTAATTGTGTATCATGTGACGTAGGGGTCAAGGTTCATTGTTTTTCCGCTTGGGTACCCAGTTCCAGTACCCAGCCTATTTTTAAATCTTGTACTATGTACATTTTTTGTAAGACTTCTCAAATATTTTCTGGAACAAGCAACAAATGGATTTGGCTTAAAGGCTGGAGGGTGCCCTCATGAGTTCCCTTGCAGCCCTGTAATGGGTAACATTCCCCCAACATAGTCATATTCAAATATGATCCCTCCCTGCCACACACACACACACACACAATAAAAGGTGCTCTGTGTTCCCTTTAGCCTTGGCCTTGTTATTCACCTTCCTGCCTCTCCAGGAGTGGTGAAAGACTGCTGTGCACTCACTTGCCTATGATGGTTAGCTTGTTCATACCTGGTCTTCAGGAGATGAGGCAGGAAGATGCTTAGGATTGCCTGTGGGTCTGAAGTGGTCTCGATGGGTTTTTGTAGGCCTCCAGGGCTCATCTTCAGCACTCTGGAAAGGCATTTGTGCTAGAGAACTTTTTGAAGGTAGAGATGTTAGACTGCGAGGAGATCTGGACACAGAGCAAATCTCTGCTCTGGTTCTTTTGGTAAATTGGATTCTGGTTTCTCACTTCTGAATGGGTGCCAGTTGCTAAGAGGAGCCTTCCCTTTATTTCCTTCTAAATTATTTTTCCTACCTTTCCTCCCTTTGCTCAGCAAAGAGAATAGACTTTGGAATCAGACCTTGTATATATAAATGTGTGTATGTAGTATGTATTTATATATTTATTTATAAAAGTAACTTTTTTTCTGGTTACGAAAGTAATATAAGCTCATTGTCAACAACTTTGATAATAGGAAAAATGTGTAAAGAAGAAAGTACAAATCAGCTATAATTTAACACCTGGAGATTAGCCATGGTGACATTTTTGGTCAACTTTGATTTTGAATCTCTGCTCTGTGTCTTACCAGCTTGACAACTCTTTGAGTGTCATCTCCCATCTGGCAAATGGGGATGATAACCTCCTTCATGGACAAGCTGTAAAAATGAAAGATAATCTATGTAAAATCTTTGCAAATAATAGATCCTTAATAAATAAGTTTGCTCAATGATGCTATTAAAGGGTGTAGGGAGTGAGTGAGTAGTAGGGGAAAAAAAATCTCAGTTCCTTTTTCCCCTATTTCAAAGTTTATTATTAAGTTCCTTTAAAGCAAGCAAAAGTAGAGGGATAGAAAACAGAACGGTGGTTGCCAGGAGCTACGGGTGAGGGAAGGGTTGATTACAAAGAGGCAAGAGGGAATTTTGGGATGATGAAACTGTTCTATGTCTTGATTGTGATGGTAACTACACAACTGTATATCACATACAGTTTACAACTCATAGAACTATACACTGAGGGTAAATTTTATTGTATACAAATTAAACGTCAATAAGCCTGACTTTAAAAAATATTCCTTTAAAACAAAGTCTTAAATTTCTTCACTGATTTTAAATTGGTCTTTCCAGCTCCTCTCAGTCTTTCCCCTCCAGTTTACCTCTTTTCTAGACTCTTGGGGATTTTTACCTTCCTGATGGTATTCTGAATGCTTGTTTAGCTCTCCTGCTAATTGTCATACTGGATTCTTTGTTCCCTGTCTCCCAACTTTGCTGCATATTTTATTTCCCTCTTTTCAATTGACACTCTGTTCAGCTAGGCTCAGCTGTGCTTAACAAACAAAATGTATGGCTGTTTCACTTGCCTATTTTGTGCCAGTAGAGGTCTGATCGGGGCAACTAATTAATTACGGTGAGTGAGATAAGAGAAAAGCTGATCTTGAGTCCTTGTGTCAATGGTTAAACAGAAATCTTTTAAAATCTTCTAGATTGTTCTTTTTACTATGAACAAAGGACTTGGAACAAATTTTGTGCTGAAATATAAGTATAACACAAGCTCACAGTGGAACTTGTTATAGCTACTTGTTGTAGCTCCCTTAAAACAGATTCAGCTATTTGAGGTACACGCTGATCTTATATCCTGAATTTTCCAGGACAGTCTGGATTTCAAATATTCCATGCCAAGTTCTCTCTAAGACACTCATCTTTTGGAGAACAAAGTGTCTTAATTTTGGTTCATAAAATACAGTTGTCAGACTCATAAGTTAAATTTATTCATTCATTGTCTATTTTTCCATTCTGCAAGTATTTACTGAGCACCTACTACTCATTGCCAGGCTCTCTAGTAGGCTCTGGAGAAACAGAGATAAATAAAATCGTTCTTGAGAAGCTAATGTTGTTCAGTCCAGGGGATGGACAGGCTAACAAATAAGTTCAGTTTCTCCAGAAAATGATTGCATACAGGAAAAGGCCAGAGATACAATTGTACAAGACAATTTATTGAGAAAACATTTAAACTTTATTTTAATTACTTGAGTAATATAGACTTGTTTTCCAGCACCAGCATAAGGAAGATTTCATTAGACAGCTATCTATAAAAAATTTGGATAACTGTATAATATTGCATATATTTATATATTTTTAAATAGAGATTGTGCTCTATTCCCAGTGCTTTTGCTAGCATAACTTTTGGTTAGAAATATTCCTCTGACTAGCTTGATGACAATGCAGTTACTTCCAATAACAGCTGGTACATCCTAAGTTCTGCCAAATGCCAGGTAATTTGCACACACTCTTTCTATTGCTCATTCAGCTCTGTGGAGTAGGCATTGTTCTCCCCATTTTATACACTGAGTGGAAGTGGGTTTTAGAGATGGTGAGTGACTTGCCCGGTGCCCCCAGTGACTGGAGGTGGAGGGAAGATATAATCTGCGCCTGCCTGACTGAAGGCAGTGTGCTCTCCTCCACACAGCCCTTCATTGTTGGCTTTTAACTGCGTATCTGGCATGCATTTATTTAAATCTCTGTGGCTGCGGGAAAGGAAAGTGAGAAAGGGGGAAGTAATTAGGATGCAGCTACTGCCAAAGAGACCCTTGTAATCCAATATTCTCACAATAGCCAGAGCAATCTGTTTAAATGCCAATTGGGCCATGTCTCTCTACTCTTCGGAACATTCTGGGGCTCCCATTGGTTTTAGGCAAAAACATTTGTTGAGAGAATGAATCCTTCAGGCTTTCCTGTCACCTCCACTAGATTAGGATCCCTTGTCCTAGACTCTCAATGGGACCTTGAACTTTTCTTCTCTAGTCCTATAATTATAGACGTGGCTGGTTATTTGATTATTTGTCTCCTCCCCTGGTGGCCCCATAAAGGCAGAGTCCATGTTTACTTCCCTCACCGTTGTGAGCTACATTGTGGGGATACATTGAGTTTGGCTTTAGTGGGATATATTCATGTGATTTTTCAGACACTTCTATGAATCGTTAAGGCACGGTTAGTAGTCCCACTGTCAGAATGGCTTCTGGGAATACCCCTACTGCCCACTGTGACCGTTTACCTGGTATTGTGACACCACGGTGGTGGCTAGAATCAGTGAGGTTCCTTCTAAGAATGACTTGCTTTGGTGCTGAAGGCTGAGGGGTTATTGGTGGTGGTTTCCGTGTAATCCCTGTACTTCCTGATGCCTGAAAATGTCCTTTTGATCTTTCCTCTTCTAGGCTATGCAGTGGCGGTATCAGCTTCTAACTCCTACATTAGCGTCCTTTCAGGCATTATCTGAAACACCTAGAGGGGCTTCTCTTTTCCTGGCTGAACTATGACTGTGCTACAAGAGCTCTGTCTGTGGCATCAGTACAACCTTCATAGCAGAGCCATCTCTCTGGGCACCTTCCATGCCTGTCACCCCACCCCTGCTCCCTCATCTTTCTGATGTTCCCTGTGAGGGGCACTGCTCTCTCCCCAAGACTCAAAACAAACCCCCCAAACTGTGCCCTGGAAAAACAGACCATTCATAAAAGTAAGAAAAGGCAGACAGCAGGGTGAGCAGGAGACAGAGAGAAGGAAAGGGGAAGAAGATTAAGAGCAGAGTGATTAAGGAAGACGATGATGAGGGCATAGATGGATGGCTGAGAAAGATGCGGAAAAGGGAACAAAGCTGAGGTCTTCCCTTTCCAGATATGCGTGTATGGATTCAGGTCACAATAAGGGTGCCAGCACCCTTATCCAGATGTGGTTTCATGTCGGGCGCCAAGGTAAGGACGTCGTGTGCTTCACCTCTCCCCTGGATCATTACGGCAGTTTCCTAACTGGTTTCCCGGCTTCCACCCTCACCCTCCTGTCTGTTCTCAACTCAGCAGCCGGAGTGATCCTATTCAAGTGCAAGTCAGAGCATGCCACTCCTCTGCTCTCATACTCTCTGACCTCATTTCCCGCCACTCTCTCCACACCCTTAGTCCATTCCAGCCAGACTCACTGTTCCTCAAACATAATAGGCCTGTTCCTGCCTCAGGGTTGTTCCCTCTGCCTGGAAGGCTGTCCCCTGGACACCCATCTGCCGCTCTCCCATCCACTGAGTCACCTCCTCACTCAGGCTCCTCTGGTTACTCCATCTAAAACGGCCACCCTCCCACCGCTCCCTAGCCCCTGTCCTTTCTGACATAAAATATAATCTATTTATTTATTTTTGTTGTCTATCTTCTTCTGCTAGAATGTACGCTCCACGTAAGGACAGAGATTTTTGTTTGTTCACTGCCTGGCACACAGTAGGAACATAGTAAGTGTTTGTTGAAAGAATGACCTCATGAGGTAGGTGTTATTATTAAGCACATCCTATAGAAGGTAAAACTTGGGCTTACCAGTGTGAAGTAACTGCCCAGGATCACATGGTGAAGTGAAAGAGCAAGTGTTGAACCCAGCCATGTCTGTTTCAAAAGCCTGTGCTCATAAACAGGTCACTGTAATACGCTCTTCCTCTTGCCACGAGCTGCTGAACTCAGTAGAAGGAAATAGTTTCTCACATCAGACTTTCTTTCTGGTTAACCAGACCACGAGGCCTTCAGATGGACTTCCTGAGCTGCCAGGTGAGTATTTACTGACAGAAGGGGATAAAGAACAAAATCATAATGCATGCGCTCTGTGGGGAAGTGAAAGAACAGCATTAAGTCCATCTGGTTAAGAATGGGAACATTACTTGTGGAGGCCAACCTCACCTGGGGTGTCTTGGAGTGGAAAGGGGCTGCCCCCTTAGAGCACAATCACCCCCAGGCAGGCTGAACGCATGCTGGGGGAACCAGCAAAGCAGAGCCAGCAAAATAATGAGAAAAACATTTTATGGATAATAGTTGGCTATTTGATATTTTCAAAAACATGTAAAAGTTGTTATTACAGGAAAAGTCAGAACTTTGCTGGACTTCCTTAGAGGCATTTGGCTGATGGCATTGTTTTAATATTAAATTACATGTGGGGAGCATCATCAACTTTTTAGTGCACAGACTCTGAACGTCAAGCTGGCCCTACTGATCCTGGTTGATGGGGCCAGTGGACTCATTTCATCTACCATTTACTTTCAAAAATGGTGTGTTTGTGTATGGTTTCCATTCCACAATGAGAGGTAACTTGGGCAAGAAGAGTTGCTTTGTAAATCCTTGAGGAATAACAGTGGTATTCCAGGGAAGGCTGGTTTAATGCTGTTATTTTAAAATTGGAGTTGCAGGTCTGAAGAGCTTCCTTCTATACCTTCTCTGGTGTCACCTCTGTGAAGCCTTCTTTGTCCACCTCCCTGAGCTCCCTTCCCCCAGCAATTACTCAATCCCTCTTCTATGCTTCAGACAGTATATCTATCACATTGCATCATAATAATTTGTATCCACTTCTGATCCCTATGAGACTTAGAACTGGAAGTACACGGCTTATTCACTTTGTATGTTTCCATCTTTGTCTCTAGCACAGTGCCCGGAATATACTGAAGTCTCCAAAATTTTGCCAAAGGCAATTAAACCCAGACTCTGGAGGCTCGAAGAGTCTCCAGGGAAAAGATCTTCTTTGGTAAATTTCTTCATAAGATGTGCCAGGTGCCCAGGCTTGTTTACAAAAGAGGTCATATTAGAGCAATTGTTTCTAGAGCTCTTCGTTTCTCACCAGAACTTCTCTGCTGGGCTTCTCAGTGACTCACAGTAGGAAGAGGAGGCACTGGTGCTAAACTGTCCCACAACACCTCCCCCACCACGCTCCAAAAACCAAAAAATGACAAAAAAAAAAAAAAAATAGGCTTGTGGACCTTTGGTCTGCTAGGCTCATCACTTCACCTCTGTGTTTCAGTTCCTTATTCTGTAGAAGTCATGAGCTGAAATGGGAGACCTAAGTTCCCTTCAGACTCTAAATTATCTGAGTCTTTGAGCCTACTCGTGGGCAGTAATCAGCCCGTAACCCTGTCCTCTTCCCACTGTGTGGAGCAGGTCAGGCCTGGTGCCTGGGAACTAGACCTGCACCCACACCAGTCCTTTGACCTGCCTTTTCTTTTGCCGGGAGTGCACTCCTGCAACACATCTGCCTTCTGCTGCTTACCTCTGTGCTCTACTGCTGTACTCTTGATTTTGTGGGTGCAGCCTGCTGTCGGTGGCCATTTTAACCAGAGTTCATCCCTATAAAAATGATGTGATAAATTTAGAACACTGCACATACCATGATGCTATTTATGTATTTTATTTTAAGCTGCGTACGCTGGTCTTCTGTCTGTTTGCTCTCAAATCTATTCTTTACCATCTTCAGTCCTGGGCTTTGTATTTCTGGAAACTGTTTTTCCCAGGCTCCCTTACAGAACTGGCCAAAGAGAGCCAGTGATGGAACACTGGAGAATGAGAGGAGAGGAGAAGCCAGGTTATTTCTCCCCTTTGCTCTGCTCCAGATGGTGTCTGGCAGCATCCTGTCTCTGTCTCCAGCCCCTGCTGTACAACCCTTTCTCCATGGTTCCAGCTTTAGCCTGGAAGTGCTGGTTCCAGATTCTTCCTGATGGCCCCAGCACCAGGGCTCCAGTAACACTGCCTTCTCCCTTTGTCCCTCTAGCCCCAGGGTTGATAGTTGGTGCCTGCTGTTCTCTGGCCTCTCAACTCTTCCGTCACCTATATTAAATTCCCTATATTAAATATCTAGCATGGCTTCTGCCTTCTGATTGGACTCTGACTAAAACACTCTTGATATATGTGTACAGCATATATATGTATGAAAATATGAATGTTTATATGAATATATGTATGAAAACACACAGAAGATCTGGAAGTTTACACATGAAACTGTTAACAGTGGTTTTATGACTGGGAAAAGGAATGGGACTGGGTTGGTGTGAAATTGTGAAGGGAGATTGTAGCTTTTTAAAAATAGCTTTACTGTGGCATAATTAACGTATATAAGACTATCACTTTCATATATACGTATATGTGTTTGAATTTTCTTTTTTTTTTTTGAGGAAGATTGGCCCTGCGCTAACATCTGTTGCCAATCTTCCTCTTTTCTTTTTTCTTTTTTCTCCCCAAAGCCCCAGCACATAGTTGTGTATCATAGTTGTAGAGTTGCAGGTCCTCTATATGGGACGCCACCGCAGCATGGCTTGATGAGCGGTGAGTAGGTCCACACCCAAGATCTGAACCGGTGAACCCTGGGCCACCGGAGCGGAACGCACGAACTTAACTGCTATGCCACCCGGCCGGCCCCTATGTTTGAATTTTTTAACAATAAGTGTGTATTCATATATTGCTTATACAATATTAAAAATAAATAATTAAAAATATTAATAGCAGGAGTGGGATTAATGAGGCAAAACACCAAGTGCTTTAGCCAAAGCCTTAAGTCATATAGAGAAAGCTCTGCAGAGGACATTAACATTCATTCATGCAACAAATATTTTCTATTTACTGTGAGCCAGGCACCGAGGGTCAGTGAACAATATGGGCATGATCCATGTCTTTATTATCTGAAGTAATTAAATACACAATTATGTCAATATTAATTAATTCTAAGTATTATGAAGAAATAAAGAGGGCAACAAAAGGCCTACCCTAGTCAGGGAAGGCTTCCTTGAGGAAGTGACTTAACTCAGAGCTGAAGGATGAGCAGATAAAGCTTAGTTGCTGGAGGGAAATGGACAGACAGTATGGAATGGTCAAACTGGGCTGCCACTGAGTGCTTCCCTGGTTCCTGTTCTCAGGGAAGCTGATCTAACAATAGAGAATTTGCTAGAAGGTGTCTCTCATCAGAACCCATGTGGGATGCCAGTCACAGGAAGTGTTCTGTGGGAGTGGTCTTCTACTGCTGTAGCCATGCCTCCCACAGTTTTGAATCCATTGTCTCTACCCCCAAGTGGCTCTCACCAGGAGAAGAGGAAGCCAATGCTATGTGTCCTGTGGTAGTTGACAAGGCTGGTTTGGAAGTGGCTCACAAGCTAAGGACAGGGGTCAGCAATAGTACCAAAGGTACTCATGTCCATCAATCCCTCATCCTTTGATGGAAACATCTGATATTTTCTCATTCTTAGAGTGGCATGTAAACGCCCAAGAGAAGTCCTCCATTCATCTTCCACGCATATTTCCACTCCTAAGCTCTTCTTGAAAAGTAGTGCTAGCACTTGTGGTAAACAGCTATCAGTGAAGCAAGTTTCCTTCTTTCGAAGCTCTGTATTTTTCTCTTCTTGCTTAACCCAATTCAGATTTTTTGCCCGTGTCTCAGTCTTTCCAATTTATAGGCATTTTGGCAATGGCTATAATCTCCTTGTTTTATTGTAAGTTACCAATCTCATTTTATTGTAAGCCACTAATTATGTTGTGAAATTAGGTGACTTATAAAGTAGCCCATTAATTGCAATTACAGCTTAGTTACAGCATGTCCACGTCTCCCAGACTATGTAAAATCAGGTTACGTTTCCTTTTGATGTCCAAATTACAAAGGTGACAACAAGATCTTAGCTTGACTTCAGTGTTCTCCAGCCATTTCTGGGCGTCCCCAATCAGGATGTGTCATTCGTGCTTACAAACCAGCTGTAGTAACCACACAGATCCACCTGGTTCTTTCTCTCCTGCTCTGGTTCTTCCAGGTCTGCTTCCTGCAGGCCCACTTGGAAGTGTCAGCGCTGTCACTGCCCATTGTGAAAGCAAAGCTGATGGTGCCAAGTCCACAACATTTCCCAGTGCAGCCAAGCCCACCAGCCCTTGGGTTGTTAGGGCAGAGTGGGATTTCATGAGCAAGCGGGAAAAATGGCCTCTTCCTCCCAGCTCTCTGCTACACTTTGTCACCTGGGATCTGAAGCAATGATGCTTGGGACTGAGAATCATAAAGGTTTCTCATGAATAGTTTCCCCACTTTCTAGCTCTCACCCATCTAACAATCGGGGCTTAAGACCAAGTCCAAAAAGCTAGGTGGGGAGAGAATCCATACCATCCCTCATACCTTCTTGGTACTTAGCTGTCCCAGAAGCTACACCTGGGTCTACTCTCCAAGTCACGAAACGAAAGTTCTCAACCATATTAATAGAGGCAAACAGATGCTATAGTGTCTGTGGGGGTAGTAGTTGTGCTGATGGGTGTCTATGCTTAACAGTCTAAAATTAGGCTCAGCTGACCAAAATATATTTTATGTAGTACTTAACGGTTTTAATTCATTCTAAAAACTGAAATACCTAGTTTTAAATGGATTCTGAAGAGAAACACCCAATATCACAATGTCTTCTCCCCAAAAGACTGAACATACATGCATGTTTATGTCAAAAAAGTCACAAGAACTGCATAGATGAGAACCTGTTTATCATGGGAACCAAGCAAGAGTTCCTCCCCAATTCTCATGTAAGGCTGGGAGGTGTAGCTGTGGTTTAAGAGCAAGGCCTGTGGTCTAGCAATGCTCTTGCCTGTGTGAGGCCCCGTTTTGCCTCAGGCCAGAGCTTCCACTGTTTCCTGGTGAAACCAATAGTACTGAGAATGGGTCAGGGTGGGACATTGGCCTCTCAAGACATTTATCATTATTTCATTTAACACTCACTGCATCCCTTCCTGGTACGGGCTTTGGGGAATTAAAGAAAAACCCATATATATATAAAAAACATTCTCTTTAGAAGTTTACAATTTAAAAAAAATTTGATTTTTTTTTTTAGGGCATTATGCTAAGTCAAATAAGTCAGACAGAGAAAGACAAATACTGTATGAGCTCACTTGTATGTGGAATCTAAAAAAACCAAACTCATAGAAACAGAGAATAGATTGGTGGTTGCCAGGGATGGGGAAAATGAAGGAAGGTGGTCAAAGGGTACAAACTTCCAGTTATAAGATGAATAAGTTCTGAGGACAAAATGACAGCCTGGTGACTATAGTTAACAGTGTATTGTGTTGTTAGTGCTGTCGAGTCGATTCTGACTCTAACAAGTCTGTGTACAGTGGAACACTGCCCAGTCATTTTGCACCATCCTCTCGCCTCTGGCGCTGTATCAGACAGTGCTCCGCTGCTATGCAGAGGGTTTTCATGGCCAATTTTTTCAGAAGTGGGTGGCCAGGTCCTTCTTCCTAGTCTGTCTTAGTCTGCAGGCTCAGGTGTTCACCATGGTTGACCCTGCTGATATTTGAAATATTGGTGGCATAGCTTACAGCATCACAGCAACACACAGCTGCCATTGTATGACAACTGACAGACAGGTGGTGTGGTTCCTTGACCAGTAAATAAATCCAGGTGGAAACGAACCCAGACCATGGCAGTGAGAGCTCTGAATCTTAGCCACTAGACCACCAGGGCTGGCTATAGTTAACAATACTGTATTGTATATTTGAAAGTTGCTAAGAGAGTAGATTTTAAAAGTTCTCACCACACACACACAAAATTGTGACTATGTGAGGTGATGGATATGTTAACTAACCTCGTGGTAACCATTTTGTAATATATATATGTATATATCTCAAGTCATTATGTTGTACACTTTAAACTTATATAATGCAATGCTATACGTCAATAAAGCGGGAAACAAATTGACTTCTAGTGAGTCAGGCACTATTTAATTAATGGTTATGGATTCTCTCACTTAATCCTCACATAAAAGAAAAGCTGCTTCTGGCTTCATTTTTCTAATTAGGAAACTGAAACTTAGAGAGATTGAGTGACTTGCTCAACGACACAGCAGAGTCAGGATTCAGACCTGGATAACCAGATTCTAGAATCTTTGCTCTTATCCAATGCATTGTCCCTCCCCTCTCCTATCTTTGCTCTTATCCAATGCATTGTTCCTCCCCTCTCCTCCTCACCGCACTCCACTTCCATTAAAAATCCTAGAACTCTTGCCAATCAGGTAATCAAATTCCCCTCAGTACATATTTGATTTGAACATAGCAAAGTCTATAAGTTTGTGTAAAACAGTTTCTTTATTGACCAGTAAGAATTTTAAGAGTAGTCTCATCAAATTACAATGCTCCAGTTTTCTGAGTAGAAATTTGGATTAAAAAGCTTTAAATCCTTAAAAAGTAATAGAGCCTGTCAACCTACAAAAACAAAAACCAGTTTAAGAGGCAAAGTGTTTATTTGGGATCAAAGAATTGCAATTTGTGGAGCACAGATTCAGGTAGAAACCCAAATAGTGTCCCAGTTACAGGAGAGGGGCTTAGGACTTTTATGGGGGAAAAGGGAGGATGAGGTGAGTTGTATTAAAGAAGAGTTCATTGGTGCTAGATGAGGTAAGGCTAGGTTTGTACTTCATAGATTGGCTTGAAATTAGGTCATCAGGCAAAAGGCTGGACTTGTGCTTCACTGATTGGTTAGCAATTCAGTCATCAGCAAAGTCCAGTTCCAACAGTTCTTACAGACAGGATATTCTTGTGCTTACTGACTTCTTGGAATATTGGTGGTTTGGACCAGTTTGGAAGATAAAGAAAACAATCTGTGAAAGGAAATCCCTCAGAAATGGCTGCTCTGGCTCTATTTTGATATGGCTCCACTCATGTCATCTTTCACAAGACTTTGAAATATTACTGCTGATTATATTTATAACCAGTAGGATATAAATAAGGAAACTTAGAAATAGACGTTTTCACTAGATGTTTAGCTAAGAGGTACAAGCACTTTAAGAGCTAGATTGTAGTAACTACATGCTATTTCTCTAAATTTGATAATATAGAAATCTATTTCTAATAAACTAATGATAATAGTGAGGAATTGTTTCCCTGTAGGGAAACAAACAAAAAAAATGGCTTGGTGCTGGCCCTGTGGCATAGTGGTTAAGTTCGGTGTGCTCCGCTTTGGTGGCCCAGGTTCACGGGTTTGCATTCCAGCTGCTGATTGACACCACTTGTCAGCCATGCTGTGGACGTGATCCACATACAAAGTAGAGGAAGATTGGCAACAGATGTTAGTTCAGGGCGAATCCTCCTCAGGAAAAAAAAAGGGCATGGCAAAGCTCTGATAATTAAAAGACAGGTTAAAAGTTCTGCTAGGGATTGGGGTTGTTGGTTGTTAGGTATTATATTAAGACTCATACTAGGTGATGAGAGACAGCACTGTATAGTGGTTGACAGTATAATGCTAGAGTTGCCATTTACTAGCTCTGTGACCTTGGGCAAATTACTCAACCTGTCTGGATCTTAGTTTCCTAATCTGAAAAATATGGAGAACAACATTACCTATGGTTATGGATTGAGTGTTTGTGTTCCCCCAAAATTCATATGTCGAAGTCCTAACCCCCCGTGTGGTTCTGTTTAGACATGGGGCCTCTAAGGAAGTAATTACAGTTAAATGAGGTCCTCAGGGTGGGGCCCTGATCCAATAGGATTAGTGTCCTTATAAGAAGACACACCAGAGTGCTTGCTTATTTTCTCTGTCTGCACAAGCACAGAGGAAAGGCCGTGTGAGCACAGAGCAAGAAGGCAGCCATCTGCTACCCAAGAGGAGAACTCTTACCAGACACCAACCCAGCTGCTGGCACCTTGATCTTTGGACTTCCAGTCTCTAGAACTGTGAGAAAATAAATGTCTATTGTTTAAGCCACCAGTCTATGGTATTTTGTTATGGCAGCCCGAGCAGACTAAGATAAGTACCTTGTTGAAAGATTGAATGAGCTGATATACTTGAAGAGCTTCACGCAGTGCCTGGCATATGGGAAGCCCTGTGTAAGGGTTAGCTGGCATTGCTGACCTCAGATATGTGGACTTGGGTTTTGAGAATATGTTGTGTAGAAATGTGGTATGCATCATTGTACATGGGCACACTGAGTTCTGAAAAACAAATTTGAGACACTAATTTTAAATTAATTAAGTTGGAAGATATTTACATTCTAAAGTGAACTCGGTCAGGCAAAAGTAAATATGCCAGCCTAGGTTAGTGCCGACATCTCATGCCTTCTTCCACTTCTCTTCAAAAGTTTGAATTCATGAGTTTAAAAAAGGCTTCTTTCCCCTCCCCCACCTCAAATAAAACCTCAAACCAACAATGAGTAAGTTATTATGGGTCTCTAGGGAAAGAGAAAACGGAACAGGAAATGTCTGCATAGATAAAGGAAGCCTGTAAAACCTAGATGATGGTTGTAATTTTAGGAATTCCAATATGAATGGCATCAAATCAAACTCTAATTTTAAAATAATAGAGGTCAGAATGCTTAAATGTTAAACTTTAAGTGATTTTTTCCCCTTTTAATGTACTAAATTTACATATATTATGATCCTTTGTCTTCAGGTAATTATTATAAAAGTCAACTTAGGATAGAAGAATCACTTTCCACGAAGGGCCAGAGAACTCTGTGAAAAAGAAATAATTGCTTTCAATAAATATTAAAATATACTTTCAGTTCCAAAGTATGACCTTTACAGAAGAGGAGGAAGAAGAGTTGGAGAAGCAGGAAAGAAAGAGAGAGTGACAAGAAGAAATAGAGAGGACAGGAAAGGGAGAAAAGAAATGGAAAAAGAGAAAGGAGGAAATAGAAGCAGGGGCATAGAGGATTGTAAAAAATTTGGTTCCGTAGTTTTTGAGCAGGCTGTTTGTCAAGGTCATTTGTAAAGTTCTTCCACGGGGAGAGGAACAACAGTCCTCTCCATCCTTTTGAAATTTAGATGAGCTTATTAATCAGTTCATACAGCTTCCACTGACCAGATCCTGGAAAGAACAACCTTTGGCCATGGGACACCAGGCCCTCCAGGTTTGGAGATGTAGCACTCAGGTCTAATTTTAGCAGTAAGATTTAGACAGGTGAATAATATGTAGTTCCTCCCCCAGCCCCTTACTTAAGTACATGGATGGAGAAGGCCTTCCCTGAGCTGGGTGATTCCATTTTGCCCACCATTTGCTGCCCCAGGACTGGGGTTCTGCAAACTATGTGTTGTAATTGTTTTGGGACTCCATGAACTGCACCCATATAAGACAGGGAACTTAACTGATAAATGTTGTGTGTGTTCTGACTGCTCCACTTACTGGCCAGTTCCCTGTCTCTCTCCCTCTCATCAGGCCTCCCTATTCCCCAAGACATAACAATATTGAAATTAGGCCAATTAATAACCTTACAATGGCCTCTAAGTGTTCAAGTGAAAGGAAGAGTCACAGGTCTCTTACCTTAAATCAAAAGCTAGAAATGATTAAGCTTAGTGAGGAAGGCATGTTGAAAGCCAGGACAGACCAAAAGCTAGGCCTCTTGTGCCAAAGAGTTAGCCAAGTTGTGAGTGCAAAGGGAAAGGTCTTGAAGGAAATTAAAAGTGCTACTCCAGTGAACACACAAATGATAAGAAAGCAAAATAGCCTTATCGCTAATATGGAGAAAGTTTTAGTGGTCTGGATAGAAGATCAAAACAGCCACAGCATTCCCTTAAGCCAAAGCCTAATCCAGAGCAAGGCCCTAACTCTCTTCAATTCTGTGAAGCCTAGGAGAGGTGAGGAAGCTGCAGAAGAAAGTTTGAAGCTAGCAGAGTTTGGTTCATGAGGTTTAAGGAAAGAAGCCATCTCCATAACATAAAAGTGCAAGGTGAAGCAGCAAGTGCTGATGTAGAAGCTGCAGCAAGTTATCTGGAAGATCTAGCTAAGACCACTATGAAGGTGGCTACACGGAACAACAGATTTTCAATGTAGATGAAACAGCCTAATGTTGAAAGAAGATGCCATCTAGGACTTTCATAGCTAGAGAGGAGAAGTTGATGCCTGGATTCAAAGCTTCAAAGGACAGGCTACCTCTCTTGTTAGGGACTAATGCTGCTGATGACTTTCAGTTGAAGCCAATGCTCATTGAGCATTCCAAAAATCCTAGGGCCCTTAAGAATTATGCTAAATCTACTCTGCCTGTGCTCTATAAATGGAACAACAAAGCCTGGATGACTGCACATCTGTTTACAACATGGTTTACTGAATATTTTAAGCCCTCTGTTGAGACCTGCTGCTCAAAAATAAAGATTCCTTTCAAAATATTACTGCTCATTGACAATGCACCTGGCCACCCAAGAGCTCTGATGGAAATGTACAATGAAATTAATATTGTTTTCACACCTGCTAACACAACATCCATCCTGCAGCCCATAGATCAAGGGGTAATTTTGACTTTTAAGTCTTATTATTTAAGAAATAGGTTTTGTAAAGCTATAGATAGTGATTCCTCTGATGGATCTGGGCAAAGTAAATTGAAAACCTCTGGAAAGGATTCACCATTCTAGATGCCATTAAGAACATTTGTGATTCATTGGAAGAGGTCAAAATATCAACATTAACAGGAGTTTGGAAGAAATTGATTCCAACCCTCATTGATGACTTTGAGGGGTTCAAGACTTCAGTAGAGGAAGTAACTGCAGATGTGGTAGAGGCAGCAAGAGAACTAGAATTAGAAGTGGAGCCTGAAGATGTGACTGAATTGCTGCATCTCATGATAAAACTTTAGTGGATGAGGAGTTACTTCTTATGGATGAGCATAGGAAGTGGTTTCTTGAGATGGAATCTACTCCTGGGGAAGATGCTGTGAGGATTGTTGAAATGACAACAAAGGATTTAGACTATTACACAAACTTAGTTGATAAAGCAGCAGCAGGATTTGAGAGGAGTGACTCCAATTTTGAAAGAAGTTCTACTGTGGGTAAAATGCTATCAAATAGCATCACATACTACAGAGAAATCACTCATAAAGGAAGAGTCAATCAATGAGGCAAACTTCACTGTTATCTTATTTTTTTTGTGTGTGAGGAAGACTAGCCCTCAACTAACATCTGTTGCCAATCCTCCTCTTTTTGCTGAGGAAGACTGGCCCTGGGCTAACATCCGTGCCCATCTTCCTCTACTTTATATGGGACGCCGCCACAGCATGGATGACAAGCAGCATGTCAGCCCGTGCCCATGATCTGAACCCATGAACCCCAGGTTGCCAAAGCCCGAACTTAACCGCTACACCACCGGGCTGGCCCCCATTGTTATCTTATTTTAAGAAATTGCCACAGCCATCCAAACTTCAGCAACTACCACCCTGGTCAGTCAGCAGCCATCAGCATCGAGGCAAGACCCTCCACCAGCAAAAAGATTACAACTCAGTGAAGGCTCAGATGATGGTTAGCATTTTTTAGCAATAAAGCATTTTTAAATTAAAGTATATACATTATTTTTTTAGACATAATGCTACTGCACACTTAATAGACTACAGTATAGTGTAAACATAACTTTTATATGTACTGGGAAACCAAAAAATTCATGAGACTCTCTTTATTGTGCTATTCGCTTTGCTGCATTGGTTGGGAGCTCAACCTGCAATATCTCTGAGATATGCCTGTACTGTCTCCACAGGGCTTAAGTCCTGATAGAGGACCACACATGTGGAGAGCATCACAGACACAGAGAACGACTGAGAGAGATATCTTCAGCTCCCATCCTTTCTTCTTGAGGCTATGGTCTGGCAAGAAAATACTCTTCCAGGTTTCTATAATTTGAGAGTAGAGAACGGAAATTTTAATTAATTAAACCAATATAAACAGGTACTATGTGATGGACATTGGGGATACAGATAGGCATTGGGGAAGGTGTCAGAGTCCCTGCCTCCTTGAGGTTGACATTGCAGTGAGGGAGGCAGTAAAAGTCCCTCATTTGCACTATATTTTGTACCCCTCCACTCTCACCAAATATGCTCACATCTTTCAATACACACTCTGACCCCTGTTCCTTCCCAAACTCTTCCTCTCCTGGCAGCAACTGCAGCAAGCAAGAAGCTTTCCTTGTCCCTGGTTCAGTCTTCAAATCCCTCAAACCCTGCCTCTAGTACCTAGGAATTCTATCTTACACAACAATTAAGCAAGGAATCAATGTCAAATACTGCATTGGGTGCTCTGTTTGTAGGTCAGAAATTTGGGGTAAATAAACAAAGAAATCTTCGATGACCAGGAAATAAATAATCTGAAAGGCAGCTGTTGCATTTCCTCACCTTTAAAAGGTTTTTATATTAAAAAAAAAACACTTACATATTATTTCACTTTAACTCAACCCTTATGCAAGCAAAAAAGAAAAAAACGAAGCAAAAAATTTGCTCACCTTTAAGCCCAAGATAGGATCTTTTACAAGAACAGCCCTGAAGGCTCCTGGGAGGAAGTTCATTCTCTGAGTTTCTGCTTTGGCAGCCTCTTTCCCTTGCTCCCCTCCTAGTTCAGAGCTCCCAAGGCCTGCGTGGGAAGCTGGATCCATCATCCGCCATGGTTTGGAATCAGGAACTAGTTGTAAAAGTGGGTTCTTTCCCGTTGTTCTGGGTGCTCTGGTGCCTACTCCATCTTCATCACCTGAGCTTGGCTCAAAACTTAATGCGAGACTCAATGACTGTACTGTTGAAAGAAGTGCCTGGAATCTTCTAGGACAACTCTCATCCCACATTACTATGGATCCTTGGTAATAGGTTGCCTATCCATTGCCCTATTCATTCCTGACTCTTACTCACTGGTGGAGTGCTGATTTTTTTAGTTGTAACTATCTCCCACACCCAGGGACTCTGTCTAAGGATAATGGCAATCCCATCCCCCAGACTAGTGATCCATGTAGGGAAGTGCTTGTGACTTGATCCTGGTCAATAAAAATAAGTAGGTGAAAAGAGTGGCAGAAAGACCTGCAAATATTTTGTTGCTTGTAAAATGAGACTTAGGAAAAGAAATAATTTTTGCATCTGCATGTGGAACATGGCATGATAGCAGCCATCTTGCTAAGGGAGCTTGCCTGAGGATAAGATTAACAAGCTACCAATGGCAGGGCAGAAAGATGGAAGGAATGTGGGTCCTTGGTGATGCTGCTGAGCCGCTGAATCAACTGACCGTGGGACTACCCTACTCAAGACTTCTCACTATATAACATAACACATTTTCCTTATTGCTTAAGTCAGTTGGGTCAGCATTTTCTGTTACTTATACCTGAAGGTTTCCTAATGCACCTTCCTGTGTCCATTAACGTGGATGCCAAAGAATCTCAGCTGGTGGTCATAGGTCGGTTTTTGTTTGACTATTCTGCAATTTCAGGAGGAGGAAAACAACAGGATAAGAAATTCATGCTGTGGATTTATCTATTTATTTATTTATTTTTAATGAAATTTTTTACTTTAAGACAATTGTAGATTCACATGCAGTTGGAAGAAATAATACAGAGAGATCCTTTGTACCTTTCACCCAGTTTTCCCCAGTTGTAACATCTTGCAAAGGTGTTTAGTACAATATCACAACCAGAAAATTGACATTGATACAATCCACTGATCTTATTCAGATTTCAACAATTTTACATGTACTCATTTGTATGTGAGTGTGTTTTTGCTCTATGCAATTTTATCACACGTGTAGATTTGTGTACTCGCCACCACAGTCAAGCTACAGAACTGTTGGGATTTATTTTTTAAAGAAACTTCTAAACTCTTTTACCCCTTTGGCATCTTTTGCAGTGCTTTTCAGATGTGCTGCTTGGAATACTTGGAGTTCCACCACTCCACCTCACTGCAGTTGCAGCAGGTCCACATACATGTATTTTATATCTTGGGCTTCATAATAAGCCTTCATCTGGAGAATAAGTTCCCAGCTTAAAAACAAAAAAAAGAATGGAACTGATAATCTGTAGTAAATATACCTTTGATATTCAAAATATGTTACTTGGAGAGAGCATTATACTTTTTTAAGGCACTTTCCAGTCCATTATCTCTCTTAAGTCTTAAAACAGCTCTGATAAAGTGGCTAAATCAATGAACAAATGAAACAAACATGTGTACAATCAGTCGTTGAGGGAGGTTTAAGACAGGCATGCTCACAGAGGAGCTGAGCTGTTGGAGAAGGAACCCTGGATTTCCAAGGCACAACCTCCATCTTCCTCAGGTGGGAAGGACTGCAGACCCCTTGAAGTGTTTCCCACTTCCTCCCTTGGCCAGATCCCACCGGATCTGAAAATTAAATCCTTTTTGTGGAAGGACAGGATTTGTTCTGGAACAGGTGATTTCAGCATTGTGCTGAGTAGTATCACAGAAACTGGGAAGCATTGTTGTATAAGGTGGATCCTTTTGTGTGTATCACCCGTCGTGCAACAGGGCTTGTGATGAATTCCATGAAATCTCAAAGACTTTATTGGGGAAATTTACAAACCACAAATGAACAAGAGAAGAGAAGAGATGGGCCAAGGTTCTCTGCTGGATGTGCTATGGGTGTATGTTCCAGGGAAGGGAACTTGCCCCTTGCTGCTCTCCTTCTTATAGGACAAGAGTGAGAACAACCTAGTTGGTGGGGGGATAATCAGACTTCTTGGGTATCATCCAAGCTAGCCCTTTATAGGAGTTACCTGGCAAAGCCAGCTGTCCAGCACCCAAGGACCTTGGGTTCTATAAAAGGGAGAAACTGGTCCCATGAGAAATTTGGATGCAACCCCTCCTGTGGGGAGGTGAGGAGCTCAGGTCCCAGCTGGCTTCCTGTCCAGGCAACTCAGACTGAGCCACCTAGGTCAGTTTTTGATGATCCTGATTGTGGCACCATGAGTCTTACTCATCTTTATATCCCTAGCACTTAGTACAGAGCCTGGCATATGATAGGTACCTGAGCAATGCCTGATGATTTAGGGAATAAATGCACTTTTGTGCTAATTGAAAATAACTGAGTTTGTTCTTGCTGATGAAATGAGAGGGTGGCTAATAATAAACGTTGTTGCCTACATTTCTTGAATCCATGGAAGTCTGTAGGCATGGTCAGCCTCTGCTTCAGTAAAACCTCTGAAAAATCCAAAGCTCTACGAGCAGGCTCCCTGGCTCAAGCAAGATCTACTTCTACTGAATTTCTACCATTTCCTTGCAGCTCTGGCAGATAAGGCAGTGTCTGGGGTCTGAGACACTTGGTAGAGGAAGTCTCTGCAGGCAGCAGCAGCTCTGGAATTCCCCACATCCACTCCTCTAACAATCTTTTTAAATATTCAGTACTTTGAATGAATGAGATGCAGAGTATAATGGGAAGTTAGCCACTGTTTGTGAATTTTTTATGAAAATAATTTGAAAAATTACATCCCTTAAACAATTTTCTCTAGGACAGTGTTTCTTAATCTCTTCCTCACTGAAAACTGCTTTTAATATGACTTCCCCCACAGAATCCCTGTTTTGAAAGATTTTCTTTATAAGCAAACACATTTGTTAAATAATAATGAATTTATCATCCCAAGAGGAAACCAAGGAGTCAATTTTTTTCTAACCAAAAGCCATCCTTGAGGCTTTATTTTGAGTAAACTAATAATTACTTTTTTAATGTAATTTTTTAAATTAATGTAATAGTTTATAACATTGTGAAATTTTAGTTGTACGTTATTGTTTGTCAGTCACCATATAAATGTGTCCCTGCACCCCTTGTGGCCACCCCCGACCCTCCTTCCCCCTAGTAACCACCAAACTGTTCTCTCTGTCCATGTGTTAGTTTATCTTCCACATATGAGTGAAATCACGTGGTGTTTGTCTTTCACTTTCTGACTTATTTTGCTTAACATAATATCCTCCAGGTCCATCCATATTGTTGGAAATGGGACGATTTTGTCTTTCTTAATGGCTAAGTAGCATTCCACTGTATATATATACCACATTTTCTTTATCCAATCATCAGTTGAGGGACACTTGGGTTGCTTCTCCTTCTTGGCTATAGTAAATAATGCTGCAATGAACATAGGGGTGCATAGGCCTCTATGGATAGTTGATTTCAGGTTCTTTGGATAAATACCCAATAGTGGGATAGCTGGATCATAAGGTATTTCTATCTTTAATTTTTGAGGACTCTCCATACTGTTTTCCATAGAGGCTGCACCAGTTTGCATTCCACCAGCGGTGAATGAGGGTTCCCTTTTCTCCACAACCTCTCCAACATTTGTTACTTTTTGTCTTGGCGACTATGGCCATTCTAATAGGTGCAAGATGATATCTTAGCGTCATTTTGATTTGCATTTCCCTGATGATTAGCGATGTTGAACATCATTTGATGTGCCTATTGGCCATCTGTATATCTTCCTTGGAAAAATGTCTATTCATATCCTCTGCCAGTTTTTTCATTGGGTTGTTTGTTTTTTTGTTGTTCAGTTGTGTGAGTTCTTTTTATATTATGGAGATTAACCTCTTGTTGGATATGTGGTTTGCAAATACTTTCTCCCAGGTAGTAGGTTGTCTTTTTATTTTGTTTTTTTATTTTATTTATTTATTTTTTTTGTGAGGAAGACCAGCCGTGAGCTAACATCCATCGCCAATCCTCCTCTTTTTGCTGAGGAAGACTGGCCCTGGGCTAACATCCGTGCCCATCTTCCTCTACTTTATATGGGACGCTGCCACGGCATGGCTGACAGGCAGTGCATTGGCGGGTGCCCAGGATCCGAACCGGCGAACCCCGGGCTGCCAAGCATGGACTAAACCGCTGCCTCACCGGGCGGCCCCTTGTCTTTTTATTTTGATCCTGGTTTCATTTGCCTTGCAGAAGCTCTCTAGTCTGTTGAAGTCCCACTTGTTTATTTTTTCTTTTGTTTCCCTTGTCTGTGTAGACATGGAATTTGAAAAGATCCCTTCATGACCAATGTCAAAGAGTGTACTGCCTATATGTTCTTCCAGGAGTTTTATAGTTTCAGGTCTTATCTTCCAATCTTTGATCCATTTTGAGTTAATTTTTGTGCATGGCTAAAGGAGATGGTCTACTTTCATTCTTTTGCATGTGGCTGTCCAGTTTTCCCAGCACCATTTATTGAAGAGACTTTCCATTCTCCATTGTATGGTCTTAGCTCCTTTGTTGAAGATTAGCTGTTCATAGACATGTGGTTTTATTTCTGGGCTTTCAATTCTGTTCCATTGATCTGTGTGTCTGTTTTTGTACCAGTACCATGCTGTTTTAATTATTATAGCTTTGTAGTATATTTTGAAGTCAGGGATTGTGATGCCTCCTGCTTTGTTCTTTTTTCTCAGTATTGCTTTAGCTATTTGGGTTCTTTTGTTGCCCCATGTGAAATTTTGTATTCTTTGTTCTATTTCCATGAAGAATGTCATTTGGATTCTGATTGGGATTGCACTGAATCTGTAGATTGCTTTAGGTAGTATGGACATTTTAACTATGTTTATTTTTCCAATCCATGTGCACGGGATGTGTTTCCATTTCTCTATGTCATCATTGATTTTTTTTAATAATGTCTTGTAGTTTTCATTGTATAGGTCTTTCACCTCCTTGGCTCAATTTATTCCTAGATATTTGGTTCTTTTTGTTGGGATTGTAAATGGGATTGTTTTCTTGAGTTCTCTTTCTGTTAGTTCATTACTGGAGTATAGAAATGCAACTGATTTTTGGAAGTTGATTTTGTACCCTGCAACTTTGCTGTAGTTGTTGATTATTTCTAATAGTTCTCCGATGGATTTTTTAGGGTTTTCTATATATAAAATCATGTCATCTGCAAACAGCGAGAGTTACACTTTTTTGTTGCCTATTTGGATTTCTTTTGTTCCTTTTTTTTTGCCTAATTGCTCTGGCCAAAACCTCCAGTACTATGTTGAATAAGAGTGGTGAGAGTGGGCACCCTTGTCTCGCTCCTGTTCTCAGAGGAATGGCTTTCAGTTTTTCCCTGTTGAATATGATGTTGGCTGTGGGTTTGTCATATATAGCCTTTGTTGTGTTGAGGTACTTTCCTTCTATACCCCTTTTGTTGAGAGTTTCTATCATAAATGGATGTTGGATCTTGTCAAATGCTTTCTCTCCATTTATTGAGATGATTATGTGGTTTTTATTCCTTGTTTTGTTAATGTGGTGTATCACATTGTTTGATTTGCGGATGTTGAACCATCCCTGTGTCCCTGGTATAAATCCCACTTGGTCATGGTACCACGTATTGCTGGTACCATGTATTTTTTAATGTATTGCTGTATTCAGTTTGCCAATATTTTGTTGAGGATTTTTGCATCTATGTTCATCAGTTATATTGGCCTGTAATTTTCCTTCTTTGTATTGTCTTTGTTGGGCTTTGGTATTGGTGATGTTGGCCTCGTAGAATGTGTTAGGAAGTGTTCCATCTTCCTCTATTTTTTGGAAAAGCTTGAGAGGATAGGTATTAAATCTTCTTTGGATGTTTGTAAAAGTCTCCAGAGAAGCCATCTGGTGCTTGCCTTTTATTTTGGGGGGTGTTTTTGATTACTGTTTCAATAACAAGTACTTTTAAGCTTCCTGAAAAACTGAAAATAGCTGGTGGAATCCTCCCCTGCCCCCTCAGATGGAGGTTATTACTTTCCTAAATTGTGAGGCTTCTAGATTGGAAACGAGCATCCCAGAGGGCACCAGGCAGACAGCACAGAATTAACAAAAGCCTGTGACTCCTAGGTCTTTTGCTATCAGTTCGCCCTCCTTACTGATACTGAGTGCTCAACTGTGGCAGTTATTCCTGCCTGTCCAGGTGTCCTGCTGAGTGATGAGATTTTTGTCCGCCAAGCAGGCAGAGGCCAGACTTAGCCCCAGCTTTCTGTTAACCTTTCATCACAAGGGAATGTTCAACAGGCACACTGGCATATCCAATGCCTCTCACCTAAAGAGCTGTCTCTTTGAGATGTAGAATATGCCACTTTTCTCCCTAGATGAACCTCTCCACCATGGTTTTGCTTGACTTGTGGTATGAAGTTGTTACTTTAGGATGGGGAAAAACTTCTCAAGCAAGAGTATAATAAAATCTTCTAAAAGAAAAAATAGAATTTTTATTACCTTCATAAATTGCCATAGTACTTTTTGGGGAAAGTTTAGAATAAATAGGAGCTTGGAAATCTGACCTTGGCTGGTAGAAGAATAGAGAGAATCTGGTACTTCTTAATTTTCCATTCAGGTCCTCCGTGTTCCAGGAAGCAGTTTGCTCAAGTTTCTTTTCTTCATTTAGCTCTCCTGAATGCCCAGCTTCAGTGCCTGGGCATTGCTGCCAAGGATCCTGCTGGTACATTCAGCTGCCATTCAAAGAAACAGCCTTCCACACCGCCTCGCACTTAGAAGTCTGTCTTACAGCATAAAACAGGTGGAAGGACATTCTGCCTTTAGAGCTCTGCTGGCATGTCTTGCTACTTCTATTGCCCAATGCCAAGAATGACAAAAATCTTTTGTGTATGTTTGGGGGTGGGAAAGACCAGATATTTCTGTGAATAGCAGTTAACTTGCTATTTGGATAAGATTCCCAGGGCAGCTGTTGTAACTCAGGCAGCAATAACTCTAACATTTGGCTCTGTTGCTAGCATGGATTGATAAGAAGCTTTGGACGAATCATTTAAAAAAATTATGCTCCCGTGATATTGTTGAATGTATCATGGATCAACTTAAAGACTGAATATTTGCTAGTGTCATAATAAGGAAGTACAATGAGCATATTAATCAACAGGAGTTGTGTTTATATTTCCATTTCCATTCTAAATATCTTCTGCTTTCAGTAAAGTCATAGTATCTGCCGGCAAAAATTTGAACTGACACAAGATTTGCAATCTATAGCTACAATTGAGACAGGAGTACCTTTTTTGTTTGCTGACAATCTTATTTATATTAACAAGTTAGTCAACCTCACAATGAAATTATAAATCTAACTTGTGAATTTGCCAATTGTTTGTTCTTAGCCCAAGACTTTAACCTATGTTTAATTTTTAGTCTTTACACATACATAAACAATCTTTTTTGTTTTTTGTATAAAAAAAGATTATGTTAGCATTCAAATGGTAGTTATTTATACTAAATTAAATTTACACTTTAGTGGAAGACAAAAATGTGACTAATTGAAATAAATTATTCCTGGAAAACAAATTCTCAACATAAAGTTATATGAATCTCAACACTGTCAGTTAAATCTCAAGATTCCCCAGACCTTATTAATGTGCATCAGTTTAAAAAAATAGTTGCATGGTTTTGCCTTCATCCTTTCCTTTTTGTTGAAAATATCCAGACCAATAATAAGGGATACACTTGCCCCCATTTCAGAACAGGGTTAGCATGGGCATTACTGACACAGTTAATGATTCTGTATCACCAGCAAAGCATAGAATTAAAATTGACCTTGGCTTAAATTGATTTACATTGTAATTTGGTTATTTGATCGGAGCTGGAAAGTTGGAGACACAGTAACGGCCATCTGGCCTGCCCAGTCTCTGTTCATCCTGACCACTCACTACCTTGGCTTCCCTACTGCACTCTTCTACTTTCTCATAATTGTCTCAACCTCCCTGAGTCAAAGCCCAATATCACCTCAGCTATGATACTGGCCAATCTAGTCTGTCCTGCCCAGCAGCTGCCACTCACCTGTGCCAGCCTCTGTCATTCTGGTGCTTGACCAGGCCCAGCAGCCTCTGCCAGTTTTGCTGTCTACTTCCTAATCCACGCCTCAACAACTCCTGTGGTGTCTTCTTCTGCCATCACATTTTCTCCGACACTTGCCTTCTGCCTCTCTTGGCAGCTATCAGCTCTGCTGCTGGCACTTGCATGCATCCATATACTGAAAAAGCCAAACCACAAGGTAAACTCTTGGCCCTTACTGCACTGACTTTGGTTCTTCTCTGACCCTTTGGACATGGCACAGGCCTTTGATCTTCCTGAGATTCCCATCTTGGAATTTTACTTTTTCTTTGAGAGTTCTTCCCCCACCTTGCTGCCTCAGTGGGAGCACTCTCCTCGTTCCTGCTCTTGGAACGTACAGTAATGGTGATGTCTCCTGCTTCGTGTTGCCTTCTCATTATTGCCTCTGAGCTGGCCCTGCTCAGCAGGTTCCCAAGCCCGGCCCAGATTCACTTGGATGCTCTCATTACCACCTGCTTATCTACTCTACAAAATTGCAGCACTTTTTGGACAGGTCGATAGAGTTGCCTCTGTTCACCTGCTTAGGGTTTAAGGCAAAATATTCCTACAGATCAGAGCAGATGTGACTAAATACAGCTGGGAAAAATGAAACTTACTGTGAGGGAAGTTATAGGACAGGAGGTGCAACGAGAGAATCTAAGTGGAGCTATTTCAGGAGCAGATTTAGGAATGAAATGAAAGACTTTGGTGGTGGTGGGGATGTGAGAACAAGATTGTGGGTATTAAGAGAACTGTACTTGACATGAAATCCTACCTACTCAGAGCCCTGCCATTTGACTGGTAACACGCCCTACACACTTAATGGACATAGTTTTAAGAATAATCTTAATGAATAAATGTCCTAGAAGAATTAATGAGAATAAAATTAAGAAGGGAAGTTCTCTAACTCCTTAAACATAATTTGCAAAGTCTATGGGGGTAAGGCTGTTATACAGAGCAGTAAAGAAAATGTGTAGCTTTAATGTGAGTTTTTAACGTAATTTTATCATATCCCCAAAGGATGATATAATTGGTGTCTATGAGTGCAAAAATCTTGAGAAACACGGTCTAAAAGGTTACATGTTGAGGATGGTTTTCCACAAAAGTAGATGGTTTCTTTCTGAAATATGGCAAAATAGGGTAATTCCCCATAGCAATAAATTAGAATTGTTCCTCCACTACAAAGGAGGGAAAAACAGACTGTTCAAAGGCAAATCATCATTGTAATCCATTATTCATAAATTTGTATTTTTAAACAGAGTATTGGTGAAAAAATTATTAGCTGCTGGGCAATCATCAAGATGTATTTTCACAGCTTTAGCACCTATGTTGTTTCTATCCTTGATCACACATTTAAATTTACTTCAAAGTAAATGATGGTTTAAAAGGATTTTCAATTGTCCTTTTTGAAATTGTGGACAGGAGTTGGTAGGAGTTGGTAGGATGAAGGAGGTAGAAGGGGCAACATCTTTGTGTTACTATAAAGCTTCCAATGTTATAAGGAAGATTATAGTTTTGATTACACTCAGCTATTTTCCAGACTGATAATTATATCTTGATTAAGAATTCAGAGATCCTCTAAAATGACTGGTTAATATTTTTCTGATAACGAATTGAGGGAGGATTCTGCAGGTTGCAGCTTCAATAAAAGAGCCCTATCCTTGTATTTGAAGGGTCTAGGAAAAATAACTGAAACTGCCAAATAATCTGCAGGTGATTCTAATACCATACACTCACATTCATAGTCCTTACAGTTTGCCTACATAAAGAGTCCCTACAATGTGCTCCTGAATCTGTATGATGAAATGGATCATGGAAGTAGATCCTATTTCCCCATAGGAGCAGTGTCATAATTGGGGCAGCGGACTATCACCAAGGACTCAGAAGTAAATAGATTACAGATGTGAACAAAATGCATGATGAAGGCAAAATTGTAACTATATATCTACACACTAACTAAAATAGTTAAATATACTCTATGTCCTAAAAAAAAAAGGGTATTCATACATCATGCACTTTCCTTCTCAAAATATTGTAATAAAAACTTATTTCATACAGAAAAAAATTTACTAGGCTTATGAGTTAAAATAAATTTTAAGCCTTTGTAATTTTTATTTAAATATTTCACAGATCATTGAAAATTAGCACCAAGAGGATCTGGTCCAACTGATTCATTTTATAGATGAGAAAAACGAGAGCCCAGAAAAGTTAAATAAATTGCCAAAGATAGCAGAGTCAGGACCAGACTGCAGGACCACTAACTCCTAGGACAAGACCTCTCCACCTTATCTTGCATCCTAACAGCTCAGTGACATATTTATTTGTCTTTGTAACACATAGAAGAACTTTTGGGGAATTACTTGGATAGTTCAGTTCACCTTTAAAAACTATACAGAAAATCTTGCAGCCTCTATAGAAAACAGTATGGAGATTCCTCAAAAAATTAAAAATAGAAATACCTTATGACCCAGCAATCCCACTATTGGGGATCTACCCAACGGACATGAAATCAGCCATCCCAAGAGGCTTATACAGCCCTATGTTCATTGCAGCATTATTCTCTACAGCCAAGAAGTGGAAGTAACCCAGGTGTCCCTCGACTGATGATTGGATAAAGAAGATGTGGTATATATATATATACAATGGAATACTACTCAGACATTAAAAAAGACAGAATTGTCCTATTTGCAACAACATGGATGGACCTAGAGGGTATTATGTTAAGTGAAATAAGTCAGAGAGAGAAGGACAAACACCACATGATTTCACTCATATGTGGAATATAAACTAACACACGGACAGAGAGAACTGGTTGGTGGTTACTGGGGGAAGGGGGGGGTGGGCACAGCGGTTGCCCACATATGGTGACCACATATGGTGATGGACAAATAATAATGTACAACGAAAACCCCACAGTGTTATAAACTATTGACATCAAAAAAATTAAAAAAAAACTATACAGAAAATCTGAAAGTATACTTTTTTCTTAATCAGTTTCTCCATGGTAAACACTTGGGATTAAAACCCTGGCTGTTACGAAAAATTGTCTGCAATTCCTCATCTCTCCACTAGACAATAAACTTCCATATGGCCAAACTGCCCAATGAATAAGCAAAAGCACAGAAAACTGAGCTGCAGATCTAAATTAAAACAAATGAAGATTGATGGTGAATGTAGCAAAATGGATAAATCTTAAAAACACAATGTTAAATAAAAAAAGGAAATTGCAGAAATGGTGCTATTTTTATAAAAGGTTAAAACATTAATTTATATATATTTTGTTTAGGAATACATACATATGTTGTCAAACTATGACAACTTGCCTGGGATGATAAACACCAAATTCATGTTAGTGGTCACTTGTAGGGAAGGATGATGGGGCGTGGGGTTGGGAAAGATGGTACAAGGGATTTCATCTGTATCCAAAATGTTTTAATTGTTTCTGAAAAATTCTAAGTAAAGTGCTCAGGCAAATAAAGAAGATGTTAAAATTTGGCTTGACTGGATGATAGGTACATGAAAGTTCATTATACGATTCTTTATAGTTCTCTGTATTCTGGAAATATCTCATTATTAAAATAAAAAGAAAGAAGGAACAGTGGATTAAGTTGCAGCAAGAGGGGACTGCATACACGTACAAATACATTAGACATTTAGGAATATTTAAATAAGTTTTTGATCTAAATCTTTATCGACACAAGTCTGTTTACGGATGGAGAACATTATAGATTTAGCCCCATTCAAGAGTTCTGTAACTCAAATACAAACTGGATCCCATAGGGTCCAGCCACTGCAGGGTCTCATTTAAAAAAAAAGTTTAATCTCAGAAGCCTTGGGAGAAGATAAAACCTCTAGGGTGGACTGGCTGCTGCCATTTGGCTTCCACACTCTGGAAATATCCTTGTTTTTGACAGGGGAGATACTACTATCGACATATGTGATAGCTAGAAAAGGGATTTGACTTCCCCTAAGGACATATGACATGACTGGGCTTTTAGAGTTTTGTGTCGATTTATCTTCTCTTGGTAGGATGATAGCTGAGATTCATCCTCTCTCCCTGATCAGCGATCAGATTCTTTACTCCTCTCCCCTTCTGCACAGAACTCTGTGAATTACATGACATTAAATCATTCCCAAACTGGGGATCCGAGATCCCACATTACTTCTACTTCCTCATTTATTTGAATATATTTAAAATGATGTGTTCTCTAACTCATGACTATATTTTTTCATGATCAGGTGAACTTGATATTTAAATTGTACTTTCTCATTTGGAGTTCTGTCATCTATATCAAGTTCTGTTTTAGTTACTCTATTCATAGTTTGTAGAATAAAAAATGTGTTCTCTAATTTTACTGCTGTTTGAATTCAAATGTTTTTCATCTGATTCCACCATTCATTAGTTTCCCTAAGCAGATAAGTAAATCCCTTATACAGCTAATTTATTAAATAACAGTGATTACTAGTTCAAGTATTTAATTGTTTTCACATTTAGGGGCACCTCAAGCTCTGAGCCATTTATGTTAGATTTCTGGAATTCCTTTCCTCTGATAGAATGATTCAGGGCTAAAGTAGAATTTATTTTTGTGTGTGAGGAAGACCAGTCCTGAGATAACATCTATTGCCAATCCTCCTCTTTTTGCTGAGGAAGACTGGTCCTGTGCTAACATCCGTGCCCGTCTTCCTCTACTTTATATGGGACGCTGCCACAGCATGGCTGACAAGCAGTGCGTCGGTGGGCGCCCGGGATCCGAACCCACGAACCCTGGGCTGCCAAAGCACAAACTAAACCGCTGCACCTCATTCAAAAATTATACACTCAACCTAGCAAATGAAAAGGGACTGCAAAAAAAGATAAAAATGGGGATGGGGATTGCAAAAGGAACTAAGAACAGAGGAAAGTGATAGATTTGGGATAGAAAAATTAGACTAAAAGAAGGCGGGATGGAGAAAAAGTTTATCATAAATGCACAAAATACAAATGTAATGGCATCTAGAAATATAAATTGAGGTCAAGTTTCTAAATTATGATCAGTCCCAAGGTGTAGATCTGTGACCACAGGGAGATTTGGCCTTAAATATCCCTTATCCAGAGGCCAATTCTATACCTTTGTGGGTTATTTTTATCTTTTTCTTTTATTCACAAGCCCTTACTAGAACACAGTGACATCTCTTAGAGGTAGAAGCTACCAGCAATGTAGCTTTCCACCTTTCCAAAAAAAGAACATACTACATTCCTGTCTAGTGGTAACTTTTCTTGTTTTTACTTGAGTTATTTTATTATAGGACTCTGAAAATGATAGCTATGAAAATAGCCAAGATGTCACAAACAAAGAATTTTTGGTTCTGATTAAAAAATTGGAATAGGAAATGATGAGATGTTAAGGACAAAAATAAAGCTTTCCCCCTCCTCTCCTTGGAAATCAATGTCCGGTTATCAAAGAACACAAGAAATTATTGCAGACATGAGCAGAACTGCTTCTAAATAAAATGTCCAGAACGTAAATGCTGCATCAGTTCCCAATTAAGCATTCTGTAAATAGATCCTTGCTCTTCATCTCCTGTTTTCATTGGAAACTTCCATTATCATAGTGAATGGAGTGAAGGGAGTGGAGCCACCCAGTGGCTAATGTGGTTAACCGCAGCAATGGTGTATTTTATGGTCTGTTTCCTGTTTTACTGGAGTAGATTTCATACTTCCTTCTGAAAATAAGACACTAAGTACCTCTAAGAAGAAATTTAATAATTTAATAGCAAATATGGAATCCAAAACTTGAATATTACTCTCAAATTAGGTTTTCGTCTAAAAGACTGAAGAATCTGTGAGTGAGCAACTTTTTAAAATAAAAGAAAAATATGATTCAATCTTGCCTGAATTACTTTTTAAAAAACTATAGTTTTTTAAAACATAAAAGTAGGTTTCTTTTTTTTAGTACTAGCTTTGATTTCAGAAAAGATTCTTTACAGAGATTAAAACTTAAAACATGAAATTAACTTAAATCCTGAAAATGTCTCTCTGACTCCACTCAAATTGTCAATAAACAAAATACACTAATATTTCAAAATTTAAGGGCTTATGAAGAGGACTGGTTGTTCTTGTAAAATGTATATTTTATATAAAAAAATTAAAAAGGCCAAAACTGAGAATAATGCTAACAAGTCTTGCTGGTGAATCAAAGGATAAGTGAGCTTTTAAAAATTAAAAATGACTCCTTTCTTGTGCCTCAGCACCGCCCCCCCCCCCCCCGCCCTGCAACGTTGTATTCATTTACAGTCCTGCAAGCAGTATATCAGGTGTCCATCTGAGGGAATGATCATGAGGTAGCTGCAATCTGTTGGTCCATGGACCCAATAGTAAAAAATCAGATTGAATTACATAATGTCACATTGGCAGTGCTAAAATTGAACCTTTGATTCCTATACAGTATTTGAAAATATAACTCAGTTTTGAATTTCAGTTCACTGTGACTGCGATATTTTGCACAGTAGTAGGCATTTGGGGCCTATACTGACCTATAAGGGAAGCCCCACCCACCCAAGTAGGAATCTAACACAAGTGAGACACCATTTGGGTCCCATTAGTACAGGAACGGGCTGTAGTTCATAAATGTTTTCTCACTTTCTTGTCCTCTTCCTTGGGTTGATCACTTCTCAGTGTCAGATTGATGCAGCCCTGGACTTTGACACGGGTTTAAGACGAAAGGGGCTCAAGAGCCAAAGGCAGCACAGCTGTATGAGACCTGGATCTCCAAGCTATATATATGAACGTATATAGATATATGATGTGTGCGTGTGTATATATATATATATATATATCTCATACACTTGGAATCATTTCCCTTCATCAGCCCGTACATATCAATTAAAAACCAAGTTAGTCTTTTTCCTATAGAAAAAAAAATAGTCTGATATCTTTGATTGGCTTGACAATAAGGGCAGCTTTGGGTAATTAAGTTTAATAACAGATATGTGCCATGAAATAAATGAGTGAAATCTGTAGCTCTGAGATTTTTATGAAAATATATTTTAAGCATATGGTAATGGCAAAGGTGTATGGAAATTAAGAAAATTTCAATTTCCCTTTCTGAGTCTAGTGGAATAAACAAGTTGCTTCCAAGGAAAACAAAAACAAGTGTAATTAATAATTATTTGATGTCTTGGTATAGGCTTTTTTGAGACTACCCTGGACATTAAGAAAGTGAATGACTCTAACAACTGGGTAGCTAAACGTGATGTAAAAGTTTTATTTGAAAATGCCACTATTTGTAAAATGCTGAGAATAATATCCTTTGTAACTATTTAAACTCATGATGAAAAAATTTAGATGTCAACTTAAAAATGCATGAGGGGGTGGGGCTGGCCTGGTGGTGTAGTGGTTAAGTTTGCGTGCTCCATTTCGGCGGCCTGGGGTTTGCGGGTTTGGATCCTGGGCATGGACCTACACACTGATCATCAAGCCATGCTGTGGCGGCATCCCACATATAAAAAATGGAGGAAGATTGGCACAGATGTTAGCTCAGGGCAAATCCTCCTCAAGCAAAAAGAGGAAGACTGGCAACAGATGTTAGCTCAGGGCCAATCTTCCTAACCAAAAAAAAAAGAAAAAGAAAAATTTTTTTGAAGACCACTATTTTAGGCCCTAAGACTCAACAGTAGCCAAGTGAAAAGGAGGTTTCTATGTGATTTAGCCTTTCAAGTCAGGTGATACCTTCTCCCTTCTCCTCCTTCTTTCTTTTCCCTTTCTCTTTTCCCTTCCCCCTCCCTTTCTTCTCCTTCTCCTCCTCTCCTTCTCTTCCTCCTCTCCTCCTTCTTCTTCTCCTTCTCATCATCATCATCATCGAACAACTCTCTCTTATTGAGGGCTTACTATGTGCCAGGCACTGAATGAAGTAGTCTGCATGCATTATCTCTTCACAGCACCCCATGAGGTAGAAACTACTATCCCCATTTTGTAGTCAAGGTACTAAGGCTCCCAGAGGTTAAATCACTTGCCCAAGATCATATAGGTAATAAGTGATAGAGCCACATTTGAGCACAGGTTGATCTGAGTCCAGAGCCTAAGCTCTTAACCACTCTGTCTGCTTTGTTAAACAGTGGGGGTTGGGCAAAAGCCTCATGGTAATAAAGAGCATGCACTGGCTAGCATCGACTTCTGTATTTGTATTTTCCCGAGGATCTAGCCAAATGGACAGGATTCAAGTGTTGGAGATCCTGAGTCCCAAACATCTCTTACATCCTTTTTTACCAAAGATCTGACTAGCAATCTAAAGGGGAAAATATGAATTCCTAGTAGAAGGGGAATACTTGAAGATGCTCAGATGTCCCCCCTCCCCTGCAAATTCTACCTTTCTTATTCCTTTATGATCATCCTTGATTAAAAACTAACCAACTCTAGGGAGGGTAGTAATTTGAATCTGAGTCTTAATCTGATTTTTTAGATTCTTTTCAATTCCTGCTAACTAAAGTAGGTTTTGATAGGAAACAGGTTTGAGAGAACATTAGGTCACTGAATAGTGGTGGGTAGGTCTGAGAGGGAGGAGGAAAAAAGATACAGGAAAGGGGAGATAAGAAAGTAAAACGTTACTTCACAATCTTAAGCAGGGTCAAGTCTGCATTTATATTTATGAATGTGAAGAAGTTTGGAAACAATGTAGGAAATGCCTGTAATGGATATGTTGTTTTTGTCTACCAATAGTCCTTCTCAGGGAAAATCACCTCTCTCTAAGTCCATGGCTCCTGGTAGGGGCTATCAGTCACGTGTGCCTTGCCTCCGCCCCCCAGGGTCAGCATGTGACCAAGATGGGCCACTCAGAACACTACATCATCATGGACATAATGATTGGTCCAGCATGGGCATCAGAGACAAGCAAGAATAATCAGAATCCTTCAATGAGATCTGATATATGGAAGCCATAAGTCTTAAAGATGTAGGCTTGAGATCTCCAGTGGTCATATTTCCTACGATGGAGAAAGCCCACCAAGGAATAATACCAATATATTACTAGGAAATAAATGAAGAATGGGAACGAGAACTCCTGAGTCTAGCCGTGCCTTTTTGATAGCTTGCAATGTAATGAACTAAATGACATATTTTCAGCATATTTCAAACTGTTGGATGACCACACATTTTATATTAACAGCTGGACTAAAGCAAGTTAAAATAAATAATGCCAAATTCTTACATACATTTCAAACTTATTTTCAATTGATTTAAAAATATAAAGGCCAATATATATCAAGACTGATAAAATATTCAGGTCCTTTGACTTAGTAATCATTTTCCAGGGAATATATTTCAAAAATAAGGGCTAAGCCCACCAAGATATTCATAGGAGTATTATTTTTAATAATGAAAAACTGTCAACTTACATATTTAACACTTGAGAAATGATTAAATAAAATTATGGCATGTTGGTATAGTATTATATTTTGAAACTCCAGCACTGATAAATATGACTATGTAGAAAAGTAATCAAATAGAAATATAAAGAATTTACAAAAACACTTTTAAGTGAAAAAAGTAATTTCTAAAATTGTGTATGCATACTATTATGACAACTTTATAAAACTATATATATATATACATGAATTCGTTATAAATGTCCATACATATATAATGAAAATTGGAAGACATTATAAAAAATGATAGTTGCTAACTTAGGATTGTGCAATTATACAAATTAGACTAAAATTTCTTTTAAAGTTAAAAAAATAAGTTTTAAATAAAGAAATCATAGCTGATAAGAAAATCCTATGAAATAGCAATCTAAAAATGGTTTCTGTTCATAGTAAGTCAAAATGAGACCATGTATTCAAAATGGAGGTCTCCAAAGGAATTTTGAAAAAACTGGAGAACCAATACATAAATGGTACAGAGCAAAGATCATCTCACATGAATCTGAAAAATAGTACCAATTTACGCTAAGCTTTCTTTTACTTCTTTAAGCTTATTTACTTTCATAGGTTCCTTGGCATCCTCACAAATGTAGGCAGTTTACGAGGAGTGCCTCAAAATTTTCCCTTTCTGGAGTGTTACTCTATAAGCTGCAATTTGGGGTGAGTGAATAAAAATGGTTATGTTAACCAAAGAATGACTTTCAAAGATACAAAATAAAAAGCTACAAGCATATGATAATTATAGAAGATTCCAGTCACTTGTGCAATAACAAATAATAGATTAAAATACTGAGTTTGGCAGAGGAGTTTGCAGGAAGATGCCGGTGGTCTGGCCAATCATTAAATGACAGAGGAAAGTGTAAAAGAGATAAGAATTAGGTACAATGCTGAAATTCCTGTGGTTGTTTTTCTGTTTTTCAGGGTAGATAACAAGCAAGTTTAGAGTTAATTGGGGATGCTGCTCTTAGCTACCTGAGATTCCTAGCAGATATCTGAAGAGTGATGTCCCCCCTTCACTTCTGAACTTTGTCCCTGTGATGATTCTGTAGTCTTTTTTGCTAACCTCATGGTATAGCTCCTCAATATGGCCCAGATTTCTATCCTGCAGTTTTCCCAGACACTCGACTGTCTATTACTGCACACATGAAAGAGGACATGTATGGTAATACAAAAATTTTATAGAAACAGAAGCTAGAGGTGGCGTTAAATAGAAACAAATATGAAATGCTATGAAATTCATGGGCTTTTGCATCAACAGCTCTATCAATTATTAACTGGGTGAGCCTGGGCAAATTACTTAACTTCTCTACAGCTCATTTCCCTTCTCCGTAAAATGAGTATTATCATTTAGTCGATAATATTTATTGTTATTACGCAACAGGAATTGTGCTGGGCAAGAGTGATAAAAAATGGTTAAGGCATAATATCTAGCCTTGGGGGAGCTCTCAGTCTAGTCAGAGAGACAGACTTATCAAGAGAGAATTATGACATAGTAAATGCAATAGTAGATTTCACAAGCAAGCATAGAGAAAGCATCTAAGGATGGGGCAGGGTAAGTTTGAAAGTGGGGTTTATCTTGAAGGAATTCAAAGAGATCATATAAAAGAACCTACCACACTCCACATTTGTAATAGGCACTCTGTAATGTTAAGGTGCTTTGTCTTCATCCTGGAGTGATCTTAGTTACAAATTCTTGCAACAGAACTGAGCATTTTGCACTGGGCAACATCAAAGTTGTGAAACATAAATCCCTTAGGGAGATAAAATCCTGCATTCTTTAAGAATGAGTGTTACAAAGACTATACTCAAGAAGCTGTCTTATTACTCCCTAAAGCCTGGAATTTAACAAATTTTCTTAGTCAAAGCTAGCTCGCTGTTTCAAAGACTCAACCTAGTTTACAAACCCTAGGGAGTCATGTAGAGTAATACACAAAGAAACCAAGAAGGAAAAAAAAAATGTGAACTCAGCCAAGATTTTTCTCAAGAACTCTGACCTTTTCTCTGGACCAGTTATATAACTATTTAAAAATTGTTATGCATGTTTTTGGAAATACTTTCCAAGATAAGATAAAAAGTACAAAATCTTCGGAGTGTGAAATGCTTAGAATGAATGAGTGAATGAGTGAAATGGGTTTCTAGAGTACAGCATTTGAAATACTTAGCTGTCATTCCCTCTTTCCTTACCCTTGTCAGCCAAACCAATCAATTATTCTGCTGATCCCAGATCTGGCCTCAGAATCTTAACACAATTAATTAGGAAGCCACCACCAACATAAAGAAATTGCTGTAGTTACTGGAAGTGAAATGGGAGGGATGGTGGAGAGTATGATGAAAAAGGACGAGGTTGTCCTTAAGAATGGCACAGTGAAAAATCGGCATTAATAAGGGAGAGGTAGACATGCATGCCTGGTAGTGTGGGGTCCTTATCTTCTGTAGCACAGCTGGGCCTCTCCCTAGTGGGTGAACTGATAGAGTCCCAGCTGGGCCTGAGGAAAGGCAGTGGATGGGGTTTTAATGAACACATAATCTGGGGGGAAACGTGAGGAAAAGTTGGAAAAGGCTGAGGAAAGAAAGAATCATGTCAAGTTAAGGTTTGCCTTTTGCACTTTGATTTAGCAGATCACATACTTTCAAAACCCTTCTGCTTGTGGCTGAGACATAGACCGGCTGGTTGAAGAAGGGCCTGGGGCACTTCTCTTTCTCTGTTTTTTCTTATAGTCACTTGTGTGCTTGTCTTATTTTTTCCTACTAAATTGCAAAGTCCGTGAAGGCAAGTAAATCTCACAGTTCTGTGTGTCCTCTCTAATAGTGACTAACACAAATATCACTAATGTAAATGGTGAACATTAAGTATTTTTGTGGTGGAGCTAAGATTACACACACCTCTCTGCATATAATGGTCTCTGATTCAAAGCATAGACTGTATCCTATAAAACAAATTCCCATCCTTTCAGGGTGCTGTCTCCCAACTGGCACTCTAACTAGGGAGCTCATCTCAGCGGCAGCATCCCCTTCAGCCATATGTGGTCTACAAATGAGAGCAACCATAGAGCTTTACAAGGATGTGGGTGCTCCCCTCAATCATGTATTTCTCAATCCCTTAGTGAAGTGAGTGTCTTCTGGCCTTCTCTTGGAATGTTGGAGGGGGTGGGTGTGTGTGAAGGTAACACGTGATACAGTTTAACATTCCTATCTCCCTAGACCCTTGGATTACTTTATCTACATCAGACCAGGAAAACTCTGGTATCTCAGCTGTAGTAAATGTAGGCTATGGTTGAGTTCAGGTTTCAGTCAATCAATCAGTAAATTGTGGAGCCACCTTCAGCTTCATGAACTAACGCATTAAATCCAGAATCTCTAGTGAGTGCACTCATATCAATTAATTTGGCCCAATCTGGTGTCATCTTTCACCCTCCTCGGTCTAACACTCAGAATATACTCCCATGCATGTCCCCGATTTCTACTGATATACATGAGCAAAGTCTTGTAATTATTTTGGTGTGTAAGCTACCTCCTCCTGGGTCATAGGGTGTACCTCTCCTCACAGAGCATGCTGAAATTTAACCCTAGTTATAGGTCTAGTGACAACAGGAGGTGGTTATGGTGGATCTCGAGGAGAATAAACATCCCCTTTTAAGGAATCTGCCCCAGGTGAGGTTATCACAGAGTTTTTAAGCAAAGGAAGGCTAGTTTCCAGAGAGCTATCTTTCACTAATAGAGCAGGCTTATAGTGATTTGTTTTAAGATTGTTGGTTTCATCTGGATCCAAGCAGATATCCCCATTCAAATTTTCAGGATCCCATTCTTTCCAATTCAATGCCCTAACTTTCACATGAAAAATCTGATGGGACTCTGAATTCAGCTATTGCTATAATTCAACAACCCTTAAAATAAAATTTTGTGTTTGATTTTCAACAATATCACCCCTGTGTCTGCAAGAACTAAAAGATTCTTTTATAGCTGTCATGGAAGCATTCTGGTCTGAGAGTGTGATTGGAGCTAAGAGTGGGAAGACACGAGCTTGTCATTTTCTTTCTATAAGTGCTGAAGTGCACACAGAAGAATCTATCCCATATCATTGTCCTTATAGACATCTTAACTGCCATAATGGTCAAGTGCAGCAACCACTTGGGCAATCCCTTGCCTCAGTTGGTATGTCATCACAATCAACCACAGATGATAGTTTGATTACTTGTAATGCCCTCATCTCATTTCCCACTGGGGAGGAGCTCAGCCAAAGGGCATGACAAAGCAAATTCTCAAATTCTTTGTGTGTCTATCTCCTGGGACCGCTACAATACCAATTCTGATTCAGTCAGCATCCAATTAAAAGACAGAAATCAAACAATATTTTGAACATGGAAGGTGAAATATAAAGAATTATTACTTATAACAGGGAATTGGAGTGATAAGGAGATGGCTAGTAAGGAGCAAAGAGAATTCTAAAGAATATAGGAAAATCAGATATAGGGATCATCTACTGCCCTTAGGGCTGAGATAGACCCTTATTGAAGGAGTCTAATGACTGTGGCTTATTTGATGTGAGAGAAGTTCACTGAGGGTGCAAAGATGCCTAAGGGTGTGAGGGGAAGCTGTTCATGGAGGGTAGTGTCCTGGAGGTACTCCACTGTGAAGCCACTTGAGGGGTTCCAGGGAAAGCTGTTCATGGGAGTTGCCTGCAAACTGCCTGAGAGGCTTCCTGGAGAAATTGTTCATGGGAGGTGCTACTGTTGGCCACGGCGCACTGCCGGAACTGGGAGCTGCAGAAGCCACAAGTGCCGTAAGAGCCTGCCTAAAGAAACACACTACACTACACAGGTAGAGAAATTTCTTAATCCAGTGTTCCTCCAGTGCCCTCTGCTGACAAAGCTTAATTTCATGACAGTTGGAAAGGGAGGAATATTCACAGGATTTCACTTTATCATCACAAAGCAGGCAACGAAGAGTTTTTTTGAACCCTTGAGGCAATACCTTGATAACTCACTCAATAACCCAACTCCTTTAACTGGAAAAACCTCACAATGAGGACTGGATTTTACGGGGGCTCTGAAAAGCATTACAAATGGCCCCCTAGAGGAGCTGATAAAAACCAAGGATTTTCCCTCTCAGTAAATACACATGTGTACATATGTACACAGTCCCCTAGAAGATTCAGGGTATATCTATGAACCCAAATTAAGAACCCCTGGGTTAGGCCAATGACAATTTTCCAGGTTCAATTTAGTGATTATTCTTAACTTTATTTGAATGTAGAGTAGCAAGTATAATATCCTCAAACTTAACTAAACTATATTTGCTTTTAGCAACAAAGAAAAACATTTATAAACATTTGAGAAATATAGGCAATAGTGTTAGATAGTTCTAATTTTGGGGGGAGGAAGTTGGTGAAAGATCTCTGGGCAGAGAGGTTGCATGCCAGAGGAAGGGCAAACAGTTGTGAAACAACTACAAGACTATTATTGGAATTTGAACTTGGACAGTTGTATATAGAAGGAATGGGATATCTATTATGACCTGCAATGCTCTGGTAAGGTACATTATGGTAGCTGGCCTCCAATATAAGATGGCCCTTACCTCCTGGTATTCATGCTCCTACGTATTCTCCTCCCACATTGACTCAGGGTTAGTCTTTGTGACCAATACAGCACCATGCAGGTGAAAGTATATGGTTTCTGAGACTAAGTAATCAAAGGCATTGTTGCTTCCACTTTGGTCTCTTGGATCCCTCATTCTGGGGGAATCCAGCTGCCATGTTGTGAGGACACTCAAGCAGTCCTGTGGAGACACCCACATGGGGAGGAACTGAGACTTCACACCAATAACCAGCCCAACTTGCCAGTCTGAGTAAGGCACCTTGGAAGTAGTTCCTCCAGTCCCAATCAAGCCTTCAGATAACTGAATGCCAGCTGAAATCTTGACTGTAATTTCACGAGACTCAAACCAGAACCACCAGCTAAGTTGCTCCCTAAATTCTGACTCACAGTTTTGGGGTAATTTGTTTTGTAGCAATAGACAACTATACATACATTTAGGTCAAAATTCTCTAAAGGATGAAAAACATAAGGGATTCACACTCCACCCCTGCTCCCTGGTTACCTAAAGGAGAAGTTAGTGAGATGCTATTTAGCTACAATTTTCTCCAAGCATTACCATAAATAAGTCAATAGATTGAATCATCAGAGAAATTAGACTTCTGTCTTACCCAAATGGTCAGTCTAAGTACTGACTAGACATATAGTTTCTGAAAAGCGGGAAATCCAAGGCTAAACCAGCTTATGAAGATTTCTATTAAAACAGAAATTAATAGAAATACAGATGAGTCCTTATGAAGACTAAAAAAATCACAATGTGTCTAAATGCTCATTGTGGTCACCATAATTGATGAGGGATATAAAAACCAGTGTGTCCGAAGGTGAGTCAGTATTCTGAGTGATCTGGAAATTATTCTTGAGGATGGTTGAAGGACCTGGGGCTGTTCAGTCTGGAGAAGACTAGACAGTATTTAATAGTTATCCATTGGAAAGGCTGGCATGTGAAATAAGAGTAAACATACTGTGGTTTGATCAAGAGGATAAAAGTGGCCTAATGACAAATTCTAGGAATGCAGATTTTAATTCACTTATAACAATAATGGCTGTTTAATAATAGGTCATGCTGTAGCGAAGACTATGGTGCTTCCTTTCCCTGGAAAGGTTTAAACCAAAGTTGGCTGATTGCCCTTCAGAGAAGTGGTAAGAGTGATTCTGGCAGAACTTGGAAAACTTATGTAGGTGACCTCTAAGATGTTCCTGAAAGCCTTTTCCTCCCAAATGTGTCTTGTTATGCATGCATATCTTTAAACAAGAAAGCCAGCGTAGTGGGAAGAACATGCGTTATAGAGGAATCAGAACTCTATTTGGAAGTTATCAGCTGTGTGACTTTGGGCAAGACACTTAGCTTTTCCCAGCTTCACTGTCCTTACTACCTCTCAGGGCCGTTCTGAGAATTCATTAGATGACACATCACTCAAATCACCCATTTGGCATTTAATGCATGTGTGGTTTTCTTCCTTCCATTTTCTAAAATATGGTTTATAATCAAACATCTGGGACCAATTAAGATTTTGAAAGTGCAGTGTTGAAACGAGCTACTTTTCCTAGGCTTGAAGTGTAGGATTCATTTGTTTTTAAACAATAAACTTGATTAAGATTTGATTGGATGCTTTGTGCACAGCATCTTAAAAAAACAAAACTTTGGTGTAAATAGAAATGGAAGGAGTCAGAAGCCAGATGGCCAACATCATTTTCAAAATTTGCAACTGCAAGATCATCACTTTAACGTTCTTTCCTCCTAAAAGAGTTATCGGAAAAACAAAAACAAGAAACCAAAACAAAACACTGCAAACTCTATTACCCAACATCATAAAGTATTTTACCTTCCTGGAATGTATTCCGAATTTCAGTAAGAAATGCTCAGTAACGAGCACTTCATTTTCTTTAAATAAGAAACTGGAATCTCACAGAAAGTCAATACACGCTTTTCTAGCTGTCCTCCTTCCCAACCCAAAGAGGAAAAGAAACATTGCGCAAATACTGGAAATCAATTTTTATTATTTACATATAAATTTACCTTAAATTTGTCTTACTTTGTTAACAAAGAAAGCTACCCCATGGGCAGAAATCAGAAGCCTGAATTACTGAACTAGCTATCAAGATTACGTGTACTGAATCGTTAATATTGTTCAAGTAGATTTAATCTTAACGATCACAAATCCTTTATTATCTATTAGCATGTACTCAAGCAGTCTCATTAGAGGCTGTCTTTAAACAACAAATGGTAACTGAGATGTGCAATCGTTCTTGCACATTTCCATTTCTTATCTGCTACATGTACAATGATTTAAACAGGCAGCTCAATGCTCATGGAAACCTTTAAGTAACTGCTACCTTGAATCTCCTTAATGCTAACTATTTTTCCTACCCCAAATTCCAGGTTAAACACCATCAATATTCTGGCAACCACCCTTTCAAACACTGTTCTATACACATATATACATAGTTTAACAAAAATGAAATCATATTTACATACTGTTTTTATTGTGCCCAAGTTCAACAGCATCAAAAGCATTTTTAGGTACTTAATTCAGGTGGCTGTACATTAAAAAATAATCATTTTTCTCAGACAGTATACCATCTTTTTACCCATATATTTCAACCTCATGAATACTCACTACATTTTTAAATGTTTTTGTACATGCTAGTGAACCTGCGATGGACTCTGCTTTAAATAGTGCTGATCACAGTGAAATGCACATTCCATCTTAATATTAATAGCTATTAATGTATATATCATTAATTATGTACATTTCACAGTGCCAAGTGAGATAACCTCCTTACTCTAAGGGATTTCTGGAAGTCTGAGTCACAAGCAAAAGTGACAAGAGCTGCAGGGTTGGGTGGTGGTGGTTGTGGAGACTTCCTGGCTTAAACAGGAACTGGACAAAAAAGACATCTGAGGGCAGACAACTTAGGACTTACATGGTGGCACAATGATGCCATAAAGGATCCAGCCTCTTTCAATTCTGCTCTGCTATTTGTGGAATGCAGGCCTTTGTTCTCCTGTTGATTGCTTCATGACTGAACTATGGCTGCTGCACCTGTGGTATCACACGCCTCCAGGAAGGAAGATGGGCGGAGGGCAAGGATGAGCTCTGGTCTGCAGAATGTGTCCATCTAAAAGCTTTCCTGGAAGCCCCAGTAGCAATTTCAACTTTCATCTTATTGGCTAGAACTGTGTCAAATGGCTGCTCCTAGATGTAAGGAAGTCTGAAAAAGTATTTTTAGCTAGAATTAAGGTGCCATTAGGATGACTAGATATTAGGAAGAAAAAGACCAGGGTCTGCTGGGTTATAGCGAGCTGTCCTCACTCCATGAGGAGAAATAAAAGGGGACTTCACTCTTATTTCAGAAGAGCATTGAAAGGGTATGGCTAAGATATGATAGGTGTCCCACCACAAAGAATGAGGTGAAGCAGGAGAGGGTGTAAGGGATCCTGCTGCATTAGCTGTTGAGAGGAAGAATTTCCCTTTGGTCATTAACCCAGTGGTACCTAACCTTCACTAACTCTTCTCTGAGAGGGAAAGAGACCAGCTCCTCAAAGCTTGCATTCTCCTCTAAGTGCAAGCCTGGAGCTGTGAAAATGCACATCTAACAAACTTTAATTTACTGTACTGATTCCTAAACCCATGCAGAAAATGGAGAATAAGTCAGCTTTGGGCAGTGGACTTAACCTCTGCATTCCTGTGTCTAAGACATAAACAGAAAACACTGCCATCCCTCTTCAGCTCCCATTGCACTGAACACACACTAGGTGCTCAGGAAACACTTGTCGACTTTTGTGATGACTAAGAGGAAAGAGACGGAAATTAACATTCATTTGAGAGACTGCCATATGCCAGAACCGTACCAGAAGGTTTACACACATAGCTCATTTCTCATCAGCACGCAGTTAGCTAGGCATTACCGTCCCCACTTAGAGAAGTAAACTGAGGCTCAGAAAGGTTAGCGAGGGTCACACGGGAAGTAGAGTTGGACTCCAGGTTTAACTGTAAGCCTTTGCTCCTCAAGCAGTGGTACCCCACGGTCTCTGCTCCGCCAAAGCTCCTGGTACCGTGCTTTACACACAGTCGACACAGAAATTCTGAGAAGTTTGATTCAGCATTAGGAAGGACACTAACTTGTGCAGAGACAACACATAGGATGGAGGAACACTTCGCAAATCTTCAGGATGTGGTTGAACATAGGCTATGCTCACGCCAGCTAAGTTAGTGGTGAGGCCTGAGCGCAGCTGGGGGACCGGGCCGAGCGAATAGTCACGCCTAGAGGGCTCCGGCGGCGTCGGGGCGACCGGAACTCCGCCCGGGGTGTCCCGGGGTGTCCCGGGTGGCCGGCGGCGGCGGGGCCGGGAGGCCAGCGCACCGGGGTGGGCCTCGCATGACGCACTTCCGCCCTGCGCCTTCCGGCTTAAAGGGGACGCAGACCTCCCTCACCACAACAAAACCGGCGCGTTTGGGGCCGGCGCCTCGGCTCTCGTCCCCGCCCTCCTGCCACCTGCCGCCGCCAGGGCCCCGCCCGGCCCTGCGCCGCGCTGCCCTGCCCTGCCCCAGGGGTCGGGCGGAGAGCGGGCCGCGCCCTTGGGCTAACTTCTTCCGCAGCCACCGCTCCGCCTCGCGAGACCCGGGGCCAGGCTTTGGCCGCCACCGAGCAGCAGGAAGGGAGCGGCCGCGGCGGAAGACGGTCGGTCGGGCTGTGCGGCCGGCAGCCCTGCCCGGGCGCGAAGGGCGGCGGTGGCGGGCCCCACGGCCGTCTCTCAGGTACCCCTGCCCCGGCTGGCAGCCCTGAGCGGCGCGGCCCGCGTGGCGGGGCCGTGGCGTAGGGGCCTTGTTGCGTTTCAGCTTTGGGGTCGCGGCGGGGGCGGGGCAGTGACTTGGGCCGTCGCGCCCTCCTCCCTCTCTTCCTTCTCATCGCTTTCTCTCTCTCCCCCCGGCCTCCCTCCGCAGTCCGGAGCCCGGCGGAGCCCGGACCTGGCGGGGAAAGCTGCACCCACGGCCGGGGCCCCAGACCCCGCCGCCGTCGCCACTGACCATCATCCTTGGTACCGGCAATGGCCTTTGTATCGCCCGATGCACTTGTGACTGACGTGGACACGGAATATTAAGAACCTACTCGCTTCGGTCCTCATCCCAGTCGCGCCAGCAGTAACCATCTAGGCTCATTTGAGCTTAACTGCTCCTCCTCTTGACTCTTGTCGACTTTGAGGGCACCATGGACCAAAGTGGGATGGAGATTCCTGTGACCCTCATCATTAAAGCACCGAATCAGAAATACAGTGACCAGACTATTAGCTGCTTCTTGAACTGGACCGTGGGGAAACTAAAAACGCATCTATCTAACGTGTACCCTAGCAAACCAGTAAGTGGCTAAAAGCTGGGCGCAGCTGCTCTGGCCAGCAGCTTTTCGTGCCATGTACTCCCTTCTCCCTGCTCAGCCCCTTCCCTCTTGAATTAAATAGGTCTCTTTTGGTAGACTGCAAGGTATTTTGAGTTCTGAGGTTGTGTGTCTCGAGTGTCCGAACCATCGTTAATAGCTTCCCGATAAGGTTCAGTTAATTAGTATGAGTATACAGAAATATCAGGGGACATAAGAATTGGCAGGCATAAAAAGACCATTTTCCTTGGACGTAAAGTCATCAACCTAATATGGGAATGACAGATGCATTCTTTAAAAAAAAAAGGACTACAACTCATATTAAAGCTTTTATTGCTTATTAGACTAAAATCCCTTTTTACTTTCAACCTCTGGCCTGGAAATTTGCACACTGTTGAAGAGCAATCTTTTCCTTGGAAATAAGTATGTGACCCCTATAAAAATTATACTTTTCAAGATTAGTATATATGTTTTAAGAAGCAAAGAGTTCTAAGTTTTAGATTCACTTTCTTCTGCTCCTCTCTCCCTCATTTTTCTCCTGTAGGACACACAGAAATTTCATTAATTTAGAAGAGAACAGTCCTTTCACTACCCCCACCATTTGGTGCATATTTTTATTCCTTCTATGTGGCCATTTGTAAATCAGTGTGGCAGTGTTTTCCATTCTGAATCATATCTGGATATTGCAAAGGTAGTAAATAATAACAGACAGACAATATAACTCCATCCGTCCCCAAAGTTAGATTTGAAAGGACATAGTTGATAATGAGGATGTTTTGGAATAATTTAGAAAAGTGTACTGTCATGTAGAGTTTATGAAAGTGAGGCTTTCACGTTCTCCATTGTATAAAATTTTCATTCTTAAATAAGTAGAGTACAGTGTTTACTAAATTTTTGTTTAATTAACAAGAGGCGTGGATTTTAGGGTGGGAAATATTTTTGGCATCAAGTAAATTTAAGCTGGCAACAAGGATCTATTGGAAGGCAACTATACTTTCTAGGCTTTACTTAAAACTTGTTTTATGCACATAAGGAAGCCACTTGATCTATATTAAGATTTGAAACAATTAGGACTGTTTAAGTGTAACAGTATTAAGTTTAGTTTGGCATTTAGACTTCTAGAATAACTACAGAAATAGGGCAGTTATTGCAAAAACGGGAGGTTTAGAAAAACAACTCTTAGTTGGCGTTAGCTGTGTTTGTCAGTACTTTGTGAGACAAATATTTTTAGTAGGGGAAATAAAAACCCTGAGGTATTTAAGTACTTGGAACACACTAGTTGGAACTCTCATTTATTCAAATCTTTTGTTTGAAAGTTAAGATTTACACAGGGGATAATTTGTTTTAAAAATTTCTGCTTTACAAAAGATTTCCTATTGCATATGATTCATTTTACATATTTTTGAAGTGGAAAATAGTTTTTCAGAATAGTCAGAATTGAAAGTATAGACTTCCATAGTACTATTTGTAACATAGCCCACATACCAATCCTAAGCACACGCTTGGGCATATATCTAAGTATGTATACTCAAGGATGTACAGTCATGCATAACGATCAATGATGGTCAGTGGTTTTGGTCAACAATGGACTGCATATATGATGGTGGTCCCATAAGATTAATACCATATAGTCTAGGTGTATAGTAGTCTATACCATCTAGGTTTGTGTAAGTACATTCTTACGATGTTCGCACATTGAGGAAGTTGCCTAATGACACAATTCTCAGACTGTGTCCCTGTCGTTAAGCCATGCATGACTACTTAAGTGAGGATCTTTATAAGATTATATTATATAATTAAACCAAAAGAGACTTGGTTTGCACTGTGACAGACCAAGAGTTACCCCTTTACTAAAACTTTTTCTTTTTTAAAAAGTATCTAAGAGGAGTGTGATACCCATTTGCCTTATCTGCACCCGGGAGAAGCCTGCTTTGGCAGGAGTTCTGCCCTGGTGGCACTAATCTCCAGTGGAGGGCTGTCACTGCCCACGTGGATCAGCCAGCTGCTTGAGGACAGATAAGTTGCAAACTTCTCTACACCTCACCCTCCTAACCCACCTGCTTCTTATGTATACTGGAGACTCTTTTGGAAGCTGTATCAAATCATATGCAGCCTATTAATTACCTAACCTTGTGACAAACCTGACATTTTTTGCTCCTGCAGCAAGTCTGCTCCAAGGGAACTATAATATCTGAAGTTTATTTCTAGGTTAATGAGAGCGGGTGGACCTTGGGGTGGGGTACATTTGTTTGTTTTCATTGACTGTCACTGAAAACTTTGTATGTATGGTTATTAGATTTGACAGGCTTACATTCTAACTTACCACATGAGAATTGAAGTATCACAGTTGTTGAACAGACCAACCGTTTAATGATACCCCAAAGCCATAGGTAGTCCTTAACATAGGGTCTGGTGTCCTGAAAGTTTACTTAATAAGGTTGTTATTTAGAATAGAGCAATATAAGCAATATTATACTATTAATATAAAGGAAGTTGAGGTTCTTATGACCACCACAATGACTGCTTAACAATAATTCTGTGTTTAAGTGTCTCAAGTGCTGTTTGACATTTAACAGAGATCATTTCTTATGCCCGATTCCTTGCACATCTGCCTGGTGGAGGTGAGTGGACTTGGAAGCAGAGTAGGGTTCTAGTGCCTTAAGAAGCAGGTGTCCCCCAGTAAGAAGTAGAAAAGTTGATGGCTCTGGTCAGCACTGTTCTAATTGGGTCTATGTGTCAGGGATGGTGGAGGGCCTTGGTCCCTGTGGGTAGTGGATTCTAGGAAGATAAATGGGAGCTGCTGCAGGGAGAAAAATGGAGATTTGAAGTTGTCCTTTCAGAATCTCTACAAGGATAGGTCGTGTGTCCACATGCTGTTAACTGAATTCTGGCTAAACTCTGCAAGATTCTAGCTTTACGGTCAGGTATTGACTTGACCTAATAGAGATATTCTCCGTGTGGATATTTTAAGTACAACTTCCCCTCCCTCAATAAACCCACAACAAATATCCCCCCACCCCCAAAGCATACTTTCTTGGGCTTCATTTATTTATTTAATTAGGATTTTATTGACCTGGCATTTCAATGTCTGCTAAGCATGAAGGTGGTGATAGAGTCCTTTGCTCTTATGAAGCTCAGGTCTAGTGGGGGATACAGACATGTAAGTAAATAACTGTAATATTATGTGACTAGTGTTATACGAGAGGGGTGTACTGAGTGCTGTAGGAGCACAGGGAGGGAATGGTCAGCTCTGGAGTGGGGATAAGGGAATGTGTAGCTGTTTTAAGAAAAAGTTCACAGGGACATTTTCCTTAAGAGTTGATAACCATTTTAAGCAGACAAGATGATAGCTTTTTTTTTTTTTATTCTTTCAGAGTTAATGTTGCACTGATGATTCAAAATGCTTTATATTACTGTATTACTTAGTACTTATATGGTACTACATAAAAAGGTTATAGATCCGTAATGGGCTATGAAAGGGAAGGTGTTTTCCAGTTAGGAAGTAAGGAAGTTGCCATAATTATGCAGAAGTTTACAAAGTCATCATTAAAGTTGAGCTGTTTTGGAGTTTTGTTTAACTTCAAATGGTATTGATAATTGGTTTAGGAACTGGGAAGTGCACCAGTTCATGTTGATAGTGTATAATTGTGAATCATATTCTAATATGACATTTGCCATTACTTGATGACTTTAGATTTTCAGATCCTGAAATTGGCCTGTAGTGTGAAATAATTATTCTTGAAAATAGGTAATTGCTACTAGGGGGTGAAAATACCTGTCACAAAGTCCACTTGTACTTGAGTAGTTTCAGACTTTGATCTAGTTGAGACTTACTTACTAGAGATGTAAATATCAAAATGGTTGAACTTAATGTTACCCAGTAGAATGGATTATCTAGAGAAAACTTAAAAAAATAAGAATCTCTAAATCTAATTAGGCACCTTTCTCGTTATCTCTTCTTTCTTACTATCTGTTCTCATACACAAACAATAACTAAGATGGACCTGACTCACCCTGAATTCAGTTTTGATGGCAAACCTTTCTGGGGTTTGTATGCCTTGGCTCCCCATTTTTCAGTCTTCGGGTCAAAATGCCTGTTGAACATGTCCCTCAGTTCTGGGTAGATTTCCTCTGTTTTGGCACTTCATACTGTTAAACTAAAGCAGTCAATTTCATTACTTTAGGTGTTCTAGCTCTGCTCAGCTAGGGAGGTTTGTGCTGCTTTTTCAAATTGTTCCTTTGCTCTGAGATTCTGTTAGAATTAAAACAGGAATAGAACCAGTTGTATAGGTTCTATTCTGAGACTATAACATTTCATAACCAAATTGCCTACGGTTCAGATGGAAGTCTTACTTTCATTATCAGTGGAAATAGTTTGTATATATATAATAATATAATAATATATAATATAATATGTAAATATAATTTGAGGTTTATGACTGTCTTGTTTTTGTAATTCCCTGTTATCTTACTTTGGCAGGTCATTTTTAAAACTTACTCACTTAACCACCTCAGAACTGTTGATTTAAAGGGGCTATAATCCATACACATAAATAATTTTTATTTTATAAGACTGTTGTCTTATAAAATTTTAGTATTACATACATTTAAGAGGGTTTCATGTCACCTGGCAGTTTAGTTCAAATTTTTAAAACTCCTTTTGAAAAAAGGGTATTATTAAATTGAGTGAAAGATGATGAAAAGTTAAAAGTTTTGAGTGAGTGCTGACTAAAATTTGTTTTATTTAACTCCTTTGAAGCCTTTTCCTAATGTCTTTTTTGGAAAATAACAGTACTATGAAGGTAATGTTTTGTTTAATCATGCATCAGTTGCTTTTTAAAATAGGATTTTTCTAGAACTTTTAGTTTAAGTTTCTCTCCTTCGCATAATAAATACTGATGTGATGGTCTCAAATGCTTTTATTTAACTGTCATATTTGGTGCTCTGATTTTAAACTGCCATTTACTAAATGGTAGCCATGTGTACCAGGCATTCTACTCAGCACTTTATATGTTTTATTGCATTTATTCTTCATAGACACCTTATAATGTAAGTTTTATTATTAGGTTTATTTTATAAATGAGGAAACTGAGGCTTTGTGATTTTTTGCTCAAGGTCATAGAACTCTAAGTAGTAGAATTGGAATTTGAACCCAGGTTGGCCTGACTTGCAAGCTTCAGCTCTTAGCCATTACAATTCACATTACATATGATGGTTATATATAATAAGGTTTCTGTGAACCATAGCCGTCATGTGTTTTGGCAGTCTCTGTTGCACATATCCCTAATTTGTGAATGGCCTGTGAGTGGAAACAGCTAATTAGGGAATATCTCTTTGGAGTTCTAGAGAAAATTATTCTGTAAGCTGGTTTTGCTTACTATTGTTGCCAGGAGATAAGAGTTAGAGCCAGCGTGGGTAAACTGTGCTTCCGTTTACAGTGTTTCTGAATTTCCTGGGGCTTTAGATTGGTGAATTTAGTGGGATTGGGAGGGAGATATGTTCCATTACAAATTCACAGAATTCATTTCCCACAGAAACGATATTTTGTGCACCTCCTGGGAACTAGCTGTTTAAAACTATTGGACACTTTTTTTGTTTTGTTTTGTTTTTCCTCCCCAAAGCCCCAGTACATAGTTGTAAGTCCTTCTAGTTCTTCTGTGTGAGCTGCCACCACAGCGTGGCTGCTGACAGACTGAGTGGTGTGGGTCTGTGCCCAGGAACCGAAAATGGGCTGGCAAAGCAGAGCTTGCCGAACTTTAACCACTAGGCCACCAGGGCTGGCTCTTTTTGGCTGGGAAAGATTTGGCCTGAGCTAACATCTGTTGGCAATCTTCCTCTCTATTTTTTTTTTTCTGGAGAGGAAGATTAGTTCTTAGCTAACATCTGCTGCCAATCCCCCTCTTTTTGCTGAGGAAGATTGTCTCTGAGCTAACATCTGTGCCCATCTTCCTCTGCTTTATGTGGGACGCCTCCCACAGCATGGCTTGGTAAGTGGTGCATAGGTCCACGCCTGGGATCCGAACCTGCAAACCCCAGGCCGCAGCAGCAGAGCGTGTGAACTTAATCACTACGCCACTGGGCTAGCCCCAGTCCTCTTTTTTTTTCCTCCTCAAAGCCCCAGTACATAGTTGTATATTCTAGTTGTAGGTCCTTGTAGTTCTTCCATGTGGACCACTGCCACAGCTTGTCTACTGACAGACTGAGTGGTGTGTCCACACCAGGGAACCAAACCTGGGCTGCCGAAGCAGAGCGTGCTGAACTTTAACCAGTAGGCCATCAGGGTGGCTCCTATTTGACACTTGTAATCGAACTGTATGTAAATACTGAAATGCTAATACTACTTTCAAAGGACTTGGGTTATAGTTCTTTGAACTAACATGTAAGTTGAAGATTGCTTTTACTGAGCTATTTGGTTATGTTGAAGTTGGATGTACTAAGAACATGATTTTTTAGGCCATACATAATTATGAGAGACCCATTTAGTCCTTCACATAAAAAATTTAATCGTTTGATACCAACTAGGTGACTTTCTAGACATATAAAAATTTTGTTGACTTAGTAAACTCATCTGTCAGACTCTTGTGAATATTTTAAATTCATTAGGGATGCATAGTATTTTATCTGTTTTTGATATCTAAACATTAAAAAGTCAGACACTTTAGATAATAATATATGTAAATCTTTTAGGAAGAAAAAAAATCTCCCCAGTTTAGGATTTATTTTTGCTTATTTTAGTAGCAGGTGAGTTTTCCTCACCTTGGTTTTTAGCGATGCCTGTTAAGTGGGTCGGAGAGTTTTTTTGGACCAGCTGGTTAAGCAGCCGTATATTTGGAGTGGTGTAGTTCTGTCTTGGGGCTACTAAGAGTACCATGAGGATGCTTCCGAGTGAGTAGTTTAGCTGCCTCTGCTCTACGTCTAGGGGAGAGGAGCAGTGGAGGCGGTGCAAGTATAGTATACCTGTATGGTTTGCTGACTATTGGATGTAGGGTGTGAGCAACAGGAGAAATGCTGGTGGTAGTAACAGAAATGGTCAAGTATGTTTATATGTTAATCTGTGGCCAGTATCTTAACAATAGAAACTTTTAATTGACAATTTAATTATTGCTTTATTTTAGATTTACCAATCCTGAGTCTTCTGAATTCTTATATTTAAAGGGTACCATGTAATTTTTTTTATTGAGAGAAAAATGAACTTTTATTGTGTTAAACTACTGAGATCTTGGAGTGTGTTATAGCTGCTAGCATTACTTACCCTAACTAATACAGAAATGGATTTTCAGTCAAGGTAAAAGATACTGTTATTAGCCGGTCTGGATAAATAAAATTGTGTCCCTTATACAAGTTAAATTAAATTTGAATTCAGATCTCAATCTGTACTTTTCCTAATACTGTAGATTATAATCCAAATAACTAGTTGAAAATTCAGTCAGTTGATTATTGTGTTGTTTGTTATTATGTCTAACCACTGGTTTTTCAGATATTTAAATTATATTCATTGATATTTAAACTGAAGAGGTAATTGTTTTAGTGACATAGAAAATTTTCAGATCTTCGTACTTAACTTAGGCACATGAAAATTGATTTTTCTCTGTTTTCAAAAGCCACAGTAAAATTAAAGAATTCCTTTCCTTTTAAAACTTCTGATTATCTGAAGGCATTTGAATATTCAATTTAAAGCAACAATATTTTTTTATTGAGATATAATTCACATACTAAAAAATTTGTCCTTTAACATATACAACTCAGTGGTTTTTAGAAGTTCACAAAGTTTGCAGTCATCACCACTGTCTAATTTGGAACATTTTCATCACCCCAAAAAGAAACCCCATACCCACTAGTAGTCACTCCCCATTATTCTCTGTTTCTCCAGTCCTTGGTAACCACTAATCTACTTTCTCCCTCTATGGATTTGCCCATTCTGGAAATTTTGTATAAATGGAATCGTACGTGACATTTTGTGTCTGGCTCCTTTCACTTAGCATAATGTTTACAAGGTTCATCCATGTTATAGCATGTGTCAGTTCTTCATTACTTTTTTATGGCCGGATAATATTCCATTGTATGTATATATCACATTTTGTTTCATTAATTGATAACACATTTGAATTGTTTCCACTTTTTGGCTATTATGAATAATGCTGCTACGAACATGCTTGTACAAGTTTTTGTGTGGACATATGTTTTCAATTCTCTTTGATGTATACCTAGGAATGGAATTGGGAATACATTAAGTCATAGGGTAACTCTATGTTTAATTTTCTGAGGAGCTGCCAACAGAGGCTGTTTCATTTTACATTCCCACCAGCAGTGTGTAAATGTTTGTTTCTTCACATCCTGGTCCACATTTGTTTTTGCTTCATATCTTCCGAGGGGTCCATGCAATTTTGTTGTATTATTGTATTCTGCTTTTTGAGAATTGATGTTCCCTTGCTGTGGAGAGAGAAAAAGTTTATTTGAAGTTGACTACTAATTTAGAGAAAAATTAATACTGAGATACTAATACATGATTGCTCCTTTATAGTAATCTGCTAATATCAGTACCATTTGCAGAGATGAACCAAGTGAGTTTAGCACCAGCAAGTGTTTTAAATTAGTATTGTGATTCATAGACTAAATATTTCATTTCCATTCTTAATGATTACATGTAAAATAACTGATATAATAAACTTCAAATGAGTTGTCTTCCAAATCTGTGTAAACACTTTTGGATTCATAATATTTCATTTAACAAATTGGCATTTAGCATCTACTCTGTCAGGCACAGTGCTAGGCTCTGGGAACAAAGTGATGAACTAGACAGACATGGCCCTTTGTTCTTGGTGCTCATCTTCCACTTAAGGAAACAAACGTGAACATAATTACAGATTGTGGTTTGTGTTATGAAGGAAACAAACAGAGTAGGTGAAAGGGAATACTCTTAAGTTTGTAAATCAGGGAAACCTCTCTGAGGAGGTCATTTTAAAGCTAAGACCTAAAAGATGATTAAGAGCTAGCTATGCAAGTGCTGGGAGAGAATAGAGTGTCTGAGTTGGGTAAGAGCTTGGCATATTTGGGGATCTAAGTGAATGCCAGTTTGGCTAGTGAGTAAGGAGGAAAGAATATGATCAGAGGAGTTTGGAGAGAGAGAAACCAGATCTGCTGGGATTGTCTGGCTATGGTAAGAAATTAGAATTAAATCCAGTGTGGTGGGAATCCGTCAGAGTGACAGGGTTGATTTACATTTTTAAAAGATCACTCTAGCTACTGACTAGAATGGAAGTATGAAGCTATTGCAGGAACTATTAAGCTTCTTAATAGCTATTGCAGAAGCTCAGGCAAGAGTTTATGCTTTAGGTTTGGGTAATGGCAGTGAAGATGGGAAGAAATGGACTGATCTGAAACGGACTTTTGGAGATAGAGTCCATGGGATTTGCTGATGGTTAGATATGGGAGGCAGGGTGAGAGAAAGGAAAATTGAGGATAATGCCCAGATATTTGCCTTAAACAACTGGTGGCAGATTGTTACTGAATAGGGAAGAACTAGGAGGAAGGATTTGGGGGATTGGGAGTTGAGAACCATTGTAGGTGTTTTGACTTGGAGTTGTCTATTAAGACATCTGAAGGGGCTGGCCCCATGGCGAGGTGGTTGGGTCCAGCACACTCTGTTTTGGCGGCCCACGTTTGCAGGTTTGGATCCTGAGCGCAGACCTGCCCCACTCGTCAAGTCATGCTGTGGCGGTGACCCACATACAAAATAGAGGAAGGTTGACACAGATGTTAGCTCAGGGCTCATCTTCCTCAAGCAAAAAAAGAGGAAGATTGGCAACAGATGTTAGCTCAGATGTTACCTCACCAAAAAAAAAAAAGACATCTTAAGGTGTCAAATGCCTACTAAGTAGTTGGATATATGGATCTGGGTTTGAGGTAGAGAGAGGCCTTGGATGGAGAGACAAATTTGCAACTAATCTTAAGAACCCTAGCTTTCAGAATTGGATGTAAAATTTAGCAAAGGCCCCTGGAGGGGCAATGACCAGTGATATGAAATGTACACGTGCCTCTTAATGGGGTTTCTAAACTTGGATCCCTCTTCCAGCGGTACAAATGGTGAAGGCTGTGGTCTTTTCTTCTTGCGAATGTTAGAACCTTTTGCTGGGTGCCGTTGGGTGTTTTCCTCATCCTGCTGAGGGACTTGCTTGGCCATTGCCCAGCCTTTCTGTTCAGTGGGTATAGGCTTTAAAAAAGTAGGACTTGGGGATAAGGGAAGACCCATATTTGGACTTCTAGTAATGCTATTTCAGTCAGCTATATTTTGGGTTGAATGGGTTATATGCTACTAAGTTTAAAAGCTTAATGATTATTTATATGTATTTCTCAAACTGGGACTCATAGTTTTGAGACCAAGAGTTCTCAAAATCTTTAATTTTGGGTTTTTATCTTGATAAAAAAAATTATTATTGTAGATAATCTGAATGATCACTTTATAGCTCACTCTCATGAGATTTCAATACCTGTGTTTCTAACTAAGTGATCATTTTAAATGTGTTTAACTGGTATGGCAAAGTTTTTCAAGTGTGGGCTTCTGGAATCTGTGAAGTCTCTCTTGGACAGTGATCTGTATTGTTTCCATGAAAAAAATGGTTTTAAATCTGTATACTAAAGAATTATGAGACTAAACTAAGTTGGATTGCCACTGCACTTAATTTATATATTTTTTAATCAGTAGTCCAAAATAATGATTTTTCTATCATATTTTTGTTTCCCATCTTGTTTAGAAGTGATACTTGTGATAAGGTATATGATTAATTCCATTACCATTACAGCTTAATAGTAAAATAGAGATTACCCATGTAGAAAGCAGATAATATATAGATTTCTTAGGTTTAGAAGTAGTGGGTAAACACTTCTTTCACAGTACCATGCAATACATCCTTTCATTGAAAATCTGAAGTTAAGTAACTTATGTTTTGGTTATGGACTTCTTTTTACCAACATCAGAATATTTTTCTCTCTGTGTTGAGAAGGTAAAATTAATTAAAAGCTTTCCCTTTGTTATTTATAAATGTCATTTTAAACTGAGCCTTCAAAGTTGTTCTAATGTGGATTAAGGCTTTCTTTTTTAGTCATTAAAAGTGATAGTCATTGCAGCTTTAACCAAACCTATTTTAGCAGTGTCCTAATTATGTTCTTATGCATAATGAATGTACATAGTCTGCTGTTAGTCGTACAACTTTTCAGTACTTTTACATAATCTCTCATTAGATCCTCATGAAACTGCATGATGTCAGAGGAGCAGGTATTAGAAATAAGCATCGAATGCTGATTGAATATTTACTAAGTGTTGTGCTCTAAGAGGTTTATGTGCATTTTCACTGTTGTGAAAATTCAGCCCTGTGAAATAGGTATTATTGCCCTCGTTTTACAGATGAGAAAACAGGAACAGAGTGGTGATAGTGGGATCTTGTACAAGTTTGTTAACATTTCTTCAGCTATCTCTGCCATATTCTTCCGTAAGTCCAACTCTTCCACATAAGATTCCATCCCTTGTTGGCTACTCAAGGACATTGCTCTTGAAATTCTCTGTTTTTCTCTCTTCCATCATCAGTTTTTTCTTTCTACTTGATTATTCCTCTTGGCATACAAACATGTTATTTCTCACTTCTTAAAAAAACAAAAATGCTAAACAGTAAACAAACAAGACCCTTTTTTGATTCCACTTCCCTTCTAGCTATTGCTCTATTTCTTTCCTTGTGCAAAACTCCTTATAAGTTGTATGTATTCACCATCTCTAACTATACTCGCCTCCTTTCCTCTTGAATCCATTCCAATTACATTTTTACCCTGCTTCTCCACCAGGATAGCTTTTATAAGGATCACTAGCGATTATCATGTTGCAGGATACTGTGGGGGAATGTAGAAATAAATAGAATAGTATGAAGGAAGGGCACTATGAGTAATAACAAAGGTCTGGAAACACTCAACTATCCAGTAATAAATTGTAATACTTCTAATGGAGCATTATGCTTATGTCAGAAAGAATGGGGAAGTCATCTTTATATTGCTAAGGAGTAATCTCCAGGTTATATTAAGCGAGAAAACAAGGTACAAAAGAGTAAGTATAGTGTACTACGTTTTATGTGAGAAAAGAAGGGAAATGAGAGTATGTTTGTATTCAGATTTGTTATGTTGTTAAAAAGAAATGATGGAAGGGTAATTCAAAATTATAGAGGGGGAGGGGACAGGGACAGAAACTAAACCTCTTTGAATGTACCTTGTTCTATAATTTTTACTTTGTTGCCATGTGTGTTATATATAATTAAAAAAATTAAATAGAAAAAAGTAATTCCTAAATGGTAACACAACAATTTAACAACATCAGGATGGTGACATAGCTACAAGAGTAATTATTCCAAGTTGTTTTGAAACACAGTATTTTGACTGTATATCCCTAATGGGATATATCTAAGGACAGAAAAAAGCCACAAGAAATCTTAAACTTCATCCAATATTGTTATTATTTTGAGATTATATGTAGTGGGATAAAGTGTATAAGTACATTTGCTAATGGCATATGGCGGTTCATCTCATTAACAAGCAAGATTTTCAGGCTGAGAGAAGATACAAGTAAAATAAGTAAAAACTGTACACTATTTAATTTAAACCAGAAGTAGCAGTATGAACTCAGGATTTAAGTTTCTCTTTCTAAAAAATACATATTTTCCTCAATGAAAAATTTTAGAAATAATGACAAAGTAACAATAAGCACTCTGGAGCCCAGATTTTGGTCTTTAGATACCATTTCCCACTAAAAAGAATCAAGGCTCCTGGGGCAATGGCTCATTCCTGATCTGGGACAGGAAGATGAACCTGGGGCCTTTTGTGCCTGAAAGCAAGGAAGCTATTAGAGACATGTCAAAATGACACAGGAGCCAACTTGAAGGGATTCCTACTGGCTAAAGATGGTGCAATTTGAGGATAAAAGAAAAAAAAATGGCAGTACATTGAAAAACATAAAATTCCACAAGCTCATAATGATACTTAAACCAAAACTTATTGGTTACTTCTGGAGTTTGCTTGGGCACTCATTCTGAAAACTGATACAAGGGAATGAATTGAACATCTTTGCTACCTTTCTTGTATGGACAAGGTAACCAAATGGTTGATGAGGTAAAGTTCTTTTAGAAGAATCATAGCTAATAAATACAGAAGGAATCATAGAACTAGAAAATAATCATTTTCCACCCCTAATAAAAAAATGGATCTAGGCAGTTGGATCTAGGTAATTAATAAAGTGAATGGTTGATGGGGTGAATCAAGCTAACAACATTTGAACCCACTGATCAATCTTAACATTACTAAAAGTAGATCAACTAATCCACATGTGCTGATAATGATGTGATGCAACAGGAAATACCCAGCATTATTACGAAATTCTCTTGTCAAACAGAAAAGAACCTGAATCTGTTCAACCTTCTAGATCTAACTGCATTATACAGGGACTATATAGGACATGCCATACGATACCAGGAGGACACAGTCAGCCAAATCCACACTGCAATGTGTTTTTTTTCAACAAATAACTAGCACGGAAAAAATTTAAAAGTGGAAACTCTTAAAAGATAAAAGAGACATAGAACAACCCAATCCTGTGTGTGATTCTTGTTTGGATTCTGATTCAGACAAACCATCTAAAAAGACATTTTTGAGCAAGTGGGAAAAATTGAACTGTACTGGATATTACATAGTAAGGAATTAATATTTACTTTGTTGAATGTGGTAACATTGTGGTTATTTGAAAAAAAAAAAAGCTGTTACAGATACATAGTAATTTTTACAGGTGAAAAATGAAGTGTGGTATTTGCTTTAAAATTCTCTTCCCCCCCCAAAAGGGAAAAGGGTGGTAGATGAAACAAGAACAGCAGGATGTTTGTAATTGTTGAAGCTGGATATTTGGAAGTTCTTGAAGATAGTACCTGGAGGTTCATTTTAATCTCTCTACTTTGGGCATGTTTGAGAATTTTCATAGTAAAGTAAAAAAAATTAGAGTTCATAAGATAAGACTGATGTCCTTTATGCAGAATGATGATGTGACATAGAAGTACCTATTAAGTGTTTGGATGGGTGAAAAAATGATAGTTTATGATGGCTGTAGTATTTATCAAAGAAACTTCTTTAGGTTCCAGCTAAAGTAATAAGTATGTTATAAAAACGTATAAAGCATTATATAATTCATTTTATCCAGGGGTTAAATCAATCATTATCTACTTAAGTTTTAACTTGTTATATAATTTACTATTTGTGCCCCACTCAATATTTATTTGTATTGATTGAAGTTTCAAGACTTGTGATATGTATTTAAAAAAAAACTCCTGTGTTATATTTGGTTACTTATATATAGGAATTTGCACTTGTGCATTTTAGGAATGGCACACTCAGAAATACTTCCAGGAGAAGCTAGGTTATGCCTAACAGCTAAGTATCTTGGAAGGACCTTTCCTTGATCTTTGATACCTAAGGACGCTGGAACAATAGATCTTACTCAGTCTGACAATTTCTATTATGATTCTAATATAGGATCCTTTTTTGGTAGCCGCATTGAATATATAGTCTGGTTGAAAATTGTTATAGTTGTTGCTTGGATTTGGCATATTGAACAGTTGTTGATATAGCTAACATTTGATTGTTTTAATAGAATTCAAGGAACATTTGCCTGTTTCTCGGTTATGAAATAGGGGGTCTTATGGGGACTATACATAAATTCTTTAATTTTAAATATTTTAATGCTAGCAGTATGAGTACTTAGCAGATTTATCATAAGTGCAAAATAGGGCAAAGAAAATATTTCCTATTCTGGGTTGCATATGGAGATGGCAACTGAATCTCCATGCAATTGAGTTGATTTTTCTTTAGTTTTGTGTTTTTGAAAAGTGTACAAAGGTATTCATGAGAGTGGCAGGAATAATAAAAACTAGAATAGTTACCTAAAGCTGTAACTAAATCCAAATGGCTCTTGAATTAAAACCAATGAATTGTTCTCCATGATGTTAGTAAAGAAGAAAATAAATCTTATGTATACTTTTAAATTAAAAATACTGTCAAAACGATGCAAAATAACTCTGGTGACCTTGAAATTTTATCCTATTATTGACCACTGAAGGAAGGCCAATCACTTTATCATTTATCGTCTGGAAGGAAAGTTTTTAATGATAGACACACATGCATTGCATTATGGCTGAAAAGACAAACTTTCAATTAACCTTTTTTCCTAAAATATTTGGTAATTGTCTGTATTTTTATTGTATCCACGATAGATACGCTCCCATATGATGAGCTCTTAATGTCTGAAGTGGAATTTGGAAAGATAAAATTCTTAAATTATGTCAGTTTTCTGCTTATCTGTGCCTAAAGGGAGTTTTACTTTACTCATGTTTAGGCATGTTATTTCCAACCTTCAATTTGTATAACTGGAAAAGTTGAATTCTTTCTTTGTCCCATTTCTTAGTTGACGAAGGATCAGAGATTGGTGTATTCGGGCAGACTGCTTCCCGATCATCTGCAGCTGAAAGACATTCTCAGAAAAGTAAGCTTTTCTACCACTGTTTGATACCAGCTACATTCAGAGTGTGAGAGGAGATGTATTCTGAAGTTTTATCAATATCCAACCAGTTCAGTTTTTAGAGACTTAATATCAACACTTTTGGGTAGCATAACAGGTAAATGTGAATTAGAAAGTAAAGAACATAATGATAGATTCTGATTAGTTTAGCTAACAGTTTTGTATATCCATCTGATAGCTAGATCTGAAATAGGATTATAGATTTCTGTTCAGGTATTTGTCATCTTGTGTAAGAAAGCACAATTGACTTATCAGTAATGCAAAAGTAGAGTGTTCAAAGTAGTGGTGAAGGATTTTCATTGATAACAATCTCCTTTCTTAAATCCCCTTTTGACCAAACTACCTGACATTTTAATACAAGTTGCTTGGGTTAGGAGTATAATTTCAGGACAGGAAATAGAAGGAAGCCCAATTGGTCCATCAGTTAGCAAGCTTTAAATGCTGGTGCTCAGAGCTAAAATCTATTTCAATGTAGTTCTTTGACAATCAGTTTGAATGCTGGTTATTTAAATGGCAGCTTTTAGCTCATGTTCATTTGTGGAATTTATACTTTTTTGTGTGTGTGTGTGAGGAAGACCAGCCCTGAGGTAACATCTATTGCTAATCCTCCTCTTTTTGCTGAGGAAGAATGGCCCTGGGCTAACATCCGTGCCCATCTTCCTCTACTTTATATGGGACGCCGCCACAGCATGGCTGACAAGCAGTGCGTCGGCAGGCTCCCGGGATCCGAACCCACGAACCTCGGGCTGCCAAGCACGAGCTAAACCGCTGCGCCACTGGGCCGGCCCCTGCATGGAATTTATACTTCTAGAACTTTTCTGCATTAGAGATGCTGCTTTTTTGTTTGTGAATGTGGCAGAATTGAATACATAGCTTTTATGTTTCATCTTAGATCTTTGAATTAACTCTTAATGTTGTTCTGTATATCCCTAAACCCATTTAGAAGATCTATATCATCTCCTGTATATTTATGATCACCTGTGGGAGACTTTATTAAATCTTATACTAGTATATTTCTTCTGTTTAGATAGTTGACATTTTAGTTTTGCCAGTGTGACTTTTTGCTGTCATTTTAATCATGTAGTTTTAGGTTGTCAAAATGGTTTAATAACCTCTCTCTCTCTTTCAAAAGAGTGGAATTTGCAGCAGATTTTTTTCCTCTTTCTCTCTCTTTTTTCGATAGAGCAGTTTTAGGTTCACAGCAAAATTGAGTGGAAGGTCCAGAGATTTCCTATATACCTTCTGCCTCCACATATGCACAGCCTCCTCCACTAACAACATTCACTTCAGAGTGGTACATTTGTTATAATCGATGAACCTACGGTGTCACATCATTCTCACCCAAATCCCGTTGTTTACGTTAAGGTTCACTCTTGGTATTGTACATTCTATGGTTTTAACAAATGTGTAATGACATGTATCCACCATTATAGTATCATACAGAATAATTTTACTATCCTAAAAATCCTCTATGCCCCACCTGTTCGTTTTTTCCCCTGTTTTTATACTTAAAAACCTTTCTGCTATATGCTCTTTGAAATATAGATTTATTTATTATTTTAACCAAAGGATAGCTAGAGTCTACACATGAATACTTTTTAAAAGGTTTTTGCTGCCAGAAATGGTTTCTGATCAGAAGACTTAAAATAAAAATGCTTCAGTCAAAGGACTGTTGTGCTCCTCATATGAAATATTTTGAGCAATATGTTTATATTTTAAATGGATCTTTGAACTGTTTTTGTTCATGTCAGTGTACCCCTGTACTTTTTTCAATTAAATGCTGCCATTTGCTTTACCTGTTTAGTTACAAAATGTTTTACAGAAGTATTCCCCAAAGGTGAATGGATACTATGAGTTAATGGTGATTAATATGACCTTTGAAACTTGGTTTCTAAGGATAAACGTCTTATACTTGGATGCTTTTTAATATTCTGTATTCCGAAGCTAAGGGGACATTATAAATCAGGCAGGCATGCCTTCTACCTGCTTTGCTAGGTGTGTCTCATGTCATGCCATCTCTGGAAATGCCTTTCCCTAGTATTCTGACCCCCATTAACTTCTTTCTCTAAACTCTTAAAGCAGTTGTAGTTTGTGCTTCTCAGTTTTGTGCAAAAGACTGTTTATATATTTCTCTAATTGTGCTCTAATGTGCTAGTCTGATCTTTTAACAATATCATGAGCCTCTTTTGGGGAGGTGCTGACTCTTACTCTTTCTTGGATTCATCTCAGAATTAAGCACAATTCTAGACTTATGGTAGGCAGTTGATAAATTCTTAGTTTCTAGAAGCTTTGCTTCTCCTTCTTGCAACTGGGCACCTTTCTTTTCTTCCTGCCCCCTTTCTTCATCATTTCTGTTTTTTTCTTTTCTTTCTTTTTTTTAAAGTTGCTGAGCCATCCTTTGTTCTTCTTGGCCCTCCTTTTTTTCTGTTTCCCTTCTCCATCTTATTTACTTGCTTTATGCCTAAGTATGCATATACTGATGAAATCACTAAGCTAAAATGCCAATCCTAATCATCATTAGACTATTTTCCTTTAGTCATAGTTGTAGGTTTATGAAAACACATGGAATATTTACAGAATTTAGTTCAAATATATGCTTTATATCTGTGTATAAGTGTTATAGATAAAATCAGTTTTTGACTTAAAAAATAAACTGTACATCACCTTGCTAAAATTAAGGTAAATGAAATTATGGTAAAGTTTTTGAGTTTCTTTATTCTAGCTGTAAAATCTCAAGTAATGGAAATATTTTCACTACTCAGAGTTTGTAGGCCTAAGCTTCAGTGTGACTATTACAGCTCTGATATTAAGGTGCTAGATGTTTTTGTATTGAAATAATAGATTGCATTGACACAACTTTATAACACTGTTTGCTTCAAGGCTCCTTGGTATACAAAGTAATCATTTTTTCATATAGCAATTACTGAGTATTTAGACCATTTCCTAAGAATGGAGAAAATATTGAATTCAGAAGGGCCCCAAATGCTAAAATGGTAAATTTACCTTCAAATGACAATACTTTATTACTAATAAAATGGCTATGCTAGAAAGGAACTTAAGTTTTAAGTTAAGTATTTTGGCTTAGCCACCGACTTTTTGAACTGTACATTTTCCAGTACTACCCTTTAAATGTAATCTTCTTTAATTTTAGCAAGATGAGTATCATATGGTTCATCTAGTATGTGCTTCTCGGACTCCTCCCAGTTCTCCAAAATCCAGCACCAATAAAGAAAGTCATGAAGCATTGGCATCCAGCAGCAATTCTGTGAGTTGTTAATGGGAGAAGTAAGCGTTCCTTTCTGGCCTCTAAAAACTGAGTGAAAAAACAGAACAGTTGGAGCTTGTGGGTTGTGAGAATGTGTTTTGAACAGCTTGAGTTGGGATTTAAACTTCGTTTTTAGAGATCCGGTCTGCAGTGTTATCCCTTGAAGCCTGTTTCCCATGAGTTATCATTTGCTGTGTGGCAGGTCAATAACAGATCCAGTCTTCAGGGTTTTAATTACTGACATATCAGAAAGCAGAATTATGATATGGTTATATAATATAAACTCTGGGGCCAGTAAAGTTTCAGAAATATTTAAGGTATTTTATATAGTATATTTTATTCAAAGTGGATTAAATTATTTAAATTTTAAGTATGCTAAATCTTCTTGAAGTAGATTGCTTGGTTAAGAATTTTCCTTTTTAAAATGAGTAGATTTGGGCATACATTCCAACTGCGGGAGGAAAAATTATTTAACCTAGTCAGCTTTTTCATACTTGGTTATTCATTTCTCTCTCCTTATTTTTCCATCTGCCTAAAATTGTTTTGGAAATTTTTTTTAATAGTTGAACTTTTCAACTTAGGCATTCTCTATAAGTTTTAAAGACACTGTCCCAAACCCTTTCACTTCAAATTATTTTTAGTTTCCCATAAAAGCTTTATATGACACCTTGGGAGGTGAGAGAAAAGGATTGGATTAATGGAAGCTGGCATTAAATTTCTTGGGCAGGGAATTTTTATAGTGCTAAGTATACGTTCCTTCTTGTCAAGAATCTAGCCAAAACTTTAAGGAGGGGATGAGTGACAGAGGTGATAGCTAGTTGAAAGATCTTCCAGTAGATACTAGTAACTGCTTCTTTAAGAAACTGGATCCTCTAGTTGCCGTTTTTGATTAGTATGGCCTCAGTGGCAAGTATTTTCTAGTACCAGCCATGGGAATTTAGCTTACAATAAACTGAAATTTGTTTTGTCAATAAACCCAAGAGTCTTTATATGTTTCCTGTCTTGCCTAGGAAAGGACAAAACATTGGCATTGGCATTGGCATAGAGTTCTGTATATGGTCTTTGGACACAGTTATGTTGCTCCAGTTTATGCTGAGAAGGAATCCTCTTGTCTAGTGTTTCCTCAGCCATGATTTCATGTCATTAGTATCTATGTTCACTTTTTTCAAGGTGTATTATGAAAATCTAAAATGTATCAAAGGAAAATTAAGTTGAATTCCCCTTAATTTTTTATGGCTGAGAAATTTCAGTGGGACTTGAAAAATCTTAAAAATCTAATCATGAAAGAGTTATCTAATAAGGTCAGAAATCATTAGTACTAGAGAAATTAGGCTGTCCTGCCAAATGGCTAGGCCTTTCTTCTATTAATTTTTAAATGAACACCATATTATGGTGGTCCATTTAATGAGAAATCTTGCCGAAAAAGAAGTCCTTCCCAGTTTATGTCCCTAAGAAGCAGACTCCCTAGTAAGATATTTGGTATCTGTTTTGTGTGGAGTAACATCTTAAAGAAAGCTTTTGTTAGTTTTGCAAAAGACCAGTGCATGTCCTTGGGACCTTTTATGTGGCAGGACTTAGGAAGATAGACAGGAAAAAACACGTCCTGTCAATAGGAAGGCGAGGTACAATTTCAGCAAACTTAGAATGATGTTAAAATTATATTGTACTCAGAATTTTAAAGTGGGAGAACTATAATTTATATAAAATGTAATTGTGTTTTAAATTTATGTAAAACACTTGACAAACTATTTTCAAACAGCAACAAATTGAGGTGGTCTTTAAGGGGTTATACTGTTTCAGGTTATAGAATCTGTGAGTTACTGACATCACTGGAGAATGAGAATTTTAAAATCCTTATTGATATCTTGTTCATTTTGCAAAAAACTATATTTGTTGGAGGTGTCTATAAATGAATAGAATTTTAGAACTGAAAGGAATCTTGAAAATCTAGTTTAATCTCATTTTTTTGTAGGAAAACTGAGACTCAAGAGGTTAGGTGACATTTTAAGGTTATGTTCCTTGTTAATGTCAGAGATAATACCAGATTCTAGATCTGACTTCTAACAAGTTCCTCATTGTTTTAAAGCAATGTGTTACCAATAGCATGTTATACAATACCTGGCACATAGTAACTGTTTAAATGACACAGGAATTAGTACCATTTATTGAGCACTTCCTATGTGTTAGGCATCTTGAAAAGAGCTTTGCATGCATTAATTTAATCCTCACAATTTTGTATGCTATTTTTTTGTATAGTCATGCACCACATAACGATGTTTTGGTCAATGATGGACCACATATACAACGGTGGTCCCATACAGTTAGTACCATATAGCGTAGGTGTGTCGTAGGCTATACTATCTTGGTTTGTATAAGTACACTCTATGATGTTCGCACGACAACAAAATCGCCTAACGACACATTTCTCAGAACTCAGCCCCGTCTTTAAATGGCGCATGACTGTACAATTAGTCTACTACTCAGCCTTTTCTAGTTGAGAAATGGACTTGTATAATTAAGCAATTTTGATTTTCTGAACTCTTAATCTCATCAGAATTAAAATGTCTACCTATTATGCTGGGCACAAGATTCAAGTCAGTAAATTTCTAAAATTCATTCTTTGCAGAGGGATTTCATAAATACATTTTTAGGAGTGTTTCTATAATCTCATTTGTAATGAATTAAATTTCCTTGAAAAAATAATTACATTTTTGTTTGTAGAGTTCAGATCAGTCAGGATCAACAACTCCATCCAGTCAAGAAACCTTGTCCTTAGCTGCCAGTTCTTCCTCAGAAGGATTGAGGCAACGTACCCTTCCACAAGCACAAACCGATCCAGCACAGAGTCATCAGTTCCCATATGTAATGCAAGGGTGAGTGAAATCGTGGTAGCTGTGGGCCTCTTAAAAATCTGTTACTCCTGACTTTCATGGTAGCCACTCTGCAGTAATCAAAGTACATTTGAAATTTATTCATATACTCGATTGTATATTCTGAGAATTAGAGGGTTAAGTAGGGCAGCGCTTTTGAAAGCTGGTCATACATCAGAATCAGCTAGGGCAGTCCTTTTCAGTCTTTAATGTTTGTGTAATAACTCGGGGATCTTGTTGAGATGTAGGTTCTGATTCAGTAGGTCTAATGCGGCCTGAGATTCTGCATTTCCAGCAAGCTCCCAGGTGATGCTGATGCTTCTGATGCTTAGGCCACACTATGAATAGCAAGGATCTAGGTAATAAAAATTTTTTTTTTTTACTCAGTCTCACTATAGATCTACTTAAATTAGTCTTCTGGGGAGCAGATTGGTGAGTGAGGATGTTCTTGGAAGAGTATAGGGCTCAGTAATCTGCTTTTAAAAAGTTCCACAGGTGTTTCTGATCAGCCAGGCTTGGTAAGAACTGAGGTAGAGTAACACTGTGATGTATGATAAATATATGCTAACCATTGCATTTTATCCAGAGTCTTTGTTAGGGGAGTTTACTCAAGAAGCTTGCTATGGCTACCTTATATTTAGCAATAGCAGCATGCCTCTTGGGTTAGGCAGTTCCAGGGGGAAATGTAGCTAACAGCCACAGCACATCTTTTAGACAGCTCAGAGAATAGGATCTTGGAGGATACGATTTGGACCTGGATTGTGTCTGAAACCAGAGTACTTTACTGGGGTGCTATTATTTGTTACTTTTGGAGTAAAGGAAACATGAGTAATAGGTAGTGATAATCATTTTGTGTTGCCTCTCACACTGGGGGACTGCAGTGTGTGGCAGTGCTCCAGATCCATGATGGTGAGGCTGGAAATAAGGAAATGGCCAGGACCCCAGAATGGTGGTGTCAATGGTATAACCAAGGAGTAGCCATTGACTGCTATGCTAAACGGGATGGAATAAACATTCAGGTACTTTTTACTTAGAACTTTAAACTTCAATTCTTAATGTAGAAAAACCAAACTGAGTTTATAGCAACGTAGAAGAAATTGTGTTTGTCTCATACTTCTTGAATGTGAAGCTTTTCCTCTAAAAATAAGTGTTTAGATGAGGCTGATTTTATAAAACACCTATGAAACTGTGTTTGTTTTCAGAAAATGATTACTACAAGCTGAAACTTAGTTGTTTGTAGAATGCAATGTTCTCAGTGTTTACAGTATGGAATAATCGCTTAAAACACTTTCTATCTTATGACAGTGATTCATTTCCTGTCTTTTTTGCAGAGTGAGACAATTCAGTTCCTCTCAATTTATATAGCGATTTTACTTATTTTATTTGGTAATAGTGGTGGAAAGTGAGAGTATTATGCATATAATAAACCTGGAAGAATATGTAATGACATGTTAATAATGGTTATCTCTGGACAATAAGATTTTTAAGTCTTTCTTGTAGTAAATATATTTTGTAATAAACAAAACAAAGCTTATAAGGTTGCAGGCTTCAGAATAAGACCATAGATATCTTGGGAAGAGATTAATAATTTTTCTAAACTAGGCTGTTGAGGAAATCCACAAACAGGAGAGACAAAGGCATTCAGATCTTAGCAATATATTAAACAGATTAGAAAAATCTGAAATAGTGTTTATTTTGCCAACGGTGAGTATTAAAATGATGAGCAATAAAATCATTGAAGATATTTCAGCTTCACTTAGGGAATCCATTACTAGATGAATAATGTTTGGCTTTAAATCAGAAGGGCAGTGTAGCTTAGTGGCTGTATGTATTCTGGAGCCAGCCTGCCTTGGTTTGAATCCTAGCTCTATCCCACTGACTTGGGCAAATCTCTTCCCTACTTTGCTTCAGTGTGCTCATTGTCTGGAAATAATGGTACTTATCTTACGGAATTTCTGTGTGGATTAAAAGAGTTCATGTACGTAAAGTGTTTGGTGATGTGTTAGCAATTACTTGTAAATTCATTCATACTTATAAATGAATGTTGTCCATTCATTCAGCAAACATTTATAGACAGCTGTGTGTCTGGTACACTGAAACATTTGAAAGAATGAATGCCAGTGTCAGGTGCTGGAAAATAAATCTTTATATTTGGAAAGAACACTTTTTGATTTATAAAGCAGGTTACATGAAAGTTCAATAAATAGGTTATTCATTTCACCAATGAATGTGATTTAACTTAATCTCATAGTTGTAATTTTTCACTAATGAAGACTTTACGTTTGTCTTTAAGTAAATTTTATTTAACATAGCCTTAGCCTTAAGTGTGCATGAGCAGTGATTTAGTGACCTTGAAGAATTTACCAGTAAAATGTAAGCTTTACACTCCCTTTTCAAACCTCAGTACAGCTTATATTTAACTAGTCACATGTGTTTTCTACCATATAGGTTAGTATTCTCAATCTTTAATTAGCTTGTTAAAATTGCTAAATCCTGGTCCCTACTCCCTGAGATTTTGAATCACTAGGTTTGGGGTGATGCTCAGGAGGAATCTGCCAGCTTAACGCAACTCTGGGAACCTCACTTTGAGAAATCCTAATGCAAGTGATTATTTGCCCATCTAGCTCTTGAGGAAACCTAAGACCAAAGCATTACATGTGCACCACTGCATTGGCTGTCATTTTTTATGTCACATTTGTAAATCCTGACTGACTGTTTTGGACTCAGTCTGCTATGCTGTCACATTTATTTACTTTAACTCCAAAAATTGCTGGCTGGTTTATAGAATACAGATTGTTTTGAACATTCAGTTTTTCCCCCTGAAATAGTAACAGCCTTGTTTTATAATTAATAAAACTGAAAACGTACTCATTGTACTCTTCTATATTGTCTGATTTTGTGTGTGTGTGTGAGTGAGGAAGATTAGCCCTGACTAACATCTGTGCCCATCTTCATCTACTTTTTATGTGTGGGATGCCTGCCACAGCATGGCTTGATTAGCAGTGCACAGGTCTGAACCTGTGAACCCCGGGCCGCCGAAGCAGAGTGCGCGGACTTAACCACTATGCCACTGGGCTGGCCCCTATTATCTGATTTTTTAAAGTAAAAATTGCTTGTAGTTACCACCCAGAAATAACCATTACTAATATTTTTGTAATATCCTTCCAAACACTTTTCTAAGTATACTTTTTAAATAGAAATATCATACTCTTTTATTTTGTAAACCTTTTTTGAAAACATAATGTAGCCTGGACATATTTCCAGATCAGTTGTAAACTTACAACATTTAAAGTCTGTATTCAGAATAAATTTAACCAAGGAGGTGAAAGACCTGTACACTGAAAACTATAAGACATTGATGAAAGAAATTGAAGAAGACACAATTAAATGGGAAGATAATCTGTGCTTAAGGATTGGAAGAATTAATATGGTTAAAATATCCATACTGCCGAAAGCAGTCTACACATTCAGTTCAATCCCTATCAAAATTCCAATGGCATTTTTCATGGAAATAGAACAAACAATCCTAAAATTTGTATGTAACCACAAAAGACCCCATATAGCCAAAGCAATCTTGAGGAAAAACCGCGAAGCTGGAGGCATCACACTCTCTGATTTCAAACTATACTACAAAGTTATAGTATATATAGTATGATATTGGCGTAAAAATAGACATATTAGATCGGTGGAATAGAATAGAGAGCCCAGAAATAAATCTACACATATATTGTCAATTACTTTATGACAAAGGAGGCAAGAATATACAGGGGGGAAAGGGCAGTCTCTTCAATAAATGGTATTGGGTCAACTGGACAGCCACATGCAAAAGAATGAAACTCTACTATCTTACACCATACACAAAAATTAACTCAAAATGGATTCAAGACTTGAATGTGAGACCTGAAACCATGAACATAGGCGGTAAGCTCTTTGATTTCAGTCTTAGTGATGATTTTTGGGGTCTGATTGCAAAAGCAAAAATAAACAAGTGAGACTGTATCTAAAAAGCTTCTGCATAGCAAAGGAAATAATCAACAAAGTGAAAAGGCAACTTACTGAATGGGAGAAAATATTTGCAAATCATATATCTGATAAGGGGTTCATATCCAAAATATATAAAGAGCTCGTACAACTCAATAGTAAAAAAACAAATGATCTGATTAAAGGTTCTGAATAGACATTTTTCCAAAGAAAACATACAGAAGGCCAATAGGCACATGAAATGATGCTCAAGATTGCTAATCATCAGGGAAATGCAAATCAAAACCACAATGAAATATCACCTCACACTTGTTAGAATGGCTATTATCAAAAAGACAAGAAATAACAAGTGTTGTCAAGGATGTGGAGAAAAGGGAACCCTTGGTGGGAGTGTAAATTGGTGTAGCCACTATGGAGTTTCCTCAAAAAATTTAAAAAATTAAAAAATAGAACTACCATATGATTGAGTAATTCCACTTTTGGGTATTTATCTGAAGGAAAACACTAACTTGAAAAGATATCTGCACTGGAGAGCACTGAATCTGAAACCATAACCATAAGCTAGTTTACTAGCTTAGGGCAAAATGGGGAAACAGGGGTGCTGTAATGTGTTTTTTTGTTTTTGGCTTTCTATTTGCATTTTAGTTTTGTGTTCTCGTTAGTGTAGGGATGATTGGTTTCCCATATTCATTGCAGCATTATTTACAATAGCCACAATATGGAAACGGCCTAAGTGTCCATTGATGGATGAATAGATAAAGAAGAGCGTGTATAAATACAATGGAATACTATTCAACTGTAAACAGAATGAAATCTTGCCCTTTGTGACAACACGGATGGACCCTAAGGGCATTATTGCTAAGTGAAATAAGACAGAGAAAGATGAATACTATATGGTCTCATATGTGGAATCTAAAAAAACAAAACAAACAAATTCAAGCTCATAGATATAGAGAACAGATTGGTGTTTGCCAGTGGGGAGGGGGCATGGATGGTGGGCAAAATGAGTGAAGGGGGTCAAAAGGTACAGACTCTCAGTTATAAAACAAGTCATGGGGATGTAATATACAGCAGGGTGACTATAATTAACAATACTATCTATATTGCATATTTGAGAGTTGCTAAGAGAGTAAATCTTAAAAGTCCTCATCACAAGAAAAAAATTTTTTGTAACTTTGTATGGTGACGGATGGTAAATAGACTTACCATGGTGATCATTTTGCAGTGTATACAAATATCGAATCATTGTGTTGTATGCCTGACATTAATATAATGTTACGTGTCAGTTATATCTCAATAAAAACCAATCATCCCTACACTAACGAGAACACAAAACTAAAATGCAAATAGAAAGCCAAAAACAAAAAAACACATTACAGCACCCCTGTTTCCCCATTTTGCCCTAAGCTAGTAAACTAGCTTATGGTTATGGTTTCAGATTCAGTGCTCTCCAGCTTAGGGATGTAGAGCATGTGTCCTCTTCACTCTGATTTCAAAGCAGGGGTTACAGAACTCTATAATCCCTGTCAATTTAGATACACATTCAGCATGTACGTGAGTAGACTCTATACCCCCTTACTTACCATTTTGACTAGACTGACTCTAAAACTATTGGAGTTTAGAGGGTTCTTTATGGTTTCCATAGCACTTATATACATATGCATTCTCTCCTTCAGTCTAAGAAAGAAAAGAAACAAAAAAGAACTACTTCAAGAGGAACATGTTCCATTTATCCCTGTCTTGCCGATGAAGAAACTGAAATTCAGAGCAGTCATGTACTTGCTCATTCATATGCTCGTATAGTCAACAAATATTTATTCAGTGTCTCCAGGCCCTGTAGCACTGTGCTAACTCCCAGTGATGTTAAGATGAATAAGAAACCATCTATATTCTTGATTTACTCAAGATTATATGGGTATTTAGTGGCAGAGCTGGGACTGGAGTCCAGGTAGTTTGGTTGCAAATATTGTGCTCTCTCTAGAAAGCTGTGCTGCCCGCTGTGTCTCTCTCTTTGTAAATAGTTCTCTCTACCACAAACAACCCTTCTGCTCCCCACATACTGTCTGAGCTCCCCTACTTTGGCCAGATTGAGATGTGTGGCACTCTGGGTGGGCTCTCATATTCACACCAATATTCTTTGGACATTTGTTCAACGTTTATTTAGGGTGACTGAGCTCTGGAATGGAGTTGGGGGTGGGGATGAGGAATGGGGAGGAAGACCACTAGAGGCAGTGCCCATTAGCAAAATAAAAGCCCTGCAGCTAACCAGAAGTTCAGAGACCAAGTATTGTTGTTTAAACATGAACATGCTTACAAAGCCCTTAATCTCCTTCCTACAACCCTAGCAGTTTATCAAAATATTCCTTCCAAACATCTGTGGTTCTCCCCCTGAGAGAAGATCCAAGAAATACAGTTTTCTCCAGTTTCTTATACTCCATTAGTGCCTTAGTTTAACATCCTGGTTGCCCACTCCTTAGTCTTCCTCTGCACCCACTTCGTTTTTGAAACAGCCTTTGTTCAGCACTTTGCCACATCATGTTCTCCTTATGCAACACCCAGTTCAAAGCCCATTTTTTTCAAGAAGACTACTTTGCACCCAACATTTTATCTTCCCAACTGGATCTCTGGACATCTCAGTGTCTGATGTGCATATGTTGAAAAAAAAAGTCTGTATGATTTTTCATTATATGAATATATCAGTTCACTCCTTTATTGAAGAATGTATTTAGTTGGTTTTACTGCATAATGACCTCAAAATCTCAGTGGCTTACAACAACACACTTTATTTTTCTTGCTCATGGGTCTTTTAGTCACTCGGGAGAGCTCTGCTTCAGGGTGTAGGTTGAATTCAGGTCTGTTTCATGTTTCTCATTCTCTGTGGACCAGTCATTCTCTAGGACATGTTCTTATGCCAAATGACAGAAATGCAAGAGGGGAAGCTAAGCATTGAGCACATTTAAAACCTCTGCACATGTCACATTCACAAACATTCCGTGGCCAAAACAAGTCACATGGCCATGCTCAACACCAACGGATGGGGAGATGTTGCCAAATTACCAGTGCTGTGTTGGTAAATGCTTAACACTTGGCTTTTCCAGGGGGAAAAAAATAAAGCTGATTTGTAGCATTTGCTGATTTCTCTGGTGTTAAATACTTTCACCATGGCTGATTTTAAGATACCGAGGGTTGGCTCACAAAATTCCTGAACTTTAGCAATTAGCTCTTTGACCAGTATGAGCTGGCACAAGCCAGCTCTGCCACTGTATGACAGCGAGTGCACATGTGTAATGCTGTTATAGAAGAGTCAAGAATTGGGGTGATCTTCTATCATAAATGTGTGAGTGGTTTAATTTTTTTCCCCACTGAACATCACCACGATCAACATTCTTAAGTGTACCTACATATTAACAGTTAATCTCTTAGGAAGGGGAATTCCTGAGTCAAAGTGTTTTTAAGACTTTTTGAGGCTCTTAAAGACTATTGCAAAATTGCAGTGAAGTTGTACCAATTTACTCTCCCAATAACAGTTGTTATTAAAGCCCGATTCCCCATACCTTTACAAATATATACCTGTCGATGTGATAAATTGGAATGTCCTTGTTTTAATTTGAGACATGATAAAGAGACATTACTTTTGGTTTGTGAAATGCTTATTTGTAGGTGTGTTGATTTTTTTAATGTTTAATAATTCTTTTTTAAATTGATACCTTAGTTTATAACTGTGAAATTTTAATTGTATGTTATTGTTTGTCACCATATAAATGCATCTCTTCACCCCTTGTGCCCATCCCCCCATCCCCCTTGCCCCTGGTAACCACCAAACAGTTCTCTCTGCCCGTGTGTTAGTTGATCTTCCACATATGAGTGAAATCATACAGTGTTTGTCTTTCTCTCTCTGGCTTTTTTCACTTAACGTAATACCCTCCAGGTCCATCCATATTGTTGCAAATGGGAGAATTTTGTCTTTTTTATGGCTGAGTAGTATTCCATTGTATATATATATATATATATATATATATATATATATATATATATATATATATACACCACATCTTCTTTATCCAGTTATCAGTTGAAGAACACTTGGGTTGCTTCCATTTCTTGGCTATAGTGAATAATGCTGCTATGAACATAGGGATGCATAAACCTCTATGGATTATTGATTTCAGGTTCATTGGATAAATACCCAGCAGTGGGATAGCTGGGTCATAAGGTATTTCTATTTTTAATTTTTTGAGGAATCTCCATACTGTTTTCCATAGAGGCTGCACCAGTTTACATTTCCACCAGCAGTGAATTAGGGTTCCCGTTTCTCCACAACCTCTCCAACATTGTTGTTTTTTGTCTTGGTGATTATAGCCATTCTAACAGGTGTAAGGTGATATTTTAGCATAGTTTTGATTAGCATTTCCCTGATGATTAGTGATGTTGAACATCTTTTCATGTGCCTATTAGCCATCTGTTTATCTTCCTTGGAAAAGTATCTGTTCATATCCTCTGCCCATTTTTTGATTGGGTTGTTAGTTTTTTTGTTGTTCAGTTGTGTGAGTTCTTTAAATATTTGATTAACCCCTTGTTGGATATGTGGTTTCCAAATACTTTCTCCCAGCTGGTGGGTTGTCTGTTCATTTTGATCCTGGTTTCATTTGCCTTGTAGAAGCTCTTTAATCTGACGAAGTCCCACTTGTTTATTTTTTCTTTTGTTTCACTTGTACGTGTAAACATGGAATTTGAAAAGATCCCTTTATGACTGATGTCAGATAATGTACTGCTTATATTTTCTTCCAGGAGTTTTATAGTTTCAGGTCTCACTCTCAGGTCTTTGATCCATTTTGAGTTAATTTTTGTGTATGGCGAAAGAGGATGGTCTACTTTCATTCTTTTGTGTGTGGCTGTCTAGTTTTCCCAGCACCATTTGTTGAAGAGACTTTCCTTTCTCCATTGTATGTTCTTAGCTATTTTGTCGAAGATTAGCTGTCAGTAGATGTGTAGTTTTATTTCTGGGCTTTCAATTCTGTTCCATTGATCTGTGTGTCTCTTTTTGTACCAGTACCATGCTGTTTTGATTACTATAACTTTGTAGTATGTTTTGAAGTCAGGGATTGTGATGTCTCCAGCTTTTTTCTTTTTTGTCAGGATTGCTTTAGCTCTTTAGGGTCTTTTGTTGCCCTGTATGAATTCTAGTATTTTTTGTTCTATTTCCGTGAAGAATGTCATTTGGATTCTGATTGGGATTGCATTGAATCTGTGGATTGCTTTAGGTAGTATGGACATTTTATTTATTTATTTGTTTTGTGAGGAAGGCCAGCCCTGAGCTAACATCTGTTGCCAATCCTCCTCTTTTTGCTGAGGAAGACTGACCCTGGGCTGACATCCATGCCCATCTTCCTCTACTTAATATGGGACGCCGCCACAGCACGGCTGACAAGCAGTGCTTTGGCAGGTGCCCGGGATCCGAACCCGCGAACTCCGGGCTGCCAAGCGAGAACAAAGCTGCTGCACCACCAGGCCAGCCCCAGTATGGACATTTTAACTATGTTTATTCTTCAAATCCATGTGCATGGGGTATTTTTCCATTTCTTTATGTCATTATCGATTTGTTTCAATAATGTCTTATAGCTTTCATTGTATAGGTCTCTAACCTCCTTGGTTAAATTTATTCCTAGATATTTTATTCTTTTTGTTGCGATTGTAAATGGGATTATCTTTTTGAGTTCTTTCTGTTAGTTCGTTATTAGCATATAGAAATGCAACTGATTTTTGTAAGTTGATTTTGTACCCTGCAACTTTGCTGTAGTTGTTGATTATTTCTAATAGTTTTCCAGTGGATTCTTGAGAGTTTTCTATATATAAAATCATGTCGTCTGTGAATAGTGAGAGTTTCACTTCTTCATTGCCTATTTGGAGTCCTTTTATTCTTTCTTCTTGCCTAATTGCTCTGGCCAAAATCTCCAGTACTATGTTGAATAAGAGTGGCGAGGGTAGGCACCCTTGTCTTGAGCCTGTTCTCAGAGGAATGGCTTTCAGCTTTTCCCCTTTGAGTATGATGTTGGCTGTGGGTTTGTGATATATGGCCTTTATTGTCTTGAGGTATTTTCCTTCTATATCCATTTTGTTGAGAATTTTTATCATAAGTGGATGTTGGATCTTGTCAAATGCCTTCTCTGCATCAGTTGAGGTGATCATGTGGTTTTTATTCCCTGTTTTGTTAACATGGTGTATCATGTTGATTGATTTGCTGATGTTGAGCCATCCCTGTGTCCCTGGTATAAATCCCACTTGATCATGGTGTATGACCTTTAACATATTGCTGTATTCGGTTTGCCAATATTTTGTTGAGGGTTTTTGCATCTATGTTCATCAGCAATATTGATCTGTAGTTTTCCTTCTTTGTATTGTCCTTGTCTGGCTTTGGTATCAGGGTGATGTTGGCCTCATAGAATGTGTTGAGGAAGTGTTCCATCTTCCTCTATTTTTTGGAAAAGTTTGAGAAGGATAGGTATTAAATCTTCTTTGAATGTTTGGTAAAATTCTCCAGAGAAGCCATCTGGTCCTGGACTTTTACTTTTTGGGAAGTTTTTGATTACTGTTTCAGTCTCTTTACTTGTGATCAGTCTATTCAGATTCTCTTATTTCTTCTTGATTCAGTTTCGGGAGGTTGTATGAGTCTAAGAATTTATTCATTTCTTCTAGATTGTCCAATTTGTTGGCATATAGTTTTTCATAGTGTTCTCTTATAATCCTTTGTATTTCTGCAGTATCTGTTGTAATTTCTCCTCTTTCATTTCTAATTATATTTGTTTGAGACTTCTCTCTTTTTTTCTTAGTGAGTTGGGCAAGGGTTTGTCAATTTTATTTATCTTCTCAAAGAACCAACTCTTAGTTTCATTGATCCTTTCTATTTTTTTTTTTGTTTCAATTTCATTTATTTCTGCTCTAATTTTTATACCCTCTTTGTACTGACTTTGGGCTTTGTTTGTTCTTCTTTTTCTAGTTCTGTTAAATGTAGTTTAAGGTTTCTTATTTGGGATTTTTCTTGTTTGTTAAGGTGGGCCTGTATTGCTATGAGTTTCCCTCTTAGGACCCTGTGCTGCATCCCATATGAGTTGGTGTGGTGTATTTTCATTTTCATTTGTCTCCAGATATTTTTTGATTTCTCCTTTATCAATGATCCATTGGTTGTTCAGTAGCATGTTGTTTAGTCTCCACATCTTTGTCACTTTCTCAGTTTTTTTCTTGTAGTTGATTTCTAGTTTCATAGCCTTGTGGTTGGAAAAGATGCTTGTAGTGATTTCAGTCTTCTTAAATTTATAGATGCTTGCCTTGTTTCCCAACATATGGTCTATCTTTGAGAATCTTCCATGCATGCTTGAGAAGAATGTGTAATCTGCTGTTTTTGGGTGGAGTGCTCTGTATGTATCTATTAAGTCCATCTTGTCTAGTTTTTCGTTTAAGTCCACTATTTCCTTATTGACTTTTTGGTTGGATGATCTATCAATTGATGTAAGTGGGTGTTAAGATCCCTTCCTATTATTGTGTTGTTGTTAATATCTCCTTTTAGGTTTGTTAATAGTTGCTTTATGTACTTTGGTGCTCCTGTGTTGGAGCATGTATTTATAAGTGGTATGTCTTCTTGGTGGACTGTCCCTTTTATCATTATATATTGCTCCTCTTTGTCTCATTACCCTTTTTGTCTTGAAGTCTAGTTTGTCTGATATAAGTATGGCAACACCTGCTTTCGTTTGTTTGTCATTAGCTTGGAGTATTGTCTTCCATCCTTTCACTCTGAGTCTGTGTTTGTCTTTAGAGTTGAGGTGTGTTTCCTGCAGGCAGCATATTGATGGATCTTGCTTTTTAATCCATCCTTCTGCTCTGTGTCTTTTGATTGGAGAATTGAATCCATCTACATTTAGAGTGATTATTGATATATGAGGGCTTAATGTTGCTATTTTATCACTCATTTTCTGGTTCTTTTGCATTTCCTTTGTTTCTTGTCCTGTGTGTTTCAGACTTCCAATTCAGTTTGGTAGTTCTGTGTGATGATTCTCTTAGTTTTCTCCTTATTTTTTGTATGTGACTCTGTTCTGATTATTTCTTTAGTGGTTACCATGAGGTTTGTATAAAAACATCTCATGGATGAGATAGTCCATTTTCTGATGGTCTCTTATTTCCTTAGACTAAGTCAATTTGATTCCTTTCCTCGTCCCCTTCTAAGTTATTATTGTCACAACTTATTCCATCTTGTGTTGTAAATGTATGTTTAAAGTGATGAGGTTATATTTATTTTTGGTGTTTTCCTTCCTTATCTTGATGCTTATAATTAAGTGTTTGCTAACCTATTCTGATAGGGAGCTGTGATTTTTCTGTTTTTGTCTACTTATTTTTCTCCTTGCTCAAAGCTTTGTATGCCCTTTCTCTTTTTTTATTTTTTTCAGGCATGAGGGCCTTCTTGAGCATTTTTTGTAGTGGGGGTCTTGTGGCACTGAACTCCCTTAGCTTTTGTTTATCTGGGGAAGTTATTATTTCTTCATCAGATCTGAAGGATATTTTCACTGGATAGAGTATTCTTGGCTGAAGGTTTTTGTCTTTCAGAATTTTGAATATATAATTCCAGTCTCTCCTAGCCTATAGAGCTTCTGTCAAGAAATTTGCTGAGAGCCTGATGGGAATTCCTTTGCATGTTATTTTATTTTTTTGTCTAGCTGCCCTTAATATTTTTTCTTTGTCATTGACTTTTGCCAGCTTTACTGCTATATGCCTTGGAGAGGGTCTTTTCATGTGATATATTTAGGAGATGTATTTTTTTTTTTTATGTGAGGAAGACCAGCCCTGAGCTAACATCCGTTGCTAATCTTCCTTTTTTTTTTTTTTGCTTGAGGAAGACTGGCCCTGGGCTAACATTGTGCCCATCTTCCTCTACTTTATATGGGACGCCGCCACGGCGTGGCTGACAGGCAGTGCGTCAGCGGGCGCCCGGGATCCGAACCCGCGAACCCCGGGCTGCCAAGCGCAGACTAAACCACTGCGCCACCGGGCCAGCTCCCTAGGAGATGTATTGATTTCATTCACTGGTATTTCCAGCTCCTTCCCCAGGTTTGGGAAGTTCTCAGCTATTATTTCTTCAAACAAGCTCTCTGCTCCTTTTTCCCTCTGGAATACCTATAATCCTTATGTTGCATTTCCTACTTGAGTCAGATATTTCTCAGAGGATTTCTTCATTTCTTTTTAGTCTTAGTTCTCTCTCCTCCTCTATCTGGAGCATTTCTGCTTTCCTATCCTCAATAATGCTAATTCTTTCCTCCATATTGTCAGCTCTGTTCTTTAAAGAGTCCAGATTTGCCTTTATCTCCTCCATTGTGTTTTTCATCTCCAACATTTCTGATTGGTTTTTCTTTATGGTTTCAATCTCTTTTGTGAAGAAATTCCTGATATCATTGAATTGTCTATCTGTATTTTCTTGTAATTTGTTGCGCTTTTTTATGATAGTTTGAATTCTCTGTCATTTAGGTTATAAATTTGTGTGCCTTCAGGATTGGTTTCTGGGTGCTTGTCATTTTCCTTCTGGTCTGGAGATTTAATATATTTTTGCATAGTGCCTGCCGATGTTGGCTTATTTTTCCTCATACTGAAAATATCTTGTTGCCATTTCCCCTTGCTGCCACTGGTGGGGTGTCCAGTGCTGTGTATTCTGAGCCCACTGTGATCCATGGGCACTCTGGCTATCTGACTGTGCTGAAGCACCTGGTGTGCAGAGGGGGAGGGGGTCTCTCTTTCGCCTGCCTGATCCCAGGGGCTTTGCATTATTCCCTCACTGTCTGCTCTCCTGGGGTACTCAGATGATGTCAGTACCCCTGCAACAGTTCAGTCTCCTCCATGTGGGAATTTCTCACAGGCTGCGAGAGAATTTCAAGAGTGACGGTTTTCCCACAGCGGGCTGCCCACTCCCCACCCCGCGAGCCATGCAGACCCAGAGTTGCTGATCAAACGGGGAGGGGGAGGATTTCTCCTTGCCTCTCCCCACTTCCTCCGAGGGTTCCAGCACCTCCACCATCAGATGTGCAGCTGCATGGGTCTCTCAGATGTCCTTTGTATTGTGTGTGTCCTCTGTTGGTATGCGAGTGTCCTTTGTGTTGTATCTTAGCAGGGGGAGAGTTTAAAGGAGAAAGCTCTCTCTGCCATGATGCTGATATCACTCCTTTTTTTTTTTGGTGAGGAAGATTAGCCCTGAGCTAACATTTGTCGTCAATTCTCCTCTTGTTGTTGAGGAAGATTGGCCCTGGGCTAACATCCATGCCCATCTTCCTTACGTTATATGTGGGATTCCTGCCAAAGTATGGCTTGATAAGTAGTACACAGGTCTGTGCTGGGGATCTGAACCTGCAAACCCCAGGCCGCTGAAGCGGAGTGTGAGAACTTAACCACTATGCCATCCGGCTGGCCCAAGTGTGTTGATGTTTTTAAAAATTCATTTGTGGGGCCGCCTGGTGGCGCAGCGGTTTAGTTCGCACTTGGCAGCCCGGGGTTCACGGGTTCGGATCCTGGGCGCCTGCTGGCGCACTGCTTGTCAGCCATGCCATGACGGCGTCCCATATAAAGTAGAGGAGGATGGGGACGGGTGTTAACCTGGGGCCAGTCTTCCTCAGCAAAAAGAGGAGGATTGGCAATGGATGTTAGCTCAGGGCTGGTCTTTCTCACACACACAAAAAATCATTTGTGACAATTCTTTATCTAATAGATATTAATGATTAATTCTTACTGAGCACTTAGCACAAGCTAGGCATTGTATTAAGCACTTATGCATGCTTCATTTTGTTGAATTTTATATCAACTGTGTGGTCTAGGTGTTATTTTCTCCCATTTTATGGATGAGGAGAAAGAGGCTTAAAGGTTATGTAGCTTGCCTAAGTTCACAGAAGTGGTCAGTAGCAGAACTAGAATTCAAATCCAAGCCTGACTTGAAAGTCTGTGTTCTTAACAGTCTTGTTGAAGTGACTCTCCATTTTGTCTATCATTTGTTGCAGTATTTTTTCCTAGGTTGTCATTTGTATTTTGACTTCATTTATAATGATGTTTCTCTCCTCTCTGCTTTCCTGTTTAAAACTTTTCTCTAGTCAGATATACTGATCAGATTTTAAGTATTGGTGACTGAGTAAGCACATCTGTTTGTGTGAGGATCTTGTGACTTTATTCAGTAAAAGTTTACTTTAGAATTTGCTGTACACCAGGCTCTGAAGACAGAAAAATGAATTATGTCCTTGCCCTCAATGGAAGTAGGTCACATAGGCAGATGAATTACCACTTGTCGATGTGCTGTCAAGGTCTTGAAAAAAGTGCTGCAGGAGCCTGGAGGAGGGAGTAAGTGTCTCTGCTTGGAGGAGTGGAGAGGGCTTTGTAGGTGGTAACATTTGAGGTGATTTTAAGGGAAGTTCAGCAGGAAGAACAAAGCAAGTGCAGAGTGTCTTGAAAAGGCATATCCTGGGAACAAAGCGGGGATTCCATGCAGTTGCTGCTTCGTTGTGTGGAGTGGTGGGGGAAATAAGGCAGACTTAACACATTTGCTATGAAAGAATTTATTCCTGATTGTTAAAGTTTATAATTCCCCCTGTCCAATATCTAGAGACATCTATTTGTTAACATTTAGTATTTCCTTCCAGTATCCTTTTCTTTGCAAATGCTTTTCTTTAATGCAGTTGTAATTTTTACCATGTTAACATTATGTTTTCATTTAGTGTTGAAAAATTAATTAAATGAAATTTACAAGTTACTAGATTAAATAGTTGCTTATAGTCAGTGTTTTCTTGCTGTTTGTATGAAGTTGTTCAACACATGTTCAACACATGCTGGAGATATAGTAATGGGTGAAGCCCATTCCCTGTTCTTAGGAGCACAGAGTCTGGTCAGATAGGAGAGTAAACAGGCAATTTCTTTTTTCAGTTATTTTCTGAGAAGTAATACATGTGAAGGGTACCATTTTTAAAACAAACAAAGTATACAAGAGTTTCATTCTTGTGTCTCCTATCTACCCAGTTGCCTTCCTCAGGGGCAACCCTTATAGCTGTTTGCCCTCTATTATTCTAGGGATAAACTGTACTTACACAGTGTTTGTGTGCATGTGTGTGTGTATGTGTGTGGATTTAACACAATTAGTAGCATACTTCCTATACACACTAGCCTACATTTTTTTTCACTAAATATATTAAAATTGCCCCATATTAATACACAAGAGCTGCCCATTCTTTATCAAATGCACAATATTCCATTATATAGATTACTATGATTTAATGAATCAGTCCCCAGGATGTATATATATATAAAAACATTCAATATTTTTATTTACTGCTTTTTTTAATTTTTAAAAATTTTATTATACTTTTTAAACATTCACAAAGTACAGAAAATATTACAGTGCATCTCCATTTACCTAACACCCAGCTTTAACAACTATTAATAGATTACCGTTCTTCATCTATTTCCCCTTGCACCTCCTTTTTTTCTTGGGCTGGAGTATTTTAAAGCAAAACCTAGACATTGTATCATTTTATCTATAAATACGTTACTGTGTATCTGTAACAGATATGACAGATATGGACTATAAAAATCTTAATCAGGGGCCAGCCCTGTGGCCTAGTGGTAAAGTTTGGCATGCTCCGCTTTTCTGGCATGGGTTCGGTTCCCGTGTGCAGACCTACACAATTTGTTGGAGGCTGTGCTGTGGCAGCAACCCACATACAAAATAGAGGAAGATTGGCACAGATGTTAGCTCAGGGCGAATATTCCTAAAGCAAAAGGAGGAAGATTGGCACAGCACAGGTGTTAGCTCAGGGCAAATCTTCCTCAGCAAAAAAAAAAAAAAAAAAAAAACTTAATCACAACTATTAGAACACTCAACAAAATTAAAAGTTTTTAATATCATCTAATACCCAATTTGTGTTTAGTCCCTAATTGTCTCAAATGTCTTTTTATAGTTGTTTTGATTGAATCATTATTCAAAGAGGTTGACGTGCTAAATTTGGTTGATATTTCTTAAGGTTCTTCTAATCCCTTGTTCCCTCCTTTTTTTTACTTCCTGCCTTTCCTTGTTGTTTCATGTAATTTCCCACAGAGGTCTAGATTTGGCTCAGTATGTCCTCATGGTGTCATTTAGCATTTTCCTTTATCTCCATATTGCCTGTAAACTGGTAGTTAGACCTAGGGCCTGATTAAATTCAGTCAAAGTTCAACCTTTTTTTAAAAAAATTTTAGCTTATGTGATTAATATGAATTTTATTAAATCACTTTTATAAAACAGTTTGACAATTGACTAACAAATAACAAAGTAATTCCCAAATTTTAGTCTCTTAACACCGTAGAAGTTTGTTTCCTACTCATGTAGTAGTCTGATTCTAGTGTTTATCATCCTGACATAGGTGACTTTCCTCCCTCTAGTGATTCAAGGACCTAGGATTCTTCCGCTTTGTGTCTCTTCACCTCGTGGTGAAGGGGTCTTGGAGTTCATCTGTATGTACTTGGCAAGTGAGGAGAGAAGAGCATAGGGAAACACATCTACTTTGTAAATACCTGGCCTGGCACTGATATATTCCACTGCCATTCACGTTCCGTGAGCAAGAACTAGCCACACAGCCCAGTGAGTTGCAAAAGGAACTAGGAAATGTAGCCTCCAGCTAGGGAGTCACTTCCCAGCAAAAACTCAATATTATAGAAGGAAAGCACAAATTTTGGTGAACATATCATCATATCTCCCTCCCTAGCAATGATGATAATATTTTATTAATATTATCTTTGTGCCAGACATTGATATATTTAATATATATATAACTTAACATCTCTGTGGGGTAGGAAATGTTATCGTACCTATATAAGGAAACAGGCACAGAGGATATGTCATCTTTGAACCACTTATCTGATTAAGCCCCTATAGGATGTGTTCTCTGTAGAATGTAGCCAAATGCAAACCTGATTCCATACACTATAAAATTATGAACATTATAAATAGTAATGTTTAATTATTTGGCTGTTATGGTTAGTTATAGAATGAAAGATGACAATGTGTAGAAATGGAAAAGAGAAATAATGGTTTCATGTTTTTAATGTGTGTGTTCTCTCAAATGTCCTTTTTTCTTTTTTTTAAGGAATTCGTTATAGGTGGTGCTGTGTCCTTGATCACTTCAAGAGGCACCTAAAGTTTGGCTTTCTCACCTCTAGTTGTGTTAAGATTGATCAATGGGTTCAGGTGTTACCAGCCTGATCCTCCATCATAAAGTTCTTTATCAGCCTTTTAGTAGTCACTGATAATCATTGACTAGATCCATTATTTTATTAATTGTTACAACATGGTAATTTCCTAAATCTGTCATTGCTCTTCTGTTAGCTGTGCTTCTTGTATAAAGAACTTTCTCTCATCATTTTGTTATCCTAAAATATAATTCATTCAAAAAAGGCCTGATAAATGCTGGATTCTTTATCCATTTCCAGAGTAATAAGTTGGTGCCATCGTGACCACCAAAGGTGATGAATGAGGTTTTTTGGTTTTTGTTTATTTTAGCATGTCAGTATAAACTAACAGCTTTTAAAGTATTTGTGTTTTGGTCTATGGAATATCTGTCTACTGAATGAATGTAGTCGTTCATCTTGATACTCATATTGTCCCATCTTTGGCCAATGGGAGCCTGTTCAGTTTTTCTGCTGTGTCCTTTTGACATGATTTGAGTAATTTTTGATATTGTCAAAACTCGTGCATGACAGGATGTCTCAGGCCCATCTTGACCCTATTCCCAGGGAGCTCTGATAAGAAATAGTATTTAGAGTTTAAAATTTTTGTGGTTCTTTTTTGTCTTTAGGGTTTATCCTACTAGGAATGTAAAGTTAAAATACTGTGTTTTGAAGTCAGTAGAATAGTAATTCTCTATGTGGTTATGTTATAAAACTTGATACATAAGTTCATTTATTTCTGTTTCTTTGAATTTTTTAATGTCTTGTTAGTTTTTCTTTTTGGTTTAGCTTTTTTCTTAATTGCATAAAACATTTCTGTGGTTCCAGTCTCAAATCTGTAAAACAAGATACATTCAGAGAGAGCTACTTTAATTTTACTCCCTTTTCCTGTTCTCTGTCTGCCCCTAATAGGTAACTACTTTTATTATTTTTTTGGTTTATCCTTCCCCTGTTTCTTTGAGAAAATTCAAGAAAGTGTGTATACACACACACACTGTATATATACACATACATGTATGTATATGTGCACATACCTATAAATATATCCTTCTCATCCTAACACAAAAGGTAGCGTATTATATGTATTCTTCTGCATCTTGTTTTTTAACAAAATAACACTTAGAATATCCAGGAGGGGCCGCCCGGTGGTGCAGCAGTTAAGTTCGCGCTTGGCAGCCCAGGGTTCGTGAGTTCGGATCCCGGGCGCCCGCTGACGCACTGCCTGTCAGCCATTCCATGGCGGCGTCCCATATAAAGTGGAGGAAGATGGGCACAGATGTTAGCTCAGGGCCAGTCTTCCTCAGCAAAAAGGGGAGGATTGGCAACAGATGTTAGCTCAGGGCTGGTCTTCCCCACAAAAAAAAAAAAAAAAAAAAAAAAAGAATATCCAGGAGATCACTCATAGGAGTATATAGAGATCTTCTGTTTTTTTCACATCTGCATACTAATTCACTGAGTGCATAAACTATGACATCCAGTCTCCTATTGCTGAATCTTTGAGTTATTTCCAGTCTTTACTGTTACAAATAGTGTTGTGATGAATAGCTTTGCACATGCATCATTTCACATTTTTGCCAATTATATTTAGGATAGATTCCTAGGAGTAGAAGTAAGTCAAAGTAGATAGGTCAGAGAGTAAATGCCTTCATAGGTATGGAATTAAAAACAGGTAATAAGTGCTATGATAAAGTTCACTCTCTTTTTAATCATAAAATTCTGTCCCTGTCTTCAGTTTCTCTGTGTTATCAGGGGAAGGAGGCTGAGAGTGGAAGTCAGATGAGTGTGTGGTTCCTAATAGGGATGAGTATGTACAAAGGCTTAAAGGGCAGAAATGTGAAAATTTTTTCCATTTTTCTTTTTTTTTTTTTTTTTGTGGGGAAGACCAGCCCTGAGCTAACATCTGTCGCCAATCCTCCCCTTTTTGCTGAGGAAGACTGGCCCTGGGCTAACATTCGTGCCCATCTTCCTCCACTTTTTTATATGGGACGCCGCCACGGCATGGCTGACAGGCAGTGCATCCGCGGGCGCCCGGGATCCGAACTCGCGAACCCCGGGCTGCCAAGCGTGAACTAAACCGCTGCGCCACCGGGTGGCCCCTTTTCCATTTTTCTTTAACCTAATTTTCAGATGCAGAATAACTAGGGCATGTGAGTATAAGTGAACATTTCTAAAGGTATTTAATTTTTTAAAATGGTTTTTAAGGGTTTATTTCAATTTATCCTGCTAGCAGTGAAAGAGTTGGGGGTCACTTGTACTTCTTGTCAATACTGGATATTGGCAGACAAAAAAAAAGCTATCTTTATATTCATTTGCATTTATTTGGTGTCCTAATAATTATTTCCATTTCTATGAGTTCTTTATATAGAAAGTTATTAATTACTATTTATTGCAAACATTTTTTAATGAGCTCTGTTTCTTTAAATTTTATGCCGTCAAATACGTTGATTGCTTTTTTGTGCTTTCTTCTATTGCTTATAAGTTAGGAAAGTCCTCCTCCCTCCAAAGGTTTGGTAGATAATCAGTTATAGTTTCTTCTAGATTTTCTGTGGTTTAACTCTTAATACTTTGTTGTGGTCTCCTTGAAACTTAAAATTTGAGTATTTGGAATGAGGTGAAACTTTAAACTCCCTTCCCCCACCACCAATTTGGTAATCACTTTTCCCAGCACCAAATAATAATTCTCTATCATGTTGCTTAATGATCCATCCTCTAGAATATATTAAATTCTTATGTAATATGTTTCATTGATCTATTACTGTATACTTTAATAATAACTTAATAATTTAGTATCAAATATGTGCGTTATTTCTTGTTTTCTGGAGAGTTCCAAATACATAGCATCTTGTCTGAAGGATAATTATCACAATTGAAAGTCATAGCATGCCAAATCGGTCCTGGAATGCATCTTAGCCATTATACAGTCCAGTAGTTTTTAACTTATTGGGGAGAAAGGGAGGAAGCATGTTGAAATCATCTTGGAGAGTTTATTAGTTTTTATTTGTGAGGAAGACCAGCCCTGAGCTAACAGCAGTTGCTAATCTTCCTCTTTTTGCTGAGGAAGACTGGCCCTGGGCTAACATCCATGCCCATCTTCCTCCACTTTATATGGGACGCCGCCACGGCATGGCTGACAAGCAGTGCGTCGGCAGGCGCCTGGGATCCGAACCCGTGAACCCCGGGCTGCCAAGCGCGAACTAAACCGCTGTGCTGCTGGGCCAGCCCCTGGCAACATATTTTTGATAATCACCTTATGTTCTCATCTGCAATACGGTGAGATAGGAAACTATAGTAATTTTTTAGAAGTGATTGTTAGTGGCCTTTTCTTCCCTTGACCTTTAAAAACAGTGACAAAGTTCAGCCTTCCCATTTTATAGTTGAAGTAATGAACTTGTGTGAGGTTATATTTCTTCTTAGTGGTAGAGATTGGTGGAGCTTTCAGGGGGATAGGTTTTTTCTTAGTTGAGAATGCTAAGAAAGTATGTATTCTTCTGCACCTTGTTTTTTAACTAAATAACACTTAGAATATCCAGGAGATCACTCCATAGGAGTATATAGAGATCTTCCATCTTTTTCACATCTGCATACTAATTCACTGAGTGCATAAATTATGACATCCAGTCTCCTATTGATCTAAATGGATCTACACCTAGATACAGACTCATATTGTTGCTAATACTTGATTTAGGTAGTTTTCAGAGTCACTCAGATGCATCGGCTCTCTGGTAGGAATGCCGAGATCTTTATCCAATACTTCTCCAGTGGTATGGCTTTCTCTCCAGGTTTGATCACTAATTGACATCTTTTTAAAGGAATAGTTGGGTTAAGGTTCTTTTCCTCTTCTTCTACAGGACTTGTTGAAGAACTGGGAGGAACTCTCATGGAGGCTTCTCTGCTTTTCCTTCTTAATTGATTATGTGGGAGAGCTTGGGAAGTAGCGGGGAGGGGTATATTCAGGAGATAGAAGGATCTACTGATGATTGGAGCCACTATATGGCTCCCATTACTTCTTCAAGGATGAGGAAGGTTCGGGTAATATGTAGGAGAGTTGGTGCCTTACTTACACCAAGTTGCCTTAAGTACAGTCTGTTGATAAATTTTAGTTTCCCAAGCTCTTCTAATTAGGTTTCTGTAATCAATTATTACCAATTATATGTTAACAGTCTTTAGAATATATTAGAGTTCATGAATTTGTTAATTATTCTTGTCTCACTCTGGATAGACCAAACTAATATCAGCTAAAGATTAAATTCAAGTAATATGAAGAAAAGGAGAGTTAGAAAATGCACAAATTCTGCATTTACTTATATGTTCATCCATGTATTTGTCTTGATGTATGTGAATTACACACTTTGGAGTCATGTTCAGAGTTAGGGGCAGGGAAGAGTAAAAATAAAAATAGCTAACATTTACTGAGTACAGACTGACAGGCCTATGAGGAAGATTCTGTTGTTAGCCCCATTTTACAGATGAGGAAACTAGGGCATAGAGAAGTTAAATATGATCTTCCACAAATTTTAGGAATTAATAGGAGTTTAACCTAGTTTAAGAATGCATGTATAAATATGTTCTGCTAATCTTGGTTCTTCAATTAAAAATATTTTACAGATTTTTATAATGTTCATTTTTTATTTTACAGCTGATAACTGCTATGTTTTTACTAATATTTTTTTAAACTCACATTATTTTAAGTTTAAATATTTTATTTATACCAAAAATAGAATTTATTATAATTTTGCTTTCCTTGCTTTAATAGAAGCAAACTCACCAATAATATTTTCAAAATGTATTTCTTTGCTTATCTTGTTTTCAGTTGAGAAAATTGCCATGTTTGACAATTTCTCTTGACCAAGTGACAATCTGAAATAATTTTTGTTTAACTTCAGCTTTCAGAAAGTTTTGCAGGACACCACTGTGACCAGTATTGTTAAAATATTCTCAAAGCCAATTCCCACTTTGGATAAGATTTCACTAAGCAAAATTGGTAAATTAGTTTTAGAATATCCAAACCCAATGCTGAGTTTATATTACAAATTATTATTTTTTTCTTTTTTTATTGATGTCTTAGTTTATAACACTGTGGGGTTTTAGTTGTACATTTTTGTTTGTCCATCACCTTGTGGATGTAACCCTTCACCCCTTGTGCCCCCCCCACCCCCCTTCCCCTTGGTAACCACCAATCAGTTCTCTCTGTCCGTGTGTTCACTTATATTCCATATATGAGTGAGTTCATGCAGTGTCTGTCCTTCTCTCTCTGGCTTATTTCACTTAACATAATACCCTCTAGGTCCTTCCATGTTGTTGCAAATGGGACAATTGTGTCTTTTCTTATGGCTGAGTAGTATTCCATTGTATGTATATACCACATCTTCTTTAACCAATCTTCAGTCGAGGGACACTTGGGTTGCTTCCACTTCTTGGCTATAGTGAATAATGGTGCAATGAACATAGGGGTGCATACGCCTCTTGTGATGGTTGATTTCACGTCCATTGGGTAGATGCCCAAGAGTGGTATTGCTGGATCATACGGTATTTCTATTTTTAATTTTTTGAGGACTCTCCATACTGTTTTCCATAGAGGCTGCACCAGTTTGCATTCCCACCAGCAGTGAATGAGGGTCCCTGTTTCTCCTCAACCTCTCCAGCATTTGTTGTTATTTGTCTTTGTGATTATAGCCATTCTAACGGGTGTCAGGTGATATCTCAGTGTCATTTTGATTTGCATTTCCCTGATGATTAGTGATGTTGAACATCTTTTCATGTGTCTATTGGCCATCTGTATCTCTTCCTTGGAGAAATGTCTGTTCATATCCTCTGCCCATTTTTTGATCGGGTTGTTTGTTTTTTTGTTGCTCAGTTGTATGAGATCTTTGTATATTACTGAGATTAATCCCTTGTCAGACAAACGATTTGCAAATATTTTCTCCCAGCTGGTGGGTTGTTTATTCATTTTGATCCTGGTTTCATTTGCCTTGTAGAAGCTCTTTAGTCTGATGAGGTCCCACTTGTTTATTTTTTCTTTTGTTTCCCTTGTCTGGGTAGACATGGAATCTGAAAGGATCCCTTTATGTCCAATCACAATTAGTGTACTGCCTATATTTTCTTCCAGGAGTTTTATAGTTTCAGGTCTCACTTTCAGGTCTTTGATCCATTTTGAATTGATTTTTGTATATGGCGATAGGAGATGGTCTACTTTCATTCTTTTGCATGTTGCTGTCCAATTTTCCCAGCACCATTTATTGAAGAGACTTCCCTCTCTCCATTGTATGTTCTTTGCTCCTTTGTCGAAGATGAGCTGTCCATAGGTGTGTGGTTTTATTTCTGGGCTTTCAATTCTGTTCCATTGATCTGTGTGTCTCTTTTTGTACCAGTACCATGCTGTTTTGATTACTGTAGCTTTATAGTATATTTTGAAATCAGGGATTGTGATGCCTCCAGCTTTGTTCTTTTTTTTCAGAATTGCTTTAGCTATTCGGGCTCTTTTGTTGCCCCATACGAATTTCAGTAGTTTTTGTTCTATTACCGTGAAGAATGACATTGGGATTCTGATTGGGATTGCATTGAATCTGTAGATTGCTTTAGGTAGAATGGACATTTTAACTATATTTATTCTTCCAATCCATGTGCATGGAATATTTTTCCATTTCTTTATGTCCTCCTCGATTTCTTTCAATAGTGTCTTATAGTTTTCATTGTATAGGTCTTTTACCTCCTTGGTTAAATTTATTCCCAGATATTTTATTCTATTTGTTGCAATTGTAAATGGGATTGTCTTTTTGAGTTCTCTTTCTGATTTTTCATCGTTAGTGTATAGAAATGCAATTGATTTTTGTAAGTTGATTTTATACCCTGCCACTTTACTGTAGTTGTTGATTGTTTCTAGTAGCTTTCCGTTGGAATTTTTGGGGTTTTCTATGTATAGGATCATGTCGTCTGCAAATAGTGAGAGTTTCACTTCTTCATTGCCTATTTGGAGTCCTTTTATTCCTTTTTCTTGCCTAATTGCTCTGGCCAGAACTTCCAGTACTATGTTGAATAAGAGCGGTGAGAGTGGGCACCCTTGTCTTGTTCCTGTCCTCAAAGGAATGGCTTTCAGTTTTTTCCCGTTGAGTAGGATGTTTGCTGTAGGTTTGTCATATATGGCCCTTATTATGTTGAGGTACTTTCCTTCTATACCCATTTTGTTGAGAGTTTTTATCATAAATGGATGCTGGATCTTGTCGAATGCCTTCTCTGCATCGATTGAGATGATCGTGTGGTTTTTATTCTTCATTTTGTTAATGTGGTGTATCACGTTGATTGATTTGTGGATGTTGAACCATCCCTGTGTCCCTGGTATAAATCCCACTTGATCGTGGTGTATGATCTTTTTGATGTATTGCTGTATTCGGTTTGCCAATATTTTGTTGAGGATTTTTGCGTCTATGTTCATCAGCGATATTGGTCTGTAGTTTTCCTTCTTTGTATTGTCCTTGTCTGGCTTTGGTATCAGCATGATGTCGGCCTCATAGAATGTGTTGGGAAGTATTCCATCTTCCTCTATTTTTTGGAATAGTTTGAGAAGGATAGGTGCTAAATCTTCTTTGAACGTTTGATAAAATTCTCCAGGGAAGCCATCTGGTCCTGGGCTTTTATTTTTTGGGAGGTTTTTGATTACTGTTTCAATCTCTTTACTTGTGATTGGTCTGTTCAGATTCTCTATTTCTTCTTGATTCAGTTTTGGGAGGTTGTACGCGTCCAAGAATTTGTCCATTTCCTTTAGGTTGTCCAATTTGTTGGCGTAAAGTTTTTCATAGTATTCCCTAATAATCCCTTGTATTTCTGTGGTGTCTGTTGTAATTTCTCCTCTTTCATTTCTAATTTTATTTATTTGAGTCTTCTCCCTTTTTTTCTTATGTTTTTACTAATATTTTATTACTAATGTAAAATATCATTTGACTAGTTCACCCATTCCTCAAAATATTTGTCATGAAATTTATTTTAGGTCTTTGGTTCTTAAGGAGAATGTACTTAAAATGTAATGAAAATATTTTTGGCCTTTTGTACTGAAATGAGAAGATAGCAAATGTTCAGACTTGCCACACGTTTTGTGGATGACATACTTTATTTTCCCATTAAAACTGTGCTGAAATATTAGTTCTATATATTTTGGGTCAGGGTCATCTTATATAAGCCATGATGTCTTATTTGAGGAATGTTGAACATAAGTATTTTTCTTTTCAGTAAGCTTTAATACATTTTGTCAATGGATGACTTATAGTTCAGAAATGAAAATTTAGAGAAATGCTTTCAACTTGTGGAGCATTAAAATACATTTCTTTATCTCTTTATTGCAGAAATGTAGATAACCAGCTCCCTGGGCAAGCTCTCCCAGCTGGGTTCCCAGTGTATCCCGCTTTCAGCCCCCTGCAGATGCTGTGGTGGCAACAGATGTATGCTCGTCAGTATTACATGCAATAGTAAGTGAAGTTGAGTTCATTTTTTTACTCACTCTGTTATTTGCTTTATTTTCTTTTTCATCCTAAGTAAGTTGATTTGAGACTTCATTTACTGATGTATTTCATTGGTTTTTAAAAATTATAATGAGAAGGACTTTGCAAACATCTCAGCAGATACTTTATTTTAAATTTTTTGGCTAAAGGAAAAAAGGTTCATGTCCAGTTCACATCAGCTAATCCTACTCTCTGCTTCTCCCTCTCTCCTCTAATTATATTTAGCAGTATTCAGATGCTTTCTTTAATATAATGTTTTATCTAGTTAGGAGGAGAAAACTTAGGGAAGTTTCACTCGAAGGCAGCAAAGCTACATGAAGAGATAGGACGTTGAATGAAAAAGGGAACAGAAAGAATCATGTGTCAGGGAGGCTCATACTGATGTAAGGCTCGGTTGTGGCTAATATGCTTTCTGGACTGCCAGTATTTTAGTAAATCTTGCTTCTGGTCAGCATGGAGCAATCTTAGCGCAGAGCAGTTTTCTCAGCCTTCATTCTTCTGGACTTCCTATGCATTCATTTAACATTTCTCACTTCTCTTTAATGTTTTCCTTTCCTTGTTTCTGTTATCCTCTTCATTCTTTTTATCTTTCTGATCACTCACTTTGTGTCCTTTGATAGTCCGTTTTTCCCTTTCTTCTGAATGGTAACATTCCTTGTTCAGTTAGCCAGATATTTGAGTACTTACCCTGAGCCTTATGACACTCAGCCTGGTAGGAAAAGACAGGATTCATTCCTGGGCCAGTCCTCTTGGATTTCTTTCTTCCATGGCCTTAGTTGTTAGCTCTCTGTGGATGACTCCCAATTCTTTATCTCCTGTGCTTCATCCTGTATCTCCACTGAATTGCTCGAAGATTTCCATAGGGAAATTTGCCTTTCTCCTAAATTCACTGTGTCTAAAATTTGACTCCACCGTCCTCTTAAGTCGTTCTTCTTCCCGACTTCTGTGTCAGTGACACTGTCTCTTCTTAATCATCCTCCAAGCTCTTAACCTTAATCAGCTTTGATTCTGGCTTTTGTTATCCCTGAACCCAGCAACTTACCAAGATGAGTTAATATATTGTTTCTCGCTTCTGTCCTTCCCCTATATCTTACTTCCAATATTTTGCCCAGATCTTTTCTCATTTTAGACCTGCTTTACTACAATCACTCTTTCTCCTTTTATGCTCTTGACTATATTTCATTGCACTACTGCCAGGTTAACTTGCTTAACACATAATTGAGTCAGTCATTCCCTATCCCCGAAAATATCTGATGGCTCTCTTGCCTACAGTGTGAAGGCTTTATCCTTAACCTTACTCCAGACCTTACCCCATAAAGTTAACCTGCTTTATGAACCTAATATTCTCTTGCATAACTCCTTGGCTCCAGGCAGGCTGTTTATTCCTTACCTGTTGCCATGGTAATAGTTATCATTTGAGTGACTGCTTTGTGCTTAGATGCTTTACACCGCTTGTCTCATTTATAACCTCACAGGAACTATGTAAGCTAAGTGGGGCTTATTGTAGCTCGCCACTAAATCATATAATCTTAAGTACATCATTTAACTTCTGAGCCTCGAGTTCTCACCTTAATGAAATAAGTCACCTATGAATCAGAATATCTGTGAGGTAGAAAATATTTTTGGAAACTAAAAAGCCCTATACAGGTACAAGGTATTAGTGTACTGGCTTAAATAGGCATTTGTAGCCTGAGGAACTTCTATTTTATTTTATTTTGCTATCTTGATTTTTAAATTTTTTATTGTAGAAAAATTTCAACATATAAAAAGATAGAATAGTAAAATGAATCCCTGTGTACTCATCACCCAGCTTCAACATTTATCAATTCATGGCAATCTTGTTCTACAACTTTTCCCTGCCTATGCTGGATAATGTAAAGCAAATCTCAGATATATTATCATTTTACTGGGAGCCTTTTACAGGAAAATTTATTTTGACTTTCAAGCAATCAAATTATTAGCAAACTTTAGGACCACAATTCTTCATAAGTTTACAAGGACCTATACCAGTGGTCCCCAGATGGAGTTCCCAAAAGTCAGGATTGGGGCTGAGGCGTTGTTATCTGGCATTTAGTTAATATTTTAAAATACTAATACAAATCATTTATCCCTGACAGTGGACACATAGATAATGATCAATGTATATTTTTAGACAAATCTTTCAAATCATGGGTCTGAGGGGAAGGTGGTAGGTGTGGGGGTATTCATCCCATGTAGAATAACAAAAGGGGCCATTAGTGACAAGGTTTAGGAAAAGGTGTGGTTATTACCTGATAAAGTAATTTAGTGAAAAAGAGAAAAGAGGGTGATCAACATGACTATTCTTATCTCTTGCACCTTTCCTCTACCATCTTAAACTACCAGGCTCGGAGAACATCCTTTCCTGAGCTACTCCTGCCATCAATCTTGGCTCCACTTTTCCGCTGGGATTGGTGTTTACCTAAGAAATGTGTGCAGGAGTCAGGATATTCCATATTAGGTTTATGAAAAATACATATGGCTCCCCAGGGACTTTTGAAAAATATAATATAGTATGATAAAGTTTTTTTTTTCTTTTTAATATTTATTTTGGTGAATATTTCAGTCAAGCTGCAGTTTCAGCTCAGGCCACATCAAATGCCAACCCAGCTGAGCCTTCTGCTTCACAGCCTCTAAATTTGGCACATGTTCCTGGAGAAGAACCCCCACCAGCTCCAAACCTAGTGGCCCAAGAAAATCGACCCATGAATGAGAATGTTCAAATGAATGCACAGGGAGGTCCAGTGCTAAATGAAGAAGACTTCAATCGAGACTGGCTAGACTGGATGTACACGTTCTCACGAGCTGCAATTCTCCTTAGCATTGTATACTTCTATTCGTCTTTTAGTCGGTTTATCATGGTAATGGGAGCCATGCTACTGGTTTATTTGTGAGTGATGTTCATTAACTTTCTGTGGTTTCTTTTAATTACTTAAAATTAATTTGTTCAGCACAGAATCTGGCATGCGGTAGTCTGTTGTGAATGTTGAGTGAAGGATTATGCATGTTGGGCTTCAGATGTCTGGCACCAAAAGCAAAGCAGGTTATGTTGAGTAAGAATGTTTATCAGAATTGTCTAGAAACAGATTTTTCCTTTACTGTCTTTTATAAAAATTGTTAATTCAGTTAGACATGCTCTATTAATTATTTAGAACGTGAGGAAGTATATGATGCACTGTTGCTTAAGGATGTTCTTTTTAATTATAGTTATCAATAGTAAGTCCTGTAGATATAAGTCAGATTTTTTTCATAAGTAGACGAACTTTCCCTTGCTCCCCCTTTCCCCAAGAGGCAAACAAATCTCTAGTTGAATTTCATTTTGAAAAATACCAAAAAAGATTTTATGACTCCTGATATATAATATCTAGCATAAACCCAGTTAAGCCCATGATAGACTTTTAGACTTAAATTGATTCCTGTTTTGCTGTCATTGCTTTGAGAGGGGTAGTTCTTGGCTCAAAGCAGGAGATTTGATCTTTTCATTTATTATAGTTCTAATCATTTTTTCTCTTGTAGGTTACTAATATTTTGTAGTGTTACAAATAAAAACAGTTGCGAGTTATTTTCTTTTCTCTTTATTTTACTGAACAGACACCAAGCTGGATGGTTTCCTTTTAGGCAAGAAGGTCACCAACAGGCTCCCAACAATAATGCTGAAGTTAACAATGATGGGCAAAATGCAAACAACCTAGAACTTGAAGAAATGGTATGCTAATGAGGTTTTTGTACACTTTAAATATAGAAGTTTCCTCAACACTGTATGAGACCAACATGATAAAAGAATCTTGGAGTGTTCCATAAGTATTTGTGGAATGGCACATGAAGAGAGGTTTGGTAACTTTTTATAAATTGTGTGGTTTCATCTGGGAGAACTTAGAATATAATACTGAGTCAGTCATATATTAGAGTTAAGTGGGAAGAACTAACATTATTCTTCCTGAAAATAGCCTAGAAAGAAAATTATGCACACGGTGAGAATTTATTGTATTAAATTGTCAGCTATCCTTTTGAACTTGAACACTGAGGAATTTATCGATTTTGGACTTGAGAAAGATTTCTAATGACTAGATATGTACCACTTCCTTATTATATGCTCACATTCCTTCTTTCTATAGGGAGGAACTTAACTTTCTCTTTTTCTTCATGAGTTAATGCTAGCTCTTCAGATCACTTAGGAGTATGTTGCTTGTTTTGTTTGAAAGGAGCGTCTTATGGACGATGGACTTGAAGATGAGCATGGAGAAGATGCGGGTGAAGAAGCCGGTGCAATTCAGAGGCCTGGATTAATGGCATCAGCTTGGTCTTTTATCACCACCTTCTTTACTTCACTAATACCAGAGGGGCCTCCCCAGCTTGCCAATTAGACCTGAAAAACTGTGCCAGCTGCAAAGGAGGGTCTGACTCTAGGAAAGTGTTTAAAATAACAGTGCAATTTCAAAAAAATTTATTACTTTTCATCATCATGTACAGAGGTGTTTTTTTCTTTAAGCTTCTCATGCATATGAATATTTTAAGCACAAATGAACTACTAAATGTGTGATTTTTTTTTTTTAAGATCCTAACAGAACATAGTGTAACAATATTGGTCTTCCAGGTTTTACTAATTTCAATTATGTATATTATACCAAGACAGACCTGTTTGTGCGTCTTATTTCTTTAAAGAGCTGCTTCACATATAAATGTCTATAGCTAATAGCCCAGCCCTTCAATGTGTAATTTGAATAAATATATCTATTTTCTGTGAATTATCCTGAAAATTTTAAACAGAATGACCTCATAGTTTTTAATAAAGAATATTATTTACCTAAAATGTGCTAGTAGCATCTTGCCCAGCCATAAAGCAATAAACTTCTCAATAATCTCAATTTTGACATTTGAATAAATAATGGAAACTTTCTATTTTAAGGGCATGTATCCCATCAATTGGAATTAGTACCTTAAAAAAAAGGCAGCTCTTCACTGGAATTAATAGATATAAAATGTTTGATACAGGCAGTACTTTTATAAAATAAGATAGGCTGGAAATCACTCCCTGTAATTTTTTAAAATAAAAGGTCAATTATGGTAAACTGTCTTATGGGATATTTGTTCAAACTCTACAATAATGTAACCATTACATGCAAAAATTTATATAAATTTCAGTTGTTGTTGGGAAGTATTGCTGAAGTCTTCAAGGTCATTTTCACCTCTTTCCATTCCAGATGGATATCTTCTGTTTCTGGGTTTGAAACCTTGATAGTTTATTTAAAAATAAATTTAAATAAAATTGGCTGTGAGAGCCAATTCAATATTTCATAAGAGAGGAGTAAGTTTCTTACAAGGTAGCTAATTAAAATCAAAAAAATAAGGATGGGAGAACTTAACCATGGAAGAACTTTATCTCACATGAAATGTGTTAGAAAGTTATGTGTGCTACTGGTATAGTAATATATGATTAGATAATAGAACAAAATAGAAGAAGAAGAAAACATCCATGAATTATTCTCTAAGTTGTTTACTTATAATGATAAAGGTGACATTTCAAGGGATAACTGGTTAACCCTTTGAAAAGTAAAATTAAGTTTCTGTTTATAGATGTCAATCAAGACATCATGATTGAATATGAGCAATTGAACCATGGAAATACTGATAGAAAATATAGATGAATACTTAGATAATACTAGGATGAGAAACCAGCCTTTATGGCAGAATCCCTAAAGAAAAGGTTGCTATGTATATGTTTTGACATATGTAGTTAAAAGGCAAACAATTAGGAAAAAAAGATTAAAAAGGTAATAAGTAATCTTAGATTCAGTAAAAAAAAAAAAAACAAGACACCCTAATAGGAAATAGGACAGTCTCTTAGTCAGCTTGGACGGGTATAACAAATTACCACAGACTGGGTGGCTTAAACAACCAACATTTATCTCTCATGGTTCTTGAGGCTGGGAGGTCCAAGATCAGGGTGCGGGCAGATTCAGTGTCTGGTGAAGGCTGTCTTCCTGGCTTGTAGATGGCCGTCTTATTGTATCCTCACATGGCAGAGAGCAGAGAGCGGAAGGAAGCTCTCTCCCATTTCTTCTTATAAAGGCACTAATTCTATTCATGAAGGCTCTCCCTTCATGCCCTAATTACCTCCTAAAGACTCCACCTGCTAATACTATCATATTGAGGGTTAGGATTTCAATATATGAATTTTGGGGGGGACACAAACAAGTCCATGACAGATACAAACAAGGGCAATAAAGATGAAAAAAATGTAATGTGTACAAGCTAACTCTATCAAATTGGTAAGATAATACTCAGTGTTAGTGAAGCTGTAGGGGAATGTAATATCGTATGTAGCCTCTCCAGCAAGTATCAGATTTTCAAAATGTGCACAGAATTGTTCGGTGTCATCCTATTGTTCCTAGAATAAAAAAGATCAGGCTCCTTAACGTGGCTTACAAAGTCCAGAAAGGTTGGGTCCTTGCCCCTCTCAATTTGTGCTCCCCCTCAATACCTCTGTTTTAGCTAGGCTGGTCTTCTAATTCTAGCACTCTCTCATTCCAGCCCCAGGACTTTTAAAATTGCTGTTCTTTTTGCTTGGAACACAGTCCCTTCCTTAGGGAAGCTGTTCTCTGGTAGCACTATTCTTTGTACTTAGCACTGTTGCAGTTTTCATTTATTTCCTTATTTGTCTCTGCCACAAGATATGAAGGCTATGAAGTTGGAGGATATATTTATGCTCGTTATTATATCCCCAGTCCTAGAAGAGTGCCCAGTAGTTAGTTCAGTACTGAATGAGTGATTGAAAATGTGCATACCCTTTGAATCAGCAAAAGTTTGAAAGGGTATCAGGCATATGTGAGATTTAGCTTTTAAGATATTCATTGCAGTGTTTGTAATAGGAAGAAATTTGAACTGACATGTTCAACAGGGTGAGCTATGGTGCATTTGTATGTACCATATGTCTGGTATGGTACCATTTGTATGGTACATTTGCTGTTTGGGTCCATGATTAGGCATGGATTGTTTCGGGGCTCATGAAATCATTGCATCCAGAGGGAGGGTCTGGATTTTAACCTGGAGGCTAAATAAATAAACTGTCAAAGCAGGAAGAAAAGCTCCATGGGTCAGATCCTAAAACAGCGAGTGGTAGAGTATGAATGCAGAGATAATTATGAGATGCATCAGTCTGTTTTCTTCTGTTGGGAGAGGGGAGAACTGGAGTCGTAGACTTCATAGAGGGGAGGTGGGGAACACCCATCTGGAGGAAATGAGCAGGACTCTGCATCCTAATTGCAGGTTAGGACCTAAGGAGAAAGATGCTAGTCATAAATCACCCCTGTGCGGGGGTGTGGCTAGTGGTTCTAAGAATGCTGGAATGTGTTACCTGATTTTAATTATTTTCCCTACATTGTTAATTCCCTTGTGTTAGTCTCACTTTCAGTAAGTCTTTGTCAAAAACTACAGCCCAGGGGGCTGGCCCGGTGGCATAGCGGTTAAGTTCGCACGCTCTGCTCCAGTGGCCTGGGGTTCTCAGGTTCGGATCTGACGCGGACTGAGGCACCGCTTGTCAAGCCATGCTGTGGCAGCGTCCCATATAAAGTAAAGGAAGATGGGCACAGATGTTAGCCCAGGGCCAATCTTCCTCAGCAAAAAGAGGAGGATTGGCAATGGATATTAGCTCAGGGCTGATCTTTCTCACAAAAAAAAACACCCCCAAATCCCCCTACAGCCCAGTGTCAGCTGTGTTTTGGAAGATTAAGGGAGGAGCTGTGTCCATACTGGGGCCAGATTGTGGCTGGAGGGTGTTGGTAGCTTGGAGGTGGTTTCCAGATGGCAAAAGAGCACAGAAGCCCAGACACTGGCCTCTAGGCCAAATGGTGACCAGCAGCGATCAGGATGGATTTGTGGGATATGAACACTTCCCAGGACTTCCCCCATTACTTACATATCACAGTATTTACACATCACTTTCTACAGTCCAGCAATGTGGGTGAGAGGGTCAGATTATGTCAAGTGGGTAAAAGGAAAGGGTGATCCTGAGGGCTGGAGAAATGGAGCATTTTCACCATAGTTTGGTGGTGGAGTTTGATGCCACCACCCATCATTATTCGAACTAGTTTCTCTGGCTCTGGCTCCATCATCACTGTTGAAATTTGGCTTTTCAAATTAGGAGAGAAAAGGACGTGTTTGGAGCCTCATTTGTACAGTCCCAGTGGCAGTTTTTGCTTCGCTGTTAAAAGACTAAGGTGTGCTGATTTATACATCAGCTTTCTGTAAGTCTGTGTAAATCAGACATTAAGGCTTGTTGTCTCTGGAGTTGTGTTGCTGGATCTGCAAAACCACACCAGGCTCTGGAACGTGGTGTTCTCAGTGTTTCCTGGGAGTCCCGATGTGGCTGGCTGACTCAACCCCCACGTGGCATCACGTGCTCCAACTGCAACCTGGGAAAGTGAAAGAAACTGGCCGCATGGTGCGTACAGAGCATGTTTATTGTATTGTGTATCTCACACAGTAATATTTTGGATGTTTCAATATTTAAACATTTAAAAATACTTTAGAAATTTTTGAAGTTTTATTGTGGTAAGAACGTTTAACATGGGATCCACCTCGACACATTTTGAAGTGTACAATACAGTAGCATTTAACATTTAAACAAAACATTTACAAAGAGAAATAAATGATGCTTCTTGAATATAAGTATTGTGGAGCAATGCAAACCTTTTATTAAAATACTATGGAATCTTGGAAATGAAGATTTTTCTTACAAAGAGAGTCCAGAATAATTAGAGTTCCTGTTTCAAAGCACCTGGAGCTTCTCTACTGTCAAGCAGTCTCAGTAAGTGGACATCTTACCCCAGTACAATGACGCCCCAGCCCTAATGTGGGGAGGACGGCAAAAGATCTGTCTCCCCTTTCCAGAGCAAACCTCGGTGGTTGCTGTCTCACGTTACACTCGGGGGATAAACCCTCTGGACCCTAGTCTAGGGGACCAGGTTCATGAGTCTTCTTACCAAAGCTTCCTTCCTTGATCCTGCTGCTAAATTCTGCCTCTTTTACTCCAATCGATCTTATTTCTAAAATGAATATGGTACAATGCCTGCGTAAACTTATTTCATGTGGTGCAGTAAGCCATTCCACCCAAGTGTTTCAAAGCCATTGGAAAAATTAAGATCTGTATGGGGTCTTTACCAGAGACCACTCCTCGCAGAGGCGACATAGAAGAGAGGCTGCTGTTATGTGTTAATTTATATAATTAATAATGAAAATTATTATAATGCTTTAAAAATTGTTATTACTAACATTGGAACGTTTGCTATATTCCTGGCTCTGGGCTAAGTGCTATGCCTGCATTTTAAAAAAAATCCTTCAACTCAAGGTAGGTACTACTGTTGCTTCCATTTTCGAGATGAGGAAACTAAGACTCAAAGAAGTTAAACAGCTCACCCAAAGGCACATAGCTAGTAAGTGACAGAATCGAGATTTGAACTCGTCTATTTTACTTTAGAACTTGAACTCTTTAAAATTATTCAAGTAAGGTATGTGGAGAGTTCAGCTTCCAGCAATGGGTGATTAGCTTGTTTTGCAACAATCCTTCTGCCCAGAAAACTGGAAAAGTCAGAATATATGCATCTAGTAAGGCATCAGAGAGCTATCAAGAAAGCAAGGGCCAATATTCCAGACAGATGAGACCTAGATTTGGTGCCACTTTTTCCCCTCAAATACTTGCTAATTCAAGGGCAGTGGCCGAGAAGCTGAGCAGAATTTTTAGAAGTCTATAGGCAACAAAAATTAGAGTTCAGGATGCATGAAGGAGAAGTGGCGTTTAAACACCCCAGGCTTTCTATTGGGACCCAAAAGGTCCACCCCTTGAGTACAAGTGAACTGGAAATGGGCCTGTCTTCACAAATCATCTCAGTCTCTAATTGAATGAGGCAATTTGCCCCAAACCTAGTGGACAGCCAGGAGCAAAAATAAATCCCCTCTGAGGGAAGATAACTTCATGCAATTTCTCAAATTTTCTCCGTAATTTTTTCAAAGTCTGTTAATCAATAAAAAATAACTAGGAATACAAAAACATAAGATTTGACTAAAAATGTGAAAGGGAAGAAAAACAGATGGACCCTCAGAAAATTCAGATATTTACCATTATCTGACAGAGACCTTTCAATAACTATGATTAAAATGTTAAGAGAATTAAATGACAAGATGGAGAAATTTCAGTAGAGAACTGGAAGCTATATAAAAAAGGAAATTCTACAATTGAAAAATAATATAGCTGAAATGAAGAAATCAGTAGATGGCTTTGATAGCCACAATTTAAGAGAGAATCAGTGAACTGAAAGCTCAGAAATACCCAGATTGATGCCAGTGGGGAACAGGGCAGACACAATACTTGAAGAGATAATGGCTAAGAATTTTCCAAAATTGATGAAACGTTGAGCCACAGATGTAAGAAATGCTGTTGACCTCCAGGGTAAATACAAAGGAAATCACACCTGATTACTTCATAGTAAAACTACTGAACAACAAAGACAAATTTTAAAAGTAGCCAGAGGAAAATATAGATCATTTCCAAAAGAGCAAAAATAAGTAAACCTTGTTTTTGAGGTGATATTTTCAAAGAGCTTAAGGAAAATAGCAGCCAACTTAGAAGAATATAAGCAGCAAAAATATCCTTCAAAAGGCATTTTCAGGCAAATGAAAACAGAATTTGTCACCATTGGAAAGTACCAAAAAAGGAAAATACTAACAGGTGTTTGAGCAGGAGGGAAATGATCACAGATCACAGCTTGGAGGTACAGAAAGGAGTTGAAAAGCAATGGAAAGGTAAATATGTGTATAAATCTAAAGGAATGTTGCCATAAAAGAATAACTTTATGCTTTATGGGGTCTTACACGTATAAAGAACCAAAATACATGACAAAAATAGCATATGAATCTAACGGGAGGTAAATGAGTATTCTGAGGTTCTTGAATTGTCTGGGGAATGCAAATGGTGAAGGCACTAATTTATATCAGACATTAATAAAGCAGGGTATATCTTTCAATTTATATGCTATTTTCTAAGAGATAATAAAACAATGTAAAACCAGGGGCCGCCCGGTGGCGCAGCGGTTTCGTCCGCGCTTGGCAGCCTGGGGTTCGCCTGTTCGGATCCCGGGCGCCCGCCGACGCACTGCCTGTCAGCCATGCCGTGGCGGCGTCCCGTATAAAGTGGAGGAAGATGGGTACGGATGTTAGCCCAGGGCCAGTCTTCCTCAGCAAAAGGAGGAGGATTAGCAACGGATGTTAGCTCAGGGCTGGTCTTCCTCACCAAAAACATAAATAAATAAATAAAAATTAAAAAAAAAAAAGAATGTAAAACCAACTAGATAATATAAGGGGAATATGAAATTTTAAAAAATAATCCAAAAGAAGGCAAGAAAGGAGAAAAAAGGAGCATAGAACAGATGGGAACAAATAGAAAACAACAGTAGGAAGGTAGATTTAAACCCACATACAGCAATGTCTACATCAAGCATAAATGGACTAACTATTATGATTTGAAGACAATATTGTCAGTCTGAATAAAGAACAAAACCTAATGCTATGAGACTTAAAAACAACATACCTTAAGTATAAGAATATGAAAGGTTGAAAGTAAAAAGACGAAAAAACACTTCTTATGCAAGTATTAACCAACAGCAAGCTTGTGTATTTAGTATCCAAAGCAGACTAAGGTAAGAAGCATTACTAGAGTAAGAGGGATATTTTATAATGATAAAAGGTTCATTTTACCAGGAGTATGTAGCCTGCTTGGGGGAGGCGTTGGAGCTTTTTTATGAAGCTCAGATAGGCTGCCCAGGCCCTGCCTCATCTTGGTAATGGCCCAGGAAGCTAATTCAGTCAAGAGACACCAGCCTTGAATTAAGTATTTGAGGACAGAGTGTGTGCACGTGTGTGGGTATTTAGGTGAAAACACAAGGGATGGAGTAGTAGCATTCAAAAGGACAAGAAATGTAACGTGTAACATTTTCTTTTTATAAATAGATGCTGGTTCTGAGCTTCCCCACCCCTACCCCTGCTTTTCTAGGTCAGCATCATTAAGAAATGCTATTAATAATAGATCACACTTATCAAATGCTTACTGTCCTAAGTGCTTTGCAGGTGTTTATTTAATCCTCACAACCGTCCTAGGAGATAGGTATCTTGACTACCATTTCTATTTCAAAGATGGGAAAACCAGCAACAGGCAGAGCTGGTATTCAAAACAGGGCAGTCCCCTGCCAGAGTCCCTGCTCTAAACACCATGCAATGCAGCATCTGGATTTTACAGTTTGTCTGACTTTTTGGATAAATATTATCATACCTCTCATGAACTCTCTCTTCCATTTCGATGACTCTAGGTTGTCATGGAAATTCTCTGTGCATAAGGGGTTAGAGAGGAGCATGAGCGGGAATACATGTTTATTGGGAGTCTGCTATGGACCCAGTACTCATCTAGGTATGTTATAACAACCTTAAATGTAGTTATTACCAGCCGCATTCTAAATGTGAGGAAAATAAGTTTCAGGGACATTCAGAGACTGAACAAGCCACATTGAATAAGAGCAGAGAAGGGATTCTCTCCTGATCTGACTCCAATGCCTCTTTCCAATAAACCACATTGGCTTGTCACACTACAAAATTAGGGTAAACCGATTAAATCTTGGCATGTTTCTTCTTCAAGGTTGTCAACCTCTGCCAAATTATTAGTTATACTCAGTAGCTGTGACTTGAGAGGCAGGGATATTGTTGCACTTTATCATTTTTAGCACTAGGTGGTGGTGTAACACCACATGTCTTGACTGACAGGAGCCTCAGAGGAAGGTTATTCAGAACTTGGGGGCACTGGAGGGCAGGATGATACTTCACAGTAGCATGAGAAAGCACAGAAGAGAGGAACCCCTCTTTTGGCCCTGACATTCTGGTCCTTCATGCTAAACTCTGGAAAGGCTGGAGATCGTGGCCCCTCTGTCAGCTCCAGGACATGCAGTACTGACAGCCTGGGCTTCCCTCAGACAGTCTTGGGTTAAACTCCTGGCTTCACCAAGCCCTGGAGAGTGGACTTGGGCACACATATACCCACAACGGGGCTCCCCTACCTCAGAAGTTCCTACCAATTAAGTGAGGTTTCTGGGCATCTAGGAGCTTGGCACTGTGGTTGATGCTCAGGAAACCGTAGATATAAAAACTCAGTAATCCTGGTGGGGTACAGTCCTGCCTCTGCTCAGCCACTTTCCTCTCCTACGCCTGCCCCTTCTGGGGACTTGCCTGAGGTTACAGAGTTGTCTGGGATTAGAACCCATATCAAGGCTCTTCTGATGTGCTGGCAACTACCCGAAGAACTGCCCTTAATAAAACTGTTTTGGGGAGATTGTCATAAACTTGATGGGTTTAATTGTTTGACTTTTCGAAAGTGTTAAGGGCATGAAAGGGCACTGAGGAACTGCCCAGGTTGGAGACATGACAACTAAATGCGGTGTGGGGTCCTGGACCAGAAAAAGGACGTTAGTGGGACTATTGGTGACATTTGAATGTAGTCTGTAGATTAGTTAATAATATTGCTTCCAAGTTAATTTCTTGGCTTTGGCTTGATCATTGTGCTTTGGCTATGTGAAATGTTAACATTTGGGGCAGCTGGGTGAAGAATGTACAGGATTTCTTTGTACTATTTTTGCAACATTTTTGTCATCTGAAATTATTTCAAAATTGAAAGTTCAATAGGAAAAAAAATTTATAAAAATGTTACCTTAACGTTATTATGGAATATTTCAACATACAGAAAAACATAGAGAATGAGAATAACCACTTGTTCAGGTGACTCGAGGGTGCTGTGGGGGCGCTAGAGAAGTGAGTGATGCCTGAAGGAGTTAAGCGTTGTGGTCTCACTGTCTATGCCCAGGGTTGCCTCCTGGTGGTTGAATCAGATCATTAGTTTTCAGGCGAGGGCCATTTAAATTTTGACAGCCTCTACCTTAGGCCAAATTAGCAGAAAATCTACCAGTAAGACCACAGTGTTTGATAATGAGATAGCACCTTATGCTTTATGCTTTACTTAGCAATTCTCTTGGGAGATGTTTTTCTTCAGTCCTCATCTTTTATTACAAGGATTTAATCATTACTGGCTAAAACATATATATAAAAATGGCCTCAATTGTTTAATGTTTCTTTTGACCTTTTTCTTTAACTTTATAAAAAATGAACTTTTAATTTTAGAACAGTTTTAGATTTACAGAAAAAGTTGCAAAGATAGTACAGAGTTCTCAGATACCCTGGACCCAGTTTCACTTACTATTAACAGCTTACATTAGTATAGTATATTTGTTACAATTAGTAAACAATATTGGTATATTGTTATTAACTAAAGTCCATACTTTATTCAGATTTCCTTAGTCTTTACCTAATTTCCCTCTTCTGGTCCAGAATCCCCTCCAGCATATCACATTAAATTTAGTTGTCATGTCTACTTAAACTACTCTAGGCTGTGACAGTTTCTCAGACTTTGTTTTTGATGACTTGACAGTTTTGAGGAGTACTGGTCGGGTATTCTGTTGGATGTCCCTCATCTGGGGTTTGTCTAATGTTTTTCTCATGATTAGACTGGGGTTACGGGGTTTTTTAGGGGAAGAGCACAAATGGAAAGTGCCATTTTTCTCACGTCATATCAAGAGTACATACTGTCAACGTGACTCACCACTCTTGGTGTTTACCCTGACGATCTGGTTGAGGTAGTGTTTGCCAGATTTCTCCACTGTAATGTTACTCTTCTTTCCTCACTTTCCATACTGCGCTCCTTGAAAGAAAGTCACTGTGCGAAGCCCACACTCAAGGTATAGGGAGTTTTCTGCCACTTCGAGGGCAGAGTTTCTACATAAATTATGTAGAATTCTTCTGCATGGGAAATTTGTCCCTTCTCTTCTGTTTATTTATTTTTTCAATCATTTATTTATGTCATTATGGATGCATGGATATTTATTTATTTTATACTTTGGGTTTAATCCAATACTACTTTATTTTTTTACTCAAACTGTCCCAGTCTTGGCCGTTGGGAGTGCTTTCAGTTGGCTCCTATGTTCCTTTGATATGCTTCCATTGTTGAAATTTTTCTTTTGAACATTCCCTTACTTCCTGGCACAACAAAGTGCTCCAGGTTCATCTTGTATATTTCCTGCCCCAGCCCTGGAATCAGCCATTTCTCCCAGGAGCGCTTGGGAGATATCTGCTTCCTCGATTGCAGTTAGGATTTTCTCAGAAGGGAAGTTTGCTGATGTCCTGACAGCAAAGAGTCAACTACTATGTGACATCTGGAAAATCAATTGCATCTTCCAGATTTTACATTTAGAAGGCAGTAATTTAAAAAATGATGAAAGAAGGAATGTATCTGAGAATTAAACCAACAAACACACTGTTTATCTAGAATGAATATGATTTTTGTGTACTTAGAGATATCCTCTTCAGTTTTATTTTTTAGGTTTTGATTTTTTTGTAGGAAAGGATAAAATAAGTAGGAGAGGAAGGGGTGGGAGCATTAGAGAGTCATTCTTGGGACCAGTCACTCTCTCTGTCATTGCCCTCATGGACCGAAGTCTTCCCTGTAACAACATCGCTTCTTTCTGTGCATCTGTTCCACTTTCCTCTCACTATAGACTTGCTTAGTCTTCCCCTCTGTTGGTATGTTTTTTCTCTGCTCATAGCTTCTGCTTCTTTTTGTTTCTGCTTCCTAATAACCTCTGGCTACCATGACCCCTTATCTTTCCGACTGTGCCTCATGGCTCGGTTCTACGCCTCCTTTTGGTTTCATCTCCTGTTGTTGACTGCTAGATTCTTACCATGTTTCCCAGTCCAAATGCCCAAGAGAAGGAACCTGTCTGGCTCAACACAAAGTTTCTTGCCAGACAATTTCACATGTCACAAGCCAGTGTCTGAACTGGCTGCCAGGGGTTCGTGTCCACCTGGTTCCATCAACTGTTGCCTGGGAGTGAGGGAGGGTCAGTCCTAGGGTTCACTTTGTGCTGTCCCTTCAGCAGAGGCTCTTGTATTACTTTTATTTAGAAAGGGCTATGGGCATGGGAGGCTCTCCTTCTGCTTATTTATTGGGCTTGGTGGGGAGAAGCAGGAAAGCCAGAGCGAGAGTGGTGCAAGAGGTCCGAATAGGGTCGAGAGTGCCCAGTTCTTTGGTAATAATAAAACCAACATTAGTACAGCACTCTAAAGCTTGCTAAGCACTATATAGTCATGATCTCATTTTGTGCACATCTCTGTAACACTCATTGTACTGTATTGTAATTGCCTCTTTCCTCGTCTCCTTCAGGCACACCACAGGCAACCTGAAGGGACCACATCCAGCTTTTGTGATATTCTTAGTACTGACCCTAAGCTAATATTCTAGAAATATTTATTGAATGTAAGAATTAAACAATTGATACAACATCTTTGAGGCTCTGACAGATGTTAGTACTATTTTACAACTGAGAAAACTTAGGCTCAGCTAAGTTACATGAAGTAATCAGAATAAACCACTGGGTTCCTTGTGGCCCACTCCTTTCACAAAGCTGCATTCAGATGAAACCCAGTCTGAATCTCTCTTCCTTACCATCGTACTGTATTTCCCTCCATTCTTTCTTCCCCTTCCAGAAGTAATCAGTCAGAAGTCATTGCTGGGTCTTCTGGACCCTCTGTGTGTTCCGAGCCACTCTTGAAGGGCCGTGAGTGCTCCTTCGCTCCTCTCAGAGGGCAATTGACAGAAGCCCTTTGAAGTGTGGTATTTTAGTCACCTTCACTGGTTTTCTTGTGAGAAAGCTCCGCTGAACAGTCATCACCTCATTAAAGCAGCTGGTACCTGAAACATTTATAATGGGAATATTATCTCCTGCCTCCTGGCTGGGATCAGGGTTAAGAGGTTTGGGGTGGAATGGGAATGACAAGTTTGGGTTTGGATATGCTGAGTTTCAAGTGTAAGGGAAGAAGAGTGGAAGACAGACTTCCAGGTGGAGGCATCGAGGAGATAGGTTTGTATGCGAGACCGGAATCTGAGAAGTGGGTTGTGCGGATGTGGATGTGGAGGTGTTCATGGAGAAGTGGTAACTGAAATTAGTGCCACAGATGAGATCACCGGTGAGTAATTTAAGAGATTATTATTTAATGTCAAAACCATCATAGTTGTATATTAAAATACAAAATTGCCTTTGTAATTAACTTAGAATAAAGTGCTCAGAGAAGTTAGGTTTTGCAGTAGGCCATTTTGTACCCCAGACTCTTAGGGAAACAATCACTTGTTTCTCTGTTAAGCACATATATACATCTTGCTTCCCTCTGTTGCCCCCTCCTTGTTCTGTGTCCACTAGGCTGTGTCTGACTCTTTCTCTACAGTGCCCACCAGGGTACCTGGTCCACAGTGGGCATCCAGATGCAGAAAGATGCTCATTGCAGTATTGTTAATAGTAGTGAAAAGTGGCAAACAATATAAATTTCTAAAAAAGGGCATGGTTTGGTAAATGAGGGTGTAGCCACTTGATGGAATGTCACACAGCCTTTCCATATGGCGGTTGTAAAGACTATGTTGTATCCTCAGAAATGCATATGGCTTTTCTTAAAAATTTGACTTCTCATGTATCCTTTCTTAAGAAGTTGCTGAAGGATGTGTTTCCAGCAGTAAAAACAGACAATAGAAAAGACTCTCAGGACTCCAGATATTGGAGTTAAGATTTACAGAGTTTAAAATAACCATTCTTACTATGTTCAAGGAATAACAAAAAATAAAGAGTAAACAAACAAACAGAAAAAAGAGAATGAGCCACGGGATACTGGAATTGGGAGATTCAATAGCAGAGGTGCAGGGAATCCCAGGATGGTGATGAAGGAAGACCCCAGGAAGGCAGCCATCTGCAGATACAGAAGACAGAGAACTGTGAATATTTGTTGAGAACTGTGAATTCCAAGATCACTGCTGCCTTAGTAACATCCTTGTGACCTTGGGTCTAAATGTCCGGGTGAGACTGGCCCAGATTCTTCTCAGCGTTTGGCTTGTCTTGACTATGTGACATTCAAGTTCCTGTGCTCCCTCTTTGCCTTGATGCGTGGGTTAGCTTTAAACTACTGCTGAGGGCAGAAGATCGCAGTGAATTTAGAAGGAAAACTACAAGGCAGACTCCTCCCCCTGAAGCGATTTCTGATGGACATCTAGTACATGGTCCAAATTATTAGTTCTGTTGAATGCACCAAACTTGTTGAACCTCATGATTTCCAAGACTCACACATGACCTCGCCCACTGACATCCCCACAAGGGGCTCTTGAAAGTTCTCAGGGAAGCTGAAGCCAGACTATGACTCACATGCTTTGTTATCTTATCTTTTTTCAGGAGCCTTTATATAATAGCGTCAATATTATCCTTTTCTCACACAATTAGGTTTGTGCTTCTTAGTGAATTTTTTTTAAACTATAAAGAAAAGCAAGGGAGTGATTAACACAGAAGTCAGGAAGGGGTTATCTCTTGGGGAAGGGCACTGTGGCAGAGGCCATGTGCGACGGGCAGCACTGTTTGGGTATAAAGGAAGGCCACATCTGCCAACCTCCTTCATAATGAAGTTGAGGCCATGTGGCAGTTCTCACCAAAGGAAGTGGGGAGGTGTCACTTCTTGGGAAAGGCAGTTAAAAGCAGATATGAGTTCTCCATGCCCTCTCTCTTATTTGTCATACTTGACAAGAAGCAAAAAAACTCCAAGATGGTAGACTTATAAGATGGAAGCAATCTAAAGTCTTAAATTACTGTTGGAGGTGTCAAGGCAAGTTTCTTAGCCTGCATGGACTGTGATGTGAATGAGATGTGTGTGTGTGTATTTTAAGCTAATGAGATTATGAGGTCTGTTTGTAGCTTAGTATACAATATACTAAGGGGGCTTCCAAGGTATTCATGATATTTTACTTTTTAAATTGGGTGATGGGTACAGGGGTGTTAACTTTATTATTATTCTTTAAACTGCATATGTTTTATATACTTTGTTGTATGTACAATAGAAATGTCATTTCATGATAAAAATTTAAAGTCACCCTCTTTTGTGCATTATGACCACATTAAATTGAAGGTTAATTGATCCTGTTAATTGAATAGGTTGTGTAGGAGTATAAATTGGAGCAGAGTTTTGGGAAATTTTTTCACAACATATCTCAACAACCTAATATTATCCTTTGATTCAATAATTCTATTTCTAAGAGTTGAACTTATGGAAATAATCCTAAACATTGGAAAAGTTTTATGCAGAAAGATGCTCACTGCAGTATTATTAATAGTAGTAAAAAATGAAAAGAAAAGAGCATGGTTTGTTAAAATAGAGTATGTCCACTCAATGGAATGTCAGGCAGCTTTTTTCAATGATGGTTGTAAAGACTATGTTATAACCTCAAAAATGCATATGATAGGCTAGATCATAAGAGACCTGAATACCAAATCTTGTCTATTGGATAAGTACAACCATGTAAAAATGTAGTGAAACAAAAAGCTCTGTGCCTAGCATCGGCCAAGTCCATCCTATGCCTAAGTGTTCTTTAGACCATTACTTTGAAAAACAACAATAGTTTAGGCATAATTCAATGTATATACCTTATGTTTAGGAGGAAAATAGAAAAAGTGTTTGAAGTTATAGATGGGATCCTTTTGTTCTTGTAGATTAGTTTTAAAACTTCAAACAGATTTAATAAGTCTGATTCAATTCAGCAATACAGTTGGAAGACTGGAACACATTGTGTGTGAGGATGGAGGAGGGAAGAATGAAAAGGCGGGGTTGTGAAGGGAATAGGGACAAGTTTCATCATGGTCCAGCAGATAGAACTGTAACAGATAGCAGTAGTCAGCTATTTGTCAAATGAGTGGGAGATGACCTCTCAAGTTTCTCTCATTGTGTCTATGACCTTGCATTTTATCGTCCGAAAAGAAATCGCAAGATGTTCTGTTGTTATAACGTTCCTTTCTTCTGAAGGCTTTCCAGTTATCAAGGCTTTTTCATGAAGGCAGAAGATTATGGATGAAAAAGTCAGTTTCCAAGAAGATGGCTAACTGTACATTGCCTATGCTCTTCTTTTCCCGTTGAAAGACCAAACCATGCTTCCTTACCATGCTAAATTCAATCCTTCACTATCTGTTCTTTACTCTCTCAGTTAAGCCTCCATGTTTTAAAGCTGTAAGACATTTTACCACTTCTCAAAGGTCTTTAATTTCCCTGCAACTATTTCTCTTTGGAAGGCTGCCAGGGTGATGGAATCTTAGATCATAGACACAGATAAGAAGGAAAGAAAAAAAGAAAGAAAGATACAACACACACACACACAGATACATATACAAAGAAAGAAAGATACAAAAAGGAGGTAAAAATGTCCATAATGAACTCACATATCTTGAGGAAACCTCTAATCTAATGAGAATGGATTTTGTTGAGAAGAGTGTACACGAGCGATTAATTATTCATGGCAGAGACATCATTAGGATTTCATTTTGTTTAAAGGCCTCTAAGTGACTTAGGCAATTGGGTTAAACTGGAGAAGAATTTCAAGAAAGAGTCAGGGGAAGCTTTTCATTATATTGACTTTTTCTAATATTTTCA